>CM038678.1:767623411-768984656 GCA_021605205.1 Aegilops longissima
AACTACAATAAATTTGTAAACCAACAAAAAAGAATCACTTAAAAATATTAAGTAGATTAGAAGATATGAATTTTAAAAAACTGAAACTATTCTGTTAAAACAGAAAACGAAAAATAAAACTAAAACGAAAACCGGCGCTTAATGGGCCTATCTAACGCTCGGCGTAATATAACTAAATCGTGCCGAGGCTTTAAACCGCTTCGAGCCGGTCTAATAAACCCTAATAAAAACCGATCTAAACCGTAACTAAACCGATTTATTTGAAATAAACCTACCCCTTCGGGGTCTAATCTACACCCTCCGCGTTAGATCGAACGGCGGAGGGGAGTCCGGCGACTCACCGTGGCGGCGACGGCGACGGCAGCTCGGGCGGCGACGGTGCGGGGGTCTCCGGTGGTCGGGGACGACAGCGAAGGCCTCCGGCGGGTTCGGACGGGCGAGGGGAGCTCGGGGGTGGAGTCGGGCGAGGTCGAGGGTGGCCGGGGCGGTCGGGGCGGGGCTAATGGCGCGGCGGCGGCGGTGGGTCTCCGGCGACGAATCGCGGGCGAGGGGAGGGGTTAGGCGAGGGGCGAGGGGGAGAAACGGGGCGAGGGGGGGTATTTATAGGGGGAAACCTCAACTTGGACGAGGGGCAGGTCGGGGCGAGGAGATCGGGAGGAGATCCCGGAGATCTCGGGATTCCGGCGAGGCGGCGCGGTGGCGTTGGCTTGGGGAGGAAGAAGGTGGTGGGGCCCGGTGTCAGCGAGAGGGGGAGAGAGAGGAGTCGGGCAGGCGACCGATGCAGAAGGGTTTCGGGCGAGGGGGGGCTCGGCTGGGCCGGCTGGTGGGCTGCGCCTGGTGGGCCACCTCGGCGCTGGCTGGGCCAGTTGGCCTGGCTGGCGCCTGGGTCCTCCTTTTCTATTTTTTTTTTGAATTTAGAGAGAGAGAGAAAAACATAATAAATATAAATATTTTATATAGGACATATATATATCAAAATGATTAGGGGAATATTCCCTATAATTTGAACATTTTTCCAGGGGCAAAACTCAAACTTTATAAAAAATCATTTTTATAAAACTCTAAATAAAACTCAAATTTGAATTCAAACTTTTTGGCAATGTTTTCTTCTGACATTTTTGGAGTGTCATGTTTACTCCTCTCATACTTTGTCTCAAGTATTGTCAGGCATTGGTTTGAAATAAATTTCAACTGCCAAACTTTGAATTCAAATTCCAACAACTCCAAAACTTCTGAAACTTCAAATGCCACTCAAATTCAAACAAAATGCATAGATGCTTAGCTATAATTGTAAAACATTCCAAATAGGAAATTTGGGATGTTACAAACCTACCATTTAAGATGAATCTAGCCCTCGAGATTCGGGTTGGCTAGCAAATAGGTGCGGTGGTCTCAAGGAGATCTTCTTCTCGCTCCTGGTGGCATCCTCCTCGGAGTGATGACTCCACACACCTTGCAAAACTTGATGATCTTGCTGCGGTGACTCTGTTCGCAGTCTCGAGAATTCGGACGGTTTTCTCCTTATAAGTCAGATCACCGTCGAGCTGTATGGCCTCTAGGGGCACTTTGTCTCTCAACGGAATATCGGCCATGTCGGCATGACACTTCTTCAACCTGAGAAACATGGAAGACATCATGAACTCCGGACAATCCTTCCGCAATTCCAACTTGTAAGCAACTTCTCCACGACGCTCGAGGATTTTGTAGGGCCAATGAATCGGGTGCTAACTTTCCTTTAACACCGAACCTCTTGATTCCACGAAGTGGGGACACACGAAGATATGCTCGGTCTCCCGCTTCGTAAGTTACTTCCTTGCGTTTACTGTCGGCATAACTCTTCTGCCTCGACTGAGCTATCTTGAGCCTATCTCGAATCAGCTTGACTTTCTCTTCGGAATCTCTGATAAGATCGGAACCGAAAAGTGTTCGATCTCCAACACCATCCCACAGCAATGGTGTTCTGCACCTCCTTCCGTATAGAGCTTCGAAAGGGGCCATCTTCAGACTGGTCTGATAACTGTTGTTGTATGAGAACTCTGCGTATGGCAAATTATCATCCCAGCTAGACCCATAGTCTAGCACACAAGCTCTCAACATGTCCTCCAGAATCTGGTTGACTCTCTCGGTCTGTCCATCTGTCTACGGATGAAAGGCTGTACTGAACTCCAGCCTCGTACCCAAAGTTTCATGCAACTGATTCCAAAACTTTGAGGTAAATTGTGTTCCTCTATCTGACACGATACTCCTCGGAACTCCATGCAGACATACGATCCTGGTCATGTATATCTTGGCTAACTTAGCACTGGTATAGGTAGTCTTCACGGGAATGAAATGAGCTACCTTGGTCAATCGATCAACCACTACCCAGATGGAATCATAACCTGAACGGGTCCTGGGTAATCCTGTGATAAAATCCATTCCAAGTTTTTCCCATTTCCACTCGGGAATCGGCAAAGGTTGAAGTAACCCTGCTGGCTTCTGATGTTCCGCCTTTACTCGTTGGCAAACATCGCATACTGCTACGTACTCGGCAATATCCTTCTTCATACCTGTCCACCAGAAACTTTCCTTCAAATCCAGATACATCTTGGTGTTACCGGGGTGAATCGAGTACGGTGAATCATGAGCCTCCTGAAGAATTAGCTTCCTGAGTTCGGGATCATTGGGCACATAAATACGATCCTCGAACCATATAGCTCCGTATTCATCCTTACGAAATCCTTTAGCTTTTCCTTCATTCATCTTTTTCTTTATCTCATCAATTTCCTTGTCCGACTTCTGGGCTTCACGAATCCTTTCGGCCAAAGTGGACTGAACTTCCAGAGTTGCAACATATCCTCTCGGAACTATCTCCAGTCGAAGATCTCTGAGGTCATCGACTAACTCCTGGGGTAATCCTCCCGCTATAAGAGTATTCACATAACTCTTACGGCTCAAGGCATCTGCTACAACATTAGCCTTTCCTGGGTGGTAATGCAATCTCATGTCATAGTCCTTGATTAACTCTAGCCATCTCCTCCGCTCGAGGTTCAACTCTTCTGCGTGAAAATATACTTCAAGCTCTTATGATCGTGTAAACATCACAACGGTTTCCGATGAGGAAATGTCTCCAGTCTTGAGTGCATGCACTACTGCTGCTAACTCCAAATCATGTGTGGCATAATTCATCTCGTGGTCGTGGCTGTCTGGAGGTATAAGCTACAACTTTTCCTTCCTGCATGAGTACTCCTCCGAGTCCTCGACGAAAGCGCCACAATACACCGGTAATCCTTGTGTATGTCCGCAAAATCATCACTGGGGCTGTAACCAAACGTTTCTTAAATTCCTGGAAACTGGCTTCACAATCCTCGGTCCAAATGTACTTGGCTTCCTTCTTCAACAGCTCAGTCATGGGCTTGGCAATCTTCAAGAAATTCTCAATAAACCTCCGATAATATCCTGCGAGTCCGAGAAAACTGCGGATCTCCTTGACTGAGGTGGGCGACTGCCAATCGGTGACTGATTCAACCTTGGCGGGGTCAACTGCTATTCCTTCTCCTGAAATAACATGTCCGAGGAATCCGACTTCCTTCAGCCAAAATTCACATTTACTGAACTTTGCATACAACTGATGTTCTCGAAGTTTCTCCAGAACTAGACGCAAATGTTCCTTATGCTCTTCCTCGCTCTTGGAGAAAATCAGTATATCATCGATGAACACCACGACAAACTTGTCCAGATATTCCATAAATACCTTGTTCATCAAATTCATGAAGTATGCAGGGCATTAGTCAATCCAAATGACATGACGGTATACTCATATAAACCATACCGGTAGTGAATGATGTTTTGGGTATATCCTTTTCACGGATCTTCAATCGATGATACCACGATCAAGATCGATCTTGGAGAATACCTTGGCTCCAACTAGCTGATCAAATAGATCATTAATCATCGGCAGAGGGTACTTGTTCTTGATGGTCACATCGCTCAACTAACGATAATCCACAACCATTCTCGTGGTTCCATCCTTCTTCTCTACCAAGAGAACTGGGCTCCCCAAGGTGACGAGCTTGGCCGAACATATCCCTTCTCCAATAGCTCATTAATTTGGTTCTTGATCTCTTTCAAATCGCTCGGGGCATCCGATAGGGTCTCTTGGATATTGGGGCTGTGCGGCAATAACTCAATCATAAATTCAATGTCTCCGTCCGTGGCATTCTGGTAATTCCTCCGAAACACATCGGAAAATCTTGCACCATCGGCACTTCCTCCCGAACAACTCCGTGAGGGAATTCACCGATTCTTCATCCGCTACGCCTCGGATACAAACTTGATCCTCTTCTGCTCCGGGGTGGTGAGCGAATCGACTTGTGGCACAGTCTATGTTTCCTTCAAACTTCGTCAACCAATCCATGCCTAGGATTACATCCAAGGTCTGGGTTTCCAATACTATGAGGTCTGCGGAAATTTATGGTTTCGATGTTGAGGTTGCATGACAGCCTAAGCCTGCCATCATTTCTCCTCCCGCGAACCGACGTGAAGAGGGCTTCTAAGGGTTTTAGTGGGCAACCCGTACTTTTCCACAACTACCCTTGATATGAATGAATGCGTTGCACCGTAATCAAAGAGTGTCAATATCGGATGTGAATTTAATAAAACTTACCAACCACGATGTCGGCTGATCATAGACGCCCTCCACGCCAATGTGGTTCACCCGAGCACGAGGAAAAGGGTTGGGCTTCTTTGCTGAGCTTCCATTGCCGCTTTCCATTCCTCTGCTTGGCCTCCGGGCAGTCGGTGGCATAGTGCCCTGTTTTCCGGCACTTGAAACAGTGATGTGACTCAGATCTTTCGAGCCGGGCAGGGACGATGCTGGTTGCCATTGCCGTTTCCATTGCTATTTCCATTGCCTGACTTGTTGTCCTGGTTGCGGTTGTTCCCATTTCCTCCATGGTTATGTCCTCCATGGTTGTGATGGGTATGCCCTCCCGAGTATGGGGCATAACGGGGCTTCTGTTGAGCTCCAGAGTTGTAGTTCCCCTGACCATACTTCCACTTGCGGCTATCAATCTGCTGCTGCTTGCCTTCAAGTATGGTGGCCTTGTCTACCAGCTCCTGGTAGTTGGTGAAGGTAGCCACCATTAGCTGCATACCCAGCTCGTCATTGAGTCCCTCGAGAAACTTTTCCTCCTTTGCGGCATCTGTGGCCACATCATCCGGTGCACAGCGAGCTAACTTGCTGAACTCATCCACGTACTGCCCCACAGTACGGTTCCCCTGGCGTAAGTTGCGGAACTCACGCTTCTTCAGACTCATGGCTCCAGCTGAAACATGAGCGGTGCGGAAAGCCTGCTGGAACTGATCCCACGTGATGGTGGCAATGGGATAAGTGGCGGTGTAGTTCTCCCACCAAGAGGCTGCAGGTCCATCCAGTTGATGTGCGGCAAAGCGCACTTTCTCTGCATCTGTGCATCCAACAGTGACTAACTCCCTTCCGACCTTGCGAAGCCAATCATCGGCCACAATCGGCTCGGTGCTGCTAGAGAACACCGCGGATTCAGCCTTAGGAAGCGGGTCAAGTTGTCAGCGGGGGGTGGCGGTGGATTGTTGTTGTTGTTGTTGTTGTTGTTGTTACGTTCGATGAGCATCTGCATGAGGGCATTCTGCTGCTGGATCAGCTGGGTGAGCTCCGCGGAAAGTTGAGACCGGGGTCACGTCTCGGAGGCATCTGGTGTTTTGGAGTGGATGAGAAAATTAGAATAGAACAAGGGTCTAATGAGAAAATATCACTACCCATATGAATGCACAAACATAATCACACCAGTCATTTATTCAATCCACTCAAACATGGTTCAATCTTGATTACAAATATCTCACGACTAATCGAAAATAACGACCTAACTGATCGACGAAAATAAAATAACATGGCAGTCGACTAAATTTCTTCATCAATTATCCTTGCGTCCTCTGGTGCGGCGTCTCCTCTTGCGGCTTTATTCAGTGGAGCTCCCTTCATAATCCCGGTCATTGCTCATGAGGGGTCCGTTATCTCCACTCGGAAAAAGGTCTTCTCCGATGTCCATCTTCTCTTCTAATGCGGCAACATCCATCTTCAGCTTGTCGACTCTCTCCATGAAATCCGCGATTTCTTCCTCATGGTCAAGGAAGTCTGCGTGTGCCTTCTCCTCCAGTTCCAGTTCACGGAACAACAGCCTCCTGTGTACCTTCGAGTTATGGCGAGTCTGGATCTCCCGTTTCCTGAGGAGACACTCCAAGTCTTGGACATATGATAGAATGGAGTCATCCTCTACGGTACGGATGATATCTCCATTCCTAGCTCTGCGAGAAATCATGGCGAGATCTGATGGGTCGAGCTCGGCCCTGTAATCTTCTCGGAGATGTCCAAGTGCACGATAAATCGCCATGTCTCTTCCGAGGATCCAATTGAAATCGGTAAACTCAAAGTCAATTGGCTCTGTATGTCCTCCGAAGGTTCTCCCTGGAATGTGCACCTCAATCCTGTAGCGAGTATCCGTCGGAAGCGCATTGGTAGGCTTCCCGGTGATTGAGGGCAGAGCAATCTTCAGCTTCTTCACGATCTGGACCAGCTTCCTGCCGAAAGGCATCATCTCATCTGGCTGGCAAAACTCCGGTAGCAGAACTAGGATGAACTCGGCGGCCATCTAGAATGTTGAAAATCGGAGAGAAGTCAGAAATGAACAGGGGAGAATTACGGAGTGATAAGGACATAAAATAAATAGTCTCTTCCTATGGCTTTCCGATCCTAGGGGTTACGTCCTACGGTCAACCTGGCTCTGATACCATCTCCGTAGCGACCCGACCCAAAATCGGTCAAGTCTCTATGTCTGTACCATCCCAAGATCATGCTGGCACTCACAGTACATTGATGAAATAATCAAAGTTCAATCACACCTGAATTTATTACACGATTCTCATATCGAGTCTTTATTACAATAGAATAAATTCGGCCGGAGGCCAACTCATGAGAAATAAACTAAGGAAAGTTGCGGAAGCGTAGAAGAATAGCGAGTCCATCCGACTCCATAGGGCAATCGCCAAGCGCGGATCATAGCCTCACTCCTGATCGGAATAATCCTCTGCAACATAAGACGTTGCAGCCGTGTAGGTCAGCATTTTGAATATGCCGGCAAGTCATGAAGAGAGAACAATAATAAAATTACTAACACTATATGCAATTTGGCTGTGGGGCTCTAAGTTTCATCATTTTGCGAAAAGCCAGTTTTTTCCTACAACAGTGGACTTTCTTGCAAATACTACAAAATCGTTGGTAATTATTGAGATGGTTCCACCAACCAATGTCTCATTCCCAATTATTAAATAATAACCCCCTCAATTAATTTATTAATTTCAGTGTTGAGATTTCCGAATACTTCCAAGTTCCAGAGGCTCAAATTGTCCGTGAATCGGGACACGGCTAATCGATTAGATCTTTTCTCTGCAGAGGTTTGCGACTTTACCCGCAAGAATTGTTCCTCCTTTTAAGTCTTCGCACTTCATGGTGTTTGAAGACGGACGAACGAAATAGGGTCTTCCAAGAGTTCCTCCGCCACCGCCGTACCCATCCAATCCTACCGTTCTTCTACATCTCGTAGCACCGTCCGCCAGAGTCACAACTAGGGTTGACCAAGCCAGAGCCCATAATGGCTTGCGGCTGCACAGTAAGCTTCCGTCAATGGGGTATACATCCGTCTCTTCGTGGCTGGGTGAAGCTTTCCATAAGATGTCATGGCGCTTCTCCATGCATCCCGCCAACCACTGGGTTCTCCAGGTGCTCACAACCGTCCTCCACCCAGTAGTGAATTTTGAAGTCCATCTTGATCTTGAAGTCATGGGGTTGTCATCATCTTGACTCTCACATCTCCCTTATGAATTCACTCAACCAACCCCGTCTACGAGCATAGCAAAATAAACTACTTCGTCCCGGGCAATGGTAACAAGGGGCAAAGGGTTCATCCTACCTCATGATACTACTCAAGAACATAACTTCAAATTTTCACCTACTGCATGCATGGTGGGGAGGTACAATTCTAATGCAATAAAATCATAGGTATAGTAAAGAAAATATGATCAATGACTTGCCTTGCTGACGATCTTCGAAAGCTAGGGACTCGTGGTAGCAAGCTTCGCACTTCGGAAATTCTACCGAGGCAAACAACAATCATAATAAGCATATAGCATATGATCACTTAACATAATAGCATGCTGACATAACACACAAAACAAACGAATCAAAACCCAAAGTAAACTCGAAGAAATCCAACTCAATGTTTTCCTACATCAAGCAACAACTAAGAATAGTTTTACATATCAAAATTTTTATTAACAGAACCTAAGCATGGGTATTTGCTAACTTAACAGAAAAGAATTCATCATGCAACTAGGAGCAAAAAGAATCACATTAAAATCTATTATAGAACTCCTATTATGCCTAAAACAATCCTAGTAAGAAAAATAAAATAAAAGTTTTATTTATAGCAAATAAAAGTTCCTGATCTAAAGTTACAGAAACTAACCTAGAATAAACTATCACCTATGTGAAATAAATTCATTTGCTAATTAAAACAATAGGAAAACTGTAGCTAGTTAAATAAATAGGAATAACATGATTCTGATTAAAACTATTTTTTATTAAACCTGAAATGCCCAAATAAATTCCTACGGTTAGGCAATGTCAAAAAAAGTTGTGACAAAAGAATCACTAAAAATAATATTCCTAACTCATTTTATAGCAGAATTACTATTCTGTCTAAATCTAAAATAAAGCAATTTTAAATAATTTTAACATGACTAATTATATTTTCTACAGATACTACAATAAATTTGTAAACCAACAAAAAAAGAATCACCTAAAAATATTAAGTAGATTAAAAGATATGAATTTTACAAAACTGAAACTATTCTGTTAAAACAGAAAACGAAAAATAAAACTAAAACGAAAACCGGCGCTAATGGGCCTATCTAACGCTCGGCGTAATATAACTAAATCGTGCCGAGGCTTTAAACCGCTTCGGGCCGGCCTAATAAACCCTAATAAAAACCGATCAAAACCGTAACTAAACCGGTTTATTTGAAATAAACCTACCCCTTCGGGGGGGTCTAATCTACACCCTCCGCGTTAGATCGAACGGCGGAGGGGAGTCCGGCGACTCACCGTGGCGGCGACGGCGACAACAGCTTGGGCGGCGACGGTGCGGGGGTCTCCGGTGGTCGTGGACGACGGCGAAGGCCTCCGGCGGGTTCGGACGGGTGAGGGGAGCTCGGGGGTGGAGTCGGGCGAGGTCGAGGGTGGCCGGGGCGGTCGGGGCGGGGCTGATGGCGCGGCGGCGGCGGTGGGTCTCCGGCGACGAATCGCGGGCGAGGGGAGGGGTTAGGCGAGGGGCGAGGGGGAGCAACGGGGCGGGGGGGGGGGGTATTTATAGGGGGAAACCTCGACTTGGACGAGGGGCAGGTCGGGGCGAGGAGATCGGGAGGAGATCCCGGAGATCTCGGGATTCCGGCGAGGCGGCGCGGTGGCGTTGGCTTGGGGAGGAAGAAGGTGGTGGGGCCCGGTGTCAGCGAGAGGGGGAGAGAGAGGAGTCGGGCGGGCGACCGATGCGGAAGGGTTTCGGGCGAGGGCAAGCTCGGCTGGGCAAGCTCGGGGCGCTTGGTGGGCAGGTGGTGGGCTCTGCGCTGGTGGGCCACCTCGGCGCTGGGCAGTTAGCTGGCTGGCGCTGGGCCTCCTTTTCTATTTTTTTGAATTTAGAGAGAGAGAAAAACATAATAAATATAAATATTTTATATAGGACATATATATATATCAAAATGATCAGGGGAATATTCCCTATAATTTGAACATTTTTCCAGGGGCAAAACTCAAACTTTATAAAAAATCATTTTTCTAAAATTCCAAATAAAACTCAAATTTGAATTCAAACTTTTTTGCAATGTTTTCTTCTGACATTTTTGGAGTGTCATGTTTAGTCCTCTCATACTTTGTCTCAAGTATTGTCAGGCATTGGTTTGAAATAAATTGCAACTGCCAAACTTTGAATTCAAATTCCAACAACTCCAAAACTTCTGAAACTTCAAATGCCACTCAAATTCAAACAAAATGCATAGATGCTTAGCTATAATTGTAAAACATTCCAAATAGGAAATTTGGGATGTTACAGTGACCAACCTACGAACTATGAGGAAGCGATGATGAGCCCAGATTCCGCAAAATGGCTTGAAGCCATGAAATCTGAGATGGGATCCATGTATGAAAACAAAGTATGTACTTTGGTTGACTTGCCCGATGATCGGCAAGCCATTGAGAATAAATGGATCTTCAAGAAGAAGACTAACGCTGATGGTAATGTAACTGTCTACAAAGCTTGACTTGTTGCGAAAGGTTTTTCGACAAGTTCAAGGGGTTGACTACGATGAGACTTTCTCACCCGTAGCGATGCTTAAGTCTGTCCGAATCATGTTAGCAATTGCTGCATTTTATGATTATGAAATTTGGCAAATGGATGTCAAAACTACATTCCTGAATGGATTTCTGGAAGAAGAGTTGTATATGATGCAACCGGAAGGTTTTGTCGATCCAAAAGGTGCTAACAAAGTGTGCAAGCTCCAGCGATCCATTTATGGACAGGTGCAAGCATCTCGGAGTTGGAATAAATGCTTTGATAGTGTGATCAAAGCATATGGTTTTATACAGACTTTTGGAGAAGCCTGTATTTACAAGAAAGTGAGTGGGAGCTCTGTAGCATTTCTGATATTATATGTAGATGACATATTGTTAATTGGAAATGATATAGAATTTCTGGATAGCATAAAGGGATACTTGAATAAAAGTTTTTCAATGAAAGACCTCGGTGAAGCTGCTTACATATTAGGCATCAGGATCTATAGAGATAGATCAAGACGCTTAATTGGACTTTCACAAAGCACATACCTTGATAAAGTTTTGGAAAAGTTCAAAATGGATCAGGCAAAGAAAGGGTTCTTGCCTATATTACAAGGTGTGAAGTTGAGTCAGACTCAATGCCCAACCACAGCAGAAGATAGAGAGAAAATGAAAGATGTTCCCTATGCTTCAGCCATAGGCTATATCATGTATGCAATGTTGTGTACCAGACCTGACGTATGCTTAGCAATAAGCTTGGCAGGTAGGTACCAAAGTAATCCAGGAGTGGATCACTGGACAACGGTCAAGAACATCCTGAAATACCTGAAAAGGACTAAGGATATGTTTCTTGTATATGGAGGTGACAAAGAGCTAGTCATAAATGGTTACGTCGATGCAAGCTTTGACACTGATCCGGACGATTCTAAATCGCAAACCGGATACGTGTTTTTATTAAACGGTGGAGCTGTAAGTTGGTTCAGTTTTAAACAAAGCGTCGTGGCGGGATCTACATGCGATGCGGAGTACATAGCTGCTTCTGAAGCAGCAAATGAAGGAGTCTGGATGAAGGAGTTCATTTCCGATTTAGGTGTCATACCTAGTGCATCGGGACCAAAGAAGATCTTCTGTGACAATACTGGTGCAATCACTAGTAGATATTTCATTATAACCGAGGGTCCAATCACCATCGGATATTTTTGATCACCGTCAACTATTACTAAAACCGACGGTACACCGTCGGCCATCTCCCGTCGGCCTTGCTTCGTCGGCCATTACAGTAATGGTCGACGGTACTGTCGGGTAATATTGTCACCTACGGTAGTAAGCCGACAGTGAGGTGTCGGGCATGTTATTGTGACCAGCTGGCTCATCTTAGCCAGACGACATTTATAGCCGACGGTTCCTCGTCGGGCATTTACTCTCCGACGGTTATTGCTTCCCGTCGGTTTTCAAAATAGTCAACGGTACATTTGTCCCGCTGGACTATGACCGTGGGGAGAACCAAACCGTCAGCTCATTAGATGGTCGACAGTGTATACGACCTTTCAGGAAACCTGTTAGCCGAGGGTGAGCGAACACCGCCAGGAAACCTGTTAGTCGAGGGTGAGCAAACACCGTCAATTTATAAATTCACCAACAGTCTGAAGTCCCCATTGGCATTCTCTATAACTGAGACATATTTTCCACCATAGGTCATTACTCACCCCTCGTATATTTCTTTCACCAAGGGGTGTTTCATTCCATAGCAATAATTCAAAATATTGGCATTCCAACAAATGCATCTCATACACAAGCACAAGGTATTGAGTTGCATCCAAATTGCATTAACCATAATTATCAAATGTCGAATGCAGAACAAAATAGTAACTGAGATAGGCCACTTTTTGCATAAGATAAATTGTCCACTAAGACACATTTTTCCATAAGATAATAAAGTGTTTCAAATATCTAACACAACTACATTTTGACATGACTTGAAAATCATTAGATTTTGTAGCCAATCATCATCATCGCCATCGCCACCGCCATAGCCATAGCCATAGTCATCCTCATCTCCATAGTCATCATATTCCCCATCGCCATAGTGATCATAGTGCTCATCACCGTACGGATCACCCTCGCCATAGTTACCATATCCCCCATTGCCATAGTAGTCGTCCTCATCATCATTTCCATGACTCGTACTGCCTCCGGTCCTGCTTCCCATTCCCTAAGTAATGATAAGACTAGTTGTCAGTATAATGTAGCTGAAATTTAAGTGACCTACAGGGATCAAACTTAATTGTTCTAATTGATAGGTTATCTGCGAACTGCTACATAACAGTATGATTATCCAACAATATGATGCCTATTCACCTTTCGTTCCTTCACATGAAATTTTCAGAGGAAACATGAATCAGCAGGAACACATATTCCATACACATTTTCCAAGTACTATGCATATCTATCTGCGACCCCACTATCAACAGTGTTTACATTTCGCAGTCACATGACAAAGCCGAATTAGTAAACTAACAGACCGCTATTGGCTAGTTTGGGCATATAGTAAACTAATTAAGAATGGCATGTACAAAAAGCATAAACTAGCAGCATGTGCCCCAAGGTGAAATAATATTTGCGTGTATATGTATTATAATTGAAATGCATATGTACAGAGGCTTTATCGAACATAGTACAATGCTTAGATAAAGGAAGAGTATCCGTAAGAAAAATATTCCGGATGGTTAGCCTAAATGCTTTCAAGTCTACTAATTCGTTCCCTGCGACCTCAATAAATTATACATGAAGTACAAATAAATTATTGTTCATACTATCATATCTTTCCTATTAATGATTTTTGAATTAACATGGTTCAGTTTATCTAGTTTTGCACATAAGAAATGATAGCAAATTTAGATATGCAAGCAAACAAGGCATATGTACAGAGAAACAAACAAACAAGGCATATGTACAGATAAACAAGCAGCATGACAACTGTAGGCTATCAAGTGTGGTCTTCAATGCATTTTTTTTCTCATAGATGTGCAGATAAAATTATCCTATCAACCATCAAGTATTTACATGCAACATCAGTCATTTCTCTTGGGTGATATAATCCTTTAGAGGAATGCACCAATATAGTTAACCATGCATTTCTTTTCTAAATCTGTAATTAAAATATATGAAGGATCTACATCTGCTGCTACTTTCCATGACCAAAAATACTGTACCTGACTTGCACACACAAATTCTCTCTTGATGTGCTAATACATATGCAAAGACAAACACATAAATGGTGGAACAAGGAGAGGTAATCCCCAGACTTACGAGCACGACGACAATGAACTAACCTTTTCGGTTTGGTGTTGAGGCACATCACCTCGTCCCCTTTGAAATCCGCCTTCAGAATATGATGGAGACTATGTATCATACACAAAAGAAACATTACTTAATGGTTCAATTGCTGAGAGCCTACAATTGAGATGGGTATAACTTACCAAGTCATCTGTTGCTGATTGCATTATGCCATCAAAGTCGAGTCCCCCTTTCTCAGCAAAAGACTACAAACATCAGCATGTCAGCACATACCTATTCACTCAGACTCCAATTTACAAGAGAAGACAATATTACCTGAACAACAAGCTCAATGCCTTGAAGACGCTTAATCTCCTGCTTCAAATGTTTGTTTTCTCTTTCTAGACGCTCCTCCGTAGCAGATTGCACCGGTTGTGAGGCCATCGCCCTTTTAGACTTAAACTTCGCCTTCTCTGCTTTGCTAAAACAACTCATTAGAAATTCCCAGCCTGCCATGTGGCATTCTTCCTGCTGCTTCGTAGATGATTTGTCCATCTAAATCCGGGTGCTCCTCTTCCCAATTTTCTCCATGGGCATTTTTCATTGCCTTATCAAAATCCTCCTTTTCAAATTAAAAATTAATGGTAAACTGCAGTGTTATGCACATAGTTCTCATGATGATTATAATGAACTAAGTTGCAATATTTTACTGACCCAATGATCAGCAGTTCTTTGACTGCATATCTGCTCTTCATCAGTCCCTCGATGCAATTTGTGCGTGTGAAGCCAAGCACCAGAAATTCCAGGGTCTTTCCCGATTTTGAGTTTCTGCATTTCAAGAGTGTGACACATCATCCAATGTAAATGAAACTTCCTTATTAAACAATAAGCACAAAGATGTTTGACAAAAATAGTACCAGAAATTGACGTGTGGTGACAACATTTCTAGCACCACTGCAATGGAAGACCGTGTCCCCATTAGAAAGTCTGTTCCTCTTGTTGGTTAAAGATAACCCTCTAAATTCAGTACTACTCCAGTGCTCACATAGTAGACGCCAACCAACGTCTGTACCAAAGTCAACTCTCTTTGCAGAAATTAAAGCTTCCTTAGTTGGCCAGCGGTTACCATCCTCATCCTCTTCTGTTAGCTCTGTATGCAATTGTCCCTTCTTCTTTAATCTTTTGATGGCTGCCGCCTTTTCCTCATGTAGCATCTGCTTCACTTTCCTAGTTAAGTTCTCCTCCAAAACACCATCTGCCTTCTCTTGCTCCGATGGGTCACACTTGAAACGCCACTGCCAAAAACCATCCCAAAACATTTTTTGTTAGTTACTAGTGCATTTGTGGAAGTGAGCATATGCATAATCATCAAAGCTTCCAACACTTCACAGATAAACCAAGTAGTTTTGTCATGGTTGTGACCAAAATAAAGAATTTTAACTACCACCTATCCACCAGTTTTAGACTTCTTATGTCTAAATATAATACGTTCACCTCTGTTTCAGAATTATAAGTACTAGAAAAACTGATTCAAAATTCTCAAAGCATTGTGCGCATATACTTACCCAAAATTCTTCCACTATTTTGGAAGCTGATGTTCTTACTTCTGGACCAGGGGACCACTTGTAGTCCTCCCAACACAATACCGGTTTCTGGTCATTTTTTGGACCAATTGGCGGTGGATACATCTGGCGCACCAAGGCACCTAGCACCGTTGATGGATCACGAGCGCTGTATGGGTGCCTTTCCCATGCCCTGTTATAAATAAAGATCAAATGTAGTTAGCACATGAACATTGCTCCAACAAGTAAAGCAATTGGAATATTTAATACTTACATGCCAACAGGAACTATAAGCGGTCGGTCAATTTCCTCTAGTCTGAGACCGGCTGAAGTCATAGTTCTTGGTGTTCTAGGCTTTTTAGCCTGTACAGTTGACTGAGTTGATCCATTGTTTCCTACGGAGGCACTAGAAGAAGACCTGTTCGACCTAGCCATTGAGATCAACCTATGATGCAAGCGGGTCATCCTATTTACATAGTGACAAATACATTCTTATTAGCCACATAAAAAATAATTAGTAGATGATTACCAAACGCATGATAGTAGAAGAAGAAAACAACAGAAAACATTATGTAACAACTAAACTAGAAATACTATCAACCATAACATATTATTCAATAGTCGAGTCACTAAATCACTATGTAATATGTATTACTACCAATAGTAAACATACTATATTATTCACTAGTTTTGCCACTATATAATATTTATTGGTACCAAGACAGAAAATGACAAGTGCAAAAGCTATAAATGTTCAGTAATCATCATCGTCATATTCAGAGTCATGCTCTATTGCATCATCCTCATCTTTGGTCTCATATGTCTCTTCTTGTCCTTCCTCTTCAGGTAAATCTTCTTCTTCCTCATCAGTACTCTCGTCCAATTCATCTTCTGAAGATTCTTCTCCCTCATAATTATTGCCTTGATTTTCTGTTACATAAATTTCAGAGGGATCAAGCTCCACATCATCTGACTCCTTTCTTGGCTCAGTAGATTCATCAATAAAATTGCCACCATCTACAGAAAAACTACCCAGCTGACCACCTTCCTGGAAATATTCATCTATAGTAGATGGGTCATTTGCACAGTCATCAAAGTTACTCAAGCTGGTACTTGGCTGAGTAGTGTAAACAACCCTCCAATCACGAAGATCTCTCCTGGAGGATGCGTACTGCAAGTAATAAGCTAGCGTAGCTTGGTGAGCCATGGCAAATGGTTCAAAATTACTTAGCCTTGAAGACCACTTTATCTCGACCAAACCTAATTTTGCATTTGGCTTCACACCCTTGATGGGGTCAAACCAACGGCATTTGAAGAGTACCATCTCAATTTTTCTACCAGCTGTGAAGGATACTTTGATAATTTCCTCAATGACACCATAGTACTCAAGTTGTTCAGTCTCTGAGATGAAGGATGACAAACAAACCCCTGTGTTCACCGTTTTCAACCTTCTACGTTTTTTCTCGGATATCTCTGATCTAAAGCGAAAGCCATTCACATCATAGGAGCTATAGGAATAGGCTCTAGAGCTGCATCCATTAGCTAAATTCCACAAGTCCTCATCAGAATTGGGATCTTCTTTGCACTACAATGAAATGAAAAGAAAAACTCGGATTATGAAACATAGTAGTTGTTGAATCGAGAGGATATAATGCTAATTAAAATGTGCTTACAACAATCTCGAACCATTCCACAAATTCGGATGCCATCATTTCATCAAGGCCCTCCGATGTCAAGTTTGGATGACTTGCATATTTTTCATCTTCAAATGTTCTGCAAATCCGCGTATGATTATAAACATCTTGCACACTTCAATTCTAAAATTACAAATTATTCATCACTTACTCACGAAATCTATCAACAGCAGAGCAGTTAGTCAAAATGTACAGCCTTGCTGCATTCAACTCTTCCTCCCATGTAGGTTTCCTACATGCTGAAACACATCTAAGGTGCAACCATCATTCTGCACGCGTGTTCCTCCATTATTATATCGAGGATTCTTCTTCCATATTGTGCGAACATGATCACTAAAGTAAAGAGAAACACAATTCGTGATCTCCTGCACAATACAAGCTTCAACGATTGAACCCTCCACTCTTGCCTTGTTTCGCACTTTTAAACGAAGATAGTGCATTGCCCTATAACAAAATATTAGAAGTTTCAGAAATAAATGAAATAAATATATCAAAACACAATGTACAGATCAATGTTATATAGTCTAACATACCTCTAAAAAACATACATCCAACGATATGCCACAGGGCCACCAACCCTTGCCTCATATGGAAGATGCACTATCAGGTGTTGCATTACATTAAAAAAAACCTGGTGGGAACATTTTCTCAAGCTTGCATAATAGAACAGGAACCTCCTCCTCAAGTTCACGCATCCGTTTTGGAGCAATTTCTTTGGCACACAATTGCCGATAAAAAAAACTTAACTCTGCTATGACCTTCCATTCAGGTTCTGGGATGAAGCCTCGTATGGCAACTGGCAGGAGGCGCTCCATGATGATGTGGTGGTCATGGCTTTTCAGCCCAATGAATTTATTTTTACTCAAGTTGACAGTTTTACTCAAATTAGCAGCAAACCCATCAGAAAACTTCACTTCTTTAAACCACTTAAGGATGGTCATTCTATCTTCTTTGCTGACACAATATTTCGCTCTAGGTTTCTTCCACACACCCCTTGAATTCTTGTACAGGTGTAGCTTTGGTCGATCACAATACAAAGCAACATCAAGGCGTGCTTTGTTGTTATCCTTAGTTTTCTCAGGAATATCAAGGCATGTGTTTAGTAAAGCCTCAGATACATTTTTCTCATTGTGCATTACATCAATGTTATGGCGAAGCAGCAACTTCCGAAAATACTCTAGCTGCCACAAACCACTTATAGCTATCCAATTGTATTCCTTCCCAAACCCCTCAAATTTACTCTTGCCAGTTTCATCATGGACAAGACTTTGGAGTTCTTCATACACCTGTTCTCCGGACAAGGGCTTTGGTGGAGGATCTAAAACTGTTTTTTTCTTCCGAAAACATTTCACACTCCTACGAAATGCATGGTCAGTGGGAAGGAATCTCCTATGGCAGTCAAACCAGCATGGCTTTCTCCCATTCTTCAATGAGAATGTCTTTATGTCAGATCCACATATAGGGCAAGCAAGCTTTCCATGAGTGCTCCAGCATGCTACTAATCCATAAGCTGGAAAGTCATGAATAGTCCAAAGCAAAGCTGCCTTTAAGGTGAAATTTTGCTTTCGATAACTATCATAAGTTTCTACACCATTTCTCCACAAATCATCAAGTTCGTCAACTAGAGGCTGCATAAAAACGTTTAGGTTCTTTCCTGGATGATCTGGACCGGGAATAACTAGTGCAAGGATCAGGTTACTCTGCTTCATGCACATTTCTGGTGGAAGATTATAAGGCACAACAAATACTGGCCAACATGAGTAGGAGGCTGCTGTAATACCAAAAGGTGTGAATCCATCAGTCGCTAGACATAGCCTTATATTCCTTACTTCCTCAACAATTTTTTTTAATTCCTTATTAAATTCCTTCCAAGCTTCACCATGAGAAGGGTGAACCATTACTTCATCACTGTTATGAGGCCTTGCGTGATAGTCCATGTGCTTGGCAGTGCTTTATGACATGTACAACCGTTGTAGCCTAGGAGTAATTGGGAGATAGCGCAGAACTTTTCTTGGTATCTTCGTAGATTTATTTCCTGTGGTTGTTTCCTCATATCTAGGTTCTTTGCAGATAGTGCATTTTTCTTTATTTTCATTCTCCTTATAATAAATCATACAATTATTGGGGCATGCATGAATTTTGACGTAAGGCATTGCTAGACTATGCACAAGTTTCTTGGACCTATGAAAGTTTGCTGGGAGATCTTTTGCAGCATCATCCCCAACGATGTCATGTATAAGAGTCATCATCTCATTGTAACAAGCTTCTGACAGATTATGTTGTGTTTTAATAGTCATTAGCCTTCCTACAATGGATAGAAGTGATTGTGTGGTCTTCTCATGCAAACGTTTGTTGGCTTCCATCAACATTTCATAGAATTTTTTAGCAGCTTTTGTTGGCTCATCACCTTTAGAAACTCCTTCAGCAACAATTGCATCAACTAGCATGTCATTCATTCTATCTCCATCCCCCACGTTATCATGCTCTACATTTTCAGGTGCATCAGACTCCCCATGGCTAGTCCATCTCTCATATTCTAACATGAACCCATTGCTGCACAAGTGTGTGGTCATGACATCCCTTGTGCACTTATGACCGCAAAAGCACTTGCTGCAAGGACAACCGGATTTCCCGTCTACAGCAGCATCGGGCAATGAGAATGCATGATCTAGAAAATTATCTACTCCATGTTGCCAAGCATCACTGATCAACTTCCCTCGTCTCTCTTTGTACATCCAACTACGGTCGACATCTACATTGCTACAAAAATGTAGAATGGAAGTAGGAGGTATAATATAAGCATTGGATTTAATCATGAACGTAAAGTGTGATATATATTAATTATATAGTAACAATGAGAACATCAATCAAACAATTCTATATTTGGCTTACATTGGCCATAACTAACAAGGTGGTCATTAGGAGCTCTATCCAAACAAGCTAACTAATGTGCAAGTTTATATTTCAACTTTATGAACCAGAGGGGACTGTTCAGGTTATTCATGGCCATCAGAAGCACATACTAGTTGGACATAAGTTGCTACTGTAGTAAACACATAAAACATAACCTTTTTGTGAGCATACCAGCTGAATCCTAGATTTAAGGTTCTACAAATATTCTCTCCGTTTCTTACATAATTAGTTCTCGGCTAACATGGTTTAGAAAGAAAAGAAAGAAAAAACAAAATCAACTCTTACAACAAGAAAACTTGCCAAACTAAAATTATGAACCGCCAACAAACCAATACTGATGGATCATGCAGAAAAGAAATTGCAATGTACAAATAATGGACAATCAGCACAATCACGTAAGACAGAAAAGAAGAAAATTACTCAAGGGGGTGTGCCAGAGACGAGCAGAGAGGGGAATGGGGAGGGAGAAGAGAATGATACCGTGGCGCCCCACTGTGATCGCTGCGTGCCGATTGATCGGCCATCGCAGAGGAAGCAGAGGAACTCCTGACCACCCGTCGGAGGGAAGCAGAGGGACGCCGGGCATCCCTCAAGCTAGATTGGTTTGGAGAACAAGGACATGTTTGTTTTCAAAGAGGACTAGGAGACTATGGCGGTTAGTTTAGGACCTGATTTGGTGCGTGGTGCGCCGGCGCGCAAGAATCTTTTGGTGGCCGCGCCAAGAGATCAGCGCCAGATCGCCAAATAATTCGGTAACAGGAGTCCACGGCTGCGAGGTGGGCACTAACCACTACGCGAGAAACGTGAAAAAAATTAGATAACCACGAGGCCTCCTCAACGGATTGAACGGACTCAATTATATTATCCCACGAAAACCACGGTACATGTCAGGGTTCAAGTAGCAGTAAAACATGAGCATATCTCATTATCTCTACATCACATAATCGTGTCAATGTTGCAACAAATTGTCTCTGGTGTACGTGCTGATTAACTAATTAACCAAACAACTCAGTCTCCACACTCAATTGTGTCAAAATTTCCTCAATTTCAGTTAAAAAGAACCCCAAATTGCCTACTGTACTGTACTGACCTGAAGAGATTGGGCGTGGTTAGCTCATGGCCCGCCCAGACGGTGTCGAAGAAGTCGCCGTGCTTGCAGGAGGTAGGGTCGGACTGGACGCGGCGGCGAGGTAGTGGAGGTAGCTCCGGGGCCGCCAACCCTCGTTCGTCTTCTCCGCCAGTGCGGGATCTCCCCACCCAACCCCCGCTTCCCCATCCAGCTCATGGCGACGCGGGAACCTGTTGCTGCTGCCTGCCACTTGACTTTGGGGTCAAATCTGAGACGAGAGTGGAGGACGGTGGCAAGTCAGGTGACACATCTAGGCGGCGACCGGCGTTGAGAGAGAGGTGAATGTGAGCCGCAGGACTGAGGGGATATAAGCGGCGGGACTGGTCAACGGCGCATTCAGAAGGTCTAGTATAGATAACATCTGAGGAGGTATATGTAACAACTTGTGTGATGTCCACCTGGTATAGCACGCTAGGCTAGCATGTTTTGTCTTGCGTTCGAACCATGCGGTGCACTTAATTTTTGCACACGCGTTATTAATTAATTATTAGTACGTATGAAATCATATAGGAGTACAATAACTTTTAACTTTTATTTTTTGGGCCATTTTTTAAAATCCTATTTTTATTCTTAGATTTCTCACAGTTCGTTTGGCACATACACGATTCTTTTTTTTTTTGACATGGCACATACACGATTCTTGGTATGATCATAATACGTTTCTTTTGCGAAAAATGGCCATAATACCTTGGATGATCCATTGGTGTGTTGTATTTGGTTCCACCGCACATCGGTTTTTTTCTTTTGCATGGTACACTAGTAGAAAAAGGGGCTATCGTCCAGGGCAGTTTAGCCCATTAGTCCCGGTTCAATCCAGAACCGGGACCAATGGAGCTATTTGCCCCGGTTCGTGAGCCCAGGGGGCCGGCCGGGCCACGTGGGCCATTGGTCCCGGTTCGTCCGGACCTTTGGTCCCGGTTGGTGGGACGAACCGGACCAATGGTCCTGCTCCTGCCCACCACTATTGGTCCCGGTTGGTGGCATGAACCGGGACCAAAGGCTTCCTTTAGTCCCGGCTCATGCCACCAACCGGGCTAATGGTGCTGCCTATATATAGCCCCTCGCGCAAGAGCAGAGCACACTGCTCTGTTTTTTTCCGGCCGAGGGGAGAGGGCTTGGTGGTGCTCTAGCTCACCTCCTATGCACACAAGGTGTTCGATGGAATGCCCGAGCCACACTACTTAAGCTTTCTCTCTCCAAGCTCGACCTCTAACCTCCATTTTCCTCAATATTTGTCTAGGTTTAGCGGTCCGTCACGCCCGGCCCCGTCTTCACCGCCGTCGATCACCGCGCCGATCTCATCGCCAGCACCACCGTGGTGAGCCTCTTGTTCTTATCTTCTTTCTCGAAAGGAAAAATATTCTTACTTGTATTATTTTCTTACTTTTATTATTGCATCTTATATAGTGCGATGGTTTTGGTATCCGCCCCGTCGGCCCTCGTCCCGTCTATGATTCGGATGTGGTATATATTATCTTTTCATAACTATTGGTTCATTTATTGTTTATGAAAATTATGCCACCAACGTGACATAGATTTTATTTATCTAGGAGGTTGTTGAACCGAAATTCCAACCGACCCTATTGTCGAGAGGTTAAATTTATTTGAAGAAGAAAACAATTTCTTGAAGGAAAAATAAAAAACTTGAGGAGGAGAAGATGATATTGGAGTTGCATGTTGCGGATTTCGCCGATGATCACAAGATCAAGATGGATGCAATGCGCTTGAAGATGAGAAAGATTAGAAAATATGCCATTCATACCGAGGCTTGGTATCATTATGCCGTTGGATCAGTTGTTACCTTGGTTGCGATTATGATCGATTTGTTTTCACATTGAAATGTTTTACATAGTTTCAATGTATGGTTTAATTAATTTAGATGCTCGCAGAGCTTTATGTTGTTAGATGAGAACTATGTATGTACTTTGGTTTTTATGTGATGATGAACTTCTATTAATTTGGTCACTTAATTATCTATTCATGATGTTCTATAATGATTTTTGACACACTTAATTATATATAATGCACGCAGATGAACCGCAATGGATGTACGGTGATGTACACACCTCCGAGTACATTAAGGCGTGCATGCTTTTCTCAAGTGGCTGAGGCAAACAAGCAGAATGGTTTTATGTGTTGTCCATGCCCTATATGTGGAATACTGAAGTCTTACTCGACCGGAAAATCCTTCACACCCACCTGCTTACAAGGGTTTCATGCCACACTATAATGTTTGGACGAGGCACGGAGAAATAGGGGTTATGATGGAAGACGGCGAGGAAGAAGAGTACGATGACAACTATGTGCCCCCTGAATACGGTGATGCTACTGAACATCAAGATGCACCATACGATGTGCACGATGGTGCTGCAACGGGCGAAGCTGCTGAAGATCAAGAGGAACCAGACGATGTGCCCCATGATGATGATCTCCGCCGGGTCATTGTCGATGCAAGGACACAATGCAAAAGTCAAAAGGAGAAGCTGAAGTTCGATCGCATGTTAGAGGATCACAAAAAAGGGTTGTACCCCAATTGCGAAGATGGAAACACAAAGCTCGGTACCGTACTCGAATTGCTGCAGTGGAAGGCGAGAATGTCTGTGCTCGATAAAGGATTTGAGAAGCTACTGAAAATAATGAAGAAGAAGCTTCCAAAGGATAACGAATTGCCCGACAAGACATACGCAGCAAAGAAGGTCGATGCCCTCTAGGATTGGAGGTGGAGAAGATACATGCATGCCCTAATGACTGCATCCTCTACCGTGGTGCCTACAAGGATCTGAACGCATGCCCGGTATGCGGTGCATTGCGATATAAGATCGACGAGATGACCTCGTGATGTTGACGGCGAGCCTCCCAGAAGAGGGTTCCTCGAAGGTGATGTGGTATGCTCCTATAATACCACGGTTGAAACGCCTGCTCGAAACGGAGAGCATGCCAAGTTGATGCGATGGCACAGTGAGGACCGTAAGAAAGACGGGAAGTTGAGAGCACCCGCTGACGGGTCGCAGTGGAGAAAAATCAAGAGAAAGTACTGGGATGAGTTTGCAAAGGACCCAAGGAACGTATGGTTTGCTTTAAGCGCGGATGGCATTAATCCTTTCGGGGAGCAGAGCAGCAATCACAGCACCTGGCCCGTGACTCTATGTATGTATAACCTTCCTCCTTGGATGTGCATGAAGCGGAAGTTCATTATGATGCCAGTTCTCATCCAAGGCCCTAAGCAACCCGGCAACGACATTGATGTGTACCTAAGGCCATTAGTTGAGGAACTTTTACAGCTGTGGAATGGAAACGGTGTACGTACGTGGGATGAGCACAAAAAGGAGGAATTTGACCTAAAGGCGTTGCTGTTCGTGACCATCAACGATTGGCCCGCTCTCAAGAACCTTTCGTGACAGACAAACAAGGGATACCACGCATGCATGCACTGTTTACTTGACACCGATAGTATATACCTGGGAAGCTGCAGGAAGAATGTGTACCTGGGCCATCGTCGATTTCTTCCGACCAACCATCAATGTCGAAAGAAAGGCAAGCATTTCAAAGGCGAGGCAGATCACCGGAAGAAGCCCGCCATGCGTACCGGTGATCACGTACTTGCTATGGTCAATGATTTACACGTAATCTTTGGAAAGGGTCCCGGCGGACTAGCTGTTCCGAATGACGCTGAGAATCACGCACCCATGTGGAAGAAGAAATCTATATTTTGGGACCTACCCTACTGGAAAGACCTAGAGGTCCGCTCTTCGATCGACGTGATGCACGTGACGAAGAACCTTTACGTGAACCTGCTAGGCTTCTTGGGCGTGTATGGGAAGACAAAAGATACACCGAGGCACGAGAGGACCTGCAATGCTTGCACGAAAAAGAGGGCATGCCTCCGGCAAAGATGAAGGTCCTGCCAGCTACGCTCTTACGAAAGAAGAGAAAGAAATATTCCTTCAATGCCTGCTCAAGATGAAGGTCCCGACCGGCTTCTCGTCGAATATAAAGAGAATAATAAATATGCCGAGAAAAGTTCCAGAACCTAAAGTCTCATGACTGCCACGTGATTATGACGCAATCGCTTCCGGTTGCATTGAGGGGCTTCTACCGAAAACGTCCGATTAGCCATTGTGAAGCTATGTGCATTCCTCAATGCAATATCTCGAAGGTGATCGATCCAGAAATCGTAGCAACGCTAAGGAGTGATGTGGCGAATGTCTTGTCGATTTCGAGCTGGTGTTCCCACCATCCTTCTTCAATATCATGACGCACGCCCTAGTTCATCTAGTCGACGAGATTGTCATTCTGGGCCCGTATTTCTACACAATATGTACCCCTTTGAGAGGTTCATGGAGTCCTAAAGAAATATGTTCAGAACCGTGCTAGGCCGAAGGAAGCATCTCCATGGGCCATCAAACGAGGATGTCATCGGGTTTTGTGTTGACTTCATTCCTGGCCTTAATAAGATAGGTTTCCCTAAATCACGGTATGAGGGGAGACTGACCGAAAAGGCACGCTTGGAAGAGACTCAATAATATGCAGGGACGGATATTCTTGGTCTCAAGCACACTACACAGTTCTACGAACTCTACCTTGGTGACCCGTATGTCGATGAACACAAGAATAGTCTGCGCCCAAACACCGGAGCAAAGGCGACGATCGGATTACATGTGAACACATCAGACTTTCAGCAGTTGGTTGGAAACACGCCTCGAGGTGACAGCACTGTTTGTGATGAGTTGTACTTGTTGTCCGTGGGACCATCTTCGACTGTAATGATTTGGAAAGGATACGAGATAAATGGGAATACATTTTACACGATTGACCAAGATGAAAAGAGCACCAACCAAAACAGCGGTGTCCGCTTTGATGCAGCAACCGACAAGGGAAATGACACATATTATGGTTACATAGTAGATATATGGGAACTTGACTACGGAGTAGATTTTAAGGTCCCTTTGTTTAAGTGCAAGTGGGTCAATCTGTCAGAGGAGGGTGTATGTGTAGACCCACAATGACGGAATGACAACAAAGGATCTGAAAAATCTTGGGTACACTGACGAACCGTTCGTCCTAGCCAATGATGTGGCACAGGTTATCTATGTGAAGGACATGTCTACCAGACCGAGGAAAAGAAAAGATAAGGAAGCGAATACATCATACAATGAGCCAAAGCGCCACATAGTTCTTTCGGGAAAAGGGACATCCTGGGAGTGGAGGGCAAGATGACATGTCTCAAGAGTATGAAAAGTTTCATGAAATTCCCCCTTCAAAGTCAAGGCTGACCCAAGCATCCTGATAAACGATGAAGATTATCCATGGTTACGGCGCAATAAGCAAAGCGACACAAGCGAAGAAAAAGTGAAGACTTTCTCCGCAACTATTATGATGATACCATGCCAACTTTGTAACACACGAGTATGATACCATTGTCCGCTTTGTTCATGAACATGCTATGCCAACTTTTTCAGAGTTCATTTGAAAACTATGAATTTGAAAACCTCGCCAACCGAAGGGCGCCACACCGTTTATAAGCCCGTCCCTCACGCCTTGTTGAGCTCACAAACTTGTGATTCACACAAATTTCAAAGAATTCAAATTTTATAAAACTAATGGCACATACAGAAAGTTTATAATTGTTCTAAAACAAATGGCACTAACAGAAAGTTTATAATTTTGCTGACCTAAAAGCAAAAAGAATTAAAAATAAAGCAAAAACCAAAAGAAAATAAATAATGCAGAAAACAAAACAAAAAACTTGAAAAAATAATAATAATAGCAACAATAAGCATTTTGTTGTAAGTAGAAACAAAATAAAATAAATAAAGCAACCAAGAAAACAAAAAATGTTTTCAAATTTTAAAACTAATGGCACTAATAGAAAGTTTATATTTTTCTAAAACTAAAAGCACTAAGAGAAAGTTTATAATTTTGCTGACCTAAAAGCAAAAAGAATTAAAAATAAAGCAAAAACCAAAAGAAAATAAATAATGCAGAAAACAAAACAAAAAACTTGAAAAAATAAAAATAGCAACAATAAGTATTTTGTTGTAAGTAGAAACAAAATAAAATAAATAAAGCAACAAAGAAAACAAAAAAGTGTTTTAAAATTTTAAAACTAATGGCACTAATAGAAAGTTTATATTTTTTCTAAAACTAAAAGCAAAAAGAAATAAAATATAAAGCAAAAAAAGTGCCACGTCTCGGGCCCCCACGGCCTGAATACGACTAGAAACCCTATGGGCCAGATTCAGGCCCGCTGAAGGCCCAAAGAGCCCACAGCAAAGATGGCAGAGTTAGGCCCAAAGCCTGCTTTAGAGAGGAGCTCGAGAGGGAGCCGCACCGCACCTTATAAACTGGTGCGGCTCCCTCTCAACTAGCGAGGTGGGACTAAACATTTGGCGCGGGGCAGCACAAGGCCTTTGGTCCCGGTTGGTGCCACCAACCGGGACCAAAGGCCGCCGCTTCCCGCCCTTTGGGCTGCTGAAATTTGTTTGGTCCCGGTTGGTGGAACCAACCGACTAAAGGCATTAGCCCCGTTGAGCCACGAACCGACTAATGCCCTTGCTATATAACCAGGACTTGTGAAAATTTCACATCTCCCTCGCCTCCTAGCCAGTTGCCCCCGCCGCCAGGGCTGCCCAAATCGGTCGCGCGCTCCTCGTCGCCGCCGCCGCGCCGCCGCCATCCCGTCTCCCGCCCTGCCCGCGCCCGAGCCACGCCGCCGCCGCCTGCGCCCCTGCCCCATCCTTTGAGCACGACGTCGCGCCCGCGCCCAGCCGCCTTCGACGCCGCCAGCTGTTTCGCCGCGCCGCCACCACCGTCGCTGCCGCCACGCCCGTCGTCACCATCGCCGTCGCCGCTTCGCCGTTGTCGCCGCCGTCGTCACCATCGCCCGTCGCCAGCGCCCGTCGTCGCCGCCGTCATGCGCCCCGCCGTCGCCGCCGCACCGCATCTGCCTCAACGCTGTCGCCCTTGCCTCGTCGCCGCCGTCCCGCGCCGTCGCCGCCGCCTCGCCTCCGCGACCTCGCCGTCTCCAACGCCTCCCGACCTCGCCGCCGCCTCCGCCTCCCCTGCCCTGCCCAAGCCTCCACCTCTGCATCAGGCCGGCCCCGACATCGCCGTTGCCGACGCCGCCACAAGTGAGCCCCAGCGCACCTGCCCTGCCCCTGCCGCCGCCATGATTTTTTTTCATAGATGGATGCTTTTTTCATAAATGTTCATGTATATATATTGATGTATGGATATATGTATGATGCTTTTTGCATATGTGTTGATCTAATGTTTTTTTTCTGCATATATATATGATGTTTTTTGTTCATAGATGATCATATGAATTTTTTGTTCATAGATATGATCATATATATGATGTATGCATGGATCGATGTGGATGGAATATGATGTTTTTGTTCATAGAATATGATGTTTTTTATTCATAGATTTTATTTTGTTCATGAGAGAGGCGGGGACGTCGAGGAAGTTGTACTGTTTAGAGTTAGGGTCGTCGAGGAAGAAGGAAAATAAGGAAAAAGAATAAAAGAGGAAGAAGGAAGAAGGAGAAGAAGAGGAGAAAAAAAATAAGAAGAGGAAGTAGAAGAAAAAAGGAGAAGAAGAAAAAAATTCTATTTTTTCTTCTTCTCCTCTATTCCTTCTTCTTCTCCTCTCTTTTTTTCTTCTATTTTTTCTTCTTCTTTCTTCTTCTTCTCTTTTTTCTTCTTCTCATTTCTTCTTCTTCTTCTTCTTCTTCTTCTTCTTCTTCTTCTTCTTCTTCTTCCTCTTCTTCTTTTTATCGGGAATGAGGGTGTCGAGGATCGCTGAGGGGTCGACGGTCGGGAGCTAGGCTAGAGGGTCGAGAGGGTCACAGAGGGGTCGAGGGTCATCGAGGCCGGTCGCGGTTTCGAGGCACAAGGGCTTGAGGGTTCGAGGGTTCTAGGGTCGAGGGTTCGAGGGTTCTAGGGTTCGAGGGTTCTAGGGTCGAGGGTTCGAGGGTTCTAGGATCTGAAGGAAGAAGGAAGAAGAAGAAGAAAAGAATGAGAGGAAAAGAAGAAAAGAAGAGAAAGAAGAAAGGAATAGAGGAGAAGAAGAAAATTAGAATTTTTTTCTATTTTTCTTCTTCTCCTCTATTCTTTCTTCTTCTCCTCTTTTTTTTCTTCTTTTTCTTCTTCTTCTTCCTTCTTCCTTCTTCCTTCTTCCTCTTTTCTTCCTTTTCCTTATTTTCCTTTCTCGAGGATAAGAAGAAAAGAAGAGGAGAAGAAGAAAGAAAGGAATAGAGGAGAAAGAAGAAACTTTGACACGAGGGGGGGGGTACCATACCCCTCCCGATAACATTATTTTCCCATGTATATGTATGTTGCGTCGTTGTCGATATAACGAGGGTGTCGAGGATCGCCGAGGGTCGAGGGTCGGGAACTAGGGTAGAGGGTCGAGGTCGTTAAGGGGTCAAGGGTCGAAGGTTTCAGGTCGAGGGTTCCTATAGTGTCAAAGTATTGAAGAAATCATGGCTTCATCATTAGCCGGAGTAACCATGGCATGATGGTGAAAGTCCTCCAAAGTTGTTTGGAATGGAGTCCCGGATAGGATAATTTGCCTTTTGCTGAACTTTGTACCAAAAAGCGAATTATCCTATCTGACTCCGCTCCAAAACAACTTTGGAGAGCTTCATGCATCATGCACCTGTTACTTTACCAATGATGAAGACATGGTTTTGTTGAACTTTGACACTAGGCAACCTCTCGACCCTCGGCGATCTTCGACCCTTGACCTCGACCGCTCGGCGATCCACGACCCTCTACCCTACATCAAGGCGCCGATGCCCACGCCACTTGTGGGACATAGATGTACTGTTCAACGCCGACCCCTCCCGATAGCTTCAACACGTGGGGGGGTCGATATTACGCACCTCCTAGCTTGAAGCGCTCGAGGCCACCCCTAACCCTTGAAGCGTTGTCGAGGCCACCCCAAACCCTAGAGAAGCAGCGCCGAGGCCACTAATATGATTCCTTATTGTGATTAGCTAGCTAGTTCTACGTTGGCACTAATATATCCATATCTGTCATGTTTGAATAATAATTTCCATGTTGTAAATATTTGTAGAAACTATGGACACCCCCCGAGACGAAGCACAAGAAGCGTTGTTGAGGGACATAATCGCACACGGAAGTGATGCCGTCTCCTCGATGATGTTTCTCAACGACAACGATGGTCTGGAAGGAGAGGGTGAAGAAGCAGCTGGCTATGATTTACATGGCTCCGATGACCCAATGCCGGTGCAAGAAGGAGAGGGTGAAGAAGTAGACCGTGAGAACGGCTCCGGTGATCACCAAACCGAGTCCGGCCAGGTATATATATTAGTTAAGCCTGTGCTGACTAGCTCTCGTCTTTGTTTTGGTATATATGTACACATATTAATTAACTCTCGTCTTTGTTCTTTTTTCTAGCCCTCCGGATCGAGCAAAACTTCGGTAAAGAGATGAGGCCCGAAGAAAAAGTTGAGCTCGGATGAAAAGTTTGAGATCATACAAATCACGCGCGACGGCCAACCGATTGAACCCTACCGGACAAAGAAGGCATTTGTTGCTCAGTGCGGAGTTCTGGTTAGGGACAAGATCCCGATCAACATCAACCAATGGTATAAGCCTCAGAACGAAGACCCTGAGGTGTCTTGTGTCAATGATATGCAGAAAAATGATCTTTGGACTGAGCTGAAGTCAAATTTTACCCTACCGCCAGAGGATGATCCGGAGAAGCCAGTAATAGAGCCATTAATCAAGTCTTTTGCTCTTAAGAAGATGGCAGAACTATTCAGGAATTGGAAGAAAGACCTCAATACGTATGTCGAAAAAATGAGACACCAGAATTCACGGGCAAATATGAGAAGATCGAGATGATGGCCCGCATTTGTGGCCTACAAGACATCGGAAAAGAGTAAAAAGATGTCAGCGACAAACAAGAGAAATGCTGCGAAGAAGAAGCTTCACCATCGCACGGGGTCGTGGCTACCTCTTAGCCCGCCTAAGTGGGCCAAGGCTGAGAATGATCTGCTTGATAAAGGGATCGAACCGAGACAATGAACTGGCAGACCGCTGCGGACTTGGTTCTTCGGGTCGGCGGATCCTTGGACCCTATAACGGGAAGTGCATTTGGACGGACGAACAATTGGACATACCAGTCAAGAGGCTTAAGCATTATATCGAAGCAAGCGCAGCAAGGGAAGTTCGCTCCGACATGGGAGAAGGACGAGCTCACAATGGCCCTCGGGAATCCCGAGCACCACGGACGGACACGAGGCACGCCAGGATCCCTTTCGTGGAAGGCTGGATTTCGGACGCAGGGGTTACAAAACCCATGAGAGGAGGAAGAAACCGAGCAGAGCCTAATGCAGGCGCTGCACGAAAGGGTAATGGGGCTAGAGGAACGAGAAGAGGAACGAGAAGCAGCAGATCACAACAAACGACCTGCCAAGCTTCCCCGGCTACCCCGCCATCTCAGCGGAGAAGCAGCGTGGCTTCCACCGAGCTGCTTCAGCCGAGCAGCATGCCTTGACGGCTCCTGCCAGCTATCCGTGGATGCTATCACGGATGCTGAAAGTTGCCACCTTATGGCGCAATGGAGCAATTTGAAGGTCAAGGCGGCTGTTGGCTCTGTTTATCCTACTAAACCCGACTCAACTTTTCACCGCCGCTGATTCCGAAGGATATGCTAAGGTGATGGTCGATGAAATAACGGAGGGATTTGAGGACCTCCGCTTGACCACCCTACCGGTGAAGGGAGTATCGGCTGGTTTCGCTCAAGACTCCATGCCTATGGCGGAAGGATCTCATCAACCTTCCGAACTGGGCGCCTCCGCCTCCTCCTTCTCCTCCGGCGAGTCAGGGCACTCCGCCTCCTCCACCGCCTCCTCCTCCGCGAGTGACGATCGGGGCACTCGGCCGGCTCCTTCTCCGGCGCGTGGCGGCACTCCGTCTCCTTCTCTGCTGCTGCACCGCGCGTCCGGCAGCCAGCCTCCTCCTTCTCCGCCTCGTCGGCAAGGGCGGAAGAGACCCGCCGCCGCTCCGGCTGCTCCGGCGTCGTAGTCCTTCTCCTCCGCCTCGTAAGCAAGGAAAGAAGACATCCGCCTCGTCTGCTCTCCCGGCGTCTAGCAAGACAGCCAAAGGCGGAGGAGATACTGATTCGGTCCTTCTCAAGACTCGGAGAAGTTACCGTGACGAGAGGAGCGAGGAGGAAAACGCGAAGATCGCGCAGACCAAGTGGATGACTGGTTTCAAGGGTTGAAAGCAAAGAGACATCCACCTCCGGAGGAGAAGGTAGATCCGTCAAAGTGAAGCGCATCTGCTGCCCCGACAAAACCACCCAAGTCTCCGCCGAAAGGCAACTATGAGCGCATTATTGAAAGGCATTTGCGGCGGAGAGATCGGGAAGTACTGCGGTGATCAAAGGATGAAAGAACGACGACCTGGGAAACAAATTGCCCAGCTCGGCGAACAAGCGAAGAAATCGTGCGCCCGCTCAAGCTGCTCGCTAGCGACATCGCCGATCCGAGGATGGTGCCCGTTATGGCAATCCTGAAGATTACCTGCCGGACGATGTACAATTTGATTTCTTGAGGTGCAGATACAAAGATACGAGTACGGGAATCCTCTCGTCAAAGATGAAAGCTCTCTAACAATGATGATGCGAAGATTGCATGATTGGTACATGAAAACCTGCAAAGAGTCTGAGGGAGGAATACTTTGTATTTGAGAGTTAAAAGGAGCATGACCTCCTTGGAATTGAACTGTTGCCTATTCCATTTGAGGAGTTCTATCAGTTTTCAATCAATTGGCCCTCGATAAAGCAACGGTCACCTGCTACTGTCTGTAAGTAGTACTACTTCTGTCATTAAGTATCTCTATATAACTCAGCTCTTTCATTGCATGTATTTATAAATATCCTCACTATATTATGCAGATTGAAGATCGCAGAAATGAAGAAAAAACAAGTGGGTGATATTGGGTTCATTAACACATATCTCATCGATGCAAATGAGGTTAAATATCGTGCCAAGGAAACCGAGGCCAACTTGCTATGATCGTTGGAAATAAATGAACACAAAATACAATACTCTTTCCTTACAACTACACGTGAGTGTTACTGTCTTGTGGCATATTCGGTTTCCTTATTTAGTCCAGGTTATAGAAATGTAATATTGATGAGTTATGCATGCGCATGCAGGTTCCACTATATTCTCCTAGAGATTAAGCTTGAGCAAGGAGTAGTAACTGTCTTAGACTCGAGACGAAAAGATCCCAAGGAGTATGCGGAAATGACTGAAATGCTCGAGAAGTAAGTTAAATCGATCATTATCCACCATATCAGCAACTTTGTTCATTTCTGATATCAAGTAATTGTTTTCTTTGTATGGCAGGGCTTGGGAAAATTCACCAAAAAGCTCCGGACTACCAAGAAGCTGCAATTTAGACACCAAAGTAAGTACTATATAGTAGCATATTCCACGCAGCATCTCCTAGTGATTCAAGCGCTAGTTTCATCAATACCATTTAGCATGTGCTTGCTAATTATCAGTTTGATTGACCTCTTTTCTTGTAAAGTGGTTGTGGCAGGAACAAGGGAATGATTTCTGTGGATACTACGCTTATGAGTCCATCCGCCACACGACCTGTGAGAGGGCTAGTCCGACAAACAATTTGAAGTGCGTAAATAAAAATATTCACAATTTTATTTTATTACCATCATTTGTGTATATATATATATATATATATATATATATATATATATATATATATATATATATATATATATATATATATATATATATATATATATATATATATATATATATATTGACCCTTTCTTAAAATTAGATGTTTCGAAGCGGATGAACTCCTAGCACCAGATCGCATGTGAGCAATTCAAGGGGAATTGGCGGCATTCTTTCTTGACTATGTGATCGCTGAAGACGGGGAATACCATGTGGACCACGCGTCCGTATTGTAAAAGATAATTATTGTATATATGTAGCCACCGGAAAAGAAGAAGGACGGATCACCTCCTCACCCAAACTCGACGCGGCTCCATCACTGATATGCAGCTTTGTGGACCTCCAAGGTGGCTCACCAAAACTGAAGTCATTGTCGTTGAACGAATCAGATCTGGGCAACACCCCCGGACACCCTATCGAACTCAAGGTCTGGCACCCCACCACGACTAAGACACCGAAGGAGGAAACCGCACTTTCCATCCATCAACCACGAACCCAGCACACGTTCCGTCTTCCAGATGTCGTCGATGCAGTCCACAGTCTACATCCGCTCCTGAACTACGTACCTCCCAAGCTCCGCACCGATGCTAGGGCAGACGCCGGCCCGAGGACACATGTCCACCACGAGGATGCCGCCGCCACACCATCCTTGCTTGAAAAGGCTGGTTTTCAAAACCACCCCCAACCATAGGGTCGATCGACTTGCCGCGGAAGGATCTGAAGATGATGAGCAACCTAAAAGCAAAGCTGCTTTAGCCTAAAACTATCCACACACACACACAAACACACACACACACACACACACACACACACACACACACACACACACACACACACACACACACACACACACACACACACACACACACATGGATCCGCAACCCCACCCTCTAGCACCGACGATGATCGTGGTCATCGGCGGAGGGGAGCCGCGGAAGGACGGCGAAGATCGAAGGAACTCTCCTTGGGAGAGATGCTGGCGAGGTCGCCCTTTTTCTTCCCGAGGAAGAAAGAATGACCACCGCTTAATGGTTGATTTGTTGTCTTTGTGGTGTCTCCAAGGATTGTATGTAAAGAATCATATGTATATATATATATATATATATATATATATATATATATATATATATATATATATATATATATATATATATATATATATATATATATATATATATATATTGACTTTTTTTAGTTTTGAAATACGGAACTCGGGCTAGTATGTCACGAAAGTACTAGTACTTCATGACCAGCCATACGTGTTTATATTGTACGAACATAGCCTCACCGATGCAGGGGACGGCATCACTTTGAAACGGTAATGCCTCTGTGGCTCCATGTGGCAGACTCTTTGTAGAAAGGGTTATGCCTCCCTTTTACTTTCTTGGTTGGGAGGAAAAAGAATGGTCGCACTGCTTCGGACAAAAAGGATCATATGTATGTATAGGATCGTATGCATAGCATTTCACTTTCTTAATTTTAAAATACAACACTCATCCTCGTTATAATTCAAGATGTTATTAATACTTCATGACACATTTACATTTAATTAATAATATACATGAAGGTCGGGGTCCTTCTGGACAGAGTTGCATTTATTAGAAAAAATAAAGATACGTTCAAGGCAAGTTACAGAAGTACATGACCAAGAAATTAGCAAACTAGTACTTTTGTAAGTGCAATCTTTTTAAACATCATATTTGTATTATCATGTACCAATTTTTTAAGCATCCTATATATTAATTGTGAAAAAGAACATAATGCACTCGCTTACAATAGCAATGCTAGATGTTAGTTCTTGGAATCTTCTTATACTGAATTATCTGGAATATAATATCGGTCATTCTACATATGTTGTCCATTGAAACATATCATCGAGAGGGAAAGTCAAACGTCGGTTATCACTATACACCGTCGAGTATTTTCTCAAATAACCAAGAGGCACATATCTACTGCCGGCCATGTCCTCTCATAGGTGAGAGTTTTGTTTTCACCTTCAGCTATTAAATTTCACCGTCGGGCATTACATGTAATCCCCGTGGGTGTGGCAAAAACTGTCGGGCATTACATGTAATCCCCGAGGGTGTACCAAAAACCGTCGGGCATTATAATTAACCGTCGGGCATTACATGTAATCCCCGTGGGTGTAGGGAAACCCGTCGGGCATTACATGTAATCCCCGTGGGTGTAGGGAAACCCGTCGGGCATTACATGTAATCCATGTGGGTGTAGGAAAAACCGTCGGGCTTTACGATGAACCGTCGGGCATTAAGTTGGATATCCGAGGGGTGAATTTTCACCGTCAGGCATTCTAGTATACCGTCGGCTATTAGTGGTAATACTCGTGAGTTGACAGTAACCGTCGGCCATTATAACTACCGTCGGCTATTACTGTAATACCCGACGGTCCATCAGCTATTAGATTTCACCATCGAAAATATGGGGATTTCTAGTAGTGAATTGCCTTGGCAAAGGAATCCAGATTTCACAAGAGGACCAAGCACATCAAGAGACGCTTCAATTCCATCCGGGACCAAGTCCAGGTGGGAGACATAGAGATTTGCAAGATACATACGGATCTGAATATTGCAGACCCATTGACTAAGCCTCTTCCACGAGCAAAACATGATCAGCACCAAGACTCCATGGGTGTTAGAATCATTACAGTGTAATCTAGATTATTGACTCTAGTGCAAGTGGGAGACTGAAGGAAATATGCCCTAGAGGCAATAATAAAGTTATTATTTATTTCCTCATATCATGATAAATGTTTATTATTCATGCTAGAATTGTATTACCCGGAAACATGATACATGTGCGAATATATAGACAAACATAATGTCACTAGTGTGCCTCTACTTGACTAGCTCATTAATCAAAGATGGTTATGTTTCCTAACCATAGACATGTGTTGTCATTTGATTAACGGGATCACATCATTAGGAGAATGATGTGATTGATTTGACCCATTCCGTTAGCCTAGCACTTTCATCTTTTAGTATGTTGCTATTGCTTTCTTCATGACTTATACAAAATTCCTACAACAATGAGATTATGCAACTCCCGTTTACCGGAGGAACACTTTGTGTGCTACCAAACGTCACAACGTAACTGGGTGATCATAAAGGAGCTCTACAGGTGTCTCCAAAGGTACATGTTGAGTTCGCATATTTCGAGATTAGGATTTGCCACTCCGATTGTCGGAGAGGTATCTCTGGGCCCTCTCGGTAATGCACATCACTATAAGCCTTGAAAGCAATGTAGCTAATGAGTTAGTTACAGAATGATGCATTACGTAACAAGTAAAGAGACTTGCCGGTAACGAGATTGAACTAGGTATTGGATACCGACGATCGAATCTCGGGCAAGTAACATACCGATGACAAAGGGAACAACGTATGTTGTTATGCGGTTTGACCGATAAAGATCTTCGTAGAATATGTAGGAGCCAATATGAGAATCCAGGTTCCGCTATTGGTTATTGACCGGAAACAGTTCTAGGTCATGTCTACATAGTTCTCGAACCCGTAGGGTCCGCGCGCTTAACTTTACGATGACAGTTTTATTATGAGTTTAAATTTTTTGATGTACCGAAGGTTGTTCGGAGTCCCGGATGTGATCACGGACATGACGAGGAGTCTCGAAATGGTCGAGACATAAAGGTTGATATATTGGACGACTATATTCGGACACGGGAAGTGTTCCGGGTGATTTCGGAGAAAACCGGAGTGCCGGAGGGGTTACCAGAACCCCGGGGAAGTATTGGGCCTTAGTGGGCCCGAGGGGAGAGAGAGGGCAGCAGCCCAGAGGTGGCTCGCCCCCTCCCATGGGGAGTCCGAATTGACTAGGGAGGGGCGCGCCCTCTTCCCTCTCCCTCTCCTCTCCTCTCTTTCCTTCCCTTCCTCCTTCCTAGTTGGACTAGGAAAGGCGAGTCCTACTCCCACTAGGAGGAGGACTCCCTCCTTGGCGCGCCCCTAGGGCGCAGGCCTCCCCATTGCTCCTTTATATACGGGGCAAGGGGCACCTCTAGACACACAAGTTGATCTTCGTGATCGCTCCATAGCCGCGTGCGGTGCCCCCTCCACCATATTCCACCTCGGTCATATCGCTGCGGTGCTTAGCGAAGCCCTGCGTCGGTAGAACATCATCATCGCTACCACGCCGTCGTCGACAGAACTCATCCCGACACCCTGCTGGATCGAGTCCGGGATCGCCATCGAGCTGAACGGTGCTGAACTCGGAGGTGCCGACGCTCGCACTTGGATCGGTCGGATCATGAAGACGTCGACTACATCAACCGCGTTGTCATAATGCTTCCGCTTACGGTCTACGAGGGTACGTGGACAACACTCTCCCCTCTCGTTGCTATACATCACCATGATCTTGTGTGTGCGTAGGAAATTTTTTGAAATTACTACGTTCCCCAACAAAAACATCAAAGACGAAGATAGATCGGGATTTCCGCTGTCGCAAGCCTCTGTAGCCACCAAAAACCTCTCGGGAGCCCGTTCCGGCACCCTGGCGGAGGGGGGAACCCATCTCCGGTGGCCATCTTCATCGTCCTGGCGCTCTCCATGATGAGGAGGGAGTAGTTCACCCTCGGGGCTGAGGGTATGTACCAGTAGCTATGTGTTTGATCTCTCTCTCTCTCTCTCGTGTTCTCTCTATGGCACGATCTTGATGTATCGCGAGCTTTGCTATTATAGTTGGATCTTATGATGTTTCTCCCCCCTCTACTCGCTTGTGATTAATTGAGTTTTCCTCTTGAAGTTATCTATCGGATTGAGTCTTTAATGATTTGAGAACACTTGATGTATGTCTTGCCGTGCTTATCTGTGGTGACAATGGGATATCACGTGCCACTTGATGTATGTTTTGGTGATCAACTTGCGGTTTCACCATGAACCTATGCATAGGGGTTGGCACACGTTGCCTTGACTCTCCAAGAGAAACTTTGGGGCACTCTTTGAAGTACTTTGTGTTGGTTGAATAGATGAATATGAGATTGTGTGATGCATATCGTATAATCATGCCCACAGATACTTGAGGTGACAATGGAGTATCTAGGTGACATTAGGGTTTTGGTTGATTTGTGTCTTAAGGTGTTATTCTAGTACGAACTCTTAATAGATCGATCCGAAAGAATAACTTTGAGGTGGTTTTGTACCCTACCATAATCTCTTCGTTTGTTCTCCGCTATTAGTGGGGAGTGACTCTTTGTTGCATGTTGAGGGATTGTTATATGATCTATCTATGTTATTATTATTGAGAGAAATTGCACTAGCACTAGTAGAAAAGGGGGCAATGGTCCAGGCCGGGTCAGCCCATTAGTCCCGGTTCAATCCAGAACCGGGACCCATGGGGGCATTGGACCCGGTTCGTGAGCCCCGGGGCCGGCCGGGCCACGTGGGCCATTGGTCCCGGTTCGTCTGGACCTTTTGGTCCCGGTTGGTGGGACGAACTGGGACTAATGGGCCTCGCTCCTGGCCCACCACCATTGGTCCCGGTTGGTGGCTTGAACCGGGACCAAAGGCTGCCCTTTAGTCCCGGTTCATGCCACCAACCGGGACCAATGAGGTGCCTATATATACCCCTCGCCCGTGGGCAGAGCACTTCACTGCTCTGTTTTTCTGCCCGGCCGTTGGAGAGCTTTGTGGTGCTCTAGCTCACCTCCTATGCACACGAGGTGTTCGATGGAATGCCTGAGCCACACTACTTAACTTTCTCCTCTCCAAAGCTCGACCTCCAAACTCCATTTTCCTCAATATTTGACTAGGTTTAGCGGTCTGTCACGTCTTGTCTCCGTCTTCACCGCCGTCGATCGCCCGCGCCGATCTCATCGCCGGCACCACCGTGGTGAGCCTCTTGTTCTTATCTTCTTTCTGAAAGGAAAAATATTCTGACTTGTATGTTTAGATAGATACTTGTATTATTTTCTTACTTTCATTGTTGCATCTTATATAGTGCGATGGTTTTGGTATCCGCCTCGCGGCCCTCGGCCCTGTCTATGATTCGGATGTGGTATATATTATCTTTTCATAACTATTAGTTCATTTATTGTTTATGAAAATTATGCCGACCAAAGTGACATAGATTTTATTTATCTAGGAGGTTGTTGAACCAGAAATTCCAACTGACCCTATTGTCGAGAGGTTAAATTTAGTTGAAGAAGAAAACAATTTCTTGAAGGAAAAAATAAGAAAAATTGAGGAGGAGAAGATAATATTGGAGTTGCATGTTGCGGATGTCGTCGATGATCACAAGATCAAGATGGATGCAATGCGCTTGAAGATTAGAAAGATTAGAAAATATGCCATTCATACCGAGGCTTGGTATCATTATGCCGTTGGATCAGTTGTTACCTTGGTTGCGATTATGATCGCATTTGTTTTCGCATTTAAATGTTTTACATAGTTTCAATGTATGGTTTAATTAATTTAGATGCTTTGCAGAGCTTTATGTTGTTAGATGAGAACTATGTATGTACTTTGGTTTTAATGGGATGATGAACTTCTATTAATTTGGTCACTTAATTATCTATTCATGATGTTCTGTAATGATTTTGGACACACTTAATTATATATAATGCACGCGCGCAGATGAACCGGCAATGGATGTACGGTGAAAGACAAACTTCCGAGTACATGAAGGGCGTGCATGATTTTCTCGAAGTGGCTGAGGCAAACAAGCAGAATGGTTTTATGTGTTGTCCATGCCCTATATGTGGGAATACGAAGTCTTACTCTGACCAGAAAATCCTTCACACCCACCTACTTTACAAGGGTTTCATGCCACACTATAATGTTTGGACGAGGCACGGAGAAATAGGGGTTATGATGGAAGACGGCGAAGAAGAAGAGTACGTTGACAACTATAAGCCCCCTGAATACGGTGATGCTACTGAACATCAAGAGGAACCAGACGATGTGCACGATAATGCTGCAACGGGCGAAGCTGCTGAAGATCAAGAGGAACCAGACGATGTGCCCGATGATGATGATCTCCGCCGGGTCATTATCGATGCAAGGACGCAATGCGAAAGTCAAAAGGAGAAGCTGAAGTTCGATCACATGTTAGAGGATCACAAAAAAAGGGTTGTACCCCAATTGCTAAGATGGCAACACAAAGCTCGGTACCTGCAACGCTTGCACGAAAAAGACGGCATGCCTCCGAAGCAGTATGAAGGTCCTGACAGCTACGCTCTTACGAAAGAAGAGAAAGAAATCTTCTTTGAATGTCTGCTCAGTATGAAGGTCCCGACTGGCTTCTCGTCGAATATAAAGGGAAACTAATGGCACTAAGAGAAAGTTAATAATTTTTCTAAAACTAATGGCACTAACAGAAAGTTTATAATTTTGCTGACCTAAAAGCAAAAAGAATTAAAAAATAAAGCAAAAAACAAAAGAAAATAAATAATGCAGAAAACAAAACAAAAAAACTAGAAACAAAATAAAAATAGCAACAATAAGTATTTTGTTGTAAGTAGAAACAAAATAAAATAACTAAAGCAACAAAGAAAACAAAAAAAACAAAAAAAGTGTTTTCAAATTTGAAAACTAATGGAACTAACAGAAAGTTTTTAATTTTTCTAAAACTAAAAGAAAAAAAGAATAAAAAAATAAAGCAAAAAACAAAAGAAAAATAATAATGCAAAAAACTTTCTGTTAGTTTCTAACAAAAAAACTGGAAAAAAACGGCCACCTATTGGGCCACCACGGCCTGAATACGACTAGAAACCCAAACTGGGCCAGGATTCAGGCCTGCAGAAGGCCTAGTAGGCCCACATGCAGCACAATGTGAGATTAGGCACGTAAGCCTGCATTTGAGAGTAGCTCGAGAGGGTAGCCGCAGTGGGGCTTATAAACCACTCCGAGCCCCTCTCAACTAGCGAGGTGGGACTAAACTTTTGGCCGCGGGCAGCGCAAGGCCTTTGGTCCCGGTTGGTCGCACCAACCGGGACTAAAGGATGGCATTGGTCCCGGTTCGTGGCACCAACCGGTACCAATGCCCTCCTTTAGTCCCGCTTGGTGCCATTGGTCCCGGTTGGTGCTATGAACCGGGACCAAAGGCCTGGGTATATAAGTAGCACTTAGGAAAATTTGACGAACTCATCGCCAGTTGCCCCGCCCGCCTCGACGACGCCGACCATCGACGCCGCCAGTTGCCCAGATCGACGCTGCTCGATGCCCCGACGCCGCCACCGCCATGCCGTCGCCGCTCGCTGACCACATTGCCGCTGCCGCCCAGTGCCTCGCCGTCGCCCGTCGCCGACGTTGTCCCTAAGCCCGCGCCCCTGCCCTCGCCCGAGGGCGCCTTTCACCGTCGGCCGTCCCCGAGCCTTCCTCATCGCCGACGAACCCTGCCCCATGCGCCACCGCCTCGCCTCAGCCGCCCCGCCTGCTGTCAGTGCCTCGATGTTGCCGCCCTGCCGCCTGACGCCGTCCCCTACCTCACAGCCACCGCCCGTGCCTCAGGCCAGCCCCGACCTCGCCGTCGCCGCCCATAGTGAGCCCCCGCGCCCTGCCCTGCCCCCTGCCGCCACCGCCGCCCATAGCTAGTGATGCTTTTTTTTGCATATATGTTGATGATATATGTATATATGTTTTACTTTCCTCGCCAAAAAATATATATGTATGTATGTATGCTTTTTTTTGTATGTATGTATGCTTTTTTTGCTAGCTAGGAAAGTATGTATGCTTTTTTTGTATATATGTATGTATGTATGCTTTTTTTGTATGTATGTATGTATGTATGCTTTTTGTATGCATATATATATGTTGATGAAATACTTAACAAATCATTAGGCAAAACCTTTACTTTTTTCAAAATTTTCTATTTGAACATTTATTTTAAAAACAAGCAATACTAAAAGAATGAGAGGAAAAGGAAAATAAGAAGAGGAAGAAAGGAGGAGAATAGGAGAAATAAATAAGAAGAGAAAAGAAGAAGAAGAGAAGAAGAAGAATAGAATAGAAAGAAGAAAAAATATATTCTATTTTTCTTCTTCCTCTATTCCTTTCTTCTTCTCCTTTTTTTCCTTTTTTTCCTTCGATCTTCTCCTCTATTCCTTTTTTCTTCTTCTCTTTTTATTTCTTCTTTGTTTTCTTATGTTTTATCGGGTCTGTCGTCGTCCATATACCCCTCCCGATAACTTCAACACGTGGGGGCGATATACGCCCCCCGATAATATTATTTTCATGTACGTATGTCGGTCGATATAAACTCCCGATAACTTCAACACGTAAATATATACCCTCTCGATAACTTCAACAAGTGGGGGGTCGATATACCCCTTCCCCGATAATATTATTTTCCCATGTACGTATGTCATCGTTGTCGATATAAACCCCTCCCGATAACTTCAACACGTGGGGGGGGGGGTCAATATACCCCCTCCCCTATAACATTATTTTCCCGTGTATGTATCTCTTCGTTGTCGATATTACCCCCTCCTTGAAGCGTTCTCGAGGCCACCCCAAACCCTAGAGAAGCAGCGTCGAGGCCACTAATTAATATGATTCCTTACTGTGATTAGCTAGCTAGTTCTACGTTTACCACTAGCTAATATATCCATCTGTCATGTTTGAATAATAATTGCCATGTTGTAAATATTTGTAGAAACTATGGACACCTCCCGAGGTGAAGCACAAGAAGCGTTGTTGGGGGGCATAATCGCACAAGTAAGTGATGCCGTCTTCTCGTTTCTGAACGACACCGATGGTCTGGAAGGACAGGGTGAAGAAGCAGGCTATGATTATGATGGCTCCGTGACCCAATGACGGTGCAAGAAGGAGACCGTGATGACGGCTCCGGTGACCGAACCGAAGTCTAGCTATATATATATATATATATATATATATATATATATATATATATATATATATATATATATATATATATATATATAGATATATTAGTTAAACCTGTGCTGACTAGCTAATTGATGCATTCATTGTTTTGGTATATGTACACATATTAATTAACTCTCATCTTTCTTCTTTTAATTTTCTAGCCCTCCCGATCGAGCACAACTTCGGTAAGGAGACGAGGCCCGAAGAAAAAGTTGAGCTCGGATGAAGGGTTTGAGATCACAGCAATCACGCGCGATGGCGAACCGATTGAACCCATCCGGACAAAGAACGCATTTGCTGCTCAGTGCGGGGTTCTTGTTAGGGACAGGATCCCGATCAGCATCACCAATGGTATAAGCCTAAGAACGAAGACCCTGAGGTGTCTTATGTCAATGATATGCAGAAAGATGATCTTTGGACTAAGCTGAAGGCAAATTTCACCCTACCGCCAGAGGAGGATCCAGAGAAGCCAGTTATAGAGCAATTAATCAAGTCTTTTGCTCTTAAGAAGATGGTAGGCCTATTCAGGAGGTGGAGGAAAGAGCTGAAAAAGTTTGTCGACAAAGAAGAGACACCAGAATTCATCGGCAAATATGAGAAGATCAGAGATCACTGGCCCGCATTTGTGGCCCACAAGACATCGGAAAAGAGTAAGAAGATGTCGGCGACAAACAAGCAAAATGCTGCAAAGAAGAAGTTTCACCATCGCACGGGGTCAGGTGGCTACCTCAAAGCCCGACCTAAGTGGGCCAAGGCTGAGAATGACCTGCTTGATAAAGATATCGAACCAGAGACAATGAACTGGCCAGACCGTTGCCAGACTTGGTTCTTCGGGGCTGGCGGAACCTTGGACCCTGTATCAGGGAAGTGCCGTTGGACGGACGAGCAACTGAAAATACCAGTCAAGATGCTTCGGCACTATATCAATGCAGCGCAGCAAGGGACGTTCGTTCCAGACAGGAAGAACGACGAGCTCACAATGGCCCTTGGGAATCCTGAGCACCCTGGACTGACACGAGGCACGCCAGGCTCCATTCCGTGAAAGGTTGGTTTTCTGGACGCAGGGGGTTACAAAACCCAGGAGAGGAGGAAGAAAGTGGAGCATAGCCAACTGCAGGCGCTGCACGCAAGGGTACAAGGGCTAGAGGAACGAGAAGCAGATAGCAGCAAACGACCTGCCGAAGCTTCCCCCGAAGCTACCCCGCCATCTCAGCGGAGAAGCAGCGTGGCTTCCACCAAACTACTTCAGCCGGAGCATGTATTGACGGCTCTTGCTAGCTACCCTGTGGATTTTATCACGGAGTCTCAAAATTGCCACCTTATGGCGCAATGGCAGAACTTAAAAGTCAAGGCGACTTTCGGCCAAGTTCGACCTTCTGAACCCGGCGCAACTTTTCACTGTCGTCCGATTCCAGAAGGATATGCTAGGGTGATGGTGGACGAAATAACGGAGAGATTTGAGGACCTCCAGCTTGACCACCCCACCAGTGAAGGGGAGACTCGGCTGGGTTATGCTCTGAAGACTCCATGCCTATGGCAGAAGGAGTTCATCAAGCTTCCGAACTGGACGCCTCCTCCTCCTCCGGCGAGTCAGGGCACTCCGCCTCCTCCACCGCCTCCTCCTCCGGCGAGTGACGATCAGGGCAGTCGGCCTCCTTCTCCTGTGCGTGGCGGCACTTCGCCTCCTTCTCCGCCTGCGCCGGCGCGCCCGAGCAGCGAGTAGCCTCCTCCTTCTCCGCCTCGCCAGCAAGGGCGGAAGAGACCCGCCGCCGCCCCGGCTTCTCCGGCGCATCGTAGTCCTTCTCCTCCAACTCTAGAGCGCGTAAACTCGCATGCCCGCCGTGTGGTCACCGCGTGACCATGGCGTTGCCATGTGTTCTGGGCAGCCTAGGCATGTCTAATGGGTTGGGCACTCCCCAGGTAGGTGCTAGGAAGAAAATCACAACATAAGATTCTCACGAGGAGACCGATCGATGCTCGAACATGAATAAGCAGCCAAGTGTTTGATTTATGTGCACGGAAATGCACATGGATAATGGGCGTGAGTTTTGGCTGAGGATGATCAGTTACTAAGAAGACCGCCTTCACAAATTTTCAGCTCAAAAGGAGGAACCTAGGTGGTACTTGCTTTGCAAAGTACCACACTGGACATAAATACGAATGTTGAAGCTGGGCTCAAAATATTGAATGGATTGAGCTGGCATTTGGTGGAGCATGGTTATTTGGGCATAGGAAAGCACTGTAGAAATGGATACCATTTGGACATGCCAAAGTGGTACTTCCTTCGCAAAGTGTTTTTCTGAACATAATAGGAAAATGAATATTTTTGAATTATTTTTGAACTAGGCAAGGAAGATTTTTTACATATTTGATGAAGATATGACTCAAAGAATTTATGAGATTTTTTTGGGAATTTTGGGAATGACAGAAATATAGGTTGCTTCACAACCTAGGGCAAAAACTGCCACATGGAGATGACACCACTAGTAGAAAACAGAGCTTTATTACCGGTTCATAAGGGCCTTTAGTGCCGGTTCTACAACCGGCACTAAAGGGTGGAGACTAAAGGCCCCCCCCCCTTTAGTACCGGTTCAGCACGAACCACCACTAAAGGCCCACTGTTGGGGAACGTAGTAATTTCAAAAAATTTCCTACGCACACGCAAGATCATGGGGATGCATAGCAACGAGAGGGGAGAGTGTTGTCTACGTACCCTCTTAGACCGGAAGCGGAAGCGTTATAACAACGCGGTTGATGTAGTCGTACGTCTTCACGGCCCGACTGATCCAAGCACCGAAACTAAGGTACCTCCGAGTTCTAGCACACGTTCAGCTCGATGACGATCCCTGGACTCCGATCCAGCAAAGTGTCGAGGAAGAGTTCCGTCAGCATGACGGCGTGGTTACGATCTTGATGTTCTACCATCGCAGGGGCTTCGCCTAAGCACCGCTACGATATGACCGAGGTGGAATATGGTGGAAGGGGGCACCGCACACGGCTAAGGAACGATCACGAAGATCAACTTCTGTGTCTATGGGGTGCCCCCTGCCCCCGTATATAAAGGAATGGAGGAGGGGAGGGCCGTCCCTCTCTATGGCGGGCCCTAGGGGAGTCCTACTCCCACCGGGAGTAGGATTTCCCCTTTCCTAGTCCAACTAGGAGTCCTTCCAAGTAGTAGGAGTAGGAGACAAGGAAGGGGAAGAGGGAAGAGAAGGAAGGAGGGGGCGCCGCCCCTCCCCCTAATCCAATTCAGACTAGTCAATGGGGGGCGCGTGGCCTGCCTCTCCCTCTCCCCTAAAGCCCAAATAAGGCCCATATACTTCTTCCCCCGTATTCCCGTAACTCCGCGGTACTCCCAAAGATACCCGAACCACTCGGAACCTTTCCGATGTTCGAATATATTCGTCCCATATATCGATCTTTACGTCTCGACCATTTCGAGACTCCTCGTCATGTCCCCGATCTCATCCGGGACTCCGAACTCCTTCGGTACATCAAAACTCATAAACTCATAATATAACTGTCATCGAAACCTTAAGCGTGCGGACCCTACCGGTTCGAGAACAATGTAGACATGACCGAGACACGTCTCCGGTCAATAACCAATATCGGACCTGGATGCTCATATTGGCTCCTACATATTCTACGAAGATCTTTATCGGTCAGACCGCATAACAACATATGTTGTTCCCTTTGTCATCGGTATGTTACTTGCCCGAGATTCGATCGTCGGTATCTTAATAGCTAGTTCAATCTCGTTACCGGCAAGTCTCTTTACTTGTTCCGTAATACATCATCTCACAACTAACTCACTAGTTTCAAAGCTTGCAAGGCTTAAGTGATGTGCATTACCGAGAGGGCCCAGAGATACCTCTCCGACAATCTGACTGACAAATCCTAATCTCGAAATACGCCAACCCAACATGTACCTTTGGAGACACCTGTAGAGCTCCTTTATAATCACCCAGTTACGTTGTGATGTTTGGTAGCACACAAAGTGTTCCTCCGGTAAACGGGAGTTGCATAATCTCATAGTCATAGGAACATGTATAAGTCATGAAGAAAGCAATAGCAACATACTAAACGATCGAGTGCTAAGCTAACGGAATGGGTCAAGTCAATCACATCATTCTCCTAATGATGTGATCTCGTTAATCAAATAACAACTCTTGGTCTATGGTTAGGAAACATATCCATCTTTGATTAACGAGCTAGTCAAGTAGAGGCATACTAGTGACACTCTGTTTGTCTATGTATTCACACATGTATTATGTTTCCGGTTAATAAAATTCTAGCATGAATAATAAACATTTATCATGAAATAAAGAAATAAATAATAACTTTATTATTTCCTCAAGGGCATATTTCCTTCAGTCTCCCACTTGCACTAGAGTCAATAATCTAGTTCACATCACCATGTGATTTAACACCAATAGTTCACATCGTCATGTGACCAACACCCAAAGGGTTTACTAGAGTCAATAATCTAGTTCACATTGCTATGTGATTAAAACCCGAAGAGTACTACGGTGTGATCATGTTTTGCTTGTGAGAGAAGTTTAGTCAACGGGTCTGCCACATTCAGATCCGCATGTATATTGCAAATTTCTATGTCAACAATGCTTTGCATGGAGCTACTCTAGCTAATTGCTCCCACTTTCAATATGTATCCAGATTGAGACTTAGAGTCATCTGGATCAGTGTCAAAACTTTCATCGACCTAACCCTTTACGACGAACCTTTTGTCACTTCCATAATCGAGAAACATATCCTTATTCCACTAAGGATAATTTTGACCGCTGTCCAGTGATCTACTCCTAGATCACTATTGTACTCCCTTGCCAAACTCAGTGGTGGGGTATAAAATAGATCTGGTACATAGCATGGCATACTTTATAGAACCTATGGCCAAAGCATAGGGAATGACTTTCATTCTATTTCTATCTTCTGCCGTGGTCGGGTTTTGAGTCTTACTCAATTTCATACCGTGTAACACAGGCAACAACTCTTTCTTTGACTGTTCAATTTTTAATTACTTCAAAATCTTGTCAAGGTATGTACTCATTGAAAAACTAATCAAGCGTCTTGATCTATCTCTATAGATCTTGATGCTCAATATGTAAGCAGCTTCACCGAGGTCTTTCTTTGAAAAAACTCCTTTCAAACTCTCCTTTATGCTTTGCAGAATAATTCTACATTATTTCCGATCAACAATATGTCATTCACATATACTTATCAGAAATGCTGTAGTGCTCCCACTCACTTTCTAGTAAATACAGGCTTCACCGCAAGTCTGTATAAAACTACATGCTTTGATCAACTTACCAAAGCGTATATTCCAACTCCGAGATGCTTGCACCAGTCCATAGATGGAGCTTGCATATTTTGTTAGCACCTTTAGGATTGACAAAACCTTCTGGTTGCATCATATACAACTCTCCTTTAATAAGTCCATTAAGGAATGCACTTTAGTTTATCCATTTGCCAGATTTCATAAAATGCGGCAATTGCTAACATGATTCGGACAGACTTAAGCATAGATACGAGTGAGAAAATCTCATCGTAGTCAACACCTTGAACTTGTCGAAAACCTTTTTGCGATAATTCTAGCTTTGTAGATAGTAACACTACTATCAGCGTCCGTCTTCCTCTTGTAGATCCATTTATTTTCTATGGCTTGCCGATCATCGGGCAAGTCAACCAAAGTCCATACTTTGTTCTCATACATGGATCCCATCTTAGATTTCATGGACTCAAGCCATTTTGCGGAATGTGGGCTCATCATCGCTTCCTCATAGTTCATAGGTTAGTCATGGTTAAGTAGCATGACCTCCATAACAGGATTACCGTACCACTCTGGTGCGGATCTCACTCTGGTTTACCTACGAGATTCGGTAGTAACTTGATCTGAAGCTACATGATCATCATCATTAGCTTCCTCACTAATTGGTGTAGTGGTCACAATAACAGATTTCTGTGATGAACTACTTTCCAATAAGGGAGAAGGTACAATTACCTTATCAAGTTCTACTTTCCTCCTAGTCACTTCTTTTGAGAGAAACTCCTTCTCTAGAAAGGATCCATTCTTAGCAACAAATGTCTTGCCTTCGGATCTGTGATAGAAGGTGTACCCAATAGTTTCCTTTGGTTATCCTATGAAAACACATTCTCCGATTTGGGTTCGAGCTTATCAGGTTGAAGCTTTTTCACATAAGCATCGCAGCCCCAAACTTTCAGAAACGACAACTTTGGTTTCTTGCCAAATAACAGTTCATAAGGCGTCGTCTCAACGGATTTTGATGGTGCCCTATTTAACGTGAATGCAGTTGTCTTTAATGTATGACCCCAAAACGATAGTGGTAAATTGGTAAGAAACATCATAGATTGTACGATATCCAATAAAGTACGGTCATGACGTTCGGACACACCATTATGCTGTGGTGTTCCAGGTGGCACGAATTTCTGAAACTATTCCACATTGTTTCAATTGAAGACCAAACTCGTAACTCAAATATTCGTCTCCGTGACCAGATCGTGGAAACCTTATTTTCTTGTCACGATGATTTTCCACTTCACTCTCAAATTTTTGAACTGTTCAAATGTTTCAGACATATGTTTCATCAAGTATATATACCCATATCTACTCAAATCATCTGTGAAGGTCAGAAAATAACGATACCCGCCGCGAGCCTCAACACTCATCAGATCGCATACATTAGTATGTATTATTTCTAATAAGACAGTTGCTTGTTCCATTGTTCCGGAGAATGGAGTTTTAGTCATCTTGCCCATAAGGCATGGTTCACAAGCATCAAGTGATTCATAATCAAGTGATTCCAAAATCCCATCAACATGGAGTTTCTTCATGCGCTTTACACCAATATGACCTAAACGGCAGTGCCACAAACAAGTTGCACTATCATTATTAACTTTGCATCTTTTGGCTTCATTATTATGAATATGTGTATCATTACGATCGAGATCTAACAAACCATTTTCGTTGGTGTGTATGACCATAGAAGGTTTTATTCATGTAAACAGAACAACAATTGTTCTCTAACTTAAATGAATAACCGTATTGCAATAAACATGATCAAATCATATTCATGCTAAACGCAAACACCAAATAACACTTATTTAGGTTCAACACTAATCCTGAAAGTATAGAGAGTGTGCGATGATGATCTTATCAATCTTGGAACCACTTCCAACACACATCGTCACTTCACCCTTAACTAGTCTCTGTTCATTCTGCAACTCCCGTTTCGAGTTACAAATCATAGCAACTGAACTAGTATCAAATACTTAGGGGTTGCTATAAACACTAGTAAAGTACACATCAATAACATGTATATCAAATATACCTTTGTTCACTTTGCCATCTTTCTTATCCGCCAAATACTTGGGGCAGTTCCGCTTCCAGTGACCAGCTCCTTTGCAGTAGAAGCACTTAGTCTCAGGCTTAGGACCAGACTTGGGCTTCTTCACTTGAGCAGCAAATTGCTTGCCTTTCTTCTTGAAGTTCCCCTTCTTCCCTTTGCCCTTTTCTTTAAACTAGTGGTCTTGTCTACCATCAACACTTGATGTTTTTCTTGATTTCTACCTTCGTCGATTTCAGCATCGCGAAGAGCTTGGGAATTGTTTTCGTCATCCCTTGCATATTATAGTTCATCACGAAGTTCTACTAACTTGGTGATGGTGACTAGAGAATTCTATCAATCACTTTTTTATCTGGAAGATTAACTCCCACTTGATTCAAGCGATTGTAGTACCTAGACAATCTGAGCACATGCTCACTGCTTGAGCTATTCTCCTCCATCTTTTAGCTATAGAACTTGTTGGAGACTTCATATCTCTCAACTCGGGTATTTTCTTGAAATATTAACTTCAACTCCTGGAACATCTCATATGGTCCATGACGTTCAAAACGTCTTTGAAGTCCCGATTCTAAGCCGTTAAGCATGGTGCACTAAACTATCAAGTAGTCATCATATTGAGCTAGCCAAACGTTCATAACATCTGCATCTGCTCCTGCAATAGGTCTGTCACCTAGCGGTGCATCAAGGACATAATTCTTCTATGCAGCAAAGAGGATAAACCTCAGATCAATGATCCAATCCGCATCATGGCTACTAACATCTTTCAACTTAGTTTGTTCTAGGAACATATCAAAATTAAACGGGGAGCAACATCGCGAGCTATTGATCTACAACATAGATATGCTAATACTACCAGGACTAAGTTCATGATAAATTAAAGTTCAATTAATCATATTACTTAAGAACTCCCCCTTAGACAGACATCTCTCTAGTCATCTAAGTGATCACGTGATCCAAATCAACTAAAGCATGTCCGATCATCACGTGAGATGGAGTAGTTTTCAATGGTGAACATCACTATGTTGATCATATCTACTATATGATTCACATTCGACCTTTTGGTCTCTGTGTTCTGAGGCCATATCTGTATATGCTAGGCTCGTCAAGTTTAACCTGAGTATTCCGCGTGTGCAACTGTTTTGCAAGCGTTGTATTTCAACGTAGAGCCTATCACACCCGATCATCACGTGGTGTCTCAAAGACGAAGAACTTTCATAACGGTGCATACTCGGGAGAACACTTCTTGATAATTAGTGAGAGATCATCTTAAAATGCTATCACAAACAAAACAGAATAAGATGTATAACAGATAAACATCATATGCAATCAAAATATGTGACATGATATGGCCATGATCATCTTGCGCCTTTGATCTTCATCTCCAAAGTACTGTCATGATCTCTATCGTCACCGGCACGACACCATGATCTTCATCATCTTGATCTATATCAATGTGTCGTCACATGGTTGTCTCGCCAACTATTTCTCTTGCAACTATTTCTATCGCATAGCGATAAAGTAAATCAATTATTTGGCACTTGCATCTTATGCAACAAAGAGACAACCATAGGGCTTCTGCCAGTTGCCGATAACTTCAACAAAACATGATCATCTCATACAACAACTTATATCTCATCACGTCTTGACCATATCACATCACAACATGCCCTGCAAAAACAAGTTAGACGTCCTATACTTTGTTGTTGCAAATTTTACGTGGCTGCTACGGGCTTAGCAAGAACTGTTCTTACCTACGCATCAAAACCACAACGATAGTTTGTCAAGTTGGTGTTGTTTTAACCTTCGCAAGGACCGGGCGTAGCCACACTCGGTTCAACTAAAGTTGGAGAAACTGACACCCGCCAGCCACCTGTGTGCAAAGCACGTCGGTAGAACCAGTCTCGCGTAAGCATACACGTAATGTCGGTCCAGGCCGCTTCATCCAACAATACCGCCGAACCAAAGTATGACATGCTGGTAAGCAGTATGACTTATATCGCCCACAACTCACTTGTGTTCTACTCGTGCATATAACATCAATGCATAAAACCTAGGCTCGGATGCCACTGTTGGGGAACGTAGTAATTTCAAAAAAAATTCCTACGCACACGCAAGATCATGGTGATGCATAGCAACGAGAGGGGAGAGTGCTGTCTACGTACCCTCGTAGACCGGATGCGGAAGCATTATAACAACACGGTTGATGTAGTCGTACGTCTTCACGGCCCGACCGATCCAAGCACCGAAACTACGGTACCTCCGAGTTCTAGCACACGTTCAGCTCGATGACGATCCCCGGACTTCGATCCAGCAAAGTGTCGGGGAAGAGTTCCTTCAGCACGACGGCGTGGTGAGGATCTTGATGTTCTACCGTCCCAGGGCTTCGCCTAAGCACCGCTACGATATGACCGATGTGGAATATGGTGGAAGGGGGCACCGCACACGGCTAAGGAACGATCACGAAGATCAACTTCTGTGTCTATGGGGTGCCCCCTGCCCCCGTATATAAAGGAGTGGAGGAGGGGAGGGCCGGCCCTCTCTATGGCGCGCCCTAGGGGAGTCCTACTCCCACCGGGAGTAGGATTCCCCCTTTCCTAGTCCAACTAGGAGTCCTTCCAAGTAGTAGGAGTAGGAGACAAGGAAGGGGAAGAGGGAAGAGAAGGAAGGAGGGGGCGCCGCCCCTCCCCCTAGTCCAATTCGGACTAGTCAATGGGGGGCGCGCGGCCTGCCTCTCCCTCTCCCCTAAAGCCCAATAAGGCCCATATACTTCTTCCCCTGTATTCCCGTAACTCCCCAGTACTCCGAAAAATACCCGAACCACTCGGTACCTTTCCGATGTCCCAATATAGTCGTCCAATATATCGATCTTTACGTCTCGACCATTTCGAGACTCCTCGTCATGTCCCCGATCTCATCCGGGACTCCGAACGCCTTCGGTACATCAAAACTCATAAACTCATAATATAACTGTCATCGAAACCTTAAGCGTGCGGACCCTACGGGTTCGAGAACAATGTAGACATGACCAAGACACGTCTCTGGTCAATAACCAATAGCGGAACCTGGATGCTCATATTGGCTCCTACATATTCTACGAAGATCTTTATCGGTCAGACCGCATAACAACATACGTTGTTCCCTTTGTCATCGGTATGTTACTTGCCTGAGATTCGATCATCGGTATCTTAATACCTAGTTCAATCTCATTACCGGCAAGTTTCTTTACTCGTTTCGTAATACATCATCTCGCAACTAACTCATTAGTTGCAATGCTTGCAAGGCTTAAGTGATGTGCATTACCGAGAGGGCCCAGAGATACCTCTCCGACAATCGGAGTGACAAATACTAATCTTGAAATATGCCAACCCAACATGTACCTTTGGAGACACCTGTAGAGCTCCTTTATAATCACCCAGTTACGTTGTGACGTTTGGTAGCACACAAAGTGTTCCTCCGGTAAACGGGAGTTGCATAATCTCATAGTCATAGGAACATGTATAACTCATGAAGAAAGCAATAGCAACATACTAAACGGTCGAGTGCTAAGCTAACGGAATGGGTCAAGTCAATCACATTATTCTCCTAATGATGTGATCCCTTTAATCGAATAACAACTCTTTGTCTATGGTTAGGAAACATAACCATCTTTGATTAACGAGCTAGTCAAGTAGAGGCATACTAGTGACACTCTGTTTGTCTATGTATTCACACATGTATTATGTTTCCGGTTAATACAATTCTAGCATGAATAATAAACATTTATCATGAAATAAGGAAATAAATAATAACTTTATTATTGCCTCTAGGGCATATTTCCTTCACCCACCACGTGGCGTGAGCTCACGTTGTGGTATGGGGGACCTTTAGTACTGGTTGGTAAAACCAACCTTTAGTACCGGTTGGTAAAACCAACCTTTAGTTATTTTTTTGAATTTTTTTTTGAAAATTTTGGAAAAAATTTGTTTTTTTTTATTTTCAATTTTCTGAATTATTTGACGATTTAGTCTCTAATCACCCCTCTTAACTGCTCAAGTGTGGATCACTCATTCCATATCGTCTAACTTCCCGGTCGGTCACCCATCCTCTCACTACTCCAGCCTGAGCACGCTTAACTTGCGGGTTCTATTCTCCCTCGTTTCCAAGTCTGCACTTGTTGTTCTCCTGACAATAGTAAGATGTCAACCCTATTAACCCTCAGAAGTTTAGCTTGAGCGTGAAGTTACATGTTTCACTGTTTGAGTTTGAAACTATTATTCTAAAAAACAATAATTATGTAGTAACACTAATATTTGTTGAATAAGTAGTTTGACCATAGTTTGACCACAGTTTGACCAGATTTGACCAAAATTCAAAAAAACATAAATTAGAGCATATCCTTTTTTCCTTTTACAATTTTTTCATTTCAAAAATTGTCCTAAACCCTAAACCCGGGAATTAAAACGTCGCAAACTCTATGCTAAACAGTAAAAACTAAGGGTTTAAACCATAAAACCTAACCCTAAACTCTGAAATCTGAACCCTAGCACTAAACCATAAAAACGTCTAAAAAACGTCTAAAACGTCCAAAAACTCTATTTTCCCTTTGTAATTTTGTGATTTTAAAAAATTGTCGAAACGGAAAACTGGTTGTTTCTGAATTAGGATGATTTAGTTATGATTTTTCCAAGTTTGAAAATTGCCCTTTAGTCCCGGTTTGTGTCTCCAACCGGGACTGTAGGTTAGACCCCTTTAGTGCCGGTTCATGGCACGAACCGGTACTAAAGCTTGGCCCTTTAGTACCCGTTTGTGCCACAAACCGGGACTAAAGGGGCTTGTGGGGCCCCGGCCTGACGCCATCCTGCCACCACCCCTTTAGTACCGGTTCGTGGCAGGTTCAACACGAACCGACACTAATGCATAGCCGTTCGAACCGGTACTAATGGTACCATTAGTACCGGGCTAAAATTGAACCGGGACTAATGTGTCTCACATAAGGTCCTTTTTCTACTAGTGCACATAGGCAAAACTGATGAGGTGGCGCCTAGTCATGGCAACCCACCACAATTTACAAGGTTATGACCATCTATATTGGTCATGATCAGCTAGAAATAAGGCAGCGGACTAGTGCTATCTGCTTTATGACCATTTCGTGTAAGGAAATTACGACCTTTCTGACCAAAATGGTCGTTATAGTTTAGGGTTTGGAGCCCCCCGAACAGCTTTTGACCAATTGGTCTGAAATGGTCATAGATCAATGACCAATTCTTCTAGGGTCACTCACAGAAGGTCACTAGTTGACATATTTCTTGTAGTGATATCATGATAAATGTTTATTATTCATGCTAGAATTGTATTAAGCGGAAACTTAGTACATGTGTGAATACATAGACAAACAGAGTGTCACTAGTACGCCTCTACTTGACTAGCTCGTTAATCGAAGATGGTTAAGTTTCCTAGCCATAGACATGAGTTGTCATTTGATGAACGGGATCACATCATTAGAGAATTATCTGATTGACTTGACCCATTCCGTTAGCTTAGCACTTGATCGTTTAGTATGTTGCTATTGCTTTCTTCATGACTTATACATGTTCCTATGACTATGAGATTATGCAACTCCCGATTACCGGTGGAACACTTTGTGTGCTACCAAACGTCACAACGTAACCGGGTGATTATAAAGGTGCTCTACAGGTGTCTCAGATGGTGTTTGTTGAGTTGGCATAGATCAAAATTAGGATTTATCACTCTGATTGTCAGAGAGGTATCTCTGGGCCCTCTCGGCAATGCACATCACTTAAGCCTTGCAAGCAATGTGACTAAAGAGTTAGTTGCGGGATGATGCATTACGGAACGAGTAAAGAGACTTGCCAGTAATGAGATTGAACTAGGTATTGAGATACCGACGATCGAATCTCGGGCAAGTAACATACCGATGACAAAGGGAACAACGTATGTTGTTATGCGGTTTGACCGATAAAGATCTTAGTAGAATATGTAGGAGCCAATATGAACATCCAGGTTCCGCTATTGGTTATTGACCGGAGACGTGTCTCGGTCATGTCTACATAGTTCTCGAACCCGTAGGGTCCACACGGTTAACGTTCGGTGACGATCGATATTATGAGTTTATGTGTTTTGATGTACCGAAGGTAGTTCAGAGTCCCGAATATGATCACGGACATGACGAGGAGTCTCAAAATGGTTGAGACATAAATATTGATATATTGGACGGCTATATTCGGACACCGGAAGTGTTCCGGGTGATTTCGGAGAAAACCGGAGTGCCGGAGGGTTACCGAAACCCCTCCGGGGAACTATGGGCCACATGGGCCTTGGTGGAGAGAGAGAGGGCCAGCCAGGGCAGGCCGCGTGCCCCCTCCCCCTTGGGTCCGAATTGGACTTGTGAAGAGGGGGGCCCTTTCCTTCTCCCTCTCCTCCTTCCTTTCCCCCTCCTAGTAGGACTAGGAAAGGGGGAGTCCTACTCCTACTAGGAGGAGGACTCCTCCCCTCCTTGGCGTGCCCTAGGGCCGGCCGACCTCCCCCCTTGCTCCTTTATATACGGGGGCAGGGGGCACCCTAGAACACAACAATAGACATTGTCTTAGCCGTGTGCGGTGCCCCCCTCCACCATAATCCACCTCGGTCATATCGTTGCAGTGCTTAGGCGAAGCCCTGCGCCGGTAGCTTCATCATCAACGTCATCATGCCGTCGTGCTGACGAAGCTCTCCCTCGACACTCAGCTGGATCAAGAGTTCGTGGGACGACACCGAGCTGAACGTGTGCAGATCGCGGAGGTGCCGTACTTTCGGTACTAGGACCGGTCAGATCATGAAGATGTATGACTACATCAACCGCGTTGTCATAACCCTTCCGCTTTCGGTCTACGAGGGTACATAGACAACACTCTCCCCTCTCGTTGCTATGCATCACCTAGATGGATCTTGCGTGTGCGTAGGATTTTTTTTGAAATTACTGCGTTACCCAACATTAAAATCCTCTAAACCAAACTATTTGCTATGTATTGTGTAAACCTCACATGTGCTATGAACTTGTACTATTGTGAACTAAGTTTATTGGATATGTATTGTGTGGACCATTAATGTACTTATAACATGATGTTCTTAACATCTGGTGTGCTAGGAAGTTGTACTATCTTCTTCGTACCAACTTGTGTGCTATCTTGTTTTTGTGGTAGATGGATATTTCAAATGAAGGACAAGAAGAAGGTGAATTTGAATTGGCCATGGTTGCATTTGCTTTGAATGTGGTAATTTTGCAGGATATACTAGAGGCGGTTCGTAATTTCTAACTGCTCCCGGTTTCTCATTGTGGCAGATAGTTTCACACTAGAAATGTCCTGTGTTATTTGAGTATATCATGGCCCTGCCTTTTATTTCCATTGCACACATTCTCAGGTGTGCCCCTTTCGTTTCTTCACCTTATCCAATCCACGGCAGTCGAGTGGTGCTCCTACGAAATGGGGCGGCTCTTTGGCATCGATCTGCAGGGGTGCCAGCTACCCCGATGGTACGGGACCACAATAGCCCAACCAAATAGGCGCAGTGGCACATCGAGCCTTGCCACGCCATAGACCAAGATCTCCACAATATACCATCAGCTACAGATTAGGTGGCAATTCTATGTCATCAACCGTGGGACTCGCCTTGAGTGGAATGCCACCATAGCCCACCTCCACTGAATCCTCCCATGGAAGACGCATGTAACGATGCAGAAAACAGATAGATCACTGCATATGGTTGCTCATGGGGCGGAACGTGCATACAGGATCAGAATAGGGTACACACGGGACACATATTCTCCCAGGTTCAGGCCCTCGTGGTGAGTTAATACCCTACATCATGCATGTCTGATTGTATTGATTGTGTAGGAGAGATTGGATCTATAGGGTGCTGACTTGTGATGCCCCTACCTCCCCTTATATAGGTGGATGAGGGATATGGTGACATGGGACCAAGGCGATTGGTATTTCGTAATTGTCTCCAGTTTCTCACTGTGGCAGGCGGTTTTGCTCCAGAATTTGTCTGTGTTATTTCAGTCCCTTGTCCACATTCCCAGGCACGACCCCTTCGTTTCTTCCCCTTACCTGATTCACGGCAATCGAGTGGTGCTTCTACAAAAGGGTGCGAATCTTTGGCCTCGATCCGCAAGGGTTCCACCTACTGACGGTGTCCCGACTAGGGGGTCTCTCATCATGTCGACTCTCATCCTGGTGGGCCAGGCCTGGGCGCCCCATTTCGAATCCGTCATGGGCCACTTTTGGACAGCCCATGACAATTGTAAGGAAAATCCAGAAGACTTGACATATACTCCAGGACACTAGAACCGTGGAGGACTCTGCCTTCCCATACATAGCTGACTAGGTTCCTGCGAATTCCTTGGGTGTTTCTTCCGAGCGTGCTGGCACATCATCAAGATCGACACGATGGATACTTTCAACGGCTTCTACCGCCTCGCCAGGGGCGACTTTTAGGCCATCAACACTGCGTTTATGGCCCATCTACCAAAGAAAGATGGCACAACAAAACTTGGTCACTTCCGCCCCATTAGCCTTACACAATCCATCGCTAAATTGATTTCCAAGGTGCTCTCAATCCATTAGGCCACAATCGTTGAGAATCTCATCTCGCCGGCTCAAAGCCCTTTCCAAAAATCCAACTGTATACATGACAACTATCACGCGTCCAGAATTTCGTCAGATCTCTGCATAGGGATAGAAAACCGGCACTGCTCTGCAAATTAGATATCACTAATATGTTCGATTTGGTTTCTTGGGAATATATTTTTGAGCTTCTTCAACGCATGGACTTTACTGCTACATGGCATGACTGGATTGGACTACTTCTCTCTTCTACCTCCTCTGCATGCTTGCTCAATGGCGACCCGATTGAGCATATTTGTGGGCTGCGCCAGGGTGATCCCCTATTGCCACTACTTTTCATACCGGTGATAGATCCTCTCCATTGTTTGCTCGTTGCGATGGTTGAGCCTGACATCCTCGCACCCATCTGCCGGGCCGGTGTGTCAAGATGAAGGTCAGCCCGTATCGGACGATGCAGTCATTTTGCTAGAGACCATACTACTCAGTCGTAGTACGATGTAACGTAAGAAAGCTCATTGAAAATACCCACATGTTGCCACATATCTCTTGCTAGGTTGCATTGGAAATAGAGGTGAAGCACGTCCTCCACATCTTCTTCACACAAGGCATTGACCATCAGTTCCCACATGGCGATTTGCTCGAATAGACTTCAGTTGAAGCAATCCATGTAGATCTCTCTGTTAGCACAACATCTAGCACTTTCAGCAAAAAAGACGACGAATCGGCGAGACACTCGCACTTACAAACAGATGCCCACGTACAAGCATGCTGCTTGATCGATTCCGCTGAAAACACAATATGCCGGAACATAGAAAGCTGGCTTGTAACTTGCTGAAGTAGACTTCAGCAGCAAAACTTCCCCCAAGTGCACGGATGCATTTTTCATCCCTTTTGATCCTCACCCCACCAAAACTACATCATAGTATAGGCGTTTGGCTTGCGAACCACCTTTGGTAATCTAAATACAGAGATGGAAAACACTGAAATAGACTGGGTTCCTGCTTTCATCAGAATTTCCTTCCTTCTGATTGATATCAACTTCTTGTTCCAACCCAAGACACTTTGGCGCACTCGTTCCAAAATATGCATAAAGCAGTCACTGCGATCTGCCCCCACAAGCATTGTTAGGCCAGGGTATTTGTCAGAGATCACCTCTGTATTGATATTTAAAATATTACACAATTCTGCTCTTGTATTAACAAATGTATTGGGGCTAAAGAATAAACTTGATTTGTCCACACTAACCAACTATCCAAAAGTTACACAATAATCGGTCAGAGAACTTCGCAGAAAGCTGCATTTGTTGCATTTGCCACCATGTGAATTATAGAATCATCAGCAAATAAAAAGGTGAAGATGGTGCATTTCTACACGCCTAAACCCCTCTATGTGCGAACCAACCCGTGGTTGGATGGCTATGAGGACAGTGGTATCCCAAGCCCAAGCCTTCCGGTGATATGCGTTTAGTGGGAGGAGACGTTTGGTCGACTACGAAGGCGAGTGTAGCGACTTCCTCAATTTCAAGATGATGAGTCGGCTCAGTGTCACAGACGTGCTCATATGGGTAGGGTGTGAGTGCGTGTGTTTTTAGGGTGAGTGTATGTGCATATGTATGAGTGTCTGCGTTTGTATTGCGTTAACCCCCCTCTATGTCACCAATTTCTTCTTCATGCATGTGAACTAGAAAGCCCTTGTGTGCACAATTAAAATAAATAAGGAGGCAATGGATCCCCTTGTCTCGAGCCCCTGGTAGGTTGGAAGCTGAGAATTATACCTGATACTTTATTCTTTTTTAGGGTACCTGATACTTTATTCTATATTATACCGACGTCATCATAAAAAATACCTTATTCTCCTGGAATCCCAACCTTAACATAATATTCCTCAAGAAAACCCACTACACTCTGTTGTATGCCTTGCGCATATCCAGCTTGTCTACACATAAATCTATCTTCCCCCTTCTCTTATATTTTATCTTGTGAATGCACTCTTAGGCAATAAGCACATTATCTGTTATAAGTCTCAGATAAAGGCACTTTTGGTTGGTGAAATAATCTCTGGTAAAATTATCTTCAGATTTTTAGCAAGCATCTTTGGAATTAAGACTACTGTGGTTTCATTACACCCCTCCGTTATTTGCCTCGAGTTTAGCGCCTCCTGGACATCCTAGTTTTTTTCCTAGAAAATTGCATGCAAACCATCGGGGCTATGGGCCTCAATACCGATGGTACTGAAAATAGTGTGCTTCACTTCATCGTCCGTAAAGGAAGCAGTTGTTCATTCATTTATTTATAAACTCTCGGAAGAATTTTTTCAAGAAATCTAAGATCTGTATTGTCAACTTTGGAAAAGAAAGAGTCAGCAAAATAATTTTCGATCATCGGGTTTGACATGTCCGCACCTTCCAGCTACCCCCCTGGTCATCTTTAAGCCATTTCATCAGGCCACGTTATTTCTGGCCAAGGCAAATTGTTGGATTTTTTTGAATTGCCGTCGCCGTTACGCCACCAGTCTACCATAGCTCGTTGGAGCCTATGCAGTTCCAGGTAGGTGTTCGATCAAGTCTGCTAGTTCCTTTCTTTTCATGTCACTTTCATTATTAGTCATAGGCCCTTCCATCACATGTGCGAGCTCTTTCTGTACCTATTTAAGCTTCTTTTTCAGGTTTTTAACTACTCATCAATCCTAGTTATGTAAGCTTAATGCATCATACGAAGCTTCCCTAGTATCCCATTCCCCTGCACATTCAAAGACGCTTCATCCCATGCCTGCATGACCACCAGTGGGACGTACTGAATTTTCCAAAGATAATTTTCACCAATGGTTAATCTAGAACTTCCGAAAAGAAACAGAAAACCTCATGTAACATTTTTCTCAACAGTCATAATATTGATTTGTTGCTTTATGTTTAAGCACCATATAAAGGTTTTTACACCCACACAAGTTCACTCAACAACCAGACAATATCTGCAAGGAAATGACCACACAATTTGACAATTAGAAGCACATAACATGGAAGAAGATGCTTCATAGTTGAAACATATAAAGAGGAGCAGGAGCAAGCAGGCACTCATGGAGATTCTGGCCAATCAAAACCAGCGAAGTCTTCGCCGAATACACCACCATAGAACCTAACTTCTAGTCCTTCGAAAGAGTGATCGTCGTCCCATATGGCCTCGTCGTCACTCTCGATGGCGAATTAGTCATCATCCGTGAACTCTTCCCATGAATAGATGGAGTCATCATCAGAGCACTCATCCCAGAAGCTGTTCTCATAGCAATCATCTACGCGGGGGCCGACGATTTTCAGCCCAGGATACTTCTCTTGCAAAATCTTATCATCAACGTCCCAGCAGCAACGCAAATCTAAGAATTGGAGGTCTTGGCACTGCGAGGCGATCTCGGCGACATCCGTAGTCGCGATCAGCATGTATCCTATGTCGAGGTGGCAGAGTTTTGGCATGTTGTATGCAATAGCACGGGCCTCGTCATTGTGGGACACCTTCCCTGCGACATCCATTGGGTGCATGACTCGCCGAAGTCTGACAAGGGATTTGCAGTTCTTACCAAATGCCTCCAGAGCACGAGCGCCAATTTTGGTGCAGCCGCTTACATCTAGGAATGTAACTTTAGTCAGTCTTTGTGCGACATCTTCCACTATGCCGTCACTGATCTCGCTCCTTGAAATCTCCAAGGTCTTGAGGGATTGTGCACTTGCAAAAGAAAACACGGTAGGGTAAGTAAATTTTATCAAAATATTGTGGATAGGGTCATCGGTAAACAAAGTACTATTGATATGATGCATAACCCTTGGTCTAGTAGGGTGGTGACAAAAACAAAATCAAAATGGACACAACGTACTCAATTAAATGCTATTAACCGCCTTTTTTTAGCAAAGAAGGGTTTTCGCTTCCGATTTGCATTAAGGGCAAGCAATAAGCGAGCTACAAGCACCAGTTCTTGCGACATCTAAAAAACATGCCCAGCTACTACTACTAAACAACTATGACGTGACTCGATCGCAACAACAATAAAGGCAGGCGCAAATCTCGGAGGGAAATTGTCACCCCTAGGGCGAAGCACAAACAAAAGACATCACCGGGAACAATCCCATTACAAAGTTCAGAAGCAAAGCAACAGGAGCACACCTATGAATTCAGTTTGTAACATCCTCGTAATAAGAAAATAAATGATAGCCAGGAAAGGACTGGAGCATTGTTAGTTGAGGAAATGGTTGGTAATACCATTTTGAACATGTTCTTCTACACAGATGTGCGGGATCTGGTACCATGTTCACAACATTTCCCACTATTAGGAAACAGATTAAGCCAGAGGAGCATGATTGTGCTAGTAACTTCAATGGTCCCTGTACCTCGAAGTAATTTTTATTATGTTTGTGGTGTTTTGTAGTTCCGGTGAATCTTTACAATAGATCTGGTAATTTTCACAAAAAAAAAAACTTCAATTGACTATCTATAACCATGTATTTATAGATTAACACACTGGAATGATACTACCCCATTTGTATTTATGCAATTGAATGAATAATTTACAAGCATTTACAAAAATAATTGCCAAAATATATGCACAATTGTTTAGAAATGATTGGATTCAACGATAATAGAGGACCTTATTGTGTAAAGACAAATACAACAACAAGGCAAGTAATTATGGAAGCAATTATGTTACACATAACGTACTTCTTTATGTTCATTAGCACATGTCTCACTAATCAATAGACGTATTAACATTCATGCCCAGTGTTTCTCACGCATTTGGACACTGAGACCGTGAGATTGTGTTCTCCAGCCCATCTTCGCCGTCCATTTTCTTACTGTCGGCGCTAAAACCCTACTACCCCCTCACGCCCTTCCGTCTACCGTGGCCGCCACCTTCTTAGTTCCCGCCCCTCCTTCCCGTCACCCTGACCCCCCTCCTCCCTAACCGCCTCAGTGATCCAGCTCCTATATAATGCAATTACACAACCATCATATTTCCCCTGCCACTACACCTGTGGCAATCTAAACCATTTTTGTCCAATGAAAGTCCGTATGCATTTTGCAAGGATGATACACAATCTGAAGAACTACTCCAGCAATATGCACATTTCCACGGGCTAATGGTTCGCCACTAACAACAATAATAAGAAAAACACACATTGTTCCCGTCTAGGTTATCAAATCTCATTAGAAAGGATCACCAAAATAAAAATGATTTTGACTAAAGAAGACTACTTACTGGTCCGCGATGAAGGCGAACAATGAGTCGTTGGGAAGCCTGGACACGCTAAGGCGGTGGCAGAAGCCAGCGCTGCGAGAAAGGAGCATATGAACCATGCTGGTGATCTTGTCAGGCTCGCTCTGCTGGCACCACTCCTGAATGTCGATGTCCTGCCAGCAGTCGGGCCCTGAAACCACCCGGCTCCAGGGTTTACAAACCCCCGGAACCACAGTGAGGTTCTCCTGAAGGGAGAGTTTGCAGAAGATGATGCCTAGGGCATCTCGTACTAGGTCCTCCCAACATCTGTCCTCACTGCACTCTTCCATCCTTGATCCTTCCGATCCAGGACCGACCATGCAAGTTGTATGTCCACCTGTTTCAGGAACAATGATAAATTACCCTGTGTGGTATTTTTTTTTTTTGCTAAATCAACACAGTTGAAGGATTGAAATAGCATATTCAGAATTTCATGGCGACTTATATTAATACTCCAGTATGAAAGTGCTTTCCTACACTATGAAAAAAATCCAGTTAATCAACATTTATTTCGAGATAATAAATTGCCAATATATATGGCAAGATCACCATAAAGGAGTATCTGTGTCAAAGGTATGGAAATATAAAACCACGATAAAAATTGAAGGAAACAAATTACACCGAGATGAACACATGTGCAAGATTTCCCTGACCTGACAAGAAAGAAATTGCAGCTCAAACAAAACTAGAGGAAGAAATGAGATCTGAGCGAGATGGCTGGGAGAAGAGGTGGGAACATGAACTGAGATATGGCGGAGTGCCTAGATCACCGAACCCAGATATTAAAAATAGCACCATCTTGGATCAAAGCAAGCTGGTTACTGGGAGCGAAAACCCAAATCAGGAAACCTGAAGAACCAAACGGAGAGAAGCAAGATGCGAGAACCAACCAAAAGCCAAAAGGGCCCAACCAGCGAGTACGAGGAAGGAGGACGCCGCAGATCTGAAGCAGCCCCTCCGCCAGAGACGAAAAATTCGAGAAAGGGAGGGAGGGGACAACCCGGCCGGCCGGGACAGTATCGTTAGCGGAAGAGGTGTTCTTCACGACGGCGAGATGCGTCGGAGGGTGAGCTTACCAGGTCGCGGAGGAGAGGTGGTGTGGTGGTGAATCTGTGGGAGCGTGGGGCGTCTCGGCGATGGGGTGGGGAGGAGGAGCGAGACTGCGAGAGGGATACAGTTGAGTGTAACGGCGAGAGGACCTTTCTCCTTTTGTTGCTCGTGCCTGCCTTTTTTTGTGGTTTGCAAGGGGATTCCGGGGGTGCGCCGCCAGGATTCAGGCCGGATGAGCGCCCCATTGGAGGAATTAATTTCTAAGATGAAAAGCCTGAAATGTGATGCGATCATAATAATTCCTTGACATAAAAACGTGATGGTAAGCTTGAACGAAGAAACTACAGATGGAGTAGGCCATGTTTTTTTTTCCAGAAAGCTGTTGATGTTGGTACAAGATTTACATATATATGATGCTACAGTATGTGTGCTAGCTAGATTTGGTAAACAGATTTCATCGTATATGGCAGATATCGCTTACTCTTTTTTTTTGCGAAAAGATATGGCTTACATTAATGTACTCAATGTAAATTTTATGTTCTATGTTTTTGCAGAAAAAAAGAGTTTATGTACTATGGCTTTAGTGATCATGTAAACGACATTTGGGATATTTTCCCCCATATTTCAACTGTTGCTTCTCTAACTTCACCGTTTTCCCTTCGCGCGCTTTTTTGCTTTGAAAACACTCGAGCCATTCACTCGTGCGGCGGCCGAATAATCCAACGGCCTCTGACTTCGCCCATCATCATTCAAATGTCGTGTCTGCTCTACATGACTTGCACCCAATAGATGGTGCGCGTCCTCACCATTCCACCACCCGGGCAAACAACAGTGAGAATAACCACAAAGTGGTTATGTCCAATTTGAGGAAATTAGGTTCCTACCAAATCATGAATTAGCTCTTAGCCTTGTTATTATCAGAAACAACAAAGAAAAGTCAACGCTGCCACCTGAAGGGACCAAAGGGCAAGATATTTTTCCATGCCTACTATTGTTCTTGCAGATTAAGCTAATATATAATAAGTTTGATTAAGCTAAATGGGATTGAATTCTTCCCACATGAAAAAAATTAGGAATATTAATTTCTTACCGATGCCCTACGACAGCCCTTTCTCGTGGTTTTCGGATTTGAGAAGTTTGGGACCCTTCACTCAACTCACGGGCCACAATCCAAATGGGCTCGAATTTGGTCCATCATCTTTCAAACATTGCACCAACTCTAAATGTCGTGTCTGCTTTACATGACTTGCACCCAATAAATGGTGCATATCCTCACCCACCCACCTCCGGGGTAAGCAGCAGTGGGAATAACTGCAAAGTGGTTATGTCCAATTTGAAAAAATTAGGTTCCTACCAACTCATAAATTAGCTCTTAGGCATGTTATTATCAGAAACAACGAAGAAAAGTCAAGGCTGCCACCTCAAGGGAAAAAAAGACAAGATATTTTCCATGCCTACTATGGTTCTCGCAGATTAACCTAATATAAAATAAGTTTAATTGAGGTAAATGGGATTGAATTCTTCCCACATGAAAAATATTAGAAACTTTAACTTCTTACCGACGCCCTACAACCGCCCCTCTTCCCATGGTTTTCCGATTTGAAAAGGTTGGGACCCTTCACTCAACTCACGGGCCACAATCCAAATAGACTGGAATTTGGTCTGCCGTCTCTCAAGCATCGCACCTACTCCAAATGTTGCCATCAATTGGTCGTGCCTTCCGCTCAAAAGATGGCCATAACCCCCCCCCCCCCTCCCACTTGGCAGACAAATGCCATGAAGAATAGTGGCAAAGTGGTGATCTCCATCCTAGACCTAATATCCAATTATGGCATGTTGTCATCCAAACCCTTGAACGAACAAGAGAAATGTAGTCTACAAGAAAAAACGAAGTAGAACTCAATGGTGACACTGATGGAGACAAAAACAGAAAATATTTCCTGCCTATGCTTCTTGCAAACTACGTCAAAATAAATAAATATGTTTCAGACACAGTGAAGGAATTTTGGGATCATTTTTTCTTCCAAAGTACAACCATTGCCTCCTAAACTTCTATCATTTGGGAAAGAACAACGATGCCCAGCCGAACCCTCGAAAGCAGAAATAAGATTGACCTTTTCTTTTGAGAAGGTTTAATATATACCGTGGATCGTCATTGAAACATTGCGTCCGCTCTGGTTGCTTCCCTCAAGCAATAGCACCTAATACTTAAAAATGGCACAAATTCTTTCCCCTGCAAATCTGAGGGCAAATAACTACACAATGGTTATTTCCATATTGTACCAAATTAAGGGCTGTTATTGAAGGGGGTGAAAACAAAAGATATGTTCATGTTTTTTTTGGCTTCTTACATATTACATAACATTAAATAACAATGAATGAGCTAAATGGGATTTATTTTTCTGACATGAGAAAAATTGGAAATTATAATTTCTTACTACTCTCTCTCTTAGGCAACACCTCCCTATCATGGACTTTTTCTCTCTACGACATATGTATCCACAACCCAAGCCCTAACCAAGGAACATGCACCAACCCTTCTATGAAAAAGAAATTTTTATTGACTTGCTAGTCATGAAATCCAAGTCTATCTCCTAGCTTAGCAGCTTCTAGCATAGGTTTTACAAAATAAAAACACTAGAGCTTCACCAAACAAAACATTAAAGTGGAATTCATATCACGAAAAAGCCAAAAAAAGCCATCACATCTAGTCTGAACCAAGCATATGTTGTAATAGAACCTAAGTCAACAATGCGCACTCCAAAAGTTTTCATACATATTTCCATCGAGAATTGCCCCGCCAAAACCATTGCAGAAGTCCTAACACATTAATTACAATCTATCACACCACTACATGTCGATGGAGTCCAAACTAGTTCTTCTTTGGTGTACGAGATATGTTAAACCACCACTAGTAAATCAAGGCATCAACCACCATAATAAAACTTGACTTAAAAATAGATCCTCTGGATCCAAATGCCTAGATGCCCCTCTCCACAACCCACACCATGATGTCTTTGAAGATGGCATGTGTGCATTGATTAGATATATCCTAACAATGTGCGGACCAACTGTCCTTCTGAATGTCTGGCAGGACCCTGGATCCCTAGTATAAATGGGTTGCAATAAGGCGACCCTCTTTCTCCTTGTTAATCATTGTAACTGATGTACTACATCAACTTACTCATCATGCATTCTCTATCGAACTCCTCACACAACCCATCAACCATCTTATACCTTTTTTTTACAGTAATGATACCCTAATCCTTAGAAGTGCAAACGTCTCATAAGATGCAACATTGTGTTCCCATATCCGGAAGATTTCAGAGACGCAAGTGGTTTAGTGATTAACTTCTGAAAAACTACCTTGATTTCAATTATTTCCACTCGTCCCGAATGACCGGCCTATTAGTTCTCTTGTCATGCATCCTCCTCCCCCGGTCATATTATGTTCAGAAGAATCTTACATTAATAGAATTCATTTCAAATATTTCTGCAAGTATTTTGTTTAAGTGGTCGTTCACTCTACCTGGTCATTCTAGCTCCTGCTTGCCTACTCCTGCACCATTATCACATTTCTCATGTGACTTGTTGCTTGATTTCACGATCACTCACCCACTCATAACCATGGATCTAACTTGCTGGCTTTCTTCCTCAATGGGACAATGTCACAATCAACATATCTACATTTTCCATCTGTTGCAGCTTTTCACACTGTGTTAACAATCCTTCAGCATCCTAACACCTAAACCTCGGGCACGGGTGGGCAACGCGTCCTAACTTCGTCGAGTCCCTTACCAATAGGTTGCAGGCATAACAAATAAAAACTAAAGTACATGACTTGGTATAAAATTTGTTTTGCTTTCAGTGGTAAATTTGCTGTCAGCCAAAAATTGGAAGAAAGAAAATGACATAAAGATTTGTAAATTATATTGGATACTTTACTTTCTAGAAGAAAACATTGGATGTGTTCATTTTGTGTTGTGACGGTGATATTTCACTCTAGATCGATCTTTACTGTTGGGGTTGCTGGCCATCTGTCACCTCAGACAAATAATGAAAGAAATAATAAGTAAGGAAATAGAAAATTTAACCAATTATATTTCTTATACAACAGTCACATCATAAAAATAAGGAAATAAATAGTACGAAATTAATGTATGAGGATAAAGAAGGAAATAAGAATGACAATGAATACTAGTATTTATTATATAATATAGGCACCTGATACAAATAAGGAAGGCATTAATATGTAATTAATGAATCATGATAAATATGGAAATAAAAGGGTAATTTTTGACATTTATTATATAGTATTGTTCTCCTTCCAATCAAATTCTCCATCAACTCTTGTGGATGAGCTCTAAAAGTCCGACAGCACGGTCCCTCCTAGTACCGTCTTGGCTTCTCGCGACGGACAACACTGCATAATCTGAGGTTATCGCCTAGAGGTGGGAGTGACTATAACTACTAAAATAACTAGATGACGCATTGTTCCATTGGTGTAGAGACCAACTGCATCCCAGAAGTTAAGTCAACTATTGGAGACATAAAATAGAAGTTAAGTGAACTATTTGAAAAGTCCAACTACAACAATGGGCGTAAAGAGATACTGTAGCCAAGAAAAGAAGCAACTAATACAACAAAAAAAATTAGGTCAATTATTTGATGGATGTTTATCATGAATGGACTCTAGTGATCATGTTTGAACTGCATTTGTACCTACCTTGTATATTTACTAACGACAAACAACGATAATTGTTGCACCTATCCTACATTAGCCCGCCACGGCAACCCTACAAACGGGTCAATACAAATGCCGACCACACCTCCCTACGGTACCTGACCTGAACTTTTGGATTTGAGGACTCATACTAGCAACAACTAGGGAGACTCAAGACCATCCGGGCATACTACAGACCCCAAATATGGGTAGCCTTCCCAAAGCACGACATCCGGCCAAGGGGACGAGATGGCAGGAAGCCATGGCAAAACCCGATAGCCACCTGACATGAAGAAAACATCTCGTCAAGATGTCACCCACGCAAAGACACGACGTTCACGACATGTGCCAAAGTATTTTGGGATGTGATCACGGTCTTTGAGTGCCGCGGTCTGGCCGGATGGGGTGTTCTGGGATGCCTTCTCCGATTTCAAAACTAACTTTGTGAAGTCATCAGCATTGATGAGACAGAGATGAAACCTGCTGTCTCCATTAGTTAATTGTTTTACAAACATGGTGTATGGAATTTTCATGGAGAGGGATAATTAAATTAGGTCGAGCTCACTCTGTTTGTCACACAATATAATGTTAGCTGATGCAAAACATATGTCGTGCCCTGGCATTCAATAGGCTACTATTGTTTTTGGTTTAGAACTAGGAAAACTATGTGAAGAGTGCAATAGATAAAACATGTTCCTCTCAAGCATCGATCGTTAGAGTCTATTTCATATAGTTTGCTTGCCTTCTTTGTTGATTATTCATAGACCTGTATGTAACCGGACACCCTCCAATGGTATGGCGCGGTATATGATTTTAGTTCGGCATACTATCGTATAGGTTAACGATGTGTTCAGAGCAGACCTGACCGTACCATTACTCCGCTTCGTGGTCGTCGTTGGTCTTTATGCCAATGGGCGTAAGGGTGCATTTATTTAAATGTGGATGCACACTGGCACATGATAAACACGCACTAGTTTCTAGAATGCCGAATAATAAGTTTTTCAGTTGACGTAACACCACCATCATGCCTTGCGATCTTGTGTGTGAGGCTGGTAATTCGACACATGTTGTCTTGTCACTGCCTCTATACCAAAATGAATGATTATATCCATCAACTGTAAGCAGCTAAGCCTTCCGTAGGGGTACCAACATGGCAAACCTTTGGTTATAATGTAGTTTTGCAGGCAACTGTAGGAAGGGATGGAGAAATGATAGGCTAGTTGAGGCTAAGTCAAGGCTTGCTTGATTTGGTGCTCATCGAGGCATTCTCTCAAGTGGAACAAAACACCGATGAATAAACCATGCATGGTTGAGTGCTCTGAAGCGCGTCAACCATGCACGGATGCATCCATGAGCAGGACTCACAGTGCAATTAATCCAACCGAGCTTGCAAGCGTTCCACGAGAACTGGAAAAGGAACATGGATCGAATTGAATTGCAGGACAAACGAATGTGAACCAAAACTAAACAGTGTCACACCAAGTCATGGAGCAGCATGAGCCGGTGGTCCTGGCCCCAGTTTTGGATCAGGTCATGGATCAACTTGAGCATCCCCTCCCGAGGCCAACCTCGGATAACACCTTGGAATCGCCCCCATGGCCATGATGTCAGGAGAAATCTTGAGATTGAAGTTGGATTTAACCTTGGGGTCGCTTCCCTTGGCCCTGACTTTGGATCCTACGTAGGAGGTTGGCAAATAATTTGTTCCGAGATCGACGTTAGATCCGGTCTTGAGCCCACTCTCCCTATTTCCGGTGTCACACTAGATCAGGCGGAACATGAAAAGCTCGTTCTAGACTAACTATTGGATGGTTCCGGAAGCTTGCGGCATTGGAAAACCCGATCTTGGTGTAGGATTTGATCTGGGAATCCCCAGGAAAAGATGACTTTTTAACCCACCCACCGTCCATCTTGTTGCCAACGTTGAAGACCTAACCGACCTCCTGGAAGGCACCATGGACGAGACCAAGGACATGGATGATGAGGTCGGCGAGTCTGCGGACAACCCGCCAATAGCCACCGTTCCCTTAAAAAATTGGACATCGACCTCGGCCTATGGTGTCGACATGGTCTACACTCCACGTGAAACCGACAAGGGTGGAACCAACAACGGCGACAATACCGGATGATGGCGCCAATCGAAACGACATCACCATGAATAGTGGCGGCAACAACCCTGACCGTCCTCTGTGCGGCGAGATAGATGACCCTCAAACCAACCTCGGTCCAAAGACGAGGATATATTAAATGCGTCGCTTAGTAGCCCGCGCCACGACGTGTTAAGGTGAAGGCTAGTCACGGAGGTGCTCATATGTATAGGGTGTGAGTGCGTGCATTCATAGCGGTGAGTGTATGTGTATATGTATGAGTGCCTGTGTCGCACTGCATTAACCCCCTATATCACAATTTTCCTCTTCATGCATAAGTGAACTAGAAAGCGCTTCCACGCACAATTAAAATATAAGGAGGCAATGGATCCCCTTGTCTCGAACCCCTAGTAGGTTGGAAGTTATCAATCTTCTGAGAATTATACATGATAGTATATTGTACCGATGAGATACAAGTCATCATAACAAAACCCAATTCTCTTGGAATCCCAACCTTAACATAATATTCCTCAAGAAAGCCACTCAAATATGTCGTATGCCTTGCGCATATCCAGTTGGAATATACACTTCGATGAGCTGATCAAAGCATATAGTTTCATACAGACTTTCTGAGAAGCCTGTATTTACAAAAAAGTGAGTGGGAGCTCTATAGCATTTATATTATTATATGTGTATGGCATATTGTTGATTGAAAATGATGTGGAATTTCCGAATAGCATAAAAGGATACTTGAATAAAAAAATTCAGTGAAAGACCTCTGTGAAGCTGCTTATATATTGCGCATCAAGATCTATAGAGATAGATCAAGACGCTTAATAGGACTTTCACAAAGCACATACCTTGATAAAGTTTTGAAGAAGTTCAAAATGGATCAGTCAAAGAAAGGGTTCTTGTCTGAGTTAGAAGGTTTGAAATTGAGTCAGACTCAATGCCCGACCACTGCAGAAGATTGAGAGAAAATGGAAGTCATTCCCTATGCCTGAGCCATAGGTTCTATCATCTATGCTATGTTGTGTACCAGACCTGATGTGTGCATTGCCATAAGTCTGGCAGGGAGGTACCAAATTAATCCAGGAGTGGATCACTGGAGAGCGCTCAAGAATATCCTAAAGTACCTGAAAAGGACCAAGGATATGTTTCTCTTTTATGGAGGTGACAAAGAGCTTGTCGTAAATGGTTACGTCGATGTTAGTTTTGACACTAATCCAGATGGCTCTAAGTCACAAACCAGATACGTGTTTATTTTGAATGGAGGAGATGTCAGTTGGTGCAGTTCCAAGCAAAGCGTCGTGGTGGGATCTACGTGTGAAGCGGAGTACATAGCTGCTTCTGAAGCAGCAACGAAGGAGTCTAGATGAAGGAGTTCATATCCGATCTAGGTTTAATACCTAGTGCATCGGGTCCAATGAAAATCTTCTGTGATAATACCGGAGCAATTGCCTTAGAGAAGGAATTCAGATTTCACAAAAGAACCAAACACATCAAGAGACGCTTCAACTCCATCTGTGATCAAGTCAAGGAGGGAGACATAGAGATTTGCCAAATACACACGGATCTGAATATAGCAGACCCGTTGACTAAACCTCTTCCACGAGCAAAACATGATCAACACCAAGACTCCATGGGTGTTAGAATCATTAGAATGTAATCTAGATTATTGACTCTAGTGCAAGTGGGAGACTGAAGGAAATATGCCCTAGAGGCAATAATAAAGTTGTTATTTTATATTTCCTTATTTCATGATAAATGTTTATTACTCATGCTAGAATTGTGTTAACCGGAAACTTGATACATGTGTGGATACATAGACAAAATACCTTGTCCCTTGTAAGCCTCTACTAGACTAGCTCGTTGACCAAAGATTGTTAAGTTTCCTAACCATATACATGTGTTGTCATTTGATAAACGGGATCACATCATTAGAAGAATGATGTGATGGACAAGACACATTCGTTAGCTTAGCATTGTGATCGTTCAGTTTTATTGCTATTGCTTTCTTCATGCCAAATACATATTCCTTCGACTCTGAGATCATGCAACTCCTGGATACCGGAGGAATGCCTTGTGTGCTATCAAACTTCACAACGTAACTGGGTGATTATAAAGATGCTCTACAGGTATCTCCGAAGGTGTTTGTTGGGTTGGCGTAGATCGAGATTAGGATTTGTCACTCCGAGTATCGGAGAGGTATCTCTGGGCCCTCTCGGTAATACACATCATAAGAAGCCTTGCAAGCAAAGTGACTAATGAGTTAGTTGCAAGACGATGTATTACGGAACGAGTAAAGAGTCATGTCGGTATCGAGATTGAACTAGGTATGAAGATACCGACGATCGAATCTCGGGCAAGTAACATACCAACGATAAAAGAAATAACGTATGTTGTCATAACGGTTCGACCGATAAAGATCTTCGTAGAATTGGGAGAGGACCCCAAGTAGGATTCGTCCTACTTGGGGCACCCCCAAGGCTGCCTCCCCCCCCTCCAACTTATATATATGTGGGGAGGGGGGCGCCTACAACATACAACTACAACTGTTAGCCATGTGCGGTGCCCCCCTCCAAAGTTTACACCTCCGGTCATATTGTCCCGTTGCTTCAGCGAAGCCCTGCGCGGATCACTTCACCATCACCGTCACTACGCCGTCGTGTTTACGGAACTCATCTACTTCCTCGACACCTTGCTGGATCAAGAGGGCGAGGAATGTCATCAAGCTGAACGTATGCAGAACTCGGAGGTGCCGTACGTTCGGTACTAGATCGGTCGGAGCTAGAAGAACTTCGACTACATCAACCGCGTTGTCTAAACGCTTCCGCTTTCGGTTTACGAGGGTACGTGGACACACTCTCCCCCTCTTATTTCTATGCATCTCCTAGATAGATCATGCGTGAGAATAGGAATTTTTTTGAAATTGCATGCTACGTTTCCCAACACAATGACGATGTCCGTGGCTGCTTTGCTTCCCTGTTGAGATGTCGTTTTATCGGTCCCTCCCCCTTCAAACTCCTGCTACCCTATAGCACCAAACTCGGCACTAGCTCCATACCTTGGGAGCGGTGCCCCACCTCGTGAGGTGTGTCGAGGCGCTCTAAGAAGACATGTGCTCATCATCTGGATCAAGAGAGCCCCTTTAGTTCTTGTGCATATCTTAGTTTGGCCATTTCTGGTTCTCTGGTATAGTTGGAACCTCGAGCAGGATTGATGTGTGTGTGGGCTACCAATTGCATGGTGTTCGGTCGTTGCTTTACAAACAATGAAGCAAGGTGAAAGCCTTTTTCGACGAGTCATAATGTAGGACAGCATCCACGATAGGAGGGGTCATGATGTAAAGCCACATTTAAGACTTCTTTTACACTGGAGTAACATAGGCATTCTTAAATGAAGAACAACATGACCAAGAATCAGAATTAAATTCTACGAGATTACGAGTATCTCGAGAAATTACATTATAGAACTTGGCTTGTATATTCCATGATGGGCTTCCTCAAAATGCCCTAGGTCTTCGTGATCAAGCGAGTTGGATGCACACCCACTAGTTTTATTTTGTTGAGCATTCATAGCTCTAGTGCATCCGTTGCATGGCAATCCCTTCTCCTCATGTTGACATCAATTGATGGGCATCTCCATAGCCCGTTGATTAGCCTCGTCAATGTGAGACTTTCTCCTTTTTTGTCTTCTCCACACAATCCCCATCATCACATTCTATTGCACCCATAGTGCTATATCCATGGCTCGCGCTCATGTATTGCGTGAAAGTTGAAAAAGTTTGAGATTATTTGAGTATGAAACAATTGCTTGGCTTGTCATCGGGGGTATAGAAGTTGGGAACATCTTTGTGTGACGAAAATGAAGCATAGCCTAACTATATGATTTTGTAGGGATGAACTTTCTTTTGCCATGCTATTTTGAGAAGACATGATTGCTTTGATTAGTATGCTTGAAGTATTATTATTTCTGTGTCAATATGAACTTTTGCCTTAAATCTTTTGGATCTGAATATTCATATCACAAGTAAGAAGATTTATATTTAAATTATGCCAAAGTATCACTCTGCAACAAAAATTCTTTTTTATCATTTACCTACTCAAGGACGAGCAGGAATTAAGCTTGGGGATGCTTGATACGTCTCCAACATATCTATAATTTTTGATTGCTCCATGCTACTTTATCTACTGTTTTAGGCAATATTGGGCTTTATTATCCACTTTTATATTATTTTTGGGACTAACCTATTAACCGGAGGCCCAGCCCAGATTTGTTGTTTTATGCCTATTTCAGTGTTTCGAGGAAAAGGAATATCAGACGGAGTCAAAACGGAACGAAATCAACTGGATAAGTTACTTTTGGAAGGAAACCCACCTAATGGACTTGGACCCCACGTCAGAAGATACGGGAGGTACTCACGAGGGTGGGGGGCGCGCCCACCCCCCCCTGGGCGTGCCCCCCTGCCTCGTGGGGCCCCCGTAGCTCCACCGACGTACTCCTTTCACCCATATATACCTACGTACCCTAAAACTTCCAGAACAGAAGATAGATCGGGATTTCCGCCGCCGCAAGCCTCCAGAGCCACGAAAAACCAATAGGGACCCCTTTCTGGTACCCTGCCGGAGGGGGGATCCATCACAGGTGGCCATCTTCATCATCTCGGTGCTCTCCGTGACGAGGAGGGAGTAGTTCACCCTCGGGGCTGAGGGTATGTACCAGTAGCTATGTGTTTGATCTCTCTCTCTCGTGTTCTCTCTCGTGTTCTCTCTCGTGTTCCTTCTATGGCACGATCTTGATGTATCCCGAGCTTTGCTATTGTAGTTGGATCTTATGATGTTTCTCCCCCTCTACTCTCTTGTGATGAATTGAGTTTCCCCTTTGAAGTTATCTTATCGGATTGAGTCTTTTATGGAACACTTGACGTATGTCTTGCCGTGCTTATCCGTGGTGACAATGGGATATCATGTGCCACTTGATGTATGTTCTGGTGACCAACTTGCGGGTTCCGCCCATGAACCTAGGCATAGGGGTTGGCACACGTTCTTGATTCTCCGGTAGAAACTTTGGGGCACTCTTTGAAGTACTTTTATGTTGGTTGGATAAATCTGAGATTGTGTGATGCATATCGTATAATCATGCCCACAGATACTTGAGGTGACAATGGAGTATCTAGGTGACATTAGGGTTTTCGGTTGATTTGTATCTTAAGGTGTTATTCTAGTACGAACTCTTTTATAGATTGATCTGAAAGAATAGCTTTGAGGTGGTTTCGTACCCTACCATAGTCTCTACGTTTGTTCTCCGCTATTAGTTGCTTTCGAGTGACTCTTTGTTGCATGTTGAGGGCTTGTCATATTATCTATCTATGTTATTATTGTTGAGAGAACTTGCACTAGTGAAAGTATGAACCCTAGGCCTTGTTTCCTATCATTGCAATACCATTTACGCCCACGTTTATCACTTGTTACCTTGCTGTTTTTATTATTTCAGATTACAAATACCTTTATCTACCATCTATTTTGCACTTGTATCACCATCTCTTCGCCGAACTAGTGCACCTATACAATTTACCATTGTATTGGGTGTGTTGGGGACACAAGAGACTCTTTGTTATTTGGTTGCAGGGTTGCTTGAGAGAGACCATCTTCATCCTACGCCTCCTACGGATTGATAAACCTTAGGTCATCCACTTGAGGGAAATTTGCTACTGTCCTACAAACCTGTGCACTTGCAGGCCCAACAACGTCTACAAGAAGCCGGTTGTGTAGTAGACATCAAGATGGAGCAGACCTTCCATTCCATGGCACTGGCAGGAGAAGGAGGATGCTCTCCTCGTTGTGTCATCGCTGGCTGATGTGCCTCACCTACAGAGAAGATAAGAGAAGGGGTGAGGGGGTCAGGGAGAGACGGAGAGAAAAGGACAAGTAGAAGAAGACAAGGGAAGGAGGAATTCATACCGTAGCACCGACCGTCGTCGAGGTCTTGGTGGCTGGGGTGGGTCGCCATGGCCGTTGCTGGTCACCGTTCCTCCTATCCTACCTGCAGAGATAGAGACAGAGACAGAGACGGGGTGAGATAGAGAGAGAGGGAGATTGAAGGAGAAGAAGAAGAGGAGGAAGGATTCATACCAGACCATAAAGCCGTCGTGGATGCCTTGGAGTGCTGCGGTGGGTCGCCATGGACGGGCGGCTAGGGTTTTCGACCAGTGTGAGGAGGGTGGATCTGACGGCGGCCTGAGCTGCTGCTGGAGTGGGTGTGGATCTACTGCTGGTGAAGCGACGGCGTTGGTGTTGGTGTTGGGGGAGAGGGAATCGGGAGAGGAGGAGGATCTGGACCGAGGGGAGGAAGGGGACGGGCTTGGCGGATGCGGCGGCGGGGGGGAGGTAGTCGCGGAAGAAGGCGAGGGCAGGGTCTGCGACGGTGGTGGCGGCGCTCAGTAGACGAGGATGAGAGGCGGCGGATCTGGATCGGGGAGACGGCGGCTGCGTGAGGAGGCGCGGATCCAGCTCTACAACAGCGGGGATCCGGAAGGCCCGATGTGGCCGTGGAGGGAGAGCCACTTGAGGGCAGGGAGGCGGGGGGTGGGGACTCGGGCTCCTCGCTGTCGATGGCCATGGTGCGGGGGCGGGGGCAGCGGGGGCTAGGGTTTAGTGAGAGGGTGCGGGTGCGGGCGCGGGCGGCGGTGGCGGTAGCGAGGACTGGATCTGAATCAGGGAAGAGGGGAGAGGGGACGGGAGGAGCGGAGTTAGGGTTTGGGCTGCGGGTGGGCGGGTGGATGGATGGATGGATGTGTGCCATGTCATCAATCCATGGCACAAACATCTCCACCAATGAAAATTAAACTAATGTATATGCGTTTTTTTCTTTTTGTTTCTTTTCTTTGTTTTCACCTATGTGAAGAACCTATCAAATATTAGTTACAAAATTGGACCGCAAAAATTTTCAAAAATATTCGACTATGTTTTATGTACAAATTGACCAAATGGTTCCCTCTTAAAAGTTTTTCGTCCACCTCTCGTCAATTTTTCAACTGTTCAAAATGAGTTTTTTGTGAAGAACCTACCAAATTTTTGTTGAAAATTTGGACCAGATCAATTTTATAAAATCTTAGGCCATATTTAATGTATAATTGACCAAATGGTTGGGTGTCAAAAGCTTTGATCAACCTCTCGTGAAAAAGAAAAATTCCCGCCGATTCAGCTGGAAGCGGGTCAAATTTGAACTGAGCTGCCTCGTAGTTTGCTCTTTATTTTTTCTAAAAATCATTTCTAGGTACATAAGTATCTATTTAATCAGAGAAATACCAAAAGTTTTCCAAGATTCAACCACTAGCTAGGAACGGTCAAGCCCACCGTTTTGACCGCATTTTGAAACGGGCATAAAAAATTTAAAAAAAATCAAAAAATTGGAAAAGCTTCGCATTGTGTCATTATATGTGACCAAGTTTCCAGGAAAAATAATAAACTTGTAATATGGCAATTCTTTTAAAAAAAGTGTTCTCAGATATGAGCTATCATGTTTGAAGATTCATGGCTTTCAAGCCAAATGAACAATCTTATGGCCACATTCATGGCATAGTTTGTGCGAATGATCTCATATTGTGCACAAGGGTGCATCTTGTAATTCCAAACAATGTTGCCTAAGGGAGTTTTCATTTTCTTTGCACGGAAAATTCATTTTCCATTTTCTGAGTGCCCGAAATGAGTTTTTTTTGTGAAGGACCTACCATATATTTGTTGCAAAATTGGACCTAATCAATTTTACAAAATACCAGGCCATATTTAATGAACAATTAACAAAATGGTTGGGTGTCAAAATTTTTGGTCCACCTCTCGTGAAAAAGACAAATTCCTGCCGATTCAGCCGGAAGCGGGTCAAATTTGAACTGCAGCTGCCTCGTAGTTTGCTCTTTATTTTTTCCAAAAATTATTTCTAGGTACATAAGTATCTATTTATTCAGAGAAATACAAAAAATTTCCAAGATTCAACCACTAGCTAGGAACGGTCATGCCCGCCGTTTTGACCGCATTTTGAAACGGGCATAAAAAATTCAAAAAAAAATCAAAATATTGGAAAACCTTCGCATTGTGTCATTATATGTGACCAAGTTTCCAGGAAAAATAATAAATTTGTAATACGACAATTCTTTTAAAAAAGTGTTCTCAGAAATGAGCTATCATGTCTGAAGATTCATGGCTTTCAAGCCAAATGAGCAATCTTATGGCCACATTCATGGCATAGTTTGTTCAAATGATCTCATATTGTGCACAAGGGTGCATCTTGGAATTCCAAACAATGTTGCCTAAGGGAGTTTTCATTTTCTTTGCACGGAAAATTCATTTTCCATTTTCCGAGTGCCCGAAATGAGTTTTTTTTGTGAAGGACCTACCATATATTTGTTGCAAAATCGGACCAAATCAATTTTATAAAATACTAGGCCATATTTAATATACAATTGACCAAATGGTTGGGTGTGAAAATCTTTGATCCACCACTCGTGAAAAAGACAAATTTCCGCCGGTTCAGCTGAAAGCGGGTCAAATTTGAACTGCAACTGCCTCATAGTTTGCTCTTTATTTTCTCCAAAAATCATTTCTAGGTACATAAGTATCTATTTAATCAGAGAAACATCAAAAGTTTTGCAAGATTCAACCACTAGCTAGGAACGGTCATGCCCGCTATTTTGACCGCATTTTGAAATGGGCATAAAAATTCAAAAAAATCAAAATATTGGAAAACCTTCGCATTGTGTCATTATATGTGACCAAGTTTCCAGGAAAAATAATAAACTTGTAATACATCAAATCTTTTAAAAAGTGTTCTCGAAATGAGCTATCATGCGTGAAGATTCATGACTTTCAAGCCAAATGAGCAATCTTATGGCCACATTCATGGCATAGTTTGTTCAAATGATCTCATATTGTGCACAAGGGTGCATCTTGGAATTCCAAACAATGTTGCCTAAGGGAGTTTTCATTTTCTTTGCATGGAAAATTCATTTTCCATTTTCCGAGTGCGTGAAATGAGTTTTTTTGTGAAGGACCTACCATATATTTGTTGCAAAATCGGACCAAATCAATTTTATAAAATACTAGGCCATATTTAATATACAATTGACCAAATGGTTGGGTGTGAAAATCTTTGATCCACCACTCGTGAAAAAGACAAATTTCCGCCGGTTCAGCTGAAAGCGGGTCAAATTTGAACTGCAACTGCCTCATAGTTTGCTCTTTATTTTCTCCAAAAATCATTTCTAGGTACATAAGTATCTATTTAATCAGAGAAACATCAAAAGTTTTGCAATATTTAACCACTAGCTAGGAACGGTCAAGCCCGCTATTTTGACCGCATTTTGAAATGGGCATAAAAAATTCAAAAAAAATCAAAAAATTGGAAAACCTTCGCATTGTGTCATTATATGTGACCAAGTTTCCAGGAAAAATAATAAACTTGTAATACATCAAATATTTTTAAAAAGTGTTCTCAGAAATGAGCTATCATGCGTGAAGATTCATGACTTTCAAGCCAAATGATCAATCTTATGGCCACATTCATGGCATAGTTTGTTCAAACGATCTCATATTGTGCACAAGGGTGCATCTTGGAATTCCAAACAATGTTGCCTAAGGGACTTTTCATTTTCTTTGCATGGAAAATTCATTTTCCATTTTTCGAGTGCCTGAAATGAGTTTTTTTTGTGAAGGACCTACCATACATTTGTTGCAAAATTGGACCTAATCAATTTTCTAAAATACTAGGCCATATTTAATGAAAAATTGACAAAATGGTTGGGTGTCAAAATTTTTGATCCACCTCTCGTGAAAAAGACAAATTCCTGACGATTTAGCAGGAAGCGGGTCAAATTTGAACTGCAGCTGCCTCATAGTTTGCTATTTGTTTTTTCCAAAAATCATTTATAGTTACATAAGTACCTATTTAATCATAAATACATGGTTTGGTGGCGATATGTCGAGGTTTGGACAGTGGCCGAGGGCCCCAACTCTAGAGCGCGTAAACTCGCATGCCCACCGCATGGTCACCGCATGATCGTGGCGTTGCCATGTGTTATGGGCAGCCTAGGCATGTCTAGTGGGTTGGGCACTCGCCAGGTAGGTGCTAGGAAGAAAATCACAACATAAGATTCTCACGAGGAGACCGATCGATGCTCAAACATGAATAAGCAGCCAAGTGTTTGATTTGCGGTACGGGAAATGCACATGGCTAATGGGCGTGAGTTTTGGCTGAGGATGATCAGTTACTAAGAAGACCGTCTTCACAAATTTTCAGCTCAAAAGGAGGACCCTAGGTGGTACTTGCTTCGCAAAGTACCACACTGGACATAAATACGAATGTTGAAGCTGGGCTCAACATATTGAATGGATTGAGCTGGCATTTGGTGGAGGATGGTTATTTGGGCATAGGAAAGCACTGTAGAAAATGGATACCATTTGGACATGCCAAAGTGGTACTTCCATCACAAAGTGTTTTTCTGAACAGAATAGCAAAATGAATATTTTTGAATTATTTTTGAACAAGGAAAGGAAGGTTTTTTACATATTTGATGAAGATATGACCCAAAGAATTATGAGAATTTTTTGGGAATTTTGGGAATGACAGAAATATAGGTTGCTTCGCAACCTAGGGCAAAAACTGCCACATGGACATGACACATAGGCAAAACTGATGATGTGGCGCCTCGTCATGGCAACCCACCACAATTTACAAGGTTATGACCATCTATATTGGTCATGATCAGCTAGAAATAAGGCAGCAGACTAGTGCTATCTGCTTTATGACCATTTCATGTAAGGAAATTACGACCTTTCTGACCAAAATGGTAGTTATAGTTTAGGGTTTGGAGCCCCCCGAACAGCTTTTGACCAATTGGTCTGAAATGGTCATAGATCTATGACCAATTCTTCCAGGGTCACTGACAGAAGGTCACTAGTTGACATATTTCTTGTAGTGATATCATGATAAATGTTTATTATTCATGCTAGAATTGTATTAAGCGGAAACTTAGTACATGTGTGAATACATAGACAAACAGAGTGTCACTAGTACGCCTCTACTTGACTAGCTCGTTAATCGAAGATGGTTAAGTTTCCTAGCCATAGACATGAGTTGTCATTTGATGAACGGGATCACATCATTAGAGAATTATCTGACTGACTTGACCCATTCCGTTAGCTTAGCACTTGATCGTTTAGTATGTTGCTATTGCTTTCTTCATGACTTATACATGTTCCTATGACTATGAGATTATGCAACTCCCGATTACCGGAGGAACACTTTGTGTGCTACCAAACGTCACAACGTAACCGGGTGATTATAAAGGTGCTCTACAGGTGTCTCCGATGGTGTCTGTCGAGTTGGCATAGATCGAGATTAGGATTTATCACTCTGATTGTCAGAGAGGTATCTCTGGGCCCTCTGGGCAATGCACATCACTATAAGCCTTGCAAGCAATGTGACTAAAGAGTTAGTTGCGTGATGATGAATTACAGAACGAGTAAAGAGACTTGCCGGTAATGAGATTGAACTAGGTATTGAGATACCGACGATCGAATATCGGGCAAGTAACATACCGATGACAAAGGGAACAACGTATGTTGTTATGCGGTTTGACCGATAAAGATCTTCGTAGAATATGTAGGAGCCAATATGAACATCCAGGTTCCGCTATTGGTTATTGACTGGAGACGTGTCTCGGTCATGTCTACATAGTTCTCGAACCTGTAGGGTCCACACGGTTAACGTTCGGTGACGATCGGTATTATGAGTTTATGTGTTTTGATGTACCGAAGGTAGTTCAGAGTCCCGAATATGATCACGGACATGACGAGGAGTCTCGAAATGGTTGAGACATAAAGATTGATATATTGGACGGCTATATTCGGACACCGGAAGTGTTCCGGGTGATTTCGGAGAAAACCGGAGTGCTGGAGGGTTACCGGACCCCGGGAACTAATGGGCCACATGGGCCTTGGTGGAGAGAGAGGGCCAGCCAGGGCAGGCCGCATGCCCCCTGCCCCTTGGGTCTGAATTGGACTAGGGAAGGGGGAGGGGGCGCCCCCCTTTCCTTCTCCCTCTCCTCCTTCCTTTCCCCCTCCTAGTAGGACTAGGAAAGGGGGAGTCCTACTCCTACTAGGAGAAGGACTCCTCCCCTCCTTGGCGTGCCCTAGGGCCGGCCGACCTCCCCCCTTGCTCCTTTATATACAGGGGCAGGGGGGCACCCTAGAACACAACAACAGACATTGTCTTAGCCGTGTGCGGGCCCCCCCTCCACCATAATCCACCTCGGTCATATCGTTGTAGTGCTTAGGCGAAGCCCTGCGCCGGTAGCTTCATCATCAACGTCATCATGCCGTCGTGCTGACGAAGCTCTCCCTCGACACTCAGCTGGATCAAGAGTTCGTGGGACGACATCGAGCTGAACGTGTGCAGATCGCGGAGGTGCCGTACTTTCGGTACTAGGACCGGTCAGATCATGAAGACGTACGACTACATCAACCGCGTTGTCATAACCCTTCCGCTTTCGGTCTACGAGGGTACATAGACAACACTCTCCCCTCTCGTTGCTATGCATCACCTAGATGGATCTTGCATGTGCGTAGGAATTTTTTTGAAATTACTGCGTTACCCAACATTAGTATCCTCTAAACCAAACTATTTGCTATGTATTGTGTAAACCTCACATGTGCTATGAACTTGTACTATTGTGAACTAAGTTTATTTGATATGTATTGTGTGGACCATTAATGTACTTATAACATGATGTTCTTAACATCTGGTGTGCTAGGAAGTTGTACTATCTTCTTCGTACGAACTTGTGTGCTATATTGTTTTTGTGGTAGATGGATATTTCAAATGAAGGACAAGAAGAAGGTGAATTTGAATTGGCCATGGTTGCATTTGCTTTGAATGTGGTAATTTTGCAGGATATACTAGAGGCGGTTCGTAATTTCTAACTGCTCCCGGTTTCTCATTGTGGCAGATAGTTTCACACTAGAAATGTCCTGTGTTATTTGAGTATATCTTGGCCCTGCCTTTTATTTCCATCGAACACATTCTCAGGCGTGCCCCTTTCGTTTCTTCACCTTATCCAATCCACGGCAGTCGAGTGGTGCTCCTACGAAATGGGGCGGCTCTTTGGCATCGATCTGCGGGGGTGCCAGCTACCCCGATGGTACGGGACCACAATAGCCCAACCAAATAGGCGCAGTGGCACATCAAGCCTTGCCACGCCATCGACCAAGATCTCCACAATATACCATCAGCTGCAGATCAGGTGGCAATTCTATGTCATCAACCGTGGGACTCGCCTTGAGTGGAATGCCACCATAGCCCACCTCCACTGAATCCTCCCATGGAAGACGCAGGTAACGATGCAGAAAACAGATTGATCACTGCATATGGTTGCTCATGGGGCGGAACGTGCATACAAGATCAGAATAGGGTACACACGGGACACATATTCTCCCAGGTTCAGGTCCTCGTGGTGAGTTAATACCCTACATCATGCAAGTCTGATTGTATTGATTGTGTAGGAGAGATTGGATCTATAGGGTGCCGACTTGTGATGCCCCTACCGCCCCTTATATAGGTGGATGAGGGATATGGTGACATGGGACCAAGGCGATTGGTATTTTGTAACTGTCTCCAGTTTCTCACTCTGGCAGGCGGTTTTGCTCCAGAATTTGTCTGCGTTATTTCAGCCCCTTGTCCACATTCCCAGGCACGACCCCTTCGTTTCTTCCCGTTACCTGATTCACGGCAATCGAGTGGTGCTTCTACAAAAGGGTGCGAAACTTTGGCCTCGATCCGCAAGGGTTCCACCTACTGACGGTGTCCTGACTAGGGGGTCTCTCATCATGTCGACTCTCATCCTGGTGGGCCAGGCCTGGGCGCCCCATTTCGAATCCGTCATGGGCCACTTTTGGACAGCCCATGACAATTGTAAGGAAAATCCAGAAGACTTGACATATACTCCAGGACACTAGAACCGTGGAGGACTCTGCCTTCCCATACATAGCTGGCTAGGTTCCTGTGAATTCCTTGGGTGTTTCTTCCGAGCGTGCTGGCACATCTTCAAGATCGACACGATGGATACTTTCAACGGCTCCTACCGCCTCGCCAGGGGCGACTTTTAGGCCATCAACACTGCGTTTATGGCCCATCTACCAAAGAAAGATGGCGCAACAAAACTTGGTCACTTCCGCCCCATTAGCCTTACACAATCCATCGCTAAATTGATTTCCAAGGTGCTCTCAATCCATTAGGCCACAATCGTTGAGAATCTCATCTCGCCGGCTCAAAGCCCTTTCCAAAAATCCAACTGTATACATGACAACTATCACGCGTCCAGAATTTCGTCAGGTCTCTGCATAGGGATAGAAAACCGGCACTGCTCTGCAAATTAGATATCACTAATATGTTCGATTTGGTTTCTTGGGAATATATTTTTGAGCTTCTTCAACGCATGGACTTTACTGCTACATGGCATGACTGGATTGGACTACTTCTCTCTTCTACCTCCTCTGCATGCTTGCTCAATGGCGACCCGATTGAGCATATTTGTGGGCTGCGCCAGGGTGATCCCCTATTGCCACTCCTTTTCATACCGGTGATAGATCCTCTCCATTGTTTGCTCGTTGCGATGGTTGAGCCTGACATCCTCGCACCCATCTGCCGGGCCGGTGTGTCAAGATGAAGGTCAGCCCATATGCGGACGATGCAGTCATTTTTGCTAGAGACCATACTACTCAGTCGTAGTACGATGTAACGTAAGAAAGCTCATTGAAAATACCCACATGTTGCCACATATCTCTTGCTAGGTTGCATTGGAAATAGAGGTGAAGCACGTCCTCCACATCTTCTTCACACAAGGCATTGACCATCAGTTCCCACATGGCGATTTGCTCGAATAGACTTCAGTTGAAGCAATCCATGTAGATCTCTCTGTTAGCACAACATCTAGCACTTTCAGCAAAAAAGACGACGAATCGGCGAGACACTCGCACTTACAAACAGATGCCCACGTACAAGCATGCTGCTTGATCGATTCCGCTGAAAACACAATATGCCGGAACATAGAAAGCTGGCTTGTAACTTGCTGAAGTAGACTTCAGCAGCAAAACTTCCCCCAAGTGCACGGATGCATTTTTCATCCCTTTTGATCCTCACCCCACCAAAACTACATCATAGTATAGGCGTTTGGCTTGCGAACCACCTTTGGTAATCTAAATACAGAGATGGAAAACACTGAAATAGACTGGGTTCCTGCTTTCATCAGAATTTCCTTCCTTCTGATTGATATCAACTTCTTGTTCCAACCCAAGACACTTTGGCGCTTTTGCTCCAAAATATGCATAAAGCAGTCACTGCGATCTGCCCCCACAAGCATTGTTAGGCCAGGGTATTTGTCAGAGATCACCTCTGTATTGATATTTAAAATATTACACAATTCTGCTCTTGTATTAACAAATGTATTGGGGCTAAAGAATAAACTTGATTTGTCCACACTAACCAACTATCCAAAAGTTACACAATAATCGGTCAGAGAACTTCGCAGAAAGCTGCATTTGTTGCATTTGCCACCATGTGAATTATAGAATCATCAGCAAATAAAAAGGTGAAGATGGTGCATTTCTACACGCCTAAACCCTCTATGTGCGAACCAACCCGTGGTTGGATGGCTATGAGGACAGTGGTATCCCAAGCCCAAGCCTTCCGGTGATATGCGTTTAGTGGGAGGAGACGTTTGGTCGACTACGTATATGCAGTGTAGCGACTTCCTCAATTTCAAGATGATGAGTCGGCTCAGTGTCACGGACGTGCTCATATGGGTAGGGTGTGAGTGCGTGTGTTTTTAGGATGAGTGTATGTGCATATGTATGAGTGTCTGCGTTTGTATTGCGTTAACCCCCCTCCCCTCTATGTCACCAATTTCTTCTTCATGCATGTGAACTAGAAAGCCCTTGTGTGCACAATTAAAATAAATAAGGAGGCAATGGATCATACCTTGTGTGCGTGTGTTTTTAGATCTGGTAGGTTGGAAGTTGAGAATTATACCTGATACTTTATTCTTTTTTAGGGTACCTGATACTTTATTCTATATTATACCGACGTCATCATACAAAATACCTTATTCTCCTGGAATCCCAACCTTAACATAATATTCCTCAAGAAAACCCACTACACTCTGTTGTTTGCCTTGCGCATATCCAGCTTGTCTACACATAAATCTATCTTCCCCCTTCTCTTATTCTTTATCTTGTGAATCCACTCTTAGGCAATAAGCACATTATCTGTTATAAGTCTCAGATAAAGGCACTTTGGAATTATCTGTAGAATTATTTGGTTGGTGAAATAACCTCTGGTAAAATTATCTTCAGATTTTTAGCAAGCATCTTTGGAATTAAGACTACTGTGGTTTCATTACACCCCTCCGTTATTTGCCTCGAGTTTAGCGCCTCCTGGACATCCTAGTTTTTTTCTTAGAAAATTGCATGCAAACCATCAGGGCTATGGGCCTCAATACCGATGGTACTGAAAATAGTGTGCTTCACTTCATCGTCCGTAAAGGAAGCAGTTGTTCATTCATTTATTTATAAACTCTCGGAAGAATTTTTTCAAGAAATCTAAGATCTGTATTGTCAACTTTGGAAAAGAAAGAGTGAGCAAAATAATTTTCGATCATCGGGTTTGACATGTCCGCACCTTCCAGCTACCCCCCTGGTCATCTTTAAGCCATTTCATCAGGCCACGTTATTTCTGGCCAAGGAAAATTGTTGGATTTTTTTGAATTGCCATCGCCGTTACGCCACCAGTCTACCATAGCTCGTTGGAGCCTATGCTGTTCCAGGTAGGTGTTCAATCAAGTCTGCTTGTTCCTTTCTTTTCATGTCACTTTCATTATTAGTCATAGGCCCTTCCATCACATGTGCGAGCTCTTTCTGTACCTATTTAAGCTTCTTTTTCAGGTTTTTAACTACTCATCAATCCTAGTTATGTAAGCTTAATGCATCATACGAAGCTTCCCAAGTATCCCATTCCCCTGCACATTCAAAGACGCTTCATCCCATGCCGCATGACCACCAGTGGGACGTACTGAATTTTCCCAAGATAATTTTCACCAATGGTTAATCTAGAACTTCCGAAAAGAAACAGAAACCACATGTAACATTTTTCTCAACAGTCATAATATTGATTTGTTGCTTTATGTTTAAGCACCATATAAAGGTTTTTACACCCACACAAGTTCACTCAACAACCAGACAATATTTGCAAGGAAATGACCAAACAATTTGACAATTAGAAGCACATAACATGGAAGAAGATGCTTCATAGTTGAAACATATAAAGAGGAGCAGGAGCAAGCAGGCACTCATGGAGATTCTGGCCAGTCACAACCAGCGAAGTCTTCGCCGAATACACCACCATAGAACCTAACTTCTAGTCCTTCGAAAGAGTGATCGTCGTCCCATATGGCCTCGTCGTCACTCTCGATGGCGAATTAGTCATCATCCGTGAACTCTTCCCATGAATAGATGGAGTCATCATCAGAGCACTCATCCCAGAAGCTGTTCTCATAGCAATCATCTACGCGGGGGCCGACGATTTTCAGCTCAGGATACTTCTCTTGCAAAATCTTATCATCAACGTCCCAGCAGCCACGCAAATCTAAGAATTGGAGGTCTTGGCACTGCGAGGCGATCTCGGCGACATCCGTAGTCGCGATCAGCATGTATCCTATGTCGAGGTGGCAGAGCTTTGGCATGTTGTACGCAATAGCACGGGCCTCGTCATTGTGGGACACCTTCCCTGCGACATCCATTGGGTGCATGACTCGCCGAAGTCTGACGAGGGATTTGCAGTTCTTACCAAATGCCTCTAGAGCACGAGCGCCAATTTTGGTGCAGCCGCTTACATCTAGGAATGTAACTTTAGTCAGTCTTTGTGCGACATCTTCCACTATGCCGTCGCTGATCTCGCTCCTTGAAATCTCCAAGGTCTTGAGGGATTGTGCACTTGCAAAAGAAAACACGGTAGGGTAAGTAAGTTTTATCAAAATATTGTGGATAGGGTCATCGGTAAACAAAGTACTATTGATATGATGCATAACCCTTGTTCTAGTAGGGTCGTGACAAAAACAAAATCAAAATGGACACAACGTACTCAATTAAATGCTATTAACCTCGCCTCTTTTAGCAAAGAAGGGTTTCCGCTTCCGATTTCCATTAAGGGCAAGCAATAAGCGAGCTACAAGCACCAGTTCTTGCGACATCTAAAAAACATGCCCAGCTACTACTACTAAACAACTATGACGTGACTCGATCGCAACAACAATAAAGGCAGGCGCAAATCTCGGAGGGAAATTGTCACCCCTAGGGCGAAGCACAAACAAAAGACATCACCGGGAACAATCCCATTACAAAGTTCAGAAGCAAAGCAACAGGAGCACACCTATGAATTCAGTTTGTAACATCCTCGTAATAAGAAAATAAATGATAGCCAGGAAAGGATTGGAGCATTGTTAGTTGAGGAAATGGTTGGTAATACCATTTTGAATATGTTCTTCTACACAGATGTGCGGGATCTGGTACCATGTTCACAACATTTCCCACTATTAGGAAACAGATTAAGCCAGAGGAGCATGATTGTGCTAGTAACTTCAATGGTCCCTGTACCTCGAAGTAATTTTTATTATGTTTGAGGTGTTTTGTAGTTCCGGTGAATCTTTACAATAGATCTGGTAATTTTCGCAAAAAAACTTCAATTGACCATCTATAACCATGTATTTATAGATTAACACACTGGAATGATACTACCCCATTTGTATTTATGCAATTGAATGAATAATTTACAAGCATTTACAAAAATAATTGCCAAAATATATGCACAATTGTTTATAAATGATTGGATTCAACGATAATAGAGGACCTTATTGTGTAAAGACAAATACAACAGCAAGGCAAGTAATTATGGAATCAATTATGTTACACATAACGTACTTCTTTATGTTCATTAGCACATGTCTCACTAATCAATAGACGTATTAACATTCATGCCCGGTGTTTCTCACACATTTGGACACTGAGACCGTGAGATTGTGTTCTCCAGCCCATCTTTGCCGTCCATTTTCTTACTGTCGGCGGTAAAACCCTACTACCCCCTCACGCCCTTCCGTCTACCATGGCCGCCACCTTCTTAGTTCCCGCCCCTCCTTCCCGTCACCCTCACCCCCCTCCGCCCTAACCGCCTCAGTGATCCAGCTCCTATATAATGCAATTACACAACCATCATATTTCCCCTGCCACTACACCTGTGGCAATCTAAACCATTTTTGTCCAATGAAAGTCCGTATGCATTTTGCAAGGATGATACACAATCTGAAGAACTACTCCAGCAATATGCACATTTCCACGGGCTAATGGTTCGCCACTAACAACAATAATAAGAAAAACACACATTGTTCCCGTCTAGGTTATCAAATCTCATTAGAAAGGATCACCAAAATAAAAATGATTTTGACTAAAGAAGACTACTTACTGGTCCGCGATGAAGGCGAACAATGAGTCGTTGGGAAGCCTGGACACGCTAAGGCGGTGGCAGAAGCCAGCGCTGCGAGAGAGGAGCATATGAACCATGCTGGTGATCTTGTCAGGCTCGCTCTGCTGGCACCACTCCTGAATGTCGATGTCCTGCCAGCAGTCGGGCCCTGAAACCACCCGGCTCCAGGGTTTACAAACCCCCGGAACCACAGTGAGGTTCTCCTGAAGGGACAGTTTGCAGAAGATGATGCCTAGGGCATCTCGTGCTAGGTCCTCCCAACATCTGTCCTCACTGCACTCTTCCATCCTTGATCCTTCCGATCCAGGACCGACCATGCAAGTTGTATGTCCACCTGTTTCAGGAACAATGATAAATTACCCTGCGTGGTAATTTTTTTTGCTAAATCAACAAAGTTGAAGGATTGAAATAGCATATTCAGAATTTCATGGCGACTTATATTAATACTCCAGTATGAAAGTGCTTTCCTACACTATGAAAAAAATCCAGTTAATCAACATTTATTTCGAGATAATAAATTGCCAATATATATGGCAAGATCACCATAAAGGAGTATCTGTGTCAAAGGTATGGAAATATAAAACCACGATAAAAATTGAAGGAAACAAATTACACCGAGATGAACACATGTGCAAGATCTCCTGACCTGACAAGAAAGAAATTGCAGCTCAAACAAAACTAGAGGAAGAAATGAGATCTGAGCGAGATGGCTGGGAGAAGAGGTGGGAACATGAACTGAGATATGGCGGAGTGCCTAGATCACCGAACCCAGATATTAAAAATAGCACCATCTTGGATCAAAGCAAGCTGGTTACTGGGAGCGAAACCCAAATCAGGAAACCTGAAGAACCAAACGGAGAGAAGCAAGATGCGAGAACCAACCAAAAGCCAAAAGGGCCCAACCAGCGAGCACGAGGAAGGAGGACGCCGCAGATCTGAAGCAGCCCCTCCGCCAGAGACGAAAAATTCGAGAAAGGGAGGAGGGGACAACCCGCCGGCCGGGACAGTATCGTTAGCGGAAGAGGTGTTCTTCACGACGGCGAGATGCGCCGGAGGGTGAGCTTACCAGGTCGCGGAGGAGAGGTGGTGTGGTGGTGAATCTGTGGGAGCGTGGGCGTCTCGGCGATGGGGTGGGGAGGAGGAGCGAGACTGCGAGAGGGATACAGTTGAGTGTAACGGCGAGAGGACCTTTCTCCTTTTGTTGCTCGTGCCTGCCTTTTTTTGTGGTTTGCAAGGGGATTCCGGGGGTGCGCCGCCAGGATTCAGGCCGGATGAGCGCCCCATTGGAGGAATTAATTTCTAAGATGAAAAGCCTGAAACGTGATGCGATCATAATAATTCCTTGACATAAAAACGTGATGGTAAGCTTGAACGAAGAAACTACAGATGGAGTAAGCCATTTTTTTTCAGAAAGTGGTTGATGTTGATACAAGATTTACATATATATGATGCTACAGTGTGTGGGCTAGCTAGATTTGGTAAACAGATTTCGGTATATATGGCCGATATCAATGTAATCAATGTAAAGATATGGCTTACATTAACGTAATCAATGTAAAGTTTATGTTCTATGTTTCTGCAAAAAAAATTGAGTTCATGTACTATGGCTTTACTGATATTGTAAACGACATTTGGGGTATTTTTTCGCCATATTTAAACTATTACTTCTCTAACTTCACCGTTTCCCCTTTCGCGCGCTTTTTTGCTTTGAAAACACTTGAGCCATGCACTCGTGCCGCGGCCGAATAATCCAACGGCCTCTGACTTGGCCCATCATCATTCAAATGTCATGTCTGCTCTACATGACTTGCACCCAATACATGGTGCATATCCTCACCCAGCCACCTCCCGGGCAAACAGCAGTGGGAATAACTGCAAAGTGCTTATGTCCAATTTGTGAAAATTAGGTTCCTACCAACTCATAAATTAGCTCTTAGGCATGTTATTATCAGAAACAATGAAGAAAATTCATGGCTGCCACCTGAAGGGGAAAAAAGACAAGATATTTTCCATGCCTGCTCTGGTTCTGGCAGATTAACCTAATATAAAATAAGTTTGATTGAGCTAAATGGCATTGAATTCTTCCCACATGAAAATATTAGAAACTTTAACTTCTTACCGAAGCCCTACAACCGCCCCTCTTTCCATGGTTTTCCGATTTGAAAAGGTTGGGACCCTTCACTCAACTCACGGGCCACAATCCAAATATACTGGAATTTGGCATGTCGTCTCTCAAGCATCCCACCTACTCCAAATGTTGCCATCAATTGGTCGTGCCTTCCGCTCGAAATACGGCCATACCCCCCCCCCCCCCCCCCCACTCGGCGCACAAATGCCATGAAGAATAATGGCAAAGTGGTGATCTCCATCCTAGACCTAATATCCAATTATTTCGTGCTGTCATCCAAACCCTTGAACGAACCAGACAAATGTAGTCTACAAGAAAAAACGAAGAACTCAATGGTGACACTGATGGAGACAAAAACAGAAAATATTCCCTGCCTATGCTTCTTGCAAATTATGTCAAAATAAATAAATATGTTTCAAACACTGTGAAGGATTTTTTGATACAAATTAAAAACTTCAATCATTACTTCCACAACTAGATTTGTTTTCAATAATATCCCACTAGTTATGCATGAGTACCACCCTCCTTCCCGCTGTGAAACGCTTGGAACCATCACTCCTCAATAATCCAACGGCCTAAAATTTAGTCCATCACCATTCAAACATGATGCTTCTATAATTGCCGCCATCAAGCGGCCACGTCTTGTGCTGAAAAGATGGCAAATAACTCTCTTGCCCCCACAGGCGTGGACACAATAGACTAAATTGAGGAAATAAGGTTACTATCCAATCATGAATTAGCTCCTAGGTGCATTGTGATGCAAATCCTTCAACGAACAATTAAAGAAGTATTTCCTATTGGATGCAACGAAGCAAAAGTCACATCTGCACAAAAGGAGATAAAAATAAAACATATTTCCATGGCTACTCTTCTCGCAAATTACACTAAAATTAAATAACTATGGTTGGGAATTTGTAAATGAATTTTGGGCTCATTTTTTTTTCCAAAGTACAACCACTGCCTCCTAAACTTTTATCATTTGGGAAAGAACAATGATGCCTAGCCGAACCCTCCAAAGCAGAAATAAGATTGGCCTTTTCTTTTGAGAAGGTTTAACAGATACTGTGGATCGTCATTGAAACATTGTGTCTGCTCTGGTTGCTTCCCTCAAGCGAGAGCACCTCACACTTAAAAATGGCACAAATTCTTTTCCCCGCAAATCTAAGGGCAAATAACTACACAATGGTTATTTCCATATTGTACCAAATTAAGGGCTTTTATTGAAGGGGGTGAAAACAAAAGATATTTTCATGTTTTTTTGGCTTCTTACATATTACATAGCATTAGGTAACAATGAATGAGCTAAATGTGATTTACTTTTTCTGACATAAGAAAAATTGGAAATTATAATTTCTTACTACTCTCTCTCTCATAGCCACCACCTCCCTATCATGGACTTTTTCTCTCTATGACATATGTATCCACAACCCAAGCCCTAACCAAGGAACATGGACCAACCCTTCTCTGAAAAAGAAATTTTTATTGAGTTGTTAGTCATGAAATCCAAGTCTATCTCCTAGCTTAGCAGCTTCTAGCATAGGTTTTACAAAATAAAGGCACTAGAGCTTCACCAAACAAAACATTAACGTGGCAGTCCTCTCACGAAAAAGCCAAAAAAGCCGTCACCTCTAGTCTGAACCAAGCATATGTTGTAATAGAACCTAAGTCAACAATGAGCACTCCAAAAGTTTTCATACATATTTCCATCGAGAATTGCCCTGCCAAAACCATTGCAAAAGTCCTAACACATTAATTACAATCTATCACACCACTACATGTCCATGGAGTCCGAACTAGTTCTTCTTTGGTGTGCGAGATATGTTAAACCACCACTAGTAAATCAAGGTATCAACCACCTTAATAAAACTTGACTTAAAAATAGATCCTCCGGATCCAAATGCCAGGATGCCCTTCTCCACAATCCACACCATGATGTCTTTGAAGATGGCATGTGTGCATTGATTAGATATATCCTAACAATGTAGGGACCGACCGTCCTTCTGAATGTCTGGCAGGACATTGAATCCCTAGTATAAATGGGTTGCAATAAGGCGACCCTCTTTCTCCTTGTTAATCATTTTAACTGATGTACTACATCAACTTACTCATCATGCATTCTCTATCGAACTCCTCACACAACCCATCAACCATCTCGTACCTTTTTTTTTACAGTAATGATACCTTAGAAGTGCAAGCGTCTCATAAGATGTAACATTGTGTTCCCATATCCAGAAGATTTCAGAGACGCAAGTGGTTTAGTGATTAACTTCTGAAAAACTACCTTGATTTCATTTAAAGGTCGATTATTTCCACTCGTCCCGAATGACCGGCCTATTAGTTCTCTTGTCATGCATCCTCCTCCCCCGGCCTTATTTTGTTTAGAAGAATCTTACATTAATAGAATTCATTTCAAATATTTCTGCAAGTATTTTGTTTAAGTGGTCGTTCACTCTACTTGGTCATTCTAGCTCCTGCTTGCCTGCTCCCGCACCATTATCACATATCTCATGTGACTTGTTGCTTGATTTCATGATCACTCACCTACTCCTAACCATGGATCTAAGTCGCTGACTTTGTTCCTCAATGGGACAATGTCACAATCACCATATCTACATTTTCCATGTGTTGCAGCTTTTCACACTATGTTAACAAGCCTTCAGCATCCTAACACCTAAACCTCGGGCACGGGTGTGCACCGCGTCCTAACTTCGTCGAATCCCTTACCAATAGGTTGCGGGCGTAGCAAAGAAAAACTAAAGTACATGACTTGGTAGAAAAATTGTTTTGCTTCCAGTGGTAAATTTGTTGTCAGCCAAAAATTGGAAGAAAGAAAATGACATAAAGCTTTGTAAATTATATTGGATACTTTACTTTCTAGAAGAAAACATTGGATATGTTCATTTTGTGTTCTGACGGTGATATTTCACTCTAGATCGATCTTTACTGTTGGGGTTGCTGGCCATCTGTCACCTCAGACAAATAATGAAAGAAACAATAAGTAAGGAAATAGAAAATTTAACCATGATATTTCTTATATAACAGTCATATCATAAAAATAAGGTAATAAATAGTATGAAATTAATGTATGAGGATAAAGAAGGAAATAAGAAAGACAATGAATACTAGTATTTATTATATAATATAGGCACCTGATACAAATAAGGAAGGCATTAATATGTAATTAATGAATCATGATAAATATGGAAATAAAAAGGGTAATTTTTGACTTTTATTATATAGTATTGTTCTCCTTCCAATCAAATTCATCATCAACTCGTGTGGATGAGCTCTAAAGGTCCGACAGCTTGGTCCCTCCTAGTATCATCTTGGCTTCTCGCGACAGACAACATTGCATAATCTTTTTTTTTTTTTGCGGGAAAAAGATAATTCATTACTTAACCATGGGGATTATTACAGTCGTTCTGATAAAGCAAATGAATCTCTTGAGGTACAGACCTCAGCCAAACAGCAGTACGAGAGTTATTATGGCCCAACTGGGCAAGGCTATGAGCAACGGAGTTACGATGGCGACGGACCAGGGAAATAGCATGCTCCCTGTCCATGCACAGAAGGCGTTTAATTTCTTCGACCGTGGCTGCAGCCGGTGACCGATCCTGCTCCGTTTGCATAATCATGCTGGCTGCCACCGTGCAGTCAGTCTCGAGGATAAACGGAGCCTCACTCCACTCCACGACAACATTGCATAATCGAGGTTATCGCCTAGAGGTGGGAGTGACTATAACTACTAAAATAACTAGATGACCCATTGTGCCATTGGTGTAGAGACCAACTGCATCTCAGAAGTTAAGTAAAATATTTGAGACATAAAATAGAAGTTAAGTGAACTATTTGAAAAGTCCAACTACAACAATGGGCGTAAAGAGATACTGTAGCTAAGAAAAGAAGCAACTAATACAACAAAAAAATTAGGTCAATTATTTGATGGATGTTTACCATGAATGGACTGTAGTGATTATATTTGAACTGCATTTGTATCTACCTTGCATATTTACTAACGACAAACAACGAGAATTGTTGCACCTATCCTACATTAGCCCGCCACGGCAACCCTACAAACGGGAAATACAAATGCCGACCACACCTCCCTACGGTACCTGACCTGAACTTTTGGATTTGAGGACTCGTACTAGCAACAACTAGGGAGACTCAAGACCATCCGGGCATACTACAGACCCCAAATACGGGGTAGCCTTGCGAAAGCACGACATCCGGCCAAGGGGACACGATGACAGGAAGCCATGTCAAAACCCGATAGCCACCTGACATGATGAAAACATCTCGTCAAGATGTCACCCACGCACAAGCCACGATGTTCACGACATGTGCCAAAGTATGGAATTTTCATGGAGAGGTATAATTAAATTAGGCCGACATCACTCTGTTTGTCACACAATATAATGTTAGCTGATGCAAAACATATGTCGTGCCCTGACACTCAATAGGCTACTATTGTTTTTGGTTTAGAACTAGGAAAACTATGTGAAGAGTGCAATAGATAAAACATGTTCCTCTCAAGCAGCGTTCTTTAGAGTCTATTTCATATAGTTTGCCTGCCTTCTTTGTTGATTATTCATAGACCTATATGTAACCGGACACCCTCCAATGGTATGGCGTGGTATATCATTTTAGTTCGGCATACTATAGTATAGGTTAACGATGTTTTCATAGCAGACCTGACCGTATCATTGATCCGCTTCGCGGTTGTAGTTGGTCTTTATGTCAATGGGCATAAGGGTGTAGTGATGAAAACGAAGCAGAAACAGACGGAACTGAGTGCTACCACATTTGTTTTCACATATTTTTGCAGAAGCGGAAATGAATACAGAAACCCCAGAAATGAATACGGAAACAGACACTACCGGAAACGGATACAGAGCGAATACAAAACGGACACGGAAACAGAAGTGGGCATTGACAAGAACTTAAAAAAACCCTGAGTCATTGAGAAATACACACAAAACACAAAATAATATCATTATGTTAGTAACTTAGTGTAGTATTGTAGTAATACTAGACAATTGAGTACAGTGTCAAGCTGAGTACATGTGTGGTAGTAGAAGTTGGGCTTAAATGATCCATTCTACTCATTGTATAATTGTGTGTTGTTTGGTTGTTGGACCACAAAGCAGCCACAGGTATATAGTAAAAACGGAAATTCCATATTCACGGAAATGGAAAGTTCCGTTTCCATGCCTGTTCCACCAGAAAACACCGTTCCGTTTTTGTGTCCGTTTCCGTACAAAAAATTCCACTTCCACTTCCGTTTTGCAAATTTCCGTTTCCGTTTTCATATTTCCTCTCCATTCCCATTTTTCCTCCGGAAAAACGGAAAGTTTCCACTCCATTTTCATCCCTATAAGGGTGCATTTATTTAAATGTGGATGTACACTAGCACATGATAAACACGCACTAGTTTCTAGAATGCAGAATAATAAGTTTTTCAGTTGACGTAACACCATCATCATGCCTTGCGATCTTGTGTGTGAGGCTGGTAATTCGACACATGTTGTCTTGTCACTCCCTCTATACCAAAATAAATGATTATATCCATCAATCGTAAGCAGCTAAGCCTTCCGTGGGGGTACCAACATGGCAAGCCTTTGGTTATAACGTAGTTTGGCTGGCAACTGTAGGAATGGATGAAGAAATGATAGGCTAATTTAGGCTAAGTCAAGGCTTGCTTGATCGAGGCATTCTCTCAAGTGGAACAAAACACCGATGAATAAACCATGCATGGTTGAGTGCTCTGAAGCGCGTCAACCATGCACGGATGCATGGTTGAGCAGGACTCACAGTGCAATTAATCCAACCGAGCTTGCAAGCGTTCCACGAGAACTGGAAAAGGAACATGGATCGAATTGAGTTGCAGGACAAACGAATGTGAACCAAAACTAAACACAGTGTCACACCAAGTCATGGAGCAGCATGAGCCGGTGGTCCTGGCCCCAGTTTTGGATCAGGTCATGGATCAACTTGAGCATCCCCTCCCGAGGCCAACCTCGGATAACACCTTGGAATCGCCCCCATGGCCATGATGTCAGGAGAAAACTTGAGACTGAAGTTGGCTTTAACCTTGGGGTCGCTTCCCTTGGCCCTGACTTTGGATCCTACATAGGAGGTTGGCAAGTAATTTGTTCCGAGGTCGACGTTAGATCCGGTCTTGAGCCCACTCTCCCTATTTCCGGTGTCACACTAGGATCAGGCGGAACATGAAAAGCTCGTTCTAGACTAACTATTGGATCGGTTCCGGAAGCTTGCGGCATTGGAAAACCCGATCTTGGTGTAGGATTTGATCTGGGAATCCCCAGGAAAAGATGAATTTTTAACCCACCCACCGTCCATCTTGTTGCCAACGTTGAAGACCTAACTGACCTCCTGGAAGGCACCATGGACGAGACCAAGGACATGGATGATGAGGTCGGTGAGTCTGCGGACAACCCGCCAATAGCCACCGTTCCCTTAAAAAATTGGACATCGACCTCGGCCTATGGCGTCGACATGGTCGACACTCCATGTGAAACCGACAAGGGTGGAACCAACAACAGCGACAATACCGGATGATGGCGCCAATCGAAACAACATCACCATGAATAGTGGCTGCAACAACCCTGACAGTCCTCCGTGCGGTGAGGTAGATGACCCTCAAACCAACCTCGGTCCAAAGACGAGGATATATTAAATGCGTCGCTTAGTAGCCCACGCCACGACGTGTTAAGGTGAAGGCTAGTCACGGAGGTGCTCATATGTATAGGGTGTGAGTGCGTGAATTCATAGTGGTGAGTGTATGTGTATATGTATGAGTGTCTGTGTCTGCACTGCATTACCCCCCTATGTCACAAATTTCCTCTTCATGCATAAGTGAACTAGAAAGCCCTTCTAGGCACAATTAAAATATAAGGAGGCAATGGATCCCCTTGTCTCGAACCCCTAGTAGGTTGGAAGTTATCAATCTTCTGAGAATTATACATGATAGTATATTGTACCGATGAGATACAAGTCATCATAATAAAACCCAATTCTCTTGGAATCCCAACCTTAACATAATATTCCTCAAGAAAGCCACTCAAATCTGTCGTATGCCTTGCGCATATCCAGTTGGAATATACGCTTCGATGAGGTGATCAAAGCATATGGTTTCATACAGACTTTCGGAGAAGCCTGTATTTGCAAAAAAGTGAGTGGGAGCTCTATAGCATTTCTACTATTATATGTGTATGACATATTGTTGATTGGAAATGATGTGGAATTTCCGGATAGCATAAAAGGATACTTGAATAAATAAAAAATCAGTGAAAGACCTCGGTGAAGCTGCTTATATATTGCGCATCAAGATCTATAGAGATGGATCAAGACGCTTAATAGGACTTTCACAAAGCACATACCTTGATAAAGTTTTGAAGAAGTTCAAAATGGATCAGTCAAAGAAAGAGTTCTTGCCTGTGCTAGAAGGTGTGAAATTGAGTCAGACTCAATGCCCGACCACTGCAAAAGATTGAGAGAAAATGGAAGTCATTCCCTATGCCTGAGCCATAGGTTCTATCATGTATGCTATGTTGTGCACCAGACCTGATGTGTGCATTGCCATAAGTTTGGCAGTGAGGTACCAAAGTAATCCAGGAGTGGATCACTAGAGAGCGCTCAAGAATATCCTAAAGTACCTGAAAAGGACCAAGGATATGTTTCTCGTTTATGGAGGTGACAAAGAGCTTGTCGTAAATGGTTACGTCGATGCTAGTTTTGACACTAATCCGGATGGCTCTAAATCACAAACCAGATACGTGTTTATTGTAAATGGAGGAGCTGTCAGTTGGTGCAGTTCCAAGCAAAGCGTCGTGGTGGGATCTACGTGTGAAGCGGAGTACATAGCTGCTTCTGAAGCAGCAACGAAGGAGTCTGGATGAAGGAGTTCATATCCGATCTAGGTTTAATACCTAGTGCATCGTGTCCAATGAAAATCTTCTGTGATAATACCGGAGCAATTGCCTTAGAGAAGGAATCCAGATTTCACAAAAGAACCAAACACATCAAGAGACGCTTCAACTCCATCTGTGATCAAGTCAAGGAGGGAGACATAGAGATTTGCAAAATACACACGGGCCTGAATATAGCAGACCCCGTTGACTAAACATCTTCCACAAGCAAAACATGATCAGCACCAAGACTCCATGGGTGTTAGAATCATTACAATGTAATCTAGATTATTGACTCTAGTGCAAGTGGGAGAGTGAAGGAAATATGCCCTAGAGGCAATAATAAAGTTGTTATTTTATATTTCCTTATTTCATGATAAATGTTTATTATTCATGCTAGAATTGTGTTAACCGGAAACTTGATACATGTGTGGATACATAGACAAAATAGCTTGTCCCTTGTAAGCCTCTACTAGACTAGCTCGTTGATCAAAGATGGTTAAGTTTCCTAACCATATACATGTGTTGTCATTTGATAAACGAGATCACATCATTAGGAGAATGATGTGATGGACAAGACACATTCGTTAGCTTAATTAGCATTGTGATCGTTCAGTATTATTGCTATTGCTTTCTTCATGCCAAATACATATTCCTTCAACTCTGAGATTATGCAACTCTTGGATACCGGAGGAATGCCTTGTCTGCTATCAAACTTCACAATGTAACTGGGTGATTATAAGGATGATCTACAGGTATCTCCGAAGGTTTTTGCTGGGTTGGCGTAGATCGAGATTAGGATTTGTCACTCCGAGTATCGGAGAGGTATCTCTGGGCCCTCTCGGTAATACACATCATAAGAAGCCTTGCAAGCAAAGTGACTAATGAGTTAGTTGCAAGATGATGTATTACGGAATGAGTAAAGAGTCTTGTCGGTAACGAGATTGAACTAGGTACGAAGATACCAACGATCGAATCTCAGGCAAGTAACATACCAACGATAAAAGAAATAACGTATGTTTTCATAACGGTTCGACCGATAAAGATCTTCGTAGAATTGGGAGAGGACCCCAAGTAGGATTCGTCCTACTTGGGGCACCCCCAAGGCTGCCTCTCCGACCCTCCAACCTATATATATGTGGGGAGGGGGCGCCTACAACATACAACTACAACTGTTAGCCATGTGCGGTGCCCCCCTCCAAAGTTTACACCCCCGGTCATATTGTCCCGTTGCTTAAGCGAAGCCCTGCACGGATCACTTCACCATCACTGTCACCACGCCGTCGTGTTTACGGAACTCATCTACTTCCTCGACACCTTGCTGGATCAAGAGGGCGAGGAATGTCATCAAGCTGAACGTATGCAGAACTCGGAGGTGCCGTACGTTCGGTACTAGATCGGTCGGAGCTACAAGAAGTTCGACTACATCAACCGCGTTGTCTAAACGTTTCCGCTTTCGGTTTACGAGGGTACGTGGACACACTCTCCCCCTCTTATTTCTATGCATCTCCTAGATAGATCTTGCGTGAGCATAGGAATTTTTTTGAAATTGCATGCTACGTTTCCCAACACGATGACGATGTCCGTGGCTGCTTTGCTTCTCTGTTGAGATGTCGTTTTATCGGTCCCTCCCCCTTCAAACTCCTGCTACCCTATAGCACCAAACTCGGCACTAGCTCTAAGAAGACATGTGCTCATCATCTGGATGAAGAGAGCCCCTTTAGTTCTTGTGCATATCTTAGTTTGGCCATTTCTGGTTCTCTGGTATAGTTGGAACCTCGAGCAGGATTGATGTGTGTGTGTGGGCTACCAATTGCATGGTGTTCGGTTGTTGCTTTACAAACAATAAAGCAAGGTGAAAGCTTTTTTCGACGAGTCATAATGTAGGACAACATCCACGATAGGAGGGGTCATGATGTAAACCCACATTTAATACTTCTTTTACACTGGAGTAACATAGGCATTCTTAAATGGAGAACAACATGACCAAGAATCAGAATTAAATTCTACGAGATTACGAGTATCTCGAGAAATTACATAGAGAAACACAAAGAAAAATTTCTGACGAATATAATCAAGTTGTGAGAGCAAAATAAGACATTATCCTGTAACACATAACATACAACAAAAACTCGGGTTTCACTTTCCCTGTCCATATTTAACTTTATTTACCCACTCACTGAAAATATATCCTGCTAAAAGATAGTACTATTTAAGAACGGCATTAACCACCAAAGTACGTTTATCTTAGCATTAATTAAGAACAGTAAAACTGAGCCTAATCCCTGCCCTCTCACGAATTAGGCATTTTTGGCCGTTAGATTTCGTTTTTCAAACGTCCTGGCCATCCGATCTAAAGTTAACACCAGGTTTGCCGCAAACTGGGCCTATTGTTGCAAGGGCAGCTATTCCCCGTAGCTATTTTGGAGGCCTGTGGTAAATTGGGCCATCTTTTGCTGCTCGGCCCAACGCATCTAAGGCCCTCTCCTACAAGCGGTTCGCCGATTCCCTTTCCCTAAAAGAAAAAAAAACGCTCCACGCAAGAACGAATCAAGGGCGGACGAACAAGAGCGGATGCGGCGGCCGCTCGTTTCAGGCGAACCAGGCGACCTGCGGTGGGATGGAGCCGACGCGCGTGCGAATCCAGCCCACGATTAATTCACGAGCGAATCTAGCGTGAGGGGATCGAGCAGAAACGCCTGATGCGGGTGAACCGATGGCCGGTCGATCCAGCCATTGGCCGATCCTCCTACAAGGTATGGAGCTGTGGGGGATGCGGGCGATGATGGCGCATTATCTCCTAGAAACTGCTCCACCTAGCCTTAATTAACACAATCACACCTCAGTCTTGAAGCAGGCATTCATGTCTGGGGCGACGTCTGCACACTTCAGTTTCCAACTGATGCATGTATATATGCTTCCTCCCGGTCCACTCTTCGCTCACCCTCTCAACTCCAGCAACACAAAATATTCAAGAGCATGTTCGGGTAGATCTCCCTGTGTTCTTCCTTATGCGTATGTGTTGTGGAGATTGCTGCCCCAAGGTGAGCAGATGAAATCTTATTTTGTAGTATGCGATCAGTTCTTATATATGATAAAGATTGTGAATACCAATTCTTCGGTTTTGATCAAGATTTGAGAATGGCATATTTTCCAGCCTCCATGTGCAAATTTGTTTAACTTCCAATTTATTCAATTTGGTACTTTTGTCCGTTCAAAGTTTATATGTTATAAGCTGGGTAAGTAACTGTTTACTTTTACTACAACCGATGCCAATTAAGCTAAAGGTTTTATGAGTCGGTAGCATGTAGAATTGTTTTTTGAAAAGCGGTAGCAGGCATATGAACTTGAAAGCAGAAACTAATACAAGGGTCATGGTTTCATCTTCTCCGATGACTAATCAATCTTAAGAAATTTAGTCATAAAAGGAGCTAACCATAGCTTCCATTTTAGTGTTATATACAAATATGCCATCTTAGGTGAAACAAGTAGATTGGCTACTATTTTCTGTCCTTCTATGTCCTCCTAAAATCTGTTCTGGACATTGTGAACTAAATAACTAACATGTCGATTTTGAAAGAATGTAGGATCCATTTCCATTTTTCCCGATGGTGCATTTTTTTATTGTCCTAAATTTCGTGAGAGTTTCTTTCATGGAATTTAGGCCTGACATATTTCTGTTTAATATTACCGATTATTCATTTCAATGCAATGCAGTTGTTTGGACTATTTGTATGCTTTACATGCACACACACAAAAAGCAACGGGTGATCCTCTCTGAACTTGATGATTTTTAGAACCTAATTAGACCGGACATGTACAAGAAGAACACTTGGGAACATGGAAGGCCGGTTGTAAGCTCGCCCACCTGCGTTTGATCCACATGGCTCCAATCACCTGAAACTTTCTGAAATTTTTGTTGCTTCCAGGTAAACGAGTGGCGATTTATTGGCTCGAGCGCATGGTTGTAAGCTCATTTACCCATGTTTGATCCAAAAGGGTGCATCATTTCTACCTAACAACGTACCCTTAAGGAAGGGAACTTTTCTCTTCAACCACGTTTTTGTGTGTGTTTCCAGTCACTTGCATGGATGAAGTTTGCCTGGTGAAAATATGCTGGGTTTCTTTTGATGTGTTTTGTTGCTTATGAATAGAAGCTGCATGGTTCTGAGAGGCTGAAAATTTACAACTACATTTATGCAGCTTTAACCCTGTTACCAAGGTTCACATGGATTTAAGTTTTTTTTCCTTTCTTAGAACAAGCTGAAAACATAAAGTTCACCTTCGAGCAGAAGATGGTGTGTGTTTTGGCTTGAGAAAAAATTGAGGTGGCAGACGATATAACTCCAATCAAGACTGAACTTGAAATGACCTTCTTAAGAACAGATGTAGTAGCATTTGACATTTATTCACCTTGGAGCAGAAGATGGTGTTTTTGGCTGGAGAAAAAAATTTGAGGTGGCTGACTATATAACTCCAATCAAGACTGAAATGATCTGCTTAAGAACAGATGTAGGAGCATCAAGGATTTGTTGACGTATGGTTGTTACTTTTTAAAGGTCTCTTGTATTTGAGTGCTTGATTTGGCAGTACGACCTATAAAAAGACATGTGCAATGTTTGATAATGTGTTTTGAAGCCTCTCACTTAATAAGCAAGCTAATTGCAGATCTTTATTTTTCATAGAGGCTGGAGTGAGCTTTGTGTCTATGAGATTGCATTATACATATTTGACATGGAAAATTTGTAGCATTAATTCATCTCAAGGAGTCTATTATAACGATATATAGTTACTACTTTTCAATTGAGTATCTTGCACTCCGAATTTTGACATTTAGTTTATGGTAAATATAACCTCAATGCTTTGCAATTCCTCCAAGTATAGTCCCAAAGCGTGCCATTCTTGTTAATAATACATCAAGCGATTTGGTAATACCTACTATCATTATATTGTAACCCTACTATCATTATATTGTAACATAGATGGGTGCGGCAACGCGCGCCTTCGATGATCTAGTGAAGAGCTAAGACAGAACACATTGGAAGATTAGCCATGCATGCAAGCCAAATCCAACCACTGGAAAATTTTGCGTTTTAATCACTCTCCGAGCTTCCGTCTAAACCAGCAAAATCAAATGCAAGTACTACTACCACCGCCATATGCTTGGCTGCTAGGGTGAACAACGGTTGGCTTGAAGCCTTCGCAGCCATAGCAATGCCCTAGAAAACAAACACACAAAAAAAGAGCGAGACAAATATACTAAACATAATATGTTCTAGCTAACGCAAACCTTACGATTATATGCTATTGTGGAGATATAGATAGCATGCATATAACTAACTGGAAGCCTATCAAAGTAGGTTTGAGCATCTCAAAAATGCCATTTGCTTGACTGCTTCTTCATGTATATTTACATCCATTAAGCAGAAGGACATATGATCTAGAGGAATAACTGACAGTTTCAACAAATGTTCGTATTATTTGCAGGATTGTTCAATTGCCAAAGGTGACACTATGTAGCAGGAAGGGCATGCGATAGTTTCTACGAGTTTATGGCATGGACAGCATATATCCATGATTTGGTCTGCAAGAAGTACTCTTTTGGAATTGCACATAAGTAAGGCAGGACAAAGAAAAAGAAGGAATTACATATACATATCGAAATTAGAAAACATCAATCTCTGGCAAGTACGTACCGTTATCATGTTCTCCAACGATACAGCACAGGACCACATCCTTCTCGCCATGGAAAGCGGAGTTGACCTCAGAGAAGAAGAGCTTGGTGCTGTCGGCATCAGCAGAATGATGACGATCCTCTGCTTGCTTAGCCGTGAAGTTGTAATGGATGCAGCCCCCTCCAAACTCCCAAAACTCACGGATCACTGGCACCTCCACCAGCTCAAACTGAAAAAACAAGATGGAAAAGTACAGTTATAATAGAGCATAGGGTTAACACACAATACACCCACCCACCCACACGCACACACACACTCTTACGAGAGAGGGAGAGAGGATAGACCTTGGTGTTGTTTGCTCTGTTGTACTTACGCAGGCAGGGCTACCTTTTGCATGTGTTGAAGTCAAGTCCCGTGCTGCAAGTATTTTTTCAGTTTCCTTCAGTAAGCTTGCTCTGAATAATAAAGTTGTACACTTGGTTCAGAAAGTAGTAGTTTCAGGCCAAGTCGTTTTCCTCTCATAGTGCCAGAAACGTACTGTGTTTACGTTGCGGCAAGATTAGCGGATCAGTGAGTTTAGTGGTTGGCCATGATCTGATTGCGTGGGATGGCGCGTGATAGAAGGATCGTGGGCGATCTTATCGGGCTGTCTGTTGGGGATAGCTCTGTCTTCTGAATAAAAGAAAGAAGTCCAGAAAAGACGCAGTTAAGGCGTCGCAAAAATCTATCGCGTTCGTCTCTGTGTGTTCATCTCCTCCACCGTGCCCTAGTTGAGTGATTAGTCCAGCTATTGTGTGTATGATTCTGGTCTAAAAATCTAACAACATGGTGCCGCCCATTCTTTTGCCTAAACGTGACTCTCTTCTCACGGAGTGCATTCCTTACCTCCAGCGCTTTATCACCTCTGCCTCGGTAAACACTCCTCTTCCTCACCAAAATCAGCGCCGTACTGCCCATAATCGGGTTGAGGGAAAGTGAACCGAAACCTAAATCCATGTTACTCCATGTTGTCACCTTCTGGGGTGCTCCTCTCCTTGGATAGCGCGTGTGTGCCCAGCGGTGGCTTACTTGTATGCGTGCGTATGGACACGAAAGGCATCGAGAATTATGTGAATTACTTTCCCCTCCAGCAGTCTCTCTCTCGTTCTCACCTACATCCTGTTCTTCCTCCTCACCCCGATCCCCTTCTTCCTCCAGATCCCAATCCTGTCAGGGCGTGACACAGTTCTTCTCCTCCTCGTCATGGCGGGCAAGCGCAGGCAAGGTTTTGGTTACCGGTCGAAATTTTGAGATTTCCTATGGTTACCGCGTATTTCCCTGCCCCTCGGTAAATCCCCATACGGAGCAAAAAATACCATATTTTTGAAATTTTTTAATTTGAACACTCGATTTATAGTGTAGTACATAAGATCTAATTAATGCCATGAGAGTTGGTTCTGACGTGTTGGTAGCAACATAGTTCCTGTTTTCAGAGGTCTCTGGTTCGAATGTTCATTCATTCACTTCTTTGAATTCAAAATTCAAATATAAAATTTATTCGAAATATTCTCGGTATTTCTCGGTAACCGTGGTAACCACGTTTACCAGTTCCCCTTGGTAAAATTGCATCATTTGGTAACCAAAACCCTGAGCGCAGGAGCTCGCGGAGAGCGCCAGACCACCGATGGCTCGCCATTGGCAATGTTGTGGTTGGAACACCATGATGTGTCGGTGCAATAGCTCGCGGAGAGTGATTCCTCGGTGCGGCGGTTGGCCCGCTGAAGCACGGGCTCGGCGCGAGCCATTGGCTTCGAACAGGAGGTCGAAGCACCGGTCGGAGGCACCACCGCCACCGCCGCCAGCGTCCCTGCGGGAGGCAGAGCGCCAGAGAAGGAGATGGAGGCATCGGAGAACTGCAACTCTGCCACTCATCATCTCCCGAAATCGCATGGATGCGTCTATGCATCCCCCACGGTCAAGGCCGCCGACGCGCCATGCTTCTCATGGCACTTGAGGCCGCCACCATTGTGGCCTGCTCCTCGTATTTCGGTAGCCGCCGCCAGGGACCTGTCGTGCTTCTCCCACCGAGGCCGTGACGGGATCTGCGGGACTCCTCTTCGCACGGCACCCGCCTATGCAGGGGGCTGGATGCGGTGCTCGCCAATCTGAGTCGCACGGCTGCTGTAGGACCTGGCCCTCTCCATTGCCGCCACTAGTTTGCGGAGCTCCTCATAGCGCGGTTGTTGCCGGTGCGAATGTGGGGGGAGAGGGATCCGCCTGCACCGGATGTGCGAGTGAGTGAGAGCGATGGTAAACTTAGTGAGTCGGGGGAGTGGGAGGGGGCGACACAGTGGGCGGATAAGAGCATCTCTATCAGACTCCTTATAAACCCGTGAACCATAAAATTCCGCAGACTATACGGGCTTGGCCCTTTTTTGGCTATACCAGAGCCCGTATAGTCGCCCGACCCGTAAAAGATTTTTACGGTGCCCGCAAACCCCCCCGCACATGGTATATCTACGGGTTCGCGACGTCGATACGGGTCGAAACCCTATCCCTCCACCGCCGTGATTCCCCAATCCCCTCCCCTATTTTCTCACCGCCGATGAGTCAAATCCGTCGCCGCAAGCCACCATGTGGGGCAGATGTGGAGCTCGGGCTGCAGCTCCGGTGGCAGCAATGACCCCGAGCACTAGTGGTGTGTCAGAGTGGACTGTGTGAGGAAGCACACGGTGAAGAAGTACAACAAACGCGGCCTACAGCCGCCGCCATCACTCCTCCGCCGCCAGATGGAGGAGTACTACCACCGGTAGGCTCGTCTGTCCTCCGGCGCGGGCAGCTCCTTCGCCGACGGGTCGAGTTCCCGTACGCCGCTCCTCATGGCGGTGAAAAGGGAGCTAGAGGAGCTCCCGGTGCTCCGCGCGCTAAAGCTGGAGCTCGAGGTGGAGCCGGTGCAGCCGAGCAGTGGCGTCATTGGGTGGAAGAACTTCATCCCCCCGGCGGAGGCGGACATCTTCAAGTGTGCCATTGCCGCGTGCAGTGCGCAGGAGGAGGAGGAGGCGGAGCAGCACCGTCGATCTCTTGCCGAGCTCGTAACGTCGTCCTCGACCAAGGGCTCGTGAAAGGGAAGGAGTTCGTCGACGACCAAGAGGCATGGCGCCGCGAAGCCAAGGCGCGGGACGACATCTACGTTGATCTCGTCTCCAACAACGACGACTGAGGATGTCTGTCACCGCACACGGACGGCTCCAGTGAGCCAATTTTTGGCTGTAGGGTTACGGTGGCCGCCTCTCCTACAATCTATTTAGTGCAATTTAGTCTATGTATGAAGTATGTATGATGATCAAGAACTATGAAGTCGTTTTATTTCTTCCGCGGAGTCCTGAATTCAAAAGTTACAGGTTTATTTTTGGTTTCTGTACTTTCACGAACGTTTTGAACCCGCATCCGAGGCAACGAACGAACTGTAAATTGAGTTTACAAGTCTGCGTTTTAAGAGGTATGCTAGAGATGCTCTAAGGCCTTGTACAATGCTAGGTGCTTAGGGAGATGCTTAGAAAAATAAACCGGATTTTTCTGAAGCATCAATGCTTATTTCTATAGAAGAGACGCCTAACTAAGCGTCTATAATGTACATGCTTAGAGAAAGCCTGGTTTATTTCTCTATGCACCTCCTCTAAGCACATTGCATTGTACAAGGCCTAAGGAGTGTTCACTGTTCACCCCGTTCGCGACAGCCCCTTACATTTCCGAACGGAAGAAAACGATGACGCGACTGGTTTTGCGGGTGCTGAGGATGCATGTTTTGATCCAATGGTCCAGGAAGGTTCAACCCAAATCCTATAGAACCGACGTCAGTATTTTTTTCGTTTCCGTAAAACTAAGACAGGTGGGAGAGGGCTGGTGCCATAAGATCATCAACTTGGGCCCTTGGATCTTAATCCGTCGGTCGTCGGTGGTGAGGGGGGCCGCCGGACCCACACTTGTGGACCGATTTTACTTTCTTATAGTTTAGGTTTTTAGGTTGTTCATCGTGTTTGCTTCGTGACGACGATGGCGACGCTGAATAAAGAATCTTCGGATCCTACCCTGACGAGGCCATCGGCCCTATGGCCGGGGATGGATTTGGAAACCAGTCTGTTCAAGCAAGGATGGTGTGGCGGCGGCGGCATCCTCGTGGTGGACCTGTGTCCTCAGGCTCTGCCGTTGCGACGACGTTTGCTCCAGCGTCGACGTGGAGCTTGGGAGGTAGTCCAGGAGCGGATGCAGATTGTGGACTGCATCGACGACATCTGGAAGACGGAATATCTACTGGGCTCGTGGTTCGTGGATGGCAGATATGGTTTCCTCCTTCGGCGTCTTAGTCGTGGTGGGGTGCTAGATCTGGAGTTCGATGGCGTGTCCGGGGTGTTGCCCCGGTCTGATTCGTTCAACGGTAAGGGCTTCACTTTTGGTGAGCCACATTGGAGGTCCGCAAAGCTGCATATCAGCGATGGAGCCGCGTCAAGCTCGGGTGAGGTGGTGATTCGTCATTCTTTTTTTCGGTGGCTGCTGTGGTGGTGCCGGAGGCAGTTGACGAGCGTTGGTGTCAAGCTCCGAGATGTTCTGCTATCTTTTCAGTTTTGTCATGTTAGTCTTTACGTGATTTGTACTTTGTTCTTTATGATATGAATGAAACACGTATTATCATGAAAAAAAAGAAAAACTCTAAGGCCGCCGATATATAATCACGACTAGGACTACGGAAGGGCAGCGACATAAACGGGGATACTCTAACCGCCGGTTCATCCATCGATCTGCTGCGGCCATCGAGGGCGACGCCGTACTACGGCAAAAGTTCTTCAAAATACTCCTGCCGGGCTCCTTCGAGTCTAGCTTGGTAAGCGCCGTCGCCGTCCAATCTACAATTAATTAATCAGTCCGTAATCTGCTGCGCTATACCTGACGATTTGTCGCCGTTGCCTGCAGTCTCTGCCGCCCAAGTTCGCGGCGCGCCTGGACCGGCCGCCGGTGCTCGCCGTCGCCACGCTGCGCGACCCCACGGGGCGGTCGTGGTACGTGGGCCTCGTCCGGCACGGCGCCGCGGGCCTGCGCTTCGACGGGACGGGGTGGCGGAGCTTCGTCGCCGGCTGCGGCCTCTCCGCCGGCCAGCTCCTCGTCTTCGACCACCTTGGCGACCTCGACTTTGCCGTCGAGCCCTTCGACACGTCTGGCTGCAGCACCTACTTCGACGGCGAGCGTGGCGGCACGACGAACATCGACGACGACGACGCTGCCCCCAACATGGAGGAGTCCGGCAGCGACAACCACCACCACGGGGGGTCAACCTCAGGGTCGTCACTGCCGGCGACGACTGGGACAAAGAGGAGGAAGAAGCTCTTGCCAGCCAACGCCTCGCCCGCCGGCTCCTGCGTACCGTCGTCGTCGGACGATGGGGCGCTCCGGCTGGGCATTGAGCAGCCGTTCCATCTGCAGTACATGGAGCTGACCAAGACCTTCTGTGCCCGCGTGGGATGGGCCGAGTCGTGCACCGCGGGGCTGAGCGTGGCCGGCCGCGGCGACCGGCGATGGGAGGTGTCCGTGAGGGTCGGCAGCAAGGGCGGCATGATCATGGCGGACTGGGAGGGCTTCGCGTGGGACAACGGCCTCAGGATCTCTGACGTATGCCTCTTCAGGCCCGCTGACACCGGCGATCAGGTGGTGCAAGTCCAAGTGCTGAGGGAATCGTCGTAGTCGCGAGTAATCAATCGCCGGCAAGCTTTATTAATTCGTGATAGAAAAAGATGCAATGTGCTGGGTTTGTGGAATTGGATTTTGGATCAACTCTTCTGATTTCACTCAACCTTATGGATCCACTAGGAAATGATATTGAATATTTCACGATCAATCTGGGTAAGGATACCAACATTGGGCTGATGTGTTCGTCGGCTACCGTTGTATGTTGTTTGGTTGTTGCTTTATATAGTATAATAAAGTTTGTATTATATTTTTTTGCGGGTTTCTTTATGCTATACTACGACAGTGCCATTGCAACGTGGTATAAATATTCTAGACGTTAGCTCGTGATTGAACTGCCCCTATTTTTTTTTTCAAAAAAGGGTTTTTCGCTTAAAATGAAGGATCAAGAGAATACAAACATTATGAGCACACATCCGGTCTCTGTATGGCTAGGATCCCAGGGCATGCTCCTCGCATGCAAGATTGGTTCGATGGGCCTCCAGGGCTTGAGGTTTTGTTGGAGTGGCGTACTCCACGCTTTCCCTCAAGGTTCATGGTTTTGTGTGTCGGTTCCTATGGAGGAGGGAAATCAATGAAAGTTGCGTAATGCTTTGGTCATTAGAGGCAACGACGACATCTCTTGACATTGTGACAATAACCTCACCTTTGCCAAGGCCGCCCTTCCTCGGCGTCCCTCTATGTGGTGCCCTTGTGTGTGCAGGGATGCCAAGGTTCACTATGGTGTCCTCATGTCGTCATTTTGCTACCTCAATGTGCTCTCAACTTCTTTTAAAACCCGCGCTTCTTGATTGGAAAGTTGGAAAGTGTATATTGATTGCCTTGATTGTCTCTGTTACAACAGGAGTATACATAGAGAGGGAGAGAGAGTCCCGATATGTTAGGCACGCAGGCCATGCGGGAGAGATCAGATCCTACATTCTAGGATCGTTACAAGACGTGACAATACAACGTTACAAGTGTACAAAATATACAACTCAACACCCCCCCTCAGCCGGAACTCCGTTCGGTAGGATGTTCAGGCTGGATCAAAACTCGGTGAAGACTGGCGACGACAAACCCTTGGTGAAGACGTCGGCATATTGCGAGCTGAATGGAACATGCAAGACACGTACTTCGCCAAGAGCCATGCGATCCCGAACAAAGTGCAAGTCAATCTCAATATGCTTAGTCCGTTGATGCTGAACCGGATTACTCGCAAGGTAGGATGCACTAATGTTGTCACAATACACCACGGTGGCACGAGTGGGTGGTACCTTGAGCTCATGCAGAAGTTGCCGCAACCAACAAGTTTCAGCCACACAATTTGCAACCCCGCGATACTCAGCCTCGGCATTGGAATTGGGAGATAGTGGGCTGCCTCTTGGAGGACCACGAGATGAGGTTGGCTCCAAGGAACACACTAAAACCGGAGGTGGACTTGCGCGTGTTCGGACACCCAGCCCAATCAGCATCAGTGTATGCAATGAGGTCTTTGGAGGGAGACCGGAAGAGCTGGAGTCCATAATGAGATGTACCCTGTAAGTAGCGGAGAATGCGCTTCACAAGCTGCCAATGGATGTCGCGAGAGCATGCATGAATAGGCAAGCCTGTTGTATGGCATAAGTGATGTCCGGACGCGTGAGGGTGAGGTATTGGAGGGCTCCGGTGAGGCTACGATAGTGGGTAGGGTTAGAGAGCAAGGCACCATCATGCGAGGACAATTTAGAGCTGGTGTCAACCGGGGTGGATACCGGTTTGCAGGAGAGCATATTGGCACGAGCGAGAAGCTCAAGGGTGTATTGTTGTTGGCAAAGGAAGAGACCGGTTGGGTTGGTGGTGACATTTATGCCTAGGAAATGATGCAAGGTAGTGAGATCAGTCATGGCAAACTCTCGTTTGAGAGAGGATATGATGTGGGTGAGTGTGTGTGGTGAGCTTGCGGTGAGAATGATGTCATCCACATAAACTAGAAGATATGCAAGAGAGTTACCATGATGGAGGATGAATAGTGAGGTGTCACTCTTGGAAGCCCGAAAGCCAAGAGAGACGAGGAAGGCCTGAAAGCGCAAGAACCACGTCCAAGGAGCCTGTTTGACGCCATAGAGTGACTTGTTGAGAAGACACACATGATCCGGCTTGGAGGAGTCCACAAAACCGGCCATTGAGCTCACCATGGAGAAATGCATTCTTGACGTCAAGTTGATGAATGGGCCAAGAATGAGAGGTGGCATGACTCAATACCACCCGAATGGTTGCTGGCTTGACCACCGGACTGAACGTCTCGCCATAGTCCACACCCTCTTGTTGTGTAAAGCCACGTACGACCCACCGAGCTTTCTACCGTGCCAAGGACCCGTCGGTGTTGAACTTGTGCCGAAAGATCCACTTGCCCGTAACCACATTCGCACCTGCAGGCTTAGGCACCAAAGACCAAGTGAAGTTGTTCATTAATGCATTATACTCATCTAACATTGCTTGACGCCAATGGGGATCCTTAAGGGGATTTATACGTGGGAGGAATAGGTGAGATGGATGAAGAGGCGTCAACAAAGAAGAGACGCTTGTGCATTAGGTAGCCAGTTTTGGCACGGGTGGTCATTTTGTGGAAATTTTAGGGTGGCTCTATCGGAACTGCATGGGGTGGTAGGTGGAGCGTGGGCGTACGAGGTGGCGATGGATCCGAGGCCGATGCTGTTGGACGGGCGAGCCAGTGGGCTGCGTACTGGGCACGTGGGCGGGCGAAAAGACCGAGACAGAGTTGTCGGGGGCAGGCGAATGGGGCGCACGTGTGGGTGCGTGATCCGATAGCGACGCGGTGGAGCCAGGCGAATCTTGCGCTGGATTGGGCGCGTGGGACGAGGGTGATGCGGCGAGCCCGTGCGAGGCAGGTGTGCTGGTGGGCGCATGATCCGAGATGGATCCGCGCGGGGTGGACGCAGCAGCGGGTGCGGGGCGGGCGTTGCGGGGGGCAGGGGGCGACGTGGAAGGAGGTGGTGGATGGGGGGGGGGAATCTGGTGGGGGTCCAGGTGGGGTAGGTGGCGGCAGTCCCGGTGGGAATATGGGGCTGGATGGCCGTGTTGCATGGGGATTAATTGTGGATGTGGGAGAGGTGTGGTTTGGTGTGTGGCTGGCGTAGGGGAAGATGGTTTCGTCGAAAACTACATGGCGTGAGATTGGCTTGAAGGAGAAGAGTGCGCATGACGTTGTTGGTGGTACGAATCATTCGTTCGGCTTTACCATTTTGAGGAGAGGTATGGGGGCACGAGAAACGATAGGCAATGCCGCTGGAGGAGAAGAAGGTGCGAAGGGAGGAGTTGATGAATTCACCACCATTGTCACACTGCATGCTCTTGATGATCATGTTAAATTGGGTATGCACAAACGTAAAGAAGCGTTGGAGGACGGTGGATGTGTCAGATTTGTTGCAAAGAGGAAATGTCCACGAGAAATGGCGTAAAATCATCAAGCACCACAAGATAGTATTGAAAACCAGAGAAACTAGCAACCGGTGATGTCCACAAGTCACAATGTATTAAATCAAAGGGAGCATATGTTCTACTAAAAGAAGATGAGAAAGGTAAATGTGGTTGGCGTCCAAGTTGACACGCATTACAAGGAGAGTGAGGCGCCATATTACAATCATGAAGGAACTGGTTGGCGAGAGAAGAAAAAGTGTGTGCGCCGGGATGCCCAAGGCGACGATGCCACAAGTCCGAGGAGGTGTTGGCAAGAAGAGAAGACGCCGGCGCCGGGTTATTGCTAACGAATGGGTAGAGATCGCCGTGGGTAACGGAGATCATGAGTACTCGTCGAGTGCGAAGATCCTTCACAAGAAAACCACACGGGTAAAATTCAATAGAGTAGGAATTGTCTTTAGTAAATTTACTAACGGATATGAGACTAGTGACTACGTTGGGAGAAACTAGAATGTCAGTAAGCCGAAAGTCGTGAGGGGAGAGGGTAGTAGAGCCGGTGACAGTGACAGGAAGCGAATGCCCATTACCGACAACAATGTGAGAAGGTAAATGCGAAAGTGAAGAACTTAACGAGGTCAAGTTACCTTGGGTGCCCGTAACGTGCGAAGACGCGCCGGTGTCGAGGTACCACTCGGGGGCGGGCGGCGTGGCGTAGCCGCAGTTGCTGAAGGCGGCGTTGAGCATGGCGAAGTGATCCCACGACGGCTGCGGTGGCTGATAGTACGGAGTGGATGGCGCGGGAGGGGGCGTGAAGGCCTGGTACGCCTGAGCATGAACACCGGGGCGGGGTCCAAGAACACCGGCGGCGTTCGGCGGGATCCAGCCAGAGCGGGGCATCGGGAGAGCCATCCCGTACGGGGCGAAATACCCCGTGAAGGGGGAGAACGGAGGTGCCTGGTGACCGCGCCCAGACTGGTCGCCGCGCCCGCGCCCGCGGCCACGGTCACCACCGTCGCCAGAGCGGTCGCCACGCCCACGAGCAGATGAGGTGGGCGGGGGGTGGTGGGCGTCGGGGGCGTGATCATGAGAGCGGTCAGCCGCGCGATCACCCTGGCCGCGACCACCTGAGGAGCCGGCCGAGGAACCGCCGCCCGAAGAGCTGCCGCCCGTCATGGCGAATGCGGAGGCGCCTTCCTCCGCCGCGCGCTGTGCCTGCGACTCCTCCGCAAGGACAACACGAGAGAGGATGGTGTCGAAGGGAAGGCCCTGGTCACCGAGGACGACGCGAATGGTGTCGAGCCGCTTGTCGAGGCCGTGGAGAAACTGCGTGGTAAGATCCACCGCGGTGACGGCGTGGTCGATGTCAGCGAGGGCGAGGTGAGGAGTTTGAAACGGCGGGCGTACTCCGACACCGAGAGATCACACTGCTTGAGATTGCGATATTGGCGATTGAGGATCATGAAGCGGGCGTCGCGATTGGCGAGGAAGAAGTCTTTGATCTTATGCCAGAGCGCGTAGGTGGTGGTGGCGCCGACAACGTGGTCGCACATGGTGTCCGAGAGAGTGGCATAGATCCACAAAACGATGTGGGCATCGAGCTCTAGGTATTGGGACGGAGCATTGGGGGTGGGGGTGGTCGAGAAGGTAGGAGACGTCGTAGCGAACCAGGACCATCAGGAAGAAAGTCTTGCACTTATGATAATTGTGGTCGGTAGGGTGGAGGAGGAACTTAATGTGGTTCGTGATGTGATCACGGAAAATGGGATGAGGAGCGGCGAGGGCCGGCGAGGGCGCAGGGGAGGTGCCGGCGGTGGTGAAGAGGGGGGCAAACTGCGAGGCCGTGGCGGGGGAGGAGCCGCTGAAGAGAGTGGGGGACGTGCCGAAGACGAAGGGAGGGGCAGTGGCCGGGGAGGTGCCGGCGGCAGGCGCTGAAGAGGAGGAGGAAAGGGTGCCCGACGACGTGGCCGAGCTCATGGCGGCGGAGGAGGAGGAGGAGGTGTCGTCCACGGCCATAGGGAGAATCCTGGCGACTGATACCAAGTTGGAAAGTGTATATGGATTGCCTTGATTGTCTCTGTTACAACAGGAGTATACATAGAGAGGGAGAGAGAGTCCCGATATGTTAGGCACGCAGGCCATGAGGGAGAGATCAGATCCTACATTATAGGATCGTTACAAGACGTGACAATACAACGTTACAAGTGTACAAAATATACAACTCAACATGGAAGGCCATGCCATGACCAGGGGTTGTTGAGATCGGTGCCATGCCACAAGGATCATTTGACGTTTCATCCACTTGCCAAGGTCCATTGGGTGTTTGTGGTGGGTGGCTACGTTGGTCTCTAGTGTTAGTAGAGGCATCGGCAAAAGTCTTGCATGAGCTTGCTCATGGATGATGACTATGTCCGTGGATGCTTTGCTTCTCTGTTGAGATGTCGTTTTATCGGCCCCTCCTCCTTCAAACTCCTGCTATCCTATAGCACCAAACTCGGCACTAGCTGCATACCTTGGGAGTGGTGCCCAGCCTCGTGAGGTGTGTCGAGGCCCTCTATGAAGACATGTGCTCATCATCAGGATCAAGAGAGCCCCTTTAGTTCTTGTGCTTATCTTAGTTTGGCCATTTGTGGTTCTATGATAGTTGGAACCTCGAGCTGGATTGACGTGCGTGTGGGCTACCATTGCATATCGTTCGGTTGTTGCTTTACAAACAATGAAGCAAGATGAAAGCCTTTTTCGACAAGTCATGATGTAGGACAGCATCCACGATAGGAGGGGTCATGATGTAAACCCACATTCAAGACTTCTTCTATAGTGGAGTAACATAGGCATTCTTAAATGAAGAACAGCATGACAACCAAGAATCAGAATTAAATTCTACGAGATTATGAGTATATCAAGAAATTACATAGAGAATCACAAAGAAAAATTTGTGACAAACATAAATGAAGTTAAAAAGATGTCTGCTAGGGTAAGCAAGTTGCGAGGGCAAAATATGACATTATCCCGTAACACATAACATACAACAGAAACTCAGGTTTCACTTTCCATGTCCGCATTTAACTTTATTTAATTACTCACTAAAAATATATCCTCCTAAAAGATATTTAAGAACGGCATTAACCACCAAAAATACATTTATCTTGGCATGAAGAGCAAAGACAGAACACATTGGAAGATTAGCCATGCATGGAACCAAATCCAACCACCGAGCTCAACCACTGGAAGGTTTTGCGTTTTAATCACTCTCCGAGCTTCCGTCTGAACCAGCAAAATCAATGCAAGTACTATTACCACCGCCATATGCTTGGCTGCTAGGGTGAATAACGGTTGGCTTGAAGCCTTCACAGCCGTAGCAATGCCCTAGAAAACAGACACACACAAAAAGAGTCAGACAAATATTAACACGAATAAACAAAATAGATTGCAGCTAACACACAAAAAGAGTCAAACAAATATTAACACGAATAAACAAAATAGATTGCAGCTAACGCAAACCTTATGAGTACATGCCACTCTGTTGATATAGATAGCATGTAGGAGTATATAACTAACTGGAAGCCTAACAAAGCAGGTTTGAGCATCTAAAAAATGCCGCTTTTGCTTAATTGCTTCTTCATGTATATTTACATCCATTAAGCAGCAGGGCATATGATCTAGAAGAATAACTGACAGTTCCAACAAAGGTTCATATTATTTGCAGGATTGTTCAATTGCCAAAGATGACACTACATATGTAGCAGGAAGGGCATGTAAAATCACTAGAATTGATAGTTTCTATGAGTTTATGGCATGGACATCTTATATCCAGGATTTGGTTTGCAAAAAGTACTCTTTAGGAATTGCACATACGTAAGGCGGTACAAAGAAAAAGAAGGAATTGCATATATATATATACAGAAATTAGAAAACAGCAATTTCTCTGGCAAATACGCACCATTTGTTGGATTTAGAACGCTAGATCAAATCACCAATAGCAACCTGTACGTGTAAGCTAGCTAGCAAGCTAGCAGCTTAATGGATTCCTCCTGAAACAAGTGCACGTACGTCTTGCCTGGTAAAGCTAGCTAGCGATCGACTCGACGGAAACTTGCGAACGAAACTGAACAGAGGCAAACTGATTTGGATGGCTAAAGGCCCGTATCGAGCCTTTGTATTTCTCTTCTTTTCGTTTTCTGATTTTCTGGTTACAAGGAGCATCCCTGTGGTGCTTTTTATACACGTCCATAAGGGGCTATGAAAATAGACCAGGACTAGAAATCTTAATACTACTTGGACTCGTACTTACTCTTTTTCCTAATCCTACATGTACTGAGGCAACGTGGTTAACTTCTACATTCACCTCCTTAACCTTGTTGCTTGTCTCCGTTGCTTGCACTCCGACCTTCTTCCTCATCTCGATGAACTTCTGTCGACCGAGGGACTTCGTGAGAATGTCGGCAAGCTGGTCCTTTTATGTTCACGTGCTGAACTTCGATCATCCCTTCCTCAATGCACTCCCGGATATGGTGGAACCGGGTATCTATGTGCTTGCTCCTTTCGTGATAAACCGGATTTTTGCACAATGAGATTGCAGCTTGGTTGTCGATCTTCAATGACACCCTCTGCACCTCCCGCTTTGCAAGATCAGCTAGGAGTCTTCTCAGCCACACTGCTTGACAAGCCGCCGTGCTTGCTGCTATGTATTTTGCCTCGCATGAAGACAGTGCAACCACCTTTTGCTTCTGAGAATTCCAGCTGATAGGATTTGGGCCAAGATAGAATATCATGCCCGTTGTGCTTTTTCAGTCATCCACATCACCTGCCATGTCACTATCTGAGTATCCACGAAGGATCAATCCTTCCTTTCCCTTTCTGTACGTGCAGGCAAGATTAATAGTGCCTTTCACATAACGCAAGGTTTGCTTGACCGCGCTCATGTGTTCGGTTGTCGGATTCTCCATGAAACGACTCACGATCCCGACTGAATAAGCCAAGTCAGGTCGGGTATGCACCAAATATCTTAGGCTGCCCACAACGCTTCGATACATTGTGGTGTCCACCGGCGGATTTGAGCTACGCTTGCTCAACTTGTGTCGTTGGTCCATTGGAGCACGTGTCTCGTAGCAATCTGGCATGCCACACTTGTCCAATAACTTGACCGGGTAAGCCGATTGACATAGGGAAATCTCTCCAGAGCATTGCTTCACTTCGATGCCTAAGTAATAGCTGAGTAATCCCAGATCGCTCATGCTAAACTTCTTCTTCATCTGCGCCTTGAAACGTTCAATTTCTTGCGCGCTATCTCCGATGATAATCAGATCATCGACATAAACTCCAACTAGCAGGTTTGATCCTTTGGAGTTCTTTGTATAGACCGCGTGCTCGAGGCGACATCTCTTGAACCCGAGCGAGATCAAACTTCGGTCTAACTTTGCGTTCCAAGATCTTGGCGCTTGCTTCAACCCGTAAAGTGCCTTATTGAGCTTGTAAACTTTCCCTTCTTCGCCTTTCTTCTCGTAGCCGAGGGGTTGTTCCACGTACACTTCTTCTTTGAGGTCGCCGTTGAGGAAAGCGGATTTCACATCCATATGATGAACCTTCCAATCCTTTTGTGCTGCCAAAGCTAGGAGCACTCTCACCGTCTCGATTCGAGCAACCGGTGCAAACACCTCCTCATAGTCAACTCCTTGACGTTGTACGTAGCCCTTTGCGACAAGTCTTGCCTTGTGCTTCACAATGGCACCCTTCGTGTCCTTCAACTTGTAAACCCACTTCAAACCTATGGCCTTTTGGTTCGGAGGTCGGGTTACCAAAGTCCACATGCCATTGCTCTCGATCGCCTTCATCTCCTCATCCATGGCGTGCGTCCAACTTGTACTTTTGCTCGCCTCTACGAAGTTCGCTGGCTCCTCAACTCCGAGTAAACACAAATCAAAGTACTCGAGTGTAACTGGCTTTGCGTACTTGTAGACTTTCTTGAGGGGCTTGTAGCGACGAGGCCCGGAAGAATCCGTCATGGCTTGCGAAGGGGGCGACACAAATTGTGTCGGCGTCGATGCACTTGAGGAATACGGTTGAGTCTCGGGCGTGGTAGATGCCGGATCGTTGGCATCCTCGTCGTCGGCGTAGTCGTCGTGATCGTGACCATCATCTTGATTGTCATCATCACTATGCGCCTCATTGTCGAGATCTCCGCCCGTGTCGTGCGTGTCGTGGTCTCTATCACCTTGCGACCCATGCACGTTGTCGTTGGTGTTGGCACCATGATGATCACTTCCATTGCGGTCACCTTGGTTGGGTGTCTTGCCAACCACCTGGACATCCTCCCTTGAATCATCATCAGTTGGAAATTCAACTGTGAATATGTTACCGTTTGAAGCATCGTCTGCTGCGCTTCAATTCCACGCTTGATTTTCTTCAAACACAACATCGCGTGAAATTCGTAGACGCTTGGTTCGTGGATCGTAGAAGCGGTATGCCTTGGTGCCGGAACTCCTCTTGTATCCGACGAACACCATCTTGGTGCTATGATCGGCAAGCTTTGAGAGACGCGGCTCCGCCGTCTTCACATGCGCCATGCACCCGAACGTCCGTAGATGAGACACATTCGGCTTACGTCCGTAAATTGCTTCATACGGAGTCTTGCCGATCACCTCCTTCGTTGGAGCCCGATTGAGAAGATAGACCGCCGTCGAGACAGCTTCTCCCCAAAAAGTCCCTGGCAAGTTCTTACTCTTGAGTAAACTTCTCGCCATGTCAACGACGGTTCGATTGCGCCTTTCAACAACCCCGTTCTGCTGCAGCGTATAAGGTGTCGTGAGGAACCTCTTTATGCCAATCTTCTTGCAGTAGTCATTGAACTTGTTTGACGTAAACCTCCGTCGTGATCTGTCCGTAGAGCGGGAACCTTCAGCTAGTGTTCCATCTCCGTTGCAGTCTTCAGCTTCTGGAACGCTTCAAACGCCTCATATTTAGATCGTAGGAGAACGACCCACATGTATCTCGAGTAGTCATCTACCACAAGGAAGAAGTACTTCTTTCCTCCGTGAGTTGCTGGGGTGATAGGGCCACATAGATCACCATGGAGCAGCTCGAGTGCATCACTTGCACGATAGGTAGACTGAGCAGGGAACGGCCTGCGGTGCTGTTTTCCAACCAAGCACCCGTCACATACTCGATCGCCATGGTCGATAAGCGGCATCCCAGATACCATCTCCATCTTCGACATCTTCTTCAATGCGTAGAAGTTAACGTGAAATCTAGCATGCCATAACCACGAATCATCATCACTCTTGGCGAGCCAACACTCCGGTTGAGATTGATCAAGGTTGAGGATATAGAGCCTGTTCCGCGTGCGATTCACACGCGCTAGCACGTTTCGGAGGTTGTCGAAGATCGTCATCACTCCGTTCTCGATATCCACCTTGCATCCATTCTCGTCAAGTTTCCCGACAGAGATGATGTTGTTTCGAAGCCGTGGGATGTAGTACACTCCGGTGAGTATGCGATGTTCTCCTGTGAGACCCTCAAAGAGGACAGAGCCTTGCCCGCAAATCTCCACATTTGAACCATCACCGAACTTGACCGAGCCTTGAACATCATATTCTAGCTCGAGGAACTTCTCCTTGCACCCCGTCATGTGGTTACTGGCACCCGTGTCTAGATACCACGACACGTTCTGGCTTCCGGATAACTTTGGTGTTACTTTTTTCTCATGAAGTAGCACCTTCCGGTTTGGTTTTACAACCATCGTTTGAACGAGATCACAAACTTCGGCCATCAGAAGACCTGGACGTTCGTCTTCCTGCTTGCCAAATTTGCCTTGATCTCCCGCTTGTTAGGCTCCGGACAATCCTTTGCAAAGTGACCCATCTCGTTGCATTTATAGCACTTGACCTCGGACATATCCAAGTTCCATGGCTTCTGCTCTTTAGATCGGTCCGCCTTACCACGACCTTGTGGCTTGCCTTTTCCTTTGCCTTTTTTGGTTTGTCCGCCGTGCTTCGTGTTGCTTGAGCCTTCGCCAACGTTGCGCCTTCCTTTGCTACTTGGGGACTCCCAGTCTGCGCGTGAGTACATGAGTTGGTCACCACCTCCTCCTTTGCCTTTCCGACAACCACGAGCATTCTCTTCCCATGTCCGCAAGTGTCCAATCGCCTCCGTTATGATCATGTCGTCGATGTCGTAAAGCTGCTCGAGCGTGCCGATGATGTACGTGAATTTATCAGTCACCAAACTAAAAAACTTCTCCACAATCTCGGTCTCCTCGAGCTTTGCACCAAGCGCGCGGATCTCTCCCACCAATGTAGTCAGACGCATGGCATAGTCGTTCACCGATTCAGTTTCCTCCATCTGCAACTTGTGAAATTGGCGCTTCAACACTTATGCCCGAGCCTTGGTGACGCGATCTTCTCCGATCCTCATCTCTTTGAGTGCGTTCCACGCCTCTCTTGCTGTCTCGAACTCCGCCAATGTCATCAGCACGGAATCTGGCACAGACTGGGCTATGGCGGCCATGGCACCTTCGTCGCACTCCTTGTCGACGTCGTCGTCCGCGATGGCCTCCCACACTCAAAGGGTTCGGAGAATGATCTTCATCTTCACCGCCCACACGCCGTAGTTGGCGTCGGTGAGCATCGGGTACTGGATGGGGATGTTGCGATGCGCCTGTACGTTGGCGCCGCCCGTTCCGCCACCACTTGTTGCTGACTTGCCGCCCTTCTTCATATTGTCGCTGTTCTTGTTCGCCTTGGAACCGCCGTTGCCGGACTTGACCGACTCAGCGTCGCTGTCCGTCATTGTAGATCGTAGATCTCGAGGCTCTGATACCAATTGTTGGATTTAGAACGCTAGACCAAATCACCAATAGCAACCTGTACATGTAAGCTAGCTAGCAAGCTAGCAGCTTAATGGATTCCTCCTAAAACAAGTGCACGTACGTCTCGCCTGGTAAAGCTAGCTAGCGATCGACTCGACGGAAACTTGCGAACGAAACTGAACAGAGGCAAACTGATTTGGATGGCTAAAGGCCCGTATCGAGCCTTTGTATTTCTCTTCTTTTCGTTTTCTGATTTTCTGGTTACAAGGAGCACCCCTGGGGTGCTTTTTATACACGTCCATAAGGGGCTATGAAAATAGACTAGGACTAGGAATCCTAATACTACTTGGACTCGTACTTACTCTTTTTCCTAATCCTACATGTACTGAGGCAACGTGGTTAACTTCTACACCATTATCATGTTCTCCAACGATACAGCATAGAACCACATCCTTCTCGCCATGGAAAGCGGAGTTGACCTCAGAGAAGAAGAGCTTGGTGCTATCGGCATTAGCAGAATGATGACGATCCTCTGCTTGCTTAGCCGTGAAGTTGTAATGGATGCAGCCCCCTCCAAACTCCCAAAACTCACGGATCACTGGCACCTCCACCAGCTCAAACTGAAAAAACTAGATGGAAAAGTACAGTTACAATAGAGCACTGGGATAACACACAATACACCCACACTCTCTTACGAGAGAGGGAGAGAGGAGAGACCTTGGTGTTGTTTGCTCTGTTGTACTTACGCAGGGCTACCTTTGTATGGTGCTGCCCAGTCTTTTGCCTAAACGTGACTCTCTTCTCACGGAGTGCATTCCTTACTTCCGGAGGTTTCCTCTGCCTCGGTAAATACTCCTCTTCCTCACCGAAATCGGCGCCATACTCCCCATAATCTGGTTCAGGGAAAGTGAACTGAAACCTAAATCCATGTCCCTCCATGTTGATACCTTCAGGAGTGCTCCTCTCCTTGGAAGCACAGGCATCTCGTCTCCGGATGCATGGGGTACTCCTGTCCTTGGAAGCCCACCCAGCCCGACTCCTAATGCATCGACAAATTATGATCATGTCATAGAAATGAGCAAAGACAATATAGCACGCTCTACCACTCAAAAATATAGTTACCAGTATCGTTTTTCCATTTTTACTACGGTGAAGTGTGGTGTGTCTCTCTCAGAGATGCGTGCAGAGTTAGTTAGAAACCGGTTACAGGAAATCAAAAACTTGAACAGTTTATCTCAAATTCGGATTTGACATTGTGAATTAAACAGGTGCCAGGCGTGGATGACAGCTGCTACTGTCAACCAGAGCTTGCGAGCGGCTGTTATATTACTATTTTCCGGAACGAATAGGTTCAGTACAATTCTTAGCCCATGATCCATGCAGCTAGCAGCGCAAGAAGAAAAATTCAAGTAACCATGAAAAAAGTACTCCCTCCGTCCCATAATGTAAGATGTTTGTAGTGTCAAAAAACATCTTATATTATGAGACAGAGGGAGTAATTTGCAATGGAATGGACTGGCAACCTGAGGGGATATAAGTTACGGATCCAGCAAGGCCGCAATCACATTTCAACATAACCAAAATGATAACAGAGAGAGTCTTTATTTTTTACCTTGCGTACCTCCCCCTGGAAGCAGCGGATGAGACTGCAGCTTGAGCAGGATGGTGTTGCTTTGGCTCCTCTGGCAAATTCTCCTTCTGCCTGAACCAGAACATGCAAATAATTCAGAATTACTACAGCAGAGGCGTCCACACAATCTATGAGCCCAATGATTAATTCTACTGATCTACTATCGCGGAATTTCACTCGGAACCGTAGGAGATTGATTGTTGTCGGATAGGACACATGTGAGTGGAATTCGAAACGAATCGAATCCAAGCAGGATAATGGCTACACCGGAGACCGGACAGGAGGATGAGACGTACCGGGACAGCTTCGAGAGCTTGGGCAGCGGGCCAAGGGGCGGCGGTAGCATGCTTTTCCTCGTACATTGATAAAATAGCACGTCTTTCTTTTTGTTTGATTAAAGTGCATGATGCACCTGTCGACGCCGCCTTGCCCTTGCGAGCCTCTCACTGCGCACTTGTCCAGATCGAGCTGCGACCAGCAGGGTTGCGGGCCCTTCCCTCAGTGGTAGTAGGCAGTCGGCTCCTGGAGAGGAGTGTGGAACGGGACGAAGCAGCCGTCCACAGACATGGTGGGGTGGCGCCGCCGGAGACGGGGACAGCGGAGGAGGTCGGTGGACGAATGAGGGTTTGTTTAATTAATTTAATTGGGGAATTTGTTGGGAACGACGGGGAGCCGGGAGCCGAGACACCTTTTATTTTTCAAATCAGTTTTCTCGCCTCCGGGTACAACCGGACAATTACAAATTACTCCCCCATAAAGAAATATAATAGCATTTAGATCATTAAAATAGTGATCTAAACGCTATCACGTGACATGTGTGACAATTCAAAAAAATTAAAAAAATAGTGATTTAAACGTTCTTGTATTTCTTTATAGAGGGAGTACCATTTAGATGGCTTTTGGTTTTATTTTTCTATAAGCGGCATTTTTGGTACTGGTGTTAGGTTTTATGTCCTCAATAATATATGATCATGTGTATCACTTGATGCAAAGCCCTAAGGTCATCCTTTCTTTTCGACAAAAATGAGAGGAGGTTTAGAAAGTGGTGGATTGGCTAAAGACACCCATTGTGGGCTTAATAAGTTAATTGTACCATACTCTTAAATTTGTGACGCCACTTAGACTTAGGCGCGCAAAAGATGAATTTAGACCCTGGACTACAACGAGTCATGTGTTTAATTTCTTAAATGTCACCTTTAAAAGCCTAGAAATTTTGGAAGTTTTGTTTTGCAGCAAATACGGATGTGGACAGTATAAATTTCTACTTCCTCCGTTCAGAAATAAGTTACTCATCATGTTACTTAAATTTGAATTAAAACCTATTTGCGAACAGAAGGGATATAAATTATACCTCGAACCGTGGTCTACAGAGAAAAGATGAATACGTGGGTGAAAATGGATCTACTTTTTTCCTTTATAGACCCACAAACTTTTACTTATTTCTATGAAATCTACGAACACATATCGAATCATGTTAGAACAGGACTAAACATAAATTTTGTGTTTTTGAAAATATGGGGCGCGGGTCAGAAAAAAGAGAAACCGCAATTGTATCCCGAACATCGCAATCCACGAACATAAAAACTGCCTACTCCCGGCTTGATGGATTATAAGAGTGGGCAGAGTTTGTGGAGGAGCAAAAGAACTTACGACGAATCTCCCGGCTGATCCGCCATGGTCGACTGATTCCACGATTTGTGTATGCACGGAGCAGTTCAAGGTTTGAGATTATCTCTTTGGTAGGTCAGATCAATAGGCATATATAAAAGCGGCCTCCTACTATAGGCTCCAAAACGGGTGCGGTGTCCGATTCTTGCGCTCCCTATTCTATCTACCGGAGTAAATACAGTTGTTTCCGTTTGAATCCGGCCGTAAAGATTCAGGACTCCGGTGCATATATATGCAAGTTCAACCCCCTTTTTTTCTACACGGATGCAAGTTCAACCCTGACAGCGGCCACTTTCACTGAGCCTGCCCTTGTTTGGGACGTACGATTTGTTAAAGGCGGCAGCTATGGATCAACGAGATGATTTCTCCGAAATCACCTTCTGCACAGCCGTCCGATCCATTCACGCATGACCCTTGGATGGTCTTCCTCTGCTTCGGCCTTCTGCAGTCCTGCTTGCGCTTGCGAACACGAAGCCAAGTGTTTTTTTTTTTGGGGCACCCGGCTTATGCTTCACTAAGCCGAGTCTCAAGAAAAAAACATCCGGTAAATACGAAGAACTCGGCTTATGGTCATTTATAAGCCGAGTTTCGCAAAAAAGCTCACGGTTTATATAAATCACACGGTATCTACGGGAAAAGGCACCCGGCTTACAGCATACACTCGGCAAAGACATCTGCCACGTGCCGTGTGTCCGAAGCAGACACTCGGCTTATAGGACATATAAGCAGTGTGCCCGATCAAAGCACTAGGCTTACATTTTTTGCAGATTTTTTGTAACGCATAACATTTGTGCGAAATTAGTTTAAGATGGTTTTCATTGCATTTATATTTACTACTTAGTTAGTATTATTATTCTAACCTATTTTCTGTCGACTAGTTTTCATGGGTCTTATTTGTGAAATTCTTAATTTAACGCCATTTTAATATTTTCATGACTTTTTTGACACCCTAGCGTACCCGCCACCACACTTCTAGACGTCTAAGAGGCCCCAAGATTCGGCGGCATGGCTAGCCCCCGGATGCCGCCGGTCACAATCATAGACACGTGAAGATCAATCCGCATAGAGTGAACTGTTCAGATACTTCTACATCACCAAAAATTATGAAAAATTACCATCCGTCCTATATCACATGTGCCCACGCTGTGTAAGAAAATCATGATTTTATCGCATTCCGAGTGTTCAGTAATATTCACGCCGCACTGTTACCGCAGAACGTTTACTATACCGTGTCATCGCTGTCTGTTAGGGGGGCCACACCTGGAGCCGTGTGCTGCCTCCTCAGACAGGCCACCACCACACCTTAAGGCATGTATGAGGGCCCCACCCAATGATCCGGTGGCATTGCTACCCTCCAAGGCCCCCGTCCCGCCAAACCCTGGAGCGGTTGACCAGGAGATCTAGCCCTTCGACTTTCGCCGGACGGGCTTTGTCTAATGGACCTCTCCACCCGGTTGTGGTAGGTCAGCCCATAGGAACACTTCGGAACAAGGTACGGGCCAATCCCACCGCAAGATTCCCTCAGTGTCGACCCGACACAGCCGTTTCCACCCTCCAGGTGCCGGCGGCGGCGCCGTCCGTGAAGGGGTCACACTCCGGAGACGCGTGCCGAGTGTTGGCACCCGCCACCACACTTCTAGACGTGTAAGAGGCCCCGGCGCAAGATTTGGCGGCATGGCTAGCCCCCGGAGGCCGCCGGCCACAATCGTAGACACGCAAGAGCAATCCCCGTAGAGGGAAGTGTTCGGATACTTCTGCATCACCAAAAATTATGAAAAGTTACCATCCGTCCTATATCACTTGTGCCCACGCCGTGTAATAAAATCATGATTTTATCGCGCTTCGAGAGTATTCAATAATATTCATGCCACACCGTTATCGCAGAACGTTTACTATACCGTGTCATCGTCGTCCGTGAGGGGGGCCACACCCCGGAGCCGCGTGCTACCTCTTCGGACATGCCACCACACCTTAACGCATGTATGAGGGCACCGCGCGATTCTCTAGTGGCATTGCTACCCCACAAGGCCCCCGTCCCGCCAAACCTTGCAGTAGTTGACCAGGAGATATAACCCTTTGACTTTCACCGGACGAGCTTTGACCAATAGACCTCTCCACCAGGTCAGCCCATAAGAACACTTCGGAACAAGGTCCGGGCCAAACCCATCGCAAGATTCCCTCCGTGTCGACCCGACATGGCCGCTACCCCCCTCCAGGTGCCGGCGACGGCGCCGTCCGTGAAGGGGGTCACACTCCGAAGATGCGTGCCGGGTGTTGGCACCCGCCACCACACTTCTAGACATGTAAGAGGCCCCGACGCAAGATTTGGCGGCTTGGCTAGCCCCCGAAGGCCGCTGGCCACAATCGTAGACATGCAAGAGCAATCCGCGTAGAGGGAAGTGTTCAGATAATTCTGCATCACCAAAAAATATGAAAAATACCATCCGTCCTATATCACATGTGCCCATGTAAGAAAATCAAGATTTTATCGCGCTCCGAGTATTCAATAATATTCACGCGGCACCGTTACCGTTGAACGTTTACTATACCGTGTCATCGCCGTCCGTGAGGGGGGCCACACCCCGGAGCCGCGTGCTACCTCTTCAGACATGCCACCACAACTTAAGGCATATATGAGGGCCCCGCGCGATGCTCCGGTAGCATTGCTATCCCACAAGGCTCCCGTCCCGCCAAACCCTGCAACGGTTGACCAGGAGATCTAACCCTTTGACTTTTGCCGGGCGGGCTTTGACCAACGGACCACTCTACCCGGTTGTGGTAGGTCAGCCCATATGAACACTTTGGAACAAGGTCCGGGCCAAACCCACCGCAAGATTCCCTCCGTGTCGACCCGACGAGGCCATTTCCCCCCTCCAAGTGCCGGCGGCGGCGCCGTCCATGAAGGGGGTCACACTCCGGAGACGTGTGCCTCGTGTTGGCACCCACCATCACACTTCTAGACGTGTAAGAGTCCCCGACGCAAGATTTGGCGGCATGGCTAGCCCTCAGAGGCCGCTGGCCACAATCGTAGACACGCAAGAGCAATCCGCGTAGAGGGAAGTGTTCAGATACTTCCATATCACCAAAAAATATGAAAAATTATCATCTGTCCTATATCATATGTGCCCACGCCGTGTAAGAAAATCATGATTTTATCGCGCTCCGAGTATTCAATAATATTCAGGCCGCACTGCTTCTTTGAGCGTTTACTATACCTGTCATAATCGCTGCGTGAGAGGGGGCCACACCTCGGAGCCGCGTTCTACCTCTTCAGACATGCCATCACACCTTAAGGCATGTATGAGGGCCCCGCGCAATGCTCCAGTGGCATTGCTACCCCCAAGGCCCCCGTCCCGCCAAACCCTGCAGCAGTTGACTAGGAGATCTAACCCTTTGACTTTCGTCGGACGTGCTTTGACCAATGGACCTCTCCACCTGGTTGTGGTAGGTGAGCCCATAGGAACACTTCGGAACAAGGTCCAGGCCAAACCCATTGCAAAATTCCCTCGGTGTCGACCCGACGCGGCCGTTACCCCCCTCCAGGTGCCGGCGGCGGCGCCGTCCGTGAAGGGGGGTCACACTCCGGAGACGCGTGCCGGGTGTTGGCACCCGCCACCACACTTCTAGACATGTAATAGGCCCCTACGCAAGATTTGGCGGCATGGCTAGACCCTGGAGGCCGCCGGCCACAATCGTAGACACACAAAAGCAATCCGCGTTGAGGGAAGTGTTCAGATACTTTTGCATCAACAAAAATTATGAAAAATTACCATTTGTTTCCCCCTGCAATTTCCGGCACCGAAACACTAGCAATGCAATAAATGTCTCAAATATTCTAGGCGGGTCCGAAAAATGCATGGCCCTGGCACGTGTCATTTGATGGACTTCTTTGAGAGCACAAGAAGTTCCGACGCCAACGGAGCAACAGGGCCCGCACTACTTTCACAAAACCCGACTCGTTCCCTCTCGGTACCTAGAGATTACATCGGAGATGTCGTGGTTTACAAGCGGCCTCAGGTGAGGCCTACTCGAAACAAACCCAAACTTTTACCAGGCCTACAAGGGCCATGTGATGACACCATGCCAGCTCCCGAGGGTTTCCGGCATTATATAATTTTTCCGAGGATTTAAGCGGTTGGATCAGGCCTAGCCGAGGTAATTTTGCCCCCCGGTGGCTGGGCCTGCCCCTCCCTCGCCTGCAAAAGGCCTACGCATGTCGCAAAGACATCACATAGGATTTTATATGCCGCTTCTGGGCATGATTTCATGTGCCGCCTTGCAGATCTGCAATTTCCGGCTCCGAAACTCTAACAGTGCAATAAATGTCTCAAATACTCTAGGCGGGTCCGAAAAATACGGGGGCCTGACACGTGTCATTCGATGGCCTTCTTTGAGAGCACGATAAGTTTTGAGGCCAACGGAGCAATAGGGCCCACACTTCCTTCACAAACCCGACTTGTTCCCTCTCGATACCTAGAGACTACATCGGAGATGGTGTGGTTTACAAGCGGCCACAGGTGAGGTCTACTTGAAACACGCCCAAACTTTTTACCGGAATATTGACCGATATTTTAAAGAGTGGAAATAATGAAATAAGGGGAGAGGTTATCATTTATAAAAACAATGAAATAAAAATAGAATAATAATACAATAAAAAGAAAACTAAAATAAGTATCATAAAAATACAATAAAATGAAACACATAAATTACTAAAAGTAAAATTAATAAACTTTTTGTATTGAAATAAAACAAAAATAAAAAATATATTTTATAAACCGTGTGTTTTTTCTATGGCACCAGGCTTACCCTTCTGCACTAGGCTTATCAGTGAGCGCGGGACTTAGCGAAAATAAACGCGTGAAGACCTCGTTTTGGCCCAAATCGACCCGCCCACTATCTCTTCCCCGCGCCTCCCCTGTCTCAACCCCGCTCCCTCCCCTGTCTCCCCCCACGTGCCGCTCCTCTCCTCGCGCTACTCCTCTCCTCGCGCCGCCGCCCACCCTCCATCCACCGGCCGCCTCGCCGTCACCCTGCCTGGCGCCGCCCTCTCCTCGGCGCATAGATCCTCCCGCCTCCTCTCCATCCCCGGGCATGGGGAGCCACGAGCCGGCCCTCCCATCGGTGCCGCCGCCCCTCCCTGTTCGCAGGGTTCAGGCCGTCCGGCCATCTCCACTGCCCCACCCTCCCTCCACCGGCGCAAAGATCCCCCCCTCCCCCTCCCCGAGCATGGGGAGCCCCAAGCTGGCCCTCCCATCGGCGTCGCCGCCTCTCCCCGTTTGATAGGGTTGAGGTCGTCCAGCCATCTCGGCTGCCCCACCCTCCCTCCGCCGGCAGGTCCTTCTCTCTCTCTCTCTCTCTCTCTCTCTCTCTCTCTCTCTCTCTCTCTCTCTCTCTCTCTCTGACAGCATCTTTCTTTGTTGACCAGGGCCCAGCTCCTCAGGTGGCAAGGTGCTCCGGCGTGAAGGTGCTCCGGCGTGCCCCTGCTGATCTCCTGCTCGTGGAACAACTGCATCAGCAGGAACAAATGCTGCATCTGGTTTTGGTTCCCCTCCCTCCCACAATTGCATCTTCAAAACACCTGCATCACACACATACACACAGTGCTCAGGGTTCAGAAAAATGGGGAGGTCACTCAGGTCAGGTCCACATGAGTCATGAGCCCACTGCCTGCTTCTGCTTTGCAAAGATCGAGTGTGTGTGGGTCAAAGAGTAAGATAGTTTCTCACTTTCACTCTCAGTGGGAGCTAAGTAATTTGTTGTTGCTCTTACAAACAGGGGCGAAGCCAGCAATCTGGCAAGATTTGGCACCCGCCACACCTAATATTTGGTGGAAATAATTACTCCTGCAGTACATGTTTGGTTTTAGCCGAGTCCTGCGTCCATGCCGGCGTACTGGGCTGACTGCTAGTTTGTCAATGGATAATGAGCCGTGCTTCTGGTGAGATATTTTGAGTGCCAATACATAACTTCAGTTGTATTTGTTGAATATAAAGTCATATATATATATAGCTAGTATTCTAGCGAGCTCTTGCATATAGTCATTTCTACTATCTACTACTGAACACAGCATGCATATTATCATTTTGTTTAGAGTACCTTTTTTCGGCCTACCCTTTTGGTTACTTCAGTTCCATAAACCACAAGTCTGCATAATGAAGTACTAGTAACTAGGGATGATATAACATGAGGTAGATGATGATTACCAAACATGTTGGGTGGCCTACTTGTGCCTACTTGTGCCCTTATTGCTGAACTTGTGCCTACTTGTGCCCTTATTGGATATTATTGCTTCTATTGCAGAATAGGGAGAGAGGTGAGGGCGAACCGCGGCTCAATACCTTCACGGGATTATGTCTTTCCCGCACATCAAAGAAACCTGAAGGGGGGTGGGTCAACCTAGGATCTGGCTTGAGGATTGATGCATATAGTGGGAAGTTCAAGGAGCACAACAGGCCCGATTCTGATCCGGCCTCACAGGACATTGACGTTACAGTTTGAATTTAACTTTTACCAGGGCTCAGGTGGTAACCACATTGACAGGATCGACGATCAACAACCTGATCTATCTCACTAACAGATGGAAAGTGCGGCTTGCCGCACCCCGCACACACCACCGACCGAATTCCCATCGTACTGCCTGGGCAGCGCTGTCGCCGTCATGCGTGGGGAAACCAGCACTGTACCAAGGTCAAGTGCATCGAGCTCATCCATTGTGGTTTAGATCAGCTTTTGCCTTTCCTTGAATGCTCTTTGTCGGTGTCAAAACCGGCGGATCTCGGGTAGGGGGTCCCGAACTGTGCGTCTAGGCGGATGGTAATAGGAGACAAGGGACACGATGTTTTTACCCAGGTTCGGGCCCTCTCGATGGAGGTAATACCCTACTCCTGCTTGATTAATATTGATGATATGGGTAGTACAAGAGTAGATCTACCACGATATCAAGGAGGCTAAACCCTAGAAGCTAGCCTATGGTATGATTGTTGTTCGTTCTATGGACTAAAACCCTATGGTTTATATAGACACCGGATAGGTTAGGGTTACACAGAGTCGGTTACAGGGGCGGACCCAGGACAAAAATGACCAGGGGTCCCAAGTCTATCACATATACGTGGATATTAAGTTATAATACATATAAAATTGGCACACTTAGCAATACAATATACATAGAATACGATATGACCATGAATGTGATTACCAAAATTCCAAAATAAAGAGTTCACCTTATCAATATTATTTGATCGTAGGAAATTGAATAGTAAAGGTGAATCAAAGTGTCCAGATTATGAATAAAGTATAACCGATGATGAGAAAATGCATCGCTAGATCTTGATTGCCTACAAATCAAAAGAAACAAACTACTTAGCAACATATCTCTATGATTTGGATGGTACTCATCTATGCTTCTCCTTTTACCTGGATCAAATTTAATTTCTTCTTCCCAATTGATCTCTTCTTCAACTTGAAATGAATTCCTTGTATTACTGGCAGAACTAGGTTCATGTATGGAGGCATTGTTCTGTCCAGGTGGTGATGGAGGGGCTGGGACATCAATCCATTCGTGTGGTCAGGCATCATTTTGTCCGCCCAACTGTGGCAGGACCGATGCATCATTCTGGTTATGTTCATGCTGGGGCTCTGTTGGGTGTGGATGCTTGTTTCTTGTTGGTTGGTTGGTGGCTTTATTTAAAGTCGGGCCTTTGGCCTTTTATCCAATATAAAAAGATATTATGTTCATGTGACGTGCCTTCATCTTACACTATCTGCTTCTCTTTTTTCAGTAAACCGAGCTTCTCTAATTTGTAATTATTTAGATAATTATATTTTCCGCAAATGAGAAAACTATGAATCATGTGTGCATACATCACATGAATTGCAATTGCACGACAGTAAAATATAACTTACTTGACATGTTGCCGGTGCTTCCAGCCGTCCTTGTCTACTAGAGTATTGCAATATTGTTCTCCATTGACCACTACAATAGCCAGATAGTCCAATAGCCAATATAATCAAAATCTATAATCTTATCCAGTAGCCCTAGTTTCCTAGGGTTAGAGAAACAAAGCAAGAATTCGAACAGGATTTGGAAATTGCAATAGAGGCAGACACACACTAAATTGGGGTTTGATCTAAGATACCTATTCTTTCATTCTTCACTGATTGGGTGAACTGGGGCGATCTGGCTATAGGCGGCGGCTGCGAGCATGATGTACAGGGGCACGAGCACAACGGCGAGTAGAGGAAGGCGACAGGAGAAGGCACGTACATATCGATGAATTGATCCATTGATCGATGGACGTATGTGCTGGGCCTTTGCCAGTGCGTCACGCGCTGCTAGTCGGCTGGGCCGTCTGCGGCCTTGTTGGCTAGTTGTTGCCTTTTGGTCTGCACGGGGTGTCCCTTTCAGAAATTTAGGGGTGTCCAAGTCTACGTGGGCTCTATATGTATAACGTAAGATAATTTTTTACCCGGTGTCATGGGCTACCTGCTGGGCCAACGTGGGCTCGCCTCTGGTCGGTTACAATGGTAGGAGATCTATATATCCGTATCGCCAAGCTTGCCTTCCACGCCAAGGAAAGTCCCATCCGGACACGGGACGAAGTCTTCAATCTTGTATCTTCATAGTCTTGAAGTCCGGCCGTGACGATAGTCCGGCTATCCGGACACCCCCTAGTCCGGGACTCCCTCAGTAGCCCCTGAACCAGGGTTCAATGACGATGAGTCCGGCGCGCATATTGTCTTCGGCATTGCAAGGCGGGTTCCTCCTCCGAATACTTCATAGAAGGTTTTGAACACAAGGATAGTGTCCGGCTCTGCAAAACAAGTTCCACATAACACCGTAGAGAGAATAATTTTTGCACAGATCTGCTGACATCACACCACGGCCAGGCCTTTATATGAATCGTTTTTTTATTGTTCCACCTCAGCGTGTTTAGCGAGGCGGTTTCCTTGGCACGTCTTATCAAAGCATAGATCGTGCCCCCTTATTCCGGGATTCTCATCAATACGGACGTGGATAACCCATCCGCGCCATTGATTACGGCGCTTGGGAAATAAGCGAGTTTTACGAGGCTGGTGGGGGACGCATAGCATCGTCCGTCCATATAAGGGGATAAGGATCCACCTTTTCACCTACGCCTTCTTCCTCCTTTGCTTATCCATTTCCGCGCACTCGAGCTCCAGCGCCCAAGTCCGCACATCCCACCTCAACCTTCTCCAACCATGTCAGGAGCGGGAGGCAGGTGGATGGCCTCCTCCGTCACGGAGGGGCACATCGCAAGACTGCGGGAGGCCGGATACTTGTCCGGCAACATCGCGCACAGGCTGCCCGATGCGGGGCAGCTTATTCCAACCCCCAGGCCCCATGAGAGGGTAGTGTTTCTCCCCCACTTCCTCCGCGGACTAGGTTTTCCACTTCACCCATTTGTCCGGGGGCTCATGTTCTACTACGACCTGGACTTCCATGACCTGGCCCCGAATTTTATCCTCAACATCTCGGCATTTATCGTCGTGTGCGAGACCTTCCTCTGCATCCAGCCCCACTTCGGCTTATGGCTGAAGATCTTCAACGTCCGGCCGAAGGTAGTGGGCGGCCGTCAAGCAGAGTGCGGAGGCGCCATGGTTGGCAAGATGGCCAAAGTCCCATGGATCGAAGGCGCCTTCGTGGAGACAATAAAGGGGTGGCAATCGGGGTGGTTCTACATCACCGAGCCCCGCAACACCAAATGGGTGGCGGCCCCCGAGTTCAGATCTGGCTTCCCCACACGGCTCTCGTCATGGAAAGAGACGGGCCTGACGTGGGGGGATTCGGACGAGACATCCGGACTTCAAACATGCGTCTGCAACCTGGTGGCCAAGAATCTTAGGCTTGTCGACGTAATCCAGGTGATGCTCATTCGCCGGATTCTCCCATGCCAACAACGGGCCTTTAACTTGTGGGAGTTCGATCCGGCACAGCACCAAACCTTGAGCCGGCTCTTCGACACTACGTACGAAGATGTCTGGAAGGTGCTATTCAAGGGCGCCGAAGCCCCAGCATCCGCTACCAAAAATCGCGGATACAGCTCGCAGCGTCAAGCCGGCGAGGTAAGTCATTTTACCCTTTACGGGACTCTTTTTCCATAGATTGAATCTACGTGGGATCTAAAACTCCCTAATCTTTGACAGGACTGGCTGAAGACGTCCAGACAGATTAACTGTCCGGCTCCTTTGCCGGAAGAACCGGAGGACGCCCGATTAACGGGGCTGCTGGCTCCGGCGCCCCATGTGGTGCCGGAGAAGAAGGCCAAGAAGGAGGCCACGGGAACTCGAAGGAGCTCCCGACGCCAGGTGCTGTCAGATTCTGAAGCAGAATCTTCTCCTGAAGACGACGAGGAAGAAGAAGCAGCTCCTCCCGGCGGGGAGGAGAAGAAAGGAAGGCCGCCCCAACCGGGAGGCGGAGGGTCAGAAGGAAGAACCCTTCCTCCGGACTTCTCCACCAACGTCGACGACGAGGAGGAGGATTGGCCTACAAGGGCCAAGCCCCTGGTGAGATCGTAAGTGTCCGGATACCCATGGCTTTTTATTATTGCAGAGTGTTCTCTAATGTCGAACAACCGTGCAGCCCGCCTAAAGGCGAGTACGCCGATTCATCGAGCGGGTCCCTGGGCTCGTTGGAAATGGAGAGTACTTCGCTTCCGACCGCCTCCTCGCCTCACACTGCGGATGACGCCACGGTGGGGCCCCAAGGGGGGCTTGGTCAAGAGGAGGTAGCGCCGGAGGTGCCACAAGGCAACCTCCCGGACTCCAGGCGCGTGGGTGGCAAGACCCCCAGGGGCTCTAAGCCCGACCCTCGTCCGGACTCCATGCTGGAACCATCAGCGGTTCCGAAGTCCGGCCAGCGGATCCTTCGCAAGAAGGGTAAGACGCCGGTGTCCTCCGTCCAACCAGAGGCACCGGATAGCTTACAGGAGGCGCTTAACGGCGCTTCCATCGAGGAGGAACACCGCACTGTTATGAGTGCGGTGATCCGGACAGTTCAGTCCGCCAAGAGCGGACTGACCGAAGCCTGTACCAGCCTTCTAACAGGCTTTGAGGTAAGTTTTAGAATATGTAAAAATATAACCGCATAGATAGTAGCCCCTGATGCTTAGTTCGGTGTTCGGAAAGAAAAGCCGGACTAAGGATCTAAAAAGATATACGCAGGAGTCTAACATAAGTATGTCAATATGGGAATGCAGGCTGCGCTGCTGACCTCTGCCGCACTGACTGCAGAGGTCAATGTATTAAAGCAGAACCTCGAGCGGTCCGAGAACGAGCTCGGGCAAGCCAAGAAGCAGCTCGAGGACAAGGAAGGTAAGTAATACCTTATTAAATAAGTACCTTATAGAAAAGGTTTTGGTTGCAAAAACTAACAGGAATAACTTGGGTACTACAGGGGCCACGAACGAGGTGGAGACCCTGAAGGAAGCGGTGTCCGTGGCCGAAAACAAAGCGGCTACTGAACGCACCGAGCGAGAGAAGGGGGAGGCGCAGCTGGCCAAGGTACGGCAAGAGCTCCAAGCTCTCATGAAAAAACACGAGAGTTTGGAGCATGACTCGAAGACTCGAGAGTCCGAGCTCGCCTCGGCTCTTGAGAGTGCCAAAGCTGCTAAGGCCGAGGCCCAAAAAGCCCTCCAAGAAATTGAGTCTTTAAAGAAGATAGCGGCGGGTAAGGCATTCTTTATGCAAAGCAAGCATGTGAAAGTGAATTACCTATTACTTACCCGGATTCGGAGCTCTCCAGGAGCATTCGCAGATTTGCCCCGTAGTGTGTCTGATGCTGCCGCATTCTACCGCGCCAAGGAGGGGAGCTCGACGGAAAAGGTGTTCTGGTCTCAGTATGCTGAGGCCGACCATCCGGTGCCCCTGAGCGACCAGCTGAAGCAGCTGGTCGAGCTCCATAAGGTCGCCGAACAGGCCGTGAAGGGCCTTATAGCGCGGCTGTGGCCATTGGAGGCCATGTCCGGGAGCTACTTCGGCTTGCATGGTGCAGCGGCTAGTGGATGCTTGTCCGCGGCTTGAAGTCATCAAGCGCTCCGTCTGCATTGAAGGTGTCCGTCGGGCCCTTGCCCGTGCTAAAGTGCACTGGGGCAAGCTGGATGCGGAGAGGCTTGTGACGGACGGGCCACCGAAGGGCCATGAGCATCGCACGCCCGAAATGTACTATGAGGGCCTCCTGAAGGGTGCCCGCCGAATAGCGGATGAGTGCTCCAAAGATGTAATTTTTGAATAAACTCGCATTTGTTATCCTGTACGCTGAAAACTTGTTCATATGCGCTAAGCAACGCTTATTAATTTAAAATATTACCTTCTGTGCGGCCGTTTATCAAATTTGAGAGATGGCAAGTCGTTGGCTTCAGCCCCCATGCCACGAGTGCTGGGGTGTTCGGGATAAACTTGAGCACTCTTGTTCCCATTCTTGGGTCCATCTAGGGAGGCGCTCAACACAACGAACAAGGCAACCGGACTTATAATGCTTGAACACTCTCACTTAGCCATAGAATTCTATAATTTTAAATTTCGGCGAAGCCCCTAGCATTCGGAAGACCGAGTTCGGGGCGCTATCCACGCCTTGGCCGGACAATTCCGGTTCCTCGCTCTAAGCGGCATAAGTCTTTAGGGACTCGAAAAAACCTCTCGAACAGCGATCGGCTCTCGCCTTATCATGACGGTCAGTTTTGGCTTTCTCCACTAAGGTGCTCGACCCAGCATTACTGGGGCACAATCGCAGTGGTTCTCCCGGTGCTACCTTAGCCAAAATAGCGGAACGTAAGGTACCAAAACACGGGAGCCGGGCAAACCCAACTAATGACCCAAGACATGATTCGGAGCCAATTCATATAATGCTATAAGTTCGGGGTGCCGCACTTGTGAAAGTGTTCGGACTTATCACACCATAATTTTGGGATACTTAAGCCCCTGGTGTACAGGCCGTACCAAAGTGTACGGTTGCAACATGTCGTGAAATGAACATATGTATATATAAAGGAAGTAGAGCAATAATAAGCAAGAGCTATGTATTTTTTATTCAAAAAGGTACTGCAATGGAAGCAGAACGATACAAATAGTGCGATAAGCAAGGGATGGGACTATCTAACATGTCCCCCTCCAGGGGTAAGCTGCGGGATGGTATGTAAAACAGGTATAATGCTCGTAATAGAGACCACCTGAACACTCGACGTGGCTTTCCGCTTCCCTGGCTGTTGCATCATGAGTTCGACGATTCAAGTGCCGGACAGGACTTCTCAAAGACGGAGTCCTGAAAGTAAAAAAAAAAGGAATAAAAAAGTAAAAAGAAAAAGGAATGACACAAACGGGAGCCCCTGGTGCGGTCGAGCCGCATTCTTGGCGTGCCGTTGTCTTGCCCCTCCCCATATGCCCATGGTATCTCCAGAGCGTAATTATGTACGCGTAATACTAGCTTCACAATTTCGCGAGGGCTGGGGTTGGGGCCAGATTGCTACTCGTGCTTGAATCGTGCCAGGTGGTCTTGTTGCAGGTTACTTCGGGCGCGTTTGGCGGTGTCCGGACGCTTAGTGGCCGGACTCGAGAATTGCCGTGAGAGGCTGCTTTGCACCTCCGCCGCGAGGGCCGCCGTATGCTCCTCCGTTCGGAGAGAGCGTTTGGTGTTTCCATTGACCATGATTACTCCTCGAGGGCCTGGCATCTTGAGCTTGAGGTATGCGTAGTGCGGCACCGCATTGAACTTTGCAAATGCGGTTCGTCCGAGCAGTGCATGATAGCCGCTGCGGAATGGGACGATGTCGAAGATTAACTCTTTGCTTTGAAAGTTATCCGGAGATCCGAAGACCACTTCGAGTGTGACTGAGCCTGTACAATTGGCCTCTACACACGGTATGACGCCTTTAAAGGTCGTCTTTGTAGGTTTAATCCTTAAGGGGTCTATGCTTATTTTGCGCACTGTATCCTGATAAAGCAGGTTCAGGCTGCTACCGCCGTCCATCAGGACTCTGGTGAGGTGAAATCCGTCGATAATTAGGTCAAGAACTAATCCGGCAAAGCCGCCGTGACGGATGCTAGTGGGGTGGTCCCTTCGATCGAAGGTGATCGGGCAGGAAGACCATGGGTTGAACTTTGGGGCGACTGGCTCCATCGCATATACGTCCCTTAGTGCACGCTTCCGCTCCCTTTTGGGTATGTGGGTTGCGTATATCATGTTCACCGTCCGCACTTGTGTAGGAAAGCCCTTCTGTCCTCTATTGTTCGGCGGCCGGGGCTCTTCATCGTCATCGCTATGCAGCCCCTTGTCATTGAGTTCGGCACTTAACTTTCCTGCTTGCTTGAACACCCAACAATCCCTGTTGGTGTGATTGGCTGGTTTTTCGGGGGTGCCATGTATCTGGCACAAGCGATCGAGTATTCGGTCCAAGTTGGACGGGCCCTGGGTTTTTCTTTTGAATGGCTTCTTCCGCTGACCGGGTTTAGAGCCTCTGAATCCGGCATTGACGGCCGTATCTTCAGTATTATCGCCGTTAATGCGGCGCTTGTTCTTGTTGCGACGCGACCTGCCATTGCTGTCCTTTGTATCCGGACTATCAGGATGTTTGGCCAAGTTGTTTCTTCGAGCTAGCCAGCTTTCCCTTCCCGCACAAAAGCGAGTCATGAGGGTTGTGAGGGCTGCCATAGATTTCGGCTTTTCCTGTCCTAGGTGCCGGGCAAGCCACTCGTCGCGGATGTTATGTTTGAAGGCTGCAAGGGCCTCTCCATCCGAACAGTCAACGATTTGATTTTTCTTTGTTAGGAACCGAGTCCAGAATTGTCTGGCCGATTCTTCTGGCTGCTGAATTATGTGGCTAAGGTCATCGGCGTCTGGTGGTCGCACATATGTGCCCTGGAAGTTATCAAGGAATGCAGCTTCCAGGTCCTCCCAACAACCAATTGATTCTGCTGGCGAGCTATTGAGCCAATGTCGAGCTGGTCCTTTAAGCTTGAGTGGGAGGTATTTGATGGCATGTAGATCATCACCGCGGGCCATGTGGATATGGAGGAGATAATCCTCGATCCAGACCGCAGGATCTGTGGTACCATCGTATGATTCGATGTTTACGGGCTTGAAGCCCTCGGGGATTTGATGATCCATTACTTCATCTGTGAAGCATAGTGGGTGTGCGGCGCCTCTATATTGGGCTATATCACGACTTAGCTCATACGAGCTTTGTCTACTGTGTTCGGCCCGGCCGGTTTTGCTGTATCCGGCGCGACGGTAATCATCCCGCATTGCTGGGCGCCCACGCGATCCGTAGATCGCTCTTGTATGTTTTGCCTTATCCTCCGATATATCTCGCGAGTCCGGCGCGTTTTCCCGTGCCTTGGTACTTTTTGAGCGGCGTCGGGGTGTGGCTTGAGTGAAGGGCTGAGAGGCTTCTCTATCGCGGCCATGGGTGGCCGGTCTGCCATGCCGTGCGCTGGTGACTTGGGTGCTTCCTCCTCTAGTCGAGGCAACGGCCTGCGTTTGGGGTAGCTTTTGGAGGGGCGTTCGAGTTTATACTCTTCGGCTGCGAGGACTTCAGTCCATCTGTCAGCTAGCAGGTCTTGATCAGCTCTAAGCTGTTGCTGCTTTTTCTTGAGGCTGCTTGCCGTGGCTATAAGCCTGCGTTTGAAACGCTCCTGTTCGGCGGGATCCTCAGGCACGACAAATTCATCATTGTCGAGGCTTGCCTCATCTTCAGAGGGAGGCGCATAATTATCGTCCTCGACCTCTCTTTCTGCCGCACTGTCATGCGGACTTGCTTCTCCCTCCTCCTGCGCTGAGTCCTGCTGGAGGGGGTTCTCTTCGGCACTGTCCGGGGTGTTATTATCTCCCGTGCCGGAATCACCGTTTTTATTGTGGCGGGATTTAGAGCGGCGCCGCTGACGTCGGCGCTTCGGCTGTTTCTTGGAGGGGTCATCCTCTGTTGTTCCATCGCCGTTCCCGTCTTTTGGGATATCCACCATGTATATGTCATATGACGAGGTGGCCTTCCAGTGCCCTGTAGGCGCTGGGTCTTGGTCGTCTCCGGCATCGTCGTCCATACCGTCGATGTCTTCGGAGTCGTAGTCTAGCTTGTCGGTTAAATCATCGACAGTGGCTACCAAGTGGGTGGTGGGTGGGTGTTGAATTTCTTCGTCATACGCATCCCAACCTTCCTGTCCGTAGTCCGGCCAGGGCTCTCCGGATAAAGAGAGAGACTTTAATGAATTCAGGATGTCGCCAAAGGGCGAGTGCTGAAAGATGTCCGCGGCAGTGAACTCCATGACCGGCGCCCAATCGGATTCGATTGGCGGTAGCGAGAGGTTCAGAGTCCGGAGAGGATTCCGGCACCACAGGTCGAGGTCTTCGCAGCGACAGGATGGAGTTCGGCTCGATCGCCGTAGAGATTGTAGCCCCCGAGGCGGTGTCCAACCACTCGTCCTCGATCGGGGAATCCGGCTCCGGATTAAGGGTCAGAGCGGATACTGGTGCGGCCTCCAGGGCACTGTTCGGCTGCAGAGTTAGATCATGCCCATCGAGACAGTGCGGCACGCTTGGCTGCGGCTCGAATCCGTCGAAGATCAAGTCTTCGCGGATGTCGGCCGTATAGTTCAAACTTCCAAATCTGACCTGATGGCCAGGGCGTAGCTTCGATCTGCTCCGGATGGCTGCGAATTGGCCCGCAGTGCAAAGCCGCCGAACACGAAGATCTGTCCGGGGAGAAAAGTCTCACCCTGGACCGCGTCGTTGTTGATGATCGAAGGAGCCATCGGGCCTATCGGTGATGACACAGAGGAACTCTCAATGAAAGCACCAATGTCGGTGTCAAAACCGGCGGATCTCGGGTAGGGGGTCCCGAACTGTGCGTCTAAGCGGATGGTAACAGGAGACAAGGGACACGATGTTTTTACCTAGGTCCGGGCCCTCTCGATGGAGGTAATACCCTACTCCTGCTTGATTAATATTGATGATATGAGTAGTACAAGAGTAGATCTACCACGAGATCAAGGAGGCTAAACCCTAGAAGCTAGCCTATGGTATGATTGTTGTTCGTCCTACGGACTAAAACCCTCCGGTTTATATAGACACCAGATAGGTTAGGGTTACACAGAGTCGGTTACAATGGTAGGAGATCTACATATCCGTATCGCCAAGCTTGCCTTCCACGCCAAGGAAAGTCCCATCCGGACACGGGACGAAGTCTTCAATCTTGTATCTTCATAGTCTTGGAGTCCGGCCGTGACGATAGTCCGGCTATCCGGACACCCCTAGTCCGGGACTCCCTCACTCTTGTTCATATTTATGCATGTTTCCTGATTCCCCTTTTCTCATCTGTGATGTGATGCTCATACGAAAAGGAAGAGTAAGAAGAAATCTATGAAAGATGGTAAATTGGCAATAGAAGAACATGTAGGTGTAGAAGCTGGTTGATGCTGGCAATTGGACTCTTATCTCAGAGTAAATTAGCTTCAGATATCAGAATAGTACACTGGTTCAGAAATCAGAATAACTACTATCTGGGCGCAACTTGCTGGCAGGGCAGTTAAACTAGATATCTTATTTTTTATTGTATCTTGCTTATTACTTTTATAAATTAGTGTTCAAGACAATCTTCTGTTGTTGCATTCCAGCAAGTTAGCTTACAACCGAAGATAGTTTATCCAATCCAAATGGTGTAGGTCGAACAAAACTTATGGCTGGGGTAAAAATATATGTGGTGATCAGCATCTTCCTCTCGCTTCACTGTTAAGATGTCGACGCGGCGCTACACACCGGATGATTTATACTACTACCATGTTTTTGATGTTGGGTCTGAGGAACTAGAGAATTCTTGCCTCTTTGCCATGCCAAGAGTATTCTAGGGATTTCTTATGAATATACTGTATGTAATATGGGATGGCTATTTTGATTAAGAGATCAATTTTTATGCAGGTTTATCTACACTCTTCTCAGCCTGGGAATCATCATGTGCTTGCTGACCTGCTCGGGCCACATCGCCGCTGAAACTGCAAACAGCCCCTGCCTGTCTTGTGTATCCTTGGAAGCGTCTGATACTAGGAGTTGCGTTAGCCTATTTAAGTGTGCTTACATGGCAGCTGCTTGGTTTAACAAAATTCCTCAAAGCCTTTTGCGTTGTCACATAAAGACCAAACCTTGCGTGCTTTTTTCCAGATATATCCATTTCAAAAATATAAATGATATTTCAAAAAGAGGGTTATGTCTCTAGCAGTTAAGTTTTGAACTGGAACTGTTGACTCCTAATAATAGTTCGCTGAAACCTTAAGTCCCAGTTATGTTCTTGGAGCTCTGTGACCTTAGATGTACTGTGTCTTGGTGATATGGACTATTTTGCCTTAACCTGCCATGTATGTAGCACGTGATCTTTGTATTCTTGCTTGTGATACTGGAAGCTGCAATCGTTGCCGATGTATTTCTGAATAGCTACTGGGAGGAGGTAAGGAGCACTTCAGCTGCTATATACTTGATATTTCTGTTTGTATTTTAGAACCAAAATAAGGTTTCTTTGGTCGCCAATTTTATTGCTGGAATGGAAGTCGTCTTAAGAACAAAATAAAATTATGACTGGTCGAACCTGAGAAAGTTTACTTCTAAAATATATCCATATGTCGTCTTAAGAACAAAATGAAATTATGTCTGCTTGAACCTGAGAAAGTTTCCTTCTAAAAATATGCCCATATGTAGTTTGCATAGTATGGCCTTTTCTTTTCACGTAGTATGAGAAATACATGCAGTGCTCTACTTAAGATATTCTCTTCAAAATGACACCTCTAAAATTACTTGATCGCAGATCATTATTGAGACATGTTTCTTGCATATTTTTCCTTTTTATTTTTCACCCTTGCATCGAGTGGCTTATTTATCAGGTCTGTTTTATGTTATTTTCTCTGTTCCAATATAAATATTCATTTTAAAGGTTCGCTTCCTGGTGTTCTAATTTGGGATTTCTTGCCCTACTTTTGGCAGTACCTTCATCAAAATTAGAAAGACGTTTTAGTAATGTTGTGTTTTTTGGGCCATGCTTGTGGATATACTCACTCCGTTCCTAAATATAAGCCTTTTAGAGATTCCATGCAATTTATAAATTATAATTTCAGTGATGTCTCATCCTTCTCATTTGCTGTCCAGTTTTTTCTTAGAGCAATGCTCTTGTGATTCTGTTTGTATCTAATGCCATTTTCTATGTTTTTCTTACTTATTTTCAGGACAAATCCCACCAGATATATATTGTTGGTCACTTTGCTTGCTGGATCAATATAGTGCTGGATATATATTGTTGGTCATTTTGCTTGCTGGATCGATCAATATATTGCTGGATATATAAGCCATCTTGCTGCTGCTCGCTGAAGCATGCAGGAAAAAAATGCTATTTGGCATATAAACCGAGTGTCCCAGGGACATGGCACCCGGTTTATAGGCATATTATGCCACGGGGAGCTGTATAAGACGAGTGTTCCAGATGCAGGCACCCGCAGGGGCGGTCCCAGGATTTTAAGAGTGTGTATTCAAAATCTTAAAGGCCTACAATTTTGGATAGCCTCTTGTTTTTGGCATGTATAGATAATTATAGTACCATTTTATATGAATTGCATTATATATAAAAGATAAAATATTGAATTGGGAATAGTGGCATAGATTCATAAAATGGATCATAACTTGTATTTCTTGAGCTAGGATCATCTTGAAATTGTTAAACATATGAAAGGGGCAACACCTGATATAAATGGAGGGTATAATCAGCAGTTGCAATGCCAGTACATCCAAACAAATTCACATCCAGTCCTACTACTGCCAACATCTAGAAAACAAAATAATGTTTGACCAATAAACAATTATGAAGCACCTCCATGAAAATGAACCCTAGACAACCATCCAATAATTGACCCAAAAGGCTGTAATGAAATCGGATCTGATGGAGAAAAATTAGAAAAACGTATCTGAAAAGATCTATGTGTCAACTGACGAACGAGCTTGAGGCCTCGACATAATCTCCACGCCAGATGCATATGCGGCTCCGTTGGGTGCCAGCCAGCCGCCGCGCCGTATGCCCCTGCTGCCTTGCGGCCGTGGAGCGTGCTTTCTAGTCATGAGAACTGCCCCTGATCGAGCTACCAGGGGCTGAGTGCGATTGCTCCCACATCCACCATAGAAATTTGAATTGGGCTCGGACTGGCCTACTAGGTGAAGGAGATTTGGGCCACAAGGCCATGTTGGAGCGGGAAGGGAGAGAGAAGCAGGGGGTAGGTGGGCTAATCCTTGGCCTGGAAGCGATACAACCTGTTATTTGGTGTAGATCTCCTTTTTCTTTCATACAGTACATGAGACACACTTTATATATACATAATATTTTGGCAAAAATAATGGGTATTCAAGTGAATACCCATGAATTGAACTGGGCCCGCCCCTGGGCACCCGGCTTATAGGATATGTTTAACAGCGGATGTCCTATAAGCTGTGTAAAAAGGCACCCGGCTTATATTTAAACCGTACAGCTCGTGCAGACACTAGGTTTATATTTAAACCGTGCGGCTCGCTTAGGCACTCGGTTTATATTTAAACCGTGTAGCGCTCGTGGGCACTCGGTTTATATATAAACCGTGTGGCTCATGCAGCCACTTGGTTTATATTTAAACTGTGTGGCTCGGCTAGGCACTCGGTTTATATTTAAACCGTGTGGCGCTCGAGGGCACTCGGTTTATACTGACGGTGACAGGTGGCCGTTATCTCGCCGCTGCCGTCATGTTACTTTAGTAAGCCGAGAGCCTCGTATAAACACACGGCTTATACATAAACCGAGTGTTTTCCCACTGGCACTCGGCTTATAGCGTATAAGCCGATCAAGTGTAAACCGTGTCATATAAGCCGGGAGTTTGACTCAGCTTATATATAAACCGAGTTTATATCGACATAAGCCGAGTTCTTTGGGTACACGGCTTTAAAGTTTTTTTTCCTGTAGTGACCCCACGCCCCTCGACGGGGTCATGTAACGGGGCTGGCTTACCCCCAGGATCCTGGCCTCATCCATCACAGGGGGTCCGCCAGGTCCAGGACACGACGCAAACCCTAGGAGGCAAGACGACTTTTTTGACGCCCAAGGCAAAAGGACGACATATTTTGATGGTGCCCTATTTAACGTGAATGCGGCCGTCTCTAAAGCATAACCCCAAAACGATAGCGGTAAATCAGTAAGAGACATCATAGATCGCACCATATCTAGTAAAGTACGATTACGATGTTTGGACACACCATTACGTTGTGGTGTTCCGGGTGGCGTGAGTTGCCAAACTATTTCGCATTATTTCAAATGTAAACCAAACTCGTAACTCAAATATTCTCCTCTACGATCAGATCGTAGAAACTTTATTTTCTTGTTACGATGATTTTCCACTTCACTCTGAAATTCTTTGAACTTTTCAAATGTTTCAGACTTGTGTTTCATTAGTAGATATACCCATATCTGCTCAAGTCATCTATGAAGGTGAGAAAATAACGATACCCGCCGCGAGCCTCAATATTCATTTGACCACACACATCAGTATGTATGATTTCCAACAAATCAGTTGCTCACTCCATAGTTCCGAAGAACGGCGTTTTAGTCATCTTGCCCATGAGGCATGGTTCGCAAGTACCAAGTGATTCATAATCAAGTGATTCCAGAAGTCCATCAGTATGGAGTTTCTTCATGCGCTTTACACCAATATGACCTAAACGGCAGTGCCATAAATAAGTTGCACTATCATTATCAACTCTGCATCTTTTGGCTTCAACATTATGAATATGTGTATCACTACTATCGAGATTTAATAAAAATAGACCACTCTTCAAGGGTGCATGATCATAAAAGATATTACTCATATAAATAGAACAACCATTATTCTTTGATTTAAATGAATAACTGTCTCGCATCAAACAAGATCCAGATATAATGTTCATGCTCAACGCTGGCACCAAATAACAATTATTCAGGTCTAAAACTAATCTCAAAGGTAGATGTAGAGGTAGCGTGCCGACAGCGATGTCATCGACTTTGGAACCATTTCCCACACGCATTGTCACCTCGTCCTTAGTCAATCTTCGCTTAATCTGTAGTCCCTGTTTCGAGTTGCAAATATTAGCAACAGAACCAGTATCAAATACCCAGGTGCTACTGCGAGCATTACTAAGGTACACATCAATAACATGTATATCACATATACCTTTGTTCACCTTGCCATCCTTCTTATCTGCCAAATACTTGGGGCAGTTCCGCTTCCAATGACCAGTCTGCTTGCAGTAGAAGCACTCAGTCTTAGGCTTAGGTCCATATTTGGGTTTCTTCTCTTGAGCAGCAACTTGTTTGCCATTCTTCTTGAAGTTCCCCTTCTTCTTCCCTTTACCCTTTTTCTTGAAACTGGTGGTCTTATTGACCATAAACACTTGATGCTCCTTCTTGATTTCTACCTCCGTAGCCTTTAGCAATGCGAAGAGCTCGGGAATAGTCTTGTCCATCCCTTGCATATTATAGTTCATTACGAAGCTCTTGTAGCTTGGTGGCAGTGATTGAAAAATTCTGTCAATGACACTATCATCAGGAAGATTAACTCCAAGTTGAATCAAGTGATTATTATACCTAGACATTTTGAGTATATGTTCACTGACAGAACTACTCTCTTCCATCTTGCAGCTATAGAACTTATTGGAGACTTCATATCTCTCAATCCGGGTATTTGCTTGAAATATTAACTTCAACTCCTGGAACATCTCATATGCTCCATGACGTTCAAAACATCGTTGAAGTCCCGGTTCTAAGCCGTAAAGCATGGCACACAGAACTATCGAGTAGTCATCAGCTTTGCTCTGCCAGACATTCTTAATGTCGTTAGTTGCATCTGTAGCAGGCCTGGCACCTAGCGGTGCTTCCAGGACGTAATTCTTCTGTGCAGCAATGAGGATAATCCTCAAGTTACGGACCCAGTCCGTGTAATTGCTACCATCATCTTTCAACTTAGCTTTCTCAAGGAACGCATTAAAATTCAATGGAACAATAGCACGAGCCATCTATCTACAACAAACATAGACAAGCAAAATACTATCAGGTACTAAGTTCATGATAAATTTAGGTTCAATTAATCATATTACTAAAGAACTCCCACATAGACAGACATCCCTCTAATCATCTAAGTGATCACGTGATCCAAATCAACTAAACCTTGTCCGATCATCACGTGAGATGGAGTAGTTTTCAATGGTGAACATCACTATGTTGATCACATCTACTATATGATCCATGCTCGACCTTTCGGTCTCAGTGTTCCGAGGCCATATCTGTATATGCTAGGCTCGTCAAGTTTAACCTGAGTATTCCACGTGTGCAACTGTTTTGCACCCGTTGTATTTGAACGTTGAGCCTATCACACCCGATCATCACGTGGTGTCTCAGCACGAAGAACTTTCGCAACGGTGCATACTCAGGGAGAACACTTATACATTGAAATTTAGTGAGAGATCATCTTATAATGCTACCGTCAATCAAAGAAAAATAATATGCATAAAGGATAAACATCACATGCAATCAATATAAGTGATACGATATGGCCATCATCATCTCGTGCTTGTGATCTCCATCTCCGAAGCACCGTCATGATCACCATCGTCATCGGTGCGACACCTTGATCTTCATCATAGCATCGTTGTCGTTTCGCCACCTATTGCTTCTACGACTATCGCTACCGCTTAGTGATAAAGTAAAGCAATTTCAAGGCGATTGCATTTTATACAATAAAGCGACAACCATATGGCTCCTGCCAGTTGCCGATAACTCGGTTACAAAACATGATCATCTCATACAATAAAATATAGCATCACGTTTTGACCATATCACATCACAACATGCCCTGCAAAAAAAGTTAGACGTCCTCTACTTTGTTGTTGCAAGTTTTACGTGGCTGCTACGGTCTGAGCAAGAACCGTTCTTACCTACGCATCAAAACCACAACGATAGTTCGTCAAGTTAGTGCTGTTTTAACCTTCTCAAGGACTAGGCGTATCCACACTCGATTCAACTAAAGTTGGAGAAACTGACACCCGCCAGCCACCTGTGTGCAAAGCACAGCGGTAGAACCAGTCTCGTGTAACCGTGCTTATAATTTCAGTCCGGGCCGCTTCATCCAACAATACCGCCGAACCAAAGTATGACATGCTGGTAAGCAGTATGACTTGTATTGCCCACAACTCACTTGTGTTCTACTCGTGCATATAACATCTACGCATAAAACCAGGCTCGGGTGCCACTGTTGGGGAACATAGTAATTTCAAAAAAATTCCTACGCACACGCAAGATCATGATGATGCATAGCAACGAGATGGGAGAGTGTCGTCCACGTACCCTCGTAGACCAAAAGCGGAAGCGTTAGAACAACGCAGTTGATGTAGTCGTACATCTTAACGGCCCGACCGATCAAGCACCGAAAGAATGGCACCTCCGAGTTCTAGCACACGTTCAGCTCGATGACGTCACTCAAACTCCGACCCAGCCGAGTGTCGAGAGAGAGTTCCGTCAGCACGACGGCGTGGTGACGATGATGATGTTCTACCGTCGCAGGGCTTCGCCTAAGCACCGCTACAATATTATCGAGGTGGACTATGGTGGAGGGGGGCACCACATACGGCTAAGAGATCAATGATCTGTTGTTGTTGTGTCTAGAGGTGCCCCCCTGCCCCCGTATATAAAGGGGCAAGGGGGGAGGGGGCGGCCGGCCAGGGAGGAGGCGCGCCAAGGGGAGTCCTACTCCCACCGGGAGTAGGACTCCCTACCTTCCTTGTTGGATTAGGAGAAGGGGGGAAAGAGGAGGGAGAGAGAAGACGGAAAGGGGGGGGGGCGCCGCCCCCCTCTCCTTGTCCTATTCGGACTAGGGGGGGAGGGGTGGGCGGCCCTGCCCTGGCCTCCTCTCCTCTTCTCCACTAAGGCCCACTATGGCCCATTAAGCCCCCGGGGGGTTCCGTAACCCCTCGGTACTCCGGTAAAATCCCGATTTCACCCGGAACACTTCCGACATCCAAATATAGGCTTCCAATATATCAATCTTCATGTCTCGACCATTTCGAGACTCCTCGTCATGTCCGTGATCACATCCGGGACTCCGAACAACCTTCGGTACATCAAAACTCATAAACTCGTAATATAATCGTCATTGAAACTTTAAGCGTGTGGACCCTACGAGTTCGAGAACTATGTAGACATGACCGAGACACGTCTCCGGTCAATAACCAATAGCGGAACCTGGATGCTCATATTGGCTCCTACATATTCTACGAAGATCTTTATCGGTCAAACCGCATAACAACATACGTTGTTCCCTTTGTCATCGGTATGTTACTTGCCCGAGATTCGATCGTCGGTATCTCAATACCTAGTTCAATCTCGTTACCGGCAAGTCTCTTTACTCGTTATGTAATGCATCATTCTGTAACTAACTCATTAGCTACATTTCTTGCAATGCTTATAGTGATGTGCATTACCGAGAGGGCCCAAACATACCTCTCCGACAATCGGAGTGACAATTCCTAATCTCGAAATATACCAACTCAACATGTACCTTTGGAGACACCAGTAGAGCTCCTTTGTAGTCACCCAGTTACGTTTTGACGTTTGATAGCTCACAAAGTGTTCCTCCGGTAAACGGGAGTTGCATAATCTCATAGTTGTAGGAACATGTATAAGTCATGAAGAAAGCAATAGCAACATACTAAACGATCGAGTGCTAAGCTAATGGAATGGGTCAAGTCAATCACATCATTCTCCTAATGATGTGATCCCGTTAATCAAATGACAACTCATGTCTATGGTTAGGAAACACAACCATCTTTGATTAATGAGCTAGTCAAGTATAGGCATACTAGTGACATTATGTTTGTCTATGTATTCACACATGTATTATGTTTTCGGATAATACAATTCTAGCATGAATAATAAACATTTATCATGATATAAGGAAATAAATAATAACTTTATTATTGCCTCTAGGGCATATTTCCTTCAGGTTCGAGGAAGCCAGGAGATAGGAGGGCGCGCCCCCTGTCTCCTGGGCCCCTCGAGGCTCCCCCGACCGACTTCTTTCGCCTATATATGTCCACGTACCCTAAAAACATCAAAGACGAAGATAGATCGGGAGTTCCGCTGCCGCAAGCCTCTGTAGCCACCAAAAACCTCTCGGGAGCCCGTTCCGGCACCCTGCCGGAGGGGGGAACCCATCACCGGTGGCCATCTTCATCGTCCCGGCGCTCTCCATGATGAGGAGGGAGTAGTTCACCCTCGGGGCTGAGGGTATGTACCAGTAGCTATGTGTTTGATCTCTCTCTCTCGTGTTCTCTCTATGGCACGATCTTGATGTATCGCGAGCTTTGCCATTATAGTTGGATCTTATGATGTTTCTCCCCCCTCTACTCTCTTGTGATGAATTGAGTTTTCCTCTTGAAGTTATCTTATCGGATTGAGTCTTTAATGATTTGAGAACACTTGATGTATGTCTTGCCGTGCTTATCTGTGGTGACAATGGGATATCACGTGCCACTTGATATATGTTTTGGTGATCAACTTGCGGGTTTCGCCCATGAACCTATGCATAGGGGTTGGCACACGTTTTCGTCTTGACTCTCCAGTAGAAACTTTGGGGCACTCTTTGAAGTACTTTGTGTTGGTTGAATAGATGAATCTGAGATTGTGTGATGCATATCGTATAATCATGCCCACAAATACTTGAGGTGACAATGGAGTATCTAGGTGACATTAGGGTTTTGGTTGATTTGTGTCTTAAGGTGTTATTTTAGTACGAACTCTTAATAGATCGATCCGAAAGAATAACTTTGAGGTGGTTTTGTACCCTACCATAATCTCTTCGTTTGTTCTCCGCTATCAGTGGGGAGTGACTCTTTGTTGCATGTTGAGGGATTGTTATATGATCTATCTATGTTATTATTATTGAGAGAACTTGCACTAGCACTAGAAGAAAAGGGGGCAATGGTCCAGGCCGGGTCAACCCATTAGTCCCGGTTCAATCCAGAACTGGGACCCATGGGGGCATTGGACCCGGTTCGTGAGCCCCGAGGCCCGGCCGGGCCACGTGGGCCATTGGTCCCGGTTCGTCTGGACCTTTTGGTCCCGGTTGGTGGGACGAACCAGGTCTAATGAGCCTCGCTCCTGGCCCACCACCATTGGTCCAGGTTGGTGGCTTGAACCGGGACCAAAGGCTGCCCTTTAGTCCCGGTTCATGCCACCAACCGGGACCAATGAGGTGCCTATATATACCCCTCGCCCGCGGGCGAGCACTTCACCGCTGCTGTTTTTCTGCCCGACCGTTGGAGAGCTTTGTGGTGCTCTAGCTCACCTCCTATGCACACGAGGTGTTCGATGGAATGCCGAGCCACACAACTTAACTTTCTCCTCTCAAGCTCGACCTCCAAACTCCATTTTCCTCAATATTTGACTAGGTTTAGCGGTCATCACGTCCGTCTCCGTCTTCACCGCCGTCGATCGCCTGCCCGATCTCATCGCCCGGCACCACCGTGGTGAGCCTCTTGTTCTTATCTTCTTTCGAAAGGAAAAATATTCTTACTTGTATGTTTAGATAGATACTTGTATTATTTTCTTACTTTTATTATTGCATCTTATATAGTGCGATGGTTTTGGTATCCGCTCCCGTTGGCCCTCGTCCTGTCTATGATTCGGATGTGGTATATATTATCTTTTAATAATTATTGGTTCATTTATTGTTTATGAAAATTATGCCGACCAACGTGACATAGATTTTATTTATCTAGGAGGTTATTGAACCGGAAATTCCAACTGACCCTATTGTCGAGAGGTTAAATTTAGTTGAAGAAGAAAACAATTTCTTGAAGGAAAAAATAAGAAAAATTGAGGAGGAGAAGATGATATTGGAGTTGCATGTTGCGGATGTCGTCGATGATCACAAGATCAAGATGGATGCAATGCGCTTGAAGATTAGAAAGGTTAGAAAATATGCCATTCATACCGAGGCTTGGTATCATTATGCCATTGGATCAGTTTTTACCTTGGTTGCGATTATGATCGCATTTGTTTTCGCATTGAAATGTTTTACATAGTTTCAATGTATGGTTTAATTAATTTAGATGCTCTGCAGAGCTTTATGTTGTTAGATGAGAACTATGTATGTACTTTGGTTTTAATGTGATGATGAACTTCTATTAATTTGGTCACTTAATTATCTATTCATGATGTTCCGTAATGATTTTGGACACACTTAATTATATATAATGCACGCGCGTAGATGAACAGGCAATGGATGTACGGTGAAAGACACACCTCCGAGTACATTAAGGGCGTGCATGATTTTCTCAAAGTGGCTGAGGCAAACAAGCAGAATGGTTTTATGTGTTGTCCATGCCCTATATGTGGGAATACGAAGTCTTACTCTGACCGGAAAATCCTTCACACCCACCTGCTTTACAAGGGTTTCATACCACACTATAATGTTTGGACGAGGCACGGAGAAATAGGGGTTATGATGGAAGACGGCGAAGAAGAAGAGTACGATGAGAACTATGTGCCCCCTGAATACGGTGATGCTACTGAACATCAAGAGGAACCAGACGATGTGCACGATGATGCTGCAATGGGCGAAGCTGCTGAAGATCAAGAGGAATCAAACGATGTGCCCGATGATGATGATCTCCGCCGGGTCATTGTCGATGCAAGGACGCAATGCGAAAGTCAAAAGGAGAAGCTGAAGTTCGATCGCATGTTAGAGGATCACAAAAAAGGGTTGTACCCTAACTGCTAAGATGGCAACACAAAGCTCGGTACCTGCAACGCTTGCACGAAAAAGACGGCATGCCTCCGAAGCAGTATGAAGGTCGTGCCAGCTATGCTCTTACGAAAGAAGAGAAAGAAATCTTCTTTGAATGCCTGCTCAGTATGAAGGTCCCGACTGGCTTCTCGTCGAATATAAAGGGAAACTAATGGCACTAACAGAAAGTTTATAATTTTTCTAAAACTAATGGCACTAACAGAAAGTTTATAATTTTGCTGACCTAAAAGCAAAAAGAATTAAAAAATAAAGAAAAAAACAAAAGAAAATAAATAATGCAGAAAACAAAACAAAAAACTGGAAACAAAATAAAAATAGCAACAATAAGTATTTTGTTGTAAGTAGAAACAAAATAAATTAAATAAAACAACAAAGAAATAAAAAAACTAAAAAAGTGTTTTCAAATTTGAAAACTAATGGCACTAACAGAAAGTTTATAATTTTTCCAAAACTAAAAGCAAAAAATTAAAAAATAAAGCAAAAAACAAAAGAAAATAAATAATGCAAAAAACAAAACAAAAAACAGGAAAAAAAAACTGCCACCTATTGGGCCACCACGGTCTGAATACGACTAGAAACCCAACCTGGGCCAGGATTCAGGCCCGCAGAAGGCCTAATAGGCCCACAGGCAGCACAGTGTGAGATTAGGCCCGTAAGCCTACATTTGAGAGTCGCTCGAGAGGGTAGCCGCAGTGGGGCTTATAAACCACTTCGAGCCCCTCTCAACTTGCAAGGTGGGACTAAACTTTTTGCCGCGGGCAGCGCAAGGCCTTTGGTCCTGGTTGGTCGCACCAACCGGGACTAAAGGATGGCATTGGTCCCGGTTCGTGGCACCAACCGGTACCAATGCCCTCCTTTAGTCCCGGTTGGTGCCACCAACCGAGACTAAAGGGGGCATTGGTCCCGGTTGGTGCTATGAACCGGGACCAAAGGCCTAGGTATATAAGTAGCACTTAGGAAAATTTGAAGAACTCATCGCCAGTTGCCCCCCGGCCCGCCCGACGACGCCGAGCTCATCGACGCCGCCAGGCTGCCTAGATCGACGTCGTCCGCTGCCTCGACGCCGTCCGCCGCCCCTGCCGTTGCCCCCGCCCGACCGCGCCCTCGCCGTCACCCGTGCCTCGCCGTCGCCGTCGCCGATGTCGTCCCGAGCCAGCGCCTTCCCTCGCCCGAGGGCGCCTTCACCATCGATCGTCCCGAGCATTCCTCATCGTCGACGCCCCCCCCCCGTGCCACCGCCTCGCCTCAGGCCGGCCCGCCAGCGTCGCGCCCGACGCCGTCGCCGCCCGTCCCCCGACGCCATCGCCGCCTCGACGCCGTCCCCTGCCTCACACACACCGCCTCGCCTCAGGCCGGCCCCGACCTCGCCGTCGCCGCCCATAGTGAGCCCCCGTGCCCTACCCTGCCCCCTGCCGCCACCGCCGCCCATAGCTAGTGATGCTTTTTTTTGCATATATGTTGATGATATATGTATGTATGTTTTACTTTCCTCGCAAATATATATATGTATATATGTATGTATGCTTTTTTGTATGTATGTATGCTTTTTTGCTAGCTAGGAAAGTATGTATGCTTTTTTGTATGTATGTATGTATGCTTTTTTATATATATATATATATATATATATATATATATATATATATATATATATATATATATATATATATATATATATATATATATATATGTTGATGAAATATGAACAATGCATTAGGCAAAACCTTTACTTTTTTCAAATTTTCTATTTGAACATTTTTAAAAAAACAAGTAATACTAAAGGAATGAGAGGAAAAAGGAAAATAAGAAGAGGAAGAAAGGAGGAGAAGAGGAGAAATAAATAAGAAGAGAAAAAAGAAGAAAAAGAAGAGGAGAAGAAGAAAGGAATAGACGAGAAGCAAAAAAAATTCTATTCCTTTCTTCTTCTCCTCTTTTTTTTTCTTTTTTTTCTTCAATCTTCTCCTCTATTCCTTTTTTCTTCTCCTCTTTTTATTTCTTCTTCGTTTTCTTATGTTTTATCGGGTCTGTCGTCGTCCATATACCCCTCCCGATAACTTCAACACGTGGGGGGGGGGGGCGATATACCCCCGTCCCGATAATATTATTTTCATGTACGTATGTCGTGTCGATATAAACTCCCGATAACTTCAACACGTGTGGGGGGGGGGTCGATATACCCCCTCTCGATAACTTCAACATGTGGGGGGGTCGATATACCCCCTGCCCGGTAATATTATTTTCCCATGTACGTATGTCATCGTTGTCGATATAAACCCCTCCCGATAACTTCAACACGTGGGGGGGGGGGGTCGTTATACCCCCTCCCCGATAACATTATTTTCCCGTGTATGTATCTCGTCGTTGTCGATATTACCCCCTCCTTGAAGCATTCTCGAGGCCACCCCAAACCCTAGAGAAGCAGCGTCGAGGCCACTAATTAATATGATTCCGTACTGTGATTAGCTAGCTAGTTCTATGTTTGCCACTAGCTAATATATCCATCCGTCATGTTTGAATAATAATTGCCATGTTGTAAATATTTGTAGAAACTATGGACACCCCCCGAGACGAAGCACAAGAAGCGTTGTTGGGGGACATAATCGCACAAGGAAGTGATGTCGTCTTCTCGTTTCTGAACGACATCGATGGTCTGGAAGGACAGTGTGAAGAAGCAGGCTATGATTATGATGGCTCCGGTGACCCAATGACGGTGCAAGAAGGAGACCGTGAGCACGGCTCCGGTGACCCAATGACGGTGCAAGAAGGAGACCGTGATGACGGCTCCGGTGACCGAACCGAGTCTGGCCAGGTATATATATTAGTTAAGCCTGTGCTGACTAGCTAATTGATGCATTCATTGTTTTGGTATATGTACACATATTAATTAACTCTCGTCTTTCTTCTTTTAATTTTCTAGCCCTCCGGATCGAGCACAACTTTGGTAAGGAGACGAGGCCCGAAGAAAAAGTTGAGCTCAGATGAAAGGTTTGAGATCACAGCAATCACGCGCGACGGCGAACCGATTGAACCCATCCGGACAAAGAACACATTTGCTGCTCAGTGCGGGGTTCTTGTTAGGGACATGATCCTGATCGACAACCACCAATGGTATAAGCCTAAGAACGAAGACCCTGAGGTGTCTTATGTCAATGATATGCAGAAAGATGATCTTTCGACTGAGCTGAAGGAAAATTTCACCCTACCGCCAGAGGAGGATCCGGTGAAGCCAGTTATAGAGCAATTAATCAAGTCTTTGCTCTTAAGAAGATGGCAGGCCTATTCAGGAGGTGGAGGAAAGAGCTGAAAAAGTTTGTTGACAAAGAAGAGACACCAGAATTCATCGGCAAATATGAGAAGATCAGATATCACTGGCCCGCATTTGTGGCCCACAAGACATCAGAAGAGAGTAAGAAGATGTCGGCGACAAACAAGAAAAATGCTGCGAAGAAGAAGTTTCACCATCGCACGGGGTCAGGTGGCTACCTCAAAGCCTGGCCTAAGTGGGCCAAGGCTGAGAATGATCTGCTTGATAAAGATATCGAACCAGAGACAATGAACTGGCCAGACCGTTGCCGGACTTTGTTCTTCGGAGCTGGCGGAACCTTGGACCCTGTATCACGGAAGTGCCGTTGGACGGACGAGCAACTGAAAATACCAGTCAAGAGGCTTCGGCACTATATCAATGGAGTGCAACAAGGGACGTTCGTTCCAGACAGGGAGAACGACGAGCTCACAATGGCCCTCGGGAATCCTGAGCACCCTGGACGGACACGAGGCACGCCAGGCTCCATTCCGTGAAAGGTTGGTTTCCGGACGCAGGGGGTTACAAAACCCGGGAGAAGAGGAAGAAAGTGGAACATAGCCAACTGCAGGCGCTGCACGCAAGGGTACAAGGGCTAGAGGAACGAGAAGCAGATCGCAGCAAACGACTCCGAAGCTTCCCCGGCTACCCGCCATCTCAGCGGAGAAGCAGCGTGGCTTCCACCGAGCTGCTTCAGCCGGAGCATGTCTTGACGGCTCCTGCTAGCTACCCCGTGGATTTTATCACGGAGTCTCAAAATTGCCACCTTATGGCGCAATGGCAGCACTTAAAAGTCAAGGCGACTGTCGGCCAAGTTCGACCTTCTGAACCCGGCGCAACTTTTCACTGTCGTCCGATTCCAGAAGGATATGCTAGGGTGATGGTGGACGAAATAACGGAGAGATTTGAGGACCTCCAGCTTGACCACCCTACCGGTGAAGGGGAGACTCGGCTGGGTTATGCTCTGAAGACTCAATGCCTATGGTGGAAGGAGTTCATCATGCTTCCAAACTAGACGCCTCCTCCTCCTCCTCCTCCGGCGAGTCAGGGCACTCCGCCTCCTCCACTGCCTCCTCCTCCGGCGAGTGACGATCAGGGCAGTCGGCCTCCTTCTCCTGCGCGTGGCGGCACTCCGCCTCCTTCTCCACCTGCGCCGGCGCGTCCGAGCAGCGAGCAGCCTCCTCCTTCTCCGCCTCGCCAGCAAGGGCGGAAGAGACCCGCCGCCGCCCCGGCTTCTTCGGCGCGTCGTAGTCCTTCTCCTCCGCCTCGTAAGCAAGCACGAAAGAAGACAGCCGCAGCCGCTCCGTCTGCTCCGGCGTCTAGTAGTACAGCCATAGGCGGGAGGCAATACAGATACGGTCCACCTCTCAAGCCTCTAGAGAAGTTACCATATGAGATGACCGTGGAGTAAAACAAGAAGATCGTGCGGACCGAAGTGAAGAACTTCTTCGAAGGGTTGAAAGCGCAGAGACATCCACCTCCGGAGGAGAAGATAGATCCGGTGAAAGTGAAGCGTACTCTGGCTGCCCTGAGGAAACCACCAAAGTCTCTGCCGAAAGGCAACTATGAGCGCATCCTTGAAAAGTCATTTGTCCAAGCGAAGCGATCCGAAGTCTGTCACGATCAAAGGTTAGCGAGCGACGAGCTGGGAAAAAAATTGCCCAGCTCGACGAACAAGCGAACCAATCGCTCCCCCCGCTCCAGGTGTCAGAAGATAGCGTCGCTCATGATCCGGGCGGGATGGTGCCGGGTTATAACAATCCTGCAGATTACCTGCCCGACGATGTACATTATGATTTCTTGGAGGCGGACGAACACATATACGTGTACGGGAATCCTCTCGTCAAAGATGAAAGATCTCTAACAAGGATGATGTTCAGATTCCATAATTGGTACATGAAAACCTGCAGAGAGTCTGAGGGGAGGAATATTTTGACGCTGAGTGTTAAAGAGGAGCATGACCTCGTTGGAATTGAACAGTTGAATGTTCCATTTGAGGAGTTTTTCGCGTTTTTCAATCTAAAGGCCCTCGATAAATTAATGGTCACTTGCTACTGCCTGTAAGTAGTACTACTTCTGTCATTAATTAAGTCTCTATATATAGGTCAGCTCTTTCATTGCATTTATTTTTAATTATCCTCACTATATTAATTATGCAGATTGAAGATCGCCGAATTGAACAAAAGACAAGTCGGTGATATTGGGTTCATTAACACAAATCTCGTAGATGCATTTATGGTTAAATCTCATGCCAAAGATACTGAGGCCAAGCTGCTACAATCGTTTTTATTAAATCAAAACAAAGCTATAATACTCTTCCCTTACGAAGTCAAGTGAGTGTTACTGTCTTGTGCATCCCTTATTAGTCGAGGTTGTAGTAATGTAATTGATGAGTTATGCATGCTTGCGCATGTTCCACTATATTCTGCTAGAGATTAAGCTTGAGCAGGGACAAGTAACCATCTTAGACTCGAGACGAAAAGATCCCACGGAGTATGCGGACTTGACTGAAATTCTAGAGAAGTAAGTTAAACCGATCATTATCGCACCATATCGGAAACTTTGTTCATTTCGTGATATCAAGTAATTGTTTTCTTTGTCTGGCAGGGTTTGGGAAAAATTCACCTCAAAAACTCCGGGACTGCCGAAGAAGCTGCAATTTAGATAACCGAAAGTAAGTACTATAGTAGCATGTTCCACGCATCTCCTAGTGATTCAAGCGCTAGTTTCATCAATACCATTTAGCATGCTTGCTAATTATCATTTTGATTGACCTCTATTCCTTGTAAAGTGGTTGTGGCAGGAACAAGGGAATGATTACTGTGGATACTACATTTGCGAGTCCTTCCGCCACACGACCTGTGAACGGGGCTACTCTGACAAACAATATGAAGTGCGTAAATAATAATATTCACAATTTTATTTTATTATCATCATTTGTGTTCAGTTTCATTTATTCATATATATGTATTGACCCCCTTCTTCAAATTAGATTTTTCGGATGCGGGATGAACTACTAGCACCAGATCGTATGCGAGCAATTCAAGAGGAATTGGCGGCATTTCTTGACCACGTGAACGCTAAAGACGGAGAATATCATGTGGACCCTTAGTTTGTTTGGAATTAGGAGATTATATTGTAAGAGATAATTATATTGTATATATGTAGCCAGTAGCGTCGGATAGATATACGAGAAATTGTTGTTCGACCAATCTCTTAGAGAAGGAGAGGTGGTCGATATCACTTCTGTTCGTATGCATATGTTCATGACGATCTTCTGTTTCCTTCATTTGCTTACTAGCTAGCTAGAGTGTCTAGTCCTCTGTATATATATATATATATATATATATATATATATATATATATATATATATATATATATATATATATATATATATATATAGTAAGTAGCGTCGACCAAGCACGGAGATAAGAGAGGACATTTCTCTCTATTAATTAGCTAGCTAACACAAACACTTAAATTAACCCCCAAACCCCCTAAACCCCCTTTCAAAACAAGAAACAAAAACACCAGCCACTGAAATGCTGACGCGTGGAAGCCTTTTGGTCCCGGTTTGTGTCACCAACCGGGACCAAAGGCCCCCCTGCCTGGGCTGCCCGCAGCGGCCACGTGGATGCCCATCTGTCCCAGTTCGTGTAAGAACCGGGACTAAAGGTGGGAGGCATTATTAACGACCTTTTAGTCCCGGTTCTTGAACCGGGACTAAAGGCCCTTACGAACTGGGACAAATGCCCTGTTTTCTACTAGTGTAGTGAAAGTATGAACCGTAGGCCTTGTTTCCTATCATTGCAATACCGTTTACGCTCACTTTTATCATTAGTTACCTTGCTGTTTTTATTATTTCAGATTACAAAAACCTTTATCTACCATCCATATTGCACTTGTATCACCATCTCTCCGCCGAACTAGTGCACCTATACAATTTACCATTGTATTGGGTGTGTTGGGGACACAAGAGACTCTTTGTTATTTGGTTGCAGGGTTGATTGAGAGAGACCATCTTCATCCTACGCCTCCCACGGATTGATAAACCTTAGGTCATCCACTTGAGGGAAATTTCCTACTGTCCAACAAACCTGTGCACTTGCAGGCCCAACAACGTCTACAAGAAGAAAGTTGTGTAGTAGACACCAAGCTCTTTTCTGGCGCCATTGCCGAGGGGCCTAGGTAAGCGGCACTCACTCCCCGTCAACTAAGCTCTTTTCTGGCGTCGTTGCCGGGGAGGTGAGTGCTTGAAGGTATATCTTTAGATCTTGCAATCGAATCTTTTTGTTTCTTGTTTTATCACTACTTTAGTTTATAAAAGAAAACTACAACAAAATGGAGTTAAGTTTGTCTCATACGCTTCGTCATTTTAATGTCTTCCGTGAGTATGATGAAAAGGAAAATTGTGCTCAAGTGCTAGAAGAAGAATTACATAGAATGCTTGGCATGGAATATGTGAATGATGAGCATGATTGCAATGTTGTTAGTATGAATTCCTTGAATATCCATGATGCTAATGATATGCAAAGCCAGAAGCTTGGGGAAGCTATGTTTGATGAAGATGATATTTTTTGTCCCCCAAGTTTTGATGAGAATATTTATTTTGATGAAAGCATGCTTCCTATTTATGATGATTATATTGATGAAAGTGGGTTTGGAAGAGTGTCAACTTTAGGAATTAGTGATCCCACTATTTTGGAGGATGTTGAATATTGTTGTGATGAATATGAAAGTGGATTTGGAAGAGTGTCAACTTTATGTAGTGATGATTCCACTATTTCGGAAGAGGTTCCAATTGATTATGAGAATAAAGTTGCTATCTATGATGATTATTGTGATGAAACTTATGCTATAAAAAGTAGTGATGATTGTATTCATAAAACTTGTGATGATTATGATTACCATTTTTATGAACATTACTCTTTTAATGTGGGAACAATCTATAGTATTGAAGTCCCTTATTATACTATTACTATTCATGAGAAGAATTTTGCTTATGTTGAGAGTAGTAAATTTTCTATGCAAGTAGATCATGAAAAGAGTGCTTTAGGTGCTGGTTATATTATTGAATTCATTCATGATGCTACTAAAAATTATTATGAGGGAGGAACATATGCTTGTAGGAATTGCAATAATATCAGGTTTCCTCTCTATGTGCTTCAAGTTTTGAACTTATGCTTGTCTTGCCTTCCTATGCTTGTTGATTATTGTTCCCATAAGTTATTTGCTCACAAAATCCCTATGCATAGGAAGTGGGTTAGGCTTAAATGTGCTAGTCATATGCTTCATGATGGTCCCGTTATGTTTCAATTCTTATCTTTTATGTGAGCATCATTGCCATCATCATGCCTAGGTAGAAAGACATTAAAGAAAAGTGCTTGTTGGGAGACAACCCAATATTTATCCTTACTGTTTTTTTGTGTTCACATGATTATGCTACTATAGTAATCATGTCTTATAGCTTTTGTTTCAATAAAGTGCCAAGTAAGACCTTCAGGATAGCTTACGGTGATAGTTGTGTTGATCCTGCTGAAAATCAGAAACTTTTGCACCCAGTAAGTTAGTTTTTTTAATTCACAGAAACATGCTTCTGAACTGATTCTTTTTGATCTGGATTGGTACAAAAATTGCTTAGGACTTCCTAATTTGGTAGGATTTTTGGAGTTACATAAGTATACGTTTGATACATATTACTACAGACTGTTCTGTTTTTGACAGATTCTGTTTTCTATGTGTTGTTTGCTTATTTTGATGAATCTATGAGTAGTATCGGAGGGTATGAACCATAGTTAAGTCGGAATACAGTAGATATTACACCAATATGAATTTATAATGAGTTCATTACAGTATCTAAGTGGTGGTTTTATTTTCTTATACTAACGGAGCTTACGAGTTTTCTGTTGAGTTTTGTGTTGTGAAGTTTTCAAGTTTTGGGTAAAGATTCAATGGACTATGGAATAAGGAGTGGCAAGAGCCTAAGCTTGGGGATGCCCAAGGCACCCCAAGATAATATTCAAGAATAGCCAAAAGCCTAAGCTTGGGGATGCCCCGGATGGCATCCCCTCTTTCGTCTTCGTTCATCGGTAACTTTACTTGGAGCTATATTTTTATTCACCGCATGATATGTGTTTTGCTTGGAGCGTCATTTTCTTTTGTTAGTATTTTATTTCTGTTATTTAGAATAATGTTTTGCATCTTTTGTTTCAATAAAAATGTCAATGATAGCCTTTACCATGCTTATTTTGCTAGTATACATGTTGTTGTTTGAAAACAGAAAGTTTACCGCTGTTGCAAAAATTCCCTACAAAATTCAGAGCATGATATAATGTTGAAACTTTTTGCATAATGAGCTCTGATAAATCTTCTACAGCGTAGAAGTTTCTCTCATAATTTTTGGAGTTAGGGAAGTATTGATACTCTTGCATTCTTTACAACCTGTACGGTTTTGGCAAATTGCTGTTATGTTTACATTGTTTGCATATGTTTCCTGGTTTAATGACTCTATTTGAGGATAGGAGTATTAAATATGCAGAGACATTTAGTATGCAATGTTGAATAATTATTTTAGTGATTTGTTACAGTAGAAAATGATAAGGTTTTGCATTGGTTTATACTAACCTATCTCACGAGTTCTTGTTGAGTTTGTTGTGGATGAAGTTTTTAAGAAACAGATAAACCATGATATGAGAGGGATTAAGGAGACATAAAAGTTCAAGCTTGGGGATGCCCAAGGCACCCCAAGATAATATTCCAAGAAGTCTCAAGCACCTAAGCTTGGGGATGCCCCGGTAGGCATCCCACCTTTCTTCTTCAAAAACTATCGGTTAGTATCGGTTGAGCCTAAGTTTTTGCTTCTTCACATGTGTTGTGTTATCCTTGCAATGTCATTTTAATTTGTTTTGCTTGCTGTTTGAATACAATACCAAGATCTGAAATTCTTAAATTAGAGGGAATATTCACATAGTTACATAATTATTTATCTACTCATTGATCTTCACTTATATCTTTTTCGATTAGTTTTTCATTTACTCATGTGCTTCACTTATATCCTATGAGTAAATTGTTGAATGAGTTGATTGTCATAAATCTGAAATTATATATGTCTCATTTGCTTATCCCATGGGGAGTAATGACTTCACATCTAATAAGTAGAGGTTGTAAATTTATTGAAGGTTAGCAAGCATTGTATTGGTCATTTGAACAATTCATGAAAGAATATTGAAGGAAGAGAATTCACATATAAATATACTATCTTAGACATCTTTTATAATTGTGAGCACTCATTAAGTATGACATGCTAAAGAGTTGATGTTGGACAAGGAAGACAACGTAATGGGTTATGTTTTCTCACATCTCAGTTAAAGTATATTGTCATGGATCATTCAAACATGTTGAGCTTGCCTTTCCCCCTCATGCTAGCCAAAATTCCTTGCACCAAGTAGAGATACTACTTGTGCTTCCAAATATCCTTAAACCAGTTTTGCCATAAGAGTCCACTATACCTACCTATGGATTGAGTAAGATCCTTCAAGTAAGTTGTCATCGGTGCAAGCAATAAAAATTGCTTTCTAAATATGTATGATCTATTAGTGTGAAGAAAATAATCTTTATACGATCTTGTTATGGAAGCAATAAAAGCGGCGGACTGCATAATAAAGGTCCATATACAAGTGGCAATATAAAGTGACGTTCTTTTGCATTAAGATTTTGTGCATCCAACCATAAAAGCGCATGACAATCTCTGCTTCCCTCTGCGAAGGGCCTATCTTTTACTTTATGCAAGAGTCAAGGTGATCTTCACCTTTCCCTTTTTCATTTTATCCTTTGGCAAGCACCTCGTGTTGGAAAGATCCTGATATATATATATAACAATATAGGGAATTAAATTTTTTACTTAGCTTAATATGTGATTAGATTTTGATTAGGTTAATTTGGGATTAGGTGGAAGTGGTAGACAGGTATGCTTTTTATCTTGAATAGTATTTACTATTCACTAGGTAGGGCACTATTCACAATAGTGCTCCACTATTAAATACACTATTTGAAATAGTATTCCACTATTCACAGCAATATTTAATTCAATATGATTACCTTCACGTTCTAACTTGATTATATATTTAATGCAGGATCTATTTAGAGGCTGGCGAGGCCAACAATTCGTCCGACGGTGTGCGCAGAGGTGTAAAATCCTACTCGGTACTCACCATATTTTTCATTATGTTGCATCACATGTAGCTAGTTACGTTCACTTAGCAGTTTTAATTGCAAATTTATGGGGTAAATTCCTATCGTCTTCCCAGGCAGTTCCACCCGAAGGGAACACTTCTCTACGGCCACAAGGTTCTCATTCAAACGCCGCTCTGGGCTACACAGAGAACTACACACGCAGAGGTTTCTCCTATAGGATCCCTAGCATAAGAACTCGTCCCATAAATTCATAAGTAAAAATACCAAGTGAAACCAAGAAACTACATCATTTCAACAACATAATTTACACATGGCTTTCCCTTTCGGGATGCCCCGAAGGGATTACACACAACTAGGAAATTACCTTCAAACTCTTGGCGAACTAAGCGCCTTCTTGGCTATTCTACTAGTAGTGGTGGTGGCTAGACTATGAAGGAAGTGGTGCTCTGGTGGAGAGTGATGCTCTGAGTGCTTCGTGCTCTCCCTTCTCTTGTGTGTTGTGTCCTCTTGAGCCCAGCGTCTCCTTTTATAGCCGCGAGGGGTGGCTGCAAGGGAGGCCTTCGGGAGCCTTCCTTCACTTATTTTACACACGGTAGTATGCACACGTGTCCTACTAGGGTACACACGTGTCCTTCTAATAATATAGAAAAATATGAGAGAGTGCTGACAAGCTTCAATCTTCAGGAATATTTGCTTTCTTCACGTGGCACTGTCTCTCGGTGAATAATTGGCTGGCTCTTCTTTTCTTCTTCGCTTGCCAGCGATGCACTTCTGCATGCCTTCAGATAGGTAGCTCTTCCTTAGGAATCCTTGTGTCAGTGTATGCGTACATACATGCCAAGGCTGCTTAAATATTCAGCACTGCTTATTCATTTAATTTAAATTTAATTTAACTTGTTTAAATATTAGACATTGCTTTTTTTTACAGGGGGGGTCCTCCCTGCCCATATAATTAATAATACCTTATCAATATTTAAAGGATCTATTATGGGAATTTCTATCAATATTCGGGTCGGGTATAGGTCCTCCGCGCCCGAATAATATAGGGGATTTAATTTTTTACTTAGCTTAATATGTGATTAGATTTTGATTAGGTTAATTTGGGATTAGGTAGAAGTGGTAGACAGGTATGCTTTTTATCTTGAATAGTATTTACTATTCACTAGGTAGGGCACTATTCACAATAGTGCTCCACTATTAAATAAACTATTTGAAAATAGTATTCCACTATTCACAGCAATATTTAATTCAATATGATTACCTTAACGTTCTAACTTGATTATATATTTAATGCAGGATCTATTTAGAGGCTGGCGAGGCCAACAATTTGTCCGACGGTGTGCGAAGAGGTGTAAAATCCTACTCGGTACTCACCATATTTTTCATTATGTTGCATCACATGTAGCTAGTTACGTTCACTTAGCAGTTTTAATTGCAAATTTATGGGGTAAATTCCTATCGTCTTCCCAGGCAGTTCCACCGAAGGAACACTTCTCTCGACCACAAGGTTCTCATTCAAACGCCGCTCTGGGCTACACAGAGAACTACACACGCAGAGGTTTCTCCTATAGGATCCCTAGCATAAGAACTCGTCCCATAAATTCATAAGTAAAAATACCAAGTGAAACCAAGAAACTACATCATTTCAACAACATAATTTACATATGGCTTTCCCTTTCGGGATGCCCCGAAGGGATTACACACAATTAGGAAATTACCTTCAAACTCTTGGCGAACTAAGCGCCTTCTTGGCTATTCTACTAGTAGTGGTGTTGGCTAGACTATGAAGGAAGTGGTGCTCTGGTGGAGAGTGATGCTCTGAGTGCTTCGTGCTCTCCCTTCTCTTGTGTGTTGTGTCCTCTTGAGCCCAGCGTCTCCTTTTATAGCCGCGAGGGGTGGCTGCAAGGGAGGCCTTCGGGAGCCTTCCTTCACTTATTTTACACACGGTAGAAATGCACACGTGTCCTACTAGGGTACACACGTGTCCTTCTAATAATATAGAAAAATGTGAGAGAGTGCTGACAAGCTTCAATCTTCAGGAATATTTGCTTTCTTCACGTGGCACTGTCTCTCGGTGAATAATTGGCTGGCTCTTCTTTTCTTCTTCGCTTGTCAGCGATGCACTTCTTCATTCCTTCAGATATGTAGCTCTTCCTTAGGAATCCTTGTGTCAGTGTATGCGTACATACATGCCAAGGCTGCTTAAATATTCAGCACTGCTTATTCATTTAATTTAAATTTAATTTAACTTGTTTAAATATTAGACATTGCTTTTTTTTTTACAGGGGGGGTCCTCCCTGCCCATATAATTGATAATACCTTATCAATATTTAAAGGATCTATTATGGGAATTTCTATCAATATTCGGGTCGGGTATAAGTCCTCCGCGCCCGAATAATATAGGGGATTTAATTTTTTACTTAGCTTAATATGTGATTAAATTTTGATTAGGTTAATTTGGGATTAGGTAGAAGTGGTAGACAGGTATGCTTTTTATCTTGAATAGTATTTACTATTCACTAGGTAGGGCACTATTCACAATAGTGCTCCATTATTAAATAAACTATTTGAAATAGTATTCCACTATTCACAGCAATATTTAATTCAATATGATTACCTTAACGTTCTAACTTGATTATATATTTAATGCAGGATCTATTTAGAGGCTGGCGAGGCCAACAATTCGTCCGACGGTGTGCGCAGAGGTGTAAAATCCTACTCGGTACTCACCATATTTTTCATTATGTTGCATCACATGTAGCTAGTTACGTTCACTTAGCAGTTTTAATTGCAAATTTATGGGGTAAATTCCTATCGCCTTCCCAGGCAGTTCCACCCAAGGAACACTTCTCTACGGCCACAAGGTTCTCATTCAAACGCCGCTCTGGGCTACACAGAGAACTACACACGCAGAGGTTTCTCCTATAGGATCCCTAGCATAAGAACTCGTCCCATAAATTCATAAGTAAAAATACCAAGTGAAACCAAGAAACTACATCATTTCAACAACATAATTTACATGGCTTTCCTTTCGGGATGCCCGAAGGGATTACACACAACTAGGAAATTACCTTCAAACTCTTGGCGAACTAAGCGCCTTCTTGGCTATTCTACTAGTAGTGGTGGTGGCTAGACTATGAAGGAAGTGGTGCTCTGGTGGAGAGTGATGCTCTGAGTGCTTCGTGCTCTCCCTTCTCTTGTGTGTTGTGTCCTCTTGAGCCCAGCGCCTCCTTTTATAGCCGCGAGGGGTGGCTGCAAGGGAGGCCTTCGGAGCCTTCCTTCACTTATTTTACACACGGTAGTATGCACACGTGTCCTACTAGGGTACACACGTGTCCTTCTAATAATATAGAAAAATGTGAGAGATTGCCGACAAGCTTCAATCTTCAGGAATATTTGCTTTCTTCACGTGGCACTGTCTCTCGGTGAATAATTGGCTGGCTCTTCTTTTCTTCTTCGCTTGCCAGCGATGCACTTCTTCATGCCTTCAGATAGGTAGCTCTTCCATAGGAATCCTTGTGTCAGTGTATGCGTACATACATGCCAAGGCTGCTTAAATATTCAGCACTGCTTATTCATTTAATTTAAATTTAATTTAACTTGTTTAAATATTAGACATTGCTTTTTTTTTACAGGGGGGGTCCTCCCTGCCCATATAATTGATAATACCTTATCAATATTTAAAGGATCTATTATGGGAATTTCTATCAATATTTGGGTCGGGTATAGGTCCTCCGCGCCCGAATAATATAGGGGATTTAATTTTTTACTTAGCTTAATATGTGATTAGATTTTGATTAGGTTAATTTGGGATTAGGTAGAAGTGGTAGACAGGTATGCTTTTTATCTTTAATAGAATTACTATTCACTAGGTAGGGCACTATTCACAATCGTGCTCCACTATTAAATACAATATTTGAAATAGTATTCCACTATTCACAGCAATATTTAATTCAATATGATTACCTTAACGTTCTAACTTGATTATATATTTAATGCAGGATCTATTTAGAGGCTGGCGAGGCCAACAATTCGTCCGACGGTGTGCGCAGAGGTGTAAAATCCTACTCGGTACTCACCATATTTTTCATTATGTTGCATCACATGTAGCTAGTTACGTTCACTTAGCAGTTTTAATTGCAAATTTATGGGGTAAATTCCTATCGTCTTCCCAGGCAGTTCCACCGAAGGAACACTTTCTCTGCCACAAGGTTCTCATTCAAACGCCGCTCTGGGCTACACAGAGAACTACACACGCAGAGGTTTCTCCTATAGGATCCCTAGCATAAGAACTCGTCCCATAAATTCATAAGTAAAATACCAAGTGAAACCAAGAAACTACATCATTTCAACAACATAATTTACACATGGCTTTCCTTTCGGATGCCCCGAAGGGATTACACACAACTAGGAAATTACCTTCAAACTCTTGGCGAACTAAGCGCCTTCTTGGCTATTCTACTAGTAGTGGTGTTGGCTAGACTATGAAGGAAGTGGTGCTCTGGTGGAGAGTGATGCTCTGAGTGCTTCGTGCTCTCCCTTCTCTTGTGTGTTGTGTCCTCTTGAGCCCAGCGTCTCCTTTTATAGCCGCGAGGGGTGGCTGCAAGGGAGGCCTTCGGGAGCCTTCCTTCACTTATTTTACACACGGTAGAATGCACACGTGTCCTACTAGGGTACACACGTGTCCTTCTAATAATATAGAAAAATGTGAGAGAGTGCTGACAAGCTTCAATCTTCAGGAATATTTGCTTTCTTCACGTGGCACTGTCTCTCGGTGAATAATTGGCTGGCTCTTCTTTTCTTCTTCGCTTGTCAGCGATGCACTTCTTCATTCCTTCAGATAGGTAGCTCTTCCTTAGGAATCCTTGTGTCAGTGTATGCGTACATACATGCCAAGGCTGCTTAAATATTCAGCACTGCTTATTCATTTAATTTAAATTTAATTTAACTTGTTTAAATATTAGACATTGCTTTTTTTTTTACAGGGGGGGTCCTCCCTGCCCATATAATTGATAATACCTTATCAATATTTAAAGGATCTATTATGGGAATTTCTATCAATATTCGGGTCGGGTATAAGTCCTCCGCGCCCAATAATATAGGGATTTAATTTTTACTTAGCTTAATATGTGATTAAATTTTGATTAGGTTAATTTGGGATTAGGTAGAAGTGGTAGACAGGTATGCTTTTATCTTGAATAGTATTTACTATTCACTAGGTAGGGCACTATTCACAATAGTGCTCCATTATTAAATAAACTATTTGAAATAGTATTCCACTATTCACAGCAATATTTAATTCAATATGATTACCTTAACGTTCTAACTTGATTATATATTTAATGCAGGATCTATTTAGAGGCTGGCGAGGCCAACAATTCGTCCGACGGTGTGCGCAGAGGTGTAAAATCCTACTCGGTACTCACCATATTTTTCATTATGTTGCATCACATGTAGCTAGTTACGTTCACTTAGCAGTTTTAATTGCAAATTTATGGGGTAAATTCCTATCGTCTTCCCAGGCAGTTCCACCCGAAGGGAACACTTCTCTACGGCCACAAGGTTCTCATTCAAACGCCGCTCTGGGCTACACAGAGAACTACACACGCAGAGGTTTCTCCTATAGGATCCCTAGCATAAGAACTCGTCCCATAAATTCATAAGTAAAAATACCAAGTGAAACCAAGAAACTACATCATTTCAACAACATAATTTACATGGCTTTCCTTTCGGGATGCCCGAAGGATTACACACAACTAGGAAATTACCTTCAAACTCTTGGCGAACTAAGCGCCTTCTTGGCTATTCTACTAGTAGTGGTGGTGGCTAGACTATGAAGGAAGTGATGCTCTGGTGGAGAGTGATGCTCTGAGTGCTTCGTGCTCTCCCTTCTCTTGTGTGTTGTGTCCTCTTGAGCCCAGCGTCTCCTTTTATAGCCATGAGGGTGGCTGCAAGGGAGGCCTTGAGCCTTCCTTCACTTATTTTACACACGGTAGTATGCACACGTGTCCTACTAGGGTACACACGTGTCCTTCTAATAATATAGAAAAATATGAGAGATTGCCGACAAGCTTCAATCTTCAGGAATATTTGCTTTCTTCACGTGGCACTGTCTCTCGGTGAATAATTGGCTGGCTCTTCTTTTCTTCTTCGCTTGCCAGCGATCCACTTCTTCATGCCTTCAGATAGGTAGCTCTTCCATAGGAATCCTTGTGTCAGTGTATGCGTACATACATGCCAAGGCTGCTTAAATATTCAGCACTGCTTATTCATTTAATTTAAATTTAATTTAACTTGTTTAAATATTAGACATTGCTTTTTTTTTAAAGGGGGGGTCCTCCCTGCCCATATAATTGATAATACCTTATCAATATTTAAAGGATATATTATGGGAATTTCTATCAATATTTGGGTCGGGTATAGGTCCTCCGCGCCCGAATAATATAGGGGATTTAATTTTTTACTTAGCTTAATATGTGATTAGATTTTGATTAGGTTAATTTGGGATTAAGTAGAAGTGGTAGACATGTATGCTTTTTATCTTTAATAGTATTTACTATTCACTAGGTAGGGCACTATTCACAATCGTGTTCCACTATTAAATACAATATTTGAAATAGTATTCCACTATTCACAGCAATATTTAATTCAATATGATTACCTTAACGTTCTAACTTGATTATATATTTAATGCAGGATCTATTTAGAGGCTGGCGAGGCCAACAATTCGTCCGACGGTGTGCGCAGAGGTGTAAAATCCTACTCGGTACTCACCATATTTTTCATTATGTTGCATCACATGTAGCTAGTTACGTTCACTTAGCAGTTTTAATTGCAAATTTATGGGGTAAATTCTATCGTCTTCCCAGGCAGTTCCACCAAGGAACACTTCTCTCTGGCCACAAGGTTCTCATTCAAACGCCGCTCTGGGCTACACAGAGAACTACACACGCAGAGGTTTCTCCTATAGGATCCCTAGCATAAGAACTCGTCCCATAAATTCATAAGTAAAAATACCAAGTGAAACCAAGAAACTACATCATTTCAACAACATAATTTACATATGGCTTTCCTTTTCGGGATGCCCCGAAGGGATTACACACAACTAGGAAATTACCTTCAAACTCTTGGCGAACTAAGCGCCTTCTTGGCTATTCTACTAGTAGTGGTGGTGGCTAGACTATGAAGGAAGTGGTGCTCTGGTGGAGAGTGATGCTCTGAGTGCTTCGTGCTCTCCCTTCTCTTGTGTGTTGTGTCCTCTTGAGCCCAGCGTCTCCTTTTATAGCCGCGAGGGGTGGCTGCAAGGGAGGCCTTCGGGAGCCTTCCTTCACTTATTTTACACACGGTAGTATGCACACGTGTCCTACTAGGGTACACACGTGTCCTTCTAATAATATAGAAAAATGTGAGAGAGTGCCGACAAGCTTCAATCTTCAGGAATATTTGCTTTCTTCACGTGGCACTGTCTCTCGGTGAATAATTGGCTGGCTCTTCTTTTCTTCTTCGCTTGCCAGCGATGCACTTCTTCATGCCTTCAGATAGGTAGCTCTTCCTTAGGAATCCTTGTGTCAGTGTATGCGTACATACATGCCAAGGCTGCTTAAATATTCAGCACTGCTTATTCATTTAATTTAAATTTAATTTAACTTGTTTAAATATTAGACATTGCTTTTTTTTTACAGGGGGGGTCCTCCCTGCCCATATAATTGATAATACCTTATCAATATTTAAAGGATCTATTATGGGAATTTCTATCAATATTCGGGTCGGGTATAGGTCCTCCGCTACCGAATAATATAGGGATTTAATTTTTACTTAGCTTAATATGTGATTAGATTTTGATTAGGTTAATTTGGGATTAGGTAGAAGTGGTAGACAGGTATGCTTTTTATCTTTAATAGTATTTACTATTCACTAGGTAGGGCACTATTCACAATCGTGCTCCACTATTAAATACAATATTTGAAATAGTATTCCACTATTCACAGCAATATTTAATTCAATATGATTACCTTAACGTTCTAACTTGATTATATATTTAATGCAGGATCTATTTAGAGGCTGGCGAGGCCAACAATTCGTCCGAGGTGTGCGCAGAGGTGTAAAATCCTACTCGGTACTCACCATATTTTTCATTATGTTGCATCACATGTAGCTAGTTACGTTCACTTAGCAGTTTTAATTGCAAATTTATGGGGTAAATTCCTATCGCCTTCCCAGGCAGTTCCACCCGAAGGAACACTTTCTCGGACCACAAGGTTCTCATTCAAACGCCGCTCTGGGCTACACAGAGAACTACACACGCAGAGGTTTCTCCTATAGGATCCCTAGCATAAGAACTCGTCCCATAAATTCATAAGTAAAAATACCAAGTGAAACCAAGAAACTACATCATTTCAACAACATAATTTACATATGGCTTTCCCTTTCGGATGCCCGAAGGATTACACACAACTAGGAAATTACCTTCAAACTCTTGGCTAACTAAGCGCCTTCTTGGCTATTCTACTAGTAGTGGTGGTGGCTAGACTATGAAGGAAGTGGTGCTCTGGTGGAGAGTGATGCTCTGAGTGCTTCGTGCTCTCCTTCTCTTGTGTGTTGTGTCCTCTTGAGCCCAGCGTCTCCTTTTATAGCTGCGAGGGGTGGCTGCAAGGAGGCCTTCGAGCCTTCCTTCACTTATTTTACACACGGTAGAATGCACACGTGTCCTACTAGGGTACACACGTGTCCTTCTAATAATATAGAAAAATGTGAGAGAGTGCTGACAAGCTTCAATCTTCAGGAATATTTGCTTTCTTCACGTGGCACTGTCTCTCGGTGAATAATTGGCTGGCTCTTCTTTTCTTATTCGCTTGCCAGCGATGCACTTCTTTATGCCTTCAGATATGTATCTCTTCCTTAGGAATCCTTGTGTCAGTGTATGCGTACATACATGCCAATGCTGCTTAAATATTCAGCACTGCTTATTTATTTAATTTAAATTTAATTTAACTTGTTTAAATATTAGACATTGCTTTTTTTTTTACAGGGGGGGTCCTCCCTGCCCATATAATTGATAATACCTTATCAATATTTAAAGGATCTATTATGGGAATTTCTATCAATATTCGGGTCGGGTATAGGTCCTCCGCGCCCGAATAATATAGGGGATTTAATTTTTTACTTAGCTTAATATGTGATTAAATTTTGATTAGGTTAATTTGGGATTAGGTAGAAGTGGTAGACAGGTATGCTTTTTATCTTGAATAGTATTTACTATTCACTAGGTAGGGCACTATTCACAATAGTGCTCCACTATTAAATAAACTATTTGAAATAGTATTCCACTATTCACAGCAATATTTAATTCAATATGATTACCTTAACGTTCTAACTTGATTATATATTTAATGCAGGATCTATTTATAGGCTGGCGAGGCCAACAATTCGTCCGACGGTGTGCGCAGAGGTGTAAAATCCTACTCGGTACTCACCATATTTTTCATTATGTTGCATCACATGTAGCTAGTTACGTTCACTTAGCAGTTTTAATTGCAAGTTTATGGGGTAAATTCCTATCGTCTTCCCAGGCAGTTCCACCCGAAGGGAACACTTCTCTACGGCCACAAGGTTCTCATTCAAACGCCGCTCTGGGCTACACAGAGAACTACACACGCAGAGGTTTCTCCTATAGGATCCCTAGCATAAGAACTCGTCCCATAAATTCATAAGTAAAAATACCAAGTGAAACCAAGAAACTACATCATTTAAACAACATAATTTACATATAGCTTTCCCTTTCGGGATGCCCCGAAGGGATTACACACAACTAGGAAATTACCTTCAAACTCTTGGCGAACTAAGCGCCTTCTTGGCTATTCTACTAGTAGTGGTGGTGGCTAGACTATGAAGGAAGTGGTGCTCTGGTGGAGAGTGATGCTCTGAGTGCTTCGTGCTCTCCCTTCTCTTGTGTGTTGTGTCCTTTTGAGCCCAGCGTCTCCTTTTATAGCCGCGAGGGGTGGCTGCAAGGGAGGCCTTCGGGAGCCTTCCTTCACTTATTTTACACACGGTAGTATGCACACGTGTCCTACTAGGGTACACACGTGTCCTTCTAATAATATAGAAAAATGTGAGAGATTGCCGACAAGCTTCAATCTTCAGGAATATTTGCTTTCTTCACGTGGCACTGTCTCTCGGTGAATAATTGGCTGGCTCTTCTTTTCTTCTTCGCTTGCCAGCGATGCACTTCTTCATGCCTTCAGATAGGTAGCTCTTCCATAGGAATCCTTGTGTCAGTGTATGCGTACATACATGCCAAGGCTGCTTAAATATTCAGCACTGCTTATTCATTTAATTTAAATTTAATTTAACTTGTTTAAATATTAGACATTGCTTTTTTTTTACAGGGGGGGTCCTCCCTGCCCATATAATTGATAATACCTTATCAATATTTAAAGGATCTATTATGGGAATTTCTATCAATATTTGGGTCGGGTATAGGTCCTCCGCGCCCGAATAATATAGGGGATTTAATTTTTTACTTAGCTTAATATGTGATTAGATTTTGATTAGGTTAATTTGGGATTAGGTAGAAGTGGTAGACAGGTATGCTTTTTATCTTTAATAGTATTTACTATTCACTAGGTAGGGCACTATTCACAATCGTGCTCCACTATTAAATACACTATGTGAAATAGTATTCCACTATTCACAGCAATATTTAATTCAATATGATTACCTTAACGTTCTAACTTGATTATATATTTAATGCAGGATCTATTTAGAGGCTGGCGAGGCCAACAATTCGTCCGACGGTGTGCGCAGAGGTGTAAAATCCTACTCGGTACTCACCATATTTTTCATTATGTTGCATCACATGTAGCTAGTTACGTTCACTTAGCAGTTTTAATTGCAAATTTATGGGGTAAATTCCTATCGTCTTCCCAGGCAGTTCCACCCGAAGGGAACACTTCTCTACGGCCACAAGGTTCTCATTCAAACGCCGCTCTGGGCTACACAGAGAACTACACACGCAGAGGTTTCTCCTATAGGATACCTAGCATAAGAACTCGTCCCATAAATTCATGAGTAAAAATACCAAGTGAAACCAAGAAACTACATCATTTCAACAACATAATTTACATATGGCTTTCCCTTTCGGGATGCCCCGAAGGGATTACACACAACTAGGAAATTACCTTCAAACTCTTGACGAACTAAGCGCCTTCTTGGCTATTCTACTAGTAGTGGTGGTGGCTAGACTATGAAGGAAGTGGTGCTCTGGTGGAGAGTGATGCTCTGAGTGCTTCGTGCTCTCCCTTCTCTTGTGTGTTGTGTCCTCTTGAGCCCAGCGTCTCCTTTTATAGCCATGAGGGGTGGCTGCAAGGGAGGCCTTGGAGCCTTCCTTCACTTATTTTACACACGGTAGTATGCACACGTGTCCTACTAGGGTACACACGTGTCCTTCTAATAATATAGAAAAATGTGAGAGAGTGCTGACAAGCTTCAATCTTCAGGAATATTTGCTTTCTTCACGTGGCACTGTCTCTCGGTGAATAATTGGCTGGCTCTTCTTTTCTTCTTCGCTTGCTAGCGATGCACTTCTTCATGCCTTCAGATAGGTAGCTCTTCCTTAGGAATCCTTGTGTCAGTGTATGCGTACATACATGCCAAGGCTGCTTAAATATTCAGCACTGCTTATTCATTTAATTTAAATTTAATTTAACTTGTTTAAATATTAGACATTGCTTTTTTTTTTTACAGGGGGGGTCCTCCCTGCCCATATAATTGATAATACCTTATCAATATTTAAAGGATCTATTATGGGAATTTCTATCAATATTCGGGTCGGGTATAGGTCCTCCGCGCCCGAATAATTGATAGCAATATCAATATATGTAATTTGGGCTTTATTCAGGCCGCTGCCCATGCCCTGCTATGTCCATATGATCCTCATCATTTAACAGATTGAAATCAAATTTTTCATCACATTCTTTCTTTATTTCTTCAAATTTTTCATCCATTTCTTGCCTTAATTCTTTTAATATTTCCTCCTTTAATTCTTTCTTTATTATCTTTGAAAATTCTTCAAACCTTTTATCCATTTCTTGATCCATGTATTCACTGTCTAAAGGGTCAAGCCCCTTTAGAAGGCATTCTTGGTATGTCTTATATTTTGGGGATTCTTCCTTCTTTATAATTTTTGAGCTTGATGCCTCCCCCTTCGTGGGAGTTGGTGAAGCAGGTATGCCTCTTTTCATTTGGATATAGTCTTTAGCCTTTGGGTCAATATAATAATCTGGTCCTAATACCTTTCTTGCCCAAAGTAAGGCCTCATCTATACTGTAATATTTTTTGAATGTTAAATCTCCTCCATTTCTTTTTGCATCTAGTTTTTCAATCATAATATTTTCCCATTCCAAATATATGCCAGGTTTATTTCCATCGAATATGAGATATAGAGTTTCTCCTTTTGGTATTTCAACCTTTGCTGGCTTTGGCACATTTTTGTTTAATTCATTAAAATACTCAGCCAAACTGTTGAGAATTGATAAAAAATATCCTTGTTCCTCTCTTTTACGAGCATATTGGTACCAAAAGTTATCCAATATGCATCTTTGGGCTTCATCGAGCTTAATATGGGATTTTGGCTTAAAATTGAATGTATTTGGCTGAAACATTTTCAGCCTATTTTCTTCTCCAAAGAAGAGATATTCATCCTTGTTGGCGAATAATCCTCCCTTCATTCCTGCAAATTTGATGCACGAGAAAATATGTCAGGTAAGGTATTATCCTTCCCTTTAATATGCTCAAAAATAACTTTATAACCATTCCCAGCTATGGTGTCTTCAAATAAGACCCATCTTCTGGTTGAGCTTTTCTTACTATTAATTTTATTGTAGTATCGGCATATGGCTTCACAGTCTGTTCGTACTGTAAATTCTTTAAATCCTAGATATAACCTAAATGCATTTATTGCATTTACCACTGCAAGAATTTCTCTATCAATATTATTTACCGTCTTTAATTTGTAACTTCCTGAAGCATATCTGCATATTTTTTCGTCTGTATTTGGAGAGTATTTATTGGGCTTTTGTTTTAGTATCGCACCCCATCCTACCTTAGATGCATCTGTCTCAATTATAAAATAATTGTCTTCTAGAGGCAATTCTAGGGGTTTTAAATTCTTGACCTTTTCCTTGATGGCCTTTACTAATTTTATATCTTCAGAATTGAAGTATCTTTGACCATTTTTTCTTAATTTAGCATATAAAGGTCCTGCTAGCCTTGCTAAGTTATCTATATAGTGTTGGGAAACGTAGTAATTTCAAAAATTTTCCTACGATCACGCAAGACCATGGTGATGGCATAGCAACGAGAGGGGAGAGTGTCCGTCCACGTACCCTCGTAGACCGAAAGCGGAAGCGTTATAACAACGCGGTTGATGTAGTCGTACGTCCCCACGATCCGACCGATCCAAGCACCGAACGTCACGGCACCTCCGAGTTCTGCACACGCTCAGCTCGATGACGATCCCGGACTCGATCCAGCAAAGTGTCGGGATGAGTTCCGTCAAGACGACGGCGTGGTGGCGATGTAGATGCTCCACCGACGCGGGGCTTCGCCTAAGCTCCATGACGATATGACTTCTCCGGCGCAGGGCTTCTCCTAAGCTCCGCGACGATATGACCGAAGTGGAATATAGTGGAAGGGGGCACCGCACACGGCTAAGGCAAGATCCGTAGATCAACTTGTGTGTCTTGGGGTGCCCCCTGCCCCAGATATAAAGGAGACAAGGGGAGGTGGCGGCCCTAGAGGAGGCGCACCAGGAGGAGTCCTACTCCCACCGGAGTAGGACTCCCCCTCTCCTAGTTGGAGTAGGATTGGGGAGGAAAGGGGAAGGCGCGCCCTCTCTCCTGTCCTATTCGGACTGGAAGGGGAGGGGCGCAGCCCACCTGGCCGGCCCTTCTCCTTCTCCCTCAAGGCCCATGAGGGCCCATATACCCCGGGGTTCCGTAACCCCGGTGTTCCGGAACATCCTGTTTTCACTGGAACCATTCAAGTCCAAACATAGGCTTCCAATATATCAATCTTTATGTCTCGACCATTTCGAGACTCCTCGTCATGTCCGTGATCACATCCGGGACTCGAACAACCTTCGTGCATCAATACTTATAAACTCATTATGAACTGTCATCGAAGCGTTAGCGTGCGGACCCTACGGGTTCGAGAACTATGTAGACATGACCTAGAACCATTCTCGGTCAATAACCAATAGCGGAACCTGGATGCCCATATTGGTTCCTACATATTCTACGAAGATCTTTATCGGTCAAACCGCATAACGACATACGTTGTTCCTTTGTCATCGGTATGTTACTTACCCGAGATTCGATCGTCGGTATCCAATACCTAGTTCAATCTCGTTACGGTAAGTCACTTTACTTGTTCCGTAATACATCATCTCACAACTAACTCATTAGTTGTAATGCTTGCAAGGCTTAAGTGATGTGCATTACCGAGAAGGCCTGGAGATACCTCTCCGACAATCGGAGTGACAAAACCTAATCTCAAATACGCCAACCCAACAAGTACCTTTGGAGACACCTGTAGTACTCCTTTATAATCACCCGATTCGTTGTGACGTTTGGTAGTACCAAAGTGTTCCTCCGTAAACGGAGTTGCATAATCTCATAGTTATAGGAACATGTATGGGTCATGAAGAAAGCATTAACATACTAAACGATCAACTGTTAAGCTAACGGAATGGGTCATGTCAATCAGATCATTCAACTAATGATGTGACCTTGTTAATCAAATAACAACTCCTTGTTCATGGTTAGGAAACATAACCATCTTTGATTAACAAGCTAGTCAAGTAGAGGCATACTAGTGACATACTGTTTGTCTATATATTCACACATGTATTATGTTTCCGGTCAATACAATTCTAGCATGAATAATAAACATTTATCATGATATAAGGAAATAAATAATAACTTTTATTATTGCCTCTAGGGCATATTTCCTTCAGTCTCCCACTTGCACTAGAGTCAATAATTTAGATTACAATGTAATGATCCTAACACCCATGGAGTCTTGGTGCTGATCATGTTTTGCTCGTGGAAGAGGCTTAGTCAACGGGTCTGCAACATTCAGATCCGTATGTATTTTGCAAATCTCTATGTCTCCCACTTGGACTTGGTCCCGAATGGAATTGAAGCGTCTCTTGATGTGCTTGGTCCTCTTGTGAAACCTGGATTCCTTTGCCAAGGCAATTGCACCAAGATTGTCACGAAAGATCTTCATCGGTCCCGATGCACTAGGTATGACACCTAGATTGAAATGAACTCTTTCATCCAGACTCCTTCATTCGCTGCTTCAAGCAGCTATGTACTCCGCTTCACATGTAGATACCGCCACGACGCTTTGTTTAGAACTGCACCAACCGACAGCTCCACCGTTTAATAAAAACACGATCCGGTTTGCGATTTAGAATCGTCCGGATCAGTGTCAAAGCTTGCATCGACGTAACCATTTACGACTAGCTCTTTGTCACCTCCATATACGAGAAACATATCCTTAGTCCTTTTCGGTATTTCAGGATGTTCTTGACCGCTGTCCGATGATCCACTCTGGATTACTTTGGTACCTTCCTGCCAAGCTTACAGCTAAGCATACGTCGTGTCTGGTACACAGCATTGCATACATGATAGAGCCTATGGCTGAAGCATAGGGAACATCTTTCATTTTCTCTCTATCTTCTGCTGTGGTCGGGCATTGAGTCTGACTCAATCTTACACCTTGTAATACAGGTAAAAAACCTTTCTTTGCCTGATCCATTTTGAACTTCTTCAAAACTTTATCAAGGTATGTGCTTTGTGAAAGTCCAATTAAGCGCCTTGATCTATCTCTATAGATCTTGATGCCCAATATGTAAGCAGCTTCACCGAGGTCTTTCATTGAAAAACTTTTATTCAAGTATCCTTTTATGCTATCCAGAAATTCTATATCATTTCCAATCAATAATATGTCGTCCACATATAATATTAGAAATGCTACAGAGCTCCCACTCACTTTCTTGTAAATACAGGCTTCTCCAAAAGTCTGTACAAACCCATATGCTTTGATCACACTATCAAAGCGTTTATTCCAACTCCGAGAGGCTTGCACCAGACCATAAATTGATCGTTGGAGCTTGCACACTTTGTTAGCACCCTTTGGATCGACAAAACCTTCCGGTTGCATCATATACAACTCTTCTTCTAGAAATCCATTCAAGAATGCGGTTTTTACATCCATTTGCCAAATTTCATAATCATAAAATGCGGCAATTGCTAACATGATTCGGACAGACTTAAGCATCGCTACGGGTGAGAAAGTCTCATCGTAGTCAACCCCTTGAACTTGTCGAAAACCTTTTGCAACAAGTCGAGCTTTGTAGACAGTTACATTACCATCGGCGTCAGTCTTCTTCTTAAAGATCCATTTATTTTCAATGGCTTGCCGATCATCGGGCAAGTCAACCAAAGTCCATACTTTGTTCTCATACATGGATCCCATCTCAGATTTCATGGCTTCCAGCCATTTTGCGGAATCTGGGCTCACCATCGCTTCTTCATAGTTTGTAGGTTCGCCATGGTCAAGTAACATGACTTCCAGAATAAGATTACCGTACCACTCTAGTGCGTATTTTACTCTGGTTGACCTCGAGGTTCAAGAGCAACTTGATCTGAAGCTTCATGATCATCATCATTAGTTTCCTCACTAATTGGTGTAGTTGTCACAGGAACCATTTCTTGTGATGAACTACTTTCCAATAAGGGAGCAGATACAGTTATCTCATCAAGTTCTACTTTCCTCCCACTCACTTCTTTCGAGAGAAACTCCTTCTCTAGAAAGGACCCGAATTTAGCAACGAAAATCTTGCCTTCAGATCTGTGATAGAAGGTGTACCCAACAGTCTCCTTTGGGTATCCTATGAAGACACATTTTTCCGATTTGGGTTCGAGCTTATCTGGTTGAAGTTTCTTTACATAAGCATCGCAGCCCCAAACTTTAAGAAACGACAACTTTGGTTTCTTGCCAAACCACAGTTCATAAGGCGTCGTCTCAACGGATTTTGACGGTGTCCTATTCAACGTGAATGCAGCCGTCTCTAAAGCATAACCCCAAAGCGATAGCGGTAAATCGAAATAGACATCATAGATCGCACCATATCTAGTAAAGTACGATTCTGACGTTCGGACACACCATTTCTCTGTGGTGTTCGGGTGGCGTGAGTTGTGAAACTATTCCACATTGTTTCAAATGTAAACCAAACTCGTAACTCAAATATTCTCCTCCACGATCAGATCGTAGAAACTTTATTTTCTTGTTACGATGATTTTCCACTTCACTCTGAAATTCTTTGAACTTTTCAAATGTTTCAGATTTGTGTTTCATTAAGTAGATATACCCATATCTGCTCAAATCATCTGTGAAGGTGAGAAAATAACGATATCCGCCGCGTGCTTCAACATTCATTGGACCACAAACATCAGTATGTATGATTTCCAATAAATCAGTTGCACGCTCCATAGTTCCGGAGAACGGCGTTTTTGTCATCTTGCCCATGAGGCACGGTTCGCAAGTACCAAGTGATTCATAATCAAGTGATTCCAGAAGCCCATCAGTATGGAGTTTCTTCATGCGTTTTACACCGATATGACCTAAACGGCAGTGCCACAAATAAGTTGCACTATCATTATCAACTCTGCATCTTTTGGCTTCAACATTATGAATATGTGTATCACTACTGTCGAGATTCAACAAGAATAGACCATTCTTCAAGGGTGCATGACCATAAAAGATATTACTCATATAAATAGAACAACCATTATTCTCTGATTTAAATGAATAACCGTCTCGCAATAAACAAGATCCAGATATAATGTTCATGCTCAACGCTGGCACCAAATAACAATTATTTAGGTCTAAAACTAATCCCGAAGGTAGATGTAGAGGTAGCGTGCCGACTGCGATCACATCGACTTTGGAACCATTTCAACGCGCATCGTCACCTCGTCCTTAGCCAATCTTCGCAATCCGTAGTTCCTGTTTGAGTTGCAAATATTAGCAATGAACCAGTATCAAATACCCAGTACTATCTGCGAGTATTAGTAAGGTACACATCAATAACATGTATATCATATATACCTTTGTTCACCTTGCCATCCTTTTATCCGCCAAATACTTGGGGCAGTTCCGCTTCCAAAGTCCATCTGCTTGCAGTAAAACACTCGCCAGGCTTAGGTCCAGACTTGGGTTTCTTCTCTTGATCAGCAACTTTCTTGCTGTTCTTTTGAAGTTTCCTTCTTCTTCCCTTTGTCCTTTTCTTGAAACTAGTGGTCTTGCTGACCATCAACACTTGATGCTTTTCTTGATTTCTACCTCCGCTGCTTTCAGCATCGCGAAGAGCTCAGAATTGTCTTAGTCATCCCTTGCATATTATAGTTCATCACGAAGCTCTTGTAGCTTGGTGGCAGTGATTGGAGAATTCTGTCAATGACACTATCATCCGGAAGATTAACTCCCAGCTGAATTAAGTGATTGTTATACCCAGACATTTTGAGTATGTGCTCACTGACAGAACTATTCTCCTCCATCTTGCAGCTATAGAACTTATTGGAGACTTCATATCTCTCAATCCGGGCATTTGCTTGAAATATTAACTTCAACTCCTGGAACATCTCATATGCTCCATGACGTTCAAAACGTCGTTGAAGACCCGGTTCTAAGCCGTAAAGCATGGCACACTGAACTATAGAGTAGTCATCAGCTCTGCTTTGCCAGACGTTCACAACTTCTGGCTCAGCATCTGCAGCAGGCCTGTCACCCAGCGGTGCTTCCAGGACGTAATTTTTCTGTGCAGCAATGAGGATAATCCTCAAGTTACGGACCCAGTCCGTGTAATTGCTACCATCATCTTTCAACTTTGCTTTCTCAAGGAACGCATTAAAATTCAACGGAACAACAGCACGAGCCATCTATCTACATCAAACATAGACAAGCAAAATACTATCAGGTACTAAGTTCATGATAAATTTAAGTTTGATTAATCATATTAAAAACCTCCCACTTAGACAGACATCTCTCTAGTCATCTAAGTGATCACGTGATCCAAATCAACTAAACCATGTCCGATCATCACGTGAGATGGAGTAGTTTCAATGGTGAACATCACTATGTTGATCATATCTACTATATGATTCACGCCGACCTTCGGTCTCTGTGTTCCGAGGCCATATCTGTTATATGCTAGGCTCGTCAAGTTTAACCTGAGTATTCCGCGTGTGCAACTGTTTTGCACCCGTTGTATTTGAACGTAGAGCCTATCACACCCGATCATCACGTGGTGTCTCAGCACGAAGAACTTTCGCAACGGTGCATACTCAGGGAGAACACTTCTTGATAATTTTAGTGAGAGATCATCTTATAATGCTACCGTCAATCAAAGCAAGATAAGATGCATAAAGGATAAACATCACATGCAATCAATATAAGTGATATGATATGGTCATCATCATCTTGTGCTTGTGATCTCCATCGCCGAAGCACCGTCATGATCACCATCGTCACCGGCGCGACACCTTGATCTCCATCGTAGCATCGTTGTCGTCTCGCCAACTATTGCTTCTACGACTATCGCTACTCCTTAGTGATAAAGTAAAGCAATTACATGGCGTTGCATTTCATACAATAAAGCGACAACCATATGGCTCCTGCCGATTGCCGATAACTCGGTTACAAAACATGATCATCTCATACAATAAAATATAGCATCACGTCTTGACCATATCACATCACAACATGCCCTGCAAAAACAAGTTAGACGTCCTCTACTTTGTTGTTGCAAGTTTTACGTGGCTGCTACGGGCTGAGCAAGAACCGTTCTTACCTCGCATCAAAACCACAACGATATTTCGTCAAATAGACTCCGTTTAACCTTCTCAAGGACCGGGCGTAGCCACACTCGATTCAACTAAAGTGAGAGAGACAGACACCGCGGTCACCTTTAAGCAACGAGTGCTCGGAGCGGCGAAACCAGTCTCGCGTAAGCGTCGCGTAATGTCGGTCCGGCCGCTTCATCTCACAATACCGCTGAACCAAAGTATGACATGCTGGTAGGCAGTATGACTTGTATCGTCCACAACTCACTTGTGTTCTACTCGTGCACATGACATCAACGCATAAAACCAGGCTCGGATGCCACTGTTGGGAAACGTAGTAATTTCAAAAATTTCCTACGATCACGCAAGACCATGGTGATGGCATAGCAACGAGAGGGGAGAGTGTCCGTCCACGTACCCTCGTAGACCGAAAGCGGAAGCGTTATAACAACGCGGTTGATGTAGTCGTACGTCCCCACGATCCGACCGATCCAAGCACCGAACGTACGGCACCTCCGAGTTCTGCACACGTTCAGCTCGATGACGATCCCCGGACTCCGATCCAGCAAAGTGTCGGGGATGAGTTCCGTCAGCACGACGGCGTGGTGACGATGTAGATGCTCCACCGACGCAGGGCTTCGCCTAAGCTCATGACGATATGACTTCTCCGGCGCAGGGCTTCTCCTAAGCTCATGACGATATGACCGAAGTGGAATATAGTGGAAGGGGCACCGCACACGGCTAAGGCAAGATCCGTAGATCAACTTGTGTGTCTTGGGGTGCCCCTGCCCCGTATATAAAGGAGACAAGGGGAGGTGGCGGCCCTAGAGGGCGCGCGACAAGGAGGAGTCCTACTCCCACGGAGTAGGACTCCCCCTCTCCTAGTTGGAGTAGGATTGGGGAGGGAAAGGGGAAGGGCGCCGCCTCTCCTGTCCTATTCGGACTGGAAGGGGAGGGGGCGCAGTCCACCTGGCCGGCCCTTCTCCTTCTCCCTCAAGGCCCATGAGGGCCCATATACCCCGGGGGTTCCGTAACCCCGGTGTTCCGTAACATCCTGTTTTCACTCGGAACCATTCAAGTCCAAACATAGGCTTCCAATATATCAATCTTTATGTCTCGACCATTTCGAGACTCCTCGTCATGTCCGTGATCACATCCGGGACTCGAACAACCTTCGTGCATCAATACTTATAAACTCATTATGAACTGTCATCGAAACGTTAAGCGTGCGGACCCTACGGGTTCGAGAACTATGTAGACATGACCTAGAACCATTCTCGGTCAATAACCAATAGCGGAACCTGGATTCCCATATTGGTTCCTACATATTCTACGAAGATCTTTATCGGTCAAACCGCATAACGACATACGTTGTTCCCTTTGTCATCGGTATGTTACTTACCCGAGATTCGATCGTCGGTATCCAATACCTAGTTCAATCTCGCTACGGTAAGTCACTTTACTCGTTCCGTAATACATCATCTCACAACTAACTCATTAGTTGTAATGCTTGCAAGGCTTAAGTGATGTGCATTACCGAGAAGGCCTGAGATACCTCTCCGACAATCGGAGTGACAAAACCTAATCTCAAATACGCCAACCCAACAAGTACCTTTGGAGACACCTGTAGTACTCCTTTATAATCACCCAGATTCGTTGTGACGTTTGGTAGTACCAAAGTGTTCCTCCGTAAACGGAGTTGCATAATCTCATAGTTATAGGAACATGTATGGGTCATGAAGAAAGCATTAACATACTAAACGATCAACTGTTAAGCTAACGGAATGGGTCATGTCAATCAGATCATTCAACTAATGATGTGACCTTGTTAATCAAATAACAACTCCTTGTTCATGGTTAGGAAACATAACCATCTTTGATTAACAAGCTAGTCAAGTAGAGGCATACTAGTGACATACTGTTTGTCTATATATTCACACATGTATTATGTTTCCGGTTAATACAATTCTAGCATGAATAATAAACATTTATCATGATATAAGGAAATAAATAATAACTTTTATTATTGCCTCTAGGGCATATTTCCTTCATATAGTTTCACGCATAGTTTACAATTCCTAAGAACTGTTGTAAAACCTTTTATCACTCATATTATCATGTCATCATTTATTACTGACAACTCTCTTATTGTAATTTCATCTATTATATATATTGTGCCATTTATGTAAGCTTCAATATTATATGCTAGCTGATTATGGATCTTCTTTATTCCTGACATATCGGTAGATACTTCAGCTTTATTATCATCTATAGTTTCAACTATTTCGGGACATCTCATAAAATATTTATCATGGATGATATTTTTAGTGCAACCAGTATCTAATAGTGCCAGTATTTTATATGAAATATTTGGCTTCGAACAATCTTAACTGGGATCCTTATTCCTAACACTTCTTTGAATGGTAATCGAACAATATATTTGTTTCCAAAACTAGTAATTGCATCTTTCAATTGTATTAATTTGTCTCCTTTTTATCCCTTACCGTTATCATTTGCTCTTTCATTTCTGTGTTTTTGGAACATTATCATTTTCCTCTTTACTATTTTCTAACTCATCTTTAAGTTTTTATAGCTCTGCTTCTAGCTTATTTATTCTATTTTCTAAATTTCTAACCCTCTGGATAATATTCGCTCTTCTGGTTCCAATTCTATCTCTTGTCTCCATTTTGATTATTGGCATTTAGGCATGAGGCACATGCTTGTTTTAAACACAAGCTACAAGTGAACCTATTATCTTGGCTTGGGTAATATATACGTAAAGCACATTTTATGTTATAATCACCTTTTCCTCTAATCCAATCATGTTCACAATCTACTTGGTTCATCATTTCAATTTTTAACCCGCTAAATCATCTATTAGGTCTATTTCATCTTCACTTGATTCATATTCGGAGCCTCATTTTCTACTTCATCTGTTTCTATAATTGAATATATTGACTCATCGTCCTTTATTTCATCATCACATACTAATATACTTTCATTAACGCTATCTATAATTAACACTCTCTTTGTTCTTCATATTTGCTGGAGTATCTTTTCTGGTCCTTATTAGGGCAAGTTCTACTTAGATGATCGGAGAGTTACATATGAAACACCTACATGTTTTATCATAGGTTTTCTTGGGATTATATCTTCTTACATTTCTTTTATGCAAGAATGGGGCTCTATTGTCTGACCTTCTTAAGAAATATCTTTTCTTAGTTTTAAAATTTCTATTATCTCTCCTTTGTGGTTTATAATATTTGTTTTTCCTATGCCTTTCTTCTCCATATGTAAGTGGTATTTGGACTATGTTATTGCAAAAATTATAATCTGATTTCTTCATAGATCTTTGGGCTTGAATACTAGTACACACCTTTCTTAATTGTTTGAAAACAAATGTTACAGCTTGAGATATATTTACCACGTTTCCGCCGTTTCCTTTTTATATTCTTCAAATATTATTGACCCTAGGGGGTCAGGCAACTTATTAAAATATCTTTCTACTACGCCTACATTAAAACCTTGTTTAGCAGTAGTAGCATTATACAAATAATGCTGGGAAAATTCTTTAATACCTTTCCAGCTAGTTAATGTTAACTTTTCTATTTCTCTTAACCTTTCATTTTGCAATGAGGTATGACCTAATTCTGGATCTTCTGCTATGATCATATTTGAGATAACATTCGCAAAGTTATTAGGGTTACTTCCTGCCCTTTTAATTCTTCATATTGACTAGGTATGATTCTACCCATTGTTCCCAAAGAACTTTTACATATTCTCCTAAAATGTTTCAAGATATGTTAACATATCTTCTAGCTTAGTGCCTATGCTATACTGATTTTGTATATATTTTGTACTATTAAACCTTTCCATATGCTAATTATATTCGCCAATCTATTGGATCATGAGCTGCTAGGTTTAATATAGCACCATCATTTTATAATTTTGGAATTGCACTGGTTTTTCAAAATCTCTTCTTTTAGTACCCATGTATCTATATTGTCCTGGGATATATGTAGGTTGATAATCATCTTTTTCTGGAGGCCATTGTCCAGCTGTCCTGGTAGGTCTCTCTCTTTCTCCTTCTCTTTTACAGATGATTCTCCATATCCCTTCTTCTTTTACCACTACTTTCTACTTCCATGGCTTCCATTGCATTGTCTAAATTATGTAGTCCCACATCATCTAGTGAGTTATAGAAATCACTATTTTGTTCTGAATCATCATACCTTTCATCTTCTAACCACATTTCTTTTATTAATTCCTCCTCTTCCTCATAACTTTCTAATAATAACTTATTATTGATATCCCATTGCTCTTCTTCACTAACAATTTCTTCTTTTGAATAATATTCTTATCTTTATTATTATTATTATTGATAGAATTTTTATTAATAATAGCATTTGCTTTTCTTTCTGGATGCTATAATTTTATCTTCCATGCTTGAACTACTAGTGGCAGGCATTTTATGGTTTTTTAGTTTCTTTAACCTTGCAATTTCTCTAATAATAAATAGTTCTCTTTCTCTAATTTTTGGCTAATCCTTTGTCATAGAATGACTATATTCCCATTCAATATGCTTTAGCTTCTTTTCCCAATGAATTATTTCATCATCTAAATTAGCCTTTTCCATACATTCAGATATACCTTTATTCTTATCATCATTAATTTCTGATTCTGACATAAATGATTCAGAGTCTTCTATTGATGCAGCTTTATAGTTCATAAATCGAATACTGCTACTTCCTTCACAATTTTGATAGCTTATGTAATTTTCAGGTTGCTTTAATTCTTTTTTCTCTATTAATTCTCCTATCTTCCATTCTTCTCCTGCTCTTTCTTCAGAGCCAATTTTAAGAGGATTCATAAATTTAATACCTTTTGATTGCATGCTATCAAGTACGTCATTCACATTCACTCTATATCTGGAGCTACTTCTATTAGTGAGCCTTCCTATAAATTCTATGCTTACTAGCAAATTTGTTCCTTTAAAATCTTCATAACCTTTAGTTTGGAAACCAAAACTCATTTTTTCAATAAATTCTTTTACAGGCATCATTAGGTCTGGAGCTATATAGGTTATTAATCTATTTTCATTCATGTCTCCTTCCAAAAATCCTAATGCTGCTTTGTCTACTGATTCCCATCTTCTATCTAATAATGTTATTAAAACCTTTGCACCTAATTTCTTTCTTGTCATACCTTTGACTCCTATGATATACATACCTTGATGAATATATTTATAACCACAATATTTTAGTTCATTTTCAATATTTTTGCTTACAATTCTTAAATCTACTGGGTGTGTTAACACACTTAATTCTACTTCTCTGGATATTCTATATAGACCACTTTTACTTTCAAACATACCCATGTGGTATACTTGCTGCGGCTTTATTTTTCTCAGGTATCTTTTGATATCTTTCTAGATCTCTTTGTATATCAATAACTTCTTCAATGCTATCAATATCATCAGCTTTGCATGATAATCTATGCTTCATGGCCAGAGGTCTTGAATCTTGCCTTACTAATTGGAGGGTTTTGTCTCTTCTAAGGAAGCCTTTAGATACGTCCATTTTCTAAATTAATATTTCTAGTAGAGGCAACTATTCCAGATGATGATAACACAATTTCTTTGTTGCTTTGAACACTTTTTAGCTTATCTAATACTTGAATTAGTAGTTGGATGATTGTGTTATTTTGTCTTATTATTACTTTGGAATCTTCCTTTGGGGAGTCGTGATCGGAGAATCCTACAGGAGGTGACAGGTATTTTGCTACTTCGTTTAATGCTTGAGTATATTCAGTCATAAAATTATGAGATAATCAAAGTTTTAACCTCTTGCACCAACTTTTTAATTTCAAGTATATCTTGTCTTGTATCAGTGCGTGGGAGTGACTCTTTGCCTTTACTTAAGTAACGACCTATTGACAACACTTCCTCTTTAATATAATCGTTATTCTTGCAAACTGTATTCTGTCTTGCTTTTGCTTCCTCTAGCTTATGTAAAGCTAGATCAATTTTATTATTCAAACCTGAATACTTATCCGCAAGTTTTGGTATTCTTTAAATAAACTTTCAAATTTTTGGTCTAAGTTATCTTGTCTTTTTCCCCAAGATATGTAAAAGTTATATATCAAATCGACGACTGTATTTAACTGGCTATGAGATGAATGCCAGATATGCTCTTCAGAAGGATTTACTCTACACCTTATATTTAGATTTTCCTTGGTATTTATAACTTTACCTGCGCTAACTTCTAAGTTTAAATATTTTAACCTTTCAATGATTAAACGCTGGACCTGATACAAACAATATAGGGGATTAAATTTTTTACTAAACTTAGCTTAATATGTGATTAGATTTTGATTAGGTTAATTTGGGATTAGGTGGAAGTGGTAGACAGGTATGCTTTTTATCTTGAATAGTATTTACTATACACTAGGTAGGGCACTATTCACAATAGTGCTCCACTATTGAATACACTATTTGAAATAGTATTCCACTATTCACAGCAATATTTAATTCAATATGATTACCTTCACGTTCTAACTTGATTATATATTTAATGCAGGATCTATTTAGAGGCTGGCGAGGCCAATAATTCGTCCGACGGTGTGCGCAGAGGTGTAAAATCCTACTCGGTACTCACCATATTTTTCATTATGTTGCATCAGATGTAGCTAGTTACGTTCACTTAGCAGTTTTAATTGCAAATTTATGGGGTAAATTCCTATCGTCTTCCCAGGCAGTTCCACCCGAAGGGAACACTTCTCTATGGCCACAAGGTTCTCATTCAAACGCCGCTCTGGGCTACACAGAGAACTACACACGCAGAGGTTTCTCCTATAAGATCCCTAGCATAAGAACTCGTCCCATAAATTCATAAGTAAAAATACCAAGTGAAACCAAGAAACTACATCATTTCAACAACATAATTTACATATGGCTTTCCCTTTCGGGATGTCCCGAAGGGATTACACACAACTAGGAAATTACCTTCAAACTCTTGACGAACTAAGCGCCTTCTTGGCTATTCTACTAGTAGTGGTGGTGGCTAGACTATGAAGGAAGTGGTGCTCTGGTGGAGAGTGATGCTCTGAGTGCTTCGTGCTCTCCCTTCTCTTGTGTGTTGTGTCCTCTTGAGCCCAGCGTCTCCTTTTATAGCCGCGAGGGGTGGCTGCAAGGGAGGCCTTCGGGAGCCTTCCTTCACTTATTTTACGCACGGTAGTATGCACACATGTCCTACTAGGGTACACACGTGTCCTTCTAATAATATAGAAAAATGTGAGAGAGTGCCGACAAGCTTCAATCTTCAGGAATATTTGCTTTCTTCACGTGGCATTGTCTCTCGGTGAATAATTGGCTGGCTCTTCTTTTCTTCTTCGCTTGCCAGCGATGCACTTCTTTATGCCTTCAGATAGGTAGCTCTTCCTTAGGAATCCTTGTGTCAGTGTATGCGTACATACATGCCAAGGCTGCTTAAATATTCAGCACTGCTTATTCATTTAATTTAAATTTAATTTAACTTGTTTAAATATTAGATATTACTTTTTTTTATAGGGGGGTCCCTCCCTGCTCATATAATTGATAATACCTTATCAATATTTAAAGGATCTATTATGGGAATTTCTATCAATATTCGGGTCGGGTATATGTCCTCCGCGCCCGAATAATTGATAGAAATTCTCATAATACATCCTTTAAATATTGATAAGGTATTATCAATTATATGGGCAGGAGGACCTATATATATATATATATATATATATATATATATATATATATATATATATATATATATATATATATATATATATATATATATATATATATATATATATACAGACGGTCTATTCTGCTAATATTAGCAGAATAACTATTCTGCACACCACTTCCGCACTGCACGCTGAACGCAATTGCACGTCATTCTTTGAACCAAGCGTGCTGCAGTACTCACACGAGTGAACTTCTCGTCGGAAAAAACTGCACGCGTTATTTATTTGGTACTGTTTTTGCTCTAATTTTTTAACCGTTTATCGGAATGAGGCGTGTAATATACCGTTGAAAAGCTATGGATTAGGTGCAACTTCGACATGTTGAATATTTTTCGAGATTCCACACGGTTTAAGAGCAGTTTTGAAAATTATGCGACGGATGACGAGTGGTAGCGAGCGTTTTTTCGCGTTTTCTTCTAAATCGCTTGTCGCAATGAAGCAAACGATACATCGTTGGATAGATATCGTCGAGGCGCATCTTTTTCATATATAAATCTTTCTCTAATTCATTATGGTTTAAGAGCAGTTTCAAATTTACTAAATCGCGGAATTCTGTTTTTCAAGTTTTTAAAAAAATTCGGTACTGTTTTCGCTCCAGTTTTTGAACCGTTTGTCAAAACGAGGCGTGTGATACGCCGTTGGAAAGCTAAGAACGAGGTGCAACTTTCATATGTTGAAATATTTTTGAGATTCCTTACGGTTATTAGTTAATTTTGAAAATCGTGCGGCTCACGACGAGTGGCAGCGGCCGTTTTTCGCGAAATTTTTGCAAACCGCGGTCGGAATGATTCAAACGATACGCCGTTGGAAAGATATCGACGATATGCAACTCTTTCATGTAGAACACTCTCTCTAAATCTTTACGGTTTAAGAGGAATTTCAAATTTACCGAAATGCGGACACTCTGTTTTTCGCGACACCAAAATCGACGAAGTGAACTCCATCTGACAGAAAAGATCCCCGCTTCAGATGTAAAAGCGCACTGCATCCGACTGGCGAGCGAAATGCATGATTTCTTTTGTCTTGATTTTTGTTATTCATTTTTTAGTCGGACACCACATGAGCTGCATCCGACGGCCAAACGCACTGCAGTTTCTAATCAAGTTGACTGATTCCGCACTGCATCAGACGGTCAAGTGAACTTCATGATTTTTTTGTCAAACGTAAATTTTTCTTAGACAAGTTTTTGTTGTCTTTTCTTTCAGTTTTTTTATCGAAAGTGGACCGCAAAGAGGAGGCAAGTGAACCGCGACATATATCGAAGTGAACCTCATTACTATCTTTGTTGTTGCGCTAAATTTTTAGCACTTTTCATTTTTGGGCACAAGTGAACAACATCACTCTCAAAAGTGAACCACATCCGAGGACCAAAAGCACTGCATGCATTGATATAGTCGACTGATTTTTAAAGCACACGAAACAAATTACACTTCATACATAGGGGGTAATAAGCTGCAACACAAATGTTACTTATCATTATTATCCTTTTGCTTTTGTTTTTGTGCACGATTACATAGAGAACTGTCCCCCCACGACAAGTGAACCGCACCAAAATTCATAAATCAAAACAACAAATCAAGGGCAATACAAAGTGAACCTGAGATAGCTTTTTTCTCAAGAGAAAAAAAACATATGAAACAACAAAAGGTACTGCATGCTCATATCTTTCCTAAGCACTCCACCCGCACATACCAACAAAACTGTACTAAAATGAAAAAAGTAACAGGAACAAAAGTGCAAACTAGAAGCATTTTACAATCTGGTCGGGTTGGCAATGTTGTGGCATGCGAGCACTGCACGCGCTACTTTTCCAAACTGCATGCACATGCCTGCCCGTACTTCACGCCTACATGTCGCAAACTGCTAAGGGGGACTTCACCGTGCGAATGTCACAAGGCGGGCTCTAAATATGATTAGGCAAGCCTATACGTCGATGCAAGGTGCACTGCAACAATAGAGCGAATAAAAGTTAACTTTGGCACAAATTTTTGGTCTTTTTCAGTCTCAGTACGAACAAAGTGAGCTGCAGCGGAATTAGTTAGAGAGCATACAAAATAAAGAGAAATCAGATTATACAGCATACAATTTTTTTTGAAGCCCACAAACTGAAGCCATGGGTTGGCCATGGCCGCGCTAGCCGAACTGCAGAGGAAACTTGCCAGAACCTCGCTGCCGATGGAACTCGTTCATACTCGCGGCGGTGCTTCACCGAACTGCAGTGTACTGGATGGAATCTTTGGTGGTGGGGAAGCACCATCCGCTTCCTCTTGCGCATTCTGCAACAGATCGAGTGGCTGGGTTACGCCAGGTGAGGCCGGTGGTGCTCACCGTTGCCGAGGCGCGTGGTGGCCACAACCTAGACCGTGACCTGGTCGTCGACGGCGGGGAAGGGGGCGCACGACCTCAGAGGGAGGGAAGGGAGGTGTGGCTCGGTGGCCGTGGATGTCGACGGTGGCTGGAGAGGACGAACCCCGTCTGCGCCTAGCCATGGATGAAGAGGAAGACACCGGGGCAGGGAGATGGGAGATGGTGAAGGAACGGGGAGGGGAGAGTCGCCGGTGACCCCCGAGCCCCTCGGATCCCACACGATCCATGAATCCAGCTGCCCCCTTGGCCCGGTGGTTGGTACTTGGTAGGTACGGCAACGCATAGATCCGAGGCCGACCACGCGCGGGCAGGAAGGAGGAAGCGTGCCCAGATCTCGTCGTTGCTGGAAGGAAGGGTGTGCGCCGGCCCGCCGGATCCATGTTGCTGCTGGAGGGGAGAGGACGAGGGGAGTTGGATGGGGTTGGGGGCAGTCGCCGGGACAGTGTAGGGGACCGGCGGCGCTCGGTCCCGGCGCCTGGGCGGTGCAGCGGGGTTGGATCTGTCCCATGACCGCCGTGTCATGGCCGGATCCATGGCCCGGGCGACGCGGAGGCGCGTGGGTCGTGAGGGTGCTGGGGACACGGCGATGCGGGGGCGCGAGGGCGATGGCGGCGGTGCTACAGCGGGGGCGCGGGAAGGAAGGAGGCGGCGCTGCAGCGGGTGCGCGGGGAGGGAGGCGGCGGCGCCATGGGATGGAGGAGCACGGTGGAGAGATGAGTGGGGTGGGGTAGGTCGTGGGATGGAGGAGCACGGGGGAGAGATGAGTGAGGTGGGTAGCACCGTGGCAGAGATAAGGTGGTTTTTTGTGTGTGCGCAGTTCGGTCGACCATCGTAAGTGGTTAGTTTGTAGCTGCGGGGTTGGTCGGGAGGTGTTAGCAGAATAAGAAAGTGGTGTGCAGAATAAGACTCTTAAGGGTGTTATCATAATAGACCCACCTATATATATATATATATATATATATATATATATATATATATATATATATATATATATATATATATATTGGATGTAAGTTAGCATGAATTATTATTGTTGACATCACCCAAAGGTGAATACATTGGGAGGCAACACTATAAGCCCCTATCTTTCTCAGTGTCCGATTAAAACTCCATAACCATTAGTATTGCGTGAGTGTTAGCAATTGTACAAGACTATATGATAGTTGAGTATGTGGAGTTTGCTAAATCGAAGCTCTGACATAGACCCTTCCTGAAAATAAGATGAATTGCAGTTGTTTGATGACTGAGAATGGAGTTTGCTAGTTTTCAAGAAAGTTTATGGTCTATGCTTTAACATGTGAATTGCTTGTTACTTGTTCGTGAGAAGTTTTATGAGATGAACTACTGTTATGACATATAATCATGCTAGAAAAGGTGATTGAAATTATCATTGATCAAACTTGTGCACCTTCTAGCATTCACACTTCATAAATTCTTTCTTTTATCATTTACCTACTCGAGGACGAGCAGGAATTAAGCTTGGGGATGCTGATACGTCTCCAACGTATCTATAATTTATGAAGCATTCATGCTATTTTATTATCTGTTTTGAATGATTACGACCTTTATTATACACTTTTATATTACTTTTGGGACTAACCTATTAACCGGAGGCCCAGCCCATATTGCTGTTTTATTGCCTGTTTCAGTATTTCGAAGAAAAGGAATATCAAACGGAGTCCAAACGGAATGAAACCTTCGGGAGTGTGATTTTTGGAAACGATATGATTCGGGAGACTTGGAGTTCAAGCCAGGGAAGGTTCGAGGAAGCCAGGAGATAGGAGGGCGCGCCCCTGTCTCCTGGGCCCCTTGAGGCTCCCCGACCGACTTCTTTCGCCTATATAAGTCCACGTACCCTAAAAACATCGAAGACGAAGATAGATCGGGAGTTCCGCTGCCGCAAGCCTCTATAGTCACCAAAAACCTCTCGGGAGCCCATTCCGGCACCGTGCCTGAAGGGGGAACCCATCACCGGTGGCCATCTTCATCATCCCGACGCTCTCCATGACGAGGAGGGAGTAGTTCACCCTTGGGGCTGAGGGTATGTACCAGTAGTTATGTGTTTGATCTCTCTCTCTCTCTCTCTCTCTCTCTCTCTCTCTCTCTCTCTCTCTCTCTCTCTCTCTCTCTCGTGTTCTCTCTATGGCACGATCTTGATGTATCGCGAGCTTTGCTATTATAATTGGATCTTATGGTGTTTCTCCCCCCTCTACTCTCTTGTGATGAATTGAGTTTTCCTCTTGAAGTTATCTTATCGGATTGAGTCTTTAATGATTTGAGAACACTTGATGCATGTCTTGCCGTGCTTATCTGTGGTGACAATGAAATATCACGTGCCACTTGATGTATGTTTTGGTGATCAACTTGCGGGTTCCGCCCATGAACCTATGCATAGGGGTTGGCACACGTTTTTGTCTTGACTCTCTGGTAGAAACTTTGGGGCACTCTTTGAAGTACTTTGTGTTGGTTGAATAAATGAACCTGAGATTGTGTGATGCATATCGTATAATCATGCCCACGGATACTTGAGGTGACAATGGAGTATCTAGGTGACATTAGGTTTTGGTTGATTTGTGTCTTAAGGTGTTATTCTAGTACGAACTCTTAATAGATCGATTCGAAAGAATAACTTTGAGGTGGTTTCGTGCCCTACCATAATCTCTTCGTTTGTTCTCCGCTATTAGTGGCTTTGGAATGACTCTTTGTTGCATGTTGAGGGATTGTTATATGATCTATCTATGTTATTATTGTTGAGAGAACTTGCACTAGTGAAAGTATGAACCCTAGGCCTTGTTTCCTATCATTGCAATACCGTTTACGCTCACTTTTATCATTAGTTACCTTGCTATTTTTATTATTTCAGATTACAAAAACCTTTATCTACCATCCATATTGCACTTGTATCACCATCTCTTCGCCGAGCTAGTGCACCTATACAATTTACCATTGTATTGGGTGTGTTGGGGACACAAGAGACTCTTTGTTATTTGGTTGCAGGGTTGCTTGAGAGAGACCATCTTTATCCTACGCCTCCCACGGATTGATAAACCTTAGGTCATCCACTTGAGGGAAATTTGCTACTGTCCTACAAACCTGTGCACTTGCAGGCCCAACAACGTCTACAAGAAGAAGGTTGTGTAGTAGACATCAGCGCCCTCCGATCTTGTGGGCTCCTCGTGGACCCCCCTGACTTGTCCTCGACACCAAAAAATCCTATAAATATAAAAACCCCCAGAAATAAACCTAGATCGAGAGTTCCGCCACCGCAAGCCTATGTAGTCACCAAAAACCAATCGGGACCCTGTTCCGGCACCCTTCCGGAGGGAAGAATCATCACCGGTGGCCATCTTCATCATCCCGGCGCTCTCCATGAGGAGGAGGGAGTACTTCACATTAGGGGCTGACGGTATGTACTAGTAGCTATGTGTTTGATCTCTCTCTCTCTCTCTCTCTCTCTCTCTCTCTCTCTCTCTCTCGTGTTCTTGATTTGGCATGATCTTGATGTACCACGAGCTTTGGTATTACAGTTGGATCTTATGATGTTTCTCCCCCTCTACCTTCTTGTAATGGATTGAGATTTGCCTTTGAAGTTATCTTATCGGATTAAGTCTTTAAGGATTTGAGAACACTTGATGTATGTCTTGCATGTGCTTATCTGTGGTCACAATTCGATATTCACGTGATCCACTTGATGTATATTTTGGTGACCAACTTGCGGGTTTTGTGACCTTGTGAACTTATGCATAAGGGTTGACACACGTTTTCGTCTTAACTCTCTAGTAGAAACTTTGGGGCACTCTTTCAAGTTCGTCGTGTTGGTTTGAATAGATGAATGTGAGATTGTGTGATGCATATCGTATAATCAAACCCGCGGATACTTGTGGTGACATTGGAGTATCTAGGTGACATTAGGGTTTTGGTTGATGTGTGTCTTAAGGTGTTATTTTAGTACAAACTCTAGGGTTATTTGTGACACTTATAGGAATAGCCCAATAGATCGATTAGAAAGAATAACTTTGAGGTGGTTTCGTACACTACAATAATCTATTCGTTTGTTCTCTGCTATTAGTGACTTTGGAGTGACTCTTTGTTGCATGTTGAGGGATTGTTATATGATCTAATTATGTTATCATTATTGAGAGAACTTGCACTAGTGAAAGTATGAACCCTAGGCCTTGTTTCTAAGCATTGCAATACCGTTTTTGCTCACTTTTGTTACTAGTTACCTTGTTGTTTTTATATTTTCAGATTACAAAAACCTATATCTACCATCCATATTGCACTTGTATCACCATCTCTTCACCGAACTAGTGCACCTATACAATTTATCATTGTATTGGGTGTGATGGGGACACAAGAGACTCTTTGTTATTTGGTTGCAGGGTTGTTGGAGGGAGACAATCTTCATCCTACGCCCCCCATGGATTGATGAAACTTAGGTCATCCACTTGAGGGAAATTTGCTACTGTCCTACAAAACTCTGCGCTTGGAGGCCCAACATGAGTCTACAAGAAGGTTGCGTAGTAGACATCACTTTGATATGTTTAATGTTTGTCACTAGGGTCCGAGTGTCATGATTTCATCTTTGGCCCCTCTATATTATCATCAATATATTTGAGTTCTTGATCCTATGTGCTAGTTGTATGCACTTGTTATTGTTCTGATCCGTAGACCCCAATGTGACAATAATTGGGATACTCTCTAGGGATAACTGTAATTTGAGGAGTTAAAGTATTAACCCTGTGTTAATGCTTTGTTCCGGTTCTCTATTAAAAGGAGGCATTCATATCCCTTAAATTTTCTTATGGACCTCGCTGCCACGGGAGGGTAGGATAAAAAACGTCATGCAAATTATTCTTATAAGCACGTATGACTATATATGAAATACATGCCGACATTGAATTGATGAATTGAAACTATTGCGTATCGCTCTAGGTTCTGACTGTTTATATGATGAATGTCATCCAACACAAATATCCATCGTTTATCCAATGCCTACGCTTTGCTCATATTGATCATTGCTAAGTTACTATTGTTGTTGCTGCTGTTAGAATGCACTACAAAACTGCTATTGTTATTGTTCCTATTATTGTTACTATTGTTACTGCTATTATCAAAACTATCAAACTACTATGTTACTAAATACTTTGCTGCAGAAATATTATCTTCCAGATGTGGTTGAATAGACAGTTCAACTGCTAAGGCTCATAAAAAATACCTCATGTGTATCACACTGCATTTAGTCACATTGGAGAAATCCGCATGAAGAAATTCCATAATGATGGATTTTGGAGTCATATGATTATGAATCATCTGACACTTGCAACTTTCGTCCAAATAGTGAAGTAAACTAAAATACCGTTCACAGGCTATAACGAATGAGCAACAAAATAATTGGAAATATGTATATTGATGCATAGCAACATGTGACGCCCCCGATTCAATCATACACTAACCATACACGCAGAATATGCACGATCAAGATCAGGGATTCACGGAAAGATATCACAACACAACTCTAGACACACAAAAAATACAACCTTCATATTACAAGCCAGGGGCCTCGAGGGCTCGAATACATAAGCTCGAAACACAAGCGTCAGCGGAAGCAACAATATCTAAGTACAGACATAAGTTAAACAAAATTGCCTTAAGAAGGCAAGCACAAATGCAACAACGATCGAAAAGGCAAGGCCTCCTGACTGGGACCTCCTAACTACTCCTGGTCGTCGACGGTCTCCACGTAGTAGTAGGGTCCAACGGGGTGGTAGTAGTAGTAGACGGGGCAGCTGGCTCCTGGGATCCACAATCTGATCGCAACAACCGCATATAAGGGAAAAGGAGGTAGCAAAGCAATCGTGAGTACTCATCCGAAGTACTCGCAAGACGTACATCAGATCTAAGCTAAGTATGCATCAGTATCAAAGGAATGAGGTTGTATCTGTGGACTAAACTGCAGAATGCCAGAAGAGAAGGGAAAACCTAGCATATCGAAGACTAGCATCTTCAAGCATCTTGCAGCATGTAGAGGAGTAAAGAATATCATTTTATTATTAAAAAGCATGTTGTATTATTAACACCGAGAGATCGTTCCTCGACTCCCTGCGAAAAAGCAATCCCGGAGCAACATATCCATCTCATGTCTCAAGTATCCATTTACAGTTGTAATAGGTCAGGATACAACTCCGATTGTCCATTACCGTGGACACTGCTATTTGAGTAGATAACTTCCTTGCATGGGTGGAACACATTACCCAACACACTTGATTACTCTGGCCGGACACACTTTCCTAGGTCATGCCCGGCCTCGAAAGGTCAACATAGCGTAGTCCTACCTACGCTTCATAGAGAGGTCCTTGCCGGTCTACATCCTAAGCACTCCGGGGTCTTGGGTCCATCGCCCTTTGCACCAGGGTCGTTGTCTGCAGGGTGAATATCAGCGCCACCTCTATCATGGATGGCACGATTCGACCGTGCCACAATGCTGAACTGGATGTCTGACAGAGCTTTTAGAAGAAACGTACGACGCCGAGTGCCCATAACTATTCCCGCGTGGCGGTTACTGCGTATAGGCCAGTGGCCAACTTAGATAAAATACCCAAACCCTTAGTGTATTGGGAGCTCACGGAGATGAGCGGAGACTCATGATCATGTGACCCCGTCGCCCCGTCTCAAGGAAATACTGCAAGGGCTAGGCACAACCCTCTCACTAGGGCGGTCTACCTGCTTGGCCGTGCCTCATCTTTATCTCGCGGGTAACTCCAGGTCAACCCGACTATCCAGAGACTGTAGGTAACTCAGGTCCATCTCTACCGGGCTGGTAGCGCCTATCCCTTCAGTCCCGCAGTAATAGTAACTGTCGCGGGTACCCTCACTGTCAATCTGACTTCACATATCTCGTGGGTACCCCTCGGGTCCGACCCGACTTTAACATGGGCCTGAGGTAAAAGTCAAGGTAACCGTGTGTCTAAAACACCAAGGGGGAAACCCCGAGGAATCACCCTCGAAGGATTCCACTCGATGTAATCGTCAAGGTGAAATTAGGAGGAATCACCCTCGAGGTTCACACTTGAGGTGTTGCACGATAGTCTTATCGAGAGTGGCGAAGGAGGAATCATCCTCGACAGACCATGACCGATTAGCTATACTACAGAGTTATCACCCAACATTGCCATATCTAGCGCGCCCGTTGCAGATGCTTAGTGAGGACGAACACAGGATGCCCATTAGTCAACATGCAAACTGGCCGATGATCATCCCTATTGCGCCGTAGGGCCGTAGCTCCCTTGGTTCAACCCTTCCGCCATTAGGATTGTATCTGTGGAGAATCCATTTAGACGAAGAAGAACTCGAACAATGCATTGTGGAGGACAAATTTTGCCGTTCAAACTACACCGACGAGCATAAGGCTACGCCACGCTCAATGAATTGTTCTTCTAATTACTCGAATCCATCTAGGCATCTACGTGCTCGATGTGAAACATTTTTAAGTTGTGAACTCTCTCACAAGCCCACATTTTACACTTCTTTTACAACGGAGCAATGCTCAACTTTCTTCACCGAAATACAACAGAGCATCCAGAAATAATAACTCAATTCTACGAGATAACAATTATCTCAAGAAATTACATTGAGAAACACCAACAAACAAAAAATCACATAGATAAAAGAACCCTAAAGGACATTTGCAAGGGTAAGCAAGTCACGAGACCAAAATATGACATAGTCCGATAGCACACAGCATGTGACGAAAACTCTGGTTTCACTTCCTGTGTCCACATTTAACTTTACTTACCAACTCACTACAAATATACCCCCTAAAAGATATTTAAGGAAGGCGTTAACCAGTTAACCACCTGAAGTGCAATTTTCTTGGCAAGAAGAGCTAAGACAGAATACACTGGAAGATTGGTCATGCAAGCCAAATCCAACCACCGAGTTCAGCCACTGCAAGATTTTGCGTATTTAATCACTCTCTGAGCTGCCGTCTGAACCAGCAAAATCAATGCACGTACTACTACCGCCGCCATATGCTTGGCTACTAGGGTGAACAACGGTTGGCTTGAAGCCTTCGCAGCCGTGGCAATGCCCTAGAAAACAGACACACATAAAAAAAGAGCCAGACAAATATTAACACGAATAAACAAAATAGATTGCAGCTAACCTAAACGTTACGATTACATGCTACTCTGGACTTCTGAAAATATAGATAGCATGCATATTTACATCCAGTAAGCAGCAGGGACATATGATGTAGAAAAACAACTGACAGTTTCAACGAACGTTCATTCTATTTGCAGGATGTTACAATTACGAAAGGTGACACTATTCACTCCATGTAGCAGGAAAGGCATGCAAAATCACAACGATTGTACTAGTTTCAACGAGTTTACTGCATGGACATCTTGTATCCAGGATGTGGTCTGGGAAATTAAAGTACTCAGGACAAGGAAAAAGAATGAATTGCACATATATATACATAAATTAGAATCTCTGTAGCAAGTACGTACCATTATCATTTTCCCCAACAATGCAGCACAGGAGCACATCATTCTCGCCATGGAAAGGGGAGTCAACCTCAGAGAAGAAGAGCTTGGTGCTGTCGTCATCAGCAGAATGCCGACCCTCTGGCTTAGCGGTGAAGTTGTAATGGATGCAGCCCCCTCCAAACTCCCAAAACTGACGGATCACTCGTACCTCCACCAGCTCAAACTGAAAAAAAAAGATGAAAAAGGTACAATCACAACATAGAACTCCGGGTTAACACACACACACTTAATAGAGAGAGAGAGAGAGAGAGAGAGAGAGAGAGAGACCTTGGTGCTGTTTGCTCTGTTGTATTTACGCAGAGCTACCTTGGCATGGAGTCGCGCGGCCTTTTGCCGAAATGCGACTCTCTTCTCACGGAGTGCATTCCTTACCTCCGGAGGTTTCCTCTGCCTCGGTAAACACTCGTCTTCATCTTCCTCACCGAAATCCAGGGTGCCGTACTCATATTTGGGTCGAGGGAAAGTGAACCGGAACCTAAATCCATGTTCCTCCATGTTGACACCTTCAGGAGTGCTCCTCTCCTTGGAAGCACAAGCAGCTTGGCTCCTGATGCATGGGGTACTCCTCTCCTTGGAAGCCCACCCAGCTCGACTCCTGATGCATCGACAAATTATGATTATGTCATAGAAATGATCAAAGACCATTTGGCACGCTCTACCACTTAAAATTGAAGTTACCAGTATTGTTTTTCCATTTTTACTGTGATTAAGTGATGGCGTGTCTCTCTGAGAGATGCGTCCAGAGTTTGTTAGAAACCAGTTACAGGAAATCAAAAAATTGCATGGTTTATCTCAAATTCAAATTTGACATCAGGAATTAAACAGCTGTCAGGCGTGGATGACAGTTGCTACTGTCAATCAGAGCTTCTGAGCAGTTGTGATGTTACTATTTTCCGGAACAGATAGGTTCAGTACAATCCTTAGCCCATGATCAATGCAGCTGGCAGTGCAAGAAGAAAAATTCAAGTAACCATGAAAACAGTAGTTTGCAATGGGCTTGATATTGGCAACCTGAGGGGATTTAAGTTACCGACTCCGCAAGGCCGCAATCACATTTCAACATACCCAAAATGATATTGAACAGAGAACAGTCAGAGAGAGAGTCTTTTTTTTACCTTGCGTACCTCCCCCTGGAAGCAGCGGATGAGACTGCGGCTGGAGCAGGATGGTGCTGCTTTGGCTCCTCTGGCAAATTCTCCTTGTGCCTGAACCAGAACATGCCAATAATTCAGAATTACTAGAGTGAACAACGGAAGCAGAGCCGTCCGCACAATCTATGAAACCCAATGATTAATTCTACTTTGGCAAAATTTCACACAGAACCGTACGTATGAGATTGATTGTTCAAACAGGATGTGAGTGGAATCCGGAATCAGATGTACTACGTACGTAGGACTGTACTAGTTTCCAAACGAATCGAACAGAATGAAGCAGGAAAATGGCATAGGAGGACGCGACGTACTGGGACGGCGTCGATCCCGGCTTCGAATAGGAGGGGGGCTTAGCTCTGGATCCCGCCTCAGCTTGCAGAAATGAATGGATCAGAAAGGGGTCTGGGTTCTATTTCCGGGCCGGGCAGGACGTGAAGGCCAGAAGAAGAAGAGAAGTGCGCCTTCCCGGTAAGGAAGAGGATAAAAGAGAAAATCTATTTGATTGTCTCTCGGCCAATATCGATTTTTAGAAAGAGAAAACAAGAATTTTCTTCTTTTTTTATTAACATTAAGAAAAATAATATAACTAAAATGGAATTGGCAATATAATTTTTATAGACTTCTGAAAGAAAAAAAGGGGTCTTTTGCAACCGTTATTTCTTATTTCTTGCCTATATCATATCACGGAAACCTTTCGCTTTGGAACGTGGAGAGATGGCTGAGTGGACTAAAGCGGCAGATTGCTAATCCGTTGTACAATTTTTTTGGCGAGACCTTGGGCAGCGGGCCAAGGGGCGGCGGGGGGCGCCTTGGGGGCACGACGACTGGGCGGTTCAGAAACTGCATGATGCGCATGTCGACGCTGCCTTGCCCTTGCGAGCCTCCCGCGCCGGCTCTGCACCTGTCCAGATCGAGCTGCGACCAGCAGGGTTTAGGGCCCTTCCCCCACCGGTCGTAGGCGGTCGGCTCACGGAGAGGAGAGTGGAACGGGATGAAGCAGTCATCCATGGACATGATGGCGTCGCCGTCGGTGACGCTGCCGAAGACGGGGAGGGCGGAGGAGGAGAGCGGGTGAACGAACGAACTATGGTTTGCTTGGTTGTTTAATTGGGGAATTTGTGGGGAAAGCTAATTTGGATCCCAAGCTACAATGAGCCTTGTGCCTATATTTTTCAAATGAGTTGGAAAAAATTCCATAACTTCTGTGTGCATGCACATGCCAATGATGTATGTATTGTACGTACTCCCTCCATCCCAAAATAGTGTCTTAATTTTGTACTAAGGTTAGTACAAAGTTGTATTAACCTTAAGACATTTATTTTGAAACGGAGGGAGTATTTTTTTTTGTAAATTATACCTCGATCGGTGGTCTACACAAAAAGACAAATGTGTGGGTCAAAATAGATCTACTTTTTTTCTTCTTTTATATAGATCCATACACTAGACTTATTTATGTAAATCTTACAAAATAAAGTACCCTTTTGTAGCAGTATAAATCTTTTGTGTCAATCACTGTCATGTTTTTCATGAAGCAAATGCTACCAAAGTGGATTTGGGTAAATCCATGTATTTATTTGATCAGACTTTGTAGAATAACAATATAATAAAGTTGGATGCGTGCATCTTTGAATTTAGAGGCCGGGGGTTTCAATCTTCTTTTAAAAAAGTGTTATCAGCATTTACAACCGGACCTCCAAACTTGTTCCAAACCCCGGACGGTCCCAGTCGGTGCACGGACATTTTTTGGCCACCCAACCGGGCTCCCCAAAGCGGGCACAAACACCCGAACTGACCGGCACTCCTCATACCTGGGCCATATCTGAGACGGATATGGAACCCCCTGGACACGCCCGCCATGTTGGACTTACGTTTAGGGCCCAGGTGGGACACGGAGAGACCGTTGGTCCGACAGGCGCCTCCTTCGCTCCGAACCGCGTGGCGCCGCTCCGGCATGCCTCCCGAGGAAGGTAGCCGACTATCCAACCCGGACGGCGGCGGCCCAACCCTAGCCCGCCCCACTTTTACCCCTTTCTCTTCTCCGCAGCCGACACTTCCACTTCCGTCCGCCGCTTGCCATGCCAAGGCGCTGGATCGCCGGATCACCACCTACATCGTGCTCACTTCAGAGCAGAGGCTGCAGTTGCTGGAGGAGATCCGGGTAAGGCGGGCTGCTCGCTTCGCCGCTGGCCTTCCTTCAGATTCCGCAGAGGAGGCGGGGGAGGAGGAGGAAGCGGAGCCCATGGGCACATGGAGGAGGCGGCCCAATGGTATAAGGTCAAATAACATGGACACGGCATGGAGATGGGAGTATGTAACAACCGAAGCAATCTTGGAACAGCAAATATGTGGGGGCACTTTTGAATTGAAAAGGAAAAAACAAATGATAACAGGCGTAAAAAATGCATATTTATTTACAGGAGTGGGCAATCAATCAAATCAAATCAAAAGAAACGTACTGCATGCACTTGGAGGAGGAGCAAGGAACTTACCACGAATCTCCCGGCTGATCCGCCATGGTCGACCGATATGATTCCCTGCAGATCGACTTGTGCGCACCCAATCGATCGTGAGATCGTATATGTATGCGGTTCTTCTTCTCTCTAATCTCAGCTCAGGGCGTGAGATTGATCCTCTGCTGGGTACGCAGGTCAGATTGATTATATAGGTATACAAAAGCGTAGCGAGCGATCGATTAGATTCCAAAACGGACGCGGTTTCCGGTTTGTGTGCTGCCCTTCCCTCTTCTACGGGAGTGTAAAGACAACTGCATCCGATGTCCGAATCTGATTGCCCTTTGTTTGGTAGTACTACAGTACGTACGTTTTTTTTTCTTGCGCAGTTTCTTTTAGGGGTTTATATATACGTACGTACGTTTTTGTTGGAAAATACAAACACAAGTTTTAACACCTCCTCAGTAGTAGTGGGAATGAAGCAGACGACCCGCTCCTCTTTTCAACCCTCGATCCTCCTCACGCGTGTAGGGTTCCAGTTCCACGAGAGACAGGTAGCGCCGCCGCCGTTCGACTCCTCCAGTCCTCCTCCCCCTTCCCTACACCATGGATGGACACCTAGGCTGGCCCTTCTTCCGCCATGGCCGGCGATTCCCACAGAGACGCGTACCCGCTATGCGGGAGCAGGCAGGACCAGGCTGCGGTGACGCCTTGTCCCGCGCTCGTGATGCTCCACAAGTGGAGTCTGCCCGCGAAGGAGATGGCCCAGGTGAGGGGCGGTGATGAGGTGGCCGTGCTACATGAGGCGGTCGAGTCAGACGATGCGAGTCGATGCATCCACGGACGCCGCGAGCTGATGCTTGAGGCGGTCAAGTCCGAGGTTGTGTGCTGTACAACAACATAGCCGTCGGTCTCTTTGGCGAGGTCTCTTTCGATTAACTTCACAGCGGCAGCCACCGCACTGCATGTCCCAAGTCTCAGTTCCCCATCTCTATGTCATGTTCTTGCATATCAAGAACCAGGAACTGCTATACTGACGGCCATCAATTTCCAGGTCTCCCAGACCTTAATCAAGCATCGCTGATGAGGGGCGATGCCATTGCCACTTCCTTTGCTGAAACTGCAGGATTTAGATCCACCTCTTGGTGTAAGAATCGAACTTGTGTGTTTCATTTTTACCACCTTCTAACTGTAAATAACAGCGACAGACTTGTACTGCTATGAAGTTGTTATATATTGGTTTTATTAGTTTACATAGTGGTAGCACTTCTTTCTTTAGGTTTCATTTTATTCTGGTAGAAGTGTACCACAGTACTAACCTTGAAGAGATTAATGTATTTCAGGGGGGCTAATTATGAAATAAAATGAATGAGGAAATTTCCTAGGTTATTGAACAGCAGTTAACCTACACGTATGCGGCTATGTATATGACTGGAGTAATGACTAATGAGGTAACCTAACTCATGTGACTTTCTTGCTTTTTCAATTCCAGGTTTCATGTTTTATCAGGCACTAAGCCTTGGCTGTAGGCTGTAGCTACCTTGATTTTTCAGAAGACCATTAGCTATCTTGGTTTGAAGGTGTATCATGTTGATGTATTGCTTTATTATTCTACGAGTTAAGTAGCAGTAGGTAGCTGTTACTAGAATTTCCTTGACATCATATTTGGACATTTGGTGCTTCTCATCATCATTCAGATAAGCAAGAGAACAATGACTTGCATACTTGAAGGCTATCTCCGACATTGCTTGCAGTTTATTCCCAGGTGTAAACTTTACCAAAATGTACCACAATACAAATGGTTTAGTGCCTTATTATTTCATTGGAGCGTCGAATATTTTCTTGGAGCATCGTACATTTACTTTTGCAATTGGGAAGCGAAACCTAAAGTTCAGTTTCAGTTTTATCGTACAGGCTTGAAACAGTGGCATATAGTATAGGGAGTGCTTGGTACAACCCCCCACACCCCCTAAAACGTATAGTGGGTAGTATGGTAATTGCACATTAGGTATAGGAATACCCACCCGACGCCGTACTACGCCCGCCCGCGTATGCCGCACCCGTCGCTCTACGTACGCTCGCCCGCATACCCGCACCCGTCGCCATACGTCGCCGTCGTACGCCCTCACGTCTCCACGTTGGCGTTGACAGTTGTTGGAGGAAAAAAAAGACATGGTAGCCGCCGACGCCCGCCGTCGAAACCCTGAACCCTAACGCATCCACGCCGTCTCCACGTTGGCCCCCATCTGCATGAAGTCGTCGTCGCCCGAGTCGCGGCCCAAACAGGCCGCCGCGCGTGCCCCGGCGCCTTTACCGCTGCCGGTGCGCGTGCCCGCCGCCGCATTCCATTCCCGTCGCCCAGATGGCCGCCCACCCGCGATCTACGTCGCCGCCTCCCTCGGCGCACTACGCCTGCTACGACCAGCCATCGTCCTCACGCCGTCGACACCTGCCTCCGCCGGCCAGCAACGTCTCGCTGTCATCACGTTCGTCATCGGAGGAAATGGATCCGGCTGAAATCCTCGCCGCCGTGCAAGAGGTTGGTTTGAGACATTGTTGTGCTTGATTAGTTGTTTTAGGGATGATGTTACAAGGCGTTTGATTCATCGTACAATTTTTTTTAACTATATATAGTTAGAGGAGGAGGGAGATTATGATGGCGATGATTACGGCGAGGACAACGAAACCTCGTCACTGAATATGGATGAACCTCGTGAGGAGAACTACATGAGTTTGGATGAATCTTATAGTGGCAATGTAAGTGTGATCAATGTTGATAAAACAATAAATATGAGGCGGTAAATATGATAGACCGCACGGAAAATTTAATATTTTTTTGCATGATGCAGCGACATGGCGATGATGATGATGATATGGATGTAGATGATTCATTTGCTGAAAGTGCACTCCGGGTATGTTATTAATAAAATCATAGAAGAAATGACATAATAACCATATGAGCGCTTACATGTTTTTTTTTCAATGCGCGCAGATGGACGAGGACAGGGACTTTGTGAGGAATATCGTGGACGATGAAAGTGACAAATCGCACGTTGATGCATCTCATGATGACAGCTCCAGCAAAGTAAGTTTTGAAACTTACATCACTACAGTACATATTAAAATTATAACTGACTGACATAAATGGTTTAATGCATTAATTTACAGGGAGATGTAGATGGTACAAGCGGGAATGATGAGCATGTTGGTGATGATCTGTTTAATTTTGACATCGGATTTGATGAATATCAGCAAGAATCATTGGACATGCATTGGAAGGTCATGAGGAAGACGTTCAAGTCACTAGGAGAGGCTTACATTTTCTATAACCAGTATGCTTACGAGCGTGGTTTCAGCGTAAGAAAGGACTCACTGAAATATTCGAAAGGTCCTGAGGCAACTAAGCGCTTGAGAAAGTATGTGTGTGCGAGAGCTGGGAAACGACAGGCAAAACTTTGTACAATGGAAGGCAGGACCCGCAGGCTGAGAGGGGAGACTCGTTGCTTCTGCGATGCGCATATAACTTTGAAACTTGATAAAGAGCGTGACGTTTGGTATGTCAGCAGTTTCAATGATGATCACAGTCACGTTCTAGCTAGACCGGATGAAGTCACGTTTCTTCGGTCTCACAATCAGATTAAAGAATATCAGAAGGCTGAGATCTTAACCATGGCAGGTGCTGGAATCAGGAAACATATGATTTATGATCAACTCGTCAGTAGGTACGGGTCATATGCAAAGGTTGGTTTTGGGAGGAAGAAGCTTTATAACATGTGTTATAGAGAAAAATGAAGTTGCTTGCACAAGGTGATGCAGACACTGCCGTTGGGATCATGATGACCAGAAAAGAGAGAGATCCAGATTTCTTCTTTGAGCACACCGTCGATGATGAAGGAAGGCTGAAAAACATATTCTGGTGTGATTCTCAATCACGTCGAGACTCTGTTGACTACGGTGATGTGACAGTCTTCGACAGCACATACAGGATGAATAGGTATGGCATGCCATTTATACCTTTTGTCGGTCTGAACAACCACTGTTGCACCACGGTATTCGGTTGTGCTCTTGTGTCTGACGAGACGGAAGATACATACGTCTGGCTGCTTCAGACGTTTTTGAGGGCTCACTGTCAGAAGAGGCCCAGGTCAGTAATTACTGATGGAGATGCAGCTATGATTAAGGCCATAAGAAAGGTACTTTCGGAGGTTTGGCATCGTCTTAGCTCGTGGCATATTGAGAAGAACATGCAGAAACACCTTCATCATAAGTCTCTAAAGGAGTTCAGGTCTCTACTTTATTATGCCACTTCAAAAAAGGTATTTGAGGAGAGATGGGCAGCGTTTACCGCCAAATGGCAGTCGGAGAAAACAAAGACATGGTTACGTAGGATGTACAAGAAGAAAAGGCTTTGGGCTGCATCATATCTCTCAGGTGGCTTTTTCTTAGGTATGCGAAGTAACCAGCGAAGTGAGAGTCTGAATTCATGCCTTCACTTGCATCTAGACTCCGGTACGACTATTGTTGATATGATTGTGCACTATGAGAACTGCATAGTTCGTCTCCGTGAGAATGAGGCGCATGAGGATTACACAAACTCACAGACAGTTCCAGTACCAGTATTGGATGAGTGTAAAGATATTGAGAAATCAGCTGCCCGTGAGTTCACTACGGCAAACTTTTATATCTTGCAGGAAGATATGAAGAAGGCACGGGAGCTTGAGGTCCTTGAGAGACTGAGAGGAGCAGACACTCACAGATTCATACTGACATGGAAGGAAAATAGAGATATCAGATTCACTGTGGATTACACCCCAGGTAACTTAGAAGAAACTGTGAAGTGCAGTTGCAGAAGCATGTATCGCAAATGACTTCCTTGCAAACATATTCTTCACGTTCTGATTCAGCTACGCTTACGTGAGATACCTAAGTGTTTAGTACTGCGGAGGTTGAGCCAAGTTGCAAGGGGTGGACTTCCCGTGAAGCGCACTAGCGATCTGTTTGCGTGGGGATGGGCAGGTGCAGGGGACAGACCTAGGTACAGCGAGTTGACTATCTTATCTGCTGAAGCAACTCATAAAGCATGCCATAAACCATTTTTATTCGACAAGTTGAAGGCGGCTCTGAGGGACATAATATATAATGATTACACTGAGGAGGATGAGCCTGGTGCGGAGGTACAGTTTGTGAACGACGATGCATTCGAGCCTAATCAAAGATCATGGTCTTGTTCGTGATCCCGCAAAAGTTAACACCAAAGGCGCACTAAAACAGAATGTTAAAGGCCGCAGTAAGGATGGTCCTGATGTCACCAAAAATGGGCGACCAAAAGCTTTTGATGAGAAAAGCAAACGTCAATGTGGACAGTGCAGTGTTGCGGGTCATTATAAGTCCACGTGCCCTCAAAATCCTAACTATAATTTTCTTATGTTATTGTATATCTTATTGTTCAAACCGAATTTATTTGTTCATTGTGAATTAACACATATCTTATTGTTATGTAGGAACTTTGCTTAACTTGTGGAGTATGGAAGATTGGTTCACCCTTTGATTGAAGACAGTTTTATTATGGATGGCTATGGAAGATCGTTCCACCCTTTCATTGAAGACAGTTTTTTAATGTTCTATATATTTGATCTTTAAAAATTGTTATAATATGTTATATGAACTTATTTTACTTCGTTGATGTCAGACTATTTTGTTTTGATGACAGACTATGTAATGCAAGAACGAGTTTTACTTTGTTTATTTTGATGTGTTAATTTTTACTGTTAATTTTGTGCAAGTCGCTATTGTTTATTTTGACGTGCTCATTTTTGCATAGTACTGCCGTCGCTGTTTACGGTCGCCGTCGCTTTGAACCCCGTCGTTTTAAAAAAACACACCCGACAAGTGCGCCGGCGGCACTGTCCCACAGTGGCAGCGTCGGCCGGCGGCACTGTCCCACAGGGCAGAGTCGGACGGCGGCAGCAGTATGAGGCAATCAGAGGAGTTCGATAGCCTATGTGCCGCCGGGTATATAAGCAGGTCGTCGCGCGCTCCGTCGGCCGAGGTGGGACTAAACATTCCATGTCGCCCCGCGTGGAACTTGTGCCGTCGTCGTGCCGCGTGCTACTTGGGCCGTCGTCGCGCCGCGGGCGAAAACAATTATATTGGGCCGGCCCACGCGGTCACGCGCGTCGCTGCAGGCACGGCGGCTGCGATAGCTAAGTTTTAGTCCCACCTCGCCCGACGGAGTGCGCGACGACCAGCTTATATACCCGGCGGCGCACTTGCAGTCGAGCGTCGTTGATTTGTTATGCTACCCGTCGTTCGACGCTGCCCTATTCGACAGTGCTGTCGGTCCTGTCTGACGTCAGACTGGCCGGCGCACTTGTCGGCAATTTTTTTTAGAAAAGAAAATTAAGAACGTCGGTGTTATAATAAGCGACGGCGACAGTGCTTTAAAGTGCATAATAAATACATGTACATTTTTTTTAACATTCAGCAGTACAGTTAAATCCAAACAATTTGATGACTGCACAACTATTAATATGAAGATTTCAAATGTAAAGACAAGGGCATGAAGACAACATAATAATCCAAATGTCATTCTCGACTTAAATATTCAAAATAGTAGTGTCTTCTTCATCACAAGGCATGAAAGTCAAAATAAATGTAAACATTATTCGAGCCTACAAAATTTTCTTGTACAAAAATTTTGCCACATTTATTTCTTCTTTGCAAGCCGGGTAACTTTGTCCTTGACATTGTTGAGCGTATTTCTATCCGAAAAAATAAGCTGCGCAATCACTAAGTCCCTCGATTTATCAATTGACCCGTGTTAGAACTTCATATTAGTACAATTCAAACAGTATTACATAATGAATTTAATTGAATATAAGCATTTGAAATAAAACCAGACCTGAGAAAAATGGCTTGTCCATTTTTCACCGTTCCAATATTGAAAGCATCGAAGAACAAATATTCCACATGAATTGCTGGTCCATACAAACAACGGTTCATAAGTTCACATTTGAGGTAACTTATTAAAACAATATGAAAGTATTTACTCACCCGTCTTCTTGTTGTGGGATGTCATACGTTTTGATAGGCCAGGTAGACACATCCGGAAAATTCATAACACCGCTCGCATTCGCATCACGTATGTCATATCCAAGTTGATTTTTCTGTTCATATACATGATAGCACGAAAAGAATTGAACATAGTTCAGTTACTAAATGATAATTTCAATATGCTCATGTAAATTTATGCCGTACCAGCTCCTCAACTTTTTCTGTAATTTCACTGTCAGGTTCGGGTCCCATCAAAGAATCAAAAACCTGGAACTCTTCCTTCGGGCGATGCATGACAACCGAAACCCAGTGGGTATTTCCCTTATTAAGAGGAATATAAAGCTGCATCACAACGAAAATATGATGCAATCAACACATACTATCTTATTATTTATATCCCATATATGCATACTTTAAGGAAGTTGAACTTACCTTATCTTTTTTAAAATACTCATCGGTGCATCTATTCAAGGGTCCATTCTTCTTCGCCACAACTTCGTTGTCATTTTTCCCTCCCTGGGTGTCCGGTCTAAATTCAAGTAACCAATTGACCAGCCAGGTCGGCATTATATGATGATCTTCACCAACAACTCCCAACAGATACGACGAATAAGCATTGATAACCTGAAAATAATTTAAATGATGTATAACAATTCCAATTTGCATTGAATGCTAATAGAAAACAGAACAATAACTTACATCACCGGTTAGCCATTGATGGTCAAGAATCTTACAAGCCCTCTCTGCAGTCAGACCTTCGCGCATGCCATCATTGAATATTTCCTTCTTTCTATGTTTTGCTGACCGCTCATAAGCACGAACAAACTTAACACTAGCTTTAATCACATCGTATTCTTCTTCAAAGACTTCTTTCTCGAATAGTTCTGCAATACATGACGGTAATATGTTAACAATTCAATGATAAGTAGTAATTTCAGCTCGAAAATAATATGATAAAACTCACTTGCTTTTGCTGAACGCTTTGCACGCTTTGTAGGTATAACTGGAATATAAGGAGACTTTATAAGGTTTAATCGTCTCCGCTTCCGTTTCCCTACACCCTTCTCCTGTACCTCATCTTCTCCTATACAATCTACCGATCCACGTGATGCGATTTCATCTGTTCCTAAAGATGTAACGGATTTCTCATCAGATACCTCAGGAACTTCGATAGGATCCTCTTCATCACCCTTGAAACTATCGAAATATTCAGGTGTGCAATAATAAGGTGTCTTCTCTTCACAATCATTAATATCATCTTCATCATCCTCTTGCACATTCTTTTTTCCCGGTGTTTTGAAATTGTCCACGTCAGGATTATATACAAATTCCTTACGAGGTTTTCCACCATAGTTTCTACTCTCACTATTTTCACCATACTCATTCTCTTCTTCTTTTTCACTATCACTGGCTTTGTAAAATACAGCGCTTTTGTTTATTTTTTCTATGACCCTCTGTGATTAAAAATTAGTTGTAATTAGTTATGTGACACATCAAAATCCATTGTGAATGGCAAAATTAGAAAACTTGTACATGTGCGCATAGCTCCAGCATACGAAGCATATCCTTACGAATGTGCTTCAGCTCAGTCAAAATCCGATCCATAATAGGGTTCTGGGTAGCTGAAGCCTCAGATGTACTCACGCCTGTTCTCCTTCCAGTAATGTTAGACTTTCTCGTACTGGATTTCTTGTTCTTTTCAGCCTGTTCCATTCTAATTTTGTTTAAGCGGTACTCTTCAGTAATGGTGTCATCGATCTACAACATAAAGAATCATACAATCATATTTAATTAATAATTAATTGCAGGCTTTAAATGGAAAAATAAATATTTAACGTATTACCATTCCAACACCACGACCATATTGAAACTCATACTTGTCTCTTTTCTCCGCTGCTGCTTCTGTCCAATTCCTCATCAAGGGGCTCAACAACGCTAAAGGATCATACTGTGGACCGGTGCTTGGCTGCACCTTCTCCCAATATAGATACTGCAAAACAAACAAACAACCATTTAGCATGTGTTACACTATTATTACATAATACAACTATTCAATTTAAAAAATAAATCATACCTGCAGAAGTGCTAGGTTGCCACGTGGCCATTCCCTAACACGACCGGGCTGCAAGACCATACCAATCTCCGACAAACAAAACCGCAAAGTGAATGCGTTCCAGTTGAACTTTTTTATCTGCCTAACATCTTGCACTAGTGCATAATAATTCTTCGGAATGTACTCATCAGACACTGGTGCAATTATAGTCCCTAACAGGACGAGAAACGCCATCCGAACAAATTCATCGTCCGCGTTTTTATTTCTCACAATCTTGTCAATAAGATCATCAATCAATTTTTTACATTCTTCTTGTTAACAAAACTAGCTGGAATTTTTTTTATTGCTTTGCCTTGGTCCATACTAAAAAAACTAGAAACATCAACTCCTTCATTCTTCAAACCAAATATAGCAAACACATCATCAGGTCTCAGTGAAATCAACCCTTTTTTTCCGGCTGCCTCTTGCACCATGAATTTTTTACTACTAGGATTGTAACCTTGAATCATAAGCGCAAGCAAATTATCACGCATCTTGACCGAAGGTATTCGTAACATGCCCTCCATCTCCGTTTCGTAAAACGTAAATCGCTGACTTGATGTTAATTTATTAACAAGACTAACCCATTTTTTTACAGAACATGCAATCACACCATCGATGTCCATACTGCATCTAAAAATATCTATGTGACGTTGCATGCAGCTAATGTGTTATATAATGTTCAAAATTTTAAAATATATACCTGCCCGACGGCGACTACAGCGGGCGACGGTGATCACAGCGGCCGACGGCGGCGTCTGACGACGTGTTCACAACCGGCGCTGACGGCGGGTGGTGACGTCGGCCGGTGACGTCGGGCGTTGACGGCGGGCGTTGACGACCGGCACTGACGGCGGCTGGTGACGTCGACTAGTGCGGGCTGACGGCGGCGCGACGCTGTCGGGCGGGGAACGACAGTGTGGGCGGCGGCGGGCAGCGGGGATCAGATCGGGCGCGTCGTCGGCACGTACGACGCAAAAAGGGCATGCGCGACGTGATTGGGCGACGTGCGGGTTTGTCGGGAATATTCCCTCGGATAGCGACGGCTCGTGCAGATATTGGGCAGATATTTTGCTGCCTCAGGCCCGCGGCGATTATTAACTGTGCAAGAGGGTGGTTTCGTTATGGCCGGAGGGGACCCTCGGTCGCATGTCTCCGCTTCGCATCCGCCAAACATGCCCAATTTTTTTCCACGGGCCACAGTGACCATGCAGGGCACGCACGCAAAAATTTGACGCGCGTCGAGTCCGTACGGATTTTCTACGATTTTCCGGGCCGAAAACCCCTAAAATACTGCCCGGACGTGACGCAACTTGCGTTCGTTGTCGGATTTCGTTCATTTTAGGCTTGGGGTGCCCGGGTGTAGCCCCACACGCGCTCGCAAAAGTTGGGTGCATTCCGTGAAACCGCTCAGGTACTTGCTGTGCAAGGGGGTGGTTTCGGTATGGCCGGAGGGGACCCTCGGTCGCACGTCTCCGCTTCGCATCCGCCAAACGTGCCCATTTTTTTCCACAAGCCACAGTGACCATGCATGGCACGCACGCAAAAATTTGACGCGTTTCGAGTCCGTATGGATTTTCTACGATTTTCCGGGCCGAAAACCCCTAAAATACTGCCCGAACGTGACACAACTTGCGTTCGTTGTCGGATTTCGTTCATTTTGGGCGTGGGGTGCCCGGGTGTGGCCCCACACGCACTCGCAAAAGTTGGGTGCATTCCGTGAAACCGCTCAGGTACTTGCTGTGCAAGGGGGTGGTTTCGGTATGGCCAGAGGGGACCCTCTGTCGCACGTCTCCGCTTCGCATCCGCCAAACGTGCCCAATTTTTTCCACGGGCCACAGTGACCATGCAGGGCACGCACGCAAAATTTGACGTGTTTCGAGTCCGTATGGATTTTCTATGATTTTCCGGGCCGAAAACCCCTAAAATACTGTCCGGACGGTACGCCACTTGCGTTCGCTGTCGGATTTTGTTCATTTTGGGCGTGGGGTGCCAGGGTGTGGCCCCACACGCGGTCGCAAAAGTTGGGTGCATTCCGTGAAACCGCTCAGGTACTTGCTGTGCAAGGGGGTGGTTTCGGTATGGCCGGAGGGGACCCTCGGTCGCACGTCTCCGCTTCACATCCGCCAAACGTGCCCAATTTTTTTCCACGGGCCACAGTGACCATGCAGGGCACGCACGCAAAAATTTGTCACGTTTCGGGTCCGTATGGATTTTCTACGATTTTCCGGGCCGAAAACCCATAAAATACTGCCCGGACGGGACGCAACTTGCGTTCGTTGTCGGATTTCGTTCATTTTGGGCTTGGTGTGCCCGGGTGTGGCCCCACACGCGCTCGCAAAAGTTGGGTGCATTCCGTGAAACCGCTCAGGTACTTGCTGTGCAAGGGGGTGGTTTCGGTATGGCCGGAGGGGACCCTCGGTCGCACGTTTCCGCTTCGCATCCGCCAAACATGCCATATTTTTTTCCACGGGCCACAGTGACCATGCAGGGCACGCACGCAAAAATTTGACGCGTGTCGAGTCCGTATGGATTTTCTATGATTTTCCGGGCCGAAAACCCCTAAAATACTGCCCGGACGTGACGCAACTTGCGTTCGTTGTCGGATTTCGTTCATTTTGGGTGTGGGGTGCCCGGGTGTGGCCCCACACGCGCTCGCAAAAGTTGGGTGCATTCCGTGAAACCGCTCAGGTACTTGCTGTGCAAGGGGGTGGTTTCGGTATGGCCGGAGGGGACCCTCGGTCGCACGTCTCCGCTTCGCATCCGCCAAACGTGCCCAAATTTTTTCCACGGGCCACAGTGACCATGCAGGGCACGCATGCAAAAATTTGACGTGTTTCGAGTCCGTATGGATTTTCTACGATTTTCCGGACCGAAAACCCCTAAAATACTGCCCGGACGTGACGCAACTTGCGTTCGTTGTGGATTTCGTTCATTTTGGGCGTGGGGTGCCCGGGTGTGGCCCCACACGCGCTGGCAAAAGTTGGGTGCATTCCGTGAAACCATTCAGGTACTTGCTGTGCAAGGGGATGGTTTCGGTATGGCCGGAGGGGACCCTCGGTCGCACGTCTCCGCTTCGCATCCGCCAAACGTGCCCAATTTTTTTTCCACGGGCCACAGTGACCATGTAGGGCACGCACGCAAAAATTTGACGCGTTTCGAGTCGGTATGGATTTTCTACGATTTTTTGGGCCGAAAACCCCTAAAATACTGCCCGGACGTGACACAACTTGCGTTCGTTGTCGGATTTCGTTCATTTTGGGCTTGGGGTGCCCGGGTGTGGCCCCACACGCGCTCGCAAAAGTTGGGTGCATTCCGTGAAACCGCTCAGGTACTTGCTGTGGAAGGGGGTGGTTTCAGTATGGCCGGAGGGGACCCTCGGTCGCACGTCTCCGCTTCGCATCCGTAAGCGTGCCCAATTTTTTCCACGGGCCACGAGTGACCATGCGAACGCGCACGCAAAAATTTGACGCGTTTCGAGTCCGTATGGATTTTCTACGATTTTTTGGGCCGAAAACCCCTAAAATACCGCCCGGACGTGACGCAACTTGCGTTCGTTGTCGGATTTCGTTCATTTTGGGCGTGGGGTGCCCGGGTGTGGCCCCACACGCGCTCGCAAAAGTTGGGTGCATTCCATGAAAGCGCTCAGGTACGTGATGTGCAAGGGGGTGGTTTCGGTATGGCCGGAGGGGACCCTCGGTCGCACGTCTCCGCTTCGCATCCGCCAAACGTGCCCAATTTTTTTTCCACGGGCCACAGTGACCATGCAGGGCATGCACGCAAAAATTTGACGCGTTTCGAGTCCGTATGGATTTTCTATGATTTTCCGGGCCGAAAACCCCTAAAATACTGCCCGGACGTGACGCAACTTGCGTTCGTTGTCGGATTTCGTTCATTTTGGGCGTGGGGTGCCCGGGGTGTGGCCCCACACGCGCTGGCAAAAGTTGGGTGCATTCCGTGAAACCGCTCAGGTACTTGCTGTGCAAGGGGGTGGTTTCGGTATGGCTGGAGGGGACCCTCGGTCGCACGTCTCCGCTCGCATCCGCCAAACGTGCCTAATTTTCCGACCCATACATAAAAATGTTCACAATATAAATGTTGATGAATTTAAAAATATTTCAGAAAATGTTACTTAATGAATTAAAATTTCTCACCTTTTTGAATATTTTTTTATTTGTTAAATTTTTTATTTCTTAATTTTCATCTTTTTCATCCACCGGGCTTTACTATATGCACATATTTTAACAACATCTAAACATTTCTAAAACACTTTATAAACATTTAGAAACACTTTTGATTTTTATTCAGTTTTCTTTTATATTTTATGTGTTTGCATGATTTTTTTGCTAAATTTTTCAATAATTGCATACCTTATTTTGTGCTATGTATATTCGATGCAAATTTTGTAAATATATTGTGAACGTTTATATGCATGGGTCGGAAAATTTTCAAATTTTTGTCAAAATAAGCGTTCAATATTTTACTTATTTTTTGAACAAACTTTGAAGACAAATTAAAACAACATTCGAACAAACTTGATTGAACATAGATATATTTTACATAGTCCATTAAACACTACGAAACGAGTTCATCCGAACATAAACGATTCATAGTTCATACTTAGAACATTTAAAAAAAACAACTACTCCTCCTCGTCGTCGCTACCCAGCAGATCGATGACCTCCGCCGCACCGTCACCGCCGTCACCGCCGCCGTCGTTGTCGTCGTCGTCGTCGTCGCTCTCCTGGGCTAGCCGCTCCCAAAACATGTCGTCTTCGTCCGACGACTCTGCCGCCTCCGCCTCCACTTGCGGGATAACCGGCGGAATCGCCGCCGCCGCCTAGATCGCTGCCGCCTGCTCGGCGGCCTCCCTCGCAGCCGCCGCCGCCTCTGCAGCCGCCGCTGCAGCCACCGACGCCCGCAGGGCGACGAGGTAACCCGGCGTATCGTCGGGATCGCCGTCCTCCCGAAGAACCAACTGCTCCGGCGGCAGTTCCACCTCCGGCGAGGCGGGGGGATCGGCGGTCGCCGGCGCAGGTGGTGGAGGGGCCCGACGGCCGCGCGCTTCTCGACGGGGGCGCGGGACGAGGTCTGCCGTGCCGCCGGACGCGCGAATGACGGCGGCGTAGTCTTTGCCATCCCAGAACGCGTGACGGCCGGCGATGTTGTTGCGGCCGCCGGTCCGCTTCTCCTCCGCGGTGGCGCTGGGCCCGCGCCTCGGGTAGCCGTCCTTGTCGAGCTTCCAGTCATGCGGCAGACGGCAACCCGGCGGCACGAGGAGCCCAAACCGGTACAGCTCCTCTGTCTCCGGCGTGCTCAGGCTCGACGGCCACGCGCTCGGTCCGTCACCGCCGCCGGTGCCGGAGCTGCTGCCGTGGTGGAACGACATCTCGCCAGCGAGCTTTTGAGGGGTGGATGTGGCGACGGGTGAGGGGAAGAAACGGTGTGAGCGGCGACGGGCGGACGGGGGTGGTTTTTATAGGGCAGACGGCGGGGCGGCGGGCGGACGGGCAGTAATGGCGACGGGCGGGTGGGTTGACGGCATTTATGCTCACGGGATACGACGGGGCGGCAGGCGGCGGGGCGGCAGTCGAGGGCGGCGTTGCGGCAGTCGAGGGGACGGACAGGACGGGACGGCGGGGCCGCTATCCACGCGCCACGACGCGTTTTCCGCGGGCGACGCGTCGCGCATTGACCACCGACGCTGTTTTTTTTTTCGGGCGGCCACCGACGGGCGCGTACGTACGTCGTCCCACTGTACAAAAATACGCCGTCCTTGCTCAAGTGTAAAAAAAATCCGTCACCTCGCGCGTGGGTACGTCGCGGGAGCGGGGCTGGGGGGAATGACCATCCTACCCTTTTTTAAGTTTTTACATGAAGGGGTATAGGACGATCTGAACCGTTGATGTGTCTAGGAGGTTGTACCGAAGAAGACCATAGTATTATCTTACAGAACAATAGATGGTTCCGCTTTCAGAGAGCTGATCATACCTATCTTGCTCGATTTGATGTTGTTTCCTGTGTTACTTTGTACGTCCCGACACAAATGAATATGAAGGAGAGGCACTCCAAGAGTTCATGTGTAAGTACAAGACCTATAGTTATTTTGTTTACCTTAGGAGCAGTACCAATCTGTTTCTAGTTCAGGTAAAACTAGGAACATCTATGGACGGACAAATTTTACTATTTGATCCTTCTATTGAAAAGTCTTATAACTTATGATCTTATAGAGTTTAGAGATGCTTCCTGTTGTATATGGCTTAAATTCCATCAATAGTTATGTACTATAGTTTTGCCGAGATAGGATGCATTATATCAAAATAAGATGTATGCAAAAACTTTGCAGGAAGTGCTTCTATATTGGAGGAAGCCAAAATGTTAGAGAACTCAAACGCTTGGGTATAGAAATCAGATACAATTTGCTTCTTTGTTGTTGTTTTGATTCATTTACTCTGGTCTCAGGAATTATTATGAGCTTTTTTAGCTCATACTGGGTTCGTGTGTGAAGTTAGACACTTGCAAAATTTCAGCCACAGCTAACATTCGAGGTGCTCTCACCAAAAACAACAAAATCATTCGTCAATGTTTTCTGCATTTCTGAGTACAAGATTTTTTTTGGTCGAGAGCTCCTCGAATGTTCTCTGTGGATGAAATTTTGCAACAACATCAAACATTTGATCATGCTTTATGTTACAAAATTTCAAAAAATTTGGATCATATTTGATATAGTTTTTTCCGGTTTGTAAACTCAGCTGTAGTACATTCGATAGTAGAAAAAACACTCTTTTTTTAGTGGTGATGCCGCATGATCGTGGTACAGATTTATCATTTTCCCTTGTTTGATCTACTCCAGTTTCCTTTATTTTGCGGTGATGGAGGATGGTTAGTTACTGTGAAAGTGTAGTGAGATATAGCAGTCAAAGTTCGGGGCTGGTTAGAGAAACACTCATTGTTTGAAACAAGTGAAGTGTTATGAGTTATAGTAGTCGAAGTTCTGGGCTGGTTAGTTACTGTGGAAGTGTTGTGAGATATAGTAGTCGAAGTTCTCAAAATATACTATGTCAGAGAAAGATTCTAAAACCAGTGACATATCTATGGGCTGGTTAGGACAATGCTCATATTGTTTGAAACTTTACTGTTTGATACTCGTTTTAATCTCAAGCGGGCTAGCTGATGGGTGCACTGTTGATAAAGAGAGCTAGAACGTAATAGAGCAGATATTGTTAGTAGTGTGCATGGATTGAGGAGCTTCTCTGGTGAAGGGATGGACATCGAAACGTCATCTTTGGAGACAACCTTAATCATTTCTTTGATTCATTTATATGCATTGTTGTCCGTAGCAACGCACAGGTATTCTACTAGTAACCATTCTGAAGCACTTATTAATTCTAATTTTTAGGGGAGGAAGTGACTAAGAAGGGTTTGAGAAAATTTGGCATGACCTTTGCTGAATATTGAACATATTTTGAGTACCAGAAATTTGATGAAACGAAAGTTAATCAACGTTTCAGCAAAATGTTGGCAGTCATTTTCAAAGTCCATGCACTTATCACATGTAAAAAAATTAGACAATATTGTCATACCAAATGAAATTCGGCATGCACTTTGCTTACAAAGTTGGCGTACAGACTGACAGAAATTTGGGGAAACAGAAATGAATCAACATTTCGCAAAAACTTTGTCACTCTTTTTCAAATCCCTATGAGTAATATGAAGCCCATGCACTTCTCGTATGTAAGAAAATTCAAACATCATTGCCACTTGTCATATTTAGCGATGCTCCAAATATTCGCACACCTACCGGTATGAAAAGGAGCTATTTCATTTATCTAGTACTGATCCAACCGGTGTGCTGCTCGCTCTCTTATATGTTTTACAACTAGTTAATCTAGAAATTAATAATATGCAAATTCAAAGCCCTAGAGCGTAATTTAGTCACGGAGATATAGTATACCGTTGGCCGCTTTTCCGGCCGCGGACGTGACGGCGGTCGAGGCAGAGGACGGCGGCGGTGGTCGAGGTGGCGATCAAGGCGGAGGACTGGGCTGCGTGCGTTCGAGGCGGAGAATGGTGCGGCGGCGGTCAAGGCGGACAAATCAATGGCGAGCAAATCCGGCGGCGCTCGCGGCATCGGACACGTGGAAGGTGCCGACGGCTGGTCGGAGGGATGGTAGCGGCGGTCGAGGCACATGACGGCACAGAAGGGGACAAGGGATAGGAAATGGCAGAGTGAGACAAAATGATGGATGAAAAGTTTGTGGACGGTTGTTGGGTGGGCGAGGAAGGGGAAGTGTTCGTCGAGAGCAATGGCGGGCAAGCACAGACACCCGCCACAACAAACATTTTCAAAATTTTGATTTTTTGGTGCGCTTACCAAAATTTAGTTGTGGTGGGCACCTGGCAGTGCGCGCCACTGCTTAACGACAAGCCACTGGCGGGCACTAGATCGGTGCCCGCCACTACAGTTTCCATCCGGAGGGCATATTTGGAAGAGCCTAGCTGTGGCAGGTTGCTGGTCTGTGTCCGCCACAGGCATGCCTGTAATTGTGATGGGCTTGACCAGATGCCTGCCATAGCTCTTTTGGAAAAGTAGCAGTGGTGGGTGACATGTCCTGCCCGCCACTATTTATAGTTCACCTATAGGCTTTTCCCAGTAGTGGATGTCAAGTGAAAAACTTGAGACTGAAGTCGGATCTAACCTTGCGGCGGCTTCCCCTGGCCCTGATTTTGGATCCTACGCAGGAGGTTGGCACAGAATCTGTTCCGAGGTCGATATTAGATCCGATCTAGATCCCACTCTCCCTATTTCCGTGTGACACTAGGATCAGGCGGAACATGAAAATCTCGTTCTAGACTAACTGTTAGATCAGTTCCAGAAGCTTGCGACATTGGACAACCCGATCTCGGTGTATGATTGGATCTGGGAGTCCCTAGAAAAAGTTGATGTTTTGACCCACCCACCGCCCATCTTGTTTTCAATGTCAAAGACCTAACCGACATCCTGGAAGGCTCCGTGGATGAGACCAAGGACATGGATGAGGAGCTCGGCGAGTCTGCGGACCGCCTGCCAACAGCCACCACTCCATTGGACAATTGGACGGTGACCAAGACCTATGGCGTCTACATGGTCGACACGCCACGTTCCAAAGAAAACGATGGAACCAACAACAGCGACAATACCGGATGATGGCGCCAACGGCAACGACAATATCATGGATAGTGGCGGCGAGAACCCTGACGATCCTCCATGCGGCTAGGTACACGACCCTCAAAGCAACCTCAGTCCCAAAGACGAGGATATATTAAATGAGTCGCTTAGTAGCCCGCACCAGAACGTGTTAAGGTAAAGCCTAGTCACGGAGGTGCTCATATGGATGAGTGTGAGAGTGCGTGCGTTCATAGTGGCCAGTGCATGTGCATATATGTGAGTGTCTGCGCCTGTACTGCCATAACCCCCCCCCCCCCCTATGTCACCAATTTATTCTTCATGCATAAGTGAACTAGAAAGCCCTTTTGCGACAAATTAAAATAAACTAGTCGTCATCCCGTGCATTCGCACGGGCCGGTTATCTAATATTTTATTTCAATCTATGTTATGAACAAATATGATTTTCTAATAAGAACCACTATAACTGGGATATTTTTTAAGCATATACATTTACAAACATGGAGATTTACAAAAGAAGTTATGCATATAAATTGGATGAAATCGTTGTCTAACGCCATGAAATTAAAATGTTTTTCAGTTACATCTAATCACATTATATTGCTCAAAATTCAATATATGAAGATACAATCATGGGTGAACAGATGCCCTAATCGTATGTTTCTTGGTCTCATTTGGGAAGGATGTAGATTGGCCAAACATGCTGCTTATTTTTCATATGCATATGGTGTGACCTTTTATACATGTAGTATCAATTTAAAATATATTTAAACAACAAATTATACAGATAGTGGAACACTTTGATGTTCTCTTCCCTGAATATTTTTCATGAATGCTCATATATCTTGAATGCTATATTATATGGCAATTTTGATACTCGGACAATAGAATAGTATAATTTTGATGTGACATCTTGTATTAAATGATGACACATATAAAACATGCCGTAAACTTCTCTAAATTTCACCGTTAAAATATACATTCAAATTTATAGTAACATAGAATTTCATGGAAAACTGTTTCATAACCTCGTAACTTTATAATTATTTGTGAACAATTATGTTACTAACATCAGATATCAAAGTAACATATTATTGATCGTGCCCATGTATGTAAAAATGTCCATAAATATTAGCTGAAAAGATCATATTTTTCCATCTGTAGTAAATAATTAGCCTTTCGTCAAATTTTCTCCTTAGAATGTATACATTTCATAAATTTATATATGCATTTATTCCCTTTTGAAAATATTTAATATTCATAGTTTCTTCAACAAAACTTAGTTCTAGGAATTTGACAGTTAAATAGCATGCAAAAGAGGAGAAGATGTAGGCCTTGATAAAATTGAAGGGTTATGAAATGAATACACTATGAAACTTGGTAAAACACACGTGTTGGCCTTTGGCAACATAAAAAATAAGACAATTGGAGCTGCTAGAAGTAGGTAAAAATGATTTACATGATTGATGAACTCTGTAGACATAATAAACCGATGGATTCCCTGAAAACCATAATAAACCATTAGACGATGAAAGTGAAACAATATGGTAGTTTCATTTGTAGGGAACTACATATTTGCAATTTAAATTCAACATCAAAATAATGTTGTGTCAGTTGTCAAAAATAATCTGCTTTCGTTAGGTGAAAGGTTCGTTCGAGCAAAGAGAAAAGGGATATATTTATAAATCTCAGAATCAGTAGCCATGCAACAGGATACCAATAGGAAAAATGTGTGCTACCCAAAGGAAAATACTGACACATACCAGCTGAGCCACTTCTCACCCACATGTCAGAGAGCTTACTAAGGCACACAGGAGTGGAAGTACGTTGAAACTCTATTGTAACAACATCAGAGTTCTATATCATGCTTTTTACGCTAAAGAGGTGCATGCAATGAATGTGTTCATATGTACCGTTTCAGATCCGCTAAATTGGCAAACACACCATAAATAATATCAATCATGTTATTCCTACTGAAATTAACAATGGCATAAGAGATTAACATAATTCATGTGATGTAAGATCAAAAGGAAGGAGGGAACCAAGTGCTTGTTAAGAAATTAGGTGTGACTAGCAAACATGCCCATGCGTCGCAACGGGAAAAAGATTCGCATGCTTCCAGCATAATAAGCACGACTGAAGACCACTTCACATGTCCAATTATCTATTTCAACATAGCGCTTTAACTGCGTTGTTGCTTATGCTCCTTCCTGCTTTCACCGACCATGGTTGTCATGTCCACATGATCACATTGCGTCTGAACATGATGAATCCTAATGTGACGATCTCAACCACACACGTATGTCATTGAGCATGTCGTTGCTAGTTCATGTTTAATACTCGTCGAGCTGGATATGACGTCGGCGCTTCCTGAGCTACGACCTACATCATTCCTCATACACCTATTCACTTATAAATTGTATACTTATTATTTTAAATGCATCAACATTTTTTTTAAAATACACAAATGATTTGTAAATCACATGGACTTTAAAAAAGCATGATTTTTATTAAATTATGACCGTATCTTTAAGCACATGAAAACTTTTTATAATTACATGAATTTTTTAGAAAAGGGTGAACATTTTTTTAATTGTTTGGACATTATTTTAATACGTGAACACTTTTCTTAAAGCTGCACAAACAACTTGAAATACTGGAACAATTTTTCAAAAGGCACAAAGAAATCATGTGAACACTTTTCATTAGTTTGTGTATTTGATTTGAAGTGATCAGGTTACACGTACACGCTGGGCCAAATATAATTTTTATTCTGGACACAGTGATTTGGTTAGATTTCTCCTTCCTTCCTTCCTCCATTCCATTATCCCACCTGATTATAACAATCCTTCCTTTAATCCCGCATCGGAGTTTAATTCCTTCTTTTATTTTTTTCTTGTTTAGAGGTAGAACGGAGATTATTATTTTTAATTCTTTTCATTGTTTTCAAAGTGCACATCCTGAGCACTATCCGCCCACGATCAGTGCTTCCTTTTAATTATTAGCCCCACACAATCCTTCCTTAATTATCACACCTATTTACAGCAATTCCTTCTATAAATTAGAAGCCCACTATCTTTCCTTCAATTTTATCCAACCTGCTTATAACAATCCTTCCTTTTATATCCCACAATTCTTTCTTTAATTTGCCCATCGATTTAATTAGCTCGCACATATGTTCTCTGCCTGTTTGTTAATTCGCGAACCTGGTATATTAACCAGTGCGAGCTGGTTTACAAACGCGAGGTGGGACAGTTGAACATCAAATATCGGCTGTTTAGTTGGTCATGGTAGGTAAGACCCTTACGCAAGGTCATCAGTTCGACTCCCAGCGGCCCCATATATTTTACGGTGTCGTTTCATGGCGCCTTTCTTTTCACTTTTTAGAAAGCCCACTCGTGGGAACGAGAAAAATTGGTCGCGAGGCCGGATGTGCTGAGGCCCAAGTGCGGAAGATGCGTTCTTTAATACCCGACAAAACAACACAAAAATTTAGTACCGCCTCAGATAGTAAAAATTATAATACAGGTGAACGGATGAAAAAAATTGAAGAAACGCACCTTGCTTTATTAGTAGATATAGAATAGATATAGACTTACTGCCATCAAAACAAAACAAACTTCACCATGTCCCAGTTCACAAACTAATAGTGGTACATAAAAATATATCATCAGATAATTGAGTTTAGAACCATCTCCTAATGAAGTGATAATTGCACATGCCTGTGACACAGTTCGCAGGAAATTGTGCCTTTACGTACATAAGCTAGAAGCAAATAACTCAAACTATTTACACATGATATATGTCCATGCACTCTAGTTTAAAAACCAAAAAAACAGAAGAGGTAATGCTAACGGAATGTGTTTTACCCCAAATATAAAAAGACCGGTGCTATAAAACAAACCTCCGGTTGGGTGAGCAGCAAGATTAACGGTATCCATTACTGGGAGGCTGATAAGAATAAACTTCTGAAGTTCGAAAAGATAACAACCATCATGTAGAAACCTCCCGCACCTCCCGCTCCCGCGGCGCGCTCCGCGCGCGCGCCTCGGGAGATCGATCGGCCGCCGTCGCCGTCGCCTCCCCAGCGTCGCCTCTTCCTCGCCGCCGCCGGAGTGCGCCCGCCGGGCGAAGCCCGCGCGGCGCGGGCGGCGGCGGGGCATTCCCTCCTTCCTCTGGCCCTCGTGGCGGCGGCGCGGGCCGTCAGATCGGGGACAAGGGGCGCCTCGTCCGGCTGGTCTCCCGGAGGCGGGGACGGTTGGATCCGGCGGCGACTGGGCTAGGAGGAGGTGGCACGGTGTGGCGGTGCTGGTGGCAGGGTTTCGGTCGAGGTCGTCTTCGATCTAGATCGGGTTCTCCATCGGGGCGTCGCACGGCGGTGGGATCGGATCGGCGGCAACGTCACCGGTTCGGCGGAGGGCTCCGTTCCAGCCAACCGCGAGATCGGGACGCCGTGGCCTCCGGTGAAAATCGCGTCTGACTGCGGTCATGGCGGACGATGGCAGCGTCTCAGACGTTGTTCCCTTCTCGAGGCATCGTCGTTGCAGGTCACGTCAACCTGATCGAAAGGCTCCAAGGGAAACCCTTGATCTGGATCTACCGGATCGGACGATGGCGACGTTTCGATGTCGCTCTTCCTTCTGGGGGCATCGTTTTGGAGCAAGTGTTGGCTGGAGGGGACAAGAGGAGGAGCGGCGTGGCATCTGGCACGTCGACAACGGCGGGTCTCAGCGGCATGGAGCAGCGGGGGTCTCGCCGATGGGCGTGTGATGATGGACGAGTGCAGGATGGTGACGCTGTCTGGCGTCGTGGTGGCGTCGATGGCAGTGAGGCCTGGCACGGTTCATGCAACAGTTCAGCTCTGAAGATGGATTGATGGTACGTGGCTGCGGCGGCCTCATACCCGGCAGGGGGCCTGGTTGACGAGCACGCCGGACTGGTGGGTGCCCATACCCGGAAGGAGTCCTGGTTGGGACCTCAGGTCTCAGATGTTAGGTTTGGCTGCGAGGTCTGTTTGGTATTAGGCCCAGACCATCAGCGCCCCTTCATCAGTTAGATAGGAGTAGCGACAGAGGTTGCGAAGATGGTGGCTTTGGTCTTACTGTTGTACGACTTTGTAAGGTCTTGTGTTAATAATCAATAAAGTGGCCGTATGCATCGTCCAGATGCAGAGGCCGGGGTATTCCTCCTTTTCGAAAAAAAAATGTAGATAGCAAGCAAAGAAGCTGGACCATGCAATGCACTTCAGCAATAATTTTTCAATCATTGGTGCAGGTCCAATCATCTTTGGTAAATGAGTACTTTCCACTGAGAAGACGCTCACAGTTCGTCGAATGGTCCACGTTATTTTCCTGTCATACATGGCCACACACATATGCAACCAAGCACGTACGAAAAAGAAATTGTGTCCCCGCGCATGCGCGCGCGCATGTGTGTGTGTGTGTGTGTGTGTGTGTGTGTGTGTGTGTGTGTGTGTGTGTGTGTGTGTGTGTGTGTGTGTGTGTTTTTCCAAGAACGGATCAAGGTGGTTATCTATGCATACCTGCGTCTCTTGGTGGAATTGATCCAGCAGCCTGGTAGCTTCTGTACATGCACGATTCTGCCATATATTTTCATCTCCTTCCAACACAGATCACGTAGAAAATAATCGGGCTAGTCTCAGACATGCGTATTGGCGGAAGGCACTCGCCTGCGTGCTCCACTGGTATCCTGCCATATAGGTTCATCTCCTCCCAAAACCGAACGGCTAGGAAGTAATCTAGCTAGCCGCATACGTGCATATTGCCAAAAAGCACTCGGCTCCTTTGTCCCAACCTGCTTGATTCAGCTTGAAAGTGATGACAGATTTTTTATCCATGGGAAGAGAGAAATGATGGATAATTTTCCCATGGAAGGAGAGATAATTGAATTTATTTTAATAATAGAAGGAATAAATCATGGATTATATTTAGAAACAGACCTGGAGTTGTACTATTGAGCTCTAGATTGATATGTTTATTTTCTAATGGCGAGAGGCATAGGCCAGTGCGCTGTAGATAGATTGAGATTGAGTACGGTTACAACCATGAAAAGAGGCCAGGAGTTGTACGCTTTACCTAGGAGAGGCCGTGGAGCTGTAGATAGATTTAGATTGAGATTCAGTACGGTTAAAAACGTGAAAAGATGTGTGGAGTTGTACGCTTTAACTAGGAGTTTTTCTACTTGTATTTTTTGGTCGAGAAAATATTATGGGTCTTGGAAAGTTTTCTTTTGCACATGAATTTGTAGATTGATCTACACTGTAATAATTTGATCCCACTAGATGAACGACTCTTAATTTTTAATTAGTGTGCTAATTTTTTGGGAGTCTCTAATTAGCATAGGTATAGATATAGATAGATAAGGAGACAATGGATCGAAAATTCAATGGCGTGCTCGTCCGCGCCTGCTCACGGTATCTTTGAGCGTTGTTTTGCGATGGGATCTGGGATAGTCGCCGTAGTCAAGGCGTATACGCGGGATAGTTAATGCTTACGGTTGGGACAGAGTCGTGACCGCTTGTTAGGTGAGGGTGGACGGACGTAGGTGCAAACGGCAAGAGAAAACGGTGGCATCCGGGTCGGCCCACCATCTACATTAACTGCGGACCCGGTGAGCGTGGTCGATCAATATTAACAAATCCTAGCGCCCTGTTTAGCCGATCCACAAATCGGAATAGACGAAACCTTAGCCGGCGACGATGGCAAACCCGAATCAAGGTGAGGATCCGCCGGCGCTGCCAATCGTCCCTGCCCGGACCGCGGCAGGAAGGTAGTCACGTACGTAGCTCGCCGCGGGCAGTACGTAGGCGAACGTTTCTACAAGTGCCGTAATTACAATGTAAGGGGGACTTGTTCGTTTTTGGGAGAGTTTTCTTTCGCGCAATCCCTTGTCGATTTGATTTGTTCATCATCTCACCCTCCTAGCATCTTTTTCTTTTAATCCACGGTAGCCATCGGCTGGTGGATGTGATTTCTACAGGTGGCAAGAAGCCTACGCCGACCACCTCGCCTGAGATCCACAGGCGCAAATCCAGGCGGCGCAGGCAAGTTAGTCAAGGGGGTCAAGGTCTGCAGGCGCCACTCGGGTCGTAGGAGCAGCAGAACGTGGTGCCTGGGGGATCTCAGTTCCCTTCGTCCGCGAGCGGAGCTGCAGGATACATGGTCGCGGCGCCTCCAATGGCGGGTCGGCAGGGAAGCACGGCATGGATGCTCAGTCCATAATTCTGGTGGTGTCAGTGGCTAAGTCTGTTCAAATCCAACTTGCAAATGCAGTTCATGATATCACCGCATGCGAGAAGGTATGAGGTGTATTTGTTCGTCTATGGTAGGTAGATTTTTTGTGTTCATAGAGATTTGTTAGAAGGTTTCTTTGTTTGCTGCAGTCTTTTGTCCCTGTGATACTAGAACATGGGTGGGCTGCATACATGTGGGACATGCTGAGGAAGGAAATTCATGTCCTGGATCCATTGTGTGCACAAGTTGCTGGAGCTGAGCAACGTCATATGACCCATCAGGAGGCTGTTTCACAGATTCACACAGCATTATTCAGTTGTCTTAATGAGTTCTTCACGAAATGGCATTGTTCAGCTGAGAAGTGGAAGCGCAAGTTCCCCAGAATAACACGTGATGTTTTCACAAGGTAGAAGGAATATCTAGTCGGCACGTTTGTGATTTCCCTAAGCCTTATGGAAAAACAAGATATGCTTTTGTTTTTTGATGACCATGTGAAATGTTTTCCTTTTTCGCTTTTTTGTTTCCAGGGATGAGTCTGGAGTGTGTATGCTTCATGCAATCCGGCAGTACGACGGGAACAAGATGATGTGACCGCTGACAAGGGTACATATTTGTGTTTTTGTCCATTTGAGAATCCCACTTCATAAATCTGAAATCGATCGAAATTTTATGAGGTGATATTTTTCGTGATGCTTATGGCCACCTTTTCTTTTTTAATTATGCAGAAAAATCTGTCCACTTTTAGGAAAACAGTTGTTTTCGAGGTTTTTCGACAGCGCGATGAGCACGGGAATTGCGTGGCTGATGATGTGTTGCGGACTGCCCTCGAAGAATCGGAGGACTGAATGTTCAGTTACAGCATGATAAATGAACTGATCATGCCCTTTTTTTCAAGCAAAATGTTTGATGGTGTTTGTCTGGTATGAATTGTCTGTGGGCATGATCACATCTGGATACTTTTAAAAATAAAGTTATGTCCCTTTGCTTTGCCAATACAGCAGAATGTGACCAAGTACTAAGTTGTGGATTTTTCTAAAATGACTTTCCTAGATGGCAGTTTCTATTATGTATGAAGAACTTGTGCTTTTGGTATGACGCCACCCCTCCCCCCGCCACTGTTGCCATGCCTGTTTGTATCCCTTTTTTTTACTGCAGGAAACATAGCTTCCACATGTTTTTACATCCAGAAAATTAATGCAGAAAATTCATGCCGGAATGATGTGTGTGTGTGGGGGGTGTTGGTTTAATGAGTTTTTAGGTGATTTTCACGGATAGAGTGATATAACCGTTTTTGCAAAAATGAGTTGTGAATAATGTACATTTTGTGACTGCGGGTTTTTGATACTCTGTTTGGTAGTGGGATAAATATGCAAGTTTTTTTTTGTTTAGGTTGTATGAGATTTTGAAAGTAGAAACGAGATATTTTTTGTGTGTTTTTTGTTAGTCATTCTATTTTGTTTGTGTGGAAACTTCGGCAGGTGTTGGTGTTTGTGCGGTGGGAGAGGTGTGCATATGAGTTGACCAGACCACCGTTTGCGTGCGGTCCGCAAACACCGGGTAAGCGGTGTGTAGCAGTATTCCCGTTATGTTCAATTGGAACAGGTCGTTATATCTACCGGTGAGTTCGCAGTATACGTCTGTTACACGATACATACATATGTCTTGGCCCCCCGTTCGCATTAAATGCCGGCTTCCACTCGCCAGTGTTTGATTGGCACAATTAGCGTGAGCAGGCGAGCCCGTGTGCAACATCGCCGCTCTCGACAATGGATCCCCTTGTTTTGAACCCCTAATAGGTTGGAAGTTATCAGTTTCCTAATAATTATACCTGATAGTATATTGTACCAACGAGAAACTTCAAAAACTCCAATTCTCTTAGAATCCCAACCTTAACAAAATATTCCTCAAGAAAACCTACTCAACTCTGTTGTGTGCCATGCGCAATATCCAACTTGTCCACACATAAATCTTTCTTCCCCTTTCTCTTATTTATTATCTTGTGGATGTACTCATAGGCAATAACCACATTGTCTGTTATAAGTCTCTAGGGATGAAGGCACTTTCGGTTGGTGAAATAAGCTTTGGTAAAATTATATATACCTCTTGTAAGCCGCCGCACGGGATAGTTGATCAGTTGTATATCCCTGGCGTTTGAAACCTCCCCCGATATAGTGAAGTTTGGCTGGCTGGCGCCCGTGGTTTTTTTCCCCTTCGTGTTGGAGGGGTTTTCCACGTTAAAATCTCATGTCCCTTGCTTGTTTTCGTTCTTCATCGTGTTCGATTGTGTGTCATATCTCTAACGGAGTGTATGACTCGTAGAAATCTGTCGAGGGATTTTTCGTTCTTGCTAAATGCCTCCAGAGCATAGGCGCCAATCTTGGTGCAGCTGCTTTACATCCAGGAATATAACCTAGGGAACTCTTGTGCATGACATTGCTCCTCGAAATCTCCAAAGTATTGAGAGATTGCGCACCTGCAAAAGCAAACACTATAGGGCCAGTAAGGTTTAACAAAGAAATTATTGATAAGGTAATTGGTAAACAAAGTATTATAAATATGATGCATAACCCATGTTCTAGTAGCCCCATAATTGAAATATAACAAAAGTATTTCCAAATGGACAAATCATGCTCAATTAAGTACTATTAATCGCGGCTATGAAATGAGTTTCTAACATCATCACAATCTGAAAATAGATCCGAGCCGGGAAGCACTACAACATGGTAGAGATTGGAAATGGTTGGTAATATAATTTTGAACATGTTCTTCTGCACGGATGTGCAGGATCTGGTACCATGTTCGTAATATTTCTCACTATCGGAAAACAGTTAAACCAGCAGAGCATTAGAGACATTTTACGGTGCATCATACTCCTGTAAATAGTGGGTAGTATATAATTGATCCAATGGTCATTATTGATCCCTGTTTTTTTCTCTTGAGGATATTTTGGTAATTGGCTGTAAGGGTAGATTAGTCCTTTCTTAATGATAATGTTATTGATTAATAATATGGGTAATTGCAATTGATTAATATCACACCTTGAAAAGAATTGCCCTATCTTAGTTTGTAGGCTCCCCTTCTAGGATTCCCTTCTCATTCGTTCTTCATTCGTTGCCTGAGTCGCACAGGGGTGGCCGCTCCTTCTCCCGCCCTTTGATCGCCGTGCCTGAGTCGCGCAGTGGCGGCAGCTCCGTCTCCCGCCCTGCGGTCGCGCCGCAAGATCTTGGATGGAGCCCCGAGATCTTCAACGGCGCAGCCGGCCAGCGCCGCCCGGCGGCCCTCTCTCCGTCGCAAGATCTTCGGACGGCGCCCGAGATCGGTTCCTCCTCGCATCGTGGTTGAGCTCCCTCGCATAGGTACGATGCTTCTGATGCTCAGCAGTGCACATGGATGTTGTGCTGTGCACGCAATAGGAATTCGAAGATGGCTGTTGTATCTGTGTGCGTATGGATTCTGGCTGTGCACTGAATAGGGCCGCTGGATTTGTGTGCGTTTGGATGCTGGATTAGTAGTGTGTGTAAGGTTTCTAGATCTTCTCATTTATCCAACCAACGAATAATAGTAGTGTGTGTGGGAACCGACAATAAATTATGATGGCATCCAAGAGTTTGTATTGTGACTAAAATGCTTTGCCATCACCTCAGATTATGAGTTTGATATTGTGGGATGCGCATTACTTCTTACAAGAACTTAATACGGTTATATGAAAACCAAGATTTCTCATAACATGAAACAATGGGTTAAATTACTATGCCCAATAGGATTATAGGCTTCCTAGGAAACTAGTAAGGATGTCAGAGATTCTTGGTTCAGTTACAGATGATAATCGTTGACAATTTATAAATAATATTTTTAGTTCCAGCATATTTTCTTTCATGTAAATATGTAACAGGTTTTGCTGTTCCTTATTGCAGGATAAATGCATGGCTAGTGAAGGCATCACGATAGATGAATTTATGGAGTACGACTCGATGGTCAGGCAGACATTTAAAAGTGAGAACGAAGCGTACAAGTTCTACTTAGGGTATGCGAAGAACAAAGGGTTTGGATTTAGAAAGGGCTGTTCTTGAAGCATGTAAATATGCACAATTTCAACAATGTTTTGCGCTACACAGGAAAGCTCCATCACAGTTGAGTAAAGTTAGTATGATGACTCGGGGGAGAAAAAGAAAAGAGAACAATGACGAAGTTTGTGCTAAGAACAAAAGACCTTTGAAGTAAGTTTATGCATTTTCAGAAGTACAGGTTTGAATAGGAAAACACCTAGAAAGTCAAGACAGACAAAGATGACAAGGGGAACAAAGAAAAGATAACAATAAAGCTCCTTTCTGCGTGCGACTATTCTCTCGAATAGTTGGTCACTAGTGTTGTACATTCAGATTTTTACTATGGAATTTATCATCAGATTTATATTCTGGTTTGAATGAGATGTAGATGCACGCTACAGTTTCCCTTTTATGAAATTAGAATTGAGAAGATGCATCAGTGTTGACAGTTGTTTGCGTACTGGCCTAGTCTCTAGTTTGTCTCCTCTTCTCTTATGTTTATAACAACAGGTGAACGCACTACTTGCAGTTTGTCTCATAGCATCTCTAGTAGAACCTTTATATCACGCCGAACTGCAAAATAGCCATCAGTTTACAGTTTTACGTGGAAAAAATGGCTCAAACAGACGCCTTAAATGCCCCCGACCCTTAATTTTTTTTAGAGACGCGGTAAATTGACCCCCGACCCGCTAAAACACAGAATTTCCCCTCGCCCCGCCGGTGCCCTGTATCGTGGAAAAGCAGTTGATGGGAGGAACATTTCAGCCCACGCGCGTTCCCTTCCCCCATTCCACAGCCATCCGTCGCCGTTGCTGCCCGCCCTCCGCCTTCGATTCCAGCTATATCCGCCGGCGGAAACACACCGCCGGGCCACTGCAGACCCGGGTCCACCGTGCCGCTTCACCGGCGCCTCGGATCGACCGCCGCCGAGTCGTCGCCCGCCCTGAATCCATCGGCAAGTCCTTTTCTGCCCCTTCAAATTAGATTTAGCGAACGATTTCTGTTCACGCGAGCTCCGTTGCGGTTTGTAGATGGATTTGAGCCCTTGCAAGGAATTTTTGCTCGAGGATTCGTCCTCGTCCGACGACTCGGACATAGAGACGCTGCTCGAAAACAATCCACAACAGATGGTGGTGGTGGTCCTCGCCGTGAAGGAGCTCGAGGATAGGAACAGTAAGAGATGGCAACGATCGACTGTCGGCCGTCTTTGCATCCCTCACATTTTTACATTCATTTAATTTAAGATTTGTATCATTGTTGTATTCGGAATAATTCTTGTATTGAATTACAAGTTTAATTCTTAGATTTGAATAATTATTGTAATTTGGATGATTGTTGTATTTAATATTCAGATTTTAATTTATATTGATTTTATATTTCTATGCAATATGACATATATGTCAAATTGAGAAAAAAAACACGTGTTTTGGGGGCTGGCACGAGCAGCGGCCGGACAAACCCCGCAAAGCCGTGGCCTTGTGTGGTCTGTTCGGTCGCACCCCGCGCCAGCCCTCAAAACAAGTTTTCTTCGGCCCTTATGCTCACTTTAAAGGTCCGCCCTGTAAGGGGTTTCCTAAAGATGCTCCCACAGCGACCACGCAGGCACGGGCCAGTCGTACATTACATGGAATTGATCGATAATGTTTCAATAATTCATGTGAATGTTCAGATGCTTTTTGTTGGACAATAAGCACATTATTAATTAGTAATGGCAAGAAAACCACCATGATTTAGGATGTTCGTTCTGTTCAACATGAATGATCTCAATCCCACAAAAAAAATCTCTAGCTGAGATCTATAGTCTTATAAAGTGTGTTAAAATTCTAGCAACATATATGATCATCATGAACCAAAAAAGTATTGAGCATCTCCTACATTTGTATCTCTCTTCTTGTAATTTCTTGGCAAGTATTATGTCATTCGAGGTGTCCTTCTCTCTAGGCAACTCTGACGCTAGATTGTACATTTTTTTTTTGAACATAGCTAGATCGTACAGTTTGATGGATGAGGAGCCACCAACGCCGGATGTGAATCGCAGAAAAGGATCCCGTGCTGGAAGTAGATGGATGAGGAGCCCGAGACGTGAGATATGCATGATTTGTTAACAAATCAGGAGATACCTAATCCCATGAAATCAGGAGATACCTAATCGAGAGAATCAGCCCGCGCTTTTGGTAAACAGTGAACTACCGAAACTGCCCCTGATCAGAAAATATACTACCAAAAATCTGCAGTAGTATTTTCATATCTGGACCGTCCAAATGCAAAAATGAACAGTCAATATTGATCTGATGCACCGTAAAATGTCTCGAGCATTATTGTGCTAGCAACTTGAATAGACCACATAGCGAATTTGTCACAAGTACTACAAGTACAAAATGAATTGTTAACTAAAAAGGAAAAATGTACCACTATACAGATATTACAAAACTAAATTTCAACCTAAAATAGCAATTTCTTCGACATGTAGAAGTTCTTTGCACGGGCATAAAGATGCACAAAGTCACAAATACAGAACTTAGAATGGAATAAATTTATTTGCAACTCTGCAGCACATGTCAATTATTTTGACACAACAACCAGATTGGTAGGGAAGAGGATAAAGAGGGCATGGACGGGGAGGGAGTCACCTCTGCATGGTGAGGGGGGTGGATCTGGAAGTCGCCGACCAGGGAGGCGGATCCTGGAGTCGCCGATCAGGGAGGCGGATCCTGGAGTCGCCGATCAGGGAGGCGGATCTTGAAGTCACTGGCAAGAAGGGTGGCCATCGACAACAGGGGCCGGGACGGTGCTCGACGGCGAGGTCGGCACCTCTATATTGGGATGGAGACGACATACCAGAACTTGACAGCCGGTACAGGGGAAGTGGCGGCGCTGGACTCGGGAGGTAGCGCCATCATGGGAGTGGGACGAGTACCATGATGCGGGAAAGACTTGATTGTGTTTTAGGTATTTTGACTGAACCCTCCCGATGAGAGCGCAAGTCGTGCGAAAAACACCGTGGCAGCGAAATATCCGCGAGCTTTTCACTCCCCAAACGAAAAAATCACATGCCTCGGAAGCGAAAATTTCTTTGGGTCCCACATAATTGCTGATAGCCATGTTCATATTCCTGAATTGTGCAAAGTGATTCGTGACCTGGATATACTAACGACACAATCATTCTACTCTCATCCTGAAGGTTATTCTCATTTCTGAAGATTATTATCGAGAACGTCAGGAACGTAACCACCTTTTGCCTCGGCTTTAACATCCACGTCATAAACATGCACAAATTCCCGAAGGAGGCTTCCGGGCCATCACAAATGTATCTAAGCGTCACCAAATAGTTAATTTAGAGTAGTGAATTAAGGTTGGTTAAATAATCTCTGGTAAAATCATCTTTCGGGTTTTAGCAACCATCTTTGGAATTAAGTCTGCTACTAGTCATCAACCCGTGCTACCGCACGGGCTAGCAATTTTTGGAAATTTTAATATTCTACAAAGGAAGTTTATATAAGTATTGTTTTGCTTGAATCATGTAGAAAGAAAAGTACAACATATTTACAAATATCATTTACTAATTATTTTCATAGTGTATAACAGTTTGTATTTCCCTACTTCCTATTATGCTCAAAACATCATCGATCATCTTATATATTTAAAAAAAAGTTGTATTAAGCATTTTACCACAACAAAATTGGTGGCATTATATTGAACTGGTAACTTTTGTAATTACTGAATTGATTGAAAATGTGTTTTCTATTTAACATTATTGTACATATATCATATAATTTCGATAGCGTTGCAACTTTTTTATTTTATACTCTACTGGTTACTACTGACACATTTACTGCTTGCACCTACATGGTATGTATGATTAAAATATTCCAAAAAATATAGATGAGGTACCACCATTTTCGGAGGAGTTAGTCAAAGTCGATCATTCTTAGTTCTGCCTACACGGTCTCTCTCTCTGTCTCTCTCTTTCTCTCTCTCTCTCTCTACATGTCACACGTGCATATCCACATGCACACAAATCTATAAACTTATGTAACTCATCTTCGCCACCACCAGTCAAGGCTCATCATTTCAACATGCCACTGAGTCGCATGCCTCATAATGAGACATGTCTTAGTTCAAGCTTATCCTTGTACTTTGAAATGTTTGAAAAATAATTGAACTTCTTGAAGATTGTAGTTAAACTTCTGGATGCCTTATTCATCTTTCCAATAAGTTTCCAACTTTTTTTGTTTTCTAGTCAATTTTTTTCCACTTAGATCGCACCGTTCTAGAGGCCATTGTTATACTTTAAACTTTCAATATTAAAATTAGAAGCTTGATTTATTTTTCCGAACTGACATGTAAATTTCTAGAAGCTCTCCCTTCTCTATTCTAAAAGTTCCATAAATTATTGGATGCCCACCTAGAGGATTTTGAAAGTTGGTTTGTACATTTTTGGAAATTGATCCTTGATCCGAACTGATTCATCGGGGAAAGTAATAACAATGGTTTCTTTGGCTACAAATAATCAAATTATTTACTTACTTAAGTGCTCTTCATTATCCTGCATTTATCCATAAATGTCTTAAATATGAAAGTTTGTCTACATGCCTCACTTCTGAAATCAACGGATCTCTAATGCACACAGTGTAGTAATTTTGAATTTTAAAAAATATATTTTAGGATTTTTGTTACATGTGTTTGCGACATAGATTTAGAACTTGTTGGACACTGGGATTTTTAATATTGTATGAAAACACTATTCATGTCTTATATAGGTTCATAAATATATATTTAAGTGTGATATACGTACATGTATGATTTATATAGTAGACACATATACGCGCTGTGATTGTGTGCATGGTGATTTTTGGATAAGAAATAATAGGTCACATTCCTAGATGCATGTATGTACAATATACTTACCTAGTTCTGTCACGCATGCATGGCCGGGTAACTTCATCACTACGTTTATAAAAAAAAAAGTTCAGTGAGCTTACATTTATGTTTCCTGGTGTAACACGTAAGGACTCTTAGGCCGATGCCAACTCCTTTGTAAACGTTTGAAGAAACTACAGATATATGGCTGCAGTTTTTTTTTTCTTTTCAACCGATGTAGGAAGTCCCAGGGTAGCACGTCTCCTGCAGATTTTTTTCTTTCTTTTCAACCGTAGAAGGAAGAGACCAACGGGCACACATCTGCTATTTCATCCAATGGCTAGAAACAAATTATATATTAATTGGACGGATGAAATTTCTTACTTTCTACGATTAACGTGGTGTCTCGTATGGTGCTTCCAATTAGTAAATATAAGATATAAGATATAAGATGGTGTCATTGCACCCCCTCAGTTATCTGCCTCAAGTTTGTCACGTTGGGGACTTCGTGTGTAATCTTTGAACCCACCAAATGCCAATATTTCTTGTAGAAAATTGCAACAAACCATCGGGCATGCGGCCTTGTAGAAAATTTTCATGAGTAGATGTAGTCATCATCTGAGTCATCCGTGCACTTCTCACTGACGCGATTCTCATAGCAGTCTCCATATGGGGGCCGAGGGTTTTTATCCCAAGATATTTCTCTTGCAAGAGCTTATCATCGACGTCCCAACAACCATGCACAGCCAAGAACTTGGGGTCATGGCACTCGGAGGCGATCTTGACAACAACTCTAGTCTTAATGAGCATGTTTCCTATCTCGAGGTGGCAGAGCTTTGGCATTTTGCTGGGAGTAGCATGGGCCTCGTCATTCTTGCACACCTTCCCAGCGACATCTATAGGGTGCAGTACTCGCCAAAGTCTAACGAGGGTTTTGTAGTTCTTGCCAAATGCCTCTAGAGCACGGGCGCCAATCTTGGTGCAGCTGCATAAATCCAGGAAAGTAACCTTGGGAAGTGTTCAAGATCTTCCACTATGCAGTTGCTGATCTCGCTTCTCATAATCTCCAAAGTGTTGAGAGATTGCGCACCTGCAAAAGCAAACACTGTAGGGTCAGTAAGGTTTAATAAAAAATTGATTGGGTCATCGGTAAACAAAGTATTATATATATGATGCATAACCCTTGTTCTAGTTGCATCCATGATTGGATTGTAACAAAAAAATTTCAAATTGGACACACCGTGCTCAATAAAGTGCTATTAACTGCGGTTATGAAATGAGAGTCTAACATCATCCCAATCAAAAAATAGATCAGAGTCGGGAAGCACTAGAGCATTGTAGAGTTCAGAAATTGTTTGTAATATAATTTTGAACATGTTCTTCTTCACGGATATGCAGGATCTAGTACCATGTTCGTAATATTTCTCACTATCAGAAAGCAGATTAAAGCCAGTGGAGCATTATTCTGCTAGGAACTTAAATAGACAACATAGCGAATTTATCACAAGTACTACAAGCTTGATCAATGTCTCAATCAGCATCGTTTAAGTACAAAATGAAATTCTTGACTAAAAAGGAAAAAATGTACCATTATACACAGATTTGAAAACAAAATTTCAGCCTATATAGAAATTTCTTTGAGATATAGAAGTTCTTTGCACGGACATAAAGATGTACAAAGTACAAAATATGAATAAATTTATTTGCAACTCCGAAGCACATGTCAATTATTTGACACAAAAACTAGATTGGGTAGGGAAGAGAAGAACGAGGGTATGTATGGGGAGGGAATCACCTCTGCATGGCGAGGGAGGCGGATCTGGAAGTTGCTGCCTAGAGAGGCAGATCTGGAAGTTGCCGACCATGGAGGCGGATTTGGAATTTCCCGAGCAATGAGACGGATCTAAACGTCGCCCCCAAGGACGGTGGCCCTTGACGGCAGGGGCAGGGGGCGCTCGATGCCGAGGTGGGACTAGATTGGGAGGGAGGCGACAGACAGAATAGGACGGACGGTATGGGGGAAGTGGCGGCGCTGGACGGGGGCGGTTGAGCCATCGTGGGAGTGGGACGAGTAGCCTGATGGGGGGACTACTTGATCATGTTTTAGGTACTTTGACCCAACCCTCCTAATGAGAGCACAAATCATGCGAAAGACACCTCGAGAGCAAAATATTCGCGTGCTTGTCACACCCCAAATGAAAAAATCACGCGCCTCGGAAGCGAAAGTATCTTCGGGTCCTGCGTAGGTATCTTCCTGACAGCCATGTACACATTCCTGAATTTGTGCAAAGTGATTCGTGATTTGAATATACTACCGACGCAAACATTCCACTCCGTTCCTGAATGTTATTCTCATCCTTGAAGGTCATTATCGAGAACGTCAGGAACGTAACCACCTTTTGCCTCGGCTGAACATCCTCGTCAGGAACAGGCACACATTCTTGAAGAGGCTTCGGGGCCATGACGAAGGTGTCTAAAGCGTCACCTTTAAGTTTCGGGTAGTGAATTTGGGTTGGTAAAATTATCTCTGGTAAAATCATCTTTAGGTTTTTAGCAAGCATCTTTTGAATTATATCTACTACGGTGTCATTATACCACCTCTGTTATTTCCCTCTAGTTTGTCACGTTGGGGACTTCCTGTGTAATCTTTGGACCAACGAAATGCCAATATTTCTTGTAGAAGAGTGCATACAAACCGTCATGGCCTACGGCTTTGAGATGTGAAAATAGTGCGCATCACTTCATCCTCCATAGGTGAATCAGTTGTTCATTTAATTCTTTAGAAACTCACAGGAGAATCTTTTCAAATAATCAAAGATCTGTTTTCTGATAGTGAGAAATGTTGCGACATGATACCAGATCCTACACATTAGCGCGAAAGAACATGTTAAAAATTATATTACCAACCATTTCGGAATTCTACAATGTTCCGGTCCTTTTTGGCTCTAAACTATTTTCTCACTGCGATTGTGTTAGAAACTCAGTTTATAGCCTTGGTTAATATCATTTAATTGAGCATGGTGCATCCATTCAAAAATATCTTTGTAACATTCCAATTATCGGCCCTACAATAACAAGGGTCATGCATCATTTATATAATACTTTGTTTACCAATGACCCTATCCATAATATTTTGTTAAACCATACTGACCCAACCATGTTTATTTTTGCAAGTGCGCAATATCTCAATACTTTGGAGATTTCGAGGAGTGAGATTAGCGACTGTGTAGTGGAAGATGTTGCACAAAGACTGTCCAAGGTTACATTCCTGGATGTAAGCAGCTGCACTAAGATTGGTGCCAGTGCTCTTGATGCATTTGGCAATAAATAGAAATCCCTCGTCAGACATGGTGAGTCATGCACCCCATAGATGTCCTTGTGAAGGTGTGCCAGAATGACGAGGCCCATTCTATTGGAAGCAACACGCCAAAGCTCCGCCACCTCTAGATAGGATACATGCTCATTAAGACTAAGGTTGTCATCTAGATCGCCTCCCAGTGCCTTGACCTCAAGTTATTATTTCCACATTGTTGCTGGACGTCGAGGATAAGCTCTTGCAAGAGAAGTATCCTTGGCTGAAAAATCTCACCCCTTGCATGGGCGACTGCTATTAGAACTACATCTGCGAGGAGTGCACCGATGACTTGGATGATGATTACATCTATTCATGGGACCAGTTCATGGATGGTGCAAACTTCATAGATGCGGTTCTCATGATGTCCATGAAATTTTGCATGAGTAGATCTATTCATCATCCGAGTCACCAGTGCAATCCTCCCTGAAGCAGTTCTGATAGCAGTCACCACACGGGCCCGAGGGTTTTAAGCGTAGGAAACTTATCTTGCAAGAGCTTATCATCGACGTCCCAACAACCACACCGATCTAAGCACTTGAGGCTATTGCACTCGGAGGCAATCTTGAAAACAACTTAGTCTTAATGAGCATGTTTCATATCTCGAGGTGGCGGAGCTTTGGCATTTTGCTGGCAGAAACATGGGCCTCATCGTTCTGGCAAACCTTCCCAACAACATCAATTGGGTGCATGACCCGCCGAAGTATGACGAGGGTTTTGCAGTTCTTGGGAAATGGCTACAGAGCATGGGCGCCAATCTTGGTGCAACTGCATACGTCCACGAATGTAACCTTGGGAAGTCTTTGTGTAAGATCTTCTCTGCAGTCATTGATCTCGCTCCTCGGAATCTCCAAAGTAAGATTGCGCACCTGCAAAAGCAAATAATGTAGGGTGAGTAAGGTTTAACAAAAATGTTGATAGGGTCATTGGTAAACAAAGTATATATATATATATATATATATATATATATATATATATATATATATATATATATATATATATATATATATATATATATATATATGATGCATAACCATTGTTCTAGTAGCGCCCATAATTTGAATCTAACAACAAACTATTATCAAATGGATACATCCTTCTAAATTAAGTGTTATTAACTGTGGCTGTGAAATGATTTTCTAATATCATCGCAATCTGAAAATAGGTCAGAGTCGGGAAGCACTAGAGCATTGTAGTGTTCGGAAATGGTTGGTAATATAATTTTGAACATGTTCTTCTGCACGGAAGTGCAAGATCTGGTACCATGTTCGTAATATTTCTCACTATCAGAAAACAGTTTAAGCCAGCAGAGCATTATTGTGATAACAACTTGAATAGACCACATAGCGAATTTCTCACAAGTACTACAAGATTACTCAATGTATTAATCAACATCGGTTAAGTACAAACTGAAATTGTTAACTGAAAAGGCAAAATATACCACTGTACACAGATTAGAAAATTAAATTTCAACCTTAAATAGGAATTTCTTCAACATATAGAAGTTCTTTGCACTGACATAAAGATGCATAAAGTCACAAATTCAGAACTAAGAATGAAATAAATTTATTGGTAACCCGGCAACACATGGTAATAATTTGACACAACAACTAGATTGGGTAGGGAAGAGGAGAAAGAGGGCATGGACGGAGAGGGAGTCACCTCTGCACGGTGAGGGAGGCAGATATGGAAGTCGCCGACCAGGGAGGCGGATCTGGATGTCTCCAGCAAGGAGGGTGGCCATCGACGGCAGAGGCAGGGGGCGCTCGATGGTGAGGTGGGCACCTCTAGATTTGGAGGGAGGCGGCAGACCAAAGCTAGAAGGCCGATATGGGGGAAGTGGCGGTGTTGGACGGTGGAGGTAGACAAATCGTGGGAGTGGGACTAGTAGCACAACGGGGGCACTACTTGATCATGTTTTAGGTATTTTGACCCAACCCTCCTGATGACAGCGCAAGTCATGCAAAAAACACCTCGGGAAACAAATATCAGTGTGCTTCTCACTCCCCAAATGAAAAAATCACGTGCCCCGGAAGTGAAAAAATCACATGCCCTGAAAGCGAAAATATCTTCGGGTCCCTCGTAGGTATCTTCCTGACAGCCATGTACACGTCCTGAATTTGTGTAAAGTGATTTGTGACCTGGATATAGTACCGACGTAAATGTTCCACTCCGTTCCTGAAGGTTATTATCAAGAACCTCAGGAACATAACCACCTTTCGCCTTGGCTGAACCTCCACGGCACGAACAGGCACACATTCCTGAAGGAGACTTCGGGGCCATCACAAACGTGCCTAATCATCACCAAAAAGTTAGTTTTGGGTAGTGAATTTGGGTTGGTCAAATAATCTCTGGTAAAATCATCTTTAGATTTTTAGCAAGCATCTTCGGAATTAAGTCTACTATGGTGTCACTGTACCCCCTTTGTTATTTGCCTTGAGTTTGTCACGTTGGGGACTTCTTGTGTAATCTTTTGACCATTCAAATGCCAATATTTCTTGTAGAAAATTGCATACAAACCATCCAGGCCTACGACTTTGAGATGTGAAAATAGTGCGCATCACTTCATCCTCCATAGGTGAATCAGTTGTTCATTTAATTCTTTAGAAACTCACAGGAGAATGTTTTCAAGTAAACAAACATCTGTTTTCAGATAGTGAGAAATGTTGCGAAGAAGGTACATGTTCAAAATTATATTACCAACCATTTCCAAACTCTATAATGCTCCAATGCTTTCTGGCTCTAAACTATTTTCTCATTGCGATAGTGTTCGAAACTTAGTTCATAGATGTGGTTAAAATCATTTAATTGATCACGGTGAGTCCATTTGGAGATATTTTTGTTACATTCCAATTATTGACCCTACTAGAATAAGGGTCATGCATCATTTATATAATACTTTGTTTACCGATGACCCTATCCACTATATTTTGTTAAACCATACTGACCCTACCATGTTTATTTTTGGAAGTGCGCAATCACTCAATACTTTCGAAATTCCGAGGAGTGAGATCAGCGATTGCATAGTGGAAGATGTTGCACAAAGACCGTCTAGGGTTACATTCCTGGATTAAGCAGCTGCACCAAGATTGGTGCCCGTGCTCTGGATGCATTTGGCAAGAAATAGAAATCCCTCGTCAGACATCGGCAAGTCATGCACACCATAGATGTCGCTGGGAAGGTGTGCCAGAATCACGAGGCCCATGCTATTGTAAGCAACATGCCAAAGCTCTGCCACCTTGAGATAGGATACATGCTCATTAAGACTATGGATGTCGTCAAGATTGCCTTCCAGTGCCTTGACCTCAAGTTCTTAGATCTGCGTGCTTGTTGGGACGCTGATGATACGCTCTTGCAATAGAAGAGTCCTTGGCTGAAAAGCATCGGCCCCCGCATGGGCGACTGCTATGAGAATCACATCTGCGAGGAGTGCACCGATGACTCGGATGATGAATACTCATGACGTCCATGAACTCTTGCATGAGTAGATGTAGTCATAATCCGAGTCATCGGTGCAATCCTCCCTAAAGCGATTCTGATAGCAGTCGCCACACGGGGGCCGATGGTTTTCAGCCCAGGAAACTTATCTTGCAAGAGCTTATCTTCGACGTCCCGATAACCACACAAATCTTAGAACTTGAGGTCATGGCACTCAGAGACGATCTTCTAAACTACCTTAGTCTTAATGAGCATGTTTCCAATCTAGAGGTGGTGGAGCTTTGGAATATTGTTGGCAGTAGCATGGGCGTCGTCATTCTGGCAAACCTTCGCAACGACATCTAGAGGGTGCATGACTCACCGAAGTCTGACAAGGGTTTTGTAGTTCTTTCCAAATGGCTACACAGCACGGGCGCCAATCTTGGTGTAGCTGCATACGTCCAGGAATGTTACCTTGGGAAGTCTTTGTGCAAGATGTTCTTCTATGCAGTCACTGATCTCGCTCCTCGGAATCTTCAAAGTATTGGAAGATTGCGCACCGGCAAACGGAAACACTATAGAGTCAATAACGTTTAAAAGAATGTTGATAGGGTCATCAGTAAACAAAGTATTATATACATATGATGCATATACCTTGTTCTAGTAGCGGCCATAATTTGAATGTAACAAGAATATTACCAAATGGACACATCATGCTCAATTAGGTGTTATTAACTGCGGCTATGAAATGAGTTTCTAACATCATAGCAATCAGCAAATAGATCAAAGCCGAGAAGCACTAGAGCATTGTAGAGTTCGGAAAGGGTTGGTAATATAATTTTGAATATGTTCTTCTGCACAGATGTGCAGGATCTGGTACCATGTTCGTAATATTTCTCACTATCAGAAAACAAATTAAGCCAGCGGAGCAATATTGTGCTAGCAACTTGAATAGATCACACGACAAGTTTATCCCAAGTACCATAAGATTACTCAATGTCAATTACCATCGTTTAAGTACAAAATGAAATTGTTAACTAAAAAGGCAAAATGTACAACTGTACACATATTAGAAAACTAAATTTCAACCTTAAATAGCAATTTCTTCGACATATAGAAGTTCTTTGCATGGACTTTAAGATGCATAAAGTCACAAATTCAGAACTAAGAATGAAATAAATTTATTTGTAACTCTGCAACACATGGTAATTATTTGATACAACAACTAGATCGGGTAGGGAAGAGGAGAAAGAGGGCATGGACGAGGAGGGAGTCACCTCAGCACGGTGAGGGAGCCGGATCTGGAAGTCGCCGACCAGGGAGGTGGATCTGGAAGTTGCCGACCAGGGAGGCGGGTCTGGACGTCATTGGCAAGGAGGGTGGCCCTTGATGGCAGGGGCAGGGGGCGCTCGATGGCGAGGATGGCCGCGTTCGACGCATAACTGGGGCCGCGACGGGGATGGCGGCGTTCGCCGCAAGTCCGATGCCGCCCGATGTGAACCTGCAACTACTAACTGCTACTCTCTCTTTCTCACTTTCTTTGTTTGTTGTGCTCAAACACACTAGTGAAACATACACTCACTGGTGTAGCATATACACGCCACACACATACGAGGAGGATTGGTAGTAGTACTATTAAGCTCTTTGGCTGATGGAGTGGAATTACAACGGGAGGAGTGGTGCTGTTTATATAGCACTTACAAACCGACCTATGGTACGCATGTGCTGACGTCAAGTATCTAAATGACATCATGGCTTACGTTCTAGCCTATTTGCTTCACTGCTAAGACACGGCAGCTCTACTGGTAGAAAAAAATAAAACTACTGTTGCTACCAGGGCTGGACACGAGCCGAGCCGAGCCGAGTTCAGTCCGAGCCTGGCTTTGGCTCGCCTAAAGCGAGCCCAGCTCGGCTCGGCTCGCTGGTTGAACGAGCCTACTTCTAGAGGCTCGGCTCGTTTAGCCTCTTGCTCGGTCCAGCCCGATCAGCTCGCGTGTGAACTGCTATGTGTGTCTACGCCTGTGCAGTATATACATACAGGTAACAGCGCATGTGCATACTGTGTGCCTACTAGCCGGCGATGTGTGCGTAAGTGTGAGTGCGTGCAATCTGCGTGCGCGCCGCCGGTGCCGGCAGGTAGCTGGGTGCCCAAGTCATTGTCAGAAAGAGAGGGCAAGGAGGGGAGGGAGGCAGGGAGGTCATACGTGCTTGTGCCTCCATGTGAACGACGAACGGCGGCGTCTGACGCGGCGACGAAAGTGCTGCAGACGCTGGGGACGGCAGCAGAAGCTTGGCTAGGCCCATGTGAGCAACGTACAACGGCGTCCAACGCGGCGACGAAAGGGCACGTTCGCCGTCGATGCCGAGAGCGAGCCCTCCGGGCGCGACGAGGATGACGCCGGCATCGGGCGTGACAGCGAGGAGGACGGCTTCAGGTGGTGGCAAGAGCGGCGGCGCGGCGCAGCACAAACCCTAGCGGCATGGGAGAATTTCTGGAGCAGAGGAGGCCGGCATCGGGTCCCTGGGGTAGTCGGGGAATGCTTCGCAGTGGGCTTGGGCTGCTTGTGTTGGCTGCTGTAATGGGCTGCAAATTCCCTAAAAAAATCATTGGGCCGCGAAACGAGCCACCGAGCTGGACCGAGCGAAAACCGGCTCGGCTCGCTCGCCCAACGGGCCGAAAGTTGCAGCTCGGCTCGTCCTATTTCCTTATCGGGCCGAGCTGAGTCGGGCCGAGCTGAAGCGAGTTTCGGGCCGAGCCAAAAAGCTTGCTCGAGCGTCCAGCCCTAGCTGCTACCGCTGTGCGACACCTGACACCCGAAGATAATTCTTTCAACATGCATGCATCTAGTAATACTAGAGGGATTCGCGCGTCTTGCGGCGCGGGTTTTCGGTCATGTGTGAGACGGGCTTTGACCAGTGGACCTCTCCACCCGGTTGTGTCAGGTCGGCCCAGAGGGACACCGGAGAGCAACATCCGGGCCAAACCCACAGCTACATACACTCCGTGTAGACCCGACGCGGCAGTTTCCCCCCCTCCAGGTGCCGGCGACGGCGCCGTTCGTGAGGGGGGCCACGCATCGGAGACGCGTGCCGCCTCTTCGGACCTGCCACAACACCACCCCGCATGTATGAGGGCCCGGTACGACGCCCCAGTGGCATTGCTACCCCCAGGCCCCCCGTCCCGCCTAACCCTAGAGCAATTGACCACAAGATCTAGCCCTTTGACTTCCCACGGACGGGCTTTGACCAATGGACCTCTCCACCCGGTTGTGTCAGGTCGGCCCAGAGGGACACCGGGGAGCAACATCCGGTCCAAACCCACAGCTAAATCCACTCCGTGTAGACCCGACGCGGCAGTTTCCCCCCTCCAGGTGCCGGCGGCGGCGCCGTCCGTGAGGGGGGCCACGCACCGGAGACGCGTGCCGCCTCTTCGGACATGCCACAACACCACCCGGTTGTGGTAGGTCATCTGATATATATATATATATATATATATATATATATATATATATATATATATATATATATATATATATATATATATATATATATATATATATATATATATATATATATGGGAGCAAAGTCGCCTTCGTATAGACCCGATGCGGCTGTTCCCCATTCCAGGTGCCGGCTGGCGGCGGCACCGTTCGTGAGGGGGGTCACACCGCTCTGTACAAAACCGAAAAATAATGTATGTATGCTTATTAACACGTACTATATGTAAGTTAGTCAAATAATAATATTTAAGAAAACATAAAATATAGCTATGAAAAAAAAAAAAGAAAAAAAACTATGCCGACGGCAAAGCCGTCGGCATAGCTGCGGCCAGGGCAGATGGCCGGCGCGCCGCGGATCAGTGATGTGGCATCTATGCCGACGGCAGCCGTCGGCATAGGTGGTGGTCGGTGCGCCTCGGATCGATGACGTGGTAAACGCATCTATGCCGACGGCCTCCCGTCTCGGCCGTCGGCATAGATCGGACGCCGTTAGCCGCACGACACGAGTGGGATCGCCGGGCCCGCAACTATGCCGACGGCCCATGTATGCCGACGGCCTTTGTAGGCGTAACTTGGGATAAGCCGACGGTATAGCTCGGGATAGCCCGACGGCTTTATTACACCGACGGCCTGGACATGGCTGTCGGCATAGCCCAGACTAGGCCGACGGGGGCCGTCGGCATATATATGGCCGTCGGCATAGGGCCCTGTTCCGGTAGTGTTGCCTCTTGCAAATTTAAAATAAAAATGTTTAGAAACTAAAGTCTCCCAATACATGTAAAAAACCGAGGTAAGATCATGTGTAGTATATACTGTTAAACACGGACAGGTAATACGTACTGTATTAATGCATGCATAAAAGGGAAAATTATGACTTCATATGTAGCCATTATAATGTTGCTGAAACAAAATTTCCTGAAAACAGCTGTCCAGGAGAAGCCGACAGCGAGTGTCCACCTGAGTATCAGTTTGAGCTTGCTAAAAGAAACAAACTGCAAAAATTCAATGATAAAAAAAAACTCTAGAGCTTTAGGAAAGGAAATAAAAAATGCACCAAGATTAGATAATCAAATGGGTATGTTTTACTTAGTGCTTGCTGTGCCAATCAACCATCCGCAGCTAAGGGTGACCTAGTCTATAGAAGAAGTTCAGAAAATATTGGCAAGACAATATAGCCTACACTGATGGAAAAAAAGATACAAATTGAAGGGATCAGCTAAGCAGATTGCACATTAAATGATGTTGTGTTGAACTAAAATGCAGAACATGCCAAAGTTGATCTATGCATTCTTCGATATAAAAAAACGGGGTTTGATCTGACTTCATCTCATATTTAGTCTCTCCCTGAGAGCGCACAGAAGAATGAAACTACAATCCCAAGTTGACTTGACCAATCCAAGCATAACATGGATTGTTAATAAAAGTCACTATTTTTCATTCAGATCTTCAGTAAAACTGCCCATCGAAATAAAGAAAGTGAAGATCTTCCTTTTCACAAGAAGATAGGCTAAACCAATTCAGATTATAATTATTAAGTGAAGCTGGACGCATTTGGTTAAGATCAGAAAATACACACTATTGTATCTGGAATTTTTTGGCCCTACAACAGAGCACGGAGCAAAGCTACCAATCACATCAGAAAATATTAAGGCTGGGTGTACATGAACTTTACGCCTGAAGTGGCTGCCTACAACAGTAAGAGCACTAGGTGTAATATTGCCCAAAAAGTTGACATTGTGCTTGAATGTCAATGCATTTTTTTAAACAGCCTTGTTGATGTGTTGCTAGTTCAAGATGGAGCAATGTGGCAGTATCAAGAAGGAACTGCGGCAACTATAAAGCACTCACAAGTTGGTACAAAATGGATGATGAGAAGTTATATGCATCACAAAGAATTAATGGCCTGTGCGAGATGCTTTTATTGGTTAATCCAGAAGGATATTTAGCTATATCAAGAAAAATAGAATAATATAGCAAAGGGCGTAAGAAAACATAAATGAATTGAGTACGGCTTAGGAAATTGTGCCAATCTACTGCAAGCAATAAGTCAACAGGGTGATTCAAAAAAATGGAAGACTGAGTTACTGATTCTTATTTATTGGTACATACTCGGTACCAAATAAGTTATTAAAGTTCAGTTACACCTGGGAATCAAAGTATATTTAGATCCTCCTGCAACAAACATGCTGGAAAACCATCTTTTATCAGAATATGGGATGAAGCGTATTGTGGCTACTTTGAAAACAAAATGAAATGGCACTTGATCAGAAAATTTCTTACTCGCTAATTATGTATTGAGATCGACAGGCGTCCTGCATCCATTTATTTGTAGTCACTCTATTTTCTTCAAGGATAGAATGAGGTGTTCATAGTGTGTTCCCTCAGTGTAGAACTGAAAATAATTACAACGGGACACCATTTTTTCATGCAAGATTTGCAATGTAGATGGTACTCAATGCTTTCCATGATTTAACTGATTATCCAATTGTTTCTAAGTATGACTGCACTGTGCACGTTGGTTCTTTAATACAACCCACTTGAAGGCATATAATGTGTGAAGGTACAAAATTACCATAATTAAATCGGATCATCGGCAGAAACTTACTGCTTTGGGGTCCCATCAGGATCTAGCCTCAGATGCATTGCTCCAGGACTTGATCCAGATACAACCTAAACTTGATTTGAATTGATTACATCGGTGGAGGAGGACGGCGACCAGTGTGTTGAGGAAAAGGTAGAAAGGTAGACGGGGATCCGTGTGGCCGGCGCCGCATTATTGGCATGGAGATAATTGCCAGTGCCGGCGTCCCCCGGCCGTCCGATTGACGGACCAGGCCACCATTTTTCCGTATGCCCGTCCTTGATGCCATCGCCTCACTGCATCAACAGTGGTTTGGTGCACGTCTGAGCAGTCAGAGATGACGGCAACGCAGTAGACCAAGGTGGCAGCAAAGTGGTCATGGCCGGCCAACAACAACATCCGGCTAGGTGACAGCTATGTGTTATGAGGCGGGATCGGCTTTGTCGAGAGACACGCAGGCGACCACCTACTTTGCATGAAGAGAACTCTTGATGATTTTCTTTTTTTTTCAGGGTACCTCCAGCCCTCCTGCCAACGCCGCCCTCGTCCGGCCTCCACTGCTCCTTCATCGATGTGTTCCCGGATTCCCCAGTCCCCTACGCCGCCGTATGCTCTCGTCAATCTCAGCGAGATTCCTGCCGCCGCGGTTTCTCCGCCTCTACCTCCCCTCCGCCGTGGCCTCTACCTCCCCTCTGCCATGGCCTCGGCCTCACTTACACCGTGGCCTCTCCTCTGTGAGCACGGGAGGCTAGATGGGGGCGACTGGGGGGTGTAGGAGACGCACCGGGATGCTGCTGCCAGGACTGGACGCGAGCGGGCCCAGCCGGAAAATCTAGCACAGGAGGAAGAAGAGACTCAGGGGAGAGGAGTGTTAGACTATTCCTTGGATCACAAGTTTTCTAGTCCAAGTCGGTTTGTAATATCTAGTCTAAGTCGGTTTGTACCAATATATATAGCCATGTGCCATGTGCTAAACATAACACAAGCAATAGTTTTATTCATCTATCATGGTATCGGTTTTTTGATCCTAGGGTTTAGGGTATGGCTCCACCCACCCCACCACCGCCGCCGCCCGGCTACTTCGAGCGCCGGGTTGCTATCATCGCCAGAGCTGCCGCCGCGGCGGCCTCTTCTTCATCTTCTCTTTCCCTAGCACCACCAACACCTCCTACTACTCTTCTGGCTGCACCTATGTCGCTCGCCGACACCATCACCGATGTCAGCCCTTTCATCCCCATCCTCCTCGACCTCACCGCCCAGAACTATTATCAATGGCGCCACCTCTTTGATCTACACCTGGGAAGCTGCAACCTCCGTTCTCACGTTGCCGCCAACAGTCCTCCTCTCCCTAATGATCCTCAATGGATGAAAGACGATCTCGCGATTGTTCAGTGGTTCTACACCCGCATCACCACCGAGATCTTCAACATGCTTGCTCACGACGGCGCCACCGCCCCCAACATATGGGGCTCTCTTCGCCGGCTTTTTCAGAGCAACAGCGACGCTCAGAAGAACGCTCTCCACACCGAGCTCCGTAACCTGACCCAAGGCAATGCCCCGGTAAATCTTTTCCGTCAGCGTGTCAAGGCCATTGACGACGAGCTTCGCGAACTCGGTGATCCCATCAGCGACACATAGCTCATCAACATCATCGTCGTCGGGCTGAGCGAGGATCTCGACAAGGAGGCCTCCTTCATCCCCATGATGCGGCCTCCTCCAACCTTCGCCGAAGTCCGCTCCATGCTGCAGCTCGCGGCGGACACTCAAGCTCAAGTACTCTCGCCCATCGGTCTTCCATGCTGCGGCTCGTCCTCCTACGCCGTCTCCATCAGCGCCTCCCCCGCCAGGTCTCGCCACCACGCCGCCCCCGACGCCATCCGTGCAGCCACCTTTAGGCTGGCGCCCCAGTCCCAACTACCGTGGCAAAAACCCCATCTACAGGCCGCCCTGGACACGCTCGGCGCCTCCTTCGAAACCGCCGCCTTCAAACCCTACCACTACTAGGGAAAACCTTATACACAGAACTTTAGCAGCAGCGAGGGTCAAAAAAGCACGCTGGTGCTAACTAGCAGTAGCGCGCCTGGCCAAACTGCGCTGCAGATAAAGTTCTAGCAGTAGCGCGTGCTACCCTAAACACGTTACTACTAAAATTCTCACGGCTTAGCCGATAGGCTTCACATAGTAGTAGCGACCTATAACGAACCGCGCTACCGCTACATTCTTTGTAGCAGCGTGTTTTATTTTGAACTCGCTACTGCTAAAGGATATAAAATTAAATGGAAAGCAAATAGAAAGGTAATTGAAAATGAAAGAAATAGAATAAGGTGAAAGGGAAAAAAATAAAATGTGAAGAAAACTAAATGAAAAAGGGGAAAAAGAGAAAGGAGTAGCAGTAGCGTGTATCCCGAAAAGCGCTAGAGCTAACGTGTGCAGTAGCGCCTTCCCGAACGCGCTATCGCTACCTCTGACTTAACCACGGGTTCGTCCTTCCCTCACGGTCACTTCCCCAAATCCAACTGTCCACACTCCTCGCCGCTGCCGTCGCCCGTCGGCCGCCAAGACTCTCCGCACACCCCTCGCCGCCTCGACCCCAGATTCAACGCCGCCCGGACGCTGCCCCGACCTCAACGCCGCCCGACGCCGCCCCGACCCGACCTCGACGCCGCTATCCGCCACCCGAGCCCCGACCCCGACCTCGACGCCGCCTGCCCTCCTCGTCAGAGGCACACGAGGTGAGCACGCCTGCTCCTCCCTCTCCCCTACCTCTGCCTAGGATTTTTTTTATATTTTAGTTGCATCAAATTAGTTAGGGTTCATGTAAGAGTGGAAACAAATCGGATGCGGATGTGGCAAATGAGTTAGAGTTCATGTAAGGGTGGAAACGAATCAAATTTCTAAGATGAATCATAAAACGAGTAAAATTTGACCACTTATTTCACTTTATAGTTGGATAATTGGAATATCCGCTACCACTTTCCACCCCTATAGGTTCATCAAATTAGATGGTAATTAGGGCAGTAGTTCCTAGGTACTAATTAGTTAGTAAGAACTAGGTACTAATTAGGTATTAGAATATTTTTATTTATAGTAAGTTTATTTTAGTAAGAACTAGTTGAATTAATAGAACTAGTTAGTAAGAACTTGTTGCTATTTTTTAGTTAAAGCAATTTTTCCCAGATCGACGTGACGATGCCTATCCCGCATCCTCATCGTCGAGTCGGCGGAGGACGACACCTGCTTGACCAGATGGGCCATGTCCGGACCTGGCTCCGCTGGGTGTTACTGGGAGGCGCTACCTACTGGGGGGCGCAGGTTGGTGAGGAGCCAGCCTGTCTTTGACCCGAACCTTCTTTGGTGGCGGTCGCATGGGCCAGTGACGGTCCAGAGGGTCGAGGACTCTGCGGAGGTGGTGCGTCACCGTGTCAGTGAGGAGGACGCGCACGTCCGTCGCTACTTGTTTGCGTTGGAGCACAGGTTCTGCAATACCGCAGGTTCTCCGTGGATCTCACCGAGCTATGATCCCGTGATGGTTCCTTCTCGTGGGTGTCCACCGCCGCGCCGATACCTGTCGTGTGCTAGGGTTTTAGTTGTATTAGTGATGTTATATGTATGACACTATTCGTGATGTATTAGTGATAATATTCGATGATGTAGGGACGCATGAGATGATTTACTTTTGCTTATTAAATGCATGCTAATTTGAGTCCTATAAGATAATTTGAAATGTATATCTTGTGTTGCTCAATATCCAAGTGGCCGGTCATGTTTGCAGGTTACACCTCCGAGTGGCCTATGTTTTGCCGGAGTGTTGATTCATTTCCGTTCCGGCAAATTTTAGGCACTTGATATGTCCTATTTTAGCAAAGGTCATGCCGGATTTTTCCGTGAATTTTGGCATGACTTGTGCCAGATTCTATGTAGGAAATATCGAGTGGCCCGGATTTGTGTGTTGACTATCCTGGTAGTTGTCTTCGATCGATTTTCAATTAATGTTTTAACTATGAACATAGGAAATGTCTGACGATGAAAAGGATTTCGGTATTTGCAAATACTGCAAAGACGAGCACGGCCTGTGCGACGGAATCTTCCTAGATGATGATAGGTGCTTCAGCATCAAGCTGGACGAGAACTTCGAAGTGGATACAGTAAGTCATAACGACAAGTCTTATTTCGTAATTAAGCATGACATCTGCTTCATTTTCTTCAACTTATATTTTTTTACTATTCTACTAGCGTATCCCCTGCCATGCAAGAGTTTTTGTATTGGATAAGATAGGTTTCAGTCATACTACGGAGGTAAAGAAAGTTTATTTGAAGACCGAGTATGGTTATATTTTTCATGCAAAATGATACAATTCAGACGACTACACCTATTTTGGATGCAAAACATGGCGAGCACTATGCAAGACTTATGCATTTGAGCCTGATATGGTTATCATCTTTGATATTTGTCCAGAAGATGATATTGAAGGTAATACCGACATCTGGGTCGATGTGCAGACGCCTCCAGTTATACCATTATGTAAGTTTCTCAACCATATTTATGTCTTTGATATTGTTTATTCAAAAATAGTTGACAACTAATTTGTATTGTCAGCTTATTTCGGTGCAAGCAAACATGTCCAGCGCTTGGTAGACAGGACCTACTACTGTCCCGAGGCTGAACTAAACTGCGAGGAGCTAAGTCATTATGTTTCATGGCTTGAGGATCTTGATACTGTCAAGACAAATTTTCTTCCTGGATTTAGAAATGTTAGTACTGAAAACGTGCGACCAATAGTGTTCGTAATGAACTACGGTCACATCTATTTAGGAAGGATGGTAAGATTTTTACTATTTGTCCTCAGTGCATCTTTTCCATACATTATTTTTGAAGCTAAACTTCATTGCTAAGTATGTTACCATACGATGTTCTTCAACAGGGACTCCCGATGAATGTTGTGCCTTATGGGATCGAGACTAAAGGTACCATGAGTATTATCAGCTTACGGCCAAGATATCCTACAGATCACTTTAGTGCATTAAAGATTAGCGACGGATGGTTAATAGTGCAAGACTGGACCAAATATGTGATGGGGGAGCGCAGAGAAGTACTAGGGAGCAAACAGAGGCGCTACCCACGATTAGGAGACAGGTTCATCTGCATGCTCCAACTTGATCAAGGAGGAGAGCTACACATGTTTTATGTTGTTTTACCTAAGAGAGAGCAGCAGGAGTGATTAGCTAGCTAGAAATGAGTTTCAGGATGATGATGTGCTACACTATTACTATGATGATAAAATAGCTAGTGTTGGTGGTAATGACTATGATGATTATTATTAGCTAGTGTTAGTGGTGATTAAATAAATACTATTGGTGGTAATGACCATGATGATGATTAAATATCTTGTCTTTGGCGGATTAGATTCAAGTGGAGGCAACATGTGGTGCACATCGAAAGTACTACTAGTCCAAACTAGATCAAGTTTGGATTAGTAGTATACTTTTGACATGCACCACATATTGCCTCCACTTGAACCTAATCCACCTTTATTTGACACTGTTATGGACATAATGATGTAAACCTCATAACTGGTATTGTATCAATATTTGTACGATGGCGAATAAATAAACTAAAAATGAAAAAATAAAAAGAATACTAGTAGCGATGGAGAGAAAACACGCTGTCAAGAGTTACATTAGCAGAGCGCTGGAGTGAACAAACGCTGCAGCTATTCGTCCTAGCAATGAGCGCAAAGCGGGCACGCGTTATCGCTAAGCAGTAGCTGTAGCGCCTTATTAGTAGCGCGCCTACCCGCGCTACTAATGAGCACAAAACCAGCACTACTGCTAGGGTTTTCCCTAGTAGTGTACGCCGGCTAAGAGTGCTCCACCTGCGGCTCCATCCCTGTGCCCTCTGCATGATCCATGGACCGGGCTTGTCCAGGCATGGCCTATGCCCTGGTCTGCCCCGTCCCCCCTTGGCGCTCCACCTGCCTACACCGGTGCTTGGCAACCCGGCCTTCGTCCGCATACTGGTGCCCCTGGGTTGCTCACCCCTCGACAGCCGGCGAACGCATATCATGCCACTCCATCGTATGCTCCTTACGGTGCGCCCTCGCCCTCTCCTGCTGGCGGAAGTCTCTACTACTTGCCCTCGTCCGCTCTCCTGCCTTCACCGGCATATCAGCCGTCGCTACTACCCACACCAACCTCACCTACACCGCTGAGCTGGGATCAAGCCGCCTTCTCCAGGCCAAGAACAACTTTGCTGCCCAAGGAAACTCAAGTACGAATTGGAAATTTTATTCTGGTGCCTCTAGTCATATGTCTGCATCAAGTAATTGCCTTTCTTCTTGCACTCCTTCTCCATTTCCTTCCATTGCTCTTGGTGATGGTTCATCTATTCCCATATACTATGTAGGTCAGGCCCAACTTCCCTCTCCTACTAAACGACTTCTTCTTCACGATGTTCTTGTTGCACCCGCTCTTATTAAACACTTAATTTTTGTTCGCCAATTTACTCGCGACAATCTAGTTTCCATTGAATTTGACCCTTTTAGCTTGTCTATGAAGGATTACCAGACAAAGGCCGAGACCGCCCGCTTTAATAGCTCCAGTGAACTCTACTCTCTTCATGGTGTTCCTGCCGCCGCTCCTCCTACATCCATGGTGGCCTCCGTCGACCTTTGGCATCGTCGTTTGGGTCATCCCAACCCTGCTGTTTTAGCATCTATGCTTAGTAAATTTTCCATACCATGTAATCATGATTCACACAATTCTTCGTTTCCGAGTCTTGTTAGTTAGGAAAATGATGTCTACTACGCAACCTTCTTCTTGTAGACGTTGTTGGGCCTCCAAGTGCAGAGGTTTGTAAGACAGTAGCAAATTTCCCTCAAGTGGATGACCTAAGGTTTATCAATCCGTGGGAGGCGTAGGATGAAGATGGTCTCTCTCAAACAACCCTGCAACCAAATAACAAAGAGTCTCTTGTGTCCCCAACACACCCAATACAATGGTAAATAGTATAGGTGCACTAGTTCAGCGAAAAGATGGTGATACAAGTGCAATATGAATGGTAGATATAGGTTTTTATAATCTGAAAATATAAAAACAGCAAGGTAACAAGTGGTAAAAGTGAGCGTAAACGGTATTGCAATGCTAGGAAACACGGCCTAGGGTTCATACTATCACTAGTGCAAGTTCCCTCAACAATAATAACATAACTGGATCATATAACTATCCCTCAACATGCAACAAGGAGTCACTACAAAGTCACTAATAGCGGAGAACAAACGAAGAGATTATGGTAGGGTACGAAACCACCTCAAAGTTATTCTTTCTGATCGATCTATTCAAGAGTCCATAGTAAAATAACACGAAGCTATTCTTTCCATTCGATCTATCATAGAGGTCGTACTAGAATAACACCTTAAGACACAAATCAAACAAAACCCTAATGTCACCTAGATACTCCAATGTCACCTCAAGTATCCGTGGGTATGATTATACGATATGCATCACACAATCTCAGATTCATCTATTCAAACCAACACAAAGTACTTCAAAGAGAGCCCCCAAAGTACTTCAAAGAGTGCCCCCAAAGTTTCTACCGGAGAGTCAAGACGAAAACGTGTGCCAACCCCTATGCATAAGTTCAAAATGTTACGGAACCCGCAAGTTGATCACCAAAACATACATCAAGTGGACCACGTGAATATCCCATTGTCACCACAGATAAGCACATGCAAGACATACATCAAGTGTTCTCAAATCCATAAAGACTCAATCCGATAAGATAACTTCAAAGGGAAAACTCAATCCATTACAAGATAGTAGAGGGGGAGAAACACCATAAGATCCAACTATAATAGAAAAGCTCGCGATACATCAAGATCGTGCCGTACCAAGAACACGAGAGAGAGAGAGAGAGAGAGAGAGAGAGAGAGAGAGAGAGATCAAACACATAGCTACTGGTACATACCCTCAACCCCGAGGGTGAACTACTCCCTCCTCGTCATGGAGAGCGCCAGGATGATGAAGATGGCCACCGGTGATGGATCCCCCCCTCCGGCAGGGTACCAGAACAGGGCCCCGATTGGTTTTCGGTGGCTACAGAGGCTTGCAGCAGCGGAACACCCGATCTAGGTTAATTTCTGGAGGTTTCTGTTTATATAAGAGGTTTTGGCGTCGAGAACAAGTCAGGGGGATCTCCAGGCTGTCCACAAGGTAGGGAGGCGCGGCCACGGGGGTGGGCGCGCCCCCCACCCTCGTGGGCAGCCCGGGACTCTTCTGGCCCAAATATTTTACTCCATGGCCTTCTTCTGCTCCAAAAATAAGCTCTGTGAAATTTCAGGTCAATTGGACTCCGTTTTGATTTTCCTTTTCTGTAAAACTCAAAAACAAGGAAAAAACAGAAACTGGCACTAGGCTCTAGGTTAATAGGTTAGTCCCAATAATCATATAAAATAGCATATAAATGCATATGAAACATCCTAGATGGATAATATAATAGCATGGAACAATCAAAAATTATAGATACATTGGAGACGTATCAAGCATCCCCAAGCTTAATTCCTGCTCGTCCTCGAGTAGGTAAATGATAAAAACAGAATTTTTGATGTGGAATGCTACCTAACATATTTATCAATGTAATCTCTTTATCGTGGCAAGAATATTCAGATCCATAAGATTCAAAACAAAAGTTTAATATTGACATGAAAACAATAATACTTCAAGCATACTAACAAAGCAATCATGTCTTCTCAAAATAACATGGCCAAAGCAAGGTATCCCTACAAAATCATATAGCCTGGCTATGCTCTATCTTAATCACACAAAATATTTAAATCGTGCACAACCCCGATGACAAGCCAAGCAATTGTTTCATAATTTTGATGTTCTCAAACTTTTTCAATCTTCACGCAATATATGAGCGTGAGCCATGGACATAACACTATAGGTGGAATAGAATGGTGGTGTGGAGAAGACAAAAAGGGAGAAGATAGTCTCACATCAACTAGGCGTATCAACGGGCTATGAAGTTGCCCATCAATAGATATCAATGTGAGTGAGTAGGGATTGCCATGCAACGGATGCACTAGAGCTATAAGTGTATGAAAGCTCAAAAAGAAACTAAGTGGGTGTGCATCCAACTCGCTTGCTCACGAAGACATAGGGCATTTTGAGGAAGCCCATCATTGGAATATACAAGCCAAGTTCTATAATGAAAGATTCCCACTAGTATATGAAAGTGACAACATAGGAGACTCTCTATCATGAAGATCATGGTGCTACTTTGAAGCACAAGTGTTGTAAAAGGATAGTAACATTGTCCCCTCTCTTTTTCTCTCATTTTTTTGGGCCTTCTTCTTTATTTTATGGCCTCTTTTTTCTTTCTTTTTTTTATTTTTCGTCTTGAGTCTCATCCCGACTTGTGGGGGAATCATAGTCTCCATCATCCTTTCCTCACTTGGGAGAATGCTTTAATAATGATGATCATCACACTTTTATTCACTTTTAACTCAAAAATTACAATACAATACTTAGAACAAAATATGACTCTATGTGAATGACTCCGGCGGTGTACCGGGATATGCAATGAATCAAGAGTGACATGTATGAAAGAATTATTAAGGTGGCTTTGCCACAAATACTATGTCAACTACATGATCATGCAAAGCAATATGACAATGATGGAGCGTGTCATAATAAACGGAACGGTGGAAAGTTGCATGGCAATATATCTCAGAATGGTTATGGAAATGCCATAATAGGTACGTTTGGTGGCTGTTTTGAGGAAGGTATATGGTGGGTGTATGATACCGGCGAAAGGTGCGCGATATTAGAGAGACTAGCAATGGTGGAAGGGTGAGAGTGCGTATAATCCATGGACTCAACATTAGTCATAAAGAACTCACATACTTATTGCAAAAATCTATTAGTTATCGAAACGAAGTACTACGCGCATGCTCCTAGGGGGATAGATTGGTAGGAAAAGACCATCACTCGTCCCTGACCGCCACTCATAAGGAAGACAATCAATAAATAAATGATGCTCCGACTTCATAACATAACGGTTCACCATATGTGCATGCTACGGGAATCACAAACTTTAACACATGTATCTCTCAAATTCACAACTACTCAACTAGCATGACTCTAATATCACCATATTCATATCTCAAAACAATCATAAGGAATCCAACTTCTCATAGTATTCAATGCACTTTATATGATTTTTATTATATCCCTCTTGGATGCCCATCATATTAGGACTAAATTCATAACCAAAGCAAATTACCATGTTGTTCTAAAGACTCTCAAAATAATATAAGTGAAGCATGAGAGTTCATCTATTTCTTCAAAATAAAACCACCGTCGTTCTATAAAAATATATACGTGAAGCACTAGAGGAAATGACAAGCTACTCCGAAAGATATAAGTGAAGATCAATGAGTAGTCGAATAATTATGCAACTATGTGAAAACTCTCTAAAATTTAAGAATTTCAGATCTTGGGATTTTATTCAGACAACAAGAAAAACAAAATAAAATAAAATGACGCCCCAAGCAAAACACATATCATGTGGTGAATAAAAATATAGCTCCAAGTAAAGTTACCGATGAACGAAGACGAAAGAGGGGATGCCATCCGGGGCATCCCCAAGCTTAGGCTCTTGGTTATACTTGGATATTACCTTGGGGTGCCTTGGGCATCCCCAAGATTAGGCTCTTTCCACTCCTTATTCCACAGTCCATCGAATCTTTACCCAAAACATGAAAACTTCACAACACAAAACTTAACAGAAAACTCATAAGCTCCGTTAGTATAAGAAAATAAATCACCACTTAGGTACTGTTGCGAACTCATTCTAAATTCATATTAGTGTAGTATATACTGTATTCCAACTTCTCTATGGTTCATACTATCCAATACTACTCATAGATTCATCAAAATAAGCAAACAACACAATGAAAACAGAATCTGTCAAAAACAGAATAGTCTATAGTAATCTGTATCAAACGTATACTTCTGGAACTCCAAAAATTCTGAAATAAATTGGTGTATGTGAGGAATTTATCTATTAATCATCTGCAAAAAAATCAACCTAAAATCACTCTCTAGTAAAAAATGGCAGCACATCTCGTGAGCGCTAAAGTTTCTGTTTTTTATAGCATGATCATAAAGACTTCACCAATGTCTTCCCAAAGGTTCTACTTGGCACAAACACTAACTAAAACATAAAACCACATCTAACCAGAGGCTAGATAGATTATTTATTTCTAAACAGGAGCAAAAAGCAAGGAACAAAAGTAAAATTGGGTTGCCTCCCAACAAGCGCTAATGTTTAACGCCCCTAGCTAGGCATGATGATTTCAATGATGCTCACATAAAAGATAAGAATTGAAACATAAAAGAGCATCATGAATAATATGACTAGCACATTTAAGCCTAACCCACTTCCTATGCATAGGGATTTTGTGAGCAAACAACTTATGGGAACAATAATCAACTAGCATAGGAAGGCAAAACAAGCATAACTTCAAAACTTTAAGCACATAGAGAGGAAAGTTGATATTATTGCAATTCCTACAAGCATATATTCCTCCCTCATAATAATTTTCAGTAGCATCAAGAATGAATTCAACAATATAACCAGCACCTAAAGCATTTTTTCATGATCTACAAGCATGGAAATTTTATTACTCTCCACATAAGCAAAATTCTTCTCTTTTGGAATAGTGGGAGTATCATAAGAGACTCGAATACTATAAATTGTTTCCACGTTAAAAGAGTAGTGTTCAGGAAAAGGGTAATCATAATCATGAAAACTTTTATAAATATACTCATCACTACTCTTTATAGCATAGGTGTCATCACAATAATCATCATAAATAGGAGGCATGCTATCATCATAATAAATTTGCTCATCAAAACTTGGGAGGCTAAGAATATCATCTTCATTAAACATAGCATCCCCGAGCTTGGGACAAAAATTAATTGCAACAAATATATTCTCAAACATGTCATTCTCATCAAACATCACATCCCAAGCTTAGGCCTTTTCATATCATAAGCATAATCACTCTCATCATTAATAGTCTGGATAGCACCAATAGTATAGCAATTATCATCATCACAACGAGTAATAGGAGAAACATCATTTGGGAGGGATACCTTTCTACCTTTGCTTCTCCGTATTTTCTTTTTCTTCTTCACACCATGTGTGGGTTTAACCCTCTCTTTTGAGGTCCTTATTAATGAGATTGGTTGAATAGAAAGCTCCTCCTCGTTACCTGATTCATCATAAGAAATAATAGGAGGATATTGGGAAGTCTCTTCCCTTTCATTAGTATTCTCCTCATCTTCTATTTGTTTTCTTTTCTTTATGCAATTGGCAATATAAGGATTTTCAATGCAATTTACCGCACAATACATAAAAATTTCTTCTAGATCAAAATCAAGAACTTTATCAAGGACAAATTCTGGCATATCCTTAGTTATACGTTTCATTTCTTCATAACCCAAAAGCAAACTAAGTTCATTATGATGTGCAAGGGAAATCAAGTCATCACAATTTTTGGACACGATTTGATCATGAAACAATTTGCATTGGAGATTTAAATGATCACGTTCATTGCAAAGTTCACAAGGATGGCAAAGAAATTTTAAATTTTCAGCACAAACATCTATCCTTTCTTGCAACCATTTAGTTTCTAAATACTTATGCCTCTTGCAAAATCTATCTTCCCTATTTGGTATTTACTTGCAAACTCTATGTACTCCACAAAAGTTGACATGCTTATAAGAGACATTTTCATCATGACTAGTGCAATCATCATTAGTACTATGTGAAAGTGCTAGTTGTCGACTAGAGGGGGGTGAATAGGCGATTTTTATGAAAGTCTTCAAAACTTGGAAGTTTCGAAGACAAACGATAGAAATGAACCTATTAACATGCAGCGGATGGTAGACTACACTAGGAAAGCCATAGTCAAGTATACAATGAAGTGAAATCATGAAGACTAATGGCAGCTAGGCAGTATGGATCAGGATGGAAGATAATATGAAGCCAAACAAAAATAGTCGTCACACAGTGAAGTCAAACAGGTAATTCAAGCAGGCAATGACGTCACGAAGACAAACTGTAAGTAAAGAGAGGGAGAAGATAGAACCAATCGCTTGGTGAGGACAAGGATTTGTTGGACCAGTTCCAGTTGCTGTGACAACTGTACGTCTTGTTAGGGAGGCTGAGATTCAACTCAGAAGACCGCGTCATCACCTTATTCCCCTTGAGCTAAGGACACTTAGTCCTCGCCCAATCACTCTGGTAAGTCTTCAAGGTAGACTTCCAAACCTTCACAGACTTCGTTCACCGGCAATCCACAATGACTCTTGGATGCTTAGAACGCGACGCCTAACCGGCTGGAGGATTCACAGTCCTCAAGTGTAACAAGTCTTCAGGTCACGCGGACAGAAAGACTTCAGTGATGCCTAACACTCTTTGGGCTCTGGGTGTTTTGGGCTTTACCTCGCAAGGATCTCTCTCTCAAATGCTTCGTAGGTGGGTTGCTCTCAAGTGACAAAAGCCGTGTACTAACTCCGAGCATCCACCAATTTATGGTGTAGGGGGTGGGCTATTTATAGCCACTAGGAAACCCGACCTGATTTGTCCGAAATGACCCTGGGTCACTAGGGAACTGACATGTGTTCCAACTGTCAGATTTCAAACACACGCGGCAGCTTAATTTGGGCTACAAGTAAAGCTGACTCATCCAGCTCTGGATAAGATTTGCTATCATTGTCTTCGCTCGAAGACATAGGATTTGGCTGTGCATCACTTCAGTCACTCTGACTTTGTTCACTTGGACCCCACTTAACAGTATGGTGGTTCCTATGACTCAACAAAGGAGAAAAGGAAACTACGAAACAGCTATGTCTTCGGACTCCATTGTCTTCACGTGAATGTCTTCTCGAGTCATAATCTTCGTTGTGAATATCTTCACATACCACCATTGTCTTCAATGTCTTCACACATTTTTAGGGGTCATCGCCGGTAGGTAAACCGAATCAATGAGGGACTACTACCTGTGTTATCCTGCAATTCTCACAAACACATTAGTCCTTCAACCAGTTTTGTCGTCAATACTCCAATACCAACTAGGGGTGGCACTAGGTGCACTTACAATCTCCCCCTTTTTGGTGATTAATGACAATCTGGTTGAAGTTTTCAACGGGGAGAAAAGTATGTGAAATTGTAAAGGATTAAGATATTGTCTTCATAAGTAGCAAAAAGGCTCCCCCTGAAGATGTGCATATAAGTATTTTGCTTTGAATGCAAATGCACATGGCAGGTTGTACTTGTGGAGATCCTCTTCAACTAATGAAGACAATTCATCATGCATGAAAGGATATAACGAAGGTAATGACATGCACAATGAAAAATGGACGTCTGGTAAATGATTTCATGTGGGATTTAACATCGCACATGCGGAATTTATCGCCGCATCACAGAATAGCAGAAAAAGTAGCAGACGACCATCAAGTTTAAGTGTTACAACTCAAAGAACCAAATGTATCAAAAGCGAGAGTTGTAAGCACTTGGCAAAAGTATAGCAACCACCCATATGGACCCGCTTGAAGACTATCAACTCATATGCTTCTCCCCCTTTTGTCAGTAAGGACCAAAAAGGTTTGAAGACATGGAGCTTCTACTCGTTCCCATGAGGAGTAGGTGAAGCAGCAGGGTCGTCGTTGAGGTTCGGTGGTGTAGAAGAACTTGGTGCGGTGTCGATACGCGCCGAAGTTGGAGGTGGTCAAGTAGCATCATCTTCATCATCAATGACTCTGGCATTGACAGTTGCAGCTGAAGAAGAATTGTCGTGGGTTTGTCACGGCAGATGTCCTCGTGAAAGGACTTAGTCGTGGAGCCATCGCTACGGGTTAACTTGAAGGGGTTAAAGCGGACACAAGGACACGAGAATTTATACTAGTTCGGCCCCTTCGATGAAGGTAACAGCCTACGTCTAGTTGTGATGGAATGGATGGGGTTTCGAGGACTAGGGAGCAAACAAGCTTCGCCTAAGCCTCGAGTTGTGGTTGTCTGTCCTCAAACCGCCACCGGGTCGTCCCCTTATATACATGGGTGACGCCCGTCGGCTTACAGAGTCCCGACGCCGGTTTATAGATGTATCTGGCTCGGTCTCTACTATTCCTAACTTACAATACAAGTTACATGCTGATGCCGGTTTACAACTACAGGTATGAACCGGCTATGGGCCATAAGCCCTGTACTGCCTACTTGGGCTTTAATATGTTCAACTACTGATCAAGTTAATCCGGCCTGTCCTGGCCGGTTTACCCTTAGTGGTAATATCCCCAACATTAGGCCCCAGATTGATTTGAACAGGTTCATGTCAATCCTTAGCCAATAGAAAACTTCATCTTCTGCATCTTGTATAATCTGGTGAACCGCCGTGATGTCATCTTCTTTGATCGTCGTGAACCGGCATGACGTCACCTGCCATAAAGTTATCCATGGTATCTTTTGTTTAATATATCCGCGAGAATCGAGGCGGCAGCTCCGCTTCCAAGCCCACGGCTCCCCAATTTTCGTGCCTGACACATGTCCCTTGCCTTATAAATAGGCCCGAGGGGTCATTTCCTTTTTTCCCTTCGGTCCTTTCTTCTTCGTCTTCCTTGCGCTGCCCTGCTTCAGAGCTCCGGCGCGGCCGTCGACTTCAGCACCGTCCTTGGCTGCTGCATCAACCTGAGCGTACCAGAACACCGCGGCAACCTTCCTTTTCTTCCTCAGCTCCGGTAAGTCTTCTTTCCTTCCCCCCGTAGATCTGTTCTAGGGTTCTTGTGTTCTTCAGTGTTCGCCAGTTGCTTTCTGCTCATATAGCAGTCTTCGATAAACCTGCAAATCTTTGTTCTATGTAGCGTAATTTTACCATCCGTTTGTCCTCACGCCTCGTGGCCATAGATCTATCTGTATCTTTGCTCATGGATTCAGCATCTGCTCCTTTTCAAATCTTGAATATTTACTTCTTTTTCTGAACATGCTCCAGATCCAAAACTGTTAAGTAGCACTGTGAAACCTGTTTTCACCGCAGTTATGACTCTGCATCATTTTTAGACCGGGCGGTTTAGCTTTGTAGAAAAACTGATGACTCGGCATATACCATTAGTCCCCTTACTGAACCGCCATGATCTTAGCTAAGTACTGCCGCTTTGCAGAACTCCGGTTTATGGATAACTTCCTCCGGTTTAACAATGAATGCATCAGTATATATCTTTCTAACATATTCTTGAACCGGTATTAATGTTTTGCAGATTGCACCATGGCCAAGCAAGTATATGAGTGCAACTGGGTCCCATCTCGAGTGACCGAGACGTAGCTAGAGAACTTAGTCAAAATTGGCACTTTGGGCGAAAAAGATGTCATTCACTGGAGGGTCCTCGGCCCGGAAAGTTCTCCGGAACCCAAGGATGGAGAAGTTGTTGTTTTTGCTGACCATCTGGCCCGGGGCTTCAGTCCACCCGGTTCAAAGTTTTATCGGGATGTCTTGGCCAACTTCCAATCAAGGCCCACAAGATATCGGCCCTAACTCCGTAACCAACATCTGTCACTTCCAAGTGCTCTCTGAGGTGTTCTTTCAAGAGGAGCCCTCAGTTGAACTATTCAGAGATTGTTTCCATCTAAACTACCGCACAGAATTTACGGACGGCCCCAACACAGAGCTAGGTGGCATGGCGATTCAAAAGAGAAAATAAGTCACTTATCCTCACGCCAAACTGCACAGCCATCCCAAAGAATGGAATGCAACATGGTTCTACTGCAAAGATACTTCGCCTGATGGAGAAAATCCCTTGCCGGGTTACCGTCCGGAACGGTTAAGCAATACACATCCCTTCCCTCAAAGACTGACTGCGAGGGAGAGGAGAAAATATGCTCCTCAATTATCCAAGCTCCGGGCCTTCATGGCTAATGGGTTGACCGGAGTTGACCTTGCCCGCTGCTGGATATCTTGGAGCATACTACCCTTAAGCCGGTGCTCCGGTTTGATGTGCGAATACACAGAAGACTTAAAAGACCCTCTACGACACATTGAAGTCCAGCTGTCAGACGATGAAGTCATTGAGGCTGTTAAGAAGATGTTGAATGAACCTGAGACTGCCTGCGCTCAAACCGGCCTGGCTCCTTTTTCTGCCAAGAACAAACCGCCAGCTATAAACCTCATATCATATACCTTTATGAAATCTGGCCATGCTTTAAATTCCCTCTGTTAACTTTAACGTCTTTCAAACAGGGTGATGATCCATTTTGGAGCAAGAAGACTCCTCAGGATTAACCGGAGAATACAATCCGGCCCAAGTCCAGAGTTGTGAAGAAACCGACCCATCGAAAGAGAACCACTGCCTCTTCCGATCCACCAGCTGATGATGATGTGGGTAAACCGGACCTTGAGGTAGAATTTGACTCACTTGGTTTACTTTTCTCACGCCTTATTGACAATGATCATTTTCAGGATGAAGCTGAGGCCAGTCATGCTGACACTATAGAGGTAATCACTCTTTCTTCCGATTCAAATCCTTTCCCTTCACTAAAAATCCGTCGGGCAAACCGGAAAGTTAAATTCTCTCATCCTCTTGCTTACTTGGACCGAAACTTTCTTATGAAGACACAACAACACGAAGCTCGCCGCACCACCCGGCACAGTGGTCAGGTAGTTACCTCCGCCGGTTTGCCGAACTGTCCGGGTCGGAAACGCCGTTCAGAGGTCTCTAATTGTTTCATCAATGCTTACCCTAAAGCGGGTTGTATCCGTCAACCTCTTAATCCTCCGACCGATTATCGTGGCACTTCTCATTCTTCTTCCATGAAGTCTTCACCACCCAGCTCCCACCACTCAAGATTGTGCATGGGTGAGCCGTTTTACTAATAATTCTGCTTGACATAGTACTTTCCATATTTACTGGATGCATCTATCTTTTCTCTTTCAGGAAGAAGCCTAAGCCCAGTAAAAAAGCTCGCCTGGACAAAGCGGTGGAAGAAGATGACGGTCCTGAACCGGCCAGAACAATAGATCCGGAAGAACCTATCCGCGACGATGTGATGAATGATCCACCACCGCAAGACCATGATGTTGCTGCTGAAAAGGCGCATGCTGATGCTTCAGGTCCTGTTAATCAGCCCACGAGCCCTGTCCAAACTGACAAGATAGCAAGCCCCTCCAAACATAATGACAATCCGGTGACCCCAATGCGAACCGGCGAAGCCAAGGATGATGATGTCATTATTACTGGTTTTGGTCATTCTGAACCGGGCAATCCTGTCGCTCTGTCCAAGCACACTGTGAAGGATGAGTTTGCGGCCTTTGGTAAAGGCAAATGGAACACTGACTTAGCTACTTTTGCCACTCTGGACCCCCAAGAACTTTATTCTGGCTACCTGAATCGGCTTTATACCAGCCGTGATTGTGAAGCCGGTTTGATAAAAATGATGAAGGATAAATATGAGGTAAATTCCATATGACTCTCCTTATGTACTTCAATCTGTCAACTCCAATAGCCCCCCAAGTGACGGTTTTAAGATAGGAACTTAAACCGGGACTTTTCAACTTGAACCTTTTTAGTGCATCTTTTCTTTGAGACTGTAGCCCCCAAGGGCCGGTTTAACGTAACCAAGCTAAACCGGGACTTTGTACCGTAAGAATTCCAGTGTCACTAGAGGATAGAGCAAATACACATTAGCCCCCAAGTGCCAAGTTGAATACTTGTATTGATCCTGGGACTTTTATGAAATTTGTAGGATAAAAAGCAAATGTGCATTAGCCCCCAAGTACCAAGGGCATAACTTGTTATGTGGTTGGTACTTCAATTCTGCATCATAATCTTTAATCAAATGATGACCTGTATGAGGGTGATCTGAGCAGGAAAGAAAGCCAAGTTGCTGATCTTCAAGAAATCCTGAAATCTCAACAGACTGAAACCTCGAAAGCAAAAGACGAATTAACCAGCGCTTTAAGCGTCATGGAAAAGCTTAAAGAGGATTTCAACAAGGAACGGGCAGATTGGGCCACTGAAAAGACCGCTTTACTTCAAAGGGCAGAGAAGGCTGAAGCGGCACTCAAACCGGTGGTAGATGAGCTGACCAGCGTAAAGCGGCAAGTGCATGCTATGACCGCTGCTGTCTTTGGTAAGCATTTTTATTTTCTGCAGTAACGATGTCTTCTCATATTGTTGCCGGTTTACCGACCCTTTGAATGATTCAGGGACACGTATTCGCCACTTGGGATCAGATGTGCGAAAGAAACTGAAAGCCGCCTACACATTGATAGAACAACTGTATACAGGCGTGCAACGGATCATCAGCACTGCTTCTCACGAAAACCCGGCCCCGACCTTGATTCAGGATACCATCAAGAGGTTGTCAATGCTTCCTGCCCGGATTGAAGAATTGAAGAAATCTGTTGCTAGAACCGGCGCTATAACCGCCTTAATCCGGGCAAAAGCGTGGGTTCCAGATTTTGATCCTGTTGAAGCGGCCCAAGGCTAGCTTCCCAAGCGTGAAGGAGGACGGGACAGAATTTAGTGAAGAGGACCTCCGAGCTATAAACCGGGAAGTGCGCCCTCTGGCTTGTCAATTGGCTGAAGAGGCAAATTTGTCCCACTATCAAGCGCAATATGATGGTCAAAATAAACGAGTGGCTGCACCAGTTCTCAAGCGGAGAATCTTATCCTCCCATCCGTAAGCATACTTACGCCCCGACATTGAACCGCCCTTGCTGATCAACGATGAAGCTGTATTTCAAGCATTAATGGGAATCGACTGGACAACTGTTGATTTCCAGCCGCTGGGTAGAGGAGCAGAAGCTGAGGCGACGCCGAATGACCCGCAACCATCAGGGCAAGCTGGCAACCAAGCTTAAACCGGAACCCGGTTTATATTTGTTGTTTCCATTATGTTAGGATGGAACAATTATCTCATCTGGGCACCATGTTGCCGTGTAATAGACTAGCTGCCACACTTGGTGTTGATATGCCTTCGTGCATACTTATTGCAACTTATGCTTCCATTGAATCATCAATGATAAGATATTACCTGCAGAAAAAAAATCTTAAAACGCCGTTGTGGCTGTACCACCAGGCGGGTCATAATATCGATGTATATGAAATCAAAGATAACCTCTGAGGTTGAAACATATGATCAAATGTAACAATATATGATACCTGCCATCGTAGTCCATGGAGTTGGCTGTGCCAATCGTAAACCGGAGTGTTTAAGAAAACCACTCTGCTGGAGGAGAACGACTCCTTTGAATATAAGGTCGGGTTACCAAGTAACCGTTCCGGTTTACAGAGAACACCGTGTTACTCTGAATAGGATGTTGATGAAAATCAAACCGCAAAGTGTCTCCGGATTAAAATAGACCATGTTCCGTCACCGACAATAAACCGGCGTAATAATTGTTGGTATAAAAACACAACGACAGAAATATGCAAACAAGAGAAATATTTCTCAAGTAAAAACAAATAGAGTTATTTGCAAAAAGAGGTTTGTTGAAACCGATCAAGTGGCATAACCATGGTCGGACACGACCAAGCCCCCAATAGGTGTAGCTATGGTTCAAGTCAGCCAGGTCCCCAAATGATGCAGTGGCATTATGCCGATCAAGAGGTGTAGCGATGGTTCAGGTTCACCAAAGCCCCTAAGTGATTCTCGTGGCCTTAGGCCGATCAAGAGGCGGATCGGTTCAGACATGACCAAGTCCCTGTGATCTTGTGGCTTTCGCGGTCTAAAGGTGTTGCCTTGATTCGGATACCACCAAGCCCCTAGAGACATGATACAAAGCTTGTTTGAAAAAGCTAACTCAAGGGGTAAACCGGAGGTCGCTTTAAGAAAAAAGAAACTCCGTGTAACCACACATGATATAAAAATAACAGAGACCCTACTTTAGCTAAGGTTCCGGTTTATTGTATTGATCATAATATATACATTGTCATAATATGTACATGAGTAGAGCCTATGGCTCAAGTATAGTAAGGCCGAAGATGAGCTATGTTCCAGGGCCTGTTGGTCTCCTCCTCTGACGTGCGTGAGTCTTTATGCTCTCGAATGTCGATCAGATAGTATGACCCGTTGTGCAGATTCTTGCTGACCACGAAAGGTCCCTCCCAACGTGGGGATAACTTGTGCATATCAGCCTGGTCTTGGATGAGTCGAAGCACCAAATCTCCTTCTTGAAAGGCTCTGGTTCTAACACGGCGACTGTGATATCGACGAAGATCCTGCTGGTAAATCACCGAACGGGCAGCGGCGACGTCACGCTCTTTGTCCAACAGGTCCAAAGCGTTTTTCCGCGCTTCCTCGTTGTCCGCTTCAACATACGCCGCTACACGAGGCGAATCATGACGGATATCACTAGGGAGGACCGCCTCAGCTCCATAGACCATGAAGAACGGCGTGTATCCTGTCCACCTGTTGGGCGTGGTGTTGATGCTCCATAACACAGATGGTAACTCCTCAACCCAACATCCCGGCGTTCGTTGTAAAAGAACCATAAGCCGGGCTTGATTCCTCGAAGATCTCTTGGTTAGCCCTCTCTGCTTGGCCATTGGACCGTGAGTGAGCTATCGATGATACGCTGTTTGGATGTGCTCACGCCACAAAACTCCTTCATAGCACCCTTGGACAAGTTGGTACCATTATCAGTAATGATACTGTGTGGAAAGCCAAACCGGAAAATCACCTTTTTAATAAATTGAACCACCGTGGCTGCATCACACTTGCTAACGAGCTCCGCTTCAACCCACTTTGTAAACTTGTCCACCGCCACCAAAAGGTGGGTCTTCTTATCCTTGGACCTTTTGAAAGGTCTGACCATGTCCAGCCCCCAAGTCGCAAACGGACAAGTAATTGGAATCATCCTAAATTGTTGAGCCGGCATATGAGCGCGCCTTGAGAATTTCTGACAGCCATCACATCGTCTAACTAGGTCCTCCACATCAGCATGAGCAGTCAACCAATAGAAACCGTGACGAAACGCCTTAGCCACCAGAGACTTTGAACCGGCGTGGTGACCACAATCCCCTTCGTGGATTTCCCGCAAAATTTCACAGCCTTCCTCAGGGGACACACAGCGTTGAAACGCTCCTGATACGTTGAAAATTTGCAGCTCGCCATTGATAATGGTCATGGACTTGGATTGCCGGGCTATCTGCCTGGCCAGAGTCTCATCCTTTGGTAACTCGCCCTGGTTCATGTACGCAAGATAAGGAATTGTCCAATCCGGTATGACATGCAGGGCTGCCACCAACTGAGCCTCCGGATCAGGAATAGCCAAATCCTCTTCACCGGGGAGCTTGTCGGACGGGTTATGCGTAACATCTAAAAGACGTTAGGCGGACCGTTTACGCCGAGAGCCCAGCCGGCTTAAAGCGCCCGCCGCTTCGCTCTTCCGTCATCCACATGATCCACCTGATACCCTTAAAGTGACCTGCAACAATATCCACCTCACGACGATAGGCTGCCATGAGCGGATCCTTAGAATCCCAAGTGCCGATACTTGTTGAGCCACCAGGTCCGAAGTCACCAAGCATTTAACTCGGCTGAGATTCATCTCCTTAGCCATCCGGAGACCATGGAGTAAAGCTTCATACTCAGCTGCATTGTTAGTACAAGGAACATTAAGCGGAGAACATAACAGAACTTATCACCTCGTAAGTTAACACGACTCCAGCCCCGAGCCCTCCAATTGCTCGACCCATCAAAATGGATAGTCCAATAAGTGTGGTCCGCTTCTTCGTGTTCTTGTAGCTCCGCCCAATCATTGATAAATCAACAAGTGCTTGAGATTTGACCGCCGTCCGAGGTAATGATTTCAAACCGTATGCCCAAGCTCTATATCCCACTTGGCAATCCGGCCAGTCGCCTCTCTGTTCTGAATTATATCTCCCAAAGGAGCAGAGCTGACCACTGTGATAGGATGTCCCTGGAAGTATTGTTTAAGCTTCCGGCTCGCCATAAAAACTCCATACACCCGTTTCTGCCAATGCGGGTACCTTTTCTTGGACTCAATAAGCACCTCGCTGATATAATAAACCGGACGCTGAACCGGATACTCCTTGCCCGCCTCTTTGCGCTCCACCACAATAGCCATGCTGACTGCGCGAGCATTAGCTGCTACATATAGTAATAACGGTTCCTTGTTGATCGGAGCTGCGTGAACGGGCGGATTGGCTAATTGCCGCTTTAAATCCTCAAATGCCTCATCAGCAGCCGAACTCCAGACGAATTGATCCGTCTTCTTCAGCATCTGGTATATGGGGATCGCCTTCTCACCGAGGTGGCTGATAAACTGGCTCAACGCGGCAATCCGTCCTGCCAAGCGTTGAACGTCGTTGATACACTTCAGTTTAGCCAGGGAGGTAATAGCTGTAATGTTCTCCGGATTAGCTTCAATTCCCCTATTGGACACAAGAAAACCCAATAACTTGCCTGCCGGTACACCAAAAACACATTTGGTCGGGTTGAGCATCATCTTTTAAGTCCGTAGGTTATCAAAGGTTTCCTTCAAATCGGCAATCAGTGTCTCCTTCTCCCTTGACCTGACCACAATATCATCCACAGAGGCGTGCACATTACGGCTGATCTGATTATGAAGGCAATTATGTACACATCGTTGATAAGTTGCCTGGGCGCTCTTGAGCCCAAAAGGCATAGATACATAGCAGAAGGCTCCAAAGGGAGTTATGAATGCCGTCTTCTCTTGGTCCTTAACTGCCATCTTGATCTGATGATAACCAGAATATGCATCCAGAAAACTCAAACGCTCACATCCTGCGGTGGCATCGATAATCTGATCAATGCGGGAGGCAAAAGGATCTCTGGACAAGCTTTGTTAAGGTCTGTAATCCACACACATGCGCCAAGTGCCGTTTTCATAAGAACCAGCACCGGATTGGCAAGCCATTCCGGATGGAAGACTTCAACAATAAAACCAGCGCTAAGAGCCCGCCACCTCCTCTCCAATAGCTTTGCGCTTTTCTTCATTAAACCGCGGAGAAACTGCTTCACCGGTTTGTACTTAGGATCAAAATTAAGAGTGTGCTCAGCGAGTTCCCTCGGTACACCTGGCATGTCAGAATGCTTCCATGCAAAAATGTCCCGATTCTCACGGATGAACTCGATGAGCGCGCCTTCCTATTTCGGGTCCAAGTTGGCACTGATAATGAACTGCTTGGACGAATCGCTAGGCACGAAGTCAACAAGTTTAGTCTCAGCCGCCGATTTGAACTTTAAATCCGGATCATGCTCTGTAGTTGGCTTCTTCAATGGGGTCATGTCCGCCGGATCAACATTGTCCTTGTAGTATTTCAACTCCTCCGTGGCACAAACCGATTCTGCATAGGCCGCATCACCTTCCTCACATTCCAAAGCAATCTTGCGGCTGCCATGAACCGTTATCGTTCCCTTGTGACCCAGCATCTTGAGCTGTAAATAGATATAACAAGGTCGTGCCATGAATTTGGCATAAGCCGGCCGCCCAAATAGGGCGTGATACGGGCTCCGGATCTTCACTACTTCAAAAGTCAGTGTCTCTGACCGGGAGTCATGATCGTCTCCAAAGGCCACTTCCAGAGCTATCTTGCCAACAGGATATGCTGACTTGCCAGGTACCACACCATGGAACACCGTATTAGACGGTTTAAGATTTTTATCTGTCAGTCCCATACGGCGGAAGGTCTCATAGTATAGGATGTTAATACTGCTTCCTCCATCCATGAGTGCCTTGGTGAATTTATAACCCCCCACCTGAGGGGCTACCACCAATGCTAGTTGACCCGGATTGTCAACCCGGAGAGGGTGATCCTCCCTGCTCCATACGATTGGTTGTTCCGACCAGCGTAAATAACGTGGTACGGCCGGTTCAACAGAATTCACCGCTCGCTTATGGAGTTTCCGGTCTCGCTTATCCAAGCTAGTTGTGAAGACATGATATTGCCCACTATTCAACTGCTTTGGATGGATCTGATAACCCGACTACTACTGCTGCTGGTTGTAACCACCTTGGTTATGCTGATTATTCTGATTGTTATGTCCACCCTGATTGCCATTGAAGCCTGAACCGGAAGCTCCTCCATCGTGACCCGGCCCATGGAAACCGGATCCCGAGCCACCACCTGATCCATGATCATACCGGAAAACATTATAATTTTTGAACTCCTGCATAATGTAACAGTCCTTCCAAAGGTGGTTGGCCGGTATCTCCTTCGTCCCGTGTTTTGGGCAGGGCTGGTTCAACAAATAGTTTAGGAGATCCGGGTTAGGATTCAGAGCTCCACCGCGATTCGCCGCTTTACCCTTGCGTCGCTGACCCTTGTCCTGCGCACTAGTATTAGCCACAAAGTCCACGCTGCCATCCGCTTTACGTTTGCCTCCGTTCCCATGGCCTGCCGTGTTGTGTTGCTGCTGCTTGGAGTTGCTGTTCTTTTTTCCCTTCCCTGCCTTGTCATCATCAGAATCGGGATCCTTGGTACTATCAGAATCAGCATACTTCACTAAAGCACCCATGAGGGTCCCCATGTCATTACAGTGGCGCTTCATTCGCCCCAATTTTAACTTCAGGGGTTGAAACCGGCAATTGACTTCCAGGGTTATGATCGCAGAATCAGCGTTGATACGGTCTGACGAGTGCAAAATTTCCGAGACACGGCGCACCCAATGAGTTGTCGACTCTCCTTCCTCCTGCACACAGGCCGCTAAGTCCACTATTGACATGGGCTGCTTACAGGTGTCCTTGAAATTCTGGACAAACCGGGCTCGTAACTGGGCCCATGAGCTGATAGAGTTGGGCGGCAAGCTCTTTAACCAAGTACAGGTCGTCCCTTCAAGCATCATGGTGAAGTACTTTGCACACGCGGCCTCATCCACATCTAGCATCTCCATGGCCATCTCATAACTCTCTATCCATGCTTCTGGAGCCAAATCGGCAGTATAGTTTGGCACTTTGCGCGGACCCTTGAAATCTTTGGGCAAGCGCACATTGCGTAAAGCGGGGACTAGACAGGGCACCCCCAAGGAACTAGAAGTGACCCCTGGCTCGACTGAGATGGTGGGACGAACCGCGAAGTCGACGCTACGCTTTGTGCTGCTAACTCAGCCTCCCTGCGTGCTCGGGCCCGGTCTACCACTTCCTGAGAATCACGAACACCGCCCGCTGGGTTATTGCCACGGGCCGCTTCACGGTTCCGTGCATTACTTGATACAGCCGGTTCATCCACACGCCTGTTGTAGCTCCGGCTTGGACGAGGGGTGGAATGAATCCGGTCACGGCTGTATGAGTATGCTTCCTGTTAGATCAAAGCGGTCCGAAGGAGCTCCTTGACCCGGCGCGTCTCCACCGCCTGCGGGGAATCACCTTCGATCGGGATGGCCTCCAATTGTGAAGCGGCAGCGACAAGATTGTCCATAGGATTGGAATAATGACCCGGAGGTGTCTGGACCGGCTGAGGTACGTTATTGTCCTGCCGAGGAGGTTCCGCTAAATGAGGTTGGACCGGCGCGCCTGGCCCAGGCGCCTCCGCCCGGTTCACCACCGGCAGATTACTGGTTCCTGCCCCTGGGGTGTGAAAGAGATTTCTGGCGTCGAAAACTGAAGGCAAGCGGGACCGGTGCTTCCGCTTCAGGACCTCGTGCGACGCGTTCTGATCCAGCATAAGCTTGTAGGCCTGGGCGTCTAAAGCGGCCCGCTCTGCGGCCATCCTATCGTTTTCAGCTGCTAGGTCGGCCTTGGCCTGATTGATCTGCTCCCTCACCTTTGCAATTTCCGCGTTGTGGGCATCCTGATCCGCCGGGTTGGCTTCCGCCATAAGCACAGCTAGCGCATCAAATAGATTAGATAAGATTTGAGCCGGCGGGCGCACAGGACCTCCTGCCCCGGCCGCCACCGCCGCTGAAGATCCGGAGAACATTGCCGCCGCGGTCGAAGAGTGGATCGCCGCCTATGTACCGGCCATGAATATTCCAATCCGGTTAGGCAGATCGGAGGGGTCCGGAATACTGTCGCCATCAGAACAGCCCCCTATCCTGCCGTCTTGCAATTGATACAATGATTCGGTTTCTCCAGTCGAGGATTCGTCGCCGGAATAGACGACAGTCTCACTACCATATCCCGATTCATCCTCGTAGTCCCCTCCGTGGATGACCCCCACGAAGGCACGCTTCACGGCTGGTTTAACCTGGGCGGATCTCGCATGCCGAGCCGTCTCGACGAGGTCGGTGCAGATATCCGGCTCAGGACCCGGTTCACCGATCTTGCCAATGAAGACGTGTATGCCACCAAAGGGGACCTGGTACCAGACTAATTGAGCCGCCTCGGGCCCCATCCTGCATCGTCGATGTAGAGCTTGCCGCGACGACTCTTGGTCATCCGGCCCACAGCATAGCCCTTGAGTCCTTCGAACTTGCCCTCCAAGAACGTCAAACCATCGTGCGATAGCCCCACGGTGGGTGCCAATTGTCGTGGGTTTGTCACGGCAGATGTCCTCGTGAAAGGACTTAGTCGTGGAGCCATCGCTACGGGTTAACTTGAAGGGGTTAAAGCGGACACAAGGACACGAGAATTTATACTAGTTCGGCCCCTTCGATGAAGGTAACAGCCTACGTCTAGTTGTGATGGAATTGATGGGGCTTCAAGGACTAGGGAGCAAACAAGCTTCGCCTAAGCCTCGAGTTGTGGTTGTCTGTCCTCAAACCGCCACCGGGTCGTCCCCTTATATACATGGGTGACGCCCGTCGGCTTACAGAGTCCCGACGCTGGTTTATAGATGTATCCGGCTCGGTCTCTACTGTTCCTAACTTACAATACAAGTTACATGCTGATGCCGGTTTACAACTACAGGTATGAACCGGCTATGGGCCATAAGCCCTCTACTGCCTACTTGGGCTTTAATATGTTCAACTACTGATGAAATTAATCCGGCCTGTCCTGGCCGGTTTACCCTTAGCGGTAATATCCCCAACAAGAATAGTCAGAGTCTTCAAGTGAGGGAGTCTGACGCAAGACAGCGTTCCTGGGAGGAGTGGAATCAAATTTGAATCTCTCTGTGAAGCCATCTCGTTGAAGATCATCTTCAGAGCGCATCAATGTCAGACCCTTCCACGACCGCCAACAGGTTTCATGAGTGACAAAGGCGTTCTTGGTGGCAAGGTTGCGAATGAGATTAACATCCACCAAGAGGCTTTGCATCTGACACTTCAGCCAGTCGTGATTCTTATCCTGTTTTTGATGCAGGGCGACGAGAAGCTCTCGGTCGTTGAGAACACGAGAATGCTTCTGAGGCCTTTGAGCAATTGTGCTTTCAGTGGCTTCGGTATGGGCACGATGAGGTCCACGTGTATTGCCAGCCAAAGGATAAACACGGGTAGCAGCCAGAACTCCTTCAATGGGTTGAGTGAAGCTTTGGTGATCGGCGTTGTGAAGATAAATTGGCTCCTTGGTAGGCTCTGGGTAGATGGCTTCGATAGACAGATCAACCTCTGGCAAGAATATGAGACGATTGCACGCAGAAGGCTGATAGTTGACTGCTGAATGAAGCTTGATAAGGCGCATTACCCATGGAGCATAAAACTTCAGTCCAAAAAGATCAGAGCCGGATGCAGCCAATTGCCTGATGAAGAAGTATTGAGCATAGAAGCTGATGCCATTGAAGATATATAAAACCAATGTCTTCATTTCTCCTTCAAGCTTCGCTGTAGGAGAATGTCCCTTGATAGGCCATAGAGTTAGCCTGATGATATTATAAATAGTGCGGGGCAGATACTCTAGGTCTTCAACAAAGAATTCCCTTGGATATTCAGCGTCGCGTGGCAGTGGCTTCATCATGCTCAGCATTTGGCTCATGTTTGGCTCAGGCTTCTGGGAGATGCTCTCCAAAGCATTGCGGTGAAGCTGACAACCATGTTCATATAGTTCACCTGGAGTGGGCAAGGCAGTGAGCTCAATAATATCAAGAGCTTTGGCTTCGTGGTGTACATTGCCTGTCATCCACTCAAGGATCCATGTCTTCGGATCCCGGTTGTAGCCGCGAATGTGGAGGGTGGCATAGAATTGTAGCACAAGCTCTTCGTTCCAGTGCTCTTTATCAGTCACAAATTGGAGAAGGCCAGCATCTCTGAAGCAATCGAGTGCTTCTTCCAAGCAGGGCAGGCCAGCAATAGCTTCGCAGTCTAGACGCATATGGGGAAAGATGCGCCCTTGATCGTAAAGAACACAAGAATAGTAACTGCGTTGCTGATAGCTCCAGAACCGATCAGAGGAAATTCTTGGTCCGAGTATGGGTTCTTGTCGCTGTCAAAGAAGGTGTTGTGTGCAATGAAGCCATTCCCATTAAACGATCCTCGTGAAGTTGTTGTACCTGGAAACCTAGGTAGCCTGGGCTTTGGCTTCTGGACCAGAGGCATGTGCTCCACATGATAGTCAAATTGAGGTCCGGGAGCAGGATGAGGAACCAGAATAGGCCAACGAACCATGACAGGTTGCCCGTGATCAAATGCCAGCTCAATTGTGTGAGGCCATGGAGGTGGTACTGGAGCGTCAGCATTGACATGGGCTTGAAGATGCACAATGGTTTCAGGTGAAACATTGGCTTCAGGTGTAACATTGGCTTCAGGCATCGTATTCATTCCAGGCTCCGCATTAGCTTCAACCATGACAACTTCATTGGCTTCAGTATTGGTGTTGGTGGCCGCCTCAGTATGATCAACCTCCACTTGAGTAGCTGGAGGGTCAGACACGTTCTCCTCGAGAACAGTTTCTTGGTTGGTAGGGGGTGTGGCAACACGTTCTTCTTCTTCACGGGTTTCTTGTTGTTCTGCGGCTGATGCAGCCGGTGTATCTTCAGCAGATTTGGCTTCAGATTCTGAGACGTTCACGGTTGGAATGGCTTCAGGAAACACCTGTCGTGCCACTGAGTTGTGGTGCTCATCTCCATCTGGAACGCTCGACAGAGTGACTTGTGGCCTTGGTCCTTTGTGAAGCCTACGAAATGCGGGCGACGCTTTTGGAGAGGGAGTTGACTGGGCCATAAAGTCGTCATCATCAAGCACCGGAGTGGTGACTTGAGTTGGGGGAGTACGTGGAGATTCTTCTTGACGGGGGGGAGTCTTGAGGGTGATCAGCCCATGAATCAGCCTGAGCAATTGGCATCAAAGGACGACCAATGCTGATGAGTTCGCTGTTCGTGAGAACAGATGATGATACTATTTGGTGCTCAATCTGAGGAAGGACTTCATCATCATTTACATTGTCTTGGGGACCAATGTCTTTAGCTGCGGTGTGGTCAACAGCTGGATCTCCTTCAGCTTCAGGAGCCTCTGTGTTAGCTGGCTCGTGAACTATTAAACGACGCTCTTGGTGTGCGGATGCAGGACGAGCAGCAGAGATGTGCTCGACAACAAGGGGCAATGTGGGAGCAGACCAATCTTTCTTCTTTGTCTTCCTCTTCTTGGTCGGTGGAGCATCGTTTGTGGTGTTCTTGTTCTTGCGCTTTCGGGCTTCGGCTTCGGCTGCCCTTGTTTTCTTATGTTCCGAAGCTACTGTGGGGACCTTAGGCTTCACGCCTGCCATGCTGGCGGGGAAGACGATCCGAGGTTCTTCCCGCCTGGATGCTTCAGCTGGGGCCACAGCAGGCTTCTTCTTCTTGGCAGCCATCTTTGGCTCAATGCCTGGACGCCCAAGAGCCTTGCGCTTGTCAGCCTCATTATGAGCTTTAACACATTTGGAAGAGGAGAGCTTCATACGTTCTCTTGATCCTTTTGCTGCTTCACGTTTCTGTTGAAACTGCTCTTTGAGGTCATGTAGCATCTGCTTGAAGTTTCGAGCATCAGCCACGCTGAGCTTGGCCATGTGCTTCTTGAACTGAGCCTTCTCATAGTCGATTTTGTTCTTCAGTTCAACTATTTTCTAAGCCAGAGCCAGCTCATTTGCAATGGCTCCATGGAAGGAGACACTGATGCCAATTGGAAGCTGAAGATCATCGATGCTGAGGTTTGGATTTTCAAACCACTCATCAATGAAGTTATTCAATATGTCCACGTCAAAGAGGGGCAAATCGTTGAAGATTTCCGCCTCTTGATTGCTCTTTATCGGCAGCTCGAGAGCATCGTTGCCAAGATCTTCGTCACTTGACAAATCAATGGCTTCGTTCTCATTCCTCAGAACGGCAGCTGGGGTCAGTGCTTGACCACAACTCTTGACAATTTTCTTCTAGGGCATCTCTGTCTTCTTGGAAACACGAGAAAGATCTTCAGAATGCACACTTTGTGCAGGAGGAGCAGTGGCCAGAGGCTTCGCATGCGAAGCGCTTGGTGCAGCAGCAGGTTTCGAAGCCTTTGGTTTCTTTTGCTTTTGTGGCTTCGGCGGAGCAGGAGCTTCATCAGAATCATCATCATCTCCAGACTAATCCACTGTGGCCCTCTGAGTGGTGATGTAGGAGAGAAAACCATCAAAGTTGTCGAAGGGGCCGATGACATTGGGATTGGCATCACGTGTGCCATCAGCCCTAGGAGCAGAAGGACCAGGATTGAAGTTGCATCCGAGGCACTTCTTGTTCTTTACTACAGAGTCCTTGGCAAACTTGTAGTTGCGCTTGACCAAATTGTCCCCGCGACACCATAACAGAGACGATGGGTCGGCATCTGCAGGCTGTGGTCCACGGACCATGCAAGGGTAGAAACCCTGAGCAATAGCTTCAGATTTGGTCTTGGGCTGAAGATTTCTATAGAAAATATCTCCCCAAGGACGGTTGATGGCATTCTTTTCAGCATATTCCTTGGTGATGAATCTGTACTTGGACCATTGCTCGGCCCAATATCTTCGAATCCATTGGATTCGTGTTTTGCGTTGGCCATAGATCTCTTCAAGATCAGTTTTGTATAACTCATAGAGATCTTCAGGCAAATCCATTGAAGTGCCCCCGCGGCGGTGTCTGCCTCCCTTCCTTGCTGACTTTTCTGTGGCCATGTAGTTCAAACTGAATGGCTTCAAAACTTGCAAAGGCTTCCATCTGCTGGTCAGACAAGAACTAGCTTCGAGAGAATTGATGTGATGCTGTAAGAATTCTGCCAATGAATGCAGACTATGAGAACCAAGGGATTCTCCCACGGACATGTACGTACCTGTGACAGCATTAGAGATGCGAGGGAAGGGGAAAAGGTCATATGCATTCTCAAAAGATTTTGAAGATAAATCAGTTTTGAAGAAATTGACCTCATAGCGTGAAGATATTCACTTATATGTTTGGAGTTGGTTCCATATTTGTACGAATCCAAGAATAGGTACAAGTGAGGAATCTAACTATGTGTGAAGCATAAGTGAATATACTAGGCATGTTATGAGATGCAGAACAGGATAGATCCAAGTTTGTGGGGATAGAAACCACTTTTGGCGAAGAAGGATGAATCTATCGGATCAAAAAGGCAGTAAAAGTGAGTTTTAATTACCACACGAAGAACTGCTAGACAGAGTAGAGAGGAGGCCGAGCAGTTCGATCTTCTGTGCCCTAACTTGGCAACGGAGGGCACCTACGGTGGCGGCGGAGAAGATGAGGTCCGCGGCCGGTGTGAGGACGGCGTCTGTGAGGTCGCGGCAGCTAAGCGCTTCGTCGCTGGTGTCGTCGGGAGCTAGCGGTGGCGCTAGGATTTGTGCGAGGTGGAGAGCTGGAAGAAGTATTTTGACCGTGATGTGATGTGTATTTATAAGGAAAGGGACAGCATAGCGCAATTATGCAGGTGCCCCTGGCGGTTCACATCTGAGGGACATGTGGCGAACATGCAACACATTGAAAGTTGTTCCATGTTCCCATGCACGCCTGGACTGTCGGGTGGTCGTTCCGTCTTCTCCGGGTTTCACGCAATGAGGATATAGCATTAAAAACAGATATAACTTTTTTCTTTGTGTCTTCTGCTGACAAGGACGCAGAGAAGACATTTGACGGTTTCAATAGAATGCATATGATTTGGATAGATAGAATATGAGGTAGAAGCGTAGAAGAGGTTAGGGTCCGATCACATTCACTTAGTTCAAAAGATTCAAACGAGAAGACTCAGTTATAAGTGAATGCTGTAGAGGACAGAACAGAGATATATGTATATATAGCTGAGTAAGACCAAACCAACAACCTGAAGATCAACATGAAGACAAATCAATGTTGAAGATAAATCAAATGCGAAGACATAGCAAATATAACGCCAAGAGAAACACTTCAAACAAAAGTTTGGTGGTTGCGTTACCCACCGTATAGGAAGTATTAGACCCAGGCACGGCGCACAATTATCGTGGCGCTCCAAAGTCAAATTCTGTGTTAATGTATTCACACTTAGAGTGTATGTCTAAATTGATTGAAGATATACATTACTTCGTGTGTTGTGCATCTAAGTCATCAGCATGCATAAGTGTTAGGATGTGTGTCCAATCACAGGACATTTGAGGATTCCAAGATATTTAGCTCAGACCACAACTTTCAAAACCTTTTCTCATCCAAGGGTGAGGGAGTCCTGGATTAGGGGGTGTCCGGATAGCCGGACTATAACCTTTGGCCGGACTCCTGGACTATGAAGATACAAGATTGAAGACTTGGTCCCGTGTCCGGATGGGACTTTCCTTGGCGTGGAAGGCAAGCTTGGCGATACGGATATGTAGATCTCCTCCCATTGTAACCGACTCTGTGTAACCCTAGCCCTCTCCGGTGTCTATATAAACCGGAGGGTTTTAGTCCGTAGGACGAACAACAATCATACCATAGGCTAGCTTGTAGGGTTTAGCCTCTCTGATCTCGTGGTAGATCTACTCTTGTACTACCCATATCATCAATATTAATCAAGCAGGAGTAGGGTTTTACCTCCATCGAGAGGGCCCGAACCTGCGTAAAAACATCGTGTCCCTTGTCTCCTATTACCATCCGCCTAGACGCACAGTTCGGGACCCCCTACCCGAGATCCGCCGGTTTTGACACCGACATTGGTGCTTTCTCCGCATTAACGAAGGGTCGTTTCCTCCGCATTAACGAAGGGCCGTTTCCTGGCCAGGCACACACGCGCCCCGAATTCGGGTGAGCACGGTGCCCCTAGGGGCTATATAGTAGCCCCACTGTCAAACTCCTATGGCTAAGTGAAAGTGATAAAGCATTATAGTCCGGTTGCCTAGTTCGCTGCGCTATCACCTCCTTAATAGGACCAAGACGTTGGATCAAGTGCGAAAATGAGCCTTCTGCGAACACCCCCGCATTATATGTGTGGGGGCTGAAGCCGAAGACTGCCATCTTTCAGGTTATATACACATATACATTAACGGCTGCACATGAGGTATTTTAATTCTTGAAGGCACAAGTATAAAAAGCTTTTATATTCCCTCGAAACATTGTTTTACAATAATACATGTTATTCGAACATAATATCCTTCGAGCACTGCGTCTCTATTAAACGAGCGCCCTGCAGAACTTCCTGAAAATAGTGCTCGGGAGGTACTCGGCTCCTGTCTGAATCTTGGGATGCAACAGCGATGGCATTCATCTCCGCCCAGTATGTTTGGACACGGGCAAGAGCCATCCGCGCACCCTCTATGCACGCTGACCTCTTCATTGCATTGATATGCGGCACCGCACCAAGGAACTGCTGCACCAAGCTAAAATAACTCTTTGGCTCGGGCCTTTCCGGCCACAGATGACTCACGACATACTTCATGGCGAGTCCGGATAACCTATTCAGCTCCGCCCATGCGGCCAAACGATCGGTTAATGAAAGTGGGCGCTCTGGATTGTGGAACTGCGACCAAAAAAGCTTTTCCATTTCGTGATCCTTTTGATCTCGGAAGTGTTTGGCCGCGTCCGCGGCACTCGCCACCAAGTCTAGATAAGTGTCCGCCGCACTCCACAGCCGGTCCAACGGAGCATATTTAGGATCCCCGAACTTCATCCGCAGCATAAAGGGCTTTCCAGCCGCGATATCTCCGGCCTGACGTAGTTCCTCCTTCATAGCTCTCATCGCAGAGCGAGCATCCTTGGCCTCGATAGTGGCCTTCTCTAGGTCCTTTTGTTCCGCCCGATCTTCTTTTTCAAGAAGCTTGCAGCGGTCGGCAGCATTTTTCAACTTCACAGCCATCGCGGCCATTTCCTTCTTGCTTCGGCAGTGAGCAGCCTGTTCGGCTTTCAGCTCTTCAGCCGCCTTTAAGGCAGCCACATCGCTTTTCCTGGCCTGCTCCTTGGCTCGGGCAAGCTCCGCCCGAAGGTTCTCCATGGCAGCAGCACCATCTGCATCAAGCACACATGTTATAAGATATGGGCATCAAGCCCCTCTTACCAGGTGTCTTCGGAGAAATTACATACCTTGTGCCTCATCAAGCCGCTTGTTGACAAGCGCGATGTCGGCATCTGCCACGTCAAGTTGCCGCTTTAGCTCGGCAAATTCATCAGTCCGGCTAGCCACCGAACACTTCGCCACCTACATACGAAGGGCGACATATTATACCTGGGATTATGATCCTCGGCGCGCCGTCATTTTTGACAACGCACCGAGTCTCAGGGGCTACTATCTACACAGGGCGCATCTTATATATGCGGAACTGTCAAAAGGTACATCATTTCGCGTACCTCAAACCCTGTCAGTAAACTCCTGACGGCCTCGTACAACCCACTCTCCGTGGATGAAATCCTTTCAATCACTGTACCCATCAACGCACGGTGTTCTTCTGAGATAGATGCTCGCCCGAGCAGATCCTTCAGCCCCTCCGACCGTGCACCAGACGGTGCCGGACTCGTCCGATGGCCTTTTTCGAAGGTCGGACACAGAGGGCTTTGGGGGGCCATACGACTGCCCTCCGGCCCTGCTGGATTCGGAGAAACCCTCCATGACGACACCTCAGGGTCACCCACCTCGCAAGGCGGTACGGTAGGGGGAGGCGTTCGGCTCTCCATCATCTCCGGACGAAGATCCCCTGAAGATGAGCTCTGCTGAGAAGGGCTGAGATCCGAACTACAAGGTAAAATTTCGGTTATCTTCCTCAGAAATAGAACATGGATGTCTCTCATTCTAAAACTCCCCTCTCTACTTACGGCTCGGTGGAGGGCTGATCCCCTTGGGGGCACAGTGCGGCCGAGGCATCCCCTGGCGTAGGACCCTCTGACGAAAATTTCTTCCCCCGCTTCGAGACCATGGTCTCCGGGTCTTCAGAGGCGGTCCTCTTCTTCCCCGGGATAGAGGAATTCTCGATTCCTCCTTTCCTGACAGCCTCCTTCGGGGAGGCGGTAGCTTCCTTGTTCCCCCCTTTGCCTTCTTTCAAAGGCGCAACCTCCAGCAACCTGGTTAACACGGGATCCGGCGTGGTCTCAGGGAGGGGGGCCGGACACCTGATTAGCTTTGCTTTCGCTATCCACTCCTGTTTAAGGGACAGCTCTTTTAAGGGCAATTTTATGATAAATGTACGGATAGCGTGTCCGGGTACAGGGCTACTTACTTGAGTATCTGGGCGATTGCAGCTCAGACCTGCGTCCTCGGTCGAGTCCGGACACATTGCTTGTGATCCGAAGAACAATTTGTACATCTCCATGGGCGTCGCGCCCGTAAAATGTTGGAGAGCTCGTGGTCCCTCCGGATTAAACTCCCACAGGAGGAGGGGGCGACGTTTGCAGGGCAGGGTGCGGCGAATCAACATGACCTGCGTCACTACGACCAGATTGATGTCTCTTTCTAGGAGATCTCGAATGCGTCCTTGCAACAAGGGCACGTCCTTGGACGACCCCAGTCGAACCCTTTATTGACCCATGACACTAGCTGTGGTGGGGGACCCAAGCGAAAGGCAGGTGGCGCCACCCACTTGGTGCCCCTGGGAGCTATGATATAAAACCACTCTCATTGCCATAAGCTGAACTCCTCTTGAAAAGAGCCCTTGGGCCATGGAGCGTCAGCATTCTTGCTTATAACAGCACCTCCGCACTCCGCGTGCTGCCCCTCGATCATCTTCGGCTCTACTTTGAAGGTCTTAAGCCACAATCCGAAGTGAGGAGTAATACGGAGGAAGGCTTCGCACACGACAATGAACGATGAGATGTGGAGGATGGACTCCGGAGACAAGTCGTGAAATTCCAACCCATAATAAAACATGAGCCCCCTCACGAAGGGGTCCGTCGGGAAACCAAGCCCCCGAAGGAAGTGAGACGCGAACACCACGCTCTCACCAGGCTTGGGAGTGGGAATAATCTGCCCTTGAGCAGGCAACCTATGCGAGATTTCGCCGGTCAGATACCTGGCATCTCTTAGCTTTAGCATGTGTTCTTCCGTAATGGAGGAAGGCATCCACCGGCCTTGAAGGTCGGAACCGGACATCATCGAAGGTCCGAAGCGCCTGAATCTGGAGCATTGGGTGTTGGAACTCGAGGTGAGAGGCGGATTCGATTAAGATTGAAAGAAAGGAGTCAAGCCTTGGTCTCTTTATAAAGAGGTTGAATACCAAGAACCCTCCCCGTGACCGTTTGGGACTCGCCTTCGATGGGGGAGACATACCAACGAACACGATTGGGTTACCCACGCCCGTATTGATGAGAATCCCGGAATAAGAGGACACGATCTCTGCTTCGACAAGACGTGCCAAGGAAACCGCCTCGCTAAATGCGCTGAGGTGGGACAGTAAAAACGATTCGAATAAAGGCTTGGCCGTGGTGTGATGTCACGCTGCGGAATACGTCAGCGGGATGGATTTGTGTAAATATTATTCTCTCTACGGTGGTATGTGGAACTTATTTTGCAGAGCCGGACACTACCCTTGTGTTCAAAATCTTCTATGAAGTAGTCGGAGGAGGAACCCGCCTTGCAATGCCGAAGACAATCTGCGCGCCGGACTCGTCGTCATTGAAGCCTGGTTCAGGGGCTACTGAGGGAGTCTTGGATTAGGGGGTGTCCGGATAGCCGGACTATAACCTTTGGCCGGACTCCTGGAGTATGAAGATACAAGATTGAAGACTTTGTCCCGTATCCGGATGGGACTTTCCTTGGCGTGGAAGGCAAGCTTGGTGATACGATATGTAGATCTCCTCCCATTGTAACCGACTCTGTGTAACCCTAGCCCTCTCCGGTGTCTATATAAATCGGAGGGTTTTAGTCCGTAGGACGAACAACAATCATACCATAGGCTAGCTTCTAGGGTTTAGCCTCTCTGATCTCGTGGTAGATCTACTCTTGTACTACCCATATCATCAATATTAATCAAGCAGGAGTAGGGTTTTACCTCCATCGAGAGGGCCCGAACCTGGGTAAAAACATCGTGTCCCTTGTCTCCTGTTACCATCCGCCTAGACGCACAGTTCGGGACCCCCTACCCGAGATCCGCCGGTTTTGACGCCGACAAAGGGCTTTGTAAAGATATCTGCCAATTGCTCTTCAGTGTTGACGTGAATGATATCAATATCTTCCTTCATTACATGATCCCTGAGAAAGTGATGATGAATTTCAATATGCTTTGTCTTCGAGTGCTGAACTGGGTTGTTGGCAATCTTGATAGCGCTTTCATTGTCGCAGTAGAGTGGTACTTGCTTCAGATGGATGCCATAGTCCTTGGGTGTTTTCTTCATCCATAGAAGCTGAGCGCAGCAAGGTCCAGCAGCAATGTATTCAGATTCAGAAGTGGAGAGCGATACACAGTTTTGCTTCTTTGAAGACCAACAGACAAGTGATCATCCCATAAAGTGACATGTGCCTGATGTAGACTTGCGATCCACCTTGTCACCAGCATAATCAGCATCCGGGAATCCAACTAGATCAAACTCTGAGCCCTTTGGATACCATAATCCTAGTGTTGGGGTGTAAGCCAAATATCGAAGAATTCGCTTCCCAGCTAAGTGATGCGATTCCTTTGGTGCCGCTTGGAATCGGGCACACATGCAAACACTAAGCATGATATCTGGCCTAGATGCACATAAATAAAGTAAAGAATCAATCATGGAGCGGTATACCTTTTGATCGAACTCTTTACCATTGGTGTCGGGACTCAGATGACTTTTGGTTGGCATTGGCGTCGTGTATCCTTTGCAGTCTTGCATTCCAAACTTCTTCAGGAAGTCTTTGAGGTATTTCTCTTGAGATATAAAGATGCGGTTGCTTTGCTGACGAATTTGAAGACCTAGGAAGAACTTCAGCTCACCCATCATGGATATCTGATATTGTTGTTGCATCATGTGTCCAAATTCATCACTGTATCTCTTGTCAGTGCAGCTGAAGATAATGTCATCCACATAGATTTGGCACACAAACAGTTCACCATCATATGTCTTCGTGAAGAGTGTGGGATCCAGGGAACCAGGTTTGAAGCCTTTGCTCTTCAGGAAGTCTTTGAGTGTGTCATACCAAGCGCTAGGGGCTTGTTTGAGGCCATACATGTTGGAAATATGCCCTAGAGGCAATAATAAAAGTATTATTATATTTCCTTGTTCATGATAATTGTCTTTTATTCATGCTATAATTGTATTATCCGGAAATCGTAATACACGTGTGAATACATAGACCACAATATGTCCCTAGTGAGCCTCTAGTTGACTAGCTCATTGATCAACAGATAGTCATGGTTTCCTGACTATGTACATTGGATGTCGTTGATAACGGGATCACATCATTAGGAGAATGATGTGATGGACAAGACCCAATCCTAAGCATAGCACAAGATCGTGTAGTTCGTTTTGCTAGAGCTTTTCCAATGTCAAGTATCTCTTCCTTAGACCATGAGATCGTGTAACTCCCGGATACCTTAGGAGTGCTTTGGGTGTACCAAACATCACAACGTAACTGGGTGACTATAAAGGTGCATTACAGGTATCTCCGAAAGTGTATGTTGGGTTGACACGGATCGAGACTGGGATTTGTCACTCTGTATGACGGAGAGGTATCACTGGGCCCACCCGGTAGTGCATCATCATAATGAGCTCAAAGTGACCAAGTGTTTGGTCACGGGATCATGCATTACGGTACGAGTAAAGTGACTTGCCGGCAACGAGATTGAACGAGGTATTGGGATACCGACGATCGAATCTCGGGCAAGTAACATACCGTCTGACAAAGGGAATAGTATACGGGGTTGATTGAATCCTCGACATCGTGGTTCATCCGATGATATCATCGAGGAGCATGTGGGAGCCAACATGGGTATCGAGATCCCGCTGTTGGTTATTGCCCGAGAGCCGTCTCGGTCATGTCTACGTGTCTCCCGAACACGTAGGGTCTACACACTTAAGGTTCGGTGATGCTAGGGTTGTATGAATATGAGTATGCAGCAAACCGAATGTTGTTCGGAGTCCCGGATGAGATCCCGGACGTCACGAGGAGTTACGGAATGGTCCGGAGGTAAAGATTTATATATGGGAAGTCTTATTTTGGTCGCCGGAACGGTTTCGCGCGTTATCGGTATTGTACCGGGAGTGCCGAAAGGGGTCCGAGGGTCCACCAGGCGGTCCACCTGCCCCGGGGGGGCCACATGGGCTGTAGGGGGTGCGCCTTGGCCTATATGGGCCAAGGGCACCAGCCCCAAGAGGCCCATGCGCCAAGGAGACTTGGGGAGGGGAGAGTCCAAAGAGGGAAGGCACCTCCGAGGTGCCTTGGGGAGGATGGACTCCTCCCACCCCACTTGGCCGCACCCCTTCCTTGGAGGAAGGGGCAAGGCTGCGCCCTCCCCCTCTCTCTTGCACCTATATAAAGGGAGGGGAGGGAGGGGCAGCCGCACCAATAAGCCTAGGCGCCTCCCTCCTCCCTGCAACACCTCCTCCTCCTCCCGTAGTTGCTTAGCGAAGCCCTGCCGGAGTTCTGCTGCATCCACCACCACGCCGTCGTGCTGCTGGATCATCATCAACCTCTCCTTCCCCCTTGATGGATCAAGAAGGAGGAGACGTCATCCGCTCCGTACGTGTGTTGAACGCGGAGGTGCTGTCCGTTCGGCACTAGGTCATCGGTGATCTGAATCACGGCGAGTACGACTCCATCATCCCGCTCCATTGAACGCTTCCGCACGCGATCTACAAGTGGTATGTAGATGCAATCACTCTCCCATGACTCGTTGCTAGATGAAATCATAGATGGATCTTGGTGAAACCGTAGGAAAAATTTTAATTTTCTGCAACGTTCCCCAACAGTGGCATCTTGAGCTAGGTCTATGCGTAGTTCTCTATTGCACGAGTAGAACACAATTTGTTGTGGGCGTAGATGTTGTTAACTTTCTTGCCGCTAATAGTCTTATCTTGCTTCAGCGGTATTGTGGGATGAAGCGGCCCGGACCGACCTTACACGTAAGCTTACGTGAGACTGGTTCCACCGACTGACATGCACTAGTTGCATAAGGTGGCTAGCGGGTGTCTATCTCTCCCACTTTAGTTGGAGCGGATTCGATGAAAAGGGTCCTTATGAAGGGTAAATAGAAGTTGACAAATCACGTTGTGGCTTTCACGTAGGTAAGAAAACTTTCTTGCTAGAACCCTATTGCAGCCACGTAAAACTTGCAACAACAATTAGAGGACGTCTAACTTGTTTTTGCAGCAAGTGTTTTGTGATATGATATGGCCAAAGTTGTGATGAATGATGAATGATATATGTGATGTATGAGATCATGTTCTTGTAATAGGAATCACGACTTGCATGTCGATGAGTATGACAACCGGCAGGAGCCATAGGAGTTGTCTTTATTTTTTGTATGACCTACGTGTCATTGAAGAACGCCATGTAAATTACTTTACTTTATTGCTAAACGCATTAGCCATAGAAGTAGAAGTAGTCGTTGGCGTGACAACTTCATGAAGACACGATGATGGAGATCATGATGATGAAGATCATGGTGTCATGCCGGTGACAGGATGATCATGGAGCCCCGAAGATGGAGATCGAAGGAGCTATATGATATTGGCCATATCATGTCACTACTATATAATTGCATGTGATGTTTATTATGTTTATGCATCTTGTTTACTTAGAACGACGGTAGTAAATAAGATGATCCTCATAACAATTTCAAGAAAGTGTTCTCCTAACTGTGCACCGTTGCTAAAGTTAAATCGTTTGAAGCACCACGTGATGATCGGGTGTGATAGATCCTTACGTTCACATACAACGGGTGTAAGACAGTTTTACACATGCAAAACACTTAGGTTAAAGTTGACGAGCCTAGCATGCATAGACATGGCCTCGGAACACAAGAGACCGAAAGGTCGAACATGAGTCGTATGGAAGATACGATCAACATGGAGATGTTCATCGACGATGACTAGTCCGTCTCACGTGATGATCGGACACGGCCTAGTCGACTCGGATCATGTAACACTTAGATGACTAGAGGGATGTCAAATCTGAGTGGGAGTTCATTAAATAATTTGATTAGATGAACTTTATTATCATGAACAATAGTCTAAAATCTTTGCAAAATGTCTTGTAGATCAAATGGCCAACGCCATGTCACCATGAACTTCAACGCTCCTAGAGAAACCAAGCTGAAAGATGATGGTAGCAACTATTCGGACTGGGTCCGGAACCCGAGGATTATCCTCATAGCTGCCAAGAAACAATATGTCCTAGAAGCACCGCTAGGTGATGCACCCATCGAGAGAACCAAGACGTTATGAACGCTTGGCGGTCTCGTCTTGATGATTACTCCCTCGCTCGGTGCGGCATGCTTTACAGCTTAGAACCGGGCTCCAAAAGCGTTTTGAGCAACACGGAGCATATGAGATGTTCGAGGAGCTGAAACTAGTTTTCCAAGCTCATGCCCGGGTCGAGAGATATGAAGTCTCCGACAAGTTCTACAGTTGTAAGATGGAGGAGAATAGTTACATCGGTGAGCACATACTCAAAATGTCAGGTTGCACAACCGCCTGTCCCAGCTGGACATTAACCTCCGGACGAGGCGGTCATTGACAGAATCCTTCAGTCGCTCCCACCAAGCTACAAGAGCTTTGTGATGAACTACAATATGCAGGGGATGGTGAAAACTATTCCTGAAGTATTTTCAATGCTGAAGTCAGCAGAGGTACAAATCAAGAAGGAACATCAAGTGTTGATGGTCAATAAAACCACTAAGTTTAAGAAGGGAAAGGGAAATAAGAACTTCAAGAAGGACGGCAAGGATGTTGCCGCGCCTGGTAAGCCAGTTGCCAGGAAGAAGTCAAAGAATGGACCCAAGCCTGAGACTGAGTGCTTTTATTGCAAAGGGAAGGGTCACTGGAAGCGGAACTGCCCCAAATACTTAGCAGACAAGAAGGCCGGTAACACTAAAGGTATATTTGATATACATGTAATTGATGTGTACCTTACCAGTACTCGTAGTAACTCCTGGGTATTTGATACCGGTGCCGTTTCTCATATATGTAACTCACAGCAGGAGCTGCGGAATAAATGGAGACTGGCGAAGGACGAGGTGATGATGCGCGTCGGGAATGGTTCCAAGGTCGATGTGATCGCCGTCGGCACGCTACCTCTACATTTACCTACGGGATTAGTTTTAAACCTCAATAATTGTTATTTAGTGCCAAGTTTGAGCATGAACATTGTATCAGGATCTTGTTTAATACGAGATGGCTACTCATTTAAATCCGAGAATAATGGTTGTTCTATTTATATGAGAGAAATGTTTTATGGTCATGCTCCGATGGTCAATGGTTTATTCTTAATGAATCTCGAACGTAATGTTACACATATTCATAGTATGAATACCAAAAGATGTAAAGTTGATAACGATAGTCCCACATACTTGTGGCACTGCCGCCTTGGTCACATTGGTGTCAAGCGCATGAAGAAGCTCCATGCTGATGGACTTTTAGAGTCTCTCGATTACGAATCATTTGACACATGCGAACCATGCCTTATGGGAAAAATGACCAAGACTCCGTTCTCCGGAACAATGGAGCGAGCAACCAACTTATTGGAAATCATACATACCGATGTGTGCGGTCCAATGAGCGTTGAGGCTCGCGGAGGATACCATTATGTTATCACTCTCACTGATGACTTGAGTAGATATGGGTATGTCTACTTGATGAAGCACAAGTCTGAGACCTTTGAAAGGTTCAAGGAATTTCAGAATGAGGTAGAGAATCAACGTGACCGAAAAATAAAGTTCTTACGATCAGATCGTGGAGGAGAATATTTAAGTCACGAATTTGGTACACACTTAAGGAAATGTGGAATCGTTTCACAACTCATGCCGCCTGGAACACCTCAGCGTAACGGTGTGTCCGAACGTCCTAATCGCACTCTATTGGATATGGTGCGATCTATGATGTCTCTTACTGATTTACCGCTATCATTTTGGGGATACGCTCTAGAGACAGCTACATTCACTTTAAATAGGGCACCGTCTAAATCCGTTGAGACGACACCGTATGAATTATGGTTTGGGAAGAAACCTAAGCTGTCGTTTCTAAAAGTTTGGGGATGCGATGCTTATGTCAAGAAACTTCAACCTGAAAAGCTCGAACCCAAGTCGGAAAAATGCGTCTTCATAGGATACCCTAAAGAAACCATTGGGTATACCTTCTACCTTAGATCCGAAGGCAAGATCTTTGTTGCCAAGAACGGATCCTTTCTGGAAAAAGAGTTTCTCTCGAAAGGAGTAAGTGGGAGGAAAGTAGAACTCGATGAAGTACTACCTCTTGAACCGGAAAGTAGTGCAGCTCAGGAAAATGTTCCTGTGGTGCCTACACCGACTGGAGAGGAAATTAATGATGATGATCAAGGTACTTGGATCAAGTTGCTACTGAACTTCGTTGGTCCACTAGGACACGTTCCGCACTGAGTGGTACGGCAACCCTGTCACCGGAAATCATGTTGTTAGACAACGGTGAACCTTGAACTATGAAGAAGCGATGGCGGGCCTAGATTCCAACAAATGGCTTGAAGCCATGCAATCCGAGATAGGATCCATGTATGAAAAAAAGTATGGACTTTGACAGACTTGCCCGATGATCGGCGAGCGATAGAAAACAAATGGATCTTTAAGAAGAAGACGGACGCGGGTGGTAATGTTACCATCTATAAAGCTCGACTTGTCGCTAAGGGTTATCGACAAGTTCAAGGGATTGACTACGATGAGACTTTCTCTCCGTGGCGAAGCTTAAATCCGTCCAATCATGTTAGCAATTGCCGCATACTATGATTATGAGATATGGCAGATGGACGTCAAAACGGCATTCCTTAACGGTTACCTTAAGGAAGAGCTGTATATGATGCAGCGGAAGGTTTTGTCGATCCTAAGAATGCTAACAAGGTATGCAAGCTCCAGCGATCCATTTATGGGCTGGTGCAAGCATCTCGAGTTGAAACATTCGCTTTGATGAGATGATCAAAGCGTTTGGGTTTATGCGACTTATGGAGAAGCCTGCGTTTACAAGAAAGTGAGTGGGAGCTCAGTAGCATTTCTCATATTATATGTAGATGACATACTTTTGATGGGAAATGATATAGAACTTTTGGACAGCATTAAGGCCTACTTGAATAAGAGTTTTTCAATGAAGGACCTTGGAGAAGCTGCTTACATATTAGGCATCAAAATCTATAGGGATAGATCGAGGCGCCTCATAGGTCTTTCACAAAGCACATACCTTGATAAGATTTTGAAGAAGTTCAAAATGGATCAGTCCAAGAAAGGGTTCTTGCCTGTTTTGCAAGGTGTGAAATTGAGCTCAGCTCAATGCCCGACCACGACAAAAGATAAAGAAGAGATGAGTGTCATCCCTATGCCTCAGCCATAGGATCTATTATGTATGCCATGCTGTGTACCGGACCTGATGTAAACCTTGCCGTAAGTTTGGTAGGAAGGTACCAAAGTAATCCCGCAAGGAACACCGGACAGCGGTCAAGAATATCCTGAAGTACCTGAAAAGGACAAAGGACATGTTTCGTTTATGGAGGTGACGAAGAGCTCGTCAGAAAGGGTTACGTCGGCGCTAGCTTCGACACAGATCTGATGACTCAAAGTCACAAACCGGATACGTGTATATGTTGAATGGTGGAGCGAGAAGATGGTGCAGCTGCAAGCAGAGCGTCGTGGCGGGATCTACATGTGAAGCGGAGTACATGGCAGCCTCGGAGGCAGCGCATGAAGCAATTTGGGTGAAGGAGTTCATCACCGACCTAGGAGTCATACCCAATGCGTCGGAGCCAACCAAACTCTTCTGTGACAACACTGGAGCTATTGCACTTGCCAAGGAGCCCAGGTTTCACAAGAAGACCAGGCACATCAAGCGTCGCTTCAACTCCATTCGTGAAAATGTTCAAGATGGGGACATAGAAATTTGCAAAGTGCATACGAATCTGAATGTCGCAGATCCGTTGACTAAACCTCTTCCACGAGCAAAACATGATCAACACCAGAACTCTATGGGTGTTCGATTCATCACAATGTAACTAGATTATTGACTCTAGTGCAAGTGGGAGACTGTTGGAAATATGCCCTAGAGGCAATAATAAAAGTATTATTATATTTCCTTGTTCATGATAATTGTCTTTTATTCATGCTATAATTGTATTATCCGGAAATCGTAATACACGTGTGAATACATAGACCACAATATGTCCCTAGTGAGCCTCTAGTTGACTAGCTCGTTGATCAACAGATAGTCATCGTTTCCTGACTATGTACATTTGATGTCGTTGATAACGGGATCACATCATTAGGAGAATGATGTGATGGACAAGACCCAATCCTAAGCATAGCACAAGATCGTGTAGTTCGTTTTGCTAGAGCTTTTCCAATGTCAAGTATCTCTTCCTTAGACCATGAGATCGTGTAACTCCTGGATACCGTAGGAGTGCTTTGGGTGTACCAAACGTCACAACGTAACTGGGTGACTATAAAGGTGCATTACAGGTATCTCCGAAAGTGTCTGTTGGGTTGACACGGATCGAGACTGGGATTTTTCACTCCGTATGACGAAGAGGTATCACTGGGCTCACTCGGTAGTGCATCATCATAATGAGCTCAAAGTGACCAAGTGTTTGGTCATGGGATCATGCATTACGGTACGAGTAAAGTGACTTGCCGGCAACGAGATTGAACGAGGTATTGGGATACCGATGATCGAATCTCGGGCAAGTAACATACCGTCTGACAAAGGGAATAGTATACGGGGTTGATTGAATCCTCGACATCGTGGTTCATCCGATGATATCATCGAGGAGCATGTAGGAGCCAACATGGGTATCCAGATCCGCTGTTGGTTATTGCCCGAGAGCCGTCTCGGTCATGTCTCGTGTCTCCCGAACCCGTAGGGTCTACACACTAAGGTTCGGTGGCGCTAGGGTTGTATGAATATGAGTATGCAGCAAACCGAATGTTGTTCGAGTCCGGATGAGATCCCGAGCGTCACGATGAGTTCCGAATGGTCCGGAGGTAAAGATTTATATATGGGAAGTCTTATTTTGGTCGCGGAAAGGTTTCATGCATTATCGGTATTGTACCGGAGTGCCGAAGGGGTCCGGGGTCCACCAGGGGTCCACCTGCCCGGGGGCACATGGGCTGTAGGGGTGCGCCTTGGCCTATATGGGCCAAGGAACCAGCCCCAAGAGGCCCATGCGCCAAGGAGACTTGGGGAGGAGAGTCCAAGAAGGAAGGCACCTCAGGGTGCCTTGGGAGGATGGACTCCTCCCCCACTTGGCCGCACCCTTCCTTGGAGGAAGGGGCAGGCTGCCCTCCCCTCTCTCTTGCACCTATATAAAGGGAGGGAGGGAGGGCAGCCGCACCAATAAGCCTAGGCGCCTCCTCCTCCTGCAACACCTCCTCCTCCTCCGTAGTTGCTTAGCGAAGCCTGCCGGAGTTCTGCTGCATCCACCACCACGCCGTCGTGCTGCTGGATCATCATCAACCTCTCCTTCCCCCTTGATGGATCAAGAAGGAGGAGACGTCATCCGCTCCGTACGTGTGTTGAACGCGGAGGTGTTGTCCGTTCGGCACTAGGTCATCGGTGATCTGAATCACGGCGAGTACGACTCCATCATCCCCGTTCCATTGAACACTTCCGCATGCGATCTACAAGTGGTATGTAGATGCAATCACTCTCCCATGACTCGTTGCTAGATGAACTCATAGATGGATCTTGGTGAAACCGTAGGAAAAATTTAATTTTCTGCAACGTTCCCCAACAATACAAGTGCCTTGTTGAGCTTGTATACCATATCAGGATGTTTTGGATCTTCAAATCCAGGTGGTTGTGCAACATACACTTCTTCTTCAATCTTGCCATTGAGAAAGGCACTCTGCACATCCATTTGATATAGAAGTGTCACATCCCTAGTTCTAGTAGCATCATGTTTAAATTTTTGTTAAACTTGAAATGGGGATGTACTGGACGTTCAAACCCTAGCACCAAATGAAATGCAACTAGGATCAAAATAAAAATATTTTCAATGAACCTGAAATGCCCTTAAAAAATGTTCACCATCTTTGCCTTGGTCTAGAACCTCTGACAAAAATGGTTCACATTTTTCTAGGACAGCATTCGGTCACTTAATTAAATCATACTTTATTTGCATTTGGGCATTTAAATGCTATATAATAATTTAAATGTCCAAATACTCATGAACTAAAACGTTTACTGTTGGAAATAATCCAAACAGTGGCATTGAGCAGTTTCATGATTTTTTAGATAGTGGTGGTATTTTAATTAAAGCCCTAAAGTTACAGAAAGAAATAGAAAACAAAAACAGAAAATAAAGGAGAGAGAGAGACCCACCTAACTTACCTGATGCAGCCCACCTAGCGGCCCAGCTGCGGCCTAGCACTGTAGAGGGCCCAACCCACCTCCTCACCGCGTCGTCTACCTCCGGCCAGTGGGAGCAGGGGCGCGTGGTCGCTGCGCGCGCGCCAGCTCCTACTTCCACCACGACGCCCGGCTCTTCTGAACGCGCCACAGAGACGCCCAGAGACCTCTCCCCCTCCTCCTCACTCGCTGCTCTCCCTCCCCCTCCTCAGCTCTCTTCCCGCACGCGCCCGAGCGGAGCTCGTCGCCGCCGTCCGCCGTCTGCATGTCCACTGGCCACCCTACCCCTCCCAGTACAGTCCAGAGGCTCCTCCACGATGCCCTCTTCCTCTCGACCAAGCCACGTGACGCCAGACGCAACACAGCCTCGCCTAGGCCGCCATCTTCAACCTTCGGCCCGTGGATCGCCGCCGTCGATTCGCCGTCTCTGAAGCGTCCCCGAGCCCGCTAAGCTCTCCGTTCGATGCACTGTGAGCTCTAATCTGTTTCCCCTCCTCCCTCGTGCTCTATTCTGCATCGTAGCCGCTGCCCCGCGAGCACCCGAAGCCGCCGTCCGCCATGGCCAGCGAGCTCCGTGCCCCGAGCCCCTCCGCTCCTACTAGATGCTCCGGTGTGCTTCTGATGACCTTTAGGTGCTGCCTAGCACCTCCGTTTGCTCACCCTCGAGCTGCAGCCCAGCGCCCATGGAACCCGAGCCCCGCCGCCGCTTGACCTCATCGCCGAGCCCAACTCCGGCAACCCCAGGGCCTCCCTCCACCTCCGTTGGATGCGGCCGAGTGCTAGCTTTCCAACGAGACCGCCCGCGGCCCAAGCAGCCTCTTGTAGGTGAAACCCGAGCAACTCTGGTGCACACCCGCCGCGGATTTGGTTGCCGGCGTTACGATGCCAGTGATGGTGACGTGTCCGTCTTAATTAGCCACTAATCACAGCACTAATCACCCCTAGAGCCACTGACTAGTGGGACCCAAGCCCTAATTAACCCTGTTCTATTTATGCTTAATTAGTTTATAACCCAGCAGGACCCACACACTAGAGTTGATCGTGCTGACGTTGCCGTTGACCGGACCCACATGTCTGTGAACCTAGCCTGCTCTGTGAGACTGGCCAGCCCCTGTTGACCTGCTGAGGTCAGCATGGCGTAATGCTGACGTAGTAAATATTTTCTGGATTTTAAATAAATCAGAAATGATTTATTTATTGCAGAAAATATCAAAAACTTCTAAAAATCATAGAAATTCCACCATAGCTCAGAATGAAATGATTTATATATGAAAAATGATCATAAAAATCCAATCTATCCATCTGTACTGGTTTAATGCATTTTTAAACAACTTAACCTTGCTGTTTAGATCAAAACATGATAATGCACCTTATAAGTTCTTAGTTTGAATTTGAACCTTTGGTTCAAATCAACTCAAACTCTTTTGTTCTTAGCTGCATTAGCTCAAATCACAGCATATTGACATGTCATGATCATGCATCATATTGTGCATTGCATTGATTGTGTTCTTTATCTGTTGCCGGTATTTGTTCCCTCTCGATAAACGTGTTCCGACGACGTGATCGATGACACCGATGAAGAACTATACTATCTTCAGAAGTGCCAGGCAAGCAAAACCCCCTTGTTCATTCTGATACAATCCCACTCTCTCGCTCATGCTCTCTTTTGCTGCACTAGGACAACAATGATTTAACTGTTACATGATGTGGTAGTTGAACCCCTTTTTCCTCTGCATGACTTGTCATTGCCACAGTAAATAGATGAAACCCACTAGCATGAGTAGGACTTGCTTGAGCCCTGATGTGCCTACTCATTCATGCTTGTTTGTCATGCTTGCTACTGCTTAGAGTTGAGTCAGGTCTGATTCATCGGGGATGAATTGGAGGTGTATGAACATGTATTACTGTTGAGAGCTAACTGTGTGAACACGATTTGGTAAAGGTATCGATGAGAGGCCATGTAGGAGTACATTGTGGGTTGTTTCATTGAAGCCGTCCTTAGGAACTGAGTTCTGTGTTTGTGATCCATGATCAGCTACTACCACACATTGGGATCCTTAATTGACTCTCTCGGCTTCTTAACCACCCTTGTCCTCTGTCCAGGAGTTGCTAGTAGTTTCTGGTGTTTGTATTATGCTGGAGGCCGTGCGCAGCACTGACCCGAGGGGTGGGCTGTGATGCGGTAGGCACGTGGCCAGGCATGTCGGGCACCCGTTTGGTGTCTCGGAACCCTGTACACATCGTTCGGGGCCGTATGTGGAAACCTCGGCCGGACTCCCTGTGGATGGAACCTGAATAGGCGATAAACTTGGACTAGAGACTTGAGTGTTTAGGTAGTCCGTGGCCGACACCCTCGCTGGGCTTCCACTTGAAGGTTGCCGAGTACATGTCGTGTAAACCGTGATTAGTGGTGAGAGTGTGTGTGAAGAAGTACACCCCTACAGGGTTAACATCATCTATTCGAATAGCCGTGTCCGCGGGAAAGGACTTCTGGGTTGCCTGTACAATTCATAGAAAAGTGAAAGTGGATACTCTAAAATGCGCAAGATAAGCGTGAGTGCTATGGATGGCGTTCTCGTAGGGAGACGGGAGCGGATCCATAGTGGTGTATTGATATGGTGAATATGTGGACTCATGTGCGCCACCTCAAAGGAGTTACTTGCAGTCATAGTTTAGGATAGCCACTGAGTCAAAGCTGGCTTACTGCAGTCAAACTCCACCACCCCCTTTGTTGATACTGATGCATATGTAGCTAGTTCTGATGTAAGTCTTGTTGGGTACATTTGTACTCACTTTTGCATATTTTTTTGTTTTGCAGAGAGACGTCAGTCTCGCTAGTAGTTCCGTGTGGACTTCGACGTTTAGCTTGATACCTCAGCTACGATCTTGTGCCCTCGGCAGGATCTGGTAGATAGTCAGGCTTCTCAGCCTTTTTCATTTGTAGATGTCTGTACTCAGACATGTTAAGCTTCCGCGTGTGTTTTGACTTGTATGCTCTGAATTTTGGGTCATGAGACCCATGTTTGTAATATCTCGCTCCTCGGAGCCTAATGAATAAATACTTGAGTCGTAGAGTTACGTTGTGATGCCATGTTGTATTTACACATATCGAGCATATTGTGTGTATGATTGAAATGCTTGGTATGTGTGAGATCCGACAAACTAGTTGTTTATCCTTGGTAGCCTCTCTTATGGGGAAATGTAGTCTTGTGCTTCCATGAGCCATAGTAGTCCGCTACAGCCCGGTTCACCGGAGTCCTGCTAGCCCAGCACTACTGCTCCGGAACACTTGACTGGCCGGCATGTGATTCACTTCATTCCTGTGTCTGTCCCATCGGGGAAATGTCACGCAGTGACATTCGGGGTCCTGTTAGCCTAGTGCTACAGCCCAGATTCGCACGCTGCTGACCGCCATGCTCGATGTTGATTCATGTATGCCTGTCCTCGTAAGTTAGTCCACTTTGGGTTCACGAATAGTCATGTCGACCCGGGTTCTCTGTCATATGGATGCTAGCGACACTATCATATACGTGAGCCAAAAGGCGCAAACGGTCCCGAGCCATGGTAAGGCGACACCCGTGGGAATACCGTGCGTGAGGCCGCAAAGTGATATGAGGTGTTACCGGCTAGATCGATGTGACTTGGAATCGGGGTCCTGATAAGAAGGATGTTATGATGGTTTGCATAGGCTAGCAGTATGCGAATGGCTTCAAGCCTAGCCACGGGACCAAATGTTTCATCGAAGTCAATTCATCTTGTTTGTTGCGATATATCCATTTGGTGCCAATGATATTGTGCTTGCGAGGGTCAGGACGATTGACTAATTCCCACACATTGTTCAACTTGAACTGTTGAAGCTCTTCTTGCATAGCTTGAATCCATTCAGGTTCCATGAAGGCTTCAGTAACTTTCTTGGGTTCTGATATTGAGACAAATGCAAAGTGCCCACAGAAATTTGCTAGCTGTGTTGCTCTTGAACGAGTGAGTTGACCAGTTAGGAGCTCATAGGAAGTCTTCTTCAGAAGCTTGTGAAGATAAACACGGTTGATGACATGGCATGCAGTATCAACGGCTTCGGGCCAGAACTTTCTTGGAGTCTTGTATTCATCAAGCATCGTCCGAGCCATCTCAATGAGTGTTCTATTCTTGCGCTCAATGATGCCATTCTGCTGCGGTGTGTACGGAGCTGAGAACTCATGAGTGATGCCCAATGTATCAAGATAAGTGTCGAGGCTGGTGTTCTTGAATTTTGTGCCATTATCACTTCTGATATGCTTGATCTTGATGCCATAGTTCGTCATGGCACGATTGGCAAAGCGTCTGAAGATATCCTGCACTTCATTCTTGTAGAGGATTATATGCACCCAAGTATATCTTGAATAATGATCAACAATGACGAAGCCATAGAGACAAGCAGTGGTAGTGAGAGTAGAGTAGTGAGTATGGCCAAATAAGTCCATGTGTAGCAGCTCGAGGGGTTGAGATGTCGTCATGATTGTCTTCGAGGGATGCTTGGCCCTTGTCATCTTTCCAGCTTCGCAGGCACCACACAGATGATCTTTCTTGAACTTGACGCCCTCGATGCCTACGACGTGTTTCTTCTTCGCGAGAGTGTATAGGTTCCTCATGCCAGCATGCCCTAGCCTCCGATGCCAGAGCCAGCACTCTGAAGCTTTTGTTAGAAGACATACGGCTAGTTGTGGTCCTGCTAAGAAACCTACCATGTACAAATCCTCTTTCCGATACCCTTCAAAGATTAGAGACTTGTCAGATTCCATTAGAACAAGGCAACGATATTTTCCACATATCACAATCATGTTCAAGTCACAAAGCATTGAGACAGACAATAAGTTGAAACCAAGGGATTCAACAAGCATCACTTTATCCATGTGCTGATACTTTGAGATTGCAACTCTACCTAGACCCAATACCTTGCTTTTACCAGTGTCAACAAATGTGATGTGGCTCTTGTCAGATGGACGTAAGGTTCATATGATTAGTGCATCCACTGTCCATAATCCATTTTGAAGCATGTGGTGTCATACCCTACAGTACAGTTAGGGGGATAGGCTTCACCAAGAGTATTGTGAAGCATAAACATTTGACGGACAAGAGGATTATCAAAGCTCAGATCAAGGTTAGGACTGATAGGATGATTGGAAAGCGATTCAGGAACAAAATACATAGTAAGACCATTTGGTCATTTTATCTTATGCCCCACAAGATGTTTTAGGTCCCCAGCAATAGCATCGGACGCCTTTGATTTCCGGTTGGAGACCTTTCCCTGCAAAAGAGAGTTAAGTTTTCTTAACCACCCACATTTTCAGGGGTGGCTTCGAAGCAATGAGTCTAAGTGCAGCATCTGAGAACTTCGGCTTTGGAGCCCTAGCAAATAGCCTTGCAGGAGGTAAATGATACGTCTCCGTCGTATCTACTTTTCCAAACACTTTTCCCCTTGTTTTGGACTCTAACTTGCATGATTTGAATGGAACTAACCCGGATTGACGATGTTTTCAGCAGACTTTCCATGGTGTTATTTATGTGCAGAAACAAAAGTTCTCGGAATGACCTGAAACTCCACGGAACATCTATTTGGAAAATAAGAAAAATACTGGAAGAAAAATCCACGTCAGGGGGCCCACACGCTGCCCACGAGGGTGGGGGCGCGCCTGCCCCCCTAGGGCGCGCCCCCCTACCTCGTGGGCCCCCTGACGCTCCACCGACCTCAACTCCAACTCCATATATTCACTTTCGGGGAGAAAAAAAATCAGAGAGAAGGATTCATCGTGTTTTACGATACGGAGCCGCCGCCAAGCCCTAAAACCTCTCGGGAGGGCTGATCTGGAGTCCGTTCGGGGCTCCGGAGAGGGGGATTCATTGGCATCGTCATCATCAACCATCCTCCATCACCAATTTCTTGATGCTCACCGTTGTGCGTGAGTAATTCCATCATAGGCTTGCTGGGCGGTCATGGGTTGGATGAGATCTATCATGTAATCGTGTTAGTTTTGTTAGGGTTTGATCCCTAGTATTCACTCTGTCCTGAGATTGATGTTGTTATGACTTTGCTATGCTTAATGCTTGTCACTAGGGCTCGAGTGCCATGATTTCAGATCTGAACCTATTATGTTTTCATGAATATATGTGAGTTCTTGATCATATCTTGCAAGTCTATAGTCACCTACTATGTGTTACGATTCGGCAACCCCGAAGTGACAATAATCGGGACCACTCCCGGTGATGACCATAGTTTGAGGAGTTCATGTATTCACTATGTGCTAATGCTTTGTTCCGGTACTCTATTAAAAGGAGGCCTTAATATCCCTTAGTTTCCATTAGGACCCTGCTGCCACGGGAGGGTAGGACAAAAGATGTTATGCAAGTTCTTTTCCATAAGCACGTATGACTATATCCGGAATACATGCCTACATTACATTGATGAATTGGAGTTAGTTCTGTGTCACCCTATGTTATGACTGTTACATGATGAACCACATCCGGCATAATTCTCCATCACCGATCCAATGCCTACGAGCTTTTCCTATATTGTTCTTCACTTATTTACTTTTCCGTTGCTACTCTTACAATCACTACAAAACACCAAAAATATTACTTTTGCTACCGTTACTTTTGTTACCGTTACCACTACTATCATACTACTTTGCTACTAAATACTTTGCTGCAGATATTAAGTTATCCAGGTGTGGTTGAATTGACAACTCAACTGCTAATACTTGAGAATATTCTTTGGCTCCCCTTGTGTCGAATCAATAAATTTGGGTTGAATACTCTATCCTCGAAAACTGTTGCGATCCCCTATACTTGTGGGTTATCAAGACTATTTTCTGGCACCGTTGCCGGGGAGCATAGCTCTATTCTTTGAGTCACTTGGGATTTATATCTGCCGGTCACTATGAAGAACTTGAAAGACGCTAAGACAACAATTTATCCCTCAACTACGAGGGGAGGTAAGGAACTGCCATCTAGCTCTGCACTTGATTCACCTTCTGTTTTGAGTAAGCTTGTGACACCTAAACCTATTTCTGCTATTCGTTCTGATATGTCGCATGTTATTGATGATGCCACTTCTACTATGCATGATACTTATGATGAAACTACTTCTATGCTTGATACTACTGTGCCACTTAGTGAATTTCTTGATGAACAATTTGCTAGGGTTAGAGAGAAAGAAATTATTGAAACTAATTATATTGATGAAAGTGATGATGAAGACTCGCATGTTATCCCTGAGGGTTAGGTTTTTGAAAAAGAAGCTGCTTTAGCTATTTTAGCTTGCAAAGATAGATATGAGCTCAAGAGGTTATTAGCTAAATGGAGGCGGCAATCTCTTAATGCTAGAATGAAACCTGACCCTGCTTTTGCTACTTCACCTATCTGTGTTACTGATAAGGATTATGAATTCTCTGTTGATCCTGATATAATTACTTTGGTTGAATCTGATCCTTTTCATGGCTATGAATCTGAAACTGTTGTGGCACATCTTACTAAATTAAATGATATAGCCACCCTGTTCACTAATGATGAGAGATCTCGCTATCTTTATATCCTTAAAATATTTCCGTTCTCATTAAAGGGTGATGCTAAGATATGGTTTAATTCTCTTGATCCTGGTTGTGTGTGTAGTCCCAAGGATATGATTTATTACTTCTCTGCTAAATATTTCCCTGCTCATAATAAACAAGCTGCTTTAAGGGATATATATAATTTTGTGCAAATTGAAGAAGAGAGTCTCCCACAAGCTCGGGGGAGGCTTCTCAAGTTACTTAATGCTTTGCCTGATCATCCTCTTAAGAAAAATGAAATACCTTATATCTTTTATAATGGACTAACCGATGCCTCCAGAGATTACCTGGATAGTTGTGCTGGTTCTGTTTTCAGGGAAAGAACACCGGATGAAGCAGAAATTCTATTGAATAATATGTTGACAAATGAAAGTAATTGGACACTTCCTGAGCCAGCTCCTGAGCCTATTCCTAAACCAACTCCGAAGAAGAGAGGTGTTCTATTTCTCAGTCCTGAAGATATGCAAGAGGCAAAGAAATCTATGAAAGAAAAGGGTATTAAAGCTGAAGATGTTAAGAATTTACCTCCTATTGAAGAAATACACGGTCTTAATTTACAGCCTGTTGAAGAAACATATGATCTTAATCCATTACCTATTGAAGAACCTCATGGTCTTGATTACCCGACACGGGTAGTAAAGGTAAATTCTCTCTATAGATATGATAAAGCTGAAATCCCCCCTACTAAAATTGCTAGCCAATGCTTGGATGAGTTTGATAACTTTATGGTTAAGCAAGAAGATTTCAATGCTTATTTTGGTAGACAATTAAAACAAAATGCTTATATGATTGATCACTTGGGTGATAATATGTCTAGAGTTAAAGGTGAACTTAACTCATTATTAAACATGCTTCTATGGTTACCACTCAAGTAGAACAAGTACTTAAAGCTCAAAATGATTTGCTCAATGCATTGAATAGTAATAAAAGTGATTATGCTGTTAGAGTGGCTACTAGAACTGGTAGAATGACTCAGGAACCTTTGTATCCTGAAGGCCTCCCTAAGAGAATTGAGAAAGATTCTCAGACAAATAATATTGATGCACCTAGTCCTTCTAAAAAGAAGAAAAAGAAAAATGATAGGACTTTGCATGCTTCTAGTGAACCTATTGCTGAAACACCTGAGAATCCAAATGATATCTCTATTTCTGATGCTGAAACACAATCTCGTAATGAACATGAACCTAATGAAAATGTTAATGATGATGTTCATGATAATGCTCAACCTAGTAATGATAATGATATAGAAATTGAACCTGCTGTTGATCTTGATAACCCACAATCAAAGAATCAACGTTATGATAAGAGAGATTTTGTTGCTAGGAAATGCGGTAAAGAAAGAGAACCATGGGTTCAGAAACCCATGCCTTGACCTCCCAAACCATCCAAGAAAAAGGATGATGAGGATTTGAGCGCTTTGCTGAAATGATTAGACCTATCTTCTTGCGTATGCGATTGACTGATATGCTCAAAATGAATCCTTATGCTAAGTATATGAAAGATATTGTTACTAATAAAAGAAAGATACCGGAAGCTGAAATTTCCACCATGCTTGCTAATTATACTTTTAAGGGTGGAATACCAAAGAAACCAGGAGATCCAGGAGTGCCAACTATACCATGCTCCATTAAAAGAAACTATGTTAAAACTGCTTTATGTGATCTTGGAGCCGGTGTTAGTGTTATGCCTCTCTCTTTATATCGTAGACTTGACTAGAATAAGTTGACACCTACTAAAATATCTTTGCAAATGGCTGATAAATCAACTGCTATATCTATCGGTATTTGTGAGGATGTGCCTTTTGTGGTTGCAAATGTTACTATTTTAACGGACTTTGTTATTCTTGATATTCCCGAGGATGATAGTATGTCTATTATTCTTGGAAAACCCTTTTTGAATACTGCAGGGGCTGTTATTGATTGCAACAAAGGCAATGTCACTTTTCATGTTAATGGTAATGAGCATATGGTACACTTTCTGAGGAAACAACCTCAAGTTCATAGTATCAATTCTATTGGAAAAATTCCGTCGATTATTTTTAGAGGTTTTGAATTTCCTCTTCCTACTGTCAAGAAGAAATATGATATTCTTATTATAGGGGATGTGCATATCCCCATTGAGGGAACATAGTGTTATTCGAAATTTCTCCGGTTCCATGTTATTCGGAATGAGTTTGTTAACAAGACTTGATCAACCTTGTTGGTGGATTCCTTTTGATGAGCATGAGATGGATGAAACCAGAAGGCACAACCTTCTGTACCCTCTCTCTACTTTCTGTTATTTAGTTGAAATAAAGTAAAAAAGTATTTTTCTATCTGTTTTCTGATTTATTCGTGCAATATAAAAATACCCCGAAAATAAAAGTTCTCCAAATGCCCTGAAAATGGAATATGATTTTTTTCTGGAATATTTGAGAATATGTGGCACTGAGAACACAGCAGGAGGGGCAAGCACCTGGCCACGAGGGTGGAGGGCGCGCCCTACCCCCCTGGGCACGCCCCCCTGCCTCGTGGGCCCACCGTGGCCCCCCTCCACTTATTCCTGCACCCACACACTCCTTCCTCCCACAAACACCAATATCCAGCTCAAGCATGAGTTTTAGCTCATTTTGCTGCGATTTTCGATCTCCTTGGTCAAAGCACCTCTCACAAAACTGCTTGGGGGGATTGTTCCTTGGTATGTGACTCCTTCATTGGTCCAATTAGTTTTTCTTCTAGTGCTCTATTCATTGCAAATTTGTGCTGCATAGGTGACTGTCGGGGAGAAGCTGGTCGGTTCACACGAGCACCTACGGGACCTGAGTCCCTTGAGGTTCGGAGGGGGGCGGAGATTGCACAAAGAGCGGATCGAGGCGATGCACACGAGCAGATTTACCCAGCTTCGGAGCTCTCCGGAGAGATAATACTCCTACTGCTGCTTTGTGGATTATCTTGTGTTCTTGCTAGGGAGCACTGGGAGCTACAAGACCTAGCCTGAGTGTGTGTGTGCGTGGATGAACTAAGCCGGAGCTGAATCGAACCCTCCAACCCCCCTCTACGTTGCACTTGGGCCTCCTTTTATAGGCACAAGGGGTCACCACATGTGGCAAGTAGGGAAGGGTAATATAGTAAAAACATAGGTTGGTACACCGCTTTGTACAGTGTACAGTAATCTATACCTAACTCTGACGGCAAGGGACAAGGGTCATCAATGCCTGTCTCAGTCGCCCGAACAGTGTAACAGGGACCGTCAAGTGCGCCTCCGTTTGCCACGATGGTAGCCTGTCAGCGCCGCTTATCGCTACTCCCCGCTGGCTGCACAGCCCGTCGACACGCGTGCTTGGGAGAGCCCCGTGGTGACACGTTGGCGGGTGAGCTGGAGCGGAGATGAAGAGAGGTTGCCTGCTGCGGCAGGCGCCTTGCTGCGGCAGAGCACTTTTCGCGCTTGGGAGCCTGGCACTCACCAAGCCTTCCCGGCAAGCTCCTCTTGTCGGGGCCTTGTTTCCTTCGCGCCCTGAGTGGCCTTCCCGGCAAGCTCCTCTTGCCGGGGTCTTGTTTTCTGAAGGGCCGCGGAGGGTCTTGGCAGATGCCCGGCAAGGCTTGCCACGGGTACGCTGCGACTGCCCGTGCACAGATTCGGGGTACTAAGGTACCCCTACTTTAGTACACCGACAGAGCCCCGGTCCAGGCCATACACGGTGCCGAAGGCTGTTGGGCCAGGCCCAAAACTGAGCACGGCATGCGCGCCTGGGTCCAAACCAAATCCACTCCGTATCCGCCGCGTTCCCCCGTAACGGCACGCGTCAATTGCGGCGTCGTGGGGGAAGTGGGCGGCGTGCGAGGTCGCCTCACCCGTCGCCTTGGTTCTGCATCCCCGCCACGTGGTTCCCATGCTCTTGGGGTCGCGGACGGTGGAAGTGGGAAACTGGGTCGTCGCGAGCAGAGGCAGCAGGTCGGCCCCGATTCCCTGCTCTTCCTATGCCCTGATTTGCCGAGCGGGGCGGCCAAGCCCCCACCTTGCTTCTTTAAAAAGAGCGGAAGGGGAGCGCAGAAGCCCGCACTCTCCCATCTCCTCCTTTCCTCAGCTTCTGCTCCCCTTTCTCTCATTCGTCATGGAGAAAAGGAACCTTGGTTCTTCATCGGTGGCGGCGAGGGTCGCCGCTAGACAGCGCTCCCCTCCCAACTCCACGCCCGGGGTGGCAGAGCCAGCCACAAGAGGAAGAGGGAGGGGGCGAGGTCATGGACGAGGTTGAGGCGCTCGGGGAAGAGGCGGACGGGGCGGCGCGCCGTCTCCACCTCCGCCGGCGGTTCCCCTCCCTGCGGCGGTCCATACAGGGGACGACCCTTGCGAGTTCTTCGTCGAGGCTGCGCCCGGCGCCTCGTCGTCGCCTCCGACTTCCAGCTCCGTTCATGGCCTTGATGGAGTCGGATCCGCCGAGACATCGAGACTGCACATGAGGGGCTGTGGAATCAGCGGCATGCGAGTCCGTGTTGTATTCCCAGCCCCTAATGTGATGTATCTTGATCGTGGGTGGAAGACGTTCACTGCATCACAGCTCGAGGACGGGTTTACCCTCCATTTTAAGTTAATGGAGGTGATCTCCTCTCCGTCAAGGTCTTGAGGGATCTCGAGACTCGGGCGAAGTGCTGCGTGGATAGCTCCTCCGACAGCGAAGATTCCCCTCGGCGAGTGACGAGGAGGAGAGCGACAGCGACGACAAGGGTAGCGGGCCCGATTAGTTGTCGGGCGCCGTTTCGTGCGTCACCGGCGACCCCATCATCCGCGTCGCCGGCTCCTTGAACTCCCCGGGGTCGTCTCCTTGGGCAACTGGCGTAGGGAGGCTGCGGAAGGGGAAGAGGGATGGAGACAAGGCCGTCAAGTCGGAGTACGAGGGCGTAGTGCCCTCGACAGCGTGCTGACGTCCTGCCGCCCTGTCTTGAGCCCGCTCGGCGCTGCCATCTCCGTCAAGCCCTCGGAGAGCCCCCGGATGTTCCTTGGTGCCTTCGCACTGTAGCTCGCCTAGGCGTTCCTTTTGCCCTTCTCGCCTCCTTGATCTACCTCCTGAAGAGAGGGACAGGAAAAGGATTACGGGCATCTTATCTTTTTAATTTGTAAGCCTTCGGGCCTTATCCGCATTTAAAACTTGTAATCCTCTCTTTCATGTTTTTCATTCTCCACGGATCGTATCCGAGTAGAATGTTTTTAATGAAAAGGATGCTTGAAAAGGACGAAGGCTTATCTGATATCGCAGCCCCGGCAACTCTGGCTTGCCGTAGCCCCGGCAACTCGGCTTGCCGGGGCTTGGGTGCCGGCGCGCCCTTCTTCTCCTCTTCGCTGTTATTTCAGTTCTGAGAACAATTTAGCGATGCCGAAATAAGTTATTTTTGTAATATAACTTTGTTCTGGGCAATATTTGCAATGTTATTTCCTTTACTCGACTCTTGGCTTTGTATGTTACTGCCCTACGCTTTTCAGGGAAACTTGCCGGTGTAGGCACCCTTGCCGCGAGCGCCGAGTGCGGAACTTCAGCAGCCTGCTGGCGGGGTCGCTACCGGCAAGCAACCTTGTCGCGGACTAGCCGCAGCTCACTTAAGTTGTTGAGCGGACTCGAAACAAAGTAAGGGCGCGACCAGTCACGATTTGGTTCCTCCGCGCACGGGTTTTCCATACAAAGCGCGGTCGTTCGAGGAAGATAACTTAAAATTTAAAACTGGTCGTTTAAACTTAGCAACTTAGCTTCTCTGTTGCCCATTTCCCAGCAAGGCGACAGTTCCTCGAGCGACGCTTGGCGGCCCCACCATTATCTTCTCCTTCCCCCCCGGTTAACTTGTGGGTGGATGAACCTTCTTCTTGTTTGAGAAGAAAGAAGAGAAAATAAAGTTATGGAGCCTAGTGGCTCATCATCTCTTACCGGGTGCGGGTGCTGCACAAAATGTTAGTAAACACATGCATATATAATTACGAGAGCATGTATTGACAAAATGTGCGCAACACATAGGTTTTTCTGATGCACGGGGTCTGCGCCCTGCTTTGTACAAAGGATTACATGCAACAGCGGCAAGACTTGTACAAAAGGGTGGTTGCCGGAACGGGTTCCAGCAACCGCGCCCTATGGGTAAAACTTACGAAGATGCTCGATATTCCAGGAATTGCTCACCGGAAGGCTATCTTCGGTCTCAAGGCGGACAGCACCAGGCCTAGTGACTCGTTTCACCCGATAGGGGCCTTCCCACTTCGGCGTCAACTTGTTGGAATTTTTGGCGGATTGAACGCGCCGAAGAACAAGGTCGTCTTCCTCGAAGCTTCTGGCATTAACTTTGCGGCTATGGTAGCGACGCAAAGCTTGCTGGTAACGAGCAGCTCGTACAGCAGCCTGAAGACGATCTTCCTCGAGGAGCAGCGCGTCATCTTGTCGCAGCTGCTCTTGCTCAAGCTCATCATAGGCGAGCACTCGAGGTGACCCGTATACGAGTTCCGTGGGGAGAACTGCTTCTGCTCCATAGACTAGAGCAAAAGGTGTCTGGCCAGTGGCTCGATTTGGCGTCGTCCTGATCGACCAAAGAACCACCGGCAGCTCCTCGATCCAGTTTCTTCCGCACTTGCATAGCCTGTCGAAAGTTCTGGTCTTGAGTCCCCGCAGCACTTCAGCATTTGCTCTCTCTGCTTGACCGTTGCTTCTCGGATGAGCAACAGAAGCAAAGCAGATCTTGGCGCCAAGATCTTGGGCGTAGTGCATGAAGGTGCGGCTCGTGAATTGTGTGCCGTTGTCGGTGATGATCCGGTTAGGAATCCCAAAACGGCAAACAATTGACCTGAAGAACTTGACTGCTGACTGTGTTGTCACCTTCCTCACTGGTTCCACTTCCGGCCACTTTGTGAACTTGTCGATTGCTACGTACAAGTATTCAAAGCCCCCGACAGCTCGGGGGAAGGGGCCGAGGATGTCGAGCCCCCAGACCGAAAAGGGCCAGGATAAAGGGATCGTCTGGAGAGCTTGAGCTGGTTGGTGTATCTGTTTGGAATGGAACTGGCACGCTTCACATTTGGTGACTTGTGCAGTTGCATCCTGGAGGGCTTCTGGCCAGAAGAAACCTTGCCGGAAAGCTTTGACGGCAAGTGCCCTTGCGCCAATGTGGTGACCACATATGCCTCCATGTATTTCTGCCAACAGCTTCTGTCCATCTTCCCGGCAAATACACTTCAATTTCACACCGTTGAGTCTTCTTCTGTACAGGATGTTGTCAACAAACTGGTACATACTTGACTGCCGGGCTACTTTTTCCGCTTCTTCTTGCTCTTGGGAAGTTCTCTGTCTGAAGGAAATGGACGATTTGCTGTGCCCATCTTTGGAGCACGTGGCTCGACAACAAGGACTAAAGGCTCATCTATCACTGCGGGAACATCAGCTTCTCGGCAAGGACCTGCGGGGCCACCGGAGCTTGATGATCCCCGGCAAGCTTGCGGAGCGAAACTTGTCGGGAGCGTTTGCTTCTCGATACAAACTGCATGGTTTGTCGGAGCAGACTGCTCCTCAGTGATATTTGCGTTGATTTTAGGGACCTTCTTGGCGGCGGCTTCAGGGAGCTCTGCCGGAAAGTAGTCGCCGGAAATCAGTTTTCTCTTCTTGATCTGTCCTGTTGATGGTGTTACGGTTGGCTGAGTCAGCTTGAGCACAAAAATTCCTGGTTCCACAGGTAACTTAAGTGCGGCACATTTGGAGAGGCCATCAGCTATATCATTCTGAGCTCTTGGAACATGTTCCATTTGCAGGCCTTCAAAGTGCTCTTCTAGCTTTCTCACTTCATCGACGTAAGCTTCCATCAACGGGCTCTGATAATCTTTATTTACTTGTCGGACGACAAGTTGTGAGTCCCCCCTGACAATGAGCTTCTTGATCCCAAGGTCTACTGCAATCCTGAGACCGGCAAGCAAACCTTCATACTCTGCAGTATTGTTTGTTGCTTGTTCCTTGGGAAAGTGCATCCGGACTATGTACTTGAGATGCTCTCCGGTGGGTGCGATAAGCAGCACGCCGCACCGGCGCCTTTGCAGCGAGAAAGCACCATCAAAGTACATCAGCCACTCTTTATTTGCCTCTTTGTCGGGATACTTGTCTCGAATTTCTTCATCTTGCGTCAAGTCCCATTATGCTATGAATTCCGCCAATGCTCTTTCTGGATAGTTGAAGTGCTTTCAAACTTGAGACCAAAGCTTAACAGTTCCAAAGCCCACTCGACGATTCTGCTGTTGCTTCGGATTTTGCAATATCCTTTTCAGCGGAAAGCGAGTGACAACTGTTATCTCATGTGCTTGGAAGTAATGGCGCAGCTTTCTCGAGGCCATGAGGAGGCGAAAAGCAACTTCGCACACCGTAGTACCTTGACCTAGCCCCCTGCAGAAGGGAACTGACAAAATAGACTGGGCGCTGCACCATCTTCTTCTGTACCTTGTCGCTGGATGCGCCTGCCTCGGTTGCCGGCTCGTCATCTGCCTCCCTCTCCGCTACTAACGCAGCACTAACCACTTGATTGGTTGCCGCTATATACAGCAGCAACTTCACTTGTGGCCTAGGTGCGACAAGTATTGGAGCTGAGGACAGGTACCTCTTTAAATCCTGCAGCGCAACCTCCGCTTCGGGAGTCCATTTCATTGGACCTGCCTTTTTCAAAATCTTGAAAAATGGCAGTAGCGCCAGCAGACTTAGAGATAAACCTGCTGAGAGCAGCCACACAACCGGCAAGCCTTCTGACATCCTTGACGCGCTTTGGTGCTTCAATCTGCTCAATAGCCTTGATCTTGTCGGGATTGGCTTCGATTCCCCGTTGAGATACAAAGGACCCGAGAAGCTTGCCGGAAGGGACTCCAAACACGCACTTCTCGGGGTTGAGCTTGAGGTTGATCTTGCGCAGATTTGCAAATGTTTCATCCAAATCCTGAACTAGAGTTGATTTGTCCTTGCTTTTGACCACTATATCATCCATGTAGGCTTCTACATTCCTGTGTATCTGTGGCTCAAAGGCATCATGGACTACTCTTGCAAAGGTTGAACCAGCATTCTTTAAACCGAAAGGCATCCGTATGAAGCAGTACGTGCCACATGGTGTAATGAATGCGGTTTTCTCTTCATCTTCTTCTGCCATGAAGATCTGATGGTATCCTGAATATGCATCAAGAAATGAAAGCAGATCACATCCAGCCGTGGAGTCAACAATCTGGTCGATACGCGGCAAGGGAAATGGGTCTTTGGGACAAGCTTTATTAACATCAGTGAAGTCAATACAGAGTCTCCATTTCCCATTAGCCTTATACAACTACGGATTGGCCAACCACGTGGGATGGAGGACTCCTCGACAAGCCCTGCTGCTTCCAACTTCTTGATTTCTTCGCTATGAACTCTTGGCGCCCAACGCTGTTTCCTAACTTTTTGCTTGACGGGCGCGTGAGGACAGACAGCTAGGTGGTGCTCAATTACTTTCCGGGAACACCGGGATGTCGAGGGTTGCCATGCAAACACATCGACGTTCGCCCGCAGGAAAGCAACGAGCTCGCCTTCCTATTTAGGGTCAAGCGTGGCACTGATGGTGAAGGTACCACCAGTGCTGTCCTCCTCGGCGGGCACCTTTTTGGTCTTCGGCGGAGCCGCCATCGTCTTCTTGCACTTGCCGGTGGAGCTCGATGGTGCGTCCTCGACGGTAGCGCAGCACTCCGAGGAGGTGCGCTTGCCGGAGTGGGCAACGGAGCTCTTGCCGGACTTGGTGGTCTTCTTCTTCCCCCCGGGAGCTTCAGCGGCAAGTGGTTTGCTTTCTGTTGCGGCTGCTGCATCCCGGTAAATCTTGTCGGCGCAGATAAGCGCGTCCTTCTTGTCGCCATGGACAAAAATGACGCTTATCGGGTCGGGCATCTTGAGTATGTTGTAAGCATAATGAGAGGCGGCCATGAACTTGGCGAGTGCTGGACGGCCAAGTATGCCATTGTAGGGCAATGGGAAATCGGCAACGTCAAACGTGACCCTCTCAGTTCTGTAGTTGAGCTCGCTAACGAATGTTACCGGCAACGTGATCTTCCCTTTGGGCTTGCTCCTTCCTGGGTTGATTCCTTGGAATGTACCAGTTTCTTCGAGCTCGCTATCAGGGATTTGAAGTTTCTGAAGCACCGCAGAGGATATCAGGTTCAGGCCGGCCCCGCCGTGAACCAGCATCTTTGTGACCTTGAGGTTGCGGATGGTTGGTGAGACCAACATCGGCAAGCACCCGACCGCTGTGATGCGATCAGGGTGGTCCTCAATGTCAAAAATGATGGGCGTGCTGGACCACTTCAGAGGTTTGCGCGACTCTATGGAGGGTTCTGCTGCATTAACCTCACGCATCCATTGTTTGAGTTGGTGGTGCGAGGTATGCAGAGAAGCACCACCGTCAACGCAAAGGACCTCTGTTGCCTTTTGGAACTCTTGCTCGTTTGCTTCATTGTCTTCCGTGTCTTCGTCCTCTTCATCTTCATCTTCGTCGCGGCCACGGGGAGGTCTGTCTCCTTGCCGCTGCTTAGCCTTGCCGCGGCGCCCTCCCCGACCGGGTCTCTTCTTACTTGCTGCACCTGCACCTTCCTGGGCCTTCTCCTTGTCTCGCCGCTCGTATTCAGCTCTTTGTAGCTCAACAAGCTGCTCGACTTTCTTGCAGCTCTGAAGATCGTGGACCTTGGTGCGGTGGATCTTACAGTACTGCTTGTTGGAGCTGTCAGGCTTGTCGGCGGCCGCAACAGCTTGGCGGTCGGTGTCATCGGCAACCTCCTTGCCGGAGCCACCAGCCTTGGCTTTGTTAGCGGCACCATCCTTGCCGGACTGCTCGACAACTAGTACTTCTTGGTTTTTCTTCCTTCTGTTATTTCGCCACCGGCTCTTCCTTGCTGGGGTGATCTCCTCACTGTCAGATTCTGCTCCCACATTCTCTCCTGGGAGTCTTCTTCCTTCTTCAGTAGCGCGCACTTGTCGGCCAGGCGTGAGCTCGCTGACGTCTTTCACTTTGCACATCGCCATCTCTTCCCTCATCCTGCGGTTTCGCACATTCGATGGAATGCACCGATCACCGCAACAGGGTGGACGTCAGGATGTTGTAGTGCACTCGATGAATCTCTGGATGAACTTGCGCAGAGACTCCTCCTCATACAGGCAAGCAGGTGGAGATCACTCTCCTGGCCATGAGGCTTGTGGTCGCTGTGAAGGCGCCAACAAACTGGTGGCACAAATCTGCCAAGAAGAAATAGAGCCATCCGACAAGTGCATGAGCCAAGATCGGCGTTTGGCTTGAGCACCAAGGGAAAGTAGTTGGCGAGGATCTTGTCGTCTCGTCCCCCGCAGCTTGCACCGCGATGGTGTAGATCTTGAGGAACTCCGATGGGTGTGTCCTGCCATCATACTTCTCCGGCACATCTGGTTTGAAGTTTTTCTTGTCGGGCCACCGGACTTGCCGCAGCTCACGGGTGAACGCAGGGCAACCTACCGCGTACGGCAAGTCGCCTGGTTCCCCTGGCGCATGCATATCGACAGCGGGCCCGGCGCGCTGGTCTGATTGACGGCGCGCTTCTCTTCGGCGCTCGATACGGGTTCAAGCGTCTTCTTCTTGCCGTTCTCGGAGAACTTGGCGCTGGTCGCGACGAGCTCGCGGATCCGATGACGCTGTGGAGTCGCTGTCAAGGTGGATCCGGCGAGTCGGCGATCTTGGCCTTCGGGAAGGGGAGTGTACGGTGGGTGCGCCCCCGCAAGTCTCGTCGCCATCAGCTCACGCCTTGTCGCCTTGCCGCGGCTGCGAGGCACTCGGTTGCCACGGGACGTCGCCGTTGGTGAAGCCGATGAGACTCTGAATTGTGGCCCTCCATTCGTCGACCTTATCGGCCGTTGGAGGGTAATCTAGAATAATCGAGCTCTAGCCAAGGCTTCCGCTGGTGTGGTTGGCGGCAACGGCGTGCGGGCGAAGAACGGATGTGCTCGGACTCCTAACCAAGTTAGAGGAGCAGCATCCATGCCGACCGTACTCGCTTCGTACCAGCATCTTTGGGGGGCATGCGGGTCTCGAGGGCCTCGGGATCCTCCATTTTGGCCTTGATCCAGCGGCGTATGGTGCCGCGAGCATCATGACGCTGTCGGTCCCGCGCCTCCTGCAAAGGGCGCGTGCGGACTCGACGCCGGCGCTTGTGCTGCCTTGTCCTTGGACCTGGCAGCATTGTGGGCTCTCTCGGCGACGCCGTCCCTCCGCGGCGTTCCCCCACCACCGCACAGCTCCGGTGGTGGTGGGTTCGACGCGGACGGCTCTGCTGCTGCCGAAGACTTCTTCTTCGGTGCCATGTCGACGAAGATGTTGATGAAGTTGCTCGTGTGACCGCCGGATCGGGTTCACACAGCCTCGACGCCCCCTACCTGGCGCGCCAAAGATGTCAGGGAGAAGCTGGTCCGTTCCCACGAGCACCTACGGGACCTGGGTCCCTTGTGGTTCGGAGGGGGGCGGAGATTGCACAAAGAGCGGATCGAGGCGATGCACACGAGCAGATTTACCCAGCTTCGGAGCTCTCCGGAGAGATAATATTCCTACTGCTGCTTTTTGGATTATCTTGTGTTCTTGCTAGGGAGCACTGGGAGCTACAAGACCTAGCCTGAGTGTGTGTGTGCGTGGATGAACTAAGACGGAGCTGAATCGAACCCTCCAACCCCCCTCTACGTTGCACTTGGGCCTCCTTTTATAGGCACAAGGGGTCACCACATGTGGCAAGTAGGGAAGGTAAGATAGTAAAACATAGGTTGGTACACGCTTTATGCAGTGTACAGTAATCTATACCTAACTCGACGGCAAGGGACAAGGGTCATCAATGCTGTCTCGATCGCCCGACACGAGGTAACAGGGACCGTCAAGTGCGCCTCCGTTTTCCATGATGGTAGCCTGTCAGCGCCGCTTATCGCTGCTCCCCGCTGGCTGCACAGCCCGTCGACACGCGTGCTTGGGAGAGCCCCGTGGTGACACGTTGGCGGGTGAGATGGAGCGGAGATGAAGAGAGGTTGCCTGCCGCGGCAGGCGCCTTGCCGCGGCAGAGCACTTGTCGCGCTTGGGAGCCTGGCGCTCACCAAGCCTTCCCGGCAAGCTCCTCTTGCTGGGGCCTTGTTTCCTTCGCGCCCTGAGTGGCCTTCCCGGCAAGCTCCTCTTGGCGGGGTCTTGTTTTCTGAAGGGCCGCGGAGGGTCTTGGCAGATGCACGGCAAGGCTTGCCACGTGTACGCTGCGACTGCCCGTGCACAGATTCGGGGTACTAAGGTACCCCTACTTTAGTACACCGACAGTGACCATGTTCTTGAGCTTGCATATCAAATTTATATGGTTCCAAGTAGTTCTAATGCATGATATAGGCTCTAGGCACTTGTAGGAGTAGTTGCTTTCAGTTTTGTTGAGCTTGGTTCACTTTTATTTTGATGTTACTAAAAATTTCAGAAATTTTTCAGAGGAAGAAATATGCTTAGGAAAATGTTCCAAGGTGGTTCTTCAAGGAAGCAAGGACCCACTCTTGCAATGCGTGATGCTGACGATGAGCCACCAAGGGATGCTCCAGTGCGGCTCTGTGAATGGCCTTCATAAAATTTGATGGATCGAGCGGGAATCAAGGAAGAATTTAACGCATATTTGTGTAACGCTGATCTTGTGAGCTTCGAGGCAGAGAAGTGCAGCCAATACCACTATCTCACTAGTTCATTCGTGAGGAGGTTTGAATTTTCATCTTCACGTAATTCCCCAACTGTCCTGTTTGATCTTTATGAAAAATCTTATAATATGGACTTAGAGGATTTTACCACTGCTTGCAAACTTCCACAATGGGGTAGTGCTAGTGAACCTCGCAAATCTGAATTTAGAAATTTTCTTGCTAGTATAACTGTGGGAGAATCTAGAGATATAGCACAAGCTACCATAGGGAGCATTCATTTTCCTGCTATACATTATTTTGCTCTCTTCATAGGTAGGTGCATAAATGGTAAAGATGAAGCATGTCATATGTGTGTCCCTGACATTAGTATTCTTAGGAGTGCTGTGTTAGGAGACAAATCTTATAATTTAGGAGCCATTGTTGCACGTAGGTTGCATCATAATAGATTTAATGGAGATTTCTTTGGAGGAATTTATGCAACCCGCTTAGCTGATTTTCTTGGTGTGGACGTTCGTGAGGATGATATTGAGTTGCCTCCTACTTATTTAGACTATAATGCTATGGTCCACCACCAGTTTGTCGAGAGGAATGAATCACCTCTCCAGTATCGCTTAATCTTTGACAGACGCTGTGTTGTCCGTATTACTCTCCCTGCTCCTGCCTTCTTTGATTATCAGGCAAAAGGAAGATATGTTATTACCAGAGAGGAGGCAGATGAGTACGAGAGGAGGGCGGAGGCTGCTCGCTGCCACGCTGCAGCTCAGGAGGCGATAGCTGCTGCATCTCAATACGACCCCAGCTACAACTATGGATATCCACCAGACCATCCGTGGCAATGAACCAACTTAGGCCAAAAGCCTAAGCTTGGGGGAGTACGTATTTCCCACCGACATTACATTTATGTTCACACACACTCATTGCTAGATGTCGGTGCTCATACTCTTTCATTGTAATATCCATGCTAGTTTATTTTACTTTTCTTGCTTTCTTCTTGTGTGTTTCATAAACCTTAAGAAAAACCAAAAAAATAGTATAGCTTTTAGTTAGTTTACTTTTGTTGCTGTAGTAGTAATAATTAAAAAGAAAACCCAAAAACATTTCCTGTTCTTCTTTTTGCTTGTTGGGAGCTTTCCCGTGTAAATAGCTTTTATTTCTTTTCTTTTCTTTGGGGGTCGATAGGAGAAGACCATAATTAAATGTTTGAAGTGGCTCTTATATGCATTATTGTTGATTTAACCAAGAGCCCATATTGCCTTGTCTTCTCCTGTTTATTGAATGCTCGCAGATTCCAGCTTAGTCCAATGCACGTGCACTCTTATTATTATTCACATTGTTCGGTCGTGCAAGTGAAAGGCAATTATGATGATATATGATGGACTGACTGAGATGAGTGTCGGTGTCAAAACCGGCGGATCTCGGGTAGGGGGTCCCGAACTGTGCGTCTAAGGTGGATGGTAATAGGAGGCAAGGGACACGATGTTTACCCAGGTTTGGGCCCTCTCTATGGAGGTAATACCCTACTTCCTGCTTGATTGATCTTGATGAATATGAGTATTACAAGAGTTGATCTACCACGAGATCGTAGAGGCTAAACCCTAGAAGATAGCCTATGGTATGATTGTTGTTGTCCTACGGACTAAACCCTCCGGTTTATATAGACACCGGAGGGGGCTAGGGTTACACAGAGTCGGTTACAACAGAAGGAGATCTACATATCCGTATCGCCAAGCTTGCCTTCCACGCCAAGAGAGTCCCATCCGGACACGAGACAAAGTCTTCAATCTTGTATCTTCATAGTCCAACAGTCCGGCCAAAGGATATAGTCCGGCTGTCCGGATACCCCCTAACCCAGGACTCCCTCAGTAGCCCCCGAACCAGGCTTCAATGACGATGAGTCCGGCGCGCAGATTGTCTTCGGCATTGCAAGGAGGGTTCTTCTCCAAATTCTGAATACTTGTTTGAATAGTGTCCGGCTTCCCATAAATATTGCACTCCTTGGCTTCAGCGCCTAATAATGGAGATCCTTCACGCGTCGAGTGAATGCGAGAAGCCGGGGCATTTTTACAATTTCCACCCTAGCCATGTAGGCAAATCGCCTATTAAAGAGACGGGGATTCACAGATCCATATCATACCATCCTCCCACAGCGAGTATCCATCGGAGCACGCCTGGAAAAAATCCATTCCAACATGGCCAGTCGCCGCAGCTCCTCCTCTCGCCCCCGTAGCCCTAAGCCCGGTGATTGGAAGAAGTGTTCCGTCCCGCATAGCCAACTAGTGAGGCTACAGACCCAGGGATTTCTCTCCCCAGCGTATGTGGTCCCCGTTCGAGCCGGGCTTGCCACCTATAATGGCGGAGAACAAGCAGAGAGCTTCCCCAATCCCTCCAAAGGGGAACGGGTATGCCTTGTCCCTTATTTATTAAGGGGACTAGGATTTCCAATTCACCCGTTCCTCCACGGGCTCCTGGAGTTCTACGGCCTCCAGCTGCATAATTTCACTCCTGCCTCCATATTGCACAATGCTGGCTATGTCGCTCTTTGCGAACTATTTCTGGGCTGCGAAGCTCACTTCGAGCTATGGAAGAGGCTATTCTGTCTCGTACCCCGTACACAGGAGGGGTCACTGTTTCAAGTGGGCGGAGCCGAAATATGGCGCATCGCCGGGACCGGATACCTGTCCGGCACCCCGAAGAAGGCATCCGAAGACTGGCCTTCAGAGTGGTTCTATATAGAGGACGTCCCTCTTCCGGATCCTATTCGGATCGGCCTTCCTGAGTTTAATAATGTTCCTCTAAAGAAACGCCTAAGCTGGCGACCAAGGAGCCCTCAGGAGGAAGATGATAGAGACGTTTCTTACCTGATGAGCCGGATAAAGGTGCTGGCTCTATCAGGACTGACTACAACCGAAGTTATGTCAATATGCATTATGCGAGGGGTGCAGCCGCTTCAATACCGAGGCCGCCCAATGTGGGACTTTAACGGGGAAGACGATGCCACCCGTTGCGGCCGTAAGGGGCCGGACTCCGTTGCCGCTCTGGCAAAAATTCTGTCCGGTCTATACAAGGGAGAGGAAGAGGAGTTCCTTCGCATCAAACCGCGGGACGGATTCTCCATGTACAATCCTCCGAGCTGGGTAAGCTGCCACTTTTCATGCCCTTCCCTTCCGCATTTCCACAATAAATGTCTTATTTTGCCCGTTCATCGCAGGAGCTGCGTAAGGCAGTAAGGGAGATAAATAGCCCACCTCCACAACCAGAGGAACCTGAACGGTCCCTCGACCCCGGACTTCAAGAGGATCCGGACATATTCGTGGAGCTAATCGATAGGATATTTTATCAATTAAGCCATGATGAGGCCATGGTGGCTATTACAGCCGACTATCCGGGGCTACTGCCTGCCTCGCAGGTAAGTGAGACCAGGGGCCCAACCTTTGAGAAGTATCCCTTTCCACGCACCTTACCTTCCGTATCTGCATGGTGTCTTACAGGGAAGGTCCTCCGGACGCCATGCCGAGCCCGTGGCGAGTTACCAGCAAGGGGTACCGAGGCCAGGCAGGCTGAAAAGAAAAGCGGTTCGGACTGAGACGCCGGTGCAGAGGTATGATATAAAACCTCGCTCCATGGGTTTGTCTTTGAAATAAAAAATAACACCCATGTTTCCCAGAAGGAAAAATACTCGCCGGACTATATCCGGAGAAGTTGCAGATCACGCCTCCACTAGCCGGGCTCCAGGGCCGGACACGGAGGCGGAGCACGCGTCGGACGTTCCTCCTACAGAGGATGCGGATAAAATCTCCGCTACAAATTCCGAAGTGGAGAGCGCCATGAATCACAGGCGTCACCAGGCCGTACTCCGTGACGCTTGTTTCTCCCAAGAGGCATTTGATGCCTTCAATTCGGGAGACGCGTACATCCGTGCTGCTCAAAATGGTCTTGCCAGAGCCACGGACCAATATGTAAAGGATATACGATTAAGAAAACTAGTCGTCAACCCGTGCACCTGCACGGGCTAGCTATTTCGAATACTTGAATAGTATATATTGAAAAGCATTTTATGTGAGTTCTTTTCATGAAATTAAATGGTAAATGTGTACTTTATTGAATGATTATTGTTAAGAAAATCCAATATTTTTTACAATAAGTAGGGTGAGATGACCATATTTCTTCAATTGGTACTTGAGTGGACTATTTGCGACTGTGATCTTTAATGGTTACAAATGTATTTTTGATATTCCAATTGTATTGTTGCTGGGCACTTTAGATTTGTGAGCGTAATCATAATCACACATATATATGTATAAACCTTATTCAAGAAATTTTCTTTCTCCTTCACACTGGATACTCATAGAACATTCTTTGTCTGAGGTAAACTTCCAACATGTGACATATGAAGAGTGGTAGAAAATAGGATTTATTTCAGCCTGTAATTTATAATATATGTATCTGACATCAAATTAAACGATAGAGTATCTCATACAATACTTATGCACGGCGGGTCTTCTTATTGTACGTGAGGATTGAAAAAAAATCAATCAGACATAGGCTTTTGGTTTTGACGTGAAGCATCTGGACTCCCTATGTTTTTTATTTGTTTCTTCAAGCGGACATGCACGTGGGTTCCATATAGTTGGAAACTTGGGTGTGCGTTTATTTTTTAGCTTGAGGAAAAGGCACATGTTTCATACATACCTTTTTTTCAAAAGGGTGAAGGCACTGTTTTATTGGATCTTCGACGTACAGGTATTCTTTTCTTCAATTAGACACGCAAGTGGATTTTTGCTTTCATAATAATTGTGATATGGGTTTTTATTACCGTCCGGCATGAATATTTTTCTTGTCTGTTTCACTTTTGCACGGGTAAGGCATGTGCTTCTTTTGGAATGGGGATGTCGCTGTTTTTCTGTTCAGATCCTGCAATTAAAAAAAATCAATCAAGCATATAGTCTCATTTCTTTTACGTGGCGCTTAAGGATTCTAAATTTGTACGGGTGTATTTTTTCTTCAATTAGTCACACACACGTGACTTTTGCTTGAATTGTGATCTTAGATTTTTATTAGTGTTGGCCTATTTTTTTCCTTGTATTTCCTCCTCCTTTGTAAGGAAAAGGCTTTGCAAAGAAAACCGAAAGCAGAAGACACGTGCTACTGGGGCATGATTCTTTTAGATACTCGGCTTTTAATTTTTTTTGATCAGACATATAGACTCATTTAATTTACGTGACATTTAAGTATTCCTAATTTGTACGGGTCTTATTTTAATCAAATAGGCATGCATGTGTTTTTTTTCTTTCCCTGAGAATTAAGACGTGTTTTTTGAGCGTGGGGCGTCAAGACACATACGTGGGAGTTTTTTTTAGGGTCACATACGTGTTTTTTTTTCTTTCCCTGAGAATTAAGATGTGTTTTTTGAGCCTGGGGCGTCAAAGACACATACGTGGGAGTTTTTTTTTGAGGGTCACATACGTGGGTGTTGAGGACTCCTTTATGGACGTGGTAGTTTTTTTTTTTTGAGAATTAATATGGAGGTGGTAGTTTAGACCCTTACGTATGTGGTAAAAATCCCTTTTTTTCATGGTACCAGTTAATCCTTTATGTACGTGTGTTCAAAAAATTTCCTTTATGTACGTGCCTATTCCTTTACGCATGTTCTGTTTTTTTTAATTAGTTATATGTCCTTCTAATAGATCTCGACCATTAAAATTTAAATCAAATGGCTAATTTAATTTTGATGATGTGGATTAACGTGAAGCCTCGTATGGTGCCTCCAATTAGTAAATATAAGATTTGATGATTATATATATCAGTAGCCCCTGAGACTTGAAACAGTTGGCACAACTGATTTAAGGATCATTATCTGTGCAGGTTCTTACAGAGAAGAATACCCAATTGTCTCAAGAGCTGGAAGAGTGCAAGGCCCAGCTACGGGCCGCAGTGGCCACATTGAAGGAGTCCGAGAAGGCCCCCTCTGGTAACACCTGCTTTAAAGAATGACAGGTACCATATAGGATGCGGCATGCGTGCAATTCTGACAATAAATATTGCAGATGACGCCGGAGTGAATCCGGATGAGCAACATGTCATACGGCAGCGAAAGGCTGGCGAGCGCGTGCTTACAAAGGTTAGGCAGGAGAAAAACGATCTCCAAGATGCCAATACCCAGCTGAGCGTGGAACTAAAGGATGTTCGCGCCCAGCTGTCAGACTCCGTGAAGGAGAACAAGCGGCTTCGACGCGGCATTTTCAGTAAGTGCTTGAACGAACTTCAAAAAGAGTTCGGCGAAGAAGCCAGCTAACAGAGTTATGTCTGCAGGTATGCTGACAGGTCGTCCCGCGAACGAGATGCCCGGGTCTGCGGGTGATCTTCTACCAGAGCTCTCACAACTGCACGAACAAGTTCGGCAGGTGATGCAAGGTATTGCCCAGGCCTTGTGGCCATCCGTCTCCCTGCCCGAAGGCCTTGGAGGACTTGCAGAGAAGCTCAAGGGAGCGCGGCGGCGCTTCCGATTATGGAAGGTATCGGCCTGCCGTCAAGGTGCCAGGGAAGCCTGGGCCATGGTGAAGACGCGGTATACCAAGGCTGACCCAAACCACATGGCCGAGGTCGGACCTGTGGGGCCCGATGGGAAAGAAATCCCTGTCAGTTTGGTGTATCACCAAGTAGAGTTAGCCGCCAAGTATTCCCAACAGGATTGTAGGCTAGACAGCCTGTTGGATGGCATAGAAGAAGAATTTAATCAGTCTAAGTGACTATGTAATTTGAATGACATGTAGAATGTCTCTAGCCGGATTGTAAATCATTTGTCATGGCGGACCTTTTCGCTTCAACCTCTAGACCCGATAGTCCGGAGTGTATCCGAATACCAGCTCAGTTATGTAAAAACCGGGGTATGCGTGGAAACCAGGCGTAGGGGTCATAAGTGCTTGAACATACAAGTACCCAACTAGTTATGTTATATTACATGGGTAGTAAGAAACATCTTCCAGGGAGAATAGTTCTGTTAAGGGTTCCTTTCCCTGGGTACGCATGCCCTAATGTGCATGTCCGAACTGCGAGAAGAGACGCAGGCAAAAACATCTGGGGGCAAGTGGAAAAAATAAAAAGTCATCTTTTATTCACCAACCGAATATTCCCTTAAGAACGCTAGCTTTCGGCTTCACCCAGTCTGAGGTACACATCCGGCTGACCCGGCAGTAACAATCGCAGAGGTTCTCCCCTTATGCCCTAGCCGAATTAACGGGAACGTAGGGCATAAATACAAGAGCCAGGCAACCCAGCTTGGCCAAAACTTAAGTCATATCGATGCATATAGTGGCGAAAAAAAGGTACATGCGGAAGAATAACACATGTGCGGGGCATGAAGCCCATAAAATATTTAAGCTTCTCTATAGGAAGCCCCCAGGCATAATGAGCGCGGCGGGCGCATCAAGATTGTGTAGTCAAAACACATTTTAGCCCTTCAAGGCCTCGAAAGAAAAGGGGAAGAAAGAAAGAAAGAAAAGCCAGATAACGAATGTATAAAAATTTGACAGAGGTAAGGAGACGAACACGGAGTCCGGTACTAGGCATAGAATCTCCGGAGTCTAGCTACGTTCCACGGATTTGGCTCGAGGCGGTTGTCCGATGCATCCCGCAGACGGTATGCTCCACCGGTTAAGACCTGGTCAATAATGAAGGGGCCCTACCATTTGGGCTTGAGCTTGTCCTTTTTCTTATCCGGTAGGCGTAGAACGAGTTCGCCAACATTATAGGTTTTGGCCCGTACTTCTCTGCTTTGGTATCTTCTAGCCTGTTGCTAATAGAATGCGGAACGAGCTTTTGCCACGTCACGATCCTCCTCGAGGGCGTCGAAACTGTCCTGCCGATCGAGCTTGGCCTCTCTCTCTTTGTACATGCGCACTCGAGGTGAGTCATGAATTATGTCGCAGGGCAGAACCGCCTCTGCGCCGTACACCATAAAGAACGGTGTGTATCCGGTAGTACGATCCGGCGTGGTCTGCAGCCCCCAGAGTATGTTGTCGAGCTCCTCTACCCAGTGCGCGTTAGATTCCTTTAAGGACCGCACTGATCTGGGTTTGATGCCGCTCATGATAAGACCATTTGCTCGTTTGACTTGACCGTTACTTTGTGGATGATAGACAGAAGCGTAATCGAGCTTGATGCCCATGTTGCTGCACCATAGTTTCACCTCGTCGGCAGTGAAGTTCGTGCCGTTGTCAGTGATGATGCTGTGGGGGACACCATAATGGTGTACAACCCCGGATATAAAGTCTATCACTGGTCCGGATTCGGCCGTTTTAACAGGTTTGGCTTCTATCCATTTGGTGAATTTATCCACCATTACCAGTAAGTATTTTTTCTTATGGGTTCCCCCTTTAAGGGGTCCAACCATGTCAAGCCCCCAGACCGCAAAAGGCCAGGTAATGGGGATTGTTTGTAGGGCGACGGGTGGCATATGGCTTTGGTTTGCAAAAAGTTGGCAACCGACGCAGCGTTGGACCAAGTCCTGTGCGTCTGCTCGGGCCGTCGGCCAATAAAATCTTGTACGAAAGGCCCTACTTACGAGGGCCCGGGCTGCGGCGTGGTGGCCACCGAGTCTGGCGTGAATTTCTGCTAGAAGCTTCCGCCCTTCCTCTTCGGAGATGCACCTTTGAACGACTCCGGTGGTGCTTTTCCTATAGAGCTCTCCCTCGTGGACCTTGTAGGCTTTAGATCGTCGCACGATGCAGCGTGCCTCATTTTGGTCCTCGGGAAGTTCCTGCCTGGTTAGGTAGGCCAGGAATGGTTCAGTCCATGGGGCGATGACGGCCATTATTACGTGGGCTGAAGGTGTTATTTCGATGGTGGAGCCGGCGATTATGTCAGAGTGTTCGGTATCTGGCGTTGTAGCCGGGTCCGGACTGTTGTTGCTTGTTTCCCCTTCCCATGCCACAGATGGCTTAAACAGCCTTTCCAAGAATATGTTGGGTGGGACCGGATCGCGCTTAGCGCCGATACGGGCAAGGACGTCCGCCGCCTGATTGTTTTCCCGAGCTACATGGTGGAATTCGAGCCCCTCGAACCGAGCTGACATCTTGAGTACGGCATTGCGATAAGCCGCCATTTTCGGATCTTTAGCGTCGAAGTCTCCATTTATTTGGGATATTGCGAGGTTCGAGTCCCCGCGCACCTCCAGGCGTTGAATGCCCATGGAGACAGCCATCCGGAGACCATGTAACAGGGCCTCGTATTCGGCAGCATTGTTGGAGTCTGTATACAGTATTTGGAGTACATATTGGACTGTATCTCCGGTAGGGGACGTCAAGACGACGCCAGCCCCTAGACCGGCCAACATTTTAGAGCCGTCAAAGTGCATAATCCAATTGGAGTATGCGCCGTATTCCTTAGGGAGTTCGGCTTCTGTCCATTCGGCGACAAAATCGGCCAATACCTGCGACTTAATAGCTCGCCGAGGTTTATATGTTATGTCGAACGGGAGGAGCTCTATGGCCCATTTGGCAATCCGGCCTGTGGCGTTGCGATTGTTTATTATGTCGTTCAGTGGCACTTCAGAGGCCACTGTAATTGAACACTCTTGAAAGTAGTGTCGTAGTTTCCGGGATGCCATGAATACCGCACGCGCTATCTTTTGATAATGCGGGTATCGTGATTTGCATGGGGTGAGGACAGTGGATACATATTATACCGGCCTTTGAAGGGGGAATTTATGTCCGTCCGTTTCTCGTTCGACGACGAGCGCTGCGCTTACGACTTGATGAGTCGCCCTATATATAGCAGCATCGGTTCGCCGATGTTTGGCGCGGCCAGGATTGGGTTGGTGGCCAGTATGGCTTTTATTTCTTCCAGTCCGGCCGTGGCAGCATCCGTCCACTCAAAGTGTTCGGTGTGCCGAAGAAGGCGATAAAGGGGAAGTGCCTTTTCTCCTAATAGGAAGATAAAGCGACTTAAGGCCACAAGCATCCAGTTAATTTCTGGATTTGCTTGAGGTCTGTTGGGATGGCAAATTGTGACAGGGCTCGGATTTTAGCCGGATTTGCTTCAATCCCTCTACTGGAGACGATGAAACCCAGGAGCTTTCCGACGGGCACGCTGAAAACGCATTTTTCCGGATTGAGCTTGATGTCGTATCTTCAGAGGTTGTTGAACGTAAGCCTCAAGTCGTCTATTAAAGAGTCGACGTGTCTGGTTTTTATGACCACATCGTCTACGTATGCTTCCACTGTTTTGCCGATTTGCTTTTCCAGGCATGTCTGAATCATGCATTAATACGTTGCACCGGCGTTCTTAAGTCCGAAAGGCATTGTGTTGAAACAGAAGGCGCCGTATGGCGTGATAAACGCCGTTGCGGCTTGGTCGGACTCGGCCATCTTGATTTGGTGGTAGCCGGAGTATGCATCGAGGAAGCACAATGAGTCGTGTCCCGCGGTGGCGTCGATAATTTGATCGATGCGGGGAGGGGGAAGGGATCCTTTGGGCAAGCTTTATTGAGGTCTTTGAAGTCGACACATAAGCGCCAGGATTTGTCCTTCTTTGGTACCATCACCAGATTTGCTAGCCAGTCCGGGTGTTTTATTTCTCTGATGAATCCGGCCTCCAATAACTTGGCAAGCTCCTCGCTCATAGCTTGTCGCTTAGGTTCAGAGAAGCGCCAAAGAGTCTGCTTGACCGGCTTGAACCCTTTTAGAATGTTAAGGCTATGCTCGGCCAACATGCATGGGATTCCTGGCATATCTGATGGGTGCCAGGCAAATATATCCCAGTTCTCGCGCAGGAACTCCCGTAGTGCGGCGTCCACATCGGGGTTTAACTGTGCCCCAATTGAGGCTGTTTTGGTAGGGTCCGTTGGGTGGACTTGGAATTTGACTATTTCGTCCGCTGGTTTGAAAGAGGTGGACTTGGATCTCTTGTCGAGTATCACGTCGTCCCTGTCCATGGTCAGGCGTAGCGCAGTTAACTCCTCTGCCACTAGGGCTTCGGATAGTACCTTGAGGGCTAGTGCGGCTGTTTTGTTTTCGGCACGGAGCGCTATGTCCGGATCACTAGCTAGAGTGATAATTCCATTGGGCCCAGGCATTTTGAGCTTCATGTACCCGTAATGGGGTATAGCTTGGAAGATCGTGAATGCCTCCCGCCCTAGAAGGGCATGGTATCCGCTACTGAACGGGGCCACTTGGAATGTTATTTCTTCGGACCTGTAATTTTCCAGTGTGCCGAATACCACATCTAGTGTGATTTTCCCAGCGCAACGTGCCTCCCGACTGGGGATGATTCCTCTAAAGGTTGTGCTGCTTTGCTCAATGCGGTTCCAGTCTATTTCCATTTTGTGAAGAGTTTCCTCGTAAATGAGGTTTAATCCGCTGCCACCGTCCATGAGCACTTTAGTGAGCCGAAAGCAGCCCACAATTGGACTAAGGACTAATGTGGCTGGTGCTCGGGCTGTTCGGCATTTAGGTTCGTCACTGGAACTGAAGGTGATAGCCGTGTTGCTCCATGGATTTATTGCTGCCACCTGGCAGATCTCGGCAAGGCTGTGGAGTGCTCGCTTGCGCCTATTATTTGAGGTGAATGTCTCGAAGACTGTTAAGACCGTATTGTAATTCACGGGATGTTGCTCTGCGGTGTTTTGCATGAGGAGATCCTTGCCGCTCTTAGCAACCTTCCGGAGTACCCAACATGCTCTAAGGATGTGTGTTGGTGTGGTATCCACCGTACTGTGAATTTTGCAGGGTCCGTTAAGCCATCCCTCCAATACAGTTCCATGCCCTATAGTGGGTGTCGGCGTCAAAACCGGTGGATCTCGGGTAGGGGGTCCCGAACTGTGCGTCTAGGCGGATGGTAATAGGAGACAAGGGACACAATGTTTTTACCCAGGTTCGGGCCCTCTCGATGGAGGTAAAACCCTACTCCTGCTTGATTAATATTGATGATATGGGTAGTACAAGAGTAGATCTACCACGAGATCAAAGAGGCTAAACCCTAGAAGCTAGCCTATGGTATGATTGTTGTTCGTCCTACGGACTAAAACCCTCCGGTTTATATAGACACCGGATAGGGTTAGGGTTACACAGAGTCGGTTACAATGGTAGGAGATCTACATATCGTATCGCCAAGCTTGCCTTCCACGCCAAGGAAAGTCCCATCCGGACACGGGACGAAGTCTTCAATCTTGTATCTTCATAGTCCAGGAGTCCGGCCAAAGGTGATAGTTCGGCTATCCGGACACCCCCTAATCCGGGACTCCCTCAGTAGCCCCCGAACCAGGCTTCAATGACGACGAGTCCGGCGCGTAGATTGTCTTCGGCATTGCGAGGCGGGTTCTTCTCCAAATTCCATATACTTGTCGAATAGTGTTCGGCTTCTGATAAATGTTGTGCTCCTTGGCTTCTACGCCCAATAATGGTCATCTTCCACGTGTCGAACGAATGCGAAAAGCCAGGGTATTTTTACACTTTCTCCCCTAGCTGCGCAAATGAGCCGCCTATAAAAAGAGACGAGGATCTAGATCCGAGTCACACCATCCTCCTCCGTGAGCTTTCATCGGGCGCCTCGACAAAAATCCATTCCATCATGGACGGTCGTGCGGCTCCTCCTCTCGCGCTCCCAGCCCTCAGCCTGAAATTGGGAGAGATGCTCAGTCCCGCATAGCGAGCTAGTGACACTCCAAACCAAGGATTTCTTCCCCGGCCTTCATGGTTCCGGTTCGAGCTGGACTCGCCACCTATAAGGGCGGAAAGCAAGCGAAAGAGTGTCCCGATCCCTCAAAGGAGGCGGGTATGCTTTTTTCTTATCTAGTAAGAGGACTCGGATTTCAATTCATCCGTTTCTCCGGGGCTCTTGGAGTTCTCGGCCTCGGTTGCACCACCTTCGCCTGCCTCCATTTTGCACATCGCGGGCTTTGTGGCCCTTTGCAAACTGTTCTTGGGTGTCGAGGCTCATTTTGCGCTGTGGAAGAGATTATTCTGCCTTGTACCCCGTTCTCATGAGGGGTCAATATATCAAGTGGGCGGAGCTGAGCTGTGGCGTATCGCCGGGGCCGGATATCTATCTGGAACCCGAAGAAGGCGTCCAAGACTGGCCTTGAATGGTTTTATATAGAAGGCGTCCCGCTGCGGATCCTGTTCGGATCGGTCTCCCGAGTTCAGCAATGCTCCTTTGAAGAAATGCCTGAGTTGGCGCCCATGAGCCCCGGAGGGAAGGCGATGGGGCGTCCTTTACGATGAGCGAATAAGATTGTTAGCTCATTCTAGACTGACCATGATCGGTGTCATGGGCACATGTATTATCTTGAAGTGCAGCTGCTCCAAGATAGGGGCCACCCATGTGGGATTTCAACCGGAGGACGATGCCACCCGTCATGGCCGTAAGGGGCGGGATCGATCACCGATCTGGTGAAGATCTTGTCCGCGCTGTACAAGGGGGAAGAGGAGGATTTTCTCTGCGTCAGTCCATTGAACGGATTTTCTATGAACAATCCTCGAAGCTGGGTAAGCGGACATTTCTTTTTTGCACATCCGATCCGTATTCCCATGGTTAAGTATCTCAATTTGTGATTTTGACGCAGGAACTGCGCCAGGCCGTAAAAGACATAAACAGCCCGCCTCCACAACCCGAGGATCCGAAACGGCTCCTCGATCCGGCCTCCCAAGAGGATCCGGACATACTGGTGGAGCTGATTGATGGGGTATTTCACCAACTGAGCATCGATAATGCCTTGGTTGCCATTACGGCCGATTACCTCGGAATACTTCCAACCTCACAGGTAACTGAGACCGAGGTCCCAATACTCTGATAATGACCCATCTGTGCTTATTTTTGATCACCGTATACCAATGGTGTTTCGCAGGGGGTGCCTTCGAGGCGGGAGGCCGAGCCCGCGGCGGCTAGCCAACAAGGGGCAGCACGGCCACGCAGGCTAAAAAGAAGTGCGGTCCGGATTGAAACGCCGCCGCAACGGTAAGGCGTGTCACCATATTCCCGGGATCGATTCCGGGAAGGTATAATAACGCTGGTGCTCCTTTCAGGAAAAAGAGCGCTCGCCGGACTGTGTCCGGAGAGATGGCCAATCGAGCCTCCGCCAGCCAGGCTCCAACGCCGGGTCCGGAAGCGGAGGTAAACACGAGGCATGCGTCGGATGCTCCTCCGACAGAGGATGCCGACAGATTGTCCGCCACCAACTCCGAGGTGGAGAGTGCCATGAATCACAGGCGCCGCCGGACAGTTCTTCGTGACGCATGTTTGTCCCAAGAGGCATTGAATGCCTTCAATTGGAGATCGCACCTCCGTGCAGCTCAAGATGGTCTAGCGAGCCACGGAGCAGTATGCAAAGGACATACTGGTGAGAAATTTGACAGTTATATATGCCAGTAGCCCCGAGACTTAAAATAGTTAGAATAACTGATTTAAGGATCATTTGTTATGCAGGATCTTACAAAAAAGAATACCCGACTGTCCCAGGAGCTTGAAGAATGCAAGGCCCAACTTGAGGCTGCACTAGCCGCTACAGGGGGAGCCACAGAGACCCCCTCTGGTAATATATGCTTCAAAAGATAAGCAATTTATGAAGCGCGGCGTGTCTATAAGTCTGACAATAATATTGCAGATGGCGCCGGACTAGATCCGGACAAGCAACAGCTCCTGCGCCGGTTAAAGGCCGGCGAGAATGTGCTTACAAGGGTGAGGCAAGAGAAAAATAATCTCCAAGATGCCAACACCCAGCTGGGTGATGAACTAAAGGATGTTCGAGCCCAGCTGTCTGACTCCGTTAAGGAGAATCGGCGGCTTCGTCGCGGCATTTATAGTAAATGCTTGAGCGAACTTTTGAAAAAAAAAAGAGTTCGGCGAGGAAGTCGACTAACAGAAATATGTCTGTAGGTATGCTCACAGGTCGTCCTGCAGAGGAAATGCCCGGTTCAACGGGTGACCTACTTCCCGAGCTGCTGCAACTGCACGAACGAGTTCGGCAGGTGATGAGAGGTGTCGCCCAGGCCTTGTGGCCATCCATCTCCCTACCCGAAGGCCTTGGAGAGCTTGCAGAGAGGCTTCAGGGAGCACGGCGGCGCTTCCGGCTATGGAAGATATCGGCCTGCCGTCAAGGTGCCAGGGAGGCCTGGGCCATGGTGAAGACGTGGTACACGAAGGCTGACCCAAACCGCATGGCCGAGGTCGGACCTGTGGGGCCCGATGGGAAGGAGATCCCTGTGAGCTTAGTGTACGGCCAAGTAGAGTTGGCCGCAAAGTATTCCCAGCAGGACTGTAAACTAGACAGCCTATTAGATGGCATTGAAGAGGAGTACAATCAGTCAATTTGACTATGTAATTTAAAATGACATGTAAAATGCCTTCTAGCCGGATTGTAGATCGTTTGTCGTGGCGGACCTTTTCGCTTCAACCTCGGGACCCGATAGTCCGGAGTGTGTCCGAATACCCTCGCTGTTATGCAAAAACCGGGGCATGCGTGGAGACCAGGCTTAGGGGTCATGAGTGCTTTATCAGACAAGTGCCCAACTAGTTATGTTATATTACATGGATAGTAACAAACATCTTCCAGGGAGAATAGTTCCGTTAGGGGTTCCTTTCCCTGGGAGGCATGCCCTAAAGTGCATGTCCGGACTGCGAAAAAAGCAGAAAAGCATCTGGGGGCAAATAAATGAAAAATAAAAATTCATCTTTTAGTTCACCGACCGAATATTCCCTTAAGAACGCTAGCTTTCGGCTTCACCCAGTCTGAGGTACACGTCCGGCTGACCAGCGGTAATAATCGCAGAGGTGCTCCTTTACCACCTAGCCGAACAATCGGGAGCGTGAGGGTAAGCACAGGAGCCAGGCAACCCAGCTTGGCCAAAACTTAAGTCATATCGATGCATATAATGGTGAGTAAAAGGTACATGCGGAAGTGTGACACATGTGTTAGGCATAAAGCCCGTATAAATAAGCTTCTGTTAAAGAAGCCCCCAGGTATAATGAGCACGAATAGCGCGTCAAGTGTGTGCGAACAATGCGCAAACGAGCCTTTAAAGGATTCGGAAAAAGGGAGGAAGAAGGAGAGAAATAAAAGATAGCTTAAAATATAAAATATAGACGGAGGAAGGAGACGAACTCAGAATCTGGCGCTAGGTGTAGAATCTTCGGAGACGGGCTACGTTCCATGGGTTCGGCTCGAGTCGGTTATTCGATGTGTTTCGCAGACGGTACGCTCCGCCGGTCAGGACTTGGTCGATGATGAAGGGACCCTCCCATTTGGTCTTGAGTTTGTCCTTTTTCTTGTCCGGCAGGCGTAGAACTAGTTCGCCAACATTGTAAGCTTTGGCCCGTACTTCCCTGCTTTGATATCTTCGAGCCTGCTATTGATAGAATGCGGAACGGGCTTTTGCCACGTCGCGCTCCTCCTCCAAGGCGTCCAAACTGTCCTGCCGATCGAGCTCGGCTTCTCTTTCTTCGTACATGTGCACGCGAGGTGAGTCATGAATTATGTCGCAGGGCAAAACTGCCTCTGCGCCGTACACCATAAAAAATGGTGTGAATCCGGTAGTGCGATTCGGCGTGGTCCGCAGCCCCCAGAGTACGGAGTTGAGCTCCTCTACCCAGTGCATGTTAGATTCCTTGAGGGACCGCAGTAGTCTGGGTTTAATGCCGCTCATGATTAGACCGTTTGCTCCCTCGACTTGACCGTTAGTTTGGGGGTGATAGACTGAAGCGTAGTCGAGCTTGATGCCCATGTTTTTGCACCAGAGTTTAACCTCGTCGGCCGTGAAGTTCGTGCCGTTATCAGTGATGATGCTATGGGGGACGTCGTAACGGTGTACTGCCCCTGATATGAAGTCTATCACCGGTCCGGATTCGGCCGTCTTTACAGGCTTGGCCTCTATCCATTTGGTGAATTTATCCACCATGACCAATAGGTATTTTTGCTTATGGTTCCTCCTTTAAGGGGTCCAACCATGTCAAGCCCCAGCACATGAAGGGCCAGGTGATGGGCATAGTTTTGAGGGCGGTGGGTGGCATGTGGCTTTGATTAGCACAGAGCTGGCAACCAACGCATCGTTGGACTAAGTCCTGAGCATCTGCCCGGGCCGTCGGCCAATAAAATCATGTACGGAAGGCCTTGCCTACAAGGGCCCGGGCTGCGGCATGGTGCCCACCGAGTCCGGCATGAATTTCAGCCAGGAGATTCTGCCCTTCCTCTTCGGAGATACACCTTTGAAGGACTCCGGTTGTGCTTTTCTTATAAAGCTCTCCCTCATGGACCTTATAGGCTTTAGATCGCCGCACTATGCAGCGGGCCTCGTTTTGGTCCTCGGGAAGTTCCTGCCTAGTTAGGTAGGCTAGGCATGGTTCTGTCCACGGGGCAATGACTGCCATTATTGTGTGGGCTGACGGTGTTATTTCGTTGGTAGAACCACCAACTATGTCAGAATGTTCGGTGTGGGGTAGTGTGGTTGGGTCCGGGATGTTATTTCCGGACTCTCCTCCCATATCTGGATGGCTTGAAAAGCCTCTCTAGGAAGATGTTGGGAGGGACGGCATCGCGCTTTGCGCCAATGCGTGCCAACACGTTTGCTGCCTGGTTGTTCTCCCGGGCTATGTGGTGAAATTCGAGCCCCTCAAACCGAGCTGACATTTTTAGGACGGCATTGCGATAAGCTGCCATTTTCGGATCTTTGGCATCAAAGTCTCCATTTATTTGGGATATCGCGAGGTTTGAATCCCCGCGGACCTCTAGGCGCTGAATGCCCATGGAGACTGCCATCCGGAGACCATGTAGAAGGGCCTCGTATTCAGCTGCGTTGTTGGAGTCCGTGTACATTATCTGAAGTACGTATTGGACTGTATCTCCAGTTGGGGACGTCAGAACGACGCCAGCCCCCAGGCCAGCCAACATTTTGGAGCCGTCGAAGTGCATGATCCAGTTGGAATATGCGCCGTACTCTTTAGGGAGTTCGGCTTCAGTCCATTCGGCGACAAAGTCGGCCAAAACTTGCGACTTAATAGCTCGCCGTGGCTTGTAGGTTATGTAGAACGGGAGGAGCTCGATGGCCCATTTGGCAATCCGGCCCGTTGCGTCGCGGTTGTTTATAATGTCATTAAGAGGTACTTCGGAGGCTACTGTTATCGAACACTCTTGGAAGTAGTGTCGCAGCTTCCGGGATGCCATGAACATCGCGTATGCTATCTTTTGATAATGCGGGTACCATGACTTGCATGGAGTTAGGACAGTGGACACGTAGTAAACTGGTTTTTGGAGAGGGAACTTGTGACCGTCCGTTTCTCGTTCGACAACGAGCACCGCGCTTACAACTTGATGGGTTGCCGCGATGTATAATAGCATTGGTTCGCCCGTATTGGGAGCGTCCAGGACCGGATTTGTTGCCAATATGGCTTTGATTTCTTCGAGTCCGGCCGTGGCGGCCTCCGTCCACTCGAAGTGTTCGGTGTGCTGCAGGAGGCGATAAAAGGGGTAATGCCTTTTCTCCTAAGCAGGAGATAAAGCGGCTTAGAGCCGCCACGCATCCAGTCAATTTTTGTATTTGTTTGAGGTCTTTTGGGATATCCAATTGTGACAGAGCTCGGATCTTGGCTGGGTTTGCTTCAATTCCTCTACCAGATACAATGAAGCCCAAGAGCTTTCCGGCTGGTACGCCGAAAACGCATTTTTCCGGGTTGAGCTTAATGTCATATGCTCGGAGATTGTCGAATGTGAGCCTCAAGTCGTCTACTAGAGTTTCGACATGCTTGGATTTGACGACCACATCGTCTACGTATGCCTCCACTGTTTTGCCGATCTGGTTTGCCAGACATGTCTGAATCATGCGTTGATATGTTGCGCCGGTGTTTTGGAGCCTGAAGGGCATTGTGTTGAAGCAGAATGGGCCGTATGGAGTGATGAATGCCGCTGCGGCTTGGTCTGGCTCTGCCATCTTGATTTGGTGGTAGCCGGAGTATGCATCGAGGAAGCACAATGAATCGTGTCCTGCGGTAGCGTCGATAATTTGATCGATGCGGGGAAGGGGGAAGGGATCCTTTGGGCAAGCCTTGTTAAGGTCCTTGAAATCGACACACAGGCGCCAGGATTTTTCCTTCTTTGGTACCATTACCAGGTTTGCTAGCTAGTCCAGATGTTTTATATCTCTAATGAATCCGGCCTCCAATAGTTTGGCTAGCTCCTCTCCCATGGCCTGTCTCTTAGGTTCGGAGAAACGCCGAAGAGCTTGTTTGACTGGCTTGAATCCTTTTAGGATATTTAGGCTGTGCTCGGCCAGCCGGCGTGGGATTCCTGGCATGTCTGAAGGGTGCCAGGCAAAGATGTCCCAATTTTCGCGTAGGAATTCTCGTAGTGCGGCGTCTACATCAGAGTTTAATTGTGCCCCGATGGAGGCCGTTTTTGTAGGGTCCGTTGGATGGACTTGGAATTTGACTATTTCGTCCGCGGTTTAAAAGAGGTGGACTTGGATCTCTTATCGAGTATCACATCGTCCCTGTTCACCGTGGGCGCAGCGCGATGAGTTCCTCGGCCGCTAGGGCTTCGGATAGTGCCTCAAGGGCCAGTCTGGCTGTTTTATTTTCGGTAGCGAGTGCTATGTCCGTTCACTAGCAAGAGTGATGATTCCGTTGGGTCCGGGCATTTTGAACTTCATGTACCCGTAATGGGGTATAGCTTGAAAAATTGTGAATGCCTCTCGCCCTAATAGAGCGTGGTATCCGCTGCTGAACGGGGCCACTTGGAATGTGACCTCATCGGACCTATAATTATCCGGCGTGCCGAACACCACATCCAGTGTGATTTTTCCTGTACAGCATGCTTCTCGACTGGGGATAATTCCTCTAAAGGTTGTGCTGCTTCGCTCAATGCGGCTCCAGTCTATTTCCATTTTTCGAAGGGTTTCCTCGTAAATGAGGTTTAGTCCGCTGCCGCCATCCATGAGTACCTTGGTAAGGCGAAAGCCGTCCACTATTGGACTGAGGACCAATGCGGCTGGTGCTCGGGCTGTTCGGAATTTAGGTTCGTCACTGGCGTTAAAGGTAATAGCCGTGTCACTCCATGGATTTATTGTTGCTACCTGGTGGACTTCGGCAAGGCTGCGGAGTGTTCGTTTCCGCATATTATTTGATGCGAAAGTTTCGAAGACTGTTAATACCGTACTGGTATTGCTGGGCTGGTGCTCTGGAGCTAGAAGCTCTTCGCCACTTTTGGCCACCTGCCGTAGTATCCAACATGCTCTAAGGCTATGAGTTGGAGTGGCGCCCTCTGTACTATGAATTTTGCAGGGTCCATTGAGCCATCCCTCCAGTACGGTTCCATGCCCTTTAGAGGGTTTTTGCTATTTGGTAATTAACCCAGGTCCCTGGTAATGATGCACCCTTTTACTTTGGGCTAGGGTTGTGTTCAAGGTCGGATTATCCCAAAATTTGATTTCGGTTTTCTAGGCGCTCTCCATCGCACAGTACTTTCGTACTATGGACGCCAAGTCAGCAAAGCGTGTAATTTCGCGACGACTTACGGCGTTGAGGATCCCTTCGTCCGTGCAATTAATGCAGAAGAATGAAATTGCGTCCTCTTCACGGCAGTCCTTTATCCTGTTCATGACCAGGAGGAATCTGGCCCAGTAATGATGTACTGTTTCAGCGGGCTCTTGCCGGATTTGGGATAGATCGCTTATGTTTGGGTGGGCGGGTGGAGTTAAATTCCGAACTCCGTCCGATCTAAGACTCAGGGGCCAAGAAGTTTCCGAACTTGGAAGCTTGGGTTCTTGGACGTTGTCCGATGAATCTAGCCCGCTGCCTGACTTTAAGTTCAGGGCTTGAGTGGTGTTCTCCCCTCCGCGGGAATCCGGCATGGAGGGGTCAAGAATTCGGACATAGCTAGTCCTTAAGATAGAAGAAGGGTCGCCATATTGTTCCACTACCACAGCAACGTGGTGGGTAGCCTGGGGAGAGTTAATCTCTCTCCGATCGGTTTTAGGCCCAATCTGGTCGTAGTCTGTAGCGACTCCGAGGGCGGCGATGCGATCCAAGAGCTCGTTTAAGGAAGAGAGCTCCATCAGATATAACTGCTCGGCGAGTTCCGAGTTGACGTGAAGATTGCTTTTGATGACCCGAGAAGTCATCGTCGGCGCGGCGGCCGAACAAGCGGTCATAAGAAAACCGCCTAGCCGGAGAGTTTGACCGATGGCCAAAGCTCCTTTAGCAACGGTGCCGTCTTTAAAGACGGGACGAGGCATCCTTCCTGATGGCGACGGCACAGAGGAACTCTCAATGAAAGCACCAATGTCGGTGTCAAAACCGGCGGATCTCGGTAGGGGGTCCCGAACTGTGCGTCTAGGCGGATGGTAACAAGAGACAAGGGACACGATGTTTTTACCCAGGTTCGGGCCCTCTCGATGGAGGTAAAACCTTACTCCTGCTTGATTAATATTGATGATATGGGTAGTACAAGAGTAGATCTACCACGAGATCAAAGAGGCTAAACCCTAGAAGCTAGCCTATGGTATGATTGTTGTTCGTCCTACGGACTAAAACCCTCTGGTTTATATAGACACCGGGTAGGGTTAGGGTTACACAGAGTCGGTTACAATGGTAGGAGATCTACATATCGTATCGCCAAGCTTGCCTTCCACTCCAAGGAAAGTCCCATCCGGACACGGGACGAAGTCTTCAATCTTGTATCTTCATAGTCCAAGAGTCCGGCCAAAGGTGATAGTTCGGCTATCCGGACACCCCCTAATCCGGGACTCCCTCAGTGGGCTTTTGCTTTTTTGTGATTGAATCGGGTGACTTATGGGGGTGCACCCTTTTGATTCGGACTGGGTGTTTACCCAAAGCCGGATTATCCCAAAATTTTGTTTCGGTTTTCGAGGCGCTCTCCATCGCACAGTACTTCCGTACTATGGCCGCCAAGTCAGCGAAGTATGCTATCTTGTGGTGGCTTATGGCATTAAGGATTCCCTTGTTCGTGCAATTATTGTAGAAGAATGAAATTGCGTCTTCCTCTCGACAGTCCTTGACCTTGTTCATTACAAGGAGGAATCTGGCCCAATAGTGATGTACTGTTTCCTGGGGCTCTTGTCTAATGTGGGAGAGATCGCTTGTATCTGGGTGGGTGGGCGGATTTAAGTCCAAACCCTGGCCCGATCTGAGACCCGGGGGCATGGGAGCTTCCGATCTTGGAGGTTCGGGCTCTGTGATGTCGCCCGATAGGTCTGGCCCACTGCCTGATTCTACGTTCAAGGCTTGGGGGATGTCCTTCCGTATACAGGTATCCGCCTCGGAGATCTCTGGAATCCGGACATAGTTTGTCCTCAAGATTGAGGAAGAATTACCGCATTGTTCCTCCACCACCGCTATCTGATGGGTGACCGGCGGAGGGTTAATCTCCCTTTGGTCGGGTTTAAGCCCGATCAGATCATAGTCCGTAGCGGCTCCCAAAGCGGCGATGCGATCCAAGAGCTCGTTTAGGGAAGAGATCTCCATCGGATCCATCTGCTCGGCAAGTTCCGAGCCGACATGGAGGCTGTTTTCGATGACCCGAGAAGTCAACATCGGCGCAGCAGCCAAACGGGCGGTTATGACAAACTCGCCTAGCCGGAGAGTCTGGCCGACAGCCAGGGCTCCCCCAGAGGTGACGCTGTCCTTGACAACGAGACGGGACATCCTTCCTTATGGTGACGGCACAGTGGAACTCTCAGTGAAAGCACCAATGTCGGTGTCAAAACCGGCGGATCTCGGGTAGGGGGTCCCGAACTGTGCGTCTAAGGTGGATGGTAACAGGAGGCAAGGGACACGATGTTTACCCAGGTTCGGGCCCTCTCTATGGAGGTAATACCCTACTTCCTGCTTGATTGATCTTGATGAATATGAGTATTACAAGAGTTGATCTACCATGAGATCGTAGAGGCTAAACCCTAGAAGCTAGCCTATGGTATGATTGTTGTTGTCCTACGGACTAAACCCTCCGGTTTATATAGACACCGGAGGGGGCTAGGGTTACACAGGGTCGGTTACAACAGAAGGAGATCTACATATCCGTATCGCCAAGCTTTCGTTCCACGCCAAGAGAGTCCCATCCGGACACGAGACGAAGTCTTCAATCTTCTATCTTCATAGTCCAACAGTCTGGCCAAAGGATATAGTCCGGTTGTCCGGATACCCCCTAATCCAGGACTCCCTCAATGAGAAAAGCTGGTATGAACTCAACCTCTCTTGTTTTTGTAAATATGATGAGTTCATCGTTCCTGATTTAGCCTATTATGAATAAACATGTTTGCAATGACAATTAGAGATCATAGTTCCTCGTGCCATGCTTTATTAGCTATGAGTTATAATGGTTTACCTTGCGTGCCAACATGCTATTAAAATGGTTGTGATGCGGTATAGTGGGGTGGTATCCTCCTTTGAATGATTTAAGTGACTCGACTTGGCACATGTTCACACATGTAGTTGAAACAAAATCAACATAGCCTTCACGATATTTATGTTCATGGTGGATTATATCCTACTCATGCTTGTAGTCAATGTTTATTAATTTTAATGCATGTTCATGACTGTTGTCGCTCTCTAGTTGGTCGCTTCCCAGTCTTTTGCTAGCCTTCACTTGTACTAAGCGGGAATACTGCTTGTGCATCCAATCCCTTAAACCCCAAAGTTATTCCATATGAGTCCACTATACCTTCCTATATGCGGTATCTACCTGCCGTTCCAAGTAAATTTATATGTGCCAAACTCTAAACCTTCAAATAAACATTCTGTTTTGTATGCTCGAATAGCTCATGTATCAACTAGGGCTGCCCTTATCTTCCATGCTAGGCGGGTTATTCTCAAGAGGAGTGGACTCCGCTCCTCACTCACGAGAAAATGGCTGGTCACCGGGATGCCCAGTCCCATGCTTTATGCAAACTAAATCAAAATAATTGCAAACAAAACTCCCCCTGGGACTGTTGCTTGTTGGAGGCACTCGTTGTTTCGAGCAAGCCATGGATTGATGCTTGTTGGTGGAGGGGGAGTATAAACTTTACCATTCTATTGGGGAACCGCCTATAATATGTGTAGCATGGAAGATATCGCCATCTCTTGGTTGTTATGTTGACAATGAAAGTATGTCGCTCAAAATATTATTTATCTCTATTTAAAAACCAAGCTCTGGCACCTCTACAAATCCTTGCTTCCCTCTGCGAAGGGCCTATCTATTTACTTTCATGTTGAGTCATCACCCTCTTATTAAAAAGCACTAGCTGGAGAGCGCAGCTGTCATTTGCATCCATTACTATTAATTTATATTGGGTATGACTATGATTGGATCTCTTTTACCATGAATTACAATGTCTAGTCAGTCCTTGATCTTTAAAGGTGCTCTGCATTTATGTTTTGCCGTCTCAGAAAGGGCTAGTGAGATACCATCTTGTTATATCATATCATGATTGTTTTGAGAAAGTGTTGTCATCCGAGATTTATTATTATGGCTCGCTAGCTGATTATGCCATTGATATGAGTAAACATGAGACCTAAGAGTTATTGTGAATATGGTTAGTTCATAATATTTGTTGAAAACTTGAATGCTAGTTTTACATATTTACAACAACAAGAGCAAACAGAGTTTGTAAAAGTTTTTCTTTATCACTTTTAGTTTATCAACTGAATTGCTTGAGGACAAGCAAAGGTTTAAGTTTGGGGGAGTTGATACGTCTCCGTCGTATCTACTTTTTCCAACACTTTTGCCCTTGTTTTGGACTCTAACTTGCATGATTTGAATGGAACTAACCCGGACTAACGTTGTTTTCAGTAGACTTTCCATGGTGTTATTTATGTGCAGAAACAAAAGTTCTTGGAATGACCTAAAACTCCACGGAACATCTATTTGGAAAATAAGAAAAATACTGGATAAAAAATCCACGTCAAGGGGCCCACACCCTGCCCACGAGGGTGGGGGCGCCCCCCCCCCTACCTCGTGGGCCCCCTGACGCTCCACCGACCTCAACTCCAACTCCATATATTCACTTTCGGGGAGAAAAAAATTAGAGAGAAGGATTCATCGTGTTTTATGATACGGAACCGCCGCCAAGCCCTAAAACCTCTTGGGAGGGCTGATCTGGAGTCCGTTCGGGGCTCCGGAGAGGGGGATTCGTCGCCATCGTCATCATCAACCATCCTCCATCACCAATTTCATGATGCTCACCGCCGTGCGTGAGTAATTCCATCGTAGGCTTGCTGGACGGTCATGGGTTGGATGAGATCTATCATGTAATCGAGTTAGTTTTGTTAGGGTTTGATCCCTAGTATCCACTATGTTCTGAGATTGATGTTGCTATGACTTTGCTATGCTTAATGCTTGTCACTAGGGCCCGAGTGCCATGATTTCAGATCTGAACCTATTATGTTTTCATGAATATATGTGAGTTCTTGATCCTATCTTGCAAGTCTATAGTCACCTACTATGTGTTATGATCCGGCAACCCCGAAGTGACAATAATCGGGACCACTCCCGTTGATGACCATAGTTTGAGGAGTTCATGTATTCACTATGTGCTAATGCTTTGTTCTAGTACTCTATTAAAAGGAGGCCTTAATATCCCTTAGTTTCCATTAGGACCCCGCTGCCACGGCAGGGTAGGACAAAGATGTCATGCAAGTTCTTTTCCATAAGCATGTATGACTATATTCGGAATACATGACTACGTTACATTGATGAATTGGAGTTAGTTCTGTGTCACCCTATGTTATGACTGTTACATGATGAACCGCATCTGGCATAATTCTCCATCACCGATCCAATGCCTACGAGCTTTTGCTAATTTTTTTTAAATAATACATTTTTTTATTAATTTTCATAAATATTACGCTGGGTAAATTTTTTTCAAAAATAATACACCATCGGCCCGCTACAGGCTGACTGGGCCTAGTCGGCCCACAGCAGGCCGATTGGATTCCAGTCGGCCTACAGCTGGCCGACTGGCCCCTGTCGGCCCACTGTGGGCTGATTGGGTCCTGTCGGACCACTGTGTGCTGACTGGAGCTAATTGGCCCGCTTTGGGCTAATTGTTTTTGCAAAAAAATAGGCATAAAAAATATATGTTTAAAAAAATGTTCCTGATGTATAAAAAAATGTACAATATATATGCAAAAATGTTGACATAAAAAGTATGTTTTAAAAAGTGTTAATCATGTATTTAAAAATTGTTAAATATGTGTATAAAAAATGTTCCTGTTTATACAAAAAATATAGAATGTGTATGAAAAAAGTTGACACCAAAAATTATGTTGGTGAGTTGGTGACAAAAAATAAATCAAGGTTGTGAAAAAATATGATTGGTTGCTCTTTTGTATGGAACTCAACATTTTTTCAAACATATTTTTGGTGTCAACTTTTTTCATACATATTCTATATTTTTTATAGATAATGAACATTTTATACACATTTAACAATTTTAATCATGTATTTGAAAAAATGTCAACTTTTCAAACATATTTTTCAAACATAATTTTTGGTATCAACTTTTTTCATACACATTCTATATTTTTGTATAAATAAGGAACATTTTTATACACACATTTAACAATTTTTAAATAAATGCTTAACACTTTTCAAAACATATTTTTATGTCAACATTTTTGCATATATATTGTACGTTTTTCGTATACATCAGGAACATTTTTTATACACGTTTAACATTTTTTAATTACATGATAAACATTTTTTTAAACATATATTTTTTATGCCAATTAGCTCTAGTCGGCCCACAGTGGGCCGACAGGACGCAAAGTCGGCCAGCTGTAGGCCGACTGGAATCCAATCGGCCTGCTGTGGGCCAACTAGGGCCAGTCGGCCTGCAGCGGGCCGACGGTGTATTATTTTTGAAATTTTTTTATCCGGCGTAATATTTATGAAAATTAATTAAAAAAATGTATTATTTAAAAAAATTTAGCCGAGCTTTTCCTATATTGTTCTTCACTTATTTACTTTTCTGTTGCTACTGTTACAATCACTACAAAACACCAAAAATATTAGTTTTGTTACCGTTACCACTACTATCATACTACTTTGCTACTAAATACTTTGCTGCAGATATTAAGTTATCTAGGTGTGGTTGAATTGACAACTCAACTGCTAATACTTGAGAATATTCTTTGGCTCCCCTTGTGTCGAATCAATAAATTTGGGTTGAATACTCTACCCTCGAAAACTGTTGCGATCCCCTATACTTGTGGGTTATCAGTGAATAATACTCATATGAATAAGCAGAAAAGTTCTTATTTTTATGAACATGGCGGTTTGAAGAAACACGCTCATATTCATACATCTGAGTATGATTTCCCTGCAAAACATAGGCGTTAGGGTGACTCGGGTGAGTCCTCTGTCTGTATGAAGCCTTTGGGCCATATGAAGCCTTTGGTCTGGTGTTTCTCTTCTTCCCTTGTGGTGTCTTGATGACATTCACAGGAAGATTCTCAAGACAACTTTTGGGTACCCAAATCTTCTTCACAGGTGGTCCATTCCTGCAGTTAGTACCAATATACCTGGCAAACACTTCACCAGTCTGGTTTTTAAATAGTTTATAGTTTGCATCAAAGGATTCATCAATGACAATTGGGTTAGCACAAGTGAAGCCAGATAAGGTGGATGGGTCCACTGAAGGTCCCTTTGTAGCAACCCATGTGGTTTTGGGGTACTGCTCAGGCTTCCAGTAAGAACCGTCAACATTCATTTTCCTCTCGAACCCAACACCCTCTTTCCTAGGGTTTTGGTTCAGAATCTGCTTTTTGAGGACATCACATAGTGTCTGATGCCCTTTGAGACTTTTGTACATCCCTGTCTCAAGCAATGTCTTCAACCTAGCATTTTCATCAGCAATAGCAGTGGCATCCTCAGCAGAGGGGTTAGTTACCTCATCAACAGTTGAAGATATTGCAACAGTAGCAGCAGTAGAACATTCAGCAACAGAAGTAGTGTTATCACGCTCAAGGCATTTTAGACATGGTGGTTCAAATCCTTCCTAAGCGGGACTGGTCTGTTGAGCGCGAAGTGACTCATTTTCTTTTTGAAGATCTTCATGAACTGCTCTCAATTTCTCAACTTCTTCCTTCCTTTGAAGATAATCATAGGAAAGCTTTTCATGAGTTGTTGAGAGCGTTTCATGACGACTTTCAAGTTCCTCATACTTAACATGAAGATTTTTTATGTCTTCAATTAAGGACTAAGATCGGGTCATTTCCGCGTCCAACGGGTCATCACTTTTGTCTAACGGTTTTTGAATATGTTCCATAGCTTTCTGTTGTTCAGTTGCAATTTTAGCAAGTGTTTTGTAGCTGGGTTTGGATTCACAATCAGAGTCATCTTCACTTGATGTTTGAAAGTAAGCGTCGCGTGAGTTTACCTTGGCACCACGTGCCATGAAGCAGTAGGTGGGACCGGAGTCGTCCTTGTCATTAGGATTAGCGTTGCTGACGGAGCCATTGCCTTCAGTGTTGAAGATGGACTTGGCAACGTAGGCTGTAGCTAGAGCCAGACTTGCAACGCCAGAGTCGGACTCCTCCTCAGACTCCACCTCCGCCTCCTCAAAAGCAGACTCCTCCTTTGAATCCATCTGCTTGCCAACAAAAGCACGAGCCTTGCCAGATGAGCTCTTCTTGTGTGATGAAGACTTCGATGAAGACTTGGAAGAAGACTTTGAGGATTTCTTCTTCTTCTTCTTGTCATCAGAATCATATTCCTTGCTCTTATTCTTCTTCTTGTTGTTTTCGTTGTCCCACTGTGGACACTCAGAGATGTAGTGACCAGGTTTCTTGCACTTGTGGCATGTTCTCTTCTTGTTGTCATGAGTAGAAGCTTCATCATTTCTTGAGCTGGATCATGAAGACATTCTGAAGCCTTTCTTCTTAGTGAACTTCTGGAACTTCTTCACAAGCATAGCAAGCTCCTTTCCAATGTCTTCAGGATCACCAGAACTGTAGTCAGATTCTTCTTCAGATGAGGAAACAGCCTTTGCCTTCAAAGCGCGAGTTCGACCATAGTTGGGACCATAGATGTCTCTTTTCTCAGATAGCTGAAACTCATGTGTGTTGAGCCTCTCAAGTATGTCAGACGGATCGAGTGTCTTGAAGTCAGGGCGTTCTTGAATCATCAGGGCTAGGGTGTCAAACAAGCTGTCAAGTGATCTCAGGAGTGCCTTGACGATTTCATGCTTGGTGACCTCAGTGGCGCCCAGAGCATGAAGCTCATTTGTGATGTCAGTGAGGTGATCAAACTTGAGCTGGACATTCTCATTGGCGATTCTCTTGAAGCGGTTGAAGAGGTTGCGAAGGATACGGATCCTTTGATCTCTCTGGGTTCAGGGCCGGTCCTGAGATTTCGGGGGCCCGGGGCGAAACTAAAATCCGGGGCCCTTTTATTAGCATACTAGATAAATTTTTTTTGCACTACAACGAAGACACTTATTAGCTTACCAAACAGTAAGTCAATAAAACATGGGTTAGTTGAGGCGGTTTTGAGAAAAAAATTGTGGGAAAAACCAAATATGAAAGAGAAAAATCAAAATAAGGAGGAGGCATAGGGAGGTTGGACTAAGGACAAACTTAAGACGGAACAATGCGTTCTTTATAAATAGTAGAGATGGTAATAAGTTAATAAAACATTGGGACAGTTGAGGATCAAAGATGGGAGAGAGATAAACAAAAACAGGTGCGAGGACGTAGAAAGGTTAAACGAAGGACAAACGTAATACATAACCTCATTCTTTTAGATAGTATATATAGAGATAGATGAAATAATAACTATATCAAATATTTTCTTCATACATGAAATGTTACCAAGAACATTTATAGATTACCTTAGAATTTTCTTCAAACATTCCATGATGTCAACATTGACTTCTATATGGTCATCGTCTCTTGATTAGCATTAGTTTTCTCATCCACAACGATCTCTGTGATACTATCAACTCATCAAATAATTTTCTCATCTCTTTTTTCTCACCATCGGACATAGTCGATCTGAAATTTAGAAGAGACAAGTACTAATTAAAAACTTAACACAAGGTCTTATGGAAAAATTCTAGGGCAGAAGATAAGACCAAATCACTAAGACATAAGCTACCTTATTTGAAATCAACGATGGTGTGTATGGCAAGGACCGAGGTAGCCTAAGCGCGGTGGGCATTCTGCTGCGTCCGCTGGCGGGCGGCGGGCGACGGCCAGCGCTCAGCGCTCGGTGGCTCAGGCGACTTTACAAATCGCGATTAGTAGAGATAGAGACGAGGGCCGGCAATCCATACGCAAACCTAGATCCATCGGATGGATCAATAGTACGTGTGTAATGTACGGTTAGGCTGCCAAAGCACGTACTTGCACGGTTCCATGAAGCCCAGTTTGCATTTTTCTTCGCCTCATCCAGCAAGGCCCAGATCACTAACGTACGTATGTATGCAGGCCAAGTAGGAAGGGGCCCCAAGATATTGGGGGCCCGGGGCGGCCGCCCCCCTGCCCCCCCATTAGGGTCGGCCCTGTCTGGGTTGAGACGCTTTCGTTGACCTTGGAGAGCCAGTCTCAGACTAGCTTTGACATTTCCAGAGCACTCACATGGCCATACTGTCCTTTCATCAGATGACCACAGATGATGTTCTTGGCAGTAGAATCCAGTTGAATGAACTTCTTGACATCAGCAGGGGTGACACCTTCACCAGTCTTGGGAACGCCGTTCTTGACGACATACCATAGATCGACATCAATGGCTTCAAGATGCATGCGCATCTTATTATTCCAATAGGGGTAATCAGTGTCATCGAAGACAGGGCATGCAGCGGAGACTTTGATTATCCCTGCAGTTGACATAGCTAAAACTCCAAGTGGTTAAACCGAACCACACAGAACAAAGGAGTACCTTGCTCTGATACCAATTGAAACTGCTAGTTATCGAATAGAGGGGGGTGAATAGGCGATTTTTGTGGAAGTCTTCAAAACATGAAAGTTTCAAAGACAAACGATAGAAATGAACCTATTAACATGCAGCGGAAGGTAGACTACACTAGGCAAGCCATAGTCAAGTATACAATGAAGTGAAATCACGAAGACTAATGGCAGCTAGGCAGTATGGATCAGGATGGAAGATAATATGAGGCAAACAACAATAGACGTCACACAGTGAAGTCAAACAGGTAATTCAAGCAGGCAATGACTTCATGAAGACAAACTGTAAGTAAAGAGAGGGAGAAGATAGAACCAGTCGCTTGGTGAGGACAAGGATTTGTTGGACCAGTTCCAGTTGCTGTGACAACTGTACGTCTGGTTAGGGAGGCTGAGATTCAACTCAGAAGACCGCGTCTTCACCTTATTCCCCTTGAGCTATGGACACTTAGTCCTCGCCCAATCACTCTGGTAAGTCTTCAAGGTAGACTTCCAAACCTTCACAAACTTCATTCACCGGTAATGCACAATGACTCTTGGATGCTCAGAACGCGACGCCTAACCGGCTGGAGGATTCACAGTCCTCAACTGTAACAAGTCTTCAGGTCACACGGACAGAAAGACTTCAGTGATGCCTAACACTCTTTGGGCTCTGGGTGTTTTGGGCTTTGTCCTCGCAAGGATCTCTCTCTCAAATGCTTCGGAGGTGGGTTGCTCTCAAACGACAAAAGCCGTGTACTAACTCTGAGCAGCCACCAATTTATGGTGTAGGGGCTGAGCTATTTATAGCCACTAGGCAACCCGACCTGATTTGTCCGAAATGACCCAGGGTCACTAAGGAACTAACACGTGTTCCAACGGTCAGATTTCAAACACACGTGGCAGCTTAACTTGGGCTACAAGTAAAGCTGACTCATCCAACTCTGCATAAGATTTGCTCTCATTGTCTTCGCTCGAAGACATAGGATTTGGTTGAGCATCACTTCAGTCACTCTGACTTTGTTCACTTGGACCCCACTAAACAGTACGGTGGTTCCTATGACTCAACAAAGAAGAAAAGGAAACTATGAAACAGCTATGTCTTCGCACTCCATAGTCTTCACGTGAATGTCTTCTCGAGTCATAATCTTCGTTTTAAATATCTTCACATACCACCATTGTCTTCAATGTCTTCACACATTTTTCGGGGTCATCTCCGGTAGGTAAACCGAATCAATGAGGGACTACTACCTATATTATCCTGCAATTCTCACAAACACATTAGTCCCTCAATCAGGTTTGTCGTCAATAATCCAAAACCAACTAGGGGTGGCACTAGATGTACTTACACTATGGATATTCAAAGAGTTTATACTAACAACATTGCAATCATGCTCATCATTCAAAGATTTAGTGCCAAACATTCTAATGCATTCTTCCTCGAGCAATTGAGCACAATTATCGGAATCCTTATTCTCATGAAAGATATTAAAAAGATGAAGCATATGACGCACCCTCAATTCCATTTTTTGTAGTTTTCTTTTATAAACTAAACTAGTGATAAAACAAGAAACTAAAAGATTCGATTGCAAGATCTAAAGATATACCTTCAAGCACTCACCTCCCCGGCAACTGCGCTAGAAAATAGCTTGATGTCACTATGCAAACTTCTTCTTATAGACGTTGTTGGGCCTCCAAGTGCAGAGGTTTGTAGGATAGTAGCAAATTTCCCTCAAGTGGATGACCTAAGGTTTATCAATCCGTGGGAGGCGTAGGATGAAGACACAAATCAACCAAAACCCTAATGTCACCTAGATACTCCAATGTCACCTCAAGTATCCGTGGGTATGATTATACGATATGCATCACACAATCTCAGATTCATCTATTCAAACCAACACAAAGTACTTCAAAGAGTGCCCCAAGGTTTCTACCGGAGAGTAAAGAAGAAAATGTGTGCCAACCCCTATGCATAAGTTCACAATGTTACGGAACTCGCAAGTTGATCACCAAAACATACATCAAGTGGATCACGTGAATATCCCATTGTCACCACAGATAAGCACATGCAATACATACATCAAGTGTTCTCAAATCCATAAATACTCAATCCGATAAGATAACTTCAAAGGGAAAACTCAATCCATTACAAGAGAGTAGAGGGGGGGAAACATCATAAGATCCAACTATAATAGCAAAGCTCGCGATACATCAAGATCGTGCCAAATCAAGAACACGAGAGAGAGAGAGAGAGAGAGAGAGAGAGAGAGAGAGAGAGAGAGAGAGAGAGAGAGAGAGAGATCAAACACATAGCTCTTGGTACATACCCTCAGCCCGGGGTGAACTACTCCCTCCTCGTCATGGTGGCGCGGGATGATGAATATGGCCATTGGTGATGGATCCCCCCTCGGAGGATGCTGAACCAGGTCCCGATTGGTTTTCGGTGGCTCTGAGAGGCTTGCGGCGGAGGAACTCCCGATCTAGGTTATTTTCAGAGGTTTATATATATATATATATATATATATATATATATATATATATATATATATATATATATATATATATATATATATATATATATATATATATATATATATATATATATATATATATATAAAAGAGGTTTTGGCGTCCAGAACAAGTCAGGGGGGTCTCCGGGCTGTCCACGAGGTAGGGAGGCACGCCCAGGGGGGGTGGGCCCCACCCCCGTGGGCAGCCCGGGACTCTTCTGGCCCAACTCTTTTACTCCATGGACTTCTTTCATTTTCCGTTTGATTTTCCTTTTCTTTTCCGTGAAATTTCATGTCAACTGGACTCCGTTTGATTTTCCTTTTCTGTAAAACTCACAAACAAGGAAAAAACCAGGAACTGGCACTGGGCTCTAGGTTAATAGGTTGGTCCCAAAAATCATATAAAATAGCATATAAATGCATATAAAACATCCTAGATGTATAATATAATAGCATGGAACAATCAAAAATTATAGATACGTTGGAGACGTATCAGCAAACATGTGTGTCTTCCCTTTAGCTCCTCTAGTTCTTCTAGTACTTATCCTTTTGAATTAATACACTGTGATTAATGGACATCACCCGTTGCAAGTGTTTCTGGTTTAAATACCATCTCGTCATGTATATAAAAATGTTGAACAAGTATTAAAAATTTTGAACTAGCATTTGAAAAATGTTGAACAGGTATTTGAAAAAAAATGATGACAAATATTTGAAAAATATTATGCAGTATTTGAAAAATGTTGATCAAAGTATATAAAAATGTTGAACAAGTATTTAAAAATGTTCAGCAAGCATTTGAAAAATGTTGTACAGGTTTAAAAAATGTTGACAAGTATTTGAAGAACTATCGTACAAGTATTTGAAAAAAATGTTGATCATGCATATAAAAATGTTGAAAAGGCATTTAAAATGTTGAATAAACATTTGAAAAATGTTGAACAGTTAGTTGAAAAAAAATGTTGGCGAGTATTTGAAAAATGTTGATCATGGATATAAAAATGTTGAACAAGTACTCGAAAATTATTGAACAAGTATTTAAGAAAATGTTGAACAAGTATTGAAAAATGTTGACAAGTATTTGACAAAATGTTGTACAAATATTTGGAAAAATGTTGATCATGTATATAAAAATGTTGAACAGGTATTTGAAAAAGGTTGAACAAGTATTTAAGAAAATGTTGAACAAGTATTTGAAAAAATGTTGATAAGTATTTGGGAAAATGATGAACAAGCATTTGAAGGAAAACCGAAAAAGAAAAAAAAACAGGAGAAGAAATAAACAAAAGAAACCATTTTTCGCAACAATATTTGTAACTAACGCAACGTCTCACAGATGTCACAATATCTCTCCGAATATTACCACAAATAGATATTCTGTTTAAATACCTTCTCTCTACTACAACAAAACGACTGTCTCATGAAACGTAATTTGTTTGTTGCAATATCGCTACCATGTTGCAACGATGATGTATTTTGCTGCAATATGGGGCTTCTATTTCAACATAATGAGTATTTATCGCGACCAGACTCAGTTGTGGCAGTACGTGCATCCTATTACCACAACATGAGAATTTGTGGTAATATTGTGTTCTATTGCAACAAAAGATAGTTCTAGCAATAAGTTTTGTTGCAATAGACCGGAATCCTTGCAATGATAATCTTAAGTGTCTGACCATGGTAGTAAATTTCCAATTGCTAATACCAGCCAATACGATTAAGCCCTATTTGTTTTGTGTTCATTGGTGGCATTTACATGAAGATCATCTGTGCAAGCACCTCCCATTATCTAAAACGCACATGTAAGTCTAGAGGGTCCACTATCCCACCTACCTTTCTTTACAATTATCATTTATTATTCGTACACTTCCAACCCTGGTCTGATCAACACCATCAGTGCCTACCAACCTCAAATTACGTGGTTGTTCACTCCACACGGTCATTCTAGCTCCAGCTTACCTCCTCCTGGACCATTATCCCATATCTCATGTGACTTTGCAATTCTATCACCACTCCTAACCACGTATCTAACTCATGGACTTTCTTTCTCAATGTACAGTGCCACAACCGACATCTCTACAATTTCCATGTGTTGCATCTTCTCACAGTGCGATAACAAGCCTCCGGCCAATTGGTTATCTTTCACCATGTCGCCCTATCCAAATCAAGAACCGCCACAGTGCGATAACAAGCCTCCGGCCAGTTGGCTTTCGATAGTAAATTTGTTGTCAGCCAGAAATTGACAGAAATAAAATGACATGAAAAGTTTACTAATTATATTGGATACATTACTTTCTAGAAGAAACGTTTGATGCTTTTATTTTTGTGGTGTGACAGTGATATTCCCTCTGGATCTTTACTACTCCTATTGGGATTGGTGGTTGCTTGAAACCTAATACAAAGAAGGAAGGAAATAATAAGTAATTAATGTGTGAAGATAAGCAAAGAAAAATAATTGTAATAAATGATATCTATTATATAATAGTCACGTGATACAGAGAAGGAAATAAGAAAGATAATTAATACTATTTATTATATAAATATTCATCTCATACAAATAATGAAGGCATTAATATATATTTAGTGCATCATGATAAATATGGAAATAAAAGTGGAATTTATGGTATTTAATAGTGTTTTTCTTTCTATCAAACTTGTCATCGTCTCAAATCGATGACCTCTCAAGGTACGATGATGCGGTCCCTCCTAGCACAGTCGTGCCTTTCACAGTGCGGCAACGCTGCAGGATCGATGTTATGGCCTAGAGGGGGGTGAATAGTGTAACACCTCCAATTTTCTGATAATCACTTTCCAATAAATCATATCCTTTGAAACATCTAATCCATCTTCTATTGATCCAACAAATCCAAAATCCAGTCTGGTGGATGTGTCAGGCTCGTCGAGATAGTCAAAACGCACTACCCATTTGCTTCAATCGGAATCCGGGTTCATCTTCGAGGGTTTATTTCAATTCAGTGGCTTCAATTGTTAGGGAATTTAAAAAAACTAAACACACACACGCGCACACACACACACATAACAAGGTTGTTTATCCGATATTTTCATCCGTTCAGCGCCAAAAAGATTTTTTTTCTATTCGAGGTGGTACTAAATTTTTGTGGTCTGTCTGCGAACTTCCTATGTGGGCGCGCGCTGTGGCCCAGCGTAGCCAGCCCATTTATTTTCCTGTCCACACAGCTCAGAAAACCCTATTCCACGCATCAGCGGCCAATAGTCAGTACCTCGCACCAAGCGCCCAAGACTGGGCTGGCCCGTCTCCTCTTTTCCTGTGTTGTATTTATATTTCTATATTTCAACTTTTTTCTACTTCAATTTTTGTCTTCGAGTTTATTTTTATTTTTGATTTTTTTTAACTCAAAATTTTCAAAAAACTTTCAAATTTTCGATTTTTCTTCAAAGTTTTGAAAAAGTTCAGATTTCTGAAATTTTGTTCCGGTTTTCTAAATTAAACTTGGAAATTCAAATTTTTGTTCTCGTTCCAAAATTTGTTAAATATTCAAAAAATGTTCCCATTTATTCAATAAATGTTCGTATTTATGGGATAAAATGAGACTTAGAAAGAAAAAATATCTTAAGAAATGTTACAAATTCAAAAAAAATCTTATTTTGGTGAAATGTTCACAAATTCATGGCAAATTATTTAAAATAGTCCCAGAGTGCTCCTTTGCATACATTCATACCAATTTATATACGCATGTGAAAGTACATGTAAGTTGGACGAATGATGGATGGATTAAGCTGGAAGAATGATGAATGGATTGGCACGTGACCTAGTTAGAAAAGGACCCTGAATTTCTTTAAATGTAAAAATGTTCCCATTTTTTCAAAAAATGTTTGTGTTGACAAAATTACTTGAGAGTTTAAAAATCATTTTAGAAAATCTACAGATTCTAAAAATATTTTAGTGATATTCACAAATTCTATATAATATCCGTGTTTAAAAAAACATATTTTATAAAACCATTCGGGTGTTCAAATGTATTCCCGTTTTCAAAAAAAATTGACAAATTTAAAAATATTCATGTCTTTATAAAAGTTTTAGCTTTTTCAGAAAATTGTGAATTTTTAAAAATGTTCCCGTTTCATAATCTGTTCGTGTTTTTCCAAAATGTAAAAAAATCCAAATAATTGTTCACATTTTTTAAAAATATTTGAGATTTAAAAAATCATGTTTCTAAGAATTTTCGCAATTCATAATAATAATTATTCTTTCAGAAGTTCAAAAACATAATTTACAAAATGTTCTGAATCAAACGATGCACTATGTCCTTAAGTATTTGCGCTGGCCATTGGGTAATAAGGTGTGTTTGTTCGAGTGGCTGGCAACACTTGGTCTGGTCTTTGAGGTCGTGAGGTCGATCTTTCAACTCTTCTTTCTTTTGGATTTTTACTCATGCCTTACAAACACAGGTTGTTTCGATGCATGGGTCTTTCACAACCCAAGCAACTTAGCCGGCCCAACTACCTGTGAAATAAGGCAAAATATATTGATAGTCTCACATTGGTCCTTTACATATAGTCGTACCAATTTATATACCTGTGCGAAATTCGGAAACTGCCTTTGGTGACCGAGCTCACTGGAGGCCTCCAGATTCAAAATCCAAATTTCATTGAAATTCATATTTTTACATTTCAAAAAATTCTGAAAAAGTACAGATATACATGAAGGCATAACACACAGGTGTGTAAATTTTCAGGGCAAAATACATTGAAATGAGGGGTGTGCAAAAAAGTCAAATCTGAGGCTATTTAACACATGATACTATTCATCCTCTCAGGCCATGAATTTGTCTTTTTTGCACAGATCACATTTCAATGTATTTCATCATGAAATTTTACACACATGTGGGTTACATCCTTACATACACGCATATTTTTTTTTAGAATTTTTTGAAACATAAAAGTTTGAATTTGAATTTTTCAAAAATAAAGGCCTCCATGGAGCTCGGCCTCCAAAACGCCATTCTCTGTGAAATTACGTGTAGTAAACTGGATGAAGAATGAAAAATATGGATTCATTACTTCACACGTGGCGAAACCCAGAACCTAAATATTCGTTCTCGGTGTGCACACAAGGTTATGCTTGCACATATAATTCTCACTAAATTTAAGTGCACACCAATTTTTTTTCTCCCATTGCAACGTGCGGGCATATGTGCTAGTATTTTCTAATTTAAGAGAAAAATAGGTTGTTGAACCTCATATTTATTCCCTCCAACACGTGAGCTTCCCCTTGTCCATATGAGGTGTCCTTCCACTTCTCTCCTTCTTCTCTTCCCCAAGCCTAAGGTTGCGTCCAATCTCTCTACTCAAAAACAGTCGGCCTAGTCCATTCTATCTTTTCTCCCCACTCCTCCCTAGATCCCTCCTAGCTGAACCATACCCTCCACCGCCTCCGTGGCAACCCTTTGGTCTAGGGCTTCAGCAAGAATAAAGAGAGACGAGAAGAGGAGAACAAGAAGAAGGCTCCCCTAATATTCCCCTTCACTATATACATGTGCTTCCATCACAAAGGTGTGGTTCTCTATCATTTTTTTGCTCATACCCTCTGTTGGTAACGGATTCATGGAGTATAGGCATGTGATTAGGAGCCCTATGTGAGGGGACTAAGAGGAAATCGTTGTTGTTGTTGTACCTGGGTATACAGGTCTGAAAATCACATAGTTTTCTCACGATTATTTTTAGTAGTTAAAATTATAGGAGGGTTATACATATTTTTTTGTAGGTCCTGTTCTCATGATCATTTTGAGTGGCTAAACATTTCGATCAGAGTTGTGAAGCTCCTGAGTTGTCTATTTGTTAGCAGTTGTCCTAAATTCAAAGACATCAAAGAATAGTGTTTCCCCATGGGTCTCAGGAACTTTTGACATTCATCTAAATTTATGTTCTTTTACATTATAGCATGGGTTTCGTGCATAATCGGTAATACGAAAGGTTCCACTTAATTCCTATAAGCATCTTGTTGGTATGAATCTCCAAAGGTAGATACCGGTTATTCTGAATCTGAAAACAGAAGAGAAGTGTTTGCTAGTGATGACTAAGATGACTCCATACTTTGAGTGTGAATAGTTGGAGTTACTTGTAGATAAGTTTCTCATGAATCCATATACATATTATTTTCTTGGTTTCAACCTTCCAACACTAGTAGAGAAATGGCTAGCCACAACTTTAGTTGGTAGCACCCCATTCTCAATCAACACCATCACTATATTTTCCAAATAGTGGTGGCGTTGGCATATTTGGTATGACATCACTAAGACCATAGTGGTGGCGGTGGAAAATTGTTGAGCGCCACTTATATATGGGACCCACAGTTGGTACAAGGTGTCATATAGTGGTGAGGTGGCATAACATGGAACTGCAACACTATTAGGTTGTCTTGCGGTGTGATATGCGTTGCCATATCACTACTATATTGTTTTGTGACATTTTTATAATATTGTAGTTATTGTAATTGCATTGAATCTTTTCATATTTTTAGTCTTTTTATAATATCAAGACTTTTTATTATTTTGATTCTTTTATCATTTTGAAATTTAAAAGAAAATAGTCTTTTATTATTTGAGTCTTTTATAATGTTGATTTTTTCATTATTTTGAGTCTTTTTATTACTTTGAATATTTTTATTATGTTGAATATTTTTATTATGTTGAATATTTTTATTACTATGAATATTTTTATTATTTTGAGTCTTTTATTATTTTGAATCTTTTTATTTTGAACTTTTTGTTACTTTGCATCTTTTTATTATTTTGAGTCTTTTATTATTTTGAATCTTTTTAATTTTGATTTTTTTTAAAAAATTGAGTCTTTTATATTTTTTAGTCTTTTATTATTTGAAACTTTTTATAATTTTGAGTCTTCTATTATTTTCAATCTGTTTTGTTATTTTTGAGCCTTTTTACTATTTTTGAGTCTTTTTTATTGATTTTTGGGCCTAGCCCAACATTGCTTCCGAGGTCCGGCCTATCCCAATGTTGTCGGGTCAAGATATATGTGGCCGGCCCCTCCCCCACTCAACGTCCCTGTCTCTTGATGCCCTTCCTCGTCGCCTCCCTCTCTGTCAATTCCGTTTTGCCGACGGCTGTCGCCGGCCGATTCCGGCCATTTCCGGCGTCCCCCGGTGTTCTGGTACACTTCTAGACCTCCCCCTTTGTCTGCCATACATCTAGACCTCACATGTCACTTCCATTTCTCTGTAGGGTTTCGGCGATGACAACGGTGACGCTTGCAGGTGAACACATGCTCCAATTCTCTGTGAGCATCTCAACAGCTAATATTTTTTTGCGGTTCATATTTTTGGCAGCTATAATTAGCTAGGTTTTATGATTCGGAAGCTCTGAATTTTGTAATATTAGAATAACCTTGAGAATTTTGGCATTCCATAATTTTTGGCAGCTCATAATTAGCTAGGGTTCATGATTTGGTAGCTTTGCCAATTTTGTCGGCTCTGAATTTTGTTGTAGTAGAATTATCTTGCCAATTTTGGAAGTTCATAATTTTTGGCAGCTCATAATTATCTAGGGTTTATGATTTGCCCATGTGTGCCAAACTTTTAGATGATAGCAAACTAGTGTACATTCTGCTAGATGATTGCAAAACAATGCCAGACTGCAAAATACTGCCAAACTGCTAGTTCATATGAACTAGTGTTAAATTTTTTTTGTTTGCCAAAGCTTTGGTACTGACAAAACTTTTTTGTTTGCCAAACCTTATATGAACTAGTGTTAAATTTTTTTTGCATTCATAAACTCTAGTTCATATATTCCTTTAGTTGCATTCATATACTCTAGGTCATCCTAGGCATATGTTCTAAAGTGCCAAAAACAGTTCATCCTCTAGTTGATATACTCTAGTTCATAAACTCTAGTTCAACCTCTCATTCATACTCTAATTCATCCTCTAACTCATACACTAGTTCATATACTCGAGTTCATCCTCTAATTGTTATTATTTGTAGTTGGCGCCGACGAGTACCTACAACAGCCACTAAAGGTCTTCTTGCAACTTCGCGGCATATGACGACAGAGGCGAAGGGAGCACCAACCAGGTAAGATTCCAAGCACATCCATGATCATTGCAAACACATGCATATATCTAACCGTTCATGATGATTGCAATCGCACATGCATATCTAAAGATTTCAAACATTTGACTTGGTATGGATACATACTGTATTCGATGCCAGTCAAGGGGAAGGTCTATGATGTGGACATGATCAACCGCCAGCTTATACAGTCTCACGTAAGTACCATCAAGGCCCTAAAAGGAGGTGAATGATCATACATTTAAAAAGTATCGGTTCATCTGTACGCGGTTAATAATTTTTTTTCTACTTCAAGAAAATGGTCATACATTTTAAAAGGTTCATCTGTATAAAAATGTCTATACTCTTTAATCGAATTTGTGAAATTCAAAAGGAGATGAAAACGAAAAGATAAAAAAATACTATGTGTTAAATATGTTTATTTTCACCACGTGATACATGTGGTAAGCAATCCAAACAATTCAAAAAAAATCTTACAAACTTAATGAATTATAAAATAAAATTAAAAATAAAAATGAAACAAAAAAGTAAAAGAGGTTCAGATCAAACAAAAATACAGGGAAAAGAAAAGCCCGACAGATAAAAAATAGAGAAGTGGAATTACTACATTGGTCGGACTTCTATTCATGGGTGCGTCTGTACATCGGTTACCGCAAGACTGAGCGGGCGCTCACCTGAAGTCGATCTTATACGGGCTATATAATTGCATTGCTTCTTTTCCGTTGTAGTTGTCTGCCTCGAGTGGAGCTCCATTGCAGTTTTTAGATATATGGGTCACAGTCTCACACATTAAAAAAGTGTTCATGCAAAGTAATAGTTTGTTTGAAATTTTTAAGAAAAAATATTCATACAATTAAGAAATAATCCCTGACATTTTAAACATGTTCACATATTTCAAAAATATGTTCATGAATTTTTCGAAATGTTCATGCAAATGTAAAAATTTGTTCGCGTAATTTAGAAAAATGTTCATACCAGTCATAAAATTGTTCATGACATTTAAAGGTTGCTCACGCATTAAAAATACCTTCAAATTATTTTCAAGAAATGTTCATCAAATGTAATAAATTGTTCGTGTAACTTTGTATGGTATGACTCAAAAAAATTGTTCATGATCTTTAAAATATGTTCACATGTTTAAAAATGTGCACTTGATTTTCTTTAAAAATATTAGGCGTATTCTTAAAATGTTCAGCATGTATTTAAAAATGTTCAACATGAATTTAAATATGTTCAATATGTATTCCAAATATTTTAAAACCATTATTTAAAATATGTTCAATGTGTATCTGAAAATTGTTCAACTTGTGTTCAAGAAATGTTCAACGTGTATGTGAAGAAAGTGATAAACGTTTTTTTGAATTGGAAAATGAAAAGCGAAAGGAGAAGGAAATAGATATAATAGAAAGACAAAATAGTCATTCAAAATGAAATATAAAAAATATTAAAAAAATTGTAAGAAAACTTCAAAACCGATTAAGAAGAACATAGAAATAAAAAATGGTAGGAAACCTTCCGAAAATTGGAAGGAAGGTTCCTAGAACCATTAGTAAAACTGGAAAAATGGTTGGACTGGCTCCCATAGAGGTGTTTGTGGGCGTGCACTCAGCATTTCTCGCAATAAAAAAGATATAGCACTGGTACCAATTCATCGCCTTATCCAACGAATAGTCCGTAAAACCTGTAGTGGGAGCGCTTGCGCATTGCTCGCTCATGTTGCTTGCGAAAATCACCAAAGTTTTCTCCTGACGAAAGAAAGACAGCTCAAAAAAAAAGACAGCTCTAGCTTGGTAAAAGAGTCAGCCACTATTTCATTTGACAAATCTTGAAATGTTTGTGAAATAAAAATATCACGAATTATAAAATATGTTCATGAATTTTAAAAATACTTATTTATTTTAAAAAGTGGTCTACAATTTTTTTTAAAGACATGAATCAAAAAGATATTCATCAATATTTTTGAAAAATGGGCACTGATGATAGAAAAAGAACCAGCAAAGAAGGCATTACTACTTTATGTCCACAAAACAATACAAAATGTGCAAGTTTACGTACATCCAAACGCTTCAGAACTCATTTCATGTTGCAGTCATAAAATTGGATAGTACACTTTGGATGAAAAAAAATCAGTTCCAAAACAGGTAGCAAATCATTATGTTGAACAAAGAAAACGCCAACTAGTTCTCCAAATAATACATATTGCTCTGTCCTTTTTCTTTCTCTGAAACAGTTCTTCATGCGGCCACGAAGCAAGGTTGACCAATCATTGTGACACACTTCCTAAAGTAGACGATATATATTTGATGTACTCTGTTTTGACGTTCTTCATCCTTAAGACTACCTCGCTCATAGGTATCCTATCTCCAGGTGAGTCACTGGAGCAAAGCAAACCAACCTCTAGTATTGGCACAAGAAAGCTAATGTTCATGTCAAAGCATTGCAGTAGCCGTCTATCCATGACATGAACAAGTTGATCTGCCTGAAACAATTGATGAACCCATCGTCTAAGGCTCAGTCCTCCAACAAACATAGCATCCGTTGGCCTCTTGCCAGTAAAGACTTCAAGGAGCATGATGCCGTAGCTGAACACATCGCTCTTTCGTGAAGCTTTCCCGTATGACCCATACTCTGTGCAAAAAGAAGGATAAATGCACATTTCAACTGAAGTGACGAATATTAGTTAATTGGTGGCTTAACAAGAAATTGATACATTGAGCAAGATAATAAGTACTAAGTACCTGGTGACATGTACCCAATAGTGCCATGCATGTTAATGGAGAACGCAGAGTTATCATCAGCTTGTAGTAGTCTTGCAATGCCAAAATCTGCCACATGCGCCATCATGTCCTCGTCAAATAACACATTGCTTGGCTTCAAGTCGCAGTGCAAGACGATTTCATGGTAACCATGGTGTAGATATTCCATTGCCATTGACACCTCAAGCATAACGCACAGTCTCTCGCGGAACCCGAATTGTGTTTCGCCCTGTTGTGAGCAGTGAAGCAATGTCTCTAAATTGCCATTTGGCATGTATTGTAGCACCAACGCTCTGAAATCCATGTTAGAACATGTCGTGATTATCCGTATCAGGTTGCGATGCCGCGCCATGCGGAGCACACGGCACTCGGCCTCGAAGCTTCTAATGGCACACATGGACCGCATGTCAAGAACCTTTATTGCAACCGTCAAACCATCGCTCAGTTGTCCCTTGAATACCTTTCCGTGGCCTCCATATCCCAACATGTAATCTTCACTGAAATTACCAGTGGCACGAACAAGCTCTAGGTGTGAGATTAACTGATGGCTTGCTGGAGCTGTCAGGTCATTGGAAGATTTGGTCTTGCCGTTGTCGACTTTATTTCTCCACGATATGCAGTACAATAAAATTACAATAATGACAAAAGCTAGCGTGACAGCTGAGAGTAGGATTATTAGAAGGTTGTACTTATTACTGGAAGTGGTACTTACTGCTGAAGCACTACCTTGGGGTTTCAAAAATGGTTGGCATGGAGGCAGAGGGAAGCCGCACAAGCCAGAGTTGTTTGCATATTGGCTCTCCGGGAAAGTGGCAAGGGATCCCATCTCCGGTATTGGTCCATTCAGCCTATTGTATGATAGATCAATCTCCGACAACGATAGCAACGAAAATGAACTGGGGATTGGGCCTTCCAACTTGTTGTGTGACAGGTCAAGCATACCTAAATTCTTGGAACCTGCAAGCTCTGCTGGGATGGCACCAGAAAGTCGATTTTGCCGAAGATTCATGATCGCTAGATAGTTCATCTTACCAAGTTCCTTGGGGATCTCGGAGTCAAGCTTGTTAAAGGACAGGTCCAAGAATATCATGGAGCCATTGCTTTTCAAAGTGTGCTCTCCGCTATCCAGGATGTATAACCGTGTGAAGTTGCACGTATTCTTGCTAGCCATCCGGTTTAGTTGCTCCAAACGGACGCTGCCGATCTCAAGCAGGCTCCCCGCGCCGCGACATTTGCTGCTCTGCTCGTCGTTGCGCAAGTATATATGTGGCCGCACTGTCATGAAGCCGATAGCCACCTTCCCGGACTGCCTCGCCAGCTCCGGTGGTATCGATCCGCTTAGCTGGTTGTCGTTCAGATCGAGCCAAATTAAACTCTTGCAGTCTCCTAGCTCCGGCGGCATACGCCCTGAGAAGGAGTTGTTGTTGAGCTTCAAGATTGCAAGGTTGTCTAGCCGCCCCAGCCAAGCCGGCACCGACCCAGAGAGCCGGTTGCTCCCGAGCGCTATCCATTTCAGATTCTTGCAGTTCATCAATTCCGACGGGACGCTGCCAGTGAGCGTGTTGTGCTCGAGGATGAGGTGCTCGAGTCCGCGAGCACCACCGAGCGACACCGGAATCTCACCCTCCAATTTGTTCTCCCACAGGATGAGGTCACGGAGACGAGCAAGGCTGCCGACGGATGTGGGGATGGAGCCATTGATGTAGTTGAGACTGAGGTCTAGAGACTCGAGGCTTTCACAGTTGGAGATCGTCGCCGGGATGCCGCCGGTAAGGTAGTTGCTCTGCAGGTAGAGCACCTCGAGCTTGGACTTGGAGCCGGTGTTCGGGCAGAGTGAGGATGGTATAGCGCCGGAGAGCTCGTTCGAGCTGAAGTCCAGCATCCTCAGATTGGCAAGCCGACCTAGAGAGTCAGGCATGGAGCCATGGAAGTGGTTGAGTGATAGAGTGAGCCACGAGAGCCGTGGGAGCTCAGCGAGTTCGTCGCCAGGGAGCTCACCGGAGAAGTTGTTGTTCGACAGGTTGAGGTAGGAGAGCGACGCGAGCAGCGTGATGTCCGGCGGAAAAGCGCCCTTCAAGTGGTTGCTGGAGAGGTTGAGCGAAACAAGAGCAGTGCAGCCGGACAGGACCCCGGGCAGCACCTCGCCGGAGATTAAATTTCCGGATAGATCAAGTGACTCCATCCTGGAACAGTTGGTGAACGCCGGGACCTGGAGTGGCCCGGAGATCGAGTTCCAGGCGAGGTTCAGCCGACGGACTCCCCCCATCCAGCTGAGATCGCCGTCGCCGGTGATGTTGTTGTCCGACAGGTCAAGGACATCCAGGCGGGCAAAAATGTCCCCGCCATCTCCCTTCCCGCCGCCACCGGCAACGAGTGCGTTACCAGAAAGGTTCAGCTCCCTCAGCCCGTCGCACGCGCCGGCGAGCGCGCGGGCGTCAGCTATGGATCCTCTTAGTGCCCTGTTGCCGGACAGGTCCAGGTGAGCCAGCTTCTGGCCGCACCGCGAGACCACGGCGCCCCCGCCGCTTGCGAGCGAGCCGCTCACGTTGGCGTCTCGCAGGCTGACGACCTCGACACCATCCAGCTGCAGCAGCGTGCCGGCGACGGCGCGGAAGTCGACGTCGAGTGGGACCGCCGAGAGGGAGAGCGACACGAGCCTCTTCCCTCCCCTGACGCACGCGGCACCAGGGAAACTGCACGCGCCGTCGCCACGGGTCCATCCCCCCAGCTCCCCACGGTTCCGTACCGCCGCCTTGAACCGCTCCAGCAGCTGCTCGTCGACGCCGTCGTCGGCGGCCACCAACACCGGATCATTAACGAGCAGCAGTAGCAGCCCCGCCAGTGCCAGGCACAGAGCAGTACCCATAGTAGCGCCGACGCCCAGCGCTCAGCTATGAGAATGTTTACAGTAGTCCTTTTGGGTTTCTGGACCGGATGAGCTGCACTGAGTGAACACTTGTGTAGCAAGCAGTACCAGTAGGTATGATCGTTAGTGCCGCCGGTGTGGGTGGCTCGTCGTGTTCTAGCTGGGGACAATTCGTACGTTTATATGCGCCATGATCTGTAAAATCGATCTTTTCCTGCCTGATGTACGTAGGTGGTCCTGTATGTGGTGCCGAATTTTGCTGGTCCTCAACAGTCGACGTCGTCAATCGAATTAGTGCAGATCATCATGTATCATGTATACAAATTGAGTTGCTTCCTTGAAAGAGGACACGTACGCGTTGATGAAAAATGATTATCTATACGTGTGTGGATCCGATATTCGACGTGTTGGAGAAAAATGTGCATGCACCCATTTTTCATGATATGCACGTGAAACATATGATACTCTCTAAAACAAGATGATTCCTCAAGGAATTCAATAAATATCTGAGGGTACGATCTTCTTCTATTGTTACACTGTAAAACCTTGTCACTACAGCAGAATTGTTCATGGCCGTTGGACCAAAAATCACTTAGTACGGGACCTCTCTCTAAACGCCATGCTAATGCAAGCTTTATGCTGAAATGTTTTATGCTTCTCTTATAGACCAATATTTCTACTAGCATTCTTTCCGCAGAAAAATAAAAAAGTTGTAGCATTCTCTTCCTGCCAAACGCCGCCGTCCGTATGCTGACACCAAACATGCGACGGCTGCGCCATTGGAGGCAGCTACGCAGGCGAGTTTCCCTCCATTGGAGTTTCCCGCGTGCCCCGTTCCCACATTCGAGCTTTCGCCCCATTGCCTGTCGTCTATTCATCTATGAAGGCAACAACGCTTCTACTAGCGATGACCACCACTCCTCCCCCTTAGCCTCAGCATCGCCCCTCTCCAGTGGCGAGCTCAAAGTAGACCACATGCGCTATACTGCCCTGAGTGAACTCTTGTAGCAGTAGCACGTATAGTAGGTACTATTATCGTTAGTGCCACCGGTGGGTAGCTCCTCGTGTTCTTATAGAGGAGAATTCGTACGTATGCATCATGACGCGTCGTTACTGGTCCTGTACGTGGTGCCGAGTTTCGCTGGTCCCTCAAAAGTCGACGTCGTCAATCACATTAGCGCAGATCTACATACGCGATTACGTGTCTTGGAATCTTGACGATTAACATCGTGTATCATGCATGTACGTCGTGAATCAAAAGCACTCTCACGCGCATTGCTTTGTACAAAAGCTAGCTCGTTCTCCGTGGGAACCAGCATGCAGGAATTTGAAATCTGGGCACCGTACATGTATGCTTGCGCAACGCCTCGATGAAGCACAAGCAGTTCACACAAAACCAAACAAGTTCTGAATTAGTTTATTAAATTCTTCGAATGTCCTTTGCCAGAATATTTGTTACGCTTCTCTATTAGACCAACGCTCACATACATTCACCCCAACGCTCACATACACGCACACCTATGACTGCACGGGCACACACATCTTACCGTTATGAGCAGATCATTCTTACACTAAAAGAACAATCTCGAATAATTAGAATAAATCCAGGAAATTTTGAACATCGTGGCAAGTTAAGGATTTGAACCCGGAAGGACGAATTCCACCACAACGAACCTAGCAAATTGAGCTAGACTCAGTTCACAGTTGCCTTATGTTTGATAGTACTATGATAGGCCATCACATGTTACGTTGCATAACCAACGATTAAAAGGGCAGTATACATTCTTGAAAAAGAAGTGGGTGGGTGGGGGGTGGGGGATGAGACTTGCCTGCTCCCTGCTTGTGCGCCTATCCGTGCTCCCGCATACGTGGCTTGATTTGATTGGAACAAAATAAAGTCCGGCCCCACACCCTTAAAATCAGGGGGAAAGATGATTAGATTAGAAAAAAAAAAAGAAAAAAGACAGCCGTAGGATGAGGTGGGAACACGGATGGGAGCATGGAAAGGGAGCAGGCAAAAGAAAACGATAGGTGTAATTTGGGCTATCTTAGTTGTCCATCCCACTAATTTCAGTATTATAATATAATGTAGTGGTATACTGGAAAAAGGATACTTGATGTGTAGGCCTAAAAGATTTACATGATGGAATGTGTCTATGTACCCTTACAGGGGAAGGGGAAGGTCAACGAGATAATGATCGACCTTATTTGACATATTGGCTCCAAGGCATGGCGAGAGTTCCTCCGGTGCACCCTTTTTAAATATCTAGAAGTGGTTAAAATTATGAAAAAAAAAAACAATGCCCACTAATGATACATGCATCTATCATATAAAAAATCTTAATCCAAACTCAGTATGAAGTTTGAGACACTAATTAAAAGAAATTTTTTGATGTTTAATAATGTTAATGTGATGAATTCATAACCCAATTCAAACTAACTTTGTCCTCCTTTTCCTAGGGATGTATTCTCAATTTTGATTTGAAATTTTTATCTTGATGGATATATATTGTGTCTTTGCTAATGCCAATCAATTTTCTCATACATGGTGAGGCCTTTGTTGTTTATCATCCAAGGTAATGTCAGGTTTGGGAGTACCCTTGACTCTCGGAATTTGTCACTGATCATTCTTTCTCCAGTCTCTGTTCCTTCTTTCTTCAATCTTCATTTTCTTTTTATTCGTCCTCAATCTCTCTTTTGTTGTTCTTCACTCTTCTTGTCTAAGTGGATAGTGAACATGTGTTTGTAGGTGATAGAGTATGCTATGTGATAGTAATAGATAAAACACCCATATTATGTGAAGTGTTATATAGAACGTTTATTGCAGATCACTGACTTATAGAAGAGCCAGTTCCTACGGAGGTCGGGGCGAAGAGAGATCTTACCAGATCGAAGCAGGTCAGCCCCCAAAACTTTACCGCCTTCAAAATGGTTTCTCGGCTGTTTGTCCAGTCTATTTTTTCTTCTTCCCATTTTCCTCTTCAGCTGTTCTCTTCTGCTCAAGCGATGCACGTTCTTCAATTAACAAAAATCGACCCTGGAAGAACGGATGCATTTTCCTACTTTCTGACTGAGGCCGTTTATCCCTTCCTCCAGCCTCGGTCCAAACAAAATCGACTAGGACTGGACGAAACAGCCGAAGCGACTTCCAGCGAGGGACGGGAGTCAATTAGCAACATGGACACATGTCATGGGGCTACTGGACCAAAATTCGACTGAGAGCCGAATACAGTATAATAAAACCAGTGGACTGATCCTTGCCATGTTTGATGCCCATGAACAACGATTTTTTTCCACAACTGAACTAATGCATTCACACTGTTCACTGGCCCACAGCCATCCCCCGTACAATTATATCGTATTCCCGTGTATCGAACTTTCAAACTGATTGCAATGCAATTGTTGTCACAGATCCCCGCGGGGTTACATGTTTGATGCCCATGAACGATTATTTTCACAATTGAACTAATGCACTCACACTGTTCACTGACCCACACCCATCACCCATACAATTCTATTGTATTCTCGTGTATCAAGCTTTCACACTGATTGCAATGCAGTTGCTGTCACATATCCCCGTGGGGTAACGTGAGAGATACTACTACAACTTGTCCGGTCCAGCTGTCGCAGTGTCTAGGATACTCCAACTTGTATACTAGTACTAACAATTTGTTTTCTCTCGAATACTATACTTGTACTACTCCCTCCATCTAGATGTGTAAGTCATCTTACGAAAACCAAATAATCCCAAAACACTTAGGCGCGGTGCATTAAATTCTACCTCGTTTCTTGTTTCTTGACATATCAACCAATAAGAGATGAGGGTGTGCATGCTTTTAATGACTTGAGACTATTAAACACGACATGCAGTGGTTAGTTCATTGCATGCAATACTATTAATTAGCAAATAGACATTAATGTCTCTCGTTTTTCTCTCCTCCTTGGTCGCGGTGCATAGCCTAAGATGACTTACTCACCTAGACGGAGGGAGTACTAACATAGCCTAGTTGATTAGAATGTACTCCATCTATAAAGTAATATAAAAATCAATTAGATTACTAACGCCTTGTTTGGATTAGGAAAGTTAGGGCCAGTTCTTTTGCTAGTTTTCTTGGGCTTCTAGAATAAGCTACCCCCTACCTAGCTTATTCTAGAAGCCCAATCCAAATTTTCTTTTTAAAAGCCTACTTGTCAAGTCTTAACTACTAGGCTTCTAAAAACATAAATTTGGTTGGGCTTCTAGAATAAGCTGCGAGCTAGGTAGGAGGCAGCTTATTGCAGCTTATTCTAGAAGCCATCAAAAGAACTGGCTCTTAAATGGGTTTACCAGTAAACGGGTCTTATCAGCGTTTTTACAAAAATAAGTTTCCACGGAGGGTTTTTGTTACGATGGGTCTATGGAATAATTTATTTGGGTGAGCAAACAGTAAAATAAGTTTTGGGATAAAGAATGTTTGGATTAGCACCCGTGGTAGTCGTCCACACCACACGGGAGTTTGTTGAGAAAAGGCGTGGAGCAAAAAAAAATGTTTTATGTGATCGTGTTTCTAAAAAACAGAGTAATAGTCGTTTTTCACAAGACGTGTTTTCCTGGCTTTGTGGAAATCGAGTTGTACTTATCCACGTTTTTGTTGGGCCACCCAAATGTGATTTTCGTTTGTTAGGCGGTTATATAAGATGACGGGAAACTAGCTCTGATAAAACCACGTATACAAACAATCACTAAAGTAGTGATCTATATTTTGGAAGTGCTCTTGTGAGCTTGAGCCACATGCACCCTTTGCTATAGTAAAATGGAAAAAATTATTTAAAAAGTTCAAAAAACAGAATTTTTTGACAACAAACATTGATGTCTTTTTCACATGCGTGCAAAATTTCATGACAAAATGACATTCATGCAGGTCTCGCTGAAAAAACAAAATCGATGCTCCAAAATGCTTTCAAAAACAGTTTTTTCTCGAGCATGATTTTGTCTTTTATGCTGAGGCCTCCACAAATGTCATTTCATCACAAAAATTGACACGCATGTGTAACACATCAATGTTTGTTGCCAAAAACCAGATTTTTTTTGAATTGTGTAAATGTTTTTTTTCGATTTTACTGTAGCAAAGGTGCATGTGAGCTCGAGCTCACATACTCCATGTCCTCTATGAGGGAGTAGTGGTTATTATTTATTGAAGACCCTCTTGACCAACTGACCAAGACCCAATAATCTGACATCCCATGTTACTTCTGACTAGTCAATCAATCATTTCGCCCAAATAAGTGATATTATTCTCTGTATCGATCCGGTTTTAGTAGCCCGTTATCTTGGTTTAGCTACAAGCGAAACCATTTTTCACGTGTCTTAATCACCGGTCAAAAGGAATCTGGAGAGGCAAGAAGAATCTGCACGTTACACACAAGTTGTTGAAAGTTGAAAATACTACTACTACTGTAAACATTTTCTCACCGACGCGCCGCCGACAGCTGAGCTGAGCAGTAGCGGCCGGCCGCGCTACTATGGGCACTGCTTTGTGCCTGGCGGTGCTGCTACTGCTGCTTCTCAATGCTCCGGCTTCTGAGGCGGCGGACGACGACGACGAGCAGCTGCTGGAGCGGTTCAAGGAGGCGGTACGGAACCGCGGGGAGCTCGGGGGATGGACCCGCGGCGACGGCGCCTGCAGGTTCCCCGGCGCGGCGTGCGTCAGGGGAGGGAGGAGGCCTGTATCGCTCTCCCTCGCGGGGATCCCACTCGACGTCGATTTCAGCGCTGTCGCCCGCACACTGCTGCGGCTGGGTGCTGTCGAGGTCGTCAGCCTGCGAGGTGTCAACGTCAGCGGCTCGCTCGCGAGCGGCGGCGGCGGCGCCGGAGGGTGGAGGTGCGGCCAGAAGCTGGCTCAGCTCGACCTGTCCGGGAACATCATGCTGCGTGGATCCGTTGCTGATGCTCGCGCTCTCGCCGGCGCGTGCGACGGAGTGCGGGAGCTGAACCTGTCTGGTAACGCACTCGTTGGCGGCGGCGGGAAGGGAGATGGCGGGGACATCTTTGCCCGCCTGGATGTCCTTGACCTGTCAGACAACAACATCACCGGCGACGGCGAGCTCAGCTTGATGGGTGGTGTCCGCCGGCTGAACCTCGCCGGGAACAAAATCTCAGGTGCTCTCCCGGTCCCGGTATTCCCCAATTGCTCCAGAATGGAGTCACTTGATCTGTCTAGAAATTTAATCTCCGGTGAGGTGTTGCCTGGGGTCTTGTCCGGCTGCACTGCTCTTGCTTCGCTCAACCTCTTCAGCAACCACTTGGAGGGCGCTTTCCCGCTGGACATCGCGTTCCCGACGTCGCTCTCCTACCTCAACCTGTCAAACAACAACTTCTCCGGTGAGCTCCCTGCCGATGCATTCATTGGGCTCCCGCGTCTCTCGTCGCTCTCTTTATCCTTCAACCACTTCAGCGGCGCCGTGCCTGACTCTCTAGGCAGACTTGCCGATGTGAGGGTGCTGGACCTCAGCTCGAACGAGTTCACGGGCGCTATACCGCCCTCACTCTGCCCGAGTACCGGCAACAAGTCCAAGCTCGAGGTGTTGTACATGCAGAACAACTACCTCACCGGCGTCATCCCGCCGACGATCTCCAACTGCGAGAGCCTCAAGTCTCTAGACCTCAGCCTTAACTACATTAATGGCTCCATCCCCACGTCCCTTGGCAGTCTTGCCCGGCTCCGGGACCTCATCCTGTGGGAAAACAAACTTGAGGGTGAGATCCCCACGTCGCTAGCCAGTGCTCGCCGACTCGAGAACTTCATCCTTGAGTACAATGGTCTCACAGGCAGCATCCCATCAGAGTTTGTGAACTGCAAGAACCTCAGATGGATAGCCCTTGGAAGCAACCAGCTCTCTGGATCGGTGCCGGCATGGCTGGGGCAGCTAGACAACCTTACAATCTTGAAGCTCAACAACAACTCTTTCTCAGGGCAGATACCGCCGGAGCTAGGAGACTGCAAGAGTTTGGTTTGGCTGGATCTGAACGACAACCAGCTTAGTGGATCGATACGACCGGAACTGGCGAAGCAGTCCGGGAAGATGAACGTCGGCCTCATCGTCGGGCGGCCATATGTATACCTGCGCAACGACAAGCTGAGCAGCAAATGTCGCGGCAAGGGGAGCTTGCTCGAGTTCGCCAGCATCCGTTCCGAAGATGTAAACAGGATGGCTAGCAAGAAGCTGTGCAACTTCACACGAATGTACATGGGCAACACAGAGTACACTTTCAATCTCAATGGCTCCATGATATTCTTGGACCTGTCATTTAACAAGCTCGACTCCGAGATACCCAAGGAACTTGGGGCGATGTACTATCTGATGATCATGAATCTTGGGCACAATCTACTTTCTGGTGCCATCCCAACCCAGCTTGCAGGTGCCGAGAAACTGGCTGTGCTTGACCTGTCACACAACCGGTTGGAAGGCCCAATCCCCACTTCATTTTCTTCACTATCATTGTCGGAGATTGATCTATCATACAATAGGCTGAATGGATCAATACCGGAGATGGGATCCCTTGCCACTTTCCCGGAGAGCCAGTATGAGAACAACTCAGGCTTGTGTGGCTTCCCTCTGCCAATGTGCCAATCATATTCTCAACTCCACCCCCCACTAGTAAGCAACACCTTCAGTAATAAGTACCTTCTGCTAAAGATCCTACTCCCAACTATCACACTAGTTTTTGTTGTTATTGTTATTTTCTTATGCTACCCATCGATGAGAAACAAACTCAAGAAAAGCAGAATCAAAGCTTCCGATGATCCGACAGATCCAGCAAACCATCAGTTAATCTCACATCTTGAGCTTGTTCGCGCCACTAATAATTTCAGTGAAGATAACATGTTGGGATCTGGAAGGTGTGGAAAGGTATTCAAGGGTCAGTTGAGCAGTGGTTTGGTGGTTGCAATAAAGGTTCTTGACATGCGGTCCAAGCGTGCCTTTAGAAGCTTCAACGCAGAGTGTCGTGTGCTCCGCATGGCGCGGCACCGTAACCTGATACGAATAATCAACACATGTTCTAACATGGATTTCAGAGCATTGGTGCTAGAGTACATGCCCAATGGTAACTTAGAGGCACTACTTCACTTCTCACAAGGGGGCGAGAGACAATTCGGCTTCCGTGAGAGGCTGCAGATTATGCTCGAGGTGTCGATGGCGATGGAGTATCTACACCATGATTACCATGAAACTGTCTTGCATTGCGACTTGAAGCCAAGCAATGTGTTGTTTGACAAGGACATGATTGCGCATCTGGCTGATTTTGGCATTGCAAGACTACTACAAGCTGATGATAGCTCTGTGTTCTCCATGAGCATGCATGGCACTACTGGGTACATGTCACCAGGTACTTAGTACTAATTATCCTGCTCAATCTACTGATTTCTTGTTTTATAGTCGATTAACTATTATTGGTCAGTCATGTTGGAATTTGCTTTATCCTTTTCTTTCACAGAGTATGGGTCGTATGGGAAAGCATCACGAAAGAGCGATGTGTTCGGTTACGGAATCATGCTCCTTGAAGTTTTCACCGGAAAGAGGCCGACAGATGCTACGTTTGTTGGAGGACTGAGCCTTAGACGATGGGTTCATCAGTTATTTCAGGCGAATCAGCTTGTCCATGCCGTGGATAGACGGCTACTGCAATGCTCCGACATGGACATTGGTTTTCTTGCCCCAATACTGGAGGTTGGTTTGCTCTGCTCCAGTGACTCGCCACGCGATAGGATAACGATGAGCGACGTAGTCTTGAGGCTGAACAAGATCGAAGCAGAGTGCGCTAAAAATACAACATCTACTTCAGGAAGTGCGTCACAGTGACTGGCCGCACTTACTTCATGGCCACATGCAGGATTCTGGAGAAAGAAAAAGAAAACGGTGAGCAATAAATATCTGGATATACTTGGTAGTGTTTTGTTGTTGTTGTTCATCAGAACGATTTTCTACCGACTTTGGAGCTGAAATTTGTGTGTTCTTTCTTAGTCCCTCCTAGGTATCCTTTTTGTTTCATTTCTGAGTGTATTGCCCAATTGTATGCCAGCAGCAGGACATGATTCCTAAAGCGTTTGGCTGTTCATAAACTTGCACACTTACTATTTGTTTTGAGACATGAATATTGAATAGTATCACTTTCTTTGCTGGTTCACCTCATGAATATTGTTTTGAGACATGAATATTGATTAATACCTCTTACCGTGGCAAATGTAAAAAAAAAAACATGTCCTTGTCTGAATTCTCATCGTAATTATCATACTTCAAAACTTCAATCCATATCATGCTATCAACTTCACAACCGATTCGGTAGCCCTTGCTTTGCTTAAGGGCCACATGACATGCACAACAGTTCTTTTGAGAAAGGAAAAAAAGAAAAGGGGTGAGCAATATATCATTTGGACACAGCCTGTAGTACTTTGTTTGTTCAACACAATGATTTGCCACCGGTTTTGGAACTTAAATTTTGTGTGTCATTCTGCCATGTGTGCTTTGTACTGCATGAAACGAAACACAAAATGTTCACAGAGAAGTCGGCATGATGTCGATCATAATTAAACCTAGAAAACAGGGGTATAGTTTATCTCTTACGGAGGACAACAGGATCAGCCAATTTGTGCATGGCATTCATATAAGCCCATATTTCAGCTGTACAATCAGGAAAAATGCCGCTATATGTCATATAGTAGTATGCTGGAAAAACAGAGTGAATTTGCAGGACAAGGCGTACGATAAACCCTCATAATGCTTTACATATGGGAAAATGTCGATGTATCATTACAAGGAAAAGGAAAGATAACCTTGGTTTCTACAGATGTTGCCAGATCATTATGTTAGATGTGTATATAGTTTATTGTGTACATCCTCATTGTATAAGGAGCTTTTCTGCACTTTACCACATCTGTATTGAAGGAAATATGCCCTAGAGGCAATAATAAAGTTATTATTTATTTCCTTATTTCATGATAAATGTTTGTTATTCATGCTAGAATTGTATTAACCGGAAACATAATACATGTGTGAATATATAGACAAACAGTATGTCACTAGTATGCCTCTACTTGACTAGCTTGTTAATCAAAGATGGTTATGTTTCCTAACCATGAACAAGGAGTTGTTATTTGATTAACAAGGTCACATCATTAGTTGAATGATCTGATTGACATGACCCATTCCGTTAGCTTAACAGTTGATCGTTTAGTATGTTAATGCTTTCTTCATGACCCATACATGTTCCTGTAACTATGAGATTATGCAACTCCCATTTACCGGAGGAACACTTTGGGTACTACCAAACGTCACAACGTAACTGGGTGATTATAAAGGAGTACTACAGGTGTCTCCAAAGGTACTTGTTGGGTTGGCGTATTTCAAGATTAGGTTTTGTCACTCCGATTGTCGGAGAGGTATCTCTAGGCCTTCTCGGTAATACACATCACATAAAGCCTTGCAAGCATTGCAACTAAAGAGTTAGTTGTGAGATGATGTATTACGGAACGAGTAAAGAGACTTTCCGGTAACGAGATTAAACTAGGTATTGGATACCGACGATCGAATCTCGGAAAGTAACATACCGATGACAAAGGAACAACGTATGTTGTTATGCGGTTTGACCGATAAAGATCTTCGTAGAATATGTAGGAACCAATATGAGCATCCAGGTTCCGCTATTGGTTATTGACCGAGAATAGTTCTAGGTCATGTCTACATAGTTCTCGAACCGTAGGGTCCGCACGCTTAAGGTTTCAATGACGGTTATTATGAGTTTATGTATTTTGATGTACGAAGGAGTTCGAGTCCCGGATGTGATCACGGACATGACGAGGAGTCTCGAAATGGTCGAGACATAAAGATTGATATATTGGATGGTTATATTCGGACACGGAAAGGTTCGGAAGTTTCGGAGAAAACGGAGTGCCGGAGGGTTACGGAACCCCGGGAAGTTATGGGCCTTATTGGGCCAAGAGGGAGAGAGGGCTGCACCAAGAGGTGGTGCGCCCCCTCCATGGGGAGTCCGAATTGGACTAGGAGGGGGCAGCCCCCTTCCCTCTCCTCTCCCTCTCTTTCCTTCCCCTTCCCTCTTCCTAGTAGGACTAGGAAAGGGAGTCCTACTCCTACTAGGAGGAGGACTTCCCCCTCCTTGGTGCGCCCCAAGGCTGGCGGCCCTCCCCTTGCTCCTTTATATCACGGGGCAGGGGGCACCCTAGAACACACAAGTTGATCTACGGATCGTTCCTTAGCCGTGTCGGTGCCCCCTCCACCATATTCCACCTCGGTCATATTGTAGCGGTGCTTAGGCGAAGCCCTGCGACGGTAGAACATCAAGATCGTCACCACGCCGTCGTCTTGTGGAACTCCTTCCCGACGCTTTGCTGGATCGGAGCTCGGGGATCGTCATCGAGCTGAGCGTGTGCCAAGAACTCGGAGGTGCCGAGTAACGGTGCTTGGATCGGTCGGATCGTGAAGACGTCGACTACATCAACAGCGTTAACATAACGCTTCCGCTTTCGGTCTCACGAGTGCGTGGACGGACACTCTCCCCTCTCGTTGCTATGCCATCACCATGGTCTTGCGTGATCGTAGGAAAATTTTGAAATTACTCGTTACCCAACAGTGGCATCCGAGCCAGGTTTTATGCGTTGATGTCATATGCACGAGTAGAACACAAGTGAGTTGTGGGCGATACAAGTCATACTACCTACCAGCATGTCATACTTTGGTTCAGCGGTATTGTGAGATGAAGCGGCCGGACCGACATTACGCGTACGCTTACGCGAGACTGGTTTCACCGCTGTGAGCACTCGTTGCTTAAAGGTGACTGGCGGGTGTCTGTCTCTCTCACTTTAGTTGAACCGAGTGTGGCTACGCCCGTCCTTGAGAAGGTTAAAACGGAGTCTATTTGACGAAATATCGTTGTGGTTTTGATGCGTAGGTAAGAACGGTTCTTGCTCAGCCCGTAGCAGCCACGTAAAACTTGCAACAACAAAGTAGAGGACGTCTAACTTGTTTTTGCAGGGCATGTTGTGATGTGATATGGTCAAGGCGTGATGCTATATTGTATGAGATGATCATGTTTTGTAACCGAGTTATCGGCAACTGGCAGGAGCCATATGGTTGTCGCTTTATTGTATGAAATGCAAACGCCATGTAATTGCTTTACTAAGCGGTAGCGATAGTCGTAGAAGCAATAGTTGGCGAGACGACAACGATGCTACGATGGAGATCAAGGTGTCGCGCGGTGGCGATGGTGATCATGACGGTGCTTGGAGATGGAGATCACAAGCACAAGATGATGATGGCCATATCATATCACTTATATTGATTGCATGTGATGTTTATCCTTTATGCATCTTATCTTGCTTTGATTGACGGTAGCATTATAAGATGATCTCTCACTAAAATTATCAAGTAGTGTTCTCCTGAGTATGCACCGTTGCCAAAGTTCGTCGTGCGAGACACCACGTGATGATCGGGTGTGATAAGCTCTCGTCCATCTACAACGGGTGCAAGCCAGTTTTGCACGCGAGAATACTCGGGTTATACTTGACGAGCCTAGCATATGCAGATATGGCCTCGGAACACGGAGACCGAAAGGTCGGCGTGAATCATATAGTAGATATGATCAACATAAGATGTTCACCATTGAAAACTACTCCATCTCACGTGATGATCGGTTATGGTTTAGTTGATTTGGATCACGTGATCACTTAGATGACTAGAGATGATGTCTCTAAGTGGGAGTTCTTAAGTAATATGATTAATTGAACTTTAATTTATCATGAACTTAGTCCTGGTAGTATTTTGCAAATTATGTTGTAGATCAATAGCTCGCGTTGTTGCTTCCCTATGTTTTTATATGTGTTCCTAGAGTAAATTGTATTGAAAAATGTTAGTAGCAATGATGCGGATTGGATCCGTGATCCAAGGTTTATCCTCATTGCTGCACAGAAGAATTATGTCCTTGATGCACCGCTAGGTGACAGACCTATTGCAGGAGCAGATGCAGACGTTATGAACGTTTGGCTAGCTCAATATGATGACTACTTGATAGTTCAGTGCACCATGCTTTAACGGCTTAGAATCGGGACTTCAAAGACGTTTTGAACGTCATGGACCATATGAGATGTTCCAGGAGTTGAAGTTAATATTTCCAGCAAATACCCGAGTTAAGAGATATGAAGTCTCCAACAAAGTTCTAAAGCTAAAAGATGGAGGAGAATCGCTCAACTAGTGAGCATGTGCTCAGATTGTCTGGGTACTTCAATCGCTTGAATCAAGTGGGAGTTAATCTTCCAGATAAGACAGTGATTGACAGAATTCTCTAGTCACCATCACTAAGTTACTAGAACTTCGTGATGAACTATAGTATGCAAGGGATGACGAAAACGATTCCCGAGCTCTTCATGATGTTGAAATCAACGAAGGTAGAAATCAAGAAAGAGCATCAAGTGTTGATGATTGACAAGACCACTAGTCTCAAGGAAAAGGGCAAAGGGAAGAAGGGGAACTTCAAGAAGAACGGCAAGAAAGTTGCTGCTCGAGTGAAGAAAGCCCAAAGTCTGGACCTAAGCCTGAGACTAAGTGCTTTTGCTGCAATGGAACTGGTCACTAGAAGCGGAACTACCCCAAGTATTTGGCGGATAAGAAGGATGGCAAAGTGAACAAAGGTATATTTGATATACAGATTATTGATGTGTATTTTACTAGTGTTCGTAGCAACCCCTCGGTATTTGATACTGGTTCAGTTGCTAAGAGTAGTAACTTGAAACGGGAGTTGCAGAATGAACAGAAACTAGTTGAAGGGGAAGTAACGATGAGTGTTGGAAGTAGTTCCAAGATTGATATGATCATCATCGCACACTCCCTATACTTTCGGGATTAGTGTTAAACCTAAATAAATGTTATTTGGCGTTTGCGTTGAGCATGAATATGATTTGATCATGTTTATTGCAATACGGTTATTCATTTAAGTAAGAGAATAAATTGTTGTTCTGTTTACATGAATAAAACCTTATATGGTTACACACCCAATGAAAATGGTTCGTTGGATCTCGATCGTAGTGATACACATATTCATAATATTGATGCCAAAAGATGCAAAGTTAATAATGATAGTGCAACTTATTTGTGGCACTGCCGTTTAGGTCATATTGGTGTAAAGCGCATGAAGAAACTCCATGCTGATGGGATTTTGGAATCACTTGATTATGAATCACTTGATGCTTGCGAACCATGCCTTATGGGCAAGATGACTAAAGACTCGTTCTCGGAACAATGGAGCGAGCAAATGACTTATTGGAAATAATACATACTGATGTATGCGGTCCGATGAGTGTTAAAGCTCACGGCAAGTATCGTTATTTTCTGACCTTCACAGATGATTTGAGCAGATATGGGTATATCTACTTGATGAAGTCTGAAACATTTGAAAAGTTCAAAGAATTTCAGAGTGAAGTGAAGAATCATCGTAACAAGAAAATAAAAGTTTCTACGATATGATCGCAGAGGAAAAATATTTGAGTTACGAGTTTGGCCTTCAGTTAAAACAATGTGAAATAGTTTCACTACTCACGCCACCTGGAACACCACAGCATAATGGTGTGTCCGAGCGTCGTAACCGCACTTTATTGGATATGGTGCGATCTATGATGTATCTTACCGATTTACCACTATCGTTTTGGGGTTATGCATTAGAGACAGCTGCATTCACGTTTAATAGGGCACCATCTAAATCCGTTGAGATGACACCGTATGAACTATGGTTTAGCAGTAAACCTAAGCTGTCGTTTCTTAAAGTTTGGAGTTGTGATGCTTATGTGAAAAAGTTTTCAACTGATAAGCTCGAACCCAAATCGGAGAAGTGCGTCTTCATAGAATACCCAAAGGTAACTATTGGGTACACCTTCTATCACAGATCCAAAGGCAAGTTATTCGTTGCTAAGATGGATCCTTTCTAGAGAAGAAGTTTCTCTCGAAAGAAGTGAGTGGGAGGAAAGTAGAACTTGATGAGGTAATTGTACCTTCTCCCTTATTGGAAAGTAGTTCATCACAGGAATCAGTTCCAGTGATTCCTACACCAATTAGTGAGGAAGTTAATGATGATGATCATGAAACTTCAGATCAAGTTGCTACCAAACCTCGTAGGTCTTCCAGAGTAAGATCCGCACCAGAGTGGTACGGTAATCCTATTCTAGAAGTCATGTTACTAGACCATGATGAACCTGCGAACTATGAGGAAGCGATGATGAGCCCAGATTCCGCAAAAATGGTTTGAGACCATGAAATCTGAGATGGGATCCATATATGAGAACAAAAGTGTGGACTTTGATGGAGTTGCCCGATGATCGGCAAACCATATTATATAAATGGATCTTCAAGAGGAAGACGGACACTGATAGTAGTATTACTATCTACAAAGCTCGACTTGTCGCAAAAGGTTTTTGACAAGTTCAAGGTGTTGACTACAATGAGATTTTCTCAACTGTAGCGATGCTTAAGTCTGTCCGAATCATGTTAGCAATTGCCATAATTTATGAAATTTGGCAAATGGATGTAAAAACTGCATTCCTGAATGGGTTTCTGGAGGAAGAGTTGTATAGGATGCAACCAGAAGGTTTTGTCAATCCTAAAGGTGCTAACAAAATGTGCAAGCTCCAGCGATCCATCAATGGACTGGTGCAAGCATCTCGGAGTTGGAATATACGCTTTGATGAGTTGATCAAAGCGTATGGTTTCTCTGACTTTTGGAGAAGCCTGTATTTACAAGAAAGTGAGTGGGAGCACTACAGCATTTCAGACAAGTATATGTGAATGACATATTGTTGATCGGAAATAATGTAGAATTATTCTGCAAAGCATAAAGGAGTGTTTGAAAGGAGTTTTTTCAAAGAAAGACCTCGGTGAAGCTGCTTACATATTGAGCATCAAGATCTATAGAGATAGATCAAGACGCTTGATAAGTTTTTCAATGAAAACATACCTTGTCAATATTTTGAAGTAGTTCAAAATAGAACAGTCAAAGAAAAGTTCTTGCCTGTGTTGCAAAGGTGTGAAATTGAGTGAGACTCAAATCCTGACCACGGCAGAAAATAGAAAAGAGAATGAAAGTCATTCCCTATGCCTCAGTCATAGGTTCTATAAAGTATGCTATGCTATGTACCAGACCTATTATATACCTTGCTCTGAATTTGGCAAGGGAATACAATAGTGATCTAGGAGTAGATCACTGGACATTGGTCAAGAACATCCTTAGTGAGGACTAAGGAAATATTTCTCGATTATGGAGGTGATAAAAGAGCCCGTCGTAAAGAGTTACATCGATGCAAGCATTTTACACTGATCCAGATGACTCTAAGTCTCAATCTGGATACATATTGAAAGTGGGAGCAATTAGCTAGAGTAGCTCGGTCAAGAGCATTGTAGACATAGAATATTTGCAAAATAGATACGGCTCTGAATGTGACAGACCGTTGACTAAGCTTCTCTCACGAGCAAAACATGATCATACCTTAGTACTCTTTGGGTGTTAATCACATAGCGATGTGAACTAGATTATTGACTCTAGTAAACCCTTTGGGTGTTGGTCACATGACGATGTGAACTATGGGTGTTAATCACATACAGATGTGAATATTAGTGATGAATCACATGATGATGTAAACTAGATTATTGACTCTAGTGCAAGTGGGAGACTGAAGGAAATATGCCCTAGAGGCAATAATAAAGTTATTATTTATTTCCTTATTTCATGATAAATGTTTGTTATTCATGCTAGAATTGTATTAACCGGAAACATAATACATGTGTGAATATATAGACAAACAGTATGTCACTAGTATGCCTCTACTTGACTAGCTTGTTAATCAAAGATGGTTATGTTTCCTAACCATGAACAAGGAGTTGTTATTTGATTAACAAGGTCACATCATTAGTTGAATGATCTGATTGACATGACCCATTCCGTTAGCTTAACAGTTGATCGTTTAGTATGTTAATGCTTTCTTCATGACCCATACATGTTCCTGTAACTATGAGATTATGCAACTCCCATTTACGGAGGAACACTTTGGGTACTACCAAGCGTCACAACGTGGCGGGTGATTATAAAGGAGTACTACAGGTGTCTCCAAAGGTACTTGTTGGGTTGGCGTATTTCAAGATTAGGTTTTGTCACTCCGATTGTCGGAGAGGTATCTCTAGGCCTTCTCGGTAATACACATCACATAAAGCCTTGCAAGCATTGCAACTAAAGAGTTAGTTGTGAGATGATGTATTACGGAGCGAGTAAAGAGACTTTCCGATAGCGAGATTAAACTAGGTATTGGATACCGACGATCGAATCTCGGAAAGTAACATACCGATGACAAAGGAACAACGTATGTTGTTATGCGGTTTGACCGATAAAGATCTTCGTAGAATATGTAGGAACCAATATGAGCATCCAGGTTCCGCTATTGGTTATTGACCGAGAATAGTTCTAGGTCATGTCTACATAGTTCTCGAACCGTAGGGTCCGCACGCTTAAGGTTTCAATGACGGTTATTATGAGTTTATGTATTTTGATGTACCGAAGGAGTTGAGTCCCGGATGTGATCACGGACATGACGAGGAGTCTCGAAATGGTCGAGACATAAAGATTGATATATTGGATGGTTATATTCGGACACGGAAAGGTTCGGAAGTTTCGGAGAAAACGGAGTGCGGAGGGGTTACGGAACCCCGGGAAGTTATGGGCCTTATTGGGCCAAGAGGGAGAGAGGGCTGCACCAAGAGGTGGTGCGCCCCCTCCATGGGGAGTCCGACTGGACTAGGAGGCGCAGCCCCTTTCCCTCTCCCTCTCCTCTCTCTTCCTTCCCCTTCCCTCTTCCTAGTAGGACTAGGAAGGGAGTCCTACTCCTACTAGGAGGAGGACTTCCCCCTCCTTAGTGCGCCCCAAGGCTGGCGGCCCTCCCCTTGCTCCTTTATATCACGGGGCAGGGGGCACCCTAGAACACACAAGTTGATCTACGGATCGTTCCTTAGCCGTGTGCGGTGCCCCCTCCACCATATTCCACCTCGGTCATATTGTAGCGGTGCTTAGGCGAAGCCTGCGACGATAGAACATCAAGATCGTCACCACGCCGTCGTCTTGTGGAACTCCTTCCCGGCGCTTTGCTGGATCGGAGCTCGGGGATCGTCATCGAGCTGAGCGTGTGCCAAGAACTCGGAGGTGCGAGTAACGGTGCTTGGATCGGTCGGATCGTGAAGGCGTCGACTACATCAACCGCGTTAACATAACGCTTCCGCTTTCGGTCTACGAGGGTACGTGGACGGACACTCTCCCCTCTCGTTGCTATGCCATCACCATGGTCTTGCGTGATCGTAGGAAAATTTTGAAATTACTACGTTACCCAACATGTATATATACTGGCCGTTGGCCCTCAGTAAAGCTTACTTGTTGTTTATCTAACATGGTATCAGATGTTAGGTTCCCCTCCCTCCCGCACGCTGCAACTCCGTGCTAGCTCCTCCCCCGACCCATCCACTGCCAGGTCCGGCTCTCCTCGCCGCGGATCCGGCCACCCCGGCTCTCCTCGCCGCGGATCCGGCCACCCCGGCTCTCCTCGCCGCGGATCCGGCCACCCCGGCTCTCCTCGCGGCTCTTCTCGCCACGGATCCGGCCACCCGCATCGCGCCCGTGCTGCAACCGCCCGTCGCGCCATCTCCGCCCGCGAGCTGCTCCGCTGCGGCAGCTGCTGCTGGCCGTGCGCGCCGCGGGCAGCTGTTGGCTCCCGCTGCTCCGGCCGCCGCCCGGCTCCCTCGGCCCCGGCCACCTGAACGCCGCCCTCGCCGCCCCGCCGCCCGGCCCGTCTGGACGCCGCCCGGGCTACCCCCGCCTAGCCGGTCGCTCCTCACTCGGGCGCGTGAGGGTCTGCTGCTGCTCCTCCCGCGGGCGCGTGCGCTCCTAAGCGCTCTGGCCTGGTTCGATCCTGACTACGGGATATCTCAGTATGTCATCTTCGGGCTATGTGGCTGTTCCTCGCTGCTCGGTGATCTTTGATGGCATCAACTATGTTGAGTTTGTGGGTTTCATGTGTATTCATATGCGCGGCCTTCTGCTGTGGGGCGTTTTCTCTGGCGAGATACCTTGTCCGCCCTGCCCTGTTGCTCCGGTGGCTCCTGTGCCGCCGGTACCGCCGGTACTTGCTGCTGATGCGTTGCAGGCTGATCGGGATGCAGCCAAGGCTCTTGATGATGCTGTTGTTGATGCTTATGTTCAGCAGGTATCCGCATATTCTGATGCTCTCTCTGTCTACCGGGATGATCTATCTGCTTACACTCAGTGGTGCAATGATGATGCTTGAGCTGCTGCTGTTCTCACTGCGAGTGTTCTTCCTCAGTTTGCCTCGGAGTTCATGGGTCTCGGCACGGTTGCAGCGATGTGGTCCTATCTTTGTCAGCGCTATCAGCCCTCTGGCGATGCTCTCTACCTCTCTGTGGTGCGTCAGGAGCATGCTCTTCCGCAGGGTGACTCGTCTGTTGATGAGTTCTATTCATAGTGCTCTGCCATCTGGTGTCAGCTTGACTCACTGAGGACTGTTGTTTGTGGCACTTGCCATTGCTGTCAGACTACGCGGTCTGACTTAGAGTTTCAGAGGGTTCATGAGTTCTTATCTCGTCTTCGCTCCGAGTTTGAGCCTCGACGGGCTCACTTGCTTGCTCGTGGCCGTGTTCCTATCTCGGAGGTACTTGCTGAGCTTCGTGCTGAGGAGACCCGCCTTCGCTCTGCTGGGTTGCTTCTGGTTCCGTCAGTGTTGGCCGCCCGAGCTCCTGTGTCGTCTGCTCGCCCCACTGCTCCGCCGCTCCTGCCTACTCCTCCAGGGAGGGGGGGGGGGTGAGCCGTTCTCCATATGCTGAGAAGGACACGTCGCGCCGTGACACCGTCTGTGGTTATTGCTCCCGGTCAGGTCACCCAGAGTCTGATTGTCGTCAGAAGAAGCGTGACCAGAGGCGCTCCTCCTTCGGTGGGACTCTTGTGTCTTCCTCGACTCCGTCACTCACTGATCAGGACATTGTTCGCCTCAAGCGTCTTCTTGCTTCCTTAGGCTCCTCGTCGACTCCTTCTGCTGCTGCTGTGACTGCATCCCCGCTCTCATCGCCACCGGCATCTACACAGTCAAGTACATCTTCGTGGGTTCTGGATTCTGGAGCCTCCTTTCATATGTCTTCTGATTCTTCTGTGTTGTCTTCTCTCCGACCTCTTGATTCGCCTGTTAATGTTCTTACTGCTGATGGCACATCTCTTCCTGTTGCTAGTCGTGGTATTCTTTCCACTCCATCTTTTTCTGTTCCGAATGTTTCTCATGTTCCTCGCCTCACCATGAATCTTTTTTCCGCTGCCCAACTTACTGATTCTGGTTGTCGCGTCATTCTTGATACCGACTCTTGCTCCATTCAGGATCGTCGCACCAAGGCTTTGGTTGGTGCTGGCCCCCGGCGCCGTGAGTCATAGGGCCTTTGGGAGGTTGACTGGCTTTGTGTTCCTTCCGTTGCCACCACTTCTGCCAGCTCTCATGCTCTTGCTGCCTCTTCGTCTGCGTCCTTCCAGCAGTGGCATCATCGCCTTGGTCACATCTGTGGCTCTCGCTTATCTTCTTTAGTTCGTCAGGGCCTCCTAGGGTCTGTATCTGGAGATGTCTCCTTACATTGTAATGGTTGCAGACTTGACAAATAGACTCAGTTACCTTATCCTACTAGTGACACTACTAGGGAAAACCTTATACACAGAACTTTAGCAGCAGCGAGGGTCAAAAAAGCACGCTGGTGCTAACTAGCAGTAGCGCGCCTGGGCAAACCGCGCTGCAGATAAAGTTCTAGCAGTAGCGCGTGCTGCCCTAAACACGTTACTACTAAAATTCCCACGGCTTAGCCGATAGGCTTCACATAGTAGTAGCGACCTATAACGAACCGCCCTACCGCTACATTCTTTGTAGCAGCGCCTTTTATATTAAACTCGCTACTGCTAAAGGATATAAAATTAAATGGAAAGCAAATAGAAAGGTAATTGAAAATGAAAGAAATAGAATAAGGTGAAAGGAAAAAAATAAAATGTGAAAAAAACTAAATGGAAAAGGGAAAAAAGAGAAAGGAGTAGCAGTAGCGTGTATCCCAGAAAGCGATGTAGTAACGTAGCAGTAGCGCTCTTCCTGGAACGCGCTACTGCTACCTCGGACTTAACCGCGGGATTCGTCCTTCCCCACAGCCACTTCCCCAAATCCAACTGTCCACACTCTCATCGTCGCCGTCGCCCGTCGGCCGCCGCGCGCTCTCCGCACACCCTCTACGCCGCCCCGACCCCAGATTCAACGCCGCCCCCGCCCCCGACCTCAACGCCGCCCCGGACCGCCCCGACCCGACCTCGGCGCCGCCATCTGCAGCGCCCGAGCCCCGACCCTGACCTCGGCGCCGCCTGCCTCCTCGTCACAGCACCCGAGGTGAGCACGCCTGCTCCTCCTCTCCCCTACCTCTGCCTAGGTTTTTTTATTTTAGTTGCATCAAATTAGTTAGGGTTCATGTAAGAGTGGAAACAAATCGGATGCGGATGCGGCAAATGAGTTAGGGTTCATGTAAGTGTGGAAGCGAATCAAATTTCTAAGATGAATCATAAAGCGAGTAAAATTTGACCACTTATTTCACTTTATAGTTGGATAATTGGAATATCCGCTACCACTTTCCACCCCTATAGGTTCATCAAATTAGATGGTAATTAGGGCAGTAGTTCCTAGGTACTAATTAGTTAGTAAGAACTAGGTACTAATTAGGTATTAGAATATTTTTATTTATAGTAAGTTTATTTTTAGTAAGAACTAGTTGAATTAATAGAACTAGTTAGTAAGAACTTGTTGCTATTTTTTATTTAAAGCAATTTTTCCCGCATCGACGTGTACGATGCCTATCCCGCATCCTCGTCGTCGAGTCGGCGGAGGACGACACCTGCTTGACCAGATGGGCCATGTCCGGGACTGGGCTCCGCCGGGGTGGTACTGGGAGGCGCTACCTACCGGGGGGCGCAGGTTTGTGAGGAGCCAGCCTGTCGTTGACCCGAACCTTCTATGGTGGCGGTCGCGTGGGCCAGTGACGGTCCAGAGGCTCGAGGACTCCACGGAGGTGGTGCGTCACCGTGTCAGTGAGGAGGACGCGCACGTCCGTCGCTACTTGTTTGCGTTGGAGCACAGTTTCTCCAATACCTGGCAGGTTCTCCGAGGATCTCACCGAGCTATGATCCCGTGATGGTTCCTTCTCTGTGGGTGTCCACCGCCTGCCCGATACCCATCGTGTGCTAGGTTTTTAGTTGTATTAGTGATGTTATATGTATGACACTATTCGTGATGTATTAATGATAATATTCGACGATGTACGGACGCATGAGATGATTTACTTTTGCTTATTGAATGCATGCTAATTTGAGTCCTATAAGATATTTTGAAATGTATATCTTGTGTTGCTCAATATCCAAGTGGCCGGTCATGTTTGCAGGTTACACCTTCAAGTGGCCTATGTTTTGCCGGAGTGCTGATTCATTTCCGTTCCGACAAATTTCAGGCGCTCGATATGTCCTATTTTAGCAAAGGTCATGCCGGATTTTTCCGTGAATTTTGGCATGACTTGTGCCAGATTCTATGTAGGAAATATCGAGTGCCCCGGATTTGTGTGTTGAGTATCCTGGTAGTTGTCTTTGATCGATTTTCAATTAATGTTTTAACTATGAACATAGGAAATGTCTGACGACGAAAAGGATTTCGGTATTTGCAAATACTGCGAAGACGAGCGCGGCCTATGCGACGGAATCTTCCTAGATGATGATAGGCGCTTCAGCATCAAGCTGGACAAGAACTTCGAAGTGGATACAGTAAATCATAACGACAAGTCTTTTTTCGTAATTAAGCATGACATCTGCTTCATTTGTTTCAACTTATATTTTTTTTACTATTCTACTAGCGTATTCCCTGCCATGCAAGAGTTTTTGTATTGGATAAGATAGGTTTCAATCATACTACGGAGGTAAAGAAAGTTTATTTGAAGACCGAGCATGGTTATATTTTCCATGCAAAATTATACAATTCAGACGACTACACCTATTTTGGATGCAAAACATGGCGAGCACTATGCAAGACTTATGCATTTGAGCCTGATATGGTTATCACCTTTGATATTCGTCCGGAAGATGATATTGAAGGTAATACTGACATCTGGGTCGATGTGCAGACGCCTCCAGTTATACCGTTATGTAAGTTTCTCAACCATATTTATGTCTTTGATATTGTTTATTCAAAAATAGTTGACAACTAATTTGTATTGTCAGCTTATTTCGGTGCAAGCAAACATGTCCAGTGCTTGGTAGACAGGACCTACTACTGTCCCGAGGCTGAACTAAACTGCGAGGAGCTAAGTCATTATGTTTCATGGCTTGAGGATCTTGATACTGTCAAGACAAATTTTCTTCCTGGATTTAGAAATGTTAGTACTGAAAACGTGCGACCAATAGTGTTCGTAATGAACTACGGTCACATCTATTTAAGAAGGATGGTAAGATTTTTACTATTTGTACTCAGTGCATCTTTTCCATACATTATTTTTGAAGCTAAACTTCATTGCTAAGTATGTTACAATACGATGTTCTTCAACAGGGACTCCCGATGAATGTTGTGCCTTATGGGATCGAGACTAAAGGTACCATGAGTATTATCAGCTTACGGCCAAGATATCCTACAGATTACTTTAGTGCATTCAAGATTAGCGACGGATGCTTAATAGTGCAAGACTGGACCAAATATGTGATGGGGGAGCGCAGAGAAGTACAAGGGAGCAAACAGAGGCGCTACCCACGATTAGGAGACAGGTTCATCTGAATGCTCCAACTTGATCAAGGAAGAGAGCTACACATGTTTTATGTTGTTTTACCTAAGAGAGAGCAGCAGGAGTGATTAGCTAGCTAGAAATGAGTTTCAGGATGATGATGTGCAACACTATTACTATGATGATAAAATAGCTAGTGTTGGTGGTAATGACTATGATGATTATTATTAGCTACTGTTAGTGGTGATTAAAAAATACTGTTGGTGGTAATGACCATGATGATGATTAAATATCTTGTGCTGGCGGATTAGATTCAAGTGGAGGCAACATGTGATGCACATCGAAAGTACTACTAGTCCAAACTAGATCAAGTTTGGATTAGTAGTATACTTTTGACATGCACCACATATTGCCTCCACTTGAACCTAATCCACCTTTATTTGACACTGTTATGGACATAATGATGTAAACCTCATAACTGGTATTGTATCAATATTTGTACGATGGCGAATAAATAAAATAAAAATGAAAAAATAAAAAAAGAATACTAGTAGCAATGAAGAGAAAACACGCTGCCAGTAGTTACATTAGCAGTAGCGCTGGAGTGAACAAACGCTGCAGCTATTCGTCCTAGCAGTAGCGCGTGCGGGCACGCGTTACTGCTAAGAAGTAGCTGTAGCGTCTTATTAGTAGCGCGCCTACCCGCGCTACTAGCGAGCACAAAACCAGCGCTACTGCTAGGGTTTTCTCTAGTAGTGTGAGTCTGTATCTCAGTGTCCTTTTGACTTAGTTCATTCTGATATCTGGGGTCCTGCTCCCTTTGATTCGAAAGGTGGTCACCGCTACTATGTTTTGTTTATTGATGATTTCTCTCGCTACACTTGGCTCTACTTCATGAAATCTCGTAGTGAGGTTCTCCCTATATACAAACGTTTTGCTGCCATGGTTCACACCCAGTTTTCCATGCCCATCCGTACGTTTCGTGCTGACTCCGCTGGAGAGTATATCTCTCAGCTGTTGCGTTGTTTTCTCGCGGAACATGGTACTCTTGCCCAGTTCTCATGCCCTGGTGCTCATGCTCAGAATGGCGTTGCCGAACGAAAGCATCGTCATTTGCTTGAGACGGCTCGTGCGCTAATGATTGCTGCTTCCCTTCCACCCCGTTTTTGGGCTGAGGCTGTTTCCGCATCCACCTATCTCATCAACATTCAGCCATCAACTGCTCTGCAGGGTGGTATTCCTATGGAGTGTCTCACTGGTCGCTCTCCTGACTACTCAGCTCTTCGTATGTTTGGATGCGTGTGCTATGTTCTTCTTGCCCCCCGAGAACGCACCAAACTGACTGCTCAGTCGGTTGAATGTGTTTTCCTTGGTTACAGTGATGAGCACAAGGGCTATCCCTGTTGGGATTCTGTTGGTCGTCGTTTGTGCATCTCGCGTGATGTGACTTTTGATGATTCTCGCTCTTAATACCCCCGTCCTTCTTCCTCGAGCTTCTCTGTGGACGATATTTCCTTTCTTCTTCTCCCCGATACATCCCGCTATGTGCCTCATGTTTCACTTCCTCCACCTACACCTCTCATTCCTTCTTCTTCACCATCGACACCATCTTCCCCATCCTCCTCCTCCACATCTCCACCATCCTCTCCTGTTTGTCAACCTCTCTCACCGTTTCCTCTCCACTATACCCGTCGCCCTCGTTCTGAGGATGCTTCTCCTGATGCGCCTTCCATCTCTGGTGCTCTCCTTTCACGCCTCCCCCGGTTGATTACCTCTGTGCTCGGACTTGCCCCCCGCCTAATCGCTACTCTCCTGATCGGTACGGTCTCTCTGTTCTTGCTAAGCCCACTTCCTATCGTACTGCCATGACTCAGCCAAAATGGCAACTTGCGATGGCCGAAGAGCTTGCTGCCCTTGAGCGCTCCGGCACATGGGATTTGATTCCTCTCCCTACCGGTGTTCGTTCCATCACCTGCAAGTGGGTCTACAAGATTAAGACTCGCTCTGATGATTCTCTTGAGCGCTACAAAGCTCGTCTTGTGGCCCGTGGTTTTCAACAGGAGCAGGGACGCGTTTATGATGAGACTTTTGCTTCTGTGTCCCACATGACCACTGTCTGCACTCTCCTTGCTGTGGCTTCTGTTCGTCATTGGTCTATCTCTCAATTTGATGTCCAGAACGCTTTTCTCAATGGTGAGTTGCATGAGGAGGTCTATATGCAGCCACCACCGGGGTACTATGCCCCTGATGGTATGGTTCGTAGACTTCGGCGCTCCCTCTATGGTTTTAAACAGGCCCCTCGCACTTGGTTTGAGTGTTTTGCCTCTGTTGTGACTGCCGCTGGTTTCTTGTCCAGTGATCATGATCCCGCATTGTTTGTTCACACGTCTTCTCGTGGTCGGACTCTTCTCCTTCTCTATGTTGATGACATGATCATTACTGGTGACGAATCTGAGTACATTGCCTTTGTTAAGGCTCGCCTTCGCGACCAGTTTCTCATGACTGATCTTGGTCCACTTCGCTATTTTCCTGGGATTGAGATCTCCTCGACCTCTGATGCCTTCTACATCTCCCAAGAAAAATATATTCAGGATCTTCTTGCTCGCGCTGCTCTCGGTGACGAGCGCTCTGTTGTGACTCCTATGGAGCTCAACGTTCAGCTTCGTGCCTCTGATGGTGACCCTCTTCCTAATCCCACTCGCTATCACCATCTCGTTGGCAGTCTTGTCTATCTTGCTGTTACGCGTCCTGACATCTCCTATCCTGTCCACATCCTGAGTCAGTTTGTTTTCGCTCCCACCTCTATCCACTATAGTCACCTCCTCCCTGTTCTACGATATCTTCGTGGCACGATCTCTCAGCGCCTTTTCTTTCCCCGCTCCATCTCTCTTGAGCTCTAGGCCTACTCTGATGCTACCTGTGCTAGTGATCCCTCTGATCGACGATCGCTATCTGCTTACTGTTTCTTGGTGGCTCTCTTATTGCCTGGAAGACAAAGAAGCAGACTGCAGTTTCTCGCTCGAGTACAGAGGCTGAGTTGCGCGCCATGGCTATGTTGACGGCTGAGGTGATCTGGTTACGGTGGTTACTTGAGGACTTTGGTGTGTCTGCTACTACCTCAACTCCTCTACTGTCCGACAGTACCGGTACTATCAGTATTGCGCGTGACCCGGTGAAGCATGAGCTCACCAAGCACATTGGTGTGGATGCCTACTTTGTGCGTTCTGCTGTGCAGGATCAGACTCTCGCTCTTCACTATGTGCCCTCTGAGTTACAGTTGGCTGATTTCTTCATGAAGGCTCAGACTCGAGCGCAGCATGGGTTTTTCCTCTCCAAACTTAGTGTTGTTAATCCACCATGAGTTTGAGGAGGGGTGTTAGATGTGTATAGTTCATTGTGTACATTTCCATTATATAAAGGGTTTTTCTGCACTTTACCACATCTGTATATGTACTGGCCGTTGGCCCTCAGTAAAGCTTAGTTGCTGTTTATCCAACACATTAAACCCTCCACAAACAGTAGAGCAGCAGATTTATTACAGATTTCAGTCTGCTGACAACAAATCACCTGAATGTGAAGTAAAAAGCGTCATCCAATAAGGCATATTATACAATATAACCACCACAACACAAAAAACCAAAGAAGAAATGCAGAATAATGCAGTCTTTGTTGCTTCAATCCTTCTTCTGGATCCTGAGCGTGAAGGCCTGGAGGGATAGGAGCACTTGCTTGATCCGCTCTCTGATTTCGGCGTCAATCAGATTACCATCACTGTCAAACTTGGGCGGCTGCTGAAATGCTTGGACGAACAGCTCTGGCTTGTTGATGAAATGAAGATCTAAGAACACCCGGACTTGCCGGAGATGGTACTGCGATCTACCTCCTCCAAAGCCAACTCCTGCACTGATAATGGCAGCAGGTTTGTCTGCCCAGCAATAATTTCCCCTAGAATAGGGATGAAAACGGAGCGGAAACGGACGGAACTGAGTGCTATCATATTTGTTTTCATATTCTTTTGCAGAAGCGGAAACGAATACAGAAACCCCAGAAATGAATACGGAAACAGATATTATCGGAAACGAACACGGAGCGAATACAAAGCGGATACGGAAACAGAAATAGGCATTGATCGGAACTTAATAACCCCTAGAATCATAGAGAAATACACACAAAGACAAACAAATTTAATGAGTTGTTAACATGGCTACAAAATAATATCATTATGTTAGCAACTTAGCGTAGTATTGTAGTAGTACCGGACCATTGCATATAGGGTCAAGCTGAGTACATGTGTGGTAGTAGAAGTTGGGCCTTAAATCCATTCTACTAATTCTATCATTGTGTTCCCTTTGGTGGTTGGGCTACAAAGCAGCTATTGGTCTATAGTAAAAACAGAAATTCCATATTCACGGAAACGGAAAGTTCCATTTCCATGCATGTTCCGCCGGAAAACACCGTTCCGTTTTTGTTTCCATTTCCGCATAAAAAATTCCATTTCCACTTCCATTTTGTAAATTTTCATTTCCGTTTTCATATTTCCTCTCCATTTCCATTTTTTCTCCGGAAAAACGGAAAGTTTCCACTCCATTTTCATCCCTACCCTAGAAGCCCAGTCAAGTGCATTCTTCAGAGGGGCTGCAGTTCAAACACATAGCATCTGAAGCAAGCACACATATGAGCATCAATGATACAATCTAACAGGAAAAAGCAGACCCTCTGTTCCCATTTTAGGAATCCCTGAACTATTGTCTGTCTATTAGGCCTTCACACCTAAGCAATTTTCTACAACTACACGCTAGTCTCGAGCTTCATAATAACTGAATTTTTCAGGTTAACTATCTGTCCTTTTGGTCCATGGTCCAGAGTCCAGACAATAAGGTGTTAGGTCAATTGATTATTTTATTTCGCACGTCAACTAAGCATGGTATTCCACGGCGCCTGGTATTTATGGACTATGGACCAGCACATCATAAAATTATTGATTATGACAATTATTCAGAATTCCAATTTTATGTCCCAGATACTGGTTCAAGCATTAATGGCTCAATTTGGCTGCCATTCAGCAATGTTGTACTCCCTCCGTAAACTAATATAAGAGCATTTAGAATACTAAAGTAGTGATCTAAACGCTCTTATATTAGTTTACAAAGGGAGTATAAGAGAGTGTATTAGGCTCAACAACTTGGTCAGGTTCATGAAAAAAAGGCACCGCAAAGAGGGTAAACAGCAAGATAACTTGATGAGAACCCTTGCAAGGATCAAACAAAATAGGGGCAACCGCTGTCAATTAACAGTACCGAACAAAGTTTTACAGTCAGTGTGAGTAGTTCACTGCATCATAGTCTTACGATATCTGGCAGTACTGATATACAGTGCCATAACACTACATAGTTGAACTGCCACTAGGAGCCAAGAGCAATAGATGGTTCATAATATCTAACATCCTTCAAGCAAATAATATAAGTGAAACATCTGAGTATCAAATTGCAATATTTGTTTAGTCAGACTGCTCAATTAGCATATATATACTGGAAGACAGTAAGAGTAAGATCTGGAACTGTTACGTGACGCGCAATCGTGTGAACTAAACTTAACAAAGCAACAACTACAGGAATATTGATTGCTGCTGGACAAGGGTAGAGGGAATGTCAGTTGGATATTTTGTGCAGTAGAATTGGGCATTTCTCAGGTGTACAAGTTATCACAGAACCATATTAAATTGAACTGAAAGGACAGGATAGAATGTTGGCACCCTTTTCTTTATAAAATCTGCAAGAAAGGAATAAAGGAGGTTCTAATACTTCATGATGACATGCTTACTAACCAGACAAAATGGGTTCCTTCTTTTGTAAGTTGGCCTAAGAAATTTTGTATTCTGCGATCACTACTTTATCTACAATATACTACCTGTCAAGTTTCAAATATACATATGCCCGATATGACTCCACTAAGCATCAAGACAATGTCATGGGAAACATATCCACTAATTTTCCATCATGGGAATCAAACGGAACCCACTAGCACCATGGATACCCAAATGTGAATCCACCTTCTGAAACACTGCACTTATGCACACAGAAACTCATCATTTGGCACAGCCAGCCTCCATTACCCATATTGCCGACAAAACATAACCGAATCCTTGGTTGAATTTGAGAGGGAACATATGTATGCCCAAATTACACTGGCCACTAATAACTTGTAAACTGTATCCATGTCAATTTGTGCAGCAGCAACTGCCAATTGGGGCGATATTCTTACATGGCTTGAGTCGAAGAGTACTTGGCAGGAAAACGTGGCTAAAATTAAGGAGGGGGAGGAGCGGACACTTACTTGAGATGGAGTAGTTGTACTCTGGCGAGCCAAAGAGGAAGCAGTCGGTGGCGCGGATGCGGTTGCGGAAGGCCTCGTTGTTCTTACCTCTTACCGTGGTAAATGAAAAAAAAATGTCCTTGTCTGAATTTTCATCAGGGTTATCATACTTCAAAATTTCAATCCATATCATGCTACCCACTTCGCAACCGATTTTGGTCGCTCTTGCTTCAGGGCCACATGACATGCACCACCGTTCTTCAGAAAGAAAAAGGAAAGGATTGAGCAATATATAATTTGGACACAAGCTGTAGCACTTTGTTTGTTTAACACAATAATTTGCAACCGGTTCTCAAACTTAAATTTTGTGTGTGTCATTCTTCCAATGTGTGCTGGTGAAATAAAATACAGAACGTTCAGAGAGAAGTGGGCATGATAATGATAGAAAATTAAACCTAGAAAACGGGGGGTATAGTTTATCTCTTGCGGAGGACAACAGGATCAGTCAATTTGTGCATGGTATTCATATAAGCCAATATTTCAGTTGTAAAATCAGGAACAATGCTGAGTATATGTCATACAGTAGTATGCTGGAAAAACAGACTGAATTTGCAGGGCAAGGCGTATGATAAATCCTCATCATGCTTTACAGAGTCGATATATCATTGCAAGGGGAAGGAAATAACCTCGATGCCAAATCATTAAACCCTCCACAAACAGCAGAACAGCTATTTATTACAGATTTCAGTCCGCTGACAACACGTCACCTGAATGTGAAGTAAAAATGTCATGAAATAAGGCATATATTATACAACACCAACAGCACAAAACACCAAAGAAAACAAAGACGGATTAACACAATCATGTGATGCTTCAATCCTTTTGGACCCTGAGTGTGAAGGCTTGGAGGGACAAGAGCACTTTCTTGATCCGCTCTCTGATCTCGGCGTCAATCAGATTTCCATCGCTGTCAAACTTGGGTGGCTGCTGAAATGCTTGGACGAACAGCTCTGGCTTGTTGATGAAATGAAGATCTAAGAACACCCCGACTTGCCGGAGATGGTACTGCGATCTACCTCCTCCAAAGCCACCTCCTGCACTGACAATGGCAGCAGGTTTGTCTGCCCAGCAATTATTTCCCCTAGAAGCCCAGTCAAGTGCATTCTTCAGAGGGGCTGCAGTTGAAACACAAAACATGTGAAGCAAGCACATATACGAGTATCAATGATACAATCTAACAGGAAAAGCAGCGCCTCTGTTCCCCATTTAGGAGCCACTGAACTATTCGACCTTCACAACTAAGCTACAGCTACATGCTTGTGTCTAGCTCGATAATAATTGGATTTTTCAGGTTAGTTGTTTGTCCTTCTTTTGCTGCAGACATCAGCACGTCCATCAATACGCATAAGGTGTAATGAAAATTTGATGGTTTTATTGTGAACGTCAAATACAGGTTCAAGCACTAATAGCTCAATTTGGCTGCCCATCCAGCAATGCTGCATCAGAGAGCCAGGTTCATGAAAAAAGGCCCATCAAAGAGAGAATACAGCAAGTGAACTTGATGAGAATCACTGCAATGCTCAATCAAAATAGGGGCAACCGCTGTCAATTAATATAATCAAACAACGTTTACAGTTAATTTGAGCAGATCAGAGCAACATAATCTTACGATATCTGCTAAAACACTTATATAGTTGGATTGCCACAAGGACCTAGACCCATAAGATGGTTAGTGTAGAATATCAAATTTGGTATTTTTTCACTTATATACTGTGCTCCTTGTGACTACACAAATATGGCAATTTGATACTCTGCTCTCCTTCGAGCACATAATATAATTGAAAGAGCAGAGTACCAGATTGCCATATTTGTGTAGTCAGACTAATCGATTAGCTTAAATTAGTAGTAGAAGACAGAAAGAGTAAGATCTGAAATGTTACAGGGCGGGCAATCATGTGAACCAAACTTAACTGAGCAACAACTACAAGAATGTTGGTTGCTGCTGGACAGGTGTAGAGGGAAGATCAGCTGTGTATTTGTGCGATAGAACTAGATAGGGGCATTTTTCAGCTCTACCAGTTATCATTGGAGTACACTAATGTTAGCTAAAAGGATGTGATAGAATATTGACACCCTTTTCTTTATAAAATTTGCAAGAAAGGAATAAAGGAAGCCCCAACACTAAAATTTCGGTATTCCATGATCACTACTTTAGCATCAATCTACTAACTGGATATGTTTCTAATAGAGGCATGACTGACAGAACTGCACTAATTGGGCATCATGAGTGAAATGGCAATCAATTGCACTGATAGTGCATCATGGGAATCAAAGGAAACCCACTACTTGTGCACCATGACAACCAAATGGGGATCCACCTTGTGAGACGTCGCAATCTGCCACCACAGTTAGTCTCTATTGCCAACAGTTACTTTCAGATAACAAAATCCTTGGTCGAATTGACACGAAACCAGTGCAGGCGACATTAAACATCACTAAGAAGAGATGCCCCAAATTACACTGACCATTAGTAGTGTATAACCTTTAAACTGTATCAATGTCAATTTGTGCAGCAGCAGAAGCAAGTGCCGATTTGGGCGACATTCTTACATGGCTTGCGCAATCGAAGAGTAGTACTTGGCAGGGAAACGAGGCTGAAATTGAGGAGGGGGCGAGGAGCGGGCACTCACTCGCGATGGAGTAGTTGTACTCTGGCGAGCCGAAGAGGAAGCAGTCGGCGGTGGCGATGCGGTCGCGGAAGGCCTCGACGGCGGGCGGGAAGCCCCCGTCGGGCGTCTCGAGGTCGGTGTTGAGCAGCGGCAGCGCGGAGATGTCCACGTGCTCCACGCGCATCCCCGGGACCGACTCCTCGCACACCTCCGCCGCTGGCCAGTCAACCCCGGCCTGGTCAGCAGCAGGCGCGAAGTAGGGAACAGAATGGGAGAAGAGGCAGAGGGAGCGCGCGTACCGGCGCGCAGGAGGCCGCGGTTGTAGGAGGCCCTGCGGAGCGAGCCGCAGACGGCGGCCACGCGGAGGACGGGCTTCGCCGCGGCGACCTCCATGCTCTCTCTCGTCTCCCGGCTTCTTTTTTGGCTTTGGGAGGGAGGGGGCGGGGATGCCGTGCCGGGCGCCTTCGGGTTAGGTGGGTGGTCAGCCTGAACCTGAACCTGAATATATGTAGGTGCAGTCTGAACCTGCAGCGGTCAATGTAAACGTGAGCCTCGCACGTCAGCTTCCTTGGATGATGGTCAAAACTTGCCAAACAAAACCATACTCCCTCCGTTCCAAAATAGATGACTCAACTTTGTACTAACTTAGTACAAAGTTGAGTCATCTATCTTTTTTTGATAAAAAGGTAGATCATTTTCTACCTTATGCATTCAAAACGGTTAAACGGGTAGGGAACCTGAATGACCAGAGTCATTTACATGAAGGTGATGTTAACGCCGCACACATTGTGCAGCAGGCCATCACCAGACCTATAAAAGGATACAAAGCAGAAGGTTTGGGAAGGAGAGACGGCTAAGTTGGATCAGCAAAACAAAACCATAAAAAATCAGCAAAACTTGCCAAACGATGACCATTATGTATGTTACTTTAGCATTTGCCACGATGACCATTATGTATGCCAATCAACATACATCAGCCACGATGACAATTACGGGTGTTCCTTTAGCATTTGCCGGCGCCTAGCCGCCTGGTGTTCTACTACTCGCTACCATCTTCCCGATTTAAAATGATTTTTTGCTCCCACGATGACCAAAGGGGCTCCACCAGTTCCATGGCGTTGCTTCCATTGAGATGGGCTGCTACACCAACCGCCATGGGATCGTGTCAGCAGCCGGCGGCTACATGTCCATGACGGATGTACCAAAGAAACAACAACCTGCCCCTAAACATGGATATAAATAAAGAGAAAACATGTACGAAAAGGCCAACCGGAGGCCAAGATTCATGGAGGCCTTAATTTAAAAAGTTCTAAATTCAAACTGAGGCTTTTTAGCATATGTAATGTTCATCCTCAAAGTACATGGTTTTCTTTTTTCTTTTTGGTGCATCTCACAATTCAAGGTATTTCATCCTGAAATTTTACACACAAAAACATTACATCTTTGTATGCACGTGTAATTTTTTCAGAAGTTTTTTAGACTAAAAAGTTTAAATTATGAAAATTTTAAAATTAAGGCCTTCATGGAGCTCAGTCTCCAAAATGCCATATTCAAACATGTAGAGCTTGATAACCGGTGCCCGGTATGTATGCAACTTGATGAGGATGAGGGTAACCTCTTTCTAAAATGCAAATGGGTAAAACAAGTGTGCCAGGAACTGCAGCTGGAGGATGTACGACTAAGTCAGGGATTGAGCCAGAGTTCTAACCCGGGGATTGAGATTTTGCCTCAACTGTGGAGGCTGGTAAAAAGAAATCATGCAGTCACTGCTGGTAAAAAGAAATCATGCAGTCACAGTAGTCTAGGTTGCTGGACTAAATCTTAATGAACTAAATAAAATTGGTGTTAGTTATGAACAATTCAATTTTAATCAAAAGTTTTCGCAAATCAAATGTGAAAGCAATTCACGTGTGTGAACTAAGTATTTTTGCTATGGAAGGGGATAAACAATGTAAAAAAAGGGTACATGTGCCTTACTATATGCTGATGATGCGGCAATCTTTGTAGCCCCAATCAAGGATGATATTCAGTTACTGGTTTCCACCTTCCAATCCCTCGGCGAGGTCACATGTTCTAATTACCAACTGTCAAAAAACCAGTGTGGCACCAATCCGTTGTGGGGAAGTGGACCTTGAAGACTCCTCGCAAAAAAAAAAAAAAAAAAAGAAAGAAGTGGACCTTGAAGACATCCTCCATGTCTTCCCATCCAATAGAGCTACCTTCTCGATGAAGTATTTTGGACTACCTCTTTCGGTGACCCGCCTTAAAGCGGTCCATTTCCAGCACCTGAAAGATAATGTTGCTGGTAAGCTCACTCCATGGCGACGCATGCCACTTTCGTTCGGCATGACGTCCTAGTCAAAACGGTCCTCAATACACGTCTATTAGTATGTATGATCTATTAGTGCGAAAAAAATAAGCTTTATATGGACTTGTGATATGGAAGAAATAAAAGCGACGGACTGCATAATAAAGTTCTTTATCGCAAGCGGCAATATAAAGTGACATTCTTTTGCATTAAGATTTTGTGCATCCAACCATAAAAATGCATGACAATCTCTGCTTCCCTCTGCGAAGGGCCTATCTTTTACTTTTACCTTCCACCTCTATACAAGAGTCATGATGATCTTCGCCTTTTCTTTTTACACTTTTTCTTTTTGGCAAGCACTTTATGTTGGGGGGGAGATCCAAATACATATATCTGTTAGAATAAATCCGAGGTACGCGGTCGATCCATCGAGGAACAAGCAATCACAGACAATGACGACACCGAGATTTGTTAACGAGGTTTGGCGAACTCGCCTACTCCCGGGGCAATGACTACGGGCGCTCCTCCCCGAGATACCGCAACACCGGCCACCCGGGCGCCGTCACAAGCCGCCAGCACCCCCTTGCGAGCCTGTCGCTATCTAGTCATCATAGGTTACAACGTGGGGTGCCTCCTCATATATAAGAGGACAAAGGTACAACATGTCCGACTCCGACACTACAAGTATCCTACCCACACTACAACACCAAGTCCAAGCGTAACCCAACTAGTACAAAATATTAGACACAAACACAACAAACTCCACCTTGGCGAATATTCTCCACCACCTTGAATTTGTCCATGCGTCAAACTTTCATGTACTCCGGACTTGTGTTGTCTTCTTCAGTAGCTTCTCGAGAGCTACTCGACGAGTCTGCCCCAGACCCGCCGCCGCCGTGAGACCCCGCTGCTACTCCCACAACTCCAGTCTCCGTGACTCGACCTGCAATAGTGCTCCCTTGCAACTTGTAAAGATGCGAAGCCGTCCTCTCTCCAATCATCACGGTCACCTCATCTTCCATGATTCTCATGGTCTTCCTATCCCGATCACAACGGAATACCATACCACCACTATGAAGAACACCAAGCGAAATTAGATTCCTCCTTAGCCCCGGCACATGCCTGACTCCCCGAAGCATCCGCTCAACGCCGTCAAACATCTTGATTTTGATGTCACCTACTCCAGCAACACAATAACCTGTGTCATCGCCCACATATGCTAAACCAAACTCACCAGACTTGTACGAAGAGAACCACTCCCTGTTGGGTGTCGCATGAAAAGAGCAAGCTGAATCCAACATCCACGCTTCACCTTTGGTTGACCGCCTGTCTGATACTATGAGAACATCACTACTGTTGTCTGAGTCATCACCATGAGTTTCCTTATTAGCACTTGCCCCACCATTAAGTTCTGGACAGTCCTTTCTCATATGTCCCCACTGCTTACACTTGTGACACTGTATATTCTTTTTCTTTTTCTTGTTCTTCCCAGCCTCATATCCCTTCCGCCACTGCTCACCCTTGACTAGCAAACCTTCACCATGAGAGACTTCGACCGCGTTCTTCTTTCTCATATCATAAGATAGCAATGCCGCAGTAATATCCTCATTCTTGACGGTCTCCTTGCCGTGCGTCAAAGTAGTGATCAAATAGTCATAGGATGATGGCAATGAACAAAGAAGCAGAATTGCCCTATCCTCGTTGTCAACCGTCGCACCCAAGCATGCTAGATGCGTCATGACTTGATTAAAGGCATTCATATACTCCACAAGATATGACCCCTCCTGCATCCTCATCCCATACAACTTTTGCTTTAGATACACCTTGGTCATCGCAGTCCTGGACATAAACTGACTTTCCAGCTTCTCCCAGATCTTCTTCGGCGAATTCTCATCCATCACATGATAAATAACCTGGTCCGACAGACACAACCGTATAGTCCCGGTTGCTTTCAACTGTAACTCTTCCCAGTCATCAGCTGTGACGCCCGGATAATTAAGCTACAGTAATTCCCTGCTAATGATGCCACGTCACCACGGTTACTGTTGTTAACCTCACGTTAGTTTAAAACGGATTCAAAATTCAAGTTCAAATTAATTATAACAATAAAAGTTTTCAAAAAAATAAAACAAAAATGTTCGGTGGTTGCCGAATATTACAAAGGTAATTATGGTGCAACAAACCCATTTTTATAAAGTGCCTAAGTAATTTAAAATGATTTAAAACAGAAAAGAAAATAAATAAAAGAAAGAAAATACAAAAGAGAAGAACAAATAGAAAACAAAAGATGGAAAAGGGAGAAAGACAACCCCACTGCCCCCCTAGGTTTCGGCCCAGCTCACCGGCCTCTCGGCCCACCTGGACCACCCGGCCCAGCCAGCGGCCTACCAGGCCGGCCCACCCCCGCCTTAACCCCCACTCCCCTGAAACCCTAACCCCCACGATTCCCCCCTCACTCCTCCCACTCCCCCTCGATCTAGATCGAGGATCCACCCCGACGACCACGCCTCGTGCCTCCGACGACTGCGCCTCGTGCCCCGACATCGGCGCCCGTCCCCGATGCCGCCTCGTCCCCTCTTCGTTGTCGCCTCCTCATCCTCCTCCCCGCCGGAACCGCCCCACGCCCGCGCCGCTCGATCCTCGCCGCCCGACGACGTCCATCGCCGACGCACCTCGCCGGACTGCCCTCCCCGATGGTCTGCCTCCTCTCCGTCGCCCCGCCGCACGTCGTCCTCGACCTCCGTCGAGCCCATTGCCCGGACCCTACGGCCCACTGTGAGCCGCCACCCCCTCTTTCCTCCCCCTGCTCGCTGAACGGCACGCCCCCGGTCGCGTCCGCCGTGCCCGCGACCCGCGCGTGGTCATGCACGTGCTGCTCCCCACCTCCCACACGCGCGCGCCCAGCGCGCCGACTCGACCAGACCTCCCGCAGCTCTCTCGGCACAAATCCTCCGCCCTCTGCGCCCGTTGTCCGTCCGCCCGCCTCGGTCGTTGGCGACGCCCATCCTGCGACCGCCTTCCGCCCGCCATGGCGGCGAAGCCTCGCCGAGGCATGGCCTCGCCCGGCGACCTACACTGAGCCGAATTCACCTACTCGGGCTCGCGCCCAGCGCCGTGCCTCGTCGGTCGGTGGCCCGACCGCCGCCGCCACCACCTCGCCTTCACCCGCCGTGTGCCACTGCCTCCTCGCCCTCCGGCACCCTACTATGGCCGCGACGCCACGGTCAGCGCGCCCGCCGGCCACCGCGAACCTCCCCTGCCCATCACCGTGCGCTCCTCCCGCGGTGCCCTGTTGGGCACCCGCGCGCCCATGCGCCCACACCCGTTAAGGCCCCACAGACATCGACATGGGGCCCCGGCCCGAGCGTTGTAGTAAAAAAGGAATTAAAATAATAATAATAATAATAATAAATAGAGAATAATAATTAGATTAATTAATTAATTAACGAATTAATTAAGTTAATTAGTCACAATTAGATTAACCTAATTAACTGTTAGTTAATTAATCAAACAATGATAGTGGGCCCACCCCCTTAATTAATTATGATTAGTTTAATTAATCTGTTTAATTAAAATGTGTCACTGACCAGTGGGACCGACTGGTCAGGTTGACCAGCCAACTCATTGATGCGACGTCGAGATGGCATCATGCCGATGTCATTAATTCATTTTCGAATTAATTAATTAATTTAATTCCAGAAATTAATAAAATCTTTAGAAAATCATATCTTTTAATCCATAACTCGGATTAAAATATTTTCAACATGAAAGTTGCTCAGAACAATGAGACGAACCCAGAAATGTAGCCCGTTCGTCCGCCACGCATCACTAACCTATCGTACTTGCAACTTTCTCCCTCCGGCTCCTCTGCCCGAAAACACGAAACACCGGGGATACTTTCCCAGAAGTTTCCCCCCTTCACCGGCATCACCTAATACTGCGTTAGGGCACGCCTAGCATCACGCTTTGCTTTGTCATGCATCGTCATGCATCTGTTTGCTTAAATATTCATTGTTTCTTCCCCTCTTCTTGGCTGAACACCGAGACCGACGCTGCTGCTTTGCCCGGTTCGACTCACGGAGTTGACGACCCCTCTCTTGCCGAGCAACTAGGCAAGCCCCCCCTTGATCACGGATATCGCCTATTCTACTCTATAATGCTTGCATTAGAGTAGTGTAGCATATTCTTGCTTTCCGTTATACCTATCCTCGATGCATACCACATCCTTGCTACTCTTTTGTTACCTTTACCTGCAATCCTACATGCTTAGTATAGGATGCTAGTATTCCATCTGTGGCCCTACATTCTTGTCCGTCTGCTGTGCTATACTATCGGGCCGTGATCACTCGGGAGGTGATCACGGGTATATACTTATACTTATACATGATACATGTGGTGACTAAAGACGGGTCGGCTCGTAGGAGCACCCGCGAGTGGATCTTTGTGGCGGAGCGACAGGGCAGGTTGAGACCGCCTAGGAGAGAGGTGGGCCTGGCCCTGTTCGGCGTTCGCGGATACTTAACACGCTTAACGAGTTCTTGGTATTTCATCTGAGTCTGGCCATTTGGTCTATACGCACTAACCAACTACGTGGGAAAGATATGGGCACTCGACGTCGTGGTATCACCGAAGCCTTCGTGGCGTCGGCGATCGCGGCGTGGCGCCGGATTGGAACGTAGGCCTGCTCTTGTATTAAGGGGCTAGTTACGCTTCGGCCGCGTTATAGCGTGCAGGTGTGCTAAGGGAGATGGGCCCAGACCCCTGTGCTCTTAGGTTTAGACCGGCGTGCTGACCTCTCTGTTGGCCTAGGTGGGGCTGCAACGTGTTGATCTTCCGCGGCCGGGCATGACCCAGAAAAGTGTGTCCGGCCAAATGGGATCAAGCGTGTTGGGTTATGTGGTGCACCCCTGCAGGGAAGTTAATCTATTCGAATAGCCGTGATCTTCGGTAACAGGGCGACTTGGAGTTGTACCTTGACCTTATGACAATTAGAACTGGATACTTAATAAAACACACCCTTCCAAGTGCGGATATAACCGGTGGTCGCTCTCTATCAGGGGTTACAAGGAGGGATCGCGGGTAGGATTATTGCTATGCGATGCTACTTGGAGGACTTGGACTACTCTACTGCTACATGCTGCAAGGCGGAGGCTGCGAGCGTAGTCTTGAAAGGATTAGCTATCCCCCTCTTATTCTGGCATTCTGCAGTTTAGTCCACTGATATGGCCCTTTACACATATACCCATGCATATGTAGTGTAGCTCCTTGCTTGCGAGTATTTTGGATGAGTACTCACAGTTGCCTTGTTCCCCCTTTTCCCCCTTTCTTTACCCGGTTGCTGCAACCAGACGACGGAGCCCAGGAGCCAGAAGCCACCGTCCACGACGACTCCTACTACATGGAGGTGCCTACTACTACATGCAGCCCGGCGACGCGACCAGGAGTAGTTAGGAGGATCCCGGCAGGAGGCCTGCGCCTCTTCGATCTGTATCCCGGTTGTGCTAGCCTTCTTAAGGCAAACTTGTTTAACTTATGTCGTACTCAGATATTGTTGCTTCCGCTGACTTCGTCTATGATCGAGCACTTGTATTCGAGCCTTGAGGGCCCTGGCTTGTATTATGATGCTTGTATGACTTATTTATGTTTTAGAGTTGTGTTGTGATATCTTCCGTGAGTCCTCGATCTTGATCGTACATGTTTGCGTGCATGATTAGTGTACGATTGAATCGAAGCGTCTACAAGTTAACTTGTATTATGATGCTTGTATGACTTATTTATGTTTTAGAGTTGTGTTGTGATATCTTCCCGTGAGTCCCTGATCTTGATCGTACATGTTTGCGTGCATGATTAGTGTACGATTGAATCGGGGGCGTCACAAGTTGGTATTAGAGCCGACTGCCTGTAGGAAACCCCCTTCCACACTCCTTGGCCGAAGTCGAGTCTAGACAGTACAAAACTTTTACTAACATGGCTTTGTGCCTCATGGGCCCACGTCGCCATTGGGTGGTATTAGGGTCTTTTACTCCTCGATCCTTACTCTGGGACTCTGACATCTCTTCTGTTCGGGTTAAACGATTTTACTAACTCTGACTCTAGGTTCTCGATAATACTTTCTCCCGGAGAGCCCCTTATTACAGATGATCGTCTGCTGCACTAGAAGAATCCGAAGATACTCTCCGATGTTCTCTTGAGACTTTATGCCGTCGCTTTTGCAATTCCCCTCCTTCGATAACCCCTATGGATAACCACGTATACTCGTCATTCATACAATGCTTCCCAGTTGATCTTGTTATTACAAGATACATCAAAATTCTCTCTATTGTTTCAAAAATACTTTGTGCCTACTACCTTGCAGTTCTTTGCCACATGAATACCCCTACGGATAATTCTGTTGGGGAAGGTAGTAATTTCAAAAAAAATTCTACGCACACGCAAGGATCATGGTAATGCATAGCAACAAGAGGGGAGAGTGTTGTCCACGTACCCTCGTAGACCGTAAGCGGAAGCGTTATGACAACGCGGTTGATATAGTCGTACGTCTTCACGATCCGACCGATCCAAGTACCGAACGTACGGCACCTCCGAGTTCAGCACCGTTCAGCTCGATGGCGATCCCGGACTCGATCCAGCAAAGTGTCGGGATGAGTTCCGTCGAGACTGACGGCGTGGTGGCGATCCTGATGTTCTACCGTCGCGGGCTTCGCCTAAGCACCGCTACAATATTATCGAGGTGGTCTATGGTGGAGGGGCACCGCTGCACGGCTAAGAGATCCAAGGGATCAAGTGTTGTTGTGCCTAGAGGTGCCCCCTGCCCCGTATATAAAGGAGTAAGGGGAGGGCGGCCGGCCTAGGAGGGGCGCGCCAAGGGAGTCCTACTCCCACCGGAGTAGGACTCCTCCTTCCTGTTGGAGTAGGAGAAGGGGAAGAGGGGAGAGGAAGAAGGAAAGGGGCTGCGCCCTTGTCCAATCGGACCAGAGGGGGGCGAGGCCTCCTTCCTTTGGCCTCTCTCCTCTATTCCCGTATGGCCCAATAAGGCCCATATACTCCCGGCGAATTCCCGTAACTCTGCGGTACTCCGAAAATACCGAATCACTGGAACCTTTCCGAAGTCCGAATATAGTCGTCCAATATATCGATCTTTACGTCTCGACCATTTCGAGACTCCTCGTCATGTCCCCGATCTCATCCGGGACTCGAACTCCTTCGCTACATCAAAACTCATAAACTCATAATAAAACTGTCGCCGTAACCTTAAGCGTGCGGACCCTACGGATTCGAGAACTATGTAGACATGACCTAGAACTATTCTCGGTCAATAACCAATAGCGGAACCTGGATGCTCATATTGGCTCCTACATATTCTCTGAAGATCTTTATCGGTCAAACCGCATAACAACATATGTTGTTCCCTTTGTCATCGGTATGTTACTTGCCCGAGATTCGATCGTCGGTATCCAATACCTAGTTCAATCTCGTTCTCGGCAAGTCTCTTTACTCGTTACGTAATGCATCATTCCGTAACTAACTCATTAGCTACATTGCTTGCAAGGCTTATAGTGATGTGCATTAACGAGAGGGCCAGAGATACTCTCCGACAATCGGAGTGACAAAACCTAATCTCGAAATCGCCAACCCAACATGTACCTTTGGAGACACCTGTAGTACTCCTTTATAATCACCCGATTACGTTGTGACGTTTGGTAGCACCAAAGTGTTCCTCCGTAAACGGAGTTGCATAATCTCATAGTTACAGGAACATATATAAGTCATGAAGAAAGCAATAGCAATGTACTAAGCGATCAAGTGCTAGGCTAACGGAATGGGTCATGTCAATCACATCATTCTCCTAATGATGTGATCCCATTAATCAAATGACAACACATGTCTATGGTTAGGAAACATAACCATCTTTGATTAATGAGCTAGTCAAGTAGAGGCATACTAGTGACTATATGTTTGTCTATGTATTCACACATGTATCATGTTTCCGGTTAATACAATTCTAGCATGAATAATAAACATTTATCATGATATGAGGAAATAAATAATAACTTTATTATTGCCTCTAGAGCATATTTCCTTCAGTCTCCCACTTGCACTAGAGTCAATAATCTAGTTCACATTGCCATGTGATTTAACACCAATATTCACATCTGTATGTGATAATACCCATAGTTCACATTGTCATGTGATCAACACCCAAAGGGTTACTAGAGTCAATAATCTAGTTCACATCGTTATGTGATTAACAACCAAAGAGTACTAAGGTATGATCATGTTTTGCTCGTGAGAGAAGTTTAGTCAACGGGTCTGTCATATTCAGAGCCGTATGTATTTTGCAAATATTCTATGTCTACAATTCTCTGCACGGAGCTACTCTAGCTAATTGCTCCCACTTTCAATATGTATCCAGATTGAGACTTAGAGTCATCTGGATCGGTATAAAAATCTTGCATCGATGTAACTCTTTACGACGGGCTCTTTTATCACCTCCATAATCGAGAAACATTTCATTAGTCCTCACTAAGGATGTTCTTGATCAATTTCCAGTGATCTACTCATAGATCACTATTGTACTCCCTTCCCAAATTCAGAGCAAGGTATACAATAGGTCTAGTACATAGCATAGCATACTTTATAGAACCTATGACTGAGGTATAGGGAATGACTTTCATTCTCTTTTCATTTTCTGCCGTGGTCGGGATTTGAGTCTTTACTCAATTTCACACCTTTGCAACACAGACAAGAACTTTTCTTTGACTGTTCCATTTTGAACTACTTCAAAATCTTGACAAGGTATGTACTTATTGAAAAAACTTATCAAGCGTCTTGATCTATCTCAATAGATCTTGATGCTCAATATGTAAGTAGTTTTACTGAGGTCCTTCTTTGAAAAACTCCTTTCAAATACTCCTTTACGCTTTGCAGAATAATTCTACATTATTTCCGATCAACAATATGTCATTCACATATACTTATCAGAAATGCTGTAGTGCTCCCACTCACTTTCTTGTAAATACAGGCTTCTCCAAAAGTCTGTATAAAACCATATGCTTTGATCACACTATCAAAGCGTTTATTCCAACTCTGAGATGCTTGCACCAGTCCATAGATGGATCGCTGAAGCTTGCACATTTTGTTAGCTCCTTTAGGATTGACAAAACCTTCTGGTTGCATCATATACAACTCTTCTTTAATAAATCCATTAAAGAATGTAGTTTTGACATCCATTTGCCAGATTTCATAAAATGTGGCAATTGCTAACATGATTCGGACAGACTTAAGCATCGCTACAGTTGAGAAAATCTCATTGTAGTCAACACCTTGAACTTGTCGAAAACCTTTTGTGACAAGTCGAGCTTTGTAGATAGTAACAGTACTATCGTTGTCCGTCTTCCTCTTGAAGATCCATTTATTTAACATGGCTTGCTGATCATCGAGCAAGTCAATCAAAGTCCATACTTTGTTCTCATACATGGATCCTATCTCAGATTTCATGGCCTCAAGCCATTTCGCGAATCTGGTCTCATCATCGCTTCCTCATAGTTCGTAGGTTCATCATGGTCTAGTAACATGACTTTCGAACATGATTACCGTACCACTCTGTGCGGATCTTACTCGGAAGACCTCGAGGTTTGGTAGCAACTTGATCTGAAGTTTCATGATCATCATCATTAACTTCCTCACTAATTGGTGCAGGAATCACTGGAACTGATTTCTGTGATGAACTACTTTCCAATAAGGGAGAAGGTACAATTACCTCATCAAGTTCTACTTTCCTCCCACTCACTTCTTTCGAGAGAAACTTCTTCTCTAGAAAGGATCCATCTTAGCAACGAATAACTTGCCTTCGGATCTGTGATAGAAGGTGTACCCAATAGTTACCTTTGGGTATTCTATGAAGACGCACTTCTCCGATTTGGGTTCGAGCTTATCAGGTGAAAACTTTTTCACATAAGCATCACAACTCCAAACTTTAAGAAATGACCGCTTAGGTTTACTGTTAAACCATAGTTCATACGGTGTCGTCTCAACGGATTTAGATGGTGCCCTATTAAACGTGAATGCAGCTGTCTCTAATGCATAACCCCAAAACGATAGTGGTAAACCAATAAGAGACATCATAGATCGCACCACATCCAATAAAGTGCGGTTACGACTTTCGGACACACCATTATGCTGTGGTGTTCCATATGGCGTGAGTTGCGAAACTATTTCACATTGTTTCAAATGAAGACCAAACTCGTAACTCAAATATTCATCTCCACGATCAGATCGTAGAAACTTTATTTTTCTTGTTACGATGATTTTCCACTTCACTCTGAAATTCTTTGAACTTTTCAAATGTTTCAGACTTATGTTTCATCAAGTAGATATACCCATATCTGCTCAAATCATCTGTGAAGGTGAGAAAATAACGATACCCGCCGCGAGCCTCAACATTCATTGGACCACAAACATCAGTATGTATGATTTCCAACAAATCAGTTGCTCGCTCCATAGTTCCGGAGAACGGCGTTTTAGTGATCTTGCCCATGAGGCACGGTTCGCAAGTACCAAGTGATTCATAATCAAGTGATTCCAAAAGCCCATCAGTATGGAGTTTCTTCATGCGCTTTACACCAATATGACCTAAACGGCAGTGCCACAAATAAGTTGCACTATCATTATTAACTTTACATCTTCTGGTTTCAATAATATGAATATGTGTATCACACGATCGAGATCCAACAAACCATTTTCATTGGGTGTATGACCATAGAAGGTTTTATTCATGTAAACAGAACAATAATTATTATCTAACTTACATGAATAACCGTATTGCAATAAACATGATCAAATCATATTCATGCTCAATGCAAACGCCAAATAACATTTATTTAGGTTCAACACTAATCCCGAGAGTATAGGGAGTGTGCGATAATGATCATATCAATCTTGGAACTACTTCCAACACTCATCGTCACTTCCCCTTCAACTAGTCTTTGTTTATTTTGTAACTCCTGTTTCGAGTTACTAATCTTAGCAACCAAACAAGTATCAAATACTCAGGGGCTACTATAAACACTAGTAAGGCACATATCAATAACCTGTATATCAAATATACTCTTGTTCACTTTGCCATCCTTCTTATCGACCAAATATTCAGGGCATTTCCACTTCAAGTGACCATTTCCTTTGCAGTGTAAGCACTCAGTTTCAGGCTTTGGTCCAGCTTTGGTCTTCTTCACGGGAGTGAAAACTTGTTTGCCATTCTACTTGAAGTTTCCCTTTCTTTCCCTTTGCCCTTTTCTTGAAACTAGTGGTCTTGTCAATCATCAACACTTGATGCTCTTTCTTGATTTCTACCTTCGTCGATTTCAACATCAGGAAGAGCTCGGGAATCATTTTCGTCATCCCTTGCATACTATAGTTCATCACGAAGTTCTAGTAACTTAGTGATGGTGACTAGAGAATTCTGTCAATCACTATCTTATCTGGAAGATTAACTCCCACTTGATTCAAGCGATTGAAGTACCCAGACAATCTGAGCACATGCTCACTAGTTGAGCGATTCTCCTCCATCTTTTAGCTATAGAACTTGTTGGAGACTTCATATCTCTCAACTCGGGTATTTGCTTGAAATATTAACTTCAACTCCTGGAACATCTCATATGGTCCATGACGTTCAAAACGTCTTTGAAGTCCCGATTCTAAGCCGTTAAGTATGGTGCACTAAACTATCAAGTAGTCATCATATTAAGCTAGCCAAACGTTCATAACGTCTGCATTTGCTCTTGCAATAGGTCCGTCACCTAGCGGTGCATTAAGGACATAATTCTTCTGTGCAGCAATGAGGATAAACCTCAGATCATGGATCCAATCCGCATCATTGCTACTAACATTTTTCAATACAATTTTCTCTAGGAACACATATGAAAACATAGGGAAGCAAAAACGTAGGGAAGCAACAACGCGAGCTATTGATCTACAACATAATTTGCAAAATACTACCAGGACTAAGTTCATGATAAATTAAAGTTCAATTAATCATATTACTTAAGAACTCCCACTTAGATAGACATCCCTCTAATCTTCTAAGTGATTACGTGATCCATATCAACTACACCATGTCCGATCGTCACGTGAGATGGAGTAGTTTCAACAGTGAACATCAATATGTTGATCATATCTACTATATGATTCACGCTCGACCTTTCGGTCTCCGTGTTCCGAGGCCATATCTGTTATATGCTAGGCTCGTCAAGTTTAACCTGAGTATTCCGCGTGTGCAACTGTTTTGCACCCGTTGTATTTGAACGTAGAGCCTATCACACCCAATCATCACGTGGTGTCTCAGCACGAAGAACTTTCACAACGGTGCATACTCAGGGAGAACACTTCTTGATAATTTTGGTGAGAGATCATCTTAAAATGCTACTGTCAATCAAAGCAAGATAAGATGCATAAAGGATAAACATCACATGCAATCAATATAAGTGATATGATATGGCCATCATCATCTTGTGCTTGTGATCTCCATCTCCGAAGCACCGTCGTGATCACCATCGTCACCGGCGCGACACCTTGATCTCCATCATAGCATCGTTGTCGTCTCGCCAATCTTATGCTTCTACGACTATCGCTACCGCTTAGTGATAAAGTAAAGCATTACAGGGCGATTGCATTTCATACAATAAAGCGACAACCATATGGCTCCTACCAGTTGCCTATAACTCAGTTACAAAACATGATCATCTCATACAATAAAATATAGCATCACGTCTTGACCATATCACATCACAACATGCCCTGCAAAAACAAGTTAGACGTCCTCTACTTTGTTGTTGCAAGTTTTACGTGGATGCTACGGGCTGAGCAAGAACCGTTCTTACCTACGCATCAAAACCACAATGATAGTTCGTCAAGTTAGTGTTGTTTTAACCTTCGCAAGGACCGAACGTAGCCACACTCGGTTCAACTAAAGTTGGAGAAACAAACACCCGCCAGCCACCTGTGTGCAAAGCACGTCGGTAGAACCAGTCTCGCGTAAGCGTACGCGTAATGTCGGTCCGGGCCGCTTCATCCAACAATACCGCCGAACCAAAGTGAGACATGCTGGTAAGCAGTATGACTTGTATCGTCCACAACTCACTTGTGTTCTACTCGTGCATATAACATATATGCATAAAACCTGGCTCTGATGCCACTGTTGGGGAAGGTAGTAATTTCAAAAATTCCTACGCACACGCAAGGATCATGGTGATGCATAGCAACAAGAGGGGAGAGTGTTGTCAGCGTACCCTCGTAGACCGTAAGCGGAAGCGTTATGACAATGCGGTTGATGTAGTCGTACGTCTTCACGATCCGACCGATCCAAGTACCAAACGTACGGCACCTCCGAGTTCAGCACACGTTCAGCTCGATGACGATCCCCGGACTCCGATCCAGCAAAGTGTCGGGGATGAGTTCCGTCAGCACGACGGCGTGGTGACGATCCTGATGTTCTACCGTCGCAGGGCTTCGCCTAAGCACCGCTACAATATTATCGAGGTGGTCTATGGTGGAGGGGGGCACCGCACACGGCTAAGAGATCCAAGGGATCAAGTGTTGTTGTGCCTAGAGGTGCCCCCCTGCCCCCGTATATAAAGGAGTAAGGGGGAGGGGCCGGCCGGCCTAGGAGGGGGCGCGCCAAGGGGAGTCCTACTCCCACCGGGAGTAGGACTCCCTCCTTCCTTGTTGGAGTAGGAGAAGGGGAAAGAGGGGAGAGGAAGAAGGAAAGGGGCTGCGCCCCTTGTCCAGTCGGACCAGAGGGGGCGCAGGCCTCCTTCCTTTGGCCTCTCTCCTCTATTCCCGTATGGCCCAATAAGGCCCATATACTCCCGGCGAATTCCCGTAACTCTGCGGTACTCGAAAATACCGAATCACTCGGAACCTTTCCGAAGTCCGAATATAGTCGTCCAATATATCGATCTTTACGTCTCGAACATTTCGAGACTCCTCGTCATGTCCCCGATCTCATCCGGGACTCGGAACTCCTTCAGTACATCAAAACTCATAAACTCATAATAAAACTGTCATCGTAACCTTAAGCGTGCGGACCCTACGGGTTCGAGAACTATGTAGACATGACCTAGAACTATTCTCGGTCAATAACCAATAGCGGAACCTGGATGCTCATATTGGCTCCTACATATTCTACGAAGATCTTTATCGGTCAAACCGCATAACAACATATGTTGTTCCCTTTGTCATCGGTATGTTACTTGCCCGAGATTCGATCCTCGGTATCCAATACCTAGTTCAATCTCGTTACTGGCAAGTCTCTTTACTCGTTACGTAATGCATCATTCCGTAACTAACTCATTAGCTACATTGCTTGCAAGGATTATAGTGATGTGCATTACCGAGAGGGCCAGAGATACCTCTCCGACAATCGGAGTGACTAAACCTAATCTCAAATCGCCAACCCAACATGTACCTTTGGAGACACCTGTAGTACTCCTTTATAATCACCCAGTTACGTTGTGACGTTTGGTAGCACCCAAAGTGTTCCTCCGGTAAACAGGAGTTGCATAATCTCATAGTTACAGGAACATGTATAAGTCATGAAGAAAGCAATAGCAATGTACTAAACGATCAAGTGCTAGGCTAACGGAATGGGTCATGTCAATCACATCATTCTCCTAATGATGTGATCCCATTAATCAAATGACAACACATGTCTATGGTTAGGAAACATAACCATCTTTGATTAATGAGCTAGTCAAGTAGAGGCATACTAGTGACTATATGTTTGTCTATGTATTCACACATGTATCATGTTTCCGGTTAATACAATTCTAGCATGAATAATAAACATTTATCATGATATGAGGAAATAAATAATAACTTTATTATTGCCTCTAGGGCATATTTCCTTCAAATTCCTTGCTCTTACCGAGTTTTCGTTCGTCTAAAGTTGTTCATGTGTTTCACAAAAATACATTCAAATACTACCCGATCTTCCGAAAATCCTGAGCAGCCTATTGCTCTTGAAATTCTTGCTTGCTTGCATTATGGTTAATCCCATAAGTCTGGTCATATTATTGGCATCCTTTGTCAATATCATTTTGAGTCCGTTGATTCGATATGTTGCGAATGCTCGCAATCCTCAATCATATCCTAGAATTCATCCTTCCGGCTCAGACCTCATTTTTAACATGAGCTGGATCTCGACCAATCAAATTGTCGTTGTTTGTAACCCTAAGTTTACTCAAGTTATCCATCCTTAATCAGAGCGTTTGCTTCTGATCCCTTGATGTGGAAATCATTAATTCTTTTGCATTTGAGCTTTGAATTAGTCGGTTGTTTCTATAGTCTGATCTCCTTGCATTGTATCTTCCTTTGGTTGAGTACCGATGCTCACATCAGATCCCTTGAGGACCACCGGGTCCCTTGTTGGATTTTATCCGATAGCGTCCTTCATATCCAATCACTTTGGAAGTTCTTTCTCCATTGGTAAATCCTATCCTCTGATTGACCAACCATGCTCTGCCTTCAAGCTTGTGTTATTTATTCCTGAACTTTGTGGTATATGTTCCTAAGAGACCCTGATGGGTTGAACCTATGCCTTTTCTAATCTGGGTGAACCCCGAAACTACTACGGGTCATACTCTACTGTTGTTTTGCCAGATAATATTTCAACACTATAACTTCATCGAAAGCGAGAAGTGAATGAAAGGGTATGCATTGGAGAAGTGGACCTTGAACTCTGAGTTCATGCCCATGGACCTGATGTGGAACTTATCATGGAAGCTTCTTGCCAAATATTTACTCATTCGAGTAATTCTTTCAATGTTAGTAAATTGGACCCCTTGTAGTTATGGTTTCGACCATATTGTTCTTCTTTGTTCCCATTTCTCGGCAAAGTTTAAACATTTGTCTTCTGCGGATTAATACCCCAGTCCAACCTCTACTTTGATCCGTCTTCGAGTATTACCCCCCTGGTATCTCGAGATTATCTTGGAACTGCATAACTTCTTATGAGTTCTTCATCAAGTACTACATTCTCACTGGTTACAGTTTTCATGGGCTCTGAGTTATTAAACACTCAAAGACACCGATAACTGAACCAAGTCTGCACTACGGTTCAACAACTCTTGATAATCTTCTTTAAGTACGAGTTTGTACCCGATCACGCCATTCCTAGCCTAATCGCCCATATCATTATCGTGCAACTTTTTAACTGTGCTACCTAGTCCTTCCCGGAGCAAAGTTTTCGATGATGAGCTAAGCGTACGTAGACTTTGCTCATCATATCTTTTCGCCTTGAACAACAAGCTTGATTTTGAGTTGCTTCGTACTCGTGGTTCCAATAACCTTTCGCATCATCATTCCTTTGACTTGATGTCATCGCTGATCGATTACATCTTCATGAAATCTCTCGAAAATTGTGTCGTGATCATCATCAACATTCTGAGCTTTTCCAGAATATCAACCGAATCCATGATGAGAGATATCATCCTTTCCCCCTTGATGATGGTGCTAACATCAACGAATTCTTGCATTTCCGTAACACTAAACTTGTTCTAGTTTTGCGTTGTACCTTGAGATCCATGCAATCCAACAATTGTTCTTCCTTACCTTGGAGTATTACCATCTTTTATGTCAAGAATGTCGTGAGGATTACTCCACCTCTTAAGAATTCTTGATATAGGTGATACTTCTCACCATCACCATTCATATCTTGGTCTCCGTGTTGTTGCTAACCGGAATACCAACAAATGAAATGTGCTGTGTAATTCCAAACTTATAGCAACCTTATTGCTTTGAAGTTAACGATCGACAGTTCGTTCTTAGACTGTTGGTTATTGGATCGTCACTCTAACATTGATCTTGCTGCCTAAGGTCATACTTAGGGTGCACCTTTCAACCAGTGATTAATTGTGTATGTTTCCCTCGAGCATACATCATTATATCATTTGATCCGTTAAACGTTATCTCCTTGTTCACATAATTGTGGAGATCCATCTTTTGGAAATCTCGATGAATTGTCGCTGAGACCACCAGCCACCTCCTCATCCTCTCTTTGATTTAATGATGAACTCTTGTTTCGGACCTCGCTTACATAGTTCATTTCCCGAGAATCTTACGATGTCCTCTCGTCGAATTGCGTTGCACCTTTTTCTTCTCAGGCATCCTGAGTCTGAGGTATCCTGACCCCAAGCAGATCTGAATCTAGCTCGGATATGATGGTTGGGACATAATTCCAAGAGTTATGACACTGGTCTTTTATGACCCGGTAAGGTGATGTCATGCCCAGCACCCCTGGCCGGAGGACCTAATGTTATAGTTTTCCTTTTTAGCAAGGTTATCTATTCTTCCGTGAGGAAATAGTAAGACTTATTCTATAAGTTGTTCCTGATGAATCCTTCGTGTATCCAGAGTCTGACCTTTTGCTTGAAGACCATGTCAATGCTATCCTAAAGCATGTCTATGGTACTCTGATTTCCAACAGGAACATTTGAAGCCCAATGCTAAATGATTCCTGCTCAATTATCCAAACACCGCTGTATGGGTAATGTAATGAAAATTCCTTCCCCTACCTAAAGAGTTTTCTACATTATATCCTGTCCTGGATATCATACTCTGCTTGTCCTTGGGAAAGATATACCCCTGAAATATGTGTTTAAACACATTTTTTTCCTTTCCATTGTTTTGTTTAAACTGATAATCGTATTTTCCTTCCATTGGTTGGTTTAATGTTTCTTGTGACCTATATGATCTAAGCAATAATATTCTCCTGCTTATGTAAACACCTCGGTGTACAACTCTGTCAGCAAGACCCTGTTACCATTCTTGATGACATTTCGGTAACCACCGATGGACGAGAACTTTGCCTATTGGTCCGCCTCGTTCAACGAGCAGGAAAATGGTTCTCTTCGTCCCTCGCCCTTGGTATCGACATTGTTGCCGACATAATCGACATGCTACCCTCTGACATGCCTTTATTGCATGACCATGTAAGATGTCAACGTCCTTTCTACGTTTAACCCACTTGGTGGGCCCATAACCCACAGTTCCACATGATCGAAACCTGACTCTCCTATACACCCCCTATTTCCAAAGTTATTCCTCACGCTTGGCTTCGTATGTAATTCACGAGCCACCTTCCGTGTGATCCTCAATTCTGGTATTAAACACAATACTTATTCCCAATTGCTTTGAGCCCCTTTCACGCCTTGTTTCAGGCATCGAACGGTTGCCTGCTCGCTCGAAACTTCCGATGAGACCTCATTACTTGCTCTCGAAATCTTCTTAAGTATCAATTCGAGAGTTACTTTCCGCCACCTTCCCCGATGTTATCTACCAGATAAGCAACACTTTAGCGACCCGTTCTTTCGGAATACCCCCTTATCCTTTCATAAGTACGATGGAGTTCCTGAAGAAAGGATGCCTACTTCATCATGATGACCTAAACTAGAGAATGAAGACATCAACGTAATGGATTGACCTCTTCAAGAAAAGCAACCAAGACCGAGGAGATTCGTTAGAATTACCTAACTAGACCCTTTCCCCCTTACTCCCGGTCCTAAATCTCGGGACGAGATTTCTTGTAGTGGAGGAGAATTGTGACGCCCGCATAATTAAGCTACAGTAATTCCCTGCTAATGATGCCACGTCACCACGGTTACTGTTGTTAACCTCACGTTAGTTCAAAACGGATTCAAAATTCAAGTTCAAATTAATGATAACAATAAAAGTTTTCAAAAAATAAAACAAAAATGTTCGGTGGTTCCCGAATATTACAAAGGTAATTATGGTGCAACAAACCCATTTTTATAAAGTGCCTAAGTAATTTAAAATGATTTAAAACAGAAAAGAAAATAAAAAAAGAAAGAAAATACAAAAGAGAAGAACAAATAGAAAACAAAAGAAAGAAAAGGGAGAAATACAACCCCATCGCCTTCTGGTTTCGCCCACTCACGGCCTCTCGGCCCACTGACCACCCGGCCCAGCCAGTGCCTACCAGGCCGCCCACCCCGCCGCTTAACCCCACTCCTGAAACCCTAACCCCACGATTCCCCTCACTCCTCCCACTCTCGATCTAGATCGGGATCCACCCAACGACCACGCCTCGCGCCTCAAGCGATCTGCGCCTCGCGCCCGACATCGGCGCCCGTCCCGATGCCGCCTCGTCCCCTCTTCGTCGTCGCCTCCTCATCCTCCTCCCGCGGAACCGCCCCACGCCAAGCGCTGCTGATCTCGCCGCTGACGACGCCCATCGCCGACGCACCTCGCGGACTGCCCTCCCGATGGTCTGCCTCCTCTCCGTCGCCCGCAAGACGTCGTCCTCGACCTCCGTCGAGCCCATTGCCGGACCCTCGACCCACTGTGAGCCGCCACCCCTCTTTCCTCCCCCTGCTCGCTGAAGGCGACGCCGACAGCGTCGGCTATGCTCGCCCAGCGTGGTTATGCCTGTGCTGCTCCCCGCCTCCCCACACCGTCGCACCTCAGCGCGCCGACCCGGCCTCCCGCAGCTCTCTCCGGCACAAATCCCCTCGCCCTACCGCGCCAGATGTCCGTCCCGCCCGCCTCGGTCATGGGCGGCGCCCATCCTGCGATCGCCTTCGCCCGCCCGCGGCCGCCGGCGAGCCTCTCCGAGGCCACGGCCTCGCCCGCGACCTCCACCGAGCCCCGGAGTTCACCTACTCGGGCGCTCGCGCCCAGCGCCCGTGCCTCATCCCGGTCGGCTGGCCCGACCGCCGCTGCACCGCCCCCCTCGCCTTCACCCGTCGTGGCCACTGCCTCCCCCTGCTCCGGCACCCTACTATGGCCGCGACGCCACGGTCATGCGCGCCACGCCACCACCGAACCCCCGCCCTTCACTGCGCTCCTCGCGGTGCCTGCCGAACACCAGCGCCCATCTTGCCCACCGTTAAGGCCCCACAGGGCCACCGACATGGCCCCAGCGTTGTAGTAAAAAAAGGAATTAAAATAATAATAATAATAATAATAATAAATAGAGAATAATAATTAGATTAATTAATTAATTAACGAATTAATTAAGTTAATTAGTCACAATTAGATTAACCTAATTAACTGTTAGTTAATTAATCAAACAATGACAGTGGGGCCCACCCCCTTAATTAATTATGATTAGTTTAATTAATCTGTTTAATTAAAATGTGTCACTGACCAGTGGGACCGACTGGTCAGGTTGACCAGTCAACTCTGTTGACTGCTGACGTCAGCATGGCATCATGCTGATGTCATTAATTCATTTTCGAATTAATTAATTAATTTAATTCCAGAAATTAATAAAATCTTTAGAAAATCATATCTTTTAATCCAAAACTCGGATTAAAATATTTTCAACATGAAAGTTGCTCATAACGATGAGACGAACCCAGAAATGTAGCCCGTTCGTCCGCCACGCGTCACTAACCTATCGAACTCGCAACTTTCTCCCTCCGGCTCCTCTGCCCGAAAACACGAAACACCGGGGATACTTTCCCGGAAGTTTCCCCCCTTCACCGGCATCACCTCATACCGCGTTAGGGCACGCCTAGCATCACGCTTTGCTTTGTCATGCATCGTCATGCATCTGTTTGCTTAAATATTCATTGTTTCTTCCCCCTCTTCTTCCGCTAGACACCGAGACCGACGCTGCGCTGCCCGGTTCGACTCTGAGTTGACGACCCTCTCTCTTGCCGAGCAACCAGGCAAGCCCCCCCTTGATCACCAGATATCGCCTATTCTACTCTATACTGCTTGCATTAGAGTAGTGTAGCATGTTACTGCTTTCCGTTATACCTATCCTGATGCATACCCTGTCCTTGCTACTCTTTGTTACCTTTACGCAATCCTACATGCTTAGTATAGGATGCTAGTATTCCATCTGTGGCCCTACATTCTTGTCCGTCTGCTGTGCTATACTATCGGGCCGTGATCACTCGGGAGGTGATCACGGTATATACTTATACTTATACATGATACATGTGGTGACTAAAGACGGTCGGCTCGTAGGAGCACCAGCGAGTGGATCTTTGTGGCGGAGCGACAGGGCAGGTTGAGACCGCCTAGGAGAGAGGTGGGCCTGGCCCTGTTCGGCGTTCGCGGATACTTAACACGCTTAACGAGTTCTTGGTATTTGATCTGAGTTTGGCCATTTGGTCTATACGCACTAACCAACTACGTGGAAAAGATATGGGCACTCGACGTCGTGGTATCAGCCGAAGCCTTCGTGACGTCAGCGACTGAGCGGCGCGCGCCGGATTGGAATGTAGGCCTGCTCTTGTATTAAGGGGGCTAGTTCTGCTTCCGGCCGCGTTCGCAACGTGCAGGTGTGCTAAGGGCGATGGGCCCAGACCCTGTGCGCTTAGGTTTAGACCGGCGTGCTGACCTCTCTGTTGGCCTAGGTGGGGCTGCGATGTGTTGATCTTCCGCGGCCGGGCATGACCCAGAAAAGTGTGTCCGGCCAAATGGGATCAAGCGTGTTGGGTTATGTGGTGCACCCCTGCAGGGAAGTTAATCTATTCGAATAGTCGTGATCTTCGGTAACATGACGACTTGGAGTTTTGCCTTGACCTTATGACAACTAGAACCGGATACTTAATAAAACACACCCTTCCAAGTGCCAGATATAACCCGGTGGTTGCTCTCTATCAGGGTTACGAGGAGGGGATCGCCAGGTAGGATTATTGCTATGCGATGCTACTTGGAGGACTTCAGACTACTCTCTGCTACATGCTGCAAGACGGAGGCTGCCAGAAGCGTAGTCTTCGACATGATTAGCTATCCCCCTCTTATTCTGGCATTCTGCAGTTCAGTCCACCGATATGGCCCTTTACACATATACCCATGCATATGTAGTGTAGCTCCTTGCTTGCGAGTACTTTGGATGAGTACTCACGGTTGTCTTGTTCCCCCTTTTCCCCCTTTCTTTACCCGGTTGCTGCAACCAGACGACGGAGCCCAGGAGCCAGACGCCACCGTCGACGACGACTCCTACTACACCGGAGGTGCCTACTACTACATGCAGCCCGCTGACGACGACCAGGAGTAGTTAGGAGGATCCCAGGCAGGAGGCCTGCGCCTCTTTCGATCTGTATCCCAGGTTGTGCTAGCCTTCTTAAGGCAAACTTGTTTAACTTATGTCTGTACTCAGCTATTGTTGCTTCCGCTGACTCGTCTATGATCGAGCACTTGTATTCGAGCCCCCTGGCTTGTATTATGATGCTTGTATGACTTATTTATGTTTTAGAGTTGTGTTGTGATATCTTCCCGTGAGTCCCTGATCTTGATCGTACACGTTTGCGTGCATGATTAGTGTACGATTGAATCGGGAGCGTCACATCAGCCTCCATCTTAGCTGGCTTGGCTTCCTGCAACAACGCCTTCAAGCATCCCCGTTGTGCCAGCAAATCTTTCACCATTGTCTGCCATAACCCAAAGCTTCCAGTTCCGTTGAACTTCTCCACCTCAAACCTGGTACCTGATGGCGCCATGGTTCTTTGTATTTCTTACCCTGCGAAAAATAACCGAGCAGTCTTCCCGTGATCCCCAAGTACACGAACGAACCTCCGCGTACTACTAGCGATTCAACTAGCTGGTCTTCACGTCACGTAGCTGCTCTTGTCTTGGCTCAACTTCCTGATGCTAGCGATTGCTTCGCCTCAGCCCTTGCTCTTGATGGATGTGTATCTCTTGATGGAATTTTCCTTCCGCTGGATCGATCTGCAGTTCTGTCTCGTCCCTTGCCCGGTTGCCTTCTTTTATAATGCGCGTGCATGGCTCTAGCAGTCCGGCTCGGCGACGACTTCTCCTTGGACTCGGCCCTTTTTGTTTCCAAAACAAACTCGGTAACTTGTGGCCTGCATGCAATGCGCTGCACCGCTCCACGCCTTGCAAGCACGTGCGCACGTCTTGGAGTCCCTGTGCTGTACGCGCGTGCCCGACTCGGTCGGGTCGGCTAGCCCCGCTGCCTCGCTGGCCTCACACGCGTTTATGCCTTGGACTTCCATCGCTGCACGCCTCCACGTGTTTCTGGTCCGAGCCGTCCTGCTGCCACCGCTTGATGCTTTCGATCTTGTCGATATCCCATGGAATAAGTCGACCGCGGAATACGCTAACTATTCGACGAGCTCAACAATGGCCTTCCTCTGGATCAACGAACAACAACCTCTTCGTAACCTTGCTCATGATACCACTTGTTAGAATAAATCCGAGGTACGCGGTAGATCCACCGAGGAACAAGCAATCACAGACAATGACGACACCGAGATTTGTTAACGAGGTTCGGCGAACTCGCCTACTTCCCGGGGCAATGACTACGGGCGCTCCTCCCCGAGATACCGCAACAACGGTCACCCGGGCGCCGGCACAAGCCGCCAGCACCCCCTTGCGAGCCTGTCGCTATCTAGTCGTCATAGGTTACAACGTGGGGTGCCTCCTCATATATAAGAGGCCAAAGGTACAACATGTCCAACTCCGACACTACAAGTATCCTACCCACACTACAACACCAAGTCCAAGCGTAACCCAACTAGTATAAAATATTCGACACAAACACAACAATATCCACTCTGATGTAGATATTCATAAGCTACCACTACTAGGGAAAACCCTAGTAGTAGCGCGGGTTTGAGGCTAGCAGCAGCGCGAGCGGCCGCGCTACTAATAAGGCGCTACAGCTAACCTATAGTAGTAGCGCGGTCGGTACCCGCGCTACTACTGTTGACGATATCAGCAGCGCTTTTTATGAACGCGCTACTATTACTTAGCTGTAGCGATTTCGCAGTCCCTCGCTACTGCTATATCTTTCATCATTTTCCCCCGTACCCCTTTCCATTTCAGTTTCCCTTTCAGATACTATATACTAGGTACTGCTAGTAGATATCAAATTCATAAACCATTACTGGGTAGTACTCCCTTCGTTCCAAATTACTCGTCGTGGTTTTAGTTCAAACCACGACGAGTAATTTGGAACGAAGGGAGTACTAGATAACAATTTCATGCATAGTCAACATGCATCCTCAAGCAGTACAAGGTCATATCAACGGCGATCATCATATGTAGTTCTAGATGATATCGACGACGATCATCATATGTAGTTCTAGATGATATAGCCACACACACATATGTAGTTCTAGATGATATCGAAGACAATCATCATCCTCAAGCCTGGGCGGTTGGTGTTTCTGATAGTAATTAGGATGGCCTATCCAACACGAAGATTCTTGCCATCGAGGAATTTCTTCCACCCAACCGAGTTTAAGTGTGTGCGACCGTCCGTGTTCATGCGGTAACACTACTAGGGAAAAGCCTACCAGCAGCGCGGGTTTTGGGCCTCTCAGTAGCGCGGGGACCGACGCTACTAATAAGGCGCTACAACTAACGTATAGCAGTAGCGCCTATTGTCCCACGCTACTGCTATACATGAATAGCTGTAGCGCTCTTTAGAAAAGGGCGCTGCTGATATTATCTGCAACGTTGTTTACTGGGAAGCGCTACTGGTAAGGCGGCGCTACTGCTAAATTTCCCTCCCTCGCTACTACTAGTTTTATTAGTTTTTTTCCCTGCATATTTATTTTTGTATTTGAATAGGCTTTATACAATAATCTTTAGCATATCATACACATACAAATGTAATCATAGCATATACATACAATTAGTCTCATCAAATCATGTCATCATCATAATCATCATCCAACACAAAGTGGTCTCTCGTCATCATCTCGAAAGTCAATTGTAGCTTCGGTTTTCTTACACTCTTCGCAGGCTCCTCTGCATATTTGCAAATAGATTGCTCCAACAAATGCATCTTTAATGTGCAAGGAGTTCTGTCCGATGGAGCACTCCCCAGCCCTAACCTGAAATTACCATGGAGAGATTTCAATTTTCATAATTCATTGGACATTCTATCGCCACAGCCAGCCATTGTGCACTGCTCAAAATCGTGAAGCACACACAGGTTTGCATGTAAATCACTCGTTAAACAGATTGAACAAGCTCACAACTAACGAGCAATACTAACTGAATAATTGATTAAGGGATCACCTTTCAATCCAACCCGGTGCTGTCAGGATTAGTGGATTGCACGGACCTAGTCGGAGAAGCATTTATTCCTCGTTGTAGTTGGCCTACCAGCCTAACGGGGATGCGGACACCCTCATCTTGCACGCAACCAGACCCGCCATAGAATCCGCGGGCTTGGCAGTATGGGCATTACAGTGCGGCAACAGCACTAGGGGAACCGGATCCGGATGCTAAAGGCTGCCGCAAATTCCTCCCTAAATGGAAACCTGCAAGTCATACCACAGTGACCGGTGGTGGCAATGGGGGAAGAGGGTTTCAGGGTCGTGCAGCACCGAAATCTTTCGCCGAAATTTCAGCGCCTAACATAGAATCGAATCAACCAATTGAAAGAAGAGCATTGCATAGGTGAAACTCACCGGTCGATGGGATCCATAAGGAACTCCAGCCCCGCATCGTCCATCGCCGCGCCGCCGGAAGTAACACCCGCCTCCACAGAGAGCAGGGGACCGAGGTTTCACCAACCTCCTCTGGGCCGCAAGCCTTCCGTACTGGACTAACAATTCTGGACCATGGCTCAGCCCATACGAAACGTGCTGGTCCACGGATCAGGAGCGACGCGTGAGTCGTGCCTAACGGACGCCCTGCATACGAACATGGCCCACGCCGTATACACCGCGTATCTTTGATATTGCACGATCTAGCTCTGACACACCAGGCGTACTTTCTACGATCCCGAGGCACCAACGAGCGATAGTAATTTCGGGAGCAGCTGAGCCCGAGCACCGAATTGCTGCTCCCCATATCATAAGCATAAATAACAAAGTTCATCGTACCCCAAAATACCCTAACTAGAGTGATTTTCGCTAGTCGAGGAGGAGGACAGTTTAATTACATCACAAATAAAGTTTCACCATGCATAACTTAAAGTTTTGTCATACAGAAAGTATGGACTAAACGGACACATTGTCATATATCGGCAATCACTCCAACATGTCGTTCCATCCATCCATGTCAGGGAGATAGTCCCGAGCCTAGTGAAAGGCTTCAGGTCGAGACGCTGAGCGGCTACCCATGTTCGGACGTCTTCCCGCGACATTTGTCCTTCTTCGTAGAACATCCCTGTTTTTCCGACGACCTCCTTCATGATGATTTGGGCAAGTTCACGCTGGATGTGATAGAACTCGGCTCGAAGTCGATGATCCTCGATATCTCCTACGTTCTTTGCCCATTGCAGAATATGGGCATCGCCAGATGTAGGTGACATGCGAAGGTTCTGGTGATCCTGTCTGTACTCCAGCATGTGGTGTAGGAGAATCCATCATTAAGAGAATCGTTCGGTTGCTGGATGCAGTAGAAGTCGGTCTTATGGCCGAAGGCGACCCAGCCGCCCCTTCTCTTCTTGTCCCTAACCTCTCCACCCCTTGCTTGGTAGTAAAACATAGCACTGTCGAGAACATCCTTGATGTGGGTGTAATCCTTTTTGTGAATGTTCTTCGACGAGTCCAAGTAAAGAGCGTGGGAGAATCGGGGGTATAGGATGATGAGGACGGCACGCCCGTCGCTACGCAAAATAAGTACACCTCAAATTACTTAGCCTCCACCGTGCAAATGAATGACTGAAATCGAAAGAAGGATAGCAGAGCGGATGACTTACACGGGATGATAAGGCACGAGAATCGCCCCTTGTCCTTATTGGCGAGCATGAAATTGACGATGTATTCCCTCGCGTATGCACGGTGCTCCGCGCAGACTCCCAAGAAGCCCTCGTGCATGTAGTACGGGTCAGCGACACAGATATGAGATATCTGCTCAACCCCGATGATGTAGTTCATGTGCAAGGCATAAAGGCGGACAAACGTAAAATCCAGCTTCTTCACGTGAAACATGTCTAATATGTAATCGAATCGGAGGAAGAACTTATCCGCGGGAAGCTGTCGACGCATTACATTTGCCGCGGAACGTTAACCACGTAGAGTGGGTATCCTGGATCTGTCGAGGCGATGAGGCCTTTCTCTACCCGCAGCACATCGTCATGAAGTCTCCTTAGATCGCCGAATCTGACCCCTAGCGCTGTTGCAGGTAGGATTGGTTGACCGGGGATATGCCATTTATCCGCATTGGGGATATCTATACGGTCCTGAAGCCGAGGCTGCTGAGGCGGCTGGATCATAGAATCAGCTTTTTTGCCTTTCCTCGCTCTCTTCCTAGACTTCTTTACTACCGGAAGGTCGTCCATAATACGTTGAGACGGCAATTCAGGCACCGACTCATGACGCTCAAACCCTGAGGAGGCGCCAGTATAGACATACTGTTCAGCGCCACCGTCGTCCTCATCCTCATCCATGGCGACGTCATCAGCGACTAATGGAGCCTCCTCCTTACCCCGTCCGCTATCACCCAACCCGACACCCGACGCTAATTGGGTAGGTGGGGTGTTGATGTTCATACCTTGCTGAGGCTGCGTGCTCGTGGGTGTGCTCCCGACCGCCTCCAGACGAAGCAGACTCTTTGGCCACAACAGGACCCACCCATTGCAACAATCACCAAGCCGCCGCGGTGTCTCCTCGTCATCCACCAGTAGTATTGGAGGAGGCAAATTCTCGTGGCTCGGTTCGACACTGGCCACAGAAACCTTGAAGACGTTCGGGGGGATCGGCCGGCTGTGGAACAACGGTTCCTTCGGCTCCATTATCGTCGCCTTCCCCACGTCCACCTTCTGGTCACCGATGGTGTACAATATGGTGCACGGGGTTTCGTCGGCCTGCAAAGAAAAGTCTGCGACGTGAGACATCCGAAAGGCAACGAAAACGGGAGATTATACATTTATATTGAAGGGGGCCGGTGTGACAGATACCGTGAGGGCGTCGAGCTCAGCCAAAGATGAAGCACCGCCGAGCACGTCCGGTGCGGGAGCCGGTGCGGGAGCAGGTGCTCCCAAGAAGTCAGCAAGGGGAAAGTCCATTACATTTTTTTCTGGATTTTGCCTTGTCCAAGTGAAAACGCCTGTCACCAAGGAAGTAGACAAATCTGCAACCACCTGTTTTGCGGCAGCTACCGCTGTTGCGACTGTCTGAGATGATTTCTTCTCAACCGCAATCTCAACCTTCTTGTCGATGTTTTCTTCAGTTAACCTTCGTCTTTCCTTTCTCTCCTCCGTGGTCTCACGGTAGTACTTCTTCCACGTGGCGCCGTCTCCGACACCGTGCACGCGTCCATACAACAGTCGAGTATCCACCGGTTGTCGTTTCAATATGTTCAACGCCCGGTTGAATGGAGTGTCCCACTTGGGCCTCGCCAATGCCTCAGACGGCGAGTCGCTTTCGGCCGCAATCCGGTGCTGCTCTTTCTGCAAAAGGCACAAGGATCGTTTACAAATATGACTAACGTGTGCAGTCGAATTGATCAGAAACTAAAATTACCAGCAGTCTCATGAACTCCGTTATGACCGGTTTTGTCTCATAAACCTTCTTCACTGGGTCCCAACGGTGCCGGGCCCTGAGGACGTCACGCTCCTGCGGGACGGTGAACTCCGCCAAGGGGTCTGGGATGCCAAGACTCGCGGCTTCCGCGTCCTCCTTGGCCCATTTGGACCTCTTTCCGCTGTAACCACGACTTCCAAGGTGGTGGCTCCCAATGTTCCTCTCTTGAAGCCCCTTCATGTACTTAGACTTTTTTTGGCAGCTTCGGCCTCGCAAGCCTCCTTGAATATTGGAAACTGCTCTTCCGTGATTGTCGGATTATCCTTTACAATCTCGGAGTAGGGTTCCTTGTCGATGATCTTTGCTTTCACTCGATATTTCCAGGCGGCCAACGCGTCGCTAAACTTGGTCATGGCGTGTTTGTTTATCTTCTTCATTGCCGGGTCCTCATCTGGATCTTCATAATCCTTCTCATTCCGGCCCGGGAACAAGAATATCTGGTGAAACTTCTTTAGGAGGGAGCTCCTCATATTTTCTATCTTCTGTAGTTTCTCATCGTTGATGGTGGCGGTTGTCCGTATGATGCAGCCTATTTGATTGCCGTAGCACGCGCGCGCTTCATCGGGCGCCTTTGGCTCAAAATTGTTGTTGTCCACCTCCGTGACCACCAGTCTAGTAGTCGGGAGTTTTTTAGGAAGCCGTTGCCTCTTTGCTTTCGGTTCTACACCGGCTTCACTCCCCGAGGCAGCACCGGTCTCGATGCCGGTCTGAGTCTCAGCACCGGTCTCAGTCTCAGCACCGGTCTGCGTGTCGGTCTCAGTCCCTGATGCCACCGGTGGGCCCAGCAACAACATTGGTTGATCGTCGGTAAGGCTACAAAATTCACCTGCCGCCTGGTAGACGTCGTCACAATCACCAGAACCCTTTCCTTCATCGTTGCTAGCCATGTTTCCTATGATTAAATCTAGTCAATTAATTCTAGACCTAATAAAATGAATAATGACATAAAAAGGCCTATTGTTTTGCAGGAACGTTGACTCCTGGTGCGGCAAATCCCGCACTCGATATGTCCTAGTTTGTAGCACAAGTCATGCCGAAATTCACGGAAAATTTCGGCATGACCTTTGCTAAAAAGTGGACAAATCATGAACCTGAAATTTGCCGGAACAGAAATGAATCAACATTCCGGCAAAACATAGGCCACTCAGCATCATTCCCTGGAAACAGTGTTCAAATATCCCTCTTCGACACCGCAACACATGTCCAAATATACACGAGCAACCACATGTCCAAATTTCACAAGCTAATTCAAAAACAAAGTGTAGAAGAAAATTCATTTAACTACTAATAGAACAAAATTCAGTTAACTTTAGTGCTCTATAATGATGAAAGGAAAAAAATTGCAGTTAACTACTAATTTCATTCATTTAGGTTATTCATTTAACATCACCTAATTAACCTACTGTACCACTACTACTAGCAGCACTACTAACCTAATTAACCTAGCAAAACTCTAGTGCCCTAACTCAAAAACATCTAATTAACATCTACTAGTACCACTATTGCCTTAACCTAATTAACATCTACTAGTATCACTATATACTATACAAGCAACATCTACCCTAATTAAACCCTACTGCCCTAACTAACTTTTGTTGTAAACCAAATTTTTTGCTCTAAACTAATTTTTGCTCTAACATCTACTACTTAACATCCTTTGCTATAAACTAAATTTTTTGCTATAAACAAACTTTTGCTCTACTAATATTTTCTCTAAAATGCAGAGAGAGAGGAGTGGGGGGGGGGGGAGGGGTGGGGGACTTACAAAGAGGGGAGAGACGGTGGCGGGGAGGTGCTCGGTGAAGGAGGCAGGGGCGGAGAGAGCGGGCTCGAGCACGGGCAACGGCGGTCCTGGGCAGGCTTGGGCGGCGGTGAGGTGGAGGGCACCGACGGTGACGTCGAGGGCGGCCTCGGGCAGCGGCAGTGAGGATGACGGCGGCCTCGGGGGGAGACGGTGAGGTTGCGGGCGTCCACGCTGGCAGGAGAAGGCGGCGAAGTGGGGCGACATCGAATTGGGGAGACGGCGGCGAGGGCGAGGGATTTGGGGAAGAAGTGTGGTGGCCGGGGGGCGGGGGGAAACCGCTGTTTAAGTGAAACGTAACGGCAGCGCGTTTCCAAAAATGCGCTATAGCTAAGTTAGCTACAGCGCGTTTCCTGAAACCCGCTACTGCTATTCCTTTCTCCTTTTTCCTTGTTTTCTTTTATTTTTCTTTACATTTTATTTTTTTTCCTTTCTCCTTTTTCTATTTCTTTCATTTTCATTTACTTTTCTACTTGTTTTTCACTTTACTTTATTTCCGTTAGCAGTAGCGCCTTACACGTAAGCGCGCTACAGCTAAGGAGAGTAGCAGTAGCGCTGGGCAAGTATACGCGCTACTGCTAGGTTGGGCTAGCCATGTGCGCCCAGTTCAAACATTGCAGCAGCGCGTTTTGCTAGTACGCGCTACTGCTAAAGTCATAGCAGTAGCGCGGTTTATTTACGCGCGCTGCTACTAAGTAGCAGTAGCGTCTGATTTAGTACAACGCTACTGATAACATTTTGTGTATAAGGTTTTCCCTAGTAGTGTAAGTACAGGTTGTGACGGAGCCCCTTACAGTAAGGCATAGTCCAGTTGAGCCTTCTTCATCAGGCTCGATACCATAACTCACATATATGCTCTTTGCCAATTTCTGAATAAGAAAAACATATCAATTAATAAATAGCCTCGCAAATAAGTACATATGGATTATCTACACTATTAATAGTTTCCTTAGATTCTACACTAATAAGCATGTGATCGAACTCTACACTAAAACATATCATCGACTAGATTCCACACAACATACCATATCATTGGACTATATACTAAGTATTTCATCGGATAATTTGCATTTGTAAGTATAACATACCATATCATGTCGATCAACCATGGTATTTGTCAGGCGGGTCACGAATGGCACCCCGACAAAGTCAGCACGTGGCGGAATTATGTCCCACGGGTTGGACATCTCCTCCTCACGCAGCCTTGTTCTTTGAGCTACGATGGCTTCATGAAGTGGGTCCTCATCATCTTCATCGAGTGGGTCCTCATTATATGACAACCAGCTTGGGTCTTTCTGCTCTGAAGGAGAAGGTGATCAACTCACCACCAGTAAGAAACATGCGAGCGACGAAACGGGCCCATCCATCTCCTCCAATCTGCGACATATTGCGTCCTTTCTCGACCTCCATAGTGTACGCCCCCCCAGGAGCCTCAAATCACAGTGTCTCCTGTCAGCTTGTTGAATTCCAACCTCACATTGCATGGGATGATCTGTGTAAAATAAGAAAAATGACACAATGCAGTAATGCCAACACTAAAAATAAAATAGTTATTATATTTCATCTAAATTCAGGCCGCCGCATGAGGAAAACTTGGCTGAAAGTAGATGCCGAACAGCTTGCCAGTTGCAAGGCTGCTGGCGCACCTTGACTTGCACAGTCGACATAGTGGTGGTGGTGATGGCGCCATTTTTCCTAAAGAAATATGTGCAAAGGATTAACGATCCACTTCACAGGAAAGAAAAACAGTAGCATGTGATATTTTTGGTTCTTCCGCGAGAAGCAATTTGATGGACAATTATAATTCTAAGATCTAGTAACATATTAGATGACAAGGTACCATCTACATTTTGCCAAAAAGTAACTTATTAAAAAAACAAAAGCAACTACGTACCTATCCATGTACAGAAAAAATAACAATAAAATGGTGCATACTAAATCAACTAAATGAACTAGCCTACTAAATCAACTAAATCAAAATGTTCTAAATCAACTAAATGAACTAGCCTACTAAATCAACTAAATCAAAATGTTCTAAATCAACTAAATGAACTAGCCTACTAAATCAACTAAATCAAAATGTTCTAAATCAACTAAATGAACTAGCCTACTAAATCAACTAAATCAAAATGTTCTAAATCAACTAAATGAACTAGCCTACTAAATCAACTAAATCAAAATGTTCTAAATCAACTAAATAAACTAGCCTACTAAATCAACTAAATCAAAATGTTCTAAATCAACTAAATGAACTAGCCTACTAAATCAACTAAATCAAAATGTTCTAAATCAACTAAATGAACTAGCCTACTAAATCAACTAAATCAAAATGTTCTAAATCAACTAAATCAACTAGCCTACTAAATCAACTAAATCATATCAACTAAATCAAAATGTTGCATAAGAACTAGCCTACTAAATCAAAATGTAGCAGGCAGGAGGGAGAAGGAGGGGCGACTCGAGGAGGGAGAAGAGAGTAGGACGGCGGAGGAAGGCGGAGCGAGGAGGGGCCGGACGGCGGCCAGTGGAGGGAGGACGAAGGAGGAAGGCAGAGCGAGGAGGGGCCGGCCAGCGGCGAGTGGAGAGGGAGGACGGAGGAGGAGGCCGGTGCCGAGTCCAGCAAGGAGGAGGAGGTGACGACAGCGCAGAGGGAGGAGGGGCGACGGGGGAGGACCGGCGCGGGGGATTGAGAGGGGATCCAGTGAGTGTGTGACTGTGAGTGGATCGGATAGAGGAGATGGGGGGTGGGAGATGGAATGGCTTAGCAGTAGCGCACTATAGAGAAAGACGCTACTGCTAAACTACCTAGCAGCAGCGCCTTTCGTAAAGAAGCGCTACTGCTATGTGTCAGCGTGTAAAAATAGACTTAGTTCAGTTTATCAAAAATACATTGATCATCAACGATCTTTTTGTGTACAATCTGATTTGTCAATATCAGTCCTCACCGGTTTAGGAACAGGTGAAGACTCATATTGCGGCCACAAATTCTACACATAGAGTTCAATGAAGACCAAGTGCTTGTCAAAGTTTGAGAAGTAACATATTTAAGGTGGTAGAAACTCTCTTCACGGAGCGAGGTGGGACTAAATTTTTGTAGTAAACTTAGCAGTAGCGCTTATTGGCGAAATGCGTTGGTACTATGCTACGTAGCAGTAGCACCTGTCGTTATAACACGTTGCTGCTATAACTAGCCTCGCGGCGGCCTCATGAGAACTATAGCAGTAGCGCGTCTTTGAGCGGGCGCGCTACTGCTATATTTATTTCAGCAGTGAGTTATTCTTGAGCTCGCTACTGCTAATTAGCAGCCTCGCCTTATTTTAAAGCGCACTGCTGATAAGATTCTGTGTATAGGTTTTTCCCTAGTAGTGTATTATTATTGACATTACCCTTGAGGTAAAAAGGTTGGGAGCGAAACTATAAGCCCCTATCTTTCTCTCTGTTCGACTGAGGCTTTGAACCCATACGCATCGCATGAGTGTTAGCAATTGCGAAAGACTAAAAGATGGTTGAGTATGTGGACTTCCTATATAAAAGCTCTTAAATTGACTCTTTTCGTTGTTATGACAAATTGCAATTGCTTCAGTGACTGAGATCATAGTTTGTTAGTTTTCAATGAAATTTTCGATTCATAATTTACCTTGTGGATGAATTGTTACTTTAGCATAAGAAATTATATAACAATATATGTTGATGTTCTAAAGATGATCAGGATGCCCTCATGTCTGTATTTTATTTTATCAACACCTCTATCACTGAACATGTGGACATATTTTTTGATTTCGGCTTTCGCTTGAGGACAAGCGAGGTCTAAGCTTGGGGGAGTTTATACGTCCATTTTGCATCCACTACAGGAAACAACTAATTTGCCGTCAGGGGGCGTCTTTGTCGTCAGCTTTTTGTCAGGCAGACGGCAAAGAAAGGGTTTGCCGTCATCAGCAGACGTCAAAGAAACACTGACGGCAAAGTGGACTTTGCCGTCTGTGGAAAAAACACACACGGCAAAGAGTTCACTTTGCCGTCTGCCAAAACAAACACAGACGGCAAAGAAATCTTTGCCGTCTGTGTTTGTTTTGGTAGACGGCAAAGTGAGCTCTTTGCCGTCTGTTGTTTTTTGCAGATGACAAAGAGAAAGCACATCACGCGGATCGCTCATGCGGATTGATGACTTGGCAAGATCTTAGACGCATATCCCCACCAGGCCATTGGACGCACACCCCACCCATGATGCACGTGCCCCCGGGCAGCACCCACGCGCCCCACGCCATGTTTCCCTTATCCCCACCCTCGTCGCTCGTTTCTCTCTCTCTCTCTCCCTCGTTACTCTCCCTCTCACTCCAAATCCAGCACGCCAGCCGGTGCCTGCCACCATCTCGACCCTCGGCCCCGACCAACAACTCGCCCCCGGTCCTGGCCTCGCCGGCCACAACTTCGCCCACGCGGCCGCGACCACTCCCCACTTCGCCCCCAGCGCCGCCGGCCCCTGTCACTTTCCCCGTCGCCACCATAGGCTCGCCGGCGCCCGTCACCACCTCACCGGCCGACCCTGACCTCGATGGCCGCCATCTTGCCTGCTAGCCTCGGCCTCGTTGCCTGTCTGCCCCGACCTCGTCGCTCGTCGCCATCGGCATTTGTTGTTGTCCGTTAGTTACTTGTAGCCTCTGCACTTAGACTGTTGGTTAAGATTATTTTAATAGGTAAAATTCTATGTCGTCTGTGCTTTTACGAGGCTGACGGCAAAGAAGCTCTCCTTTGCCTTCTGTTATTAAATCGGCTGACGGCAAACGAGCTTCTCTTTGTCGCCTGTTATTAGATCGCCTGATGGCAAAACATCAGTTTGACTGACGGCAAAGACTTTGCCTTCTGTCTATGAAAAAGCTGACGGCAAAGAACTCTTTGCCGACTTTGTCTTTGCCGTCTGACTTTGTCTTTTGCTGACTGACGGCAAAATCTTTGCCGTCTGTAATCCACAAATGGAAAATTATCTGATTCCTGTAGTGATCATGCCTTTATATTGATATATATTGCATTATGGGCTGTCATTACACTTTATAGCACACTAATTATGCATTTTCTCTCTTATTTTACAAGGATTACACAAAGAGGGAGAATGCCGGCAGCTGGAATTCTGGACCGGAAAGGAGCAAATTCGAGAGATCTGTTCTGCAAAACTCCAAAAGTCTTACAAATTTACGAGAATTATTTTGGAATATATAAAAAATATTGGGCTGAGAAAGTACCAGAGGGGCCCACGAGGAAGCCACAAGGGTGGGGGCACGCCCTACCCCCATGGGCGCGCCCCCCTGTCTTGTGGGCCCCCTGGCAGGCCTCTGGTGCCCATCTTCTGCCATATGATGTGTTTTGACCTGGAAAAAAAATCAAGAAAAAGCTTTCGGGATGAAGCGCCGCCGTCTCGAGGCGGAACCTGGGCACAAGCAATCTAGGGCTCCGGCGGAGCTGTTATGCCGGGGAAACTTCCCTCTAGGAGGGGGAAATCGAAGCCATCGTCATCACCAACGATCCTCTCATCGAGAGGGGGTCAATCTGCATCTATATCTTCACCAGCACCATCTCCTCTCAAACCCTAGTTCATCTCTTGTATCCGATCTTTGTCTTAAAACCTCGGATTGGTACCTTTGGGTTGCTAGTAGTGTTGATTACTCCTTGTAGTTGATGCTAGTTGGTTTATTCGGTGGAAGATCATATGTTTAGATCCTTAATGATAATTATTACTCCTCTGATTATGAACATGAATATGCTATGTGAGTAGTTACATTTGTTCCTGAGGACATGGGAGAAGTCTTGTTATAAGTAATCATGTGAATTTGGTATTCATTCGATATTTTGCTGAGATGTATATTGTCTTTCCTCTAGTGGTGTTATGTGAACGTCGACTACATGACACTTCACCATGATTTGGGCCTAGGGAAAGGCATTGGGAAGTAATAATTACATGATGGGTTGCTAGAGTGACAGAAGCTTAAACCCTAGTTTATCTGTTGCTTCGTAAGGGGCTGGTTTGGATCCACATGTTTCATGCTATGGTTAGATTTATCTTAATTATTCTTTCATAGTTGCGGGTGCTTGCGAGGGGGGTTAATCATAAGTGGGAGGCTTGTCCAAGTAAGGACAGCACCCAAGCACAGATCGACCCACATATCAGATTATCAAAGTAACAAATGCGAACCATATGAGCATGATGAAAACTAACTTGACAGTAATTCCCATGTGTCCTCGGGAGCGCTTTGCATTATATAAGAGTTCGTCCAGGCTTGTCCTTTGCTACAAAAAGGATTGGGCCACCTTGCTGCACCTTAGTTACTCTTGTTACTTGTTACCCGTTACGAATTATCTTATCACAAAACTATCTGTTACCGATAATTTCAGTGCTTGCAGAGAATACCTTGCTGAAAACCGCTCGTTATTTCCTTCTGCTCCTCGTTGGGTCCGACACTCTTACTTATTGATCCGAGTGAAGTGCACTGTAGGTCCTTGAACTATTTCAGGGATGTCACATAGGTCCTCAAACTATGAAAATCGTCATCCAGGTCCTCAAAGTGCGATGGCGTGTCATTCAGTCCAAAATCTCCTGACAGGCTCTAATTGGCCAGCCGGCACGTAAACATAACCGTAACATTGCGCGACAAACAGTCCTGAATTCCTGTGCATGATGAACAGTACACGATAAAGAATAAATATAAAAATATCAAAAACTGAGATCCTCATCATCGAAGAGACTGGCGATGAACAGTAAAATGGTCATTAATTCAAAAAAGTTCACGAACGAAGAATTTGGAAAAACATTTTTTTGAATTAATGAACATTTTTACTATTCACACACCAGGGGTATCTTCGATGCCAAAGATTTTCAGATTTTTTGTTCATATTTTTTAATTTTTTGCACTGCTCACCATGCCACCGGCCATTTAGAGGGGTTAGTGAGATTTTGGACCTGGATGACACACTTACTATACTTCGAGAACCTAAATGACGATTTTCATAGTTTGAGGACCTATGTGACACCCCTGAAATAGTTTAAGGACCTACAGTTCACTTCACTCTATTGATCCCCTCTACTTGTGGGTCATCAGCTAGCCCTCCCCTTTTTCCTTCCCTAGGGCTTGCCGGCCAGGGAGAGGGGCGCACCAGCTCCTTATAGGCTGGCATGTCCCTCCCTTGGCCCATTAAGCCCATAACACCTACCGGGGGGGGGGGGGTCCGGAACCCCTTCTGGTGACCCGATGGCTACCCGGTGCATCCTGAAACCCTTCCGGTGTCCGAATACTATCGTCCTATATATATCAATCTTTACCTCTCGACCATTTCGAGAGTCCTCGCCATGTCCATGATCTCATCCAGGACTTCGAACAACATTCGGTCACCAAATCATATAACTGATATAACACTATATCATCAGCGAACGTTAAGCATGCAGACCTACAGGTTCGAGAACTATGTAGACATGACCGAGACACCTCTCCGGTCAATAACCAATAGCGGAACCTGGATGCCCATATTGGCTCCTACATATTCTATGAAGATCTTTATCAGTCGAACCGTTATGACACCATATGTAATCCCCTTTGTCCATCGGTATGTTACTTGCCCGAGATTCGATCGTCGGTATCTTCATACCTAGTTCAATCTCGTTACCGGCAAGTCTCTTTACTCGTTCCGTAATACACCATCTTACAACTAACTCATTAATCACTTTGCTTGCAAGGCTTCTTATGATGTGTATTACCGAGTGGGCCCAGAGATACCTCTCCGATACTCAGAGTGACAAATCCTAATCTCGATCTATGCCAACTCAACAAACACCTTCGGAGATACCTGAAAAGCATCTTTATGATCACCCAGTTACGTTGTGACGTTTGATAGCACACAAGGTATTCCTCCGATATCCGGGAGTTGCATAATCTCATAGTCGAAGGAATATGTATTTGACATGAAGAAATCAATAGCAATAAACTGAATGATCAATATGCTAAGCTAACGGATGGGTCTTGTCCATCACATCATTTTCCTAATGATGTGATCCCGTTATCAAATGACAACACATGTCTATGGTTAGGAAACCTTAACCATCTTTGATCAACGAGCTAGTCTAGTAGAGGCTTACTAGGGACACGATATTTATTTATGTATTCACACATGTATTTAAGTTTCTGATCAATGCAATTTTAGCATGAATAATAAACCTTTATCATGAATAAGGAAATATAAAACAACAACTTTATTATTGCTTGTAGGGCATATTTACTTCACTCCGTTGAGTTATAAACTACAGATGCCTTATTATTTTAGAGACACAACCGCTTCTTAGGACCGTCTCTAATGCATGTGTTTATATTTTGATGATTTTGTCATTGTTCAAATCTATAAGTATCACAATGCTAGCCTAGTTGCCTTCTGAATCCTCACTCTAGCATACTAAATACATCGGGATGACAATGACCAACAAATGACTCTATGAGGCTCGTCCGCTTACTGATCATTATGACGACGTCGCCTTAGTTCACGTATGATGGCTTCACTAACCTCACACTCTTGTTAGTCTTACTTTACCCTGATTCCAGATCCGTTATTATAGTTTTAATTTATACAATGACAACATATCGAGTATAAAACAATAGTTTCCACTTAGTTATATTAAACTTTTTTACATGCTAAGTCAACAAAAAAATTAAATGTTTTTTCAAAATCATAGTGTGCTAAATTATAAAGCTTAATGTTTTACTTCACAACTCTAACATGTATCTTTGCAAATTGACTTGAGCTAAATTAATATTGTATTTTTACGGAAAAATGTATGCTCATTTCCCTTAAAATCTAGAATGGGACGTTCTTAAGAAAAAAATGTTGAATTCTGTCTCTCATAGAACTTAATAAAATATTTGACACAATCATATTCGTTTGTGGATTAGTATGCATTTTTGGATGTGTTATACTGTACTACTTTTCTGTGTGTGGGTGTACTTGCCTATTGTTATAAACGTCTGTGTATTAAGAGCTCTACAGAGTATAAGCCTAACTAGTATCTTTGTAGATATTTCTGGAGTATGATTGTCTATCTAAAATGTAAACAAATTCAAAAATAGAATAGATAAGATGTCCACAAGTATCGTGAAATCACTGGAATTGCTTATTTTGTAGTCCTCCATGGACTAACATAGCTTTCATGATTCCACAATTAGCCACCAGCACATGTAATTCATAGTTGGGATCAAACATGAATTTGTGTGCAACAAATTTATACGAATACCTTAGAACGCATTATAGTTTTCTTCATAATCCGTGTAAACATCAAGCCATGGAGCATTGGAACTAGAAAGGCAAGGTACACATGTAGCATATTGACAAGCCACGTGACGAATAGTGTTTTGTTGGACTTGCTCTTCAGTGTAACCTTTTCAGGTTATACCTAAAATGGGACGTCAAAGGCGAAAGTCGTCCCAGTAACACATATGTGTCAGAGCCGTCCCTGAAACTCCAAGGTGCAAGCCGACCTCAAAGGTCGCGGGACAGCTCCTCCCCAACGCTACGCTAGGAGTGTAGCTAGCGCTCACGCAGCCTTCATCGTGCACCAGCGCAACAAGGAGAAGTGCTCGCTCGGGTATGACTGATCGCACCAGTTTTCCCGGTTCCCTGGTCGTAGTTGACCGGTTGGCTGTTGACTTTTTGAGTGAAAAAAATGATTTTAAAAAATGTTTACGGATTTTTTAAAAATAAATAAGATTTTGGAAACTCCATTGATTTTGGAAAAAAAATCAGTGATTTTGAAAAAAGTTCACTGATTTTAAAAATTTGTAGATTTGGAAAAATCCATTGATTTTTTAAAAAATCACAAATGTCAAAAGTTTATGAATTTGGAAAAAGTACATCAATTTTGAGAAAAGTTCACAAAATTGAAAAAGTTTGCTGATTTTGAAAACACAATTCATGGATTTGAATATATTCTTGCATTTGAAAATTGTGTACGCATTTAAGAAAATAAAATAAAAGGTAAAGAAAAGTAAAAAGAACAGAACAGAAAAAAGATAAAAAATAAAATTGAATAAAATTTTTCTAGAAAACCAGGAGAACCAGATTAGAAGCATCTAAAAAGTGAATAAAAATATGATTGAGCGGGGGAAATAAAATGCGAAATTTGCATGGACCGGCCCATTGTTGTTGGTGCATGGGCGCCACAGAGCTCCCGGCTCGATATGCGTCCCTGGAAGGCTGGAACCCATCGCATGTTTCCGAAATCACGAGTTGAGGAGAACTCGTTGCAAAGATCACTTTAACTTCCCAGCTTTAGAGTTTTCTTTTTTTTTCGTAGATCCGTTTATTCAAAACATTTTATCTCTCAAACCGTGCGTCCAAATCTTGAACCGCTTTCACCGTTGGATTCCTCGCGTCGAGACCTTCAAAACTAGATCCCATGTTGATAGGTTTTGACGAATTTCTTTTTCATGAGAAAAACCGGATGAAAATAACGAACCGGAAGCACGGGTTTTTCCCTTTCCGAAAGAGGCACGCCCGTGCCTGTCACGAAATCACAACTGTGCCTCTCGCGGAAGCAAAACACGTGACTCACGCGGAAGAAAAAAAAGAAAAAAAAACATGTTTTTTTTCGTTTCTGAGGAGGCACGGCCGTGACTCTCAAGGAAGCACAACCGTGCCTCTCGCGGAAGCAAAACCATGACTCTCGCGAAAGCAAAAGAAAAGAGAAAACGCGTTTTTTGTTTCCGAGAGGCACGGCCGTGACTGTCGTGAAAGAAAAAAAGAATAGAAAACATTTTTTTTTCGTTTTCGATAGGCACGGCCGTGACTCTCGCGAAAGCACACCCGTACTTCTCGTGGAAGCAAAACCGTGATTCTTGCGAAAGGAAAAAACAGAAAACACATTTTTTTTCTGTTTCCAAGAGGCACGGCCGTGACTCTTGCGAAAGCAAAATCGTACCTCTCGCGGAAGCAAAACCGTGACTCTCGCGAAAGGGAAAAAGAAAAGAAAACTAGTAGCCGAAAACAGGCGTGAAAAATTAAATAAATAATAAAATTCAGAGAGAGCGCCCATAGCACGACACGTGACGAATGGTTGAGAGTGCGCCAAGTGACGTTGATCGTTGCGAGGCTCCTAAAGGAGCGCTCGTTAACTAGTTGCTCTGGCGTGTTTCTGGGTGGGTCTCGGGGATGCTTGTAGACGAAGTTTGGACTGGCACGGCAAGTTAATGGTAACGTCAGGTCAATCAGATCTCGACTCCCATTGATTCTTTGATGGTCAAATTTTCTCTGTTTTCTTTTTGCCATTTTTATCCTACTCCCTCAGCTTCTAAACATAAGTTTTAGATTCATCTGTATGTAGTCCATATTTAAATCTCTAAAAGGACTTATATTTAAAATGAAAGAGACGGAAATTCAATTCGGCTCCAGGAAGCACGTGCTCCTGTGCCAAAAAATAATTTTGAAATGTCAAAAAAAATTAAGACAAAACTTTCATGTGTTCTTAATCACATCGAAATGCTACCTGCAAATTTTGAGGTAAAAAGGTTAAGCGTTTTGGCTTGTGCAAAAAACTGAATTGAACACCAAATATTACCCCAAAATGTCACTCCAAAATTGTTTTTTTCACAGACGAAACATTGCTTTCTTTGCTAGTGGTTGAGAGCGGCATTCGGGCAGCCGTGCCGTCACATTGTGGTAGGCAGTGAATGAGTGATCCTGCTTGTTTGCGTGCAGCGCAGGGGTGCACGTGCAGTCCAAGATACGACCGCCGACGCCGGCGCTCGTGCCGTGCGTTGATCCTCGGACTGGAAAGATCGATCATGCATGGAGTACGACGAAAACCCCGATGACGGCAATAGCGTCGTGCATGCACGGATGCCAACAACGGGTATGGTTTGTTAGGGCATCTTCAGCCGTTCGGCCCCATAAGGCGCCTAAATAGAGCGGTTCGCAGGCGTGCGGCTTGCTTTCGACCCCTGGGCGACCTAGCTCCCACTCACGCTTCCACGCTCCGGCCCCAGGATGCGGGAAATTTAAACTTGGTCATTCCCGCTCTCAAAAGATGCCGCAAATCCGGCGATCGGACGTAGTCTGGCGTTACAAAAAACAGAGCGCCGCCGCCGCAAGTTCGCGTGCGCAACGATTCACTCGGCGGTGTCGGCTTCAGGCGTTGGCGGAGTCGGCGTGCGTGAGCTCGTCGGTGTCGGAGCTGCGTCGGCGCGGCTTCGGCACTGCTGGGCGGTGATGTAGAGGCGTCGTTCGGGCTTGGCGTCCGTGTGGTCGTGGGCGTCGTCGGCGTCGTCGGCGTTGCCGTCGGCAGCTCGTTCAGATGATGAGGCGCTGCACCGGTACCACGCCTTGAGCTTCGTCGTTGCTCGAGCATGTCCGCCCGCCCATCGAAAAGCCATGTCGGTGTTCCTCTTCTTGGGCGACGTTCGTCCGGAGCAGGTCGAGCTTGATGGCGTTGGTCTTCATTAGCGACGAGCACCGCGCCTCGGTCTTCTCTTCGCGTAGGACGGCCCGAGCCTGGGCGCCGGCGAGGCAATGCTCGATGGACTCCTGCAATCGCGCGTTGCCGCGTCGGCACATTTCCCTTCTTTGCCAAGTTGTTGCCGTCCGGCCGCTTCTCCGACGCGCCCGAGTCGCCGCGTCGCTTGTATGTCTCCTTGGCCTTGTCGAGGAACGTCGACTTCCGCCTACTTCGCACTTGTCAATGCGCTTGTAGACGTGGAGGTGCTTGAAGTCGGCGTCTTGGTTGTCGCCCGATACATGGCGAACATACGCAGCAGCTGCGCGGAGGGACGAACAGTTGGCGGGCGGCGGGCGTGAGGGACGAAGATATGCGGGCGAACGGCGTATGTATTTGATCCTCAACGCTGGCGCCGCTCTCCGGGCGAGCCGCGACCTCCTCGACGATTACATGCCATTTGTTGCACGCCAACTGGATACGCCCCAATGGTTCGCCATCGCTTTGGAGCCGCGCTGCATGTAGACGCCTTTGAGTAGGGGTCGACGAGCTTCCGCCGTCGAACTCGCCTTGATGCGTCCCAGACGTCTCAAGCTCTGGTTCGTGCCGGTGGTCGGGTCGAGGCGACGACTTTCCATGCTTCGCGAGGCATTCCTCCTCCTTGACGCCCACTTGATGCGCGGTTGCACGACCTAGCCGCCCGCTTCTTCTTCTTCTGGCGCCTTCGCCGGAACAGAGCCGCTCCTCCTCCTCCTCCTCCTCCTCCTGGTCCTCCTCCTCCTCCTCGGGTTCCTGCGCGTCGCCGCCAGAGCGTAGCCGAGCTCGGCCTCCATGTCGCCGCTGAGGTCCACTACCTCGTCCTGGGTGGCGAACCCGGGAGACACGGCGGCCGCGGTCGATCCTGCCGCGATGATGTCGTCTATGTCGGCTCCCTTGTCGTCGGCGTCGCCGAGGTGCGAGAAGGGTAGCGGTCCACGGTAGAGATGGGGCGTCGGTGTGGACGCGTAGGCGGCGGGCGACGAGTAGTTGTATGGAGGGTACTGCACGCCGACGAAGGCGGGCGAGGGCGTGCTCGTAGCGGGGTGACCATGAGGGAAGGTCACGTTTGGGTTGAACCCATCGTGCGCGTCGCCGTCAGCGTAGCCGGGCGACGATGAACCCCATGGAGATCCGGCGCCTTGCTGTCCCTGTATGCGCGATCGGGCGTGGTGACGACGGGTGGATTCATCCCGCCGGTCGACCGATGAGGAAGACGCCGCTGCTGCCCAGCGTTGTCGCGGGCCTTCTTGGCTATGGTTCTGTTCCGCTTATCGGCGGTGATCGCTTCAGCGCCGCTGAACTTCCACCTCCACTCGGCGCTCGACAGGCCGGTGGCTTGATGGCGGCGCCTCGGCTTCCTCTGCCGGCTGAGCCCACGGCGCGATCGCGGTTGCCGCATGCTGCATGGCGTACTTCTTCGGCGGCATGGCGTGCTTCTTCGCGGCGGCGGAGGGGTTCGGCGGAAGAAAGGGAGAGAATGGCGGAGGAAGGCGAAGCGGCGGGAGAGATGCGAGGAAAAGCGCCAAGAACGGCGGAAAGGCCTCGGTCGCCTCGAGGCGGACCCACGCGCCTTTTTCGCTTGTGCCGGCTCCCCAAGCGCCCCCAAGGCGCCGGTTTCGGCCTGAGTCCGCCGGCATCAGTTTTGACCCGAACCGGCGAAAAACGGGCTTCTGAAAATGTGACTGGAGCCTTTTTTTTAGCGCCGGCGCGGCAAAATCGCCTGAGGAGGGCCTGTTGGAGGCGCGGCTGGAGATGCCCTTAATGGTTGCTCAAGGTTCGTTGGTCCCGCGAGGATCAAGCACCAATGAGCAATGGCATCCACCAGCCCTATAGCCTCGCCAAAATAAGTGTGCTCGCAGATCTATCCATCGGGCGTACTATCCCAGCATGACAGGCACACCGGCCACCACAGAACGTGCTGAAAGAAAAAGGGTTACTAAAATACTGTAATTATACGATGAGGGACCATATCACTTTGCGTACGCTCGTCGAAGAATCGTGGAAATGATGAATACTTTTGCCCATCACCAAGCTTGACATTACCCGGCCCACTTGTGGACAATACATATTACTTCCTCCGCTGCTAAATATAAGACGTTTTAGAAATTTTATTATAGACTAAATACGAAGCAAAATGAGTGAATCTACATTTTAAAGTAGAACTATATACATTTGTATTTGTATGTAGTTCATAGTGGAATCTTTAAAATGTCTTATATTTAGGAGCAGAAGTGTATTTACTATTTAGGAACGGAGGGAGTAGAATAAAATGAGAAACATCTCAACGAAACCAAAAGGCTTTCTATGAAATGACGTCGGGCTCTCACTCGTTGCTCTGTTTTATAGTACTTTCTCCGTTTCGAATTACTTGTCTTAGATTTGTCTAGATTCAGATCTATCTAGACTCATTTTAGTGTTAGATGCAGACAAATCGAAGACAAGTAATGAAGGGAGTAGGAAGTATAATAAACACTGTCGGTGGGTGAATCGGCGAGCGCAGCCCAACGTTGACGATGAAACCCAGTCATACGCCTACTTATACCCAGAGCACATGACACGAGAAGATTCAACCATGGAAGCCATGGCGTCATCGCCGGCGGCTAAGCCTACGCCCACCACCACCCTCCGGGTGGCCGCCTTCAGCCGCTCCCTCCGCAAGGGCTCGTGGCACGGCGGCCTCATCCGCGCGGCCGAGGAGCTGTGCGAGGACTCCATCCCGGGGCTGCGAATCGACCACGTCGACATCTCCGGCCTGCCCGCGGCCGAGGAGCTGTGCAAGGACACTTTTCAAACGGCTCTATTTCCAACGGCTACTTTTTTAGCGGCTCTATTTCAACGGCTACTTTTCAACGGCTTTATTCCAGGCATATATATACCACCCCTTACTCACCTCTCTCAAATCATTCCATCTTGTGCTTCTCTCATCTCTCTTCCGAGTCCCTCTGTCTCCTCTCGTAGAACACAATGAGTGAAACAGGGTTTGTTTTGGATATGCTCATGAATTCGTCCACGTCATCTTCATCAGACAATGACAAACTAATTCTTGCGGCATTTGCGGAGCGCGATGAGGAAGAGGAGGCGTTGTGTGCAGAAACAAAACGAAACTCTCCGTGAGTATATCCAGCGGTGGACCAGTCTGCACAATACGGTGGAAAACGTCACTGAACACCAGGCGATCTGGGCCTTCAAGGCCGGAGTAAGATACCGTGAGCTGAACATGAAGTTTGACCGAACTGAGACCCTGATTCTCAGTCGGGCTATGGAGATAGCCAATCAGTATGCTAATGGTGAGGAGGAAGACTGGCTGAGAAGCAGCAGAAGCCGGATAGGCGACGCTCATCAGTCAGAAAACAAGGGCAAGAAGCACAACCGCAAGGCTGACGCTGTAGGGAGCGTTGAGGCTGCGGCTCTGGCCAGCCAAGACAAGAGCAAAGGCTCCCAAAAGCAGAAGAAGGACTCTCCCTCCCTAGCCATAAAAACTTGTTGATACTCTAGGATTTGGAGGAGAAGGGGGCAATCGAGCGGCCGTGCCGTCACAATGTCGTGAATGAGTGATCAATATGCACGTGCAGTCCATCAGACATATACGACCGCGGACCAGTGAAGGTTCGTTGGCCCCGGGAGGACCAATCATCAATGAGCAATGGCATCCACCAGCTCCATAGCCTCGCCAAAATAAGTGTGCTCCCAGATTGATTAACTATTGTCTACCCCCCAGTACAACAGGCACACCGGCCACCACAGAACATGCAGAAAGAAAAGGGGTTGCGAAAATGGTGTAATTATGCGATGAGCGACCATATCACTTTGCGTACGTTGGTCGTAGAATCGTGGAGATGATGATTACTTTTGCCCATAACCAAGCTTGAGCAATACGTATGACATTACCCAGCTACTGATTGGGAATATGCATGATGCCAAACGGACCACTTGTGCACAATACATATGGAATAAAATGATAAACATCTCAATGAAATGAAGATGGGTAGATGAATCAGAAGCCGGCCACGTTGCTCTCTCTTGAAACCACGTCGGGGCTCTCACTCATTGCTCTGTTTTATAATAGTATAATAAACTCTGTCGGTGGGTGAATCAGCGAGCGTAGCCCAACGTTGACGATGAAACCCAGTCGTGCGCCTATTTATACCCAGAGCATATGACAGGAGAGGATTCAACCATGGAAGCCATGGCGTCATCGCCGGCGGCTAAGCCTAAGCCCACCACCACCCTCCGCGTGGCCGCCTTCAGCGGTTCCCTCCGCAAGGGCTCGTGGCACGGCGGCCTCATCCGCGCGGCCGAGGAGCTGTGCGAGGACTCCATCCCGGGGCTGCGAATCGACCACGTCGACATCTCCGGCCTGCCCATGGCCAACCCGGACCTGGAGACGGACGACGGCGACGGCTTCCCGCCGGACGTCGAGGCGTTCCGCGACAGGGTCCGCGCCGCCGACTGCTTCCTCTTCGCCTCGCCCGAGTACAACTACTCCGTCACCGCCACGCTGAAGAACGCGCTGGACTGGGCGTCGAGGGGCACGCACAAGTGCTGGGCGGACAAGGCGGCGGCCATCGTCTCCGCGGGCGGCAGCTGCGGCGGGGGCAGGGCGGCGTTCCACCTCCGCCAGATCGGGGTGTTCCTGGACATCCACTTCATCAACAAGCCGGAGCTCCAGGTCAGGGCGTACGAGGACCCGCCCAAGTTCGACGCCGACGGCAACCTCGTGGACGCCGAGACCAGGGAGCGGCTCAAGCAGGTGCTCCTCTCGCTGCAGGCCTTCGCGCTCCGGCTCCAGCACTAACTAGCAGGAGCGGAGGGCTGAGCGAAGAAGAAACTTGGCACCGAGCGATTACCTAAACGTTAATCTGTATTTTCCTTTGCGTGTTGGATATGTAGGTACTTTTGACTATTTCACTTTCTTTTAGGGTTTACTTTTCACTTTTGTTGGGCGGAAGACATTTTGCTCTGTATTCGTGCACCAGTCTTTATGTGGTTCTGTAAGAAAGAGTAAGCTGCTGTAAGAAATCACGCAAGTACCCTTTTTATAAACGTTTTCGTTCAGTTTTACTCGACTGGTTTAAGTTTCCGTCAACACTGAGATCTGTCATAGAGAGCCGTGCAAAATTTACATTTTTAAGGCCTTGGGAATAAAGAATATAGTATACTTGTTTCTTTTTTTTTCTGCGGGTGAATTATACTTGTTTCCTAAGCCTCCGTCAACCCTGAGATTAATGACGACAAGTCAATTTGCCTATGTAGCATTTTTTTTCTGCCAACTCAGCCTGATGGATGGGCCCGGATGATTAGTGATGTCATCCAAACACTTAGCATTTACTGTTAGTGTTTTTCGCCACTGTCTTTCGGTTCGGTGTAAAATGTCACGAATAGTAAAGTGATTGTTTTATGTAAGTCGTGACACGAAAATAATGGTTTTGTGCATTCTAGTATTGAGATCTGCCAAGAGAGTCGTGCCTAATTTACCTTTTTGTGGACCTAAGAAGAAATAGTAGTACTCCATCCATTCCTAAATTTTTAGAGATTTCAATATAAACTACATACAGATCAAAATAAGTGAATTTACACTCTAAAGTACGTCTATATACACTTGTATGTAATTACAATTAAAATCTCAAAAATACTTATATTTAAAAATAGAGGGAGTATAACTTTTATTAGATGAACAAAGTAGTACAACACAGTTTCCAGCTATTGAACTGTGTCCTGTTGATCATATTTTATAGTCTGTCGTGGGAGAAGAAGCACGAAAGTAGAGATAATAAGTTGGTAAAAGATGCAAAAGTTGGTCATATAAGTTGGATCATCATGATCCTCTGCGATAACAAACACAGCCACTGACCAATCCTTGTACTTCCTCTTCCTTCATTCCAAAATCTAATGCATATTAAGTTTAGAAAAGTCAAATATTTTATATATTTGACCAAGCTTATAGAAAGTTATATCAAATTGTACAATACTAAATAAATAAAATATGAAAATATATGTCAAGGCGAATCTATTGATGTTGATTATGTATTGTAGTTTTTGATTTTTGCTCTCAAAATTTAGTCAAACATAGAGAAGTTTGGCTTTTCTGAAAATTAATAAACTTTATATTTTGAAATGGAGGTAGTAGTTTCACAATGGCCACTTATTTTTAGAAGGCTAGCGACTATGTCAAAAACGGGGCTATAACGGTCATATAAAGATCAACAACAAAGGCGAGGAGAAATACGCCGATAGGGTCACCTTGCTTAGAGCATCTATAGCTGCAGGTTGCAAATCCAGGCCCCTAAACACCCGCGGACATGTCCGGGCACGCCTCATTTGGTCGCTTTCACACCCGCGTCCCTCATATCCGAGCCCTCAAATCTATACAAACCATGCAATGCTATGTACATAACGGGGAAGGGCGGAGGAAATCACAATTTCCTCGCCGGCCCCTTCCCTTTCCGGTTGTCGGTGCGGCTGTGCCCCTCCTCTGTGTAGGCGTCGGCGTGCGGAGGCGTGTCATCGTCAGAGCTGGAGGAGGAGCCGTCCGTCAGGTCCGAGTCCGAGCTGCAATGCATGCCCAACATCCTGCAGAGCAGGCTGTCCTGCTCCTTCGCATGGTGGATTGCCTTCGCCTTCGCCGCCGCCTCCTTGGTTGCCTTGTGCTCCGACATCTCGATGGCGAGTCGGAGCACCGTGGCATTCTTCCGGTGGAGGCGCCGCGCATCTGTCTCCGCCGTCTTCAGAGAGCGGCGAAGGACCGACACGAGGACTGCGACCTCGGGATCCACCGACGCGCTCAAGGGCGAACGACAGGCCGACATCGCCTCCCCCATCTGTCTCGCCCGTTGCCGCTCGTGCTGAGCTTTATGTGCCTCGGTTCCGTCGCCGGCCATCGGATCGGAGGTAGGGGATCGGAAATGGAGTGGACGGATATGGGAGTGACGTGAATTTTGGATTGACCGGTGTCTAGGATTTTCCAGATGTGGGGATATTTGTGGGGTCGGGTGGGCCGGGCTGACATGGCGGGCGTGCCTGCACTAGTAGAAAAAGGGCCATTTGTCCCGGTTCATAAGTCCCATTTGTCCCGGTTCGGGAACCGGGACTAAAGGGTCGGTACTAAAGCCCTATACCTTTAGTCCCGGTTCTTATACCAACCGGGACAGATGGGGCTCCACGTGGCCGCTGCGGCTTGCCCTGGTAGGGGGGCCTTTTGTCCCGGTTGGTAGCACCAACCGGTACCAATAAGCTACCACGCGTCAGCAGTTCAGGGGCTAGGGTTTTTGTTTTTTTTTCTGAAAGGGGAGAGGGGGTTTGGGGGTTTTGAGGGGTTTTGTAGGGTGAATTTAGGTGTTTCATATATTTTGTTAGCTAAGTAATTAATAGAGAGAAGTATCCTCTCTTATCTCCATGCTTGGTCGACGCTACGTACTATACGTATAGAGAGGACTCGACATGCTAGCTAGTAAGCAAATGAAGGAAACCATTAAGTATAGAAGATCGTCATGAACGTATGCATACAGAGAGAAGTGATACCGACCTCTCCTTCTCCGAGAGATTGGTCGAACAACAAGTTTTCATATATCTATCCGACGCTACTGGCAACATATATACAATATAAGATCTCTTACAATATAATCCCCTAATTATATATGAACTCATGTTCCAAATGGTATTCTCCGTCTTTATTGATCACGTGGTCAAGAAAGAATCCCGCCAATTCCTCTTGAATTGCTCGCATGCGATCTTGTGCTAGGAGTTCATCCCGCATCCGAAACATCTAATTTGAAGAAGGGGGTCAATACATATATATGAATGAATGAAACTTAACACAAATGATGGTAATAGAATAAAATTGTGAATATTATTGCTTACGCACTTCATATTGTTTTTTAGAGTAGCCCCGCTCATAGGTCGTGTGGCGAATGGACTTGCAAACGTAGTATCCACAGTAATTATTCCCGGGTTCCTGCCACTACCACTTTACAAGAAATAGAGGTCAATCAAACTGATAAGCAAGCATGCTCAATGGTATTGATGAAACTAGCGCTTGAATCACTAGGAGATGCGTGGAACTAGCTAGTAGTACTTACTTTCGGGTATATAAATCGCAGCTTCCTTGGCAGTCCCGGAGCTTGTACGGTGAATTTTTTCCAAACCCTGCCAGACAAAGAAAACAATTACTTGATATCAGGAAATGAACAAAGTTGCCGATATGGTGCGATAATGATCGATTTAACTTACTTCTCGAGCATTTCAGTCATGTCCGCATACTCCTGGGGATCTTTTCGTCTCGAGTCTAAGACGGTTACTAGTCCCTGCTCAAGCTTAATCTCTAGGAGAATATAGTGGAAGCTGCGCACACATGCACAACTCATCAATTACATTACTATAACCTTGACTAATAAGGGAAGCCGAATATGAACAAGACAATAACACTCACTTGAAGTTGTTAGGAAAGAGTATTATATCTTTGTTTTGGTTTATTACCAACGATCGTAGCAAGTTGGCCTCGGTTTCTTTGGCATGCAATTTAACCGTAAATTCATCTATGAGATTTGTGTTAATGAACCCAATATCACCAATTTGTCTTTTCTTGCATTCGGTGATCTTCAATCTGCATAATATAGTGAGGATAATTATATATACATGCAATGAAAGAGCTGAGCTATATATAGAGACTTAATGATAGAAGTAGTACTTACAGACAGTAGCAAGTGACCGTTAATTTATCGAGGGCCTTTTGGAAAAACTGGAAGAACTCCTAAAATGGAACAGACAACAGATCAATTCCAACGAGGTCATGCTCCTCTTTAACTCTCAGCGTCAAAGTATCCTTTCCCCCAGACTCTCTGCAGGTTTTCATGTACCAATAATGGAATCTTCGCATCATCGTAGTTAGAGGAGGATGACCAGGTTTGATGAGAGGCTTCCCGTACTGGTATCTGAATTCGTCCACCTCCATTATATCAAAATGTGCATCGTCCTCGTGCATGTAATCTGCAGGATTGGTACCGGGCAAGATCCCCGGATGATTAGCGACGATATCGCTAGACATCTTGAGTGGGGGGGCATGATTGGTTCGCTTGTTCACCGAGCTGGGGAATTGTTTTCCCACTTCTTCGTTCTGCTAACCTTCGATCAGTACAAGTACTTCCCAACCGGGACGCTTCCTTATATGTCCTTTCAATAATGCAATCATAGTTGGTTTGCGGCGGAGACAGTGGTGGTCGCTTCAGGGCATCCAAACTGCGCTTCGCTTTCACCGGATCTATCTTCTCCTCCGGAGGTGGAGGTTTCTTTGCAAAAAAGTCCTTCACTTTGGCTTTAGAGATCTTCGCGTTTTCCTCGTCGGTCCTCTCGTATGGTAACTTCTCTAAAGGCTTGAGAGATGGACCGAATCTGTATTGCCTCCTGTCTCTGGCTGTACTGCTAGACGCTGGAGCAGCCGGAGCGGCTGCGGCTGTCTTCTTTCCTTGCTTACGAGGCAGAGAAGGAGGCGGAGTGCTACGACGCGCCGGAGCAGCCGGAGCGGCGGTGGCTCTCTTCCAGCCTTGTTGACGAGGCAGAGGAGGAGGCGGGCTGCTCGGACGCGCCGGCGCAGGCGGAGAAGGAGGCGGAGTGCTGCCACGCGCCTGAGCAGCCGGAGAAGGAGGCGGAGTGCCCTGATCACTCGCCGGAGGAGGAGGCGGAGTGCCCTGACTCGCCGAAGGAGGAGGAGGAGGAGGCAGAGGCATCCAGTTAGGAAGGTTGATGAACTCCTTCCGCCATAGGCATGGAGTCTTCAGAGCAGAACCCAGCCGAGTCTCCCCTTCACCGGTAGGGTGGTCAAGCTCGAGCTCCTCAAATCCCTCCATTATTTCATCCACCATCACCCTAGCATATCCTTCTGGAATCGTCCGGCAGTGAAAAGTTGTGCCGGGTTCAGGAGGTGCAATAGAGCCGATAGCCGCCTTGACTTTGAATTTCTGCCATTGCGTCATAAGGTGGCAATGTTGAGACTCCGTGATAGCATCCACGGGGTAGCTAGCAGGAGTCGTGAAGACAGGCTCCTGAAGCAGCTCGGTGGAAGCCACGCTGCTTCTCCGATGAGATGGCAGGGTAGCTTCGGGGGTAGTTTCGGCAGGTCGCTTGCTGCGAACTGCTTCTCGTTCCTCTAGTGCTTTTACCCTTGCGTGCAGTGATATGTCCATTTTGCATCATGCTTTTATATTGATATTTATTGCATTATGGGCTGTTATTACATGTTATGTCACAATACTTATGCCTATTCTCTCCTATTTTACAAGGTTTACATAAGGAGGGAGAATGCCGGCAGCTGGAATTCTGGGCTGGAAAAGGAGCAAATATTAGAGACCTATTCTGCACAACTCCAAAAGCCCTAAAACTTCCCGAAAGTCATTTTGGGAAATAATAAAAAATATCCAGCGAAAGAAGTTCACCAGAGGGGGGCCCACCTGGCCACGAGGGTGGGGGGCGCCCCCTACCCCCTGGGCGCCCCCCCTACCTCGTGGGCCCCCTGGTGGCCCTTCGATGCCCATCTTCTGCTATATGAGGTCTTTCGTCGAGAAAAAAAATCATAAGCAACCTTTCGACGAAACTCCGCCACCACGAGGCGGAACCTTATGGAACCAATCTAGGGCTCCGCAAAGCTATTCTGCCGGGACACTTCCCTTTGGGAGGGAAATCATCGCCATCGTCATCACCAACGCTCCTCTCATCGGGAGAGGGCAATCTCCATCAACATCTTCACCAACACCATCTCCTCTCAAAACCCTAGTTCATCTCTTGTATCCAATTCTTGTCTCCAAGTCCGGGATTGGTACTAGTAGGTTGTTAGTAGTGTTGATTACTCCTTGTAGTTGATGCTAGTTGGTTTATTTGGTGGAAGATCATATGTTCAGATCCTATATGCATATTAATACTCCTCTGATTATGCACATGAATATGCTTTGTGAGTAGTTACGTTTGTTCCTGAGGACATGGGAGAAGTCTTGCTATTAGTAGTCATGTGAATTTGGTATTCGTTCGATATTTTGATGAGATGTATGTTGTCTATCCTCAAGTGGTGTTATGTGAACGTCGACTACATAACACTTCACCATTATTTGGGCCTAGAGGAGGGCATTGGGAAGTAATAAGTAGATGATGGGTTGCTAGAGTGACAGAAGCTTAAACCCTAGTGTATGCGTTGCTTCGTAAGGGGCTGATTTGGATCCATATGTTTCATGCTATGGTTAGGTTTACCTTAATACTTTTGTTGTAGTTGCGGATGCTTGCAACAGAGGTTAATCATAAGTGGGATGTTTGTTCAAGTAAGAACAACACCCAAGCACCGGTCCACCCATATATCAGATTATCAAAGTACCGAACGTGAATCATATGAACGTGATGAAAACTAGCTTGACGATATTCCCATTTGTCCTCGGGAGCGCTTTTCCTATTATAAGAGTTTGTCCAGGCTTGTCCTTTGCTACAAAAAGGATTGGTGTTGGGAAACGTCGTAATTTCAAAAAAAAAATCCTACGCACACGCAAGATCATGGTGATGCATAGCAACGAGAGGGGAGAGTACATCCAACCAAGCCCAAGAGCTCTGCTATGTTCTACCGATGAAGATGACTAAACGGAAACCTTCTCTCTCTCTAAAAAAGGACTAAACTAAAACTGCACAGTCGTAAGACATCCAAACAACCTCGGTGTCGGTGGCTGGTCATAGTCTATTTGACACAAGGGGTGGGTACCAACGCCAACAGATGGATCAATGAATGATCTGCCTACCATGCGTCAATTTCGTTCTATATTACTTTTGCCATATTTCGGAAGAATATCCAACCATCCTTTAAGAATTCAGATAGACTGCCGCTTGAGTTGGACCAATTCCTCTAGAGGGTCTTAGATTTTTTTCTTTCGGTGCATAATTGCAATGTTAACTGCATGACTGCAAGTCTACAAAACTACAACCCAAAAACTGGGATGAAATATTCCTATCACGAATAACTATCCGTTCCTTCAGTGCATGATTTCTCGGTGTAAACATGCTACACTAATACCTACAGGTTTTCTGTGACATCATTTGTGTAGAGAGCAAGTTTTTTCTATGTGCAGAATTGACATGTGATGGTGTAGCAACATTGTCCCATACAAGCGAAAATTGACAGGTGATGGTCAGCTTTACTCTATACCATGTCCAATGTGCTAGTACCCAAGTGATATGGTATTTAATACTAGATTTGAGATGATATCGCATTTAATGGCACACACTTAAGAATATCTTCTAAATTTATATTTGCATAGATGGAAAGATAACATCCATGAAATTGATACCATCTTATAGATAGAACATATTTTACAAATTAAGTATAGTGAGACGGCCAAATCTTTGTGATCTCATTTTGGGCGATACGGGAGTAAATATTCTCTAGCCATTAGTCTATATATAAAGATACAATGCTTCTAGACGCCCAAACCGAGTTAGGAGTAAGAAATTTGTGTCTTCCCTTATGGAATGGAAAGCTATTCTTCTTTGCCTTATGGTGCTTGTGCACCTAGGAAATTCCATTCATATTGGTAAGAAATCGATCTCCCCATCCCTATATATGTTTCCGTTCTCCTATCAACCAAAGCAGGATAATATTGTCACTTAAACATCATGCATATTTTCATCTTTTTTTCCCAATTTGGACTTTTTTCATGGTGCGTGTTTCTCTTTACAGATAAATGCAAGGATCTAGTTCACCCGCAAAGAAAAACATGCAAGGATCGACTTGCTACTATCGGTCGTCAGTGCAATCTGTCAGAATGCCAGGTGTCCTGCCACAATTTGTTTGGAGCGGGACTCATAGCCTCATGGTGTCTCAACGCTGTCCCATACTATTGGCATTGTTGGTGCCGTGTCTGTTGGTAGAGTTGCACTGAACAATCATGTCGAAAAATGGACAAATGATGTGATCCAATAATAAAATCTTCTTGTGACATGCATCTAAGAATACATAACGATTGCCAAATTTGGGTGTTCTATTAGATTTTGTCATGTGCGATATTTGATCTGGTAATTTTAGGTTTGCATGGCCTCGTGATTTATAATTAAAAAACAACCTTATACGACATGAATGGATCGACCTAACTATACCGGCAGTCCCGTTTCTGATGGGCCCAGAACACAAGGAAGTAGTATATATTTCTCTAGTCGGTGAGTATGTTTAGTGGTAGAAACTTGTAGGATTAGATATTGACCAGAGCAATGTCCTAAAAAAGATATCGACCAGAGGGGATAAATGTGAATTGAATAATTTTAGCAATTTCTACAAAACAGATAGAAGACCAAAGAAATAGATTGTTAAAATCAAAAGGATATTGGCAAATAGAAGAATAACTCAACAAGAAACTATACAACTTAGTAGCATGCGAGGCAAACTAGTAAGATACAAGTGCAGAAATGCCTACTATCGGCGTTCCAAAAATGTATTTAGTGGCAGTAGGTGCCGATGCTGCTAGTCTAACGACAGTGGTAAGCTGGTACTACCGGCGTCCACACCCAACGCCGCTTGTATATCTCTCATTCTGATACACATCACTAGACTCATCTGCAAGTATTGCAAAATGACCACCATCAAGTTCTTTAATGACTAGTTTAGTAGTCTCTTGTGCACAACATTTTATCACCTCTTGTTGTATATCATGGTGTGTCATCTTGCAGTTCCGTGGAGCATTCTTGAGAACAACCCTTGGCGCAACAGAAATCTCACACACTTGAGTGTCCATGTCAAACGCTGTTTATACAAAGCTTTGTATTGTGAGGTGTTTGAAGCAATAGACTACCTAATTGATGTTGTAGGTGTAGTGAACATATCATATTTTTCTTGAGCTTCAGCGTGAGCACTACTAATAGCTCCAATAGTGTTGTCCACGTACCCTCGTAGACCGAAAGCGGAAGCATTAGCACAACGCGGTTGATGTAGTCGTACGTCTTCACGATCCGACCGATCAAGTACCGAACGTACGACACCTCCGAGTTTAGCACACGTTCAGCCCGATGACGTCCCTCGAACTCCTATCCAGCCGAGTGTTGAGGGAGAGTTACGTCAGCACGACGGCATGGTGACGATGTTGATGTTCTACCGACGCAGGGCTTCGCCTAAGCACCGCTACAGTATTATCGAGGTGGACTATGGTGGAGGGGGGCACCGCACACGGCTCAAAGATCAAACAGACCAATTGTTGTGTCTTTGGGGCGCCCCTGCCCCCATATATAAAGGAGCAAGGGGGGTGCGGCCGGCCAAGGGGAGAGGCGCGCCGGAGGAGTCCTACTCCTACCGGGAGTAGGACTCCCCCCTTTTTCATGTTGGACTAGGAGAGAGAGGGGGAAGAGGTGGAGGGGAGAAAGGAAGGGGGGGCGCCGCCCCCCTCTCCTTGTCCTATTCGGACTAGGAGGAGGGCGCGCCCTGCCCCCTACCTACTCTCTCTCTTCCACCAAGGCCCACTAAGGCCCATTAAGTTGTCGGGGGTTCCGGTAACCTCCCGGTACTCCGAAAAAATCCCGATTTCACCCGGAACACTTCCGATGTCCAAACATAGGCTTCCAATATATCAATCTTCATGTCTCGACCATTTTGAGACTCCTCGTCATGTCCGTGATCACATCCGGGACTCCCAACAACCTTCGGTACATCAAAACACATAAACTCATAATAAAACTGTCATCGTAACGTTAAGCGTCCGGACCCTACGGGTTCGAGAACTATGTAGACATGACCGAGACACGTATCCGGTCAATAACCAATAGCGGAACCTGGATGCTCATATTGGCTCCCACATATTCTACGAAGATCTTTATCGGTCAGACCGCATAACAACATACGTTGTTCCCTTTGTCATCGGTATGTTACTTGCCCGAGATTCGATCGTCGGTATCTCAATACCTAGTTCAATCTCGTTACCGGCAAGTCTCTTTACTCGTCCCGTAATACATCATCCCGCAACTAACTCATTAGTTGCAATGCTTGCAAGGCTTAAGTGATGTGCATTACCGAGAGGGCCCAGAGATACCTCTCCGACAATCGGAGTGACAAATCCTAATCTCGAAATACGCCAACCCAACATGTACCTTCGAGACACCTGTAGAGCACCTTTATAATCACCCAGTTACGTTGTGATGTTTGGTAGCACACAAAGTGTTCCTCCGGTAAACGGGAGTTGCATAATCTCATAGTCATAGGAACATGTATAAGTCATGAAGAAAGCAATAGCAACATACTAAACGATCGGGTGCTAAGCTAACGGAATGGGTCATGTCAATCACATCATTCTCCTAATGATGTGATCCCGTTAATCAAATGACAACCCATGTCTATGGTTAGGAAACATAACCATCTTTGATCAACGAGCTAGTCAAGTAGAGGCATACTAGTGACACTCTGTTTGTCTATGTATTCACACATGTATTATGTTTCCGGTTAATACAATTCTAGCATGAATAATAAACATTTATCATGATATAAGGAAATAAATAATAACTTTATTATTGCCTCTAGGTCATATTTCCTTCAGTCTCCCACTTGCACTAGAGTCAATAATCTAGATTACACAGTAATGATTCTAACACCCATGGAGCCTTGGTGCTGATCATGTTTTGCTCGTGGAAGAGGCTTAGTCAACGGGTCTGCAACATTCAGATCCGTATGTATCTTGCAAATTTCTCTGTCTCCCACCTAGACTAGATCCCGGATGGAATTGAAGCGTCTCTTGATGTGCTTGGTTCTCTTGTGAAATCTGGATTCCTTCGCCAAGGCAATTGCACCAGTATTGTCACAAAAGATTTTCATTGGACCCGATGCACTAGGTATGACACCTAGATCGGATATGAACTCCTTCATCCAGACTCCTTCATTTGCTGCTTCCGAAGCAGCTATGTACTCCGCTTCACACGTAGATCCCGCCACGACGCTTTGTTTAGAACTGCACCAACTGACAGCTCCACCGTTCAATGTAAACACGTATCCGGTTTGCGATTTAGAATCGTCTGGATCAGTGTCAAAGCTTGCATCAATGTAACCATTTACGATGAGCCCTTTGTCACCTCCATAAACGAGAAACATATCCTTAGTCCTTTTCAGGTATTTCAGGATGTTCTTGACCGCTGTCCAGTGATCCACTCCTGGATTACTTTGGTACCTCCCTGCTAGACTTATAGCAAGGAACACATCAGGTCTGGTACACAGCATTGCAGATAGATCCTATGGCTGAAGCATAGGGAACATCTTTCATTTTCTCTCTATCTTCTGCAGTGGTCGCCTGGTCGGGCATTGAGTCTTACTCAATTTCACACCTTGTAACACAGGCAAGAACCCTTTCTTTGCTTGATCCATTTTGAACTTCTTCAAAACTTTGTCAAGGTATGTGCTTTGTGAAAGTCCAATTAAGCGTCTTGATCTATCTCTATAGATCTTAATGCCCAATATGTAAGCAGCTTCACCGAGGTCTTTCATCAAAAAACTCTTATTCAAGTATCCCTTTATGCTATATCATTTCCAATCAGTAATATGTCATCCACATATAATATCATAAATGCTACAGAGCTCCCACTCACTTTCTTGTAAATACAGGCTTCTCCAAAAGTCTGTACAAAACCAAATGCTTTGATCACACTATCAAAGCATTTATTCCAACTCCGAGAGGCTTGCACCAGTCCATAAATGGATCGCTGGAGCTTGCACACTATGTTAGATCCCTTTGGATCGACAAAACCTTCCGGTTGCATCATATACAACTCTTCTTCCAGAAATCCATCTAGGAATGCAGTTTTTACATCCATATGCCAAATTTCATGATTCGGACAGACTTAAGCATCGCTACGGGTGAGAAGGTCTCATCGTAGTCAACCCCTTGAACTTGTTGAAAACCTTTCGCAACAAATAGAGCTTTGTAGACAGTAATATTACCGTCAGCGTCAGTCTTCTTCTTGAAGATCCATTTATTCTCAATTGCTTGCCGATCATCGGGCAAGTCAACCAAAGTCCACACTTTGTTCTCATACATGGATCCCGTCTCAGATTTCATGGCTTCAAGCCATTTTGCGGAATCTGGGCTCACCATCGCTTCTTCATAGTTCGTAGGTTCACCATGATCTAGTAGCATGACTTCCAGAACAGGATTACCGTACCACTCTGGTGCGGATCTTACTCTGGTTGATCTACGAGGTTCAGTAACAACTTGATCTGAAATTTCATGACCATCATCATTAACTTCCTCACTAATTGGTGTAGGTGTCACAGAAACCGGTTTCTGTGATGAACTACATTCCAATAAGGGAGCAGGTACAGTTACCTCATCAAGTTCTACTTTCCTCCCACTCACTTCTTTCGAGAGAAACTCCTCTAGAAAGGATCCATTTTTAGCAACAAATGTCTTGCCTTTGGATCTGTGATAGAAGGTGTACCCAACAGTCTCCTTTGGGTATCCTATGAAGACACATTTCCCCGATTTGGGTTCGAGCTTATCAGGTTGAAGCTTTTTCACATAAGCATCGCAGCCCAAACTTTAAGAAACGAAAACTTTGGTTTCTTGCCAAACCACAGTTCATAAGGCGTCGTCTCAACGGATTTCAATGGTGCCCTATTTAATGTGAATGCGGCCGTCTCTAAAGCATAACCCCAAAATGATAGCGGTAAATCAGTAAGCAACATCATAGATCGCACCATATCCAGTAAAGTACGATTACGACGTTCGGACACACCATTACGCAGTGGTGTTCCGGGTGGCGTGACTTGCGAAACTATTCCGTATTGTTTCAAATGTAGACCAAACTCGTAACTCTAATATTCTCCTCCATGATCAGATCGTAGAAACTTTATTTTCTTGTTACGATGATTTTCAACTTCACTCTGAAATTCTTTGAACTTTTCAAATGTTTCAGACTTATGCTTCATTAAGTAGATATACCCATATCTGCTTAAATCATCTGTGAAGGTGAGAAAATAACGATATCCGCCACGAGCCTCAACATTCATCGGACCACATACATCTGTATGTATGATTTCCAACAAATCTGTTGCTCTCTCCATAGTACCGGGGAACGGCGTTTTAGTCATCTTGCCCATGAGGCACGGTTCGCAAGTACCAAGTGATTCATAATCAAGTGGTTCGAAAAGTCCATCAGTATGGAGTTTCTTCATGCGCTTTACACCGATATGACCTAAACGGCAGTGTCACAAATAAGTTGCACTATCATTATCAACTCTGCATCTTTTGGCTTCAACATTATGAATATGTGTATCACTACTATCGAGATTCATCAAAAATAGACCACTCTTCAAGGGTGCATGACCATAAAAGATATTACTCATATAAATAGAACAACCATTATTCTCTGATTTAAATGAATAATCGTCTCGCATCAAACAAGATCCAGATATAATGTTCATGCTAAACGCTGGCACCAAATAACAATTATTTAGGTCTAAAACTAAACCCGAAGGTAGATGTAGAGGTAGCGTGCCGACCGCGATCACATCGACTTTGGAACCATTTCCCACATGCATCGTCACCTCATCCTTGGCCAGTGTTCGCTTAATCCGTAGTCCCTGTTTCGAGTTGCAAATATTAGTAACAAAACCAGTATCAAATACCCAGGTGCTACTGCGATCTCTAGTAAGGTACACATCAATAACATGTATATCACATATACCTTTGTTCACCTTGCCATCCTTCTTATCCGCCAAATACTTGGGGCAGTTCCGCTTCCAGTGACTAGTCTGCTTGCAGTAGAAGCACTCAGTTTCAGGCTTAGGTCCAGACTTGGGTTTCTTCTCCCGAGCAGCAACTTGCTTGCTGTTCTTCTTGAAGTTCCCCTTCTTCTACCCTTTGCCCTTTTTCTTGAAACTAGTGGTCTTGTTGACCATCAACACTTGATGCTCCTTCTTGATTTCTACCTCCGCAGCCTTTAGCATTGCGAAGAGCTCGGGAATCGTCTTATCAATCCCTTGCATGTTATAGTTCATCATGAAGCTCTTGTAGCTTGGTGGCAGTGATTGGAGAATTCTGTCAATGACGCTATCATCCGTAAGATTAACTCCCAGTTGAATCAAGTGATTATTATACCCAGACATCTTGAGTATATGCTCACTGACAGAATTGTTCTCCTCCATCTTGCAGCTATAGAACATATTGGAGACTTCATATCTCTCTATCCGGGCATTTGCTTGAAATATTAACTTCAACTCCTGGAACATCTCATATGCTCCATGACGTTCAAAACATCGTTGAAGTCCCGGTTCTAAGTCGTAAAGCATGGCACACTGAACTATTGAGTAGTTATCAGCTTTGCTCTGCCAGACGTTCATAACATCTGGTGTTCCTCCTGCAGCAGGCCTGGCACCCAGCGGTGCTTCCAGGACGTAATTCTTCTGTGCAGCAATGAGGATAATCCTCAAGTTACGGACCCAGTTCGTGTAATTGCTACCATCGTCTTTCAACTTTGCTTTCTCAAGGAATGCATTAAAATTCAATGGAACAACAACACGGGCCATCTATCTACAATCAAACATAGACAAGCAAGATACTATCAGGTACTAAGGTCATGATAAATGTAAGTTCAATTAATCATATTACTTAAGAACTCCCACTTAGAAAGACATCCCTCTAGTCCTCTAAGTGATCACGTGATCCAAATCAACTAAACCATAACCGATCATCACGTGAAATGGAGTAGCCTTCAATGGTGAACATCAATATGTTGATCATATCTACTATATGATTCACGCTCGACCTTTCGGTCTCAGTGTTCCGAGGCCATATCCGCATATGCTAGGCTCGTCAAGTTTAACCTGAGTATTTTGCGTGTGCAAAACTGGCTTGCACCCGTTGTAGATGGACGTAGAGCTTATCACACCCGATCATCACGTGGTGTCTGGGCACGACGAACTTTGGCAACGGTGCATACTCAGGGAGAACACTTTTTATCTTGAAATTTAGTGAGGGATCATCTTATAATGCTACCGTCAATCAAAGCAAGATAAGATGCTTAAAAGATAAACATCACATGCAATCAATATAAGTGATATGATATGGCCATCATCATCTTGTGCTTGTGATCTCCATCTCCGAAGCACCTCCATGATCACCATCGTCACCGGCGCAAAACCTTGATCTCCATCGTAGCATCGTTGTCGTCTCACCAATCTTATGCTTCTACGACTATCGCTACCGCTTAGTGATAAAGTAAAGCATTACAGGGTGATTGCATTGCATACAATAAAGCGACAACCATATGGCTCTTGCCAGTTGCCGATAACTCGGTTACAAAACATGATCATCTCATACAATAAAATATAGCATTACGTCTTGACCATATCACATCACAACATGCCCTGCAAAAACAAGTTAGACGTCCTCTACTTTGTTGTTGCAAGTTTTACGTGGCTGCTACGGGCTTAGCAAGAACCGTTCTTACCTACGCATCAAAAACGACAACGATAGTTTGTCAAGTTGGTGCTGTTTTAACCTTCGCAAGGACCGGGCGTAGCCACACTCGGTTCAACTAAAGTTGTAGAAACTGACACCCACTAGCCACCTTTGTGCAAAGCACGTCGGGAGAACCGGTCTCGCGTAAGCGTACGCGTAATGTCGGTCTGGGCCGCTTTGTCCAACAATACCGCCGAACCAAAGTATGACATGCTGGTAAGCAGTATGACTTATATCGCCCACAACTCATTTGTGTTCTACTCGTGCATATGACATCTACGCACAAAACCTGGCTCGGATGCCACTGTTGGGAAATGTAGTAATTTCAAAAAAAATTCCTACGCACACGCAAGATCATGGTGATGCATAGCAACGAGAGGGGAGAGTGTTGTCCACGTACCCTCGTAGACCGAAAGCGGAAGCGTTAGCACAACGCGGTTGATGTAGTCGTATGTCTTCACGATCCGACCGATGAAGTACCGAACGTACGGCACCTCCGAGTTTAGCACACGTTCAACCCGATGACGTCCCTCGAACTCCAATCCAGCCGAGTGTTGAGGGATAGTTTCGTCAGCACGACGGCGTGGTGACGATGTTGATGTTCTACCGATGCAGGGCTTCACCTAAGCACCGCTATAGTATTATCGAGATGGCCTATGGTGGAGGGGGGCACCGCACACGGCTAAAAGATCAAACAGATCAATTGTTCTATCTTTGGGGTTCCCCCCAGCCTCCGTATATAAAGGAGCAAGGGGGGTGCGGCCGGCCAAGGGGAGAGGCGTGCCGGAGGAGTCCTACTCCTACCGGGAGTAGGACTCCCCCCTTTTCCATGTTGGACTAGGAGAGAGAGGGGGAAGAGGTGGAGGGAGAAAGGAAGGGGGGGCACCGCCTCTCTCCTGTCCTATTCGGACTAGGGGAGGGGCGTGGCCCTGCCCTGGCCTCCTCTCCTCTCTTCCACCAAGGCCCACTAAGGCCCAGTAAGTTGCCGGGGGTTCCGGTAACCTCCCGGTACTCCGGAAAAATCCCGATTTCACCCGGAACACTTCTGATGTCCAAACATAGGCTTCCAATATATCAATCTTCATGTCTCGACCATTTCGAGACTCCTCGTCATGTCCGTGATCACATCTGGGACTCCAAATAACCTTCGGTACATCAAAACGCATAAACTCATAATAAAACTGTCATCGTAACGTTAAGCGTGCGGACCCTACGGGTTCGAGAACTATGTAGACATGACCGAGACACGTCTCCGGTCAATAACCAATAGCGGAACCTGGATGCTCATATTGGCTCCTACATATTCTACGAAGATCTTTATCGGTCAGACTGCATAACAACATACGTTGTTCCCTTTGTCATCGGTATGTTACTTTCCCGAGATTCGATCGTCGGTATCTCAATACCTAGTTCAATCTCGTTACCGGCAAGTCTCTTTACTCGTTCTGTAATACATCATCCCGCAACTAACTCATTAGTTGCAATGCTTGCAAGGCTTAAGTGATGTGCATTACCGAGAGGGCCCAGAGATACCTCTCCGACAATCCGAGTGACAAATCCTAATCTCAAAGTACGCCAACCCAACATGTACCTTCGGAGACAGCTGTAGAGCACCTTTATAATCACCCAGTTACGTTGTGACGTTTGGTAGCACACAAAGTGTTCCTCCAGTAAACGGGAGTTGCATAATCTCATAGTCATAGGAACATGTATAAGTCATGAAAAAAGCAATAGCAACATACTAAACGATCGGGTGCTAAGCTAACAGAATGGGTCATGTCAATCACATCATTCTCCTAATGATGTGATCCCGTTAATCAAATGACAACCCATGTCTATGGTTAGGAAACATAACCATCTTTGATTAACGAGCTAGTCAAGTAGAGGCATACTACTGACACTCTGTTTGTCTATGTATTCACACATGTATTATGTTTCCGGTTAGTACAATTCTAGCATGAATAATAAACATTTATCATGATATAAGGAAATAAATAATAACTTTATTATTGCCTCTAGGGCATATTTCCTTCAATTGGGCCACCTTGCTGCACTTTATTTACTTTTGTTACTTGTTGCTCGTTACAAATTATCTTATCATAAAACTATCTGTTACCACTTGTTTCAGTACTTGCAGAGAATACCTTGCTGAAAACCGCTTATCATTTCCTTCTGCTCCTCGTTGGGTTCGACACTCCTACTTATCGAAAGGACTACGATTGATCACCTATACTTGTGGGTCATCAAGACTCTTTTCTGGCGCCGTTGCCGGGGAGTGAAGCGCCTTTGGTTGGTGGAATTTGGTAAGGAAAAAAATTATATAGTGTGCTGAAATTTACCGTCACTTTTTACTATGGAAAGTAATCCTCTGAGGGGCTTGTTCGGGGTATCTTCACCCGACCACTAGAGCAAAGAATTGCTCCTCAACCTACTGAACCTACTGAAAATGAATATGAAAATGTTCCCTTTGAATTTCCTTCGGGTATGATGGAAAAACTGCTAGCTAATCCTTTTGTAGGAGATGGAACAAAGCATCCTGATGAGCACCTAATATATGTGGATGAAGTTTGTGGACTATTTAAGCTTGCAGGTATACCCGATGATGTTGTTAAGAAGAAGGTCTTCCCTTTATCTTTGACGGGAGATGCATTGACATGGTATAGGCTATGTGATGATACGAGATCATGGAACTATAGAAGATTGAAATTGGAATTTCATCAAAAGTATTATCCTATGCATCTTGTTCATCGTGATCGCAATTATATATATAATTTTTGGCCTCGCGAAGGAGAAAGCATCGCTCAAGCTTGGGGGAGGCTTAAATCAATGTTGTATTCATGCGCCAATCATGAGCTCCCAAGAGAAACAATTATTCAAAATCTTTATGCTCGGCTTTCTGAAAACAATCGCACCATGCTCGATACTTCTTGTGCTGGCTCTTTTATGATGAAGACTATTGAATTGAAATGGAATTTATTGGATAGAATTAAACACAACTCTGAAGATTGGGATCTCGATGAAGGTAAGGAGTCAGGTATGACACCTAAGTTTGATTGTGTTAAATCTTTATGGATACCGATATTTTCCGTAAATTTAGCACTAAATATGGACTTGACTCTGAAATAGTAGCTTCTTTCTGTGAATCTTTTGCTACTTATGTTGATCTCCCCAAAGAGAAGTGGTTTAAATATCATCCTCCCATAGAAGTAAAAGTAGCTGCACCTATTGAAGTTGAAGAAAAGATTGTCACTTATAATGATCCTGTTGTTCCTACTTCTTATGTTGAGAAACCACCTTTCCCTGTTAGAATAAAGGATCATGCTAAAGCTTCAACTGTTGTTCAAAAAAGTAATATTAGAACTTATACACCTCCTGAGCAAGTTAAAGTTGAACCTAATATTGCTATTGTTAAAGATCTCTTGACTGATAATATTGATGGGCAAGTTATTCAATTCTGCGGTGAAACTGCTAGAATTGCCAAACCCTGTGCTAAAGATAAACATAGACCTGTGGTAGGCGTGCCTGTTATTTCTGTTAAAATAGGAGATCATTGTTATCATGGCTTATGTGATATGGGTGCTAGTGCTAGTGTTATACCTCATACTTTATACGAAGAAATTAAGCATGAAATTGCACCTGCTGAGTTAGAAGGTATTGATGTCACAATTAAACTTGCTAATAGAGATACTATATCAGCAATGGGAATTGTTAGAGATGTTGAAGTCTTTTGTGGGAAAACTAAATATCCTGCTGATTTTCTTGTTCTTGGTTCCCCACAAGATAGCTTTTGTCGCATTATTTTTGGTAGACCCTTCTTGAACACTGTTAATGCTAGAATATGTTGTTACTATTGGTTTGGGTGATATGTCTCATGAGTTTAATTTCTCTAAATTTAATAGACAACACTGTGAAGAAGAATTGCCTAGTAAGGATGAAATTATTGGTCTTGCTTCTATTGTCGTACCTCCTAGTGATCCTTTAGAACAATATTTGCTAGACCATGAAAATGATATGTTTATGAATGAAAGAAGGGAAATAGATGAATATTCTTTAAGCAGGAACCTATTCTGAAACATAATTTGCCTGTTGAAACCCTAGGGGATCCTCCTCCACGCAAGGGTGACCCCGTGTTTGAGCTTAAACCGTTGCCTGATAATCTTAAATATGCTTATCTTGATGAAAAGAAAATATATCATGTTAATATTAGTGCTAACCTTTCAGAGCATGAAGAAGAGAGATTATTGAAAACTCTGAAGAAGCACCGTGCTGCTATTGGATATACTCTTGATGATCTTAAGGGCATTAGTCCCACTCTATGTCAACATAAAATAAATTTGGAAGAAGATGCCAAACCGGTTCGTGATCATCAACGAAGGTTGAATCCTAAGATGAAAGAAGTGGTAAGAAAAGAAATACTAAAACTTTTGGAGGCAGGTATAATTTATCCCGTTGCTGATAGTCAGTGGGTAAGTCCTGTTCATTGTGTCCCTAAGAAGGGAGGTGTTAGTGTTGTTCCTAATGATAAAGATGAATTGATTCCGCAAAGAATTATTACAGGTTATAGGATGGTAATTGATTTTTGCAAATTAAATAAAGCTACTAAGAAAGATCATTACCCTTTACCTTTTATTGATCAAATGCTAGAAAGATTATGCAAACATACACATTATTGCTTCCTAGATGGTTATTCTGGCTTCTCTCAAATACCTGTGTCGGCTAAGGATCAATCAAAACTACTTTTACATGCCCTTTTGGTACTTTTGCTTATAGACGTATGCCTTTTGGTTTATGTAATGCACCTGCTACCTTTCAAAGATGCATGACGGCTATATTGTCTGACTTTTGTGAAAAGATTTGTGAGGTTTTCATGGACGACTTTTCCGTCTATGGATCCTCTTTTGATGATTGCTTGAGCAATCTTGATCGAGTTTTGCAGAGATACGAAGAAACTAATCTTGTCTTGAATTGGGAAAAGTGCCACTTTATGGTTAATGAAGGTATTGTCTTGGGGCATAAAGTTTCTGAAAGAGGTATTGAAGTTGATAAAGCCAAGGTTGATGCTATTGAAAAGATGCCATGTCCCAAGCACATCAAAGGTATAAGAAGTTTCCTTGGTCACGCCAGATTTTATAGGAGGTTCATTAAGGACTTCTCAAAAATTTCTCGGCCTCTGACTAATTTATTACAAAAAGATATACCATTTGTCTTTGATGATGATTGTGTAGAAGCATTTGAAATACTTAAGATAGCATTGATCTCTGCACCTATTGTTCAGCCACCTGATTGGAATTTACCCTTTGAAATTATGTGCTAGTGATTATGCTGTAGGTGTTGTTCTAGGGAAAAGAGTTGATAAGAAATTAAATGTTATCCATTATGCTAGTAAGACTCTAGACAATGCTCAAAGAAACTATGCTACTACTGAAAAAGAATTCTTAGCAGTTGTATTTGCTTGTGATAAGTTCAGACCTTATATTGTTGATTCTAAAGTAACTATTCACACTGATAATGCTGCTATTAAATATCTGATGGAAAAGAAAGATGCTAAACCTAGACTTATTAGATGGGTTCTCTTGCTACAAGAATTTGATTTGCATATTGTTGATAGAAAGGGAGCTGAGAACCCCGTTGCAGACAACTTGTCTAGGTTAGAAAATGTTCTTGATGACCCACTACCTATTGATGATAGCCTTCCTGATGAACAATTAAATGTTACAAGTACCTCTCGTAGTACTCCATGGTATGCTGATTATGCTAATTACATTGTTCCTAAATTTATACCACCTAGTTTCACATACCAGCAAAAGAAAAAGTTTTTCTATGATTTGAGACATTACTTTTGGGATGACCCACATCTTTATAAAGAATGAGTAGATGGTGTTATTAGACGTTGTGTACCTGAGCATGAACAGGAACAGATCCTACGCAAGTGTCACTCCGAAGCTTACGGAGGACACCACGCTGGAGATAGAACTGCACATAAGGTATTGCAATCTGGTTTTTATTGGCCTACTCTCCTCAAGGATGCCCGTAAGTTTGTTTTATCTTGTGATGAATGTCAAAGAATCGGTAATATTAGTAGACGACAAGAAATTCCTATGAACTATTCACTTGTTATTGAACCATTTGACGTTTGGGGCTTTGATTATATGGGACCTTTTCCTGCTCTAATGGATATACACATATTTTAGTTGCTGTTGATTATGTTACTAAGTGGGTAGAAGCTATTCCAACTAGTAGTGCTGATCATAACACTTCTATTAAAATGCTTAAAGAAGTTATTTTTTCGAGGTTTGGAGTCCCTAGATATTGAATGACTGATGGTGGTTCACATTTTATTCATGGTGCTTTCCGTAAGATGCTTGCTAAGTATGATGTTAATCATAAAATTGCATCTCCATATCATCCATAGTCTAGTGGTCCAGTAGAATTGAGTAATAGAGAACTCAAATTAATTTTGCAAAAGACTGTCAATAGGTCTAGAAAGAATTGGTCCAAGAAACTTGATGATGCATTATGGGCCTATAGAACTGCATATAAAAATCCTATGGGTATGTCTCCGTATAAAATGGTTTATGGAAAAGCATGTCACTTACCTCTCGAACTAGAGCATAAGGCTTATTGGGCTATTAAAGAGCTCAACTATGATTTCAAACTTTCCGGTGAGAAGAGGTTATTTGATATTAGCTCACTTGATGAATGGAGAACCCAAGCTTATGAAAATGCCAAGTTGTTTAAAGAAAAAGTTCAAAGATGGCATGACAAAAGGATACAAAAGCATGAGTTTAATGTAGGTGATTATGTATTTCTATACAACTCTCGTTTAAGATTTTTTGCAGGAAAACTTCTCTCTAAATGGGAAGGCCCTTACGTTATCCAGGAGGTCTATTGTTCCGGTGCCATAAAAATCAACAATTTCGAAGGCACAAATCCGAAGGTGGTAAACGGTCAAATAATCAAACACTATATCTCAGGTAATCCTATAAATGTTGAAACCAATGTTATTGAAACCGTAACCCCGGAGGAATACATAAGGGACACTTTCCGGAACGTTTCAGACTCCGAAAAGGAGTAGGTATGTTGTACGGTAAGTAAACCGACTCCAAAACAATTTTTAAGGCAATATTTCTCCGTTTTGGAATATTTAGAAAAATAGAAAAATAAGTAGCAGTCCGGGAAGGACACGAGGGCCCCACGAGGGTGGAGGGCGCGCCCTACCCCCCTGGGCGCGGCCCCCTACCTCGTGGGCACCTCGTGTGCTTTCCGGACTCCGTTTTCTTGCATGATACGTATTTTGGTCGGTAAAAATTCATTATATATTCTCCTAGAGGTTTTGACTCCCGTATCACGCAAATATCCTCTGTTCTTGTTTCGAGCTGTCCTACTGCAGATTAGATCAACATGTCATCCCAGGATTCGTAAGGAGAAAGCTATGTGGATGATTACCTAGCAAATCCTAAGGTCTATGGAGATGTGGAGCACGATGGTTGGACCAAGGAGGAAGAAGAGGACTATGAACCCAAGGGGAAGGAGGAGGCGAGCTCAGATGAAGATGAAGCCCCATTACCTCAACCTGGGGACATGCATGTGGAGTTCAAAAAGTCAAGTCTCCTTGATAGGGTAAAGAAACCAAATATCGAGTTTATCCCTTTTCGTCTTTTGCAGGAAAATAAGCAGGACTTATGCAAAAAGATATTAACCCTGGAGTGGGAGATTGATGATTCGAGGGACCAAAATTTCATCCTCAAGCGCAAATTAAGGGAAAAGTCTATGCCATCAACTAAGTCAACATCACCACCATCTTCTTCACCAACAACAAAGGAGACATAATCACATGTGTATGGGCACTCCCCTTGGCAACTGCCAAGCTTGGGGGAGGTGCCCCGGTATCGTATCACAATCACATCTCCTATATTTACCGTTTTTCTTAGTTCGATCCTATTAGTAGTATCTTGATCTAGTAGAATAAAGTTTATGGCATGATCTAGTTTTTGAGTTTTTGCTTTATGATCTCTCTATGTAATCGAGTCCGTGAGCTATATAATAAAGATTAGTGTTGAGTCAAGGGCTTAATTATTTTGCCATGATCTTGAGTGAATAAAAGAAAAGAGAAAAAGAATAAAAAGAAACAAAGAGTTCATATTGATTTTATTGAGAGTAATGACTTCATATAGAAAGAGTATGATGATTAAAAGTTGTTGGGAGTTGGCAAACATAGCTTTGGTCATCGTTGCAATTAATAGGAAGTAATAAAGAAAGAGAGGTTCATATATAAATATACTATTATTGACATCTTTTATGATTGTGAGCACTCATTAAAATATGACATGCTAAAGAGTTGATGTTGGACAAGGAAGACAACGTAATGGGTTATGTTTTCTTATATCTGAGATAAAGTATATTGTCATGGATCTCCCAACATGTTGAGCTCGCCTTTCCCCCTTGTGCTAGCCAAATTCTCAGCACCAAGTAGAGATACTACTTGTGCTTCCAAAAACCCTTAAACCAGTTTTTCCATGAGAGACCACCATATCTACCTATGGATTGAGTAAGATCCTTCAAGTAAGTTGTCATCAGTGCAAAGCAATAAAAATTGCTCTCTAAATATGTATGATTGATTGGTGTGGGAGAAATAAGCTTTATACGATCTTGTGATGTGGAAGAAATAAAAGCGATGGACTGCATAATAAAGGTTCATATCACAAGTGGAAATATAAAGTGACGTTCTTTCGCATTAAGATTTTGTGCATCCAATCATAAAAGCGCATGGCAACCTCTGCTTCCCTCTGCGAAGGGCCTATCTTTTATTATTATCTTCTACCTTATGCAAGAGTCATGGTGATCTTCACCTTTCCTTTTTACATTTTATCCTTTGGCAAGCACAGTGTGTTGGAAAGATCTTGATTGATATACACTACTAGGGAAAACCTTACACACAGAATTTTAGCAGCAGCGCGGTTTAAAAATGGGCGCTACTGCTAACTAGCAATAGCGAGCTTAACGGAACCGCGCTACTAATAACTAGGTAGCAGTAGCGCTCTATGTGAAACAAGCGCTACTACTATAATTGCCACGGATTTGCCTCCAGGCTAGATATAGTAGTAGCGCCCTTCCCTGGACGCGCTGCTGCTAAAGTACTTAGTAGCAGCGTTTTTCTGCAAAACTCGCTGTTGCTAAGTGTTGCACCTAATTAAGTTTAGTCCCATACTGCTAAGCCAAGAAGGTGTTTACCACCTTAAATATGTTACTTCTCAAACTACCTCGAGCACTTGGTCTTCATTGAACTATATGTGTAGGATTTGTGGCTGCAATATGAATCTTCACCAGTGCCTATATAGGTACTGTGAGGATTCATGTTGACTATTTAGATTCTACACAAAAAGATCAATGATGACCAATGTATATTTTTGATGCGTGCTTAGAGCCTTAGACTTAGCAGTAGCGTTTTTCTGTAAAACGCGCTATAGCTACTTTAGCTATAGCGCGTTTCCTAAAGTGCGCTACTGCTAGTTCGACTTAACCACCAGCCCGCTCAAAATTTCACTAAGTCCTCCTCCCCCCTGTTCCCCTACTCCTCTATCGCCACCGCCCGAGCCCGAGCCTGCCCTCACCGCCGCCGCCCGAGGCCGCCCTCAACCTCACCGCTGCCGCCCGCCGCCGCTCTCGACCTCACCGTCGCCGCCGCCTCCCCCACCCCCTCCGCTCTCGACCTCACCGTCGTCCGCCGCCGCCGCCGCCGTCCTCCATCCGCCACCGAGGTACTCCCTGTTGGGGAACGTAGTAATTTCAAAAATTTCCTATGCACACGCAAGACCATGGTGATGGCATAGCAACGAGGGGAGAGTGTCTGTCCACGCACCTCGTGAGACCGGCGAAGCGTTATAACAACGCGGTTGATGTAGTCGTGCGTCTTCACGATCCGACCGATCCAAGCACCGAACGTCGGCACCTCCGAGTTCTGCACACGTTCAGCTCGATGGCGATCCCGGACTCGATCCAGCAAAGTGTCGGGATGAGTTCCGTCAGACGACGGCGTGGTGGCGATGATGATGCTCCATCGACGCAGGGCTTCGCCTAAGCTCCGCGACGATATGACTTCTCCGGCGCAGGGCTTCGCCTAAGCTCATGACGATATGACCGAAGTGGAATATGGTGGAGGGGCACCGCACGGCTAAGGAACGATCCGTAGATCAACTTGTGTGTTGGGTGCCCCCTGCCCCGTATATAAAGGAGCAAGGGGGGGGGGGGTGCAGCCAGCCCAAGGGGGGCGCGCCTGGAGTAGGACTCCCCCTTTCCTAGTTGGAATAGGATTGGGGAGGGGGAAGAGGGAAGGGGGGCGCCGCCCCCTCTCCTTGTCCTATTCGGACTAGAGGGGGAGGGGGGCGCGCGGCCTGCCCTGGCCGGCCCTTCCTCTTCTCCCTATGGCCCATTAAGGCCCATTGACCCCCCGGGGGGTTCCGGTAACCCCCCGGTGTTCCGGTAACTTCCTGTTTTCATCCGGAACCTTTCCGAAGTCCAAACATAGGCTTCCAATATATCAATCTTTATGTCTCGAACATTTGAGACTCCTCGTCATGTCCGTGATCACATCCGGACTCGAACAACCTTGGTACATCAAAACTTATAAACTCATAATGAACTGTCATCGAAGCGTTAGCGTGCGGACCCTACGGGTTCATGAACTATGTAGACATGACCTAGAACCATTCTCGGTCAATAACCAATAGCGGAACCTGGATGCCCATATTGGTTCCTACATATTCTACGAAGATCTTTATCGGTCAAACCACGATATACGTTGTTCCTTTTGTCATCGGTATGTTACTTACCCGAGATTCGATCGTCGGTATCCAATACCTAGTTCAATCTCGTTACTGGTAAGTCTCTTTACTCGTTCCGTAATACATCATCTCACAACTAACTCATTAGTTGTAATGCTTGCAAGGATTATGTGATGTGTATTACCGAGAAGGCCCATAGATACCTCTCCGACAATCGGAGTGACAAAACCTAATCTCAAATCGCCAACCCAACAAGTACCTTTGGAGACACCTGTAGTACTCCTTTATAATCACCCGATTCGTTGTGACGTTTGGTAGTACCAAAGTGTTCCTCCGTAAACGGAGTTGCATAATCTCATAGTTACAGGAACATGTATAGGTCATGAAGAAAGCAATAGCAATATACTAAGCGATCAAGTGCTAAGCTAACGGAATGGGTCATGTCAATCACATCATTCTCCTAATGATGTGATCCCATTAATCAAATGACAACACATGTCTATGGTTAGGAAACATAACCATCTTCGATTAATGAGCTAGTCTAGTAGAGGCATACTAGTGACTATCTGTTTGTCTATGTATTCACACATGTATTATGTTTCCGGTTAATACAATTCTAGCATGAATAATAAACATTTATCATGATATAAGGAAATAAATAATAACTTTATTATTGCCTCTAGGGCATATTTCCTTCAGCTCCCACTTGCACTAGAGTCAATAATCTAGATTACACAGTAATGATTCTAACACCCATGGAGCCTTGGTGCTGATCATGTTTTGCTCGTGGAAGAGGCTTAGTCAACGGTCGCAACATTCAGATCCGTATGTATTTTGCAAATCTCTATGTCTCCCACTTGGACTTGGTCCCGAATGGAATTGAAGCGTCTTTTGATATGCTTGGTCCTCTTGTGAAATCTGGATTCCTTTGCCAAGGCAATTGCACCAAGATTGTCACGAAGATCTTCATTGGTCCCGATGCACTAGGTATGACACCTAGATCGGAAATGAACTCTTTCATCCAGACTCCTTCATTTGCTGCTTCGAAGCAGCTATGTACTCCGCTTCACATGTAGATCCCCCACGGCGCTTTGTTTAGAACTGCACCAACTGACAGCTCCACCGTTTAATAAAAATACGTATTCGGTTTGCGATTTAGAATCATCCGGATCAGTGTCAAAGCTTGCATTGACGTAACCATTTACGACTAGCTCTTTGTCACCTCCATATCGAGAAACATATCCTTAGTCCTTTTCGGTATTTCAGGATGTTCTTGACCGCTGTCCAAAGATCCACTCTGGATTACTTTGGTACCTTCCTGCCAAGCTTACAGCTAAGCATACGTCAGTCTGGTACACAGCATTGCATACATGATAGAGCCTATGGCTGAAGCATAGGAACATCTTTCATTTTCTCTCTATCTTCTGCTGTGGTCGGGCATTGAGTCGACTCAATCTTACACCTTGTAATACAGGTAAAAACCTTTCTTTGCTGATCCATTTTGAACTTCTTCAAAACTTTATCAAGGTATGTGCTTTGTGAAAGTCCAATTAAGCGTCTTGATCTATCTCTATAGATCTTGATGCCCAATATGTAAGCAGCTTCACCGAGGTCTTTCATTGAAAACTTTTATTTAAGTATCCTTTTATGCTATCCAGAAATTCTATATCATTTCCAATCAACAATATGTCGTCCACATATAATATCAGAAATGCTACAGAGCTCCCACTCACTTTCTTGTAAATACAGGCTTCTCCAAAAGTCTGTATAAAACCATATGCTTTGATCACACTATCAAAGCGTTTATTCCAACTCCGAGAGGCTTGCACCAAACCATAAATTGATCGTTGGAGCTTGCACACTTTGTTAGCACCCTTTGGATCAACAAAACCTTCTGGTTGCATCATATACAACTCTTCTTCTAGAAATCCATTCAAGAATGCAGTTTTTACATCCATTTGCCAAATTTCATTATCATAAAATGCGGCAATTGCTAACATGATTCGGACAGACTTAAGCATCGCTACGGATGAGAAAGTCTCATCGTAGTCAACCCCTTGAACTTGTCGAAAACCTTTTGCAACAAGTCGAGCTTTGTAGACAGTTACATTACCATCGGCGTCAGTCTTCTTCTTAAAGATCCATTTATTCTCAATGGCTTGCCGATCATCGGGCAAGTCAACCAAAGTCCATACTTTGTTCTCATACATGGATCCCATCTCAGATTTCATGGCTTCCAGCCATTTCATGAATCTGGGCTCACCATCGCTTCTTCATAGTTTGTAGGTTCGCCATGGTCAAGTAACATGACTTCCGAATAGGATTACCGTACCACTCTGTGCGTATTTTACTCTGGTTGACCTCAAAGTTCAGTAGTAACTTGATCTGAAGCTTCATGATCATCATCATTAGTTTCCTCACTAATTGGTGTAGTTGTCACAGGAACCGTTTCTTGTATGAACTACCTTCCAATAAGGGAGTAGATACAGGTTATCTCATCAAGTTCTACTTTCCTCCCACTCACTTCTTTCGAGAGAAACTCCTTCTCTAGAAAGGATCCGAATTTAGCAACGAAAACCTTGCCTTCAGATCTGTGATAGAAGGTGTACCCAACAGTCTCCTTTGGGTATCCTATGAAGACACATTTCTCGATTTGGGTTCGAGCTTATCTGGTTGAAGTTTCTTCACATAAGCATTGCAGCCCCAAACTTTAAGAAACGACAACTTTGGTTTCTTGCCAAACCACAGTTCATACGGTGTCGTCTCAACGGACTTAGATGGTGCCCTATTTAACGTGAATGCGGCCGTCTCTAAAGCATATCCCCAAAGCGATAGCGGTAAATCAGTAAGAGACATCATAGATCGCACCATATCAAGTAAAGTACGATTCACGACGTTCGGACACACCATTTCTCTGTGGTGTTCGGGTGGCGTGAGTTGCTAAACTATTCCACATTGTTTCAAATGTAAACCAAACTCGTAACTCAAATATTCTCCTCCACGATCCGATCGTAGAAACTTTATTTTCTTGTTACGATGATTTTCCACTTCACTCTGAAATTCTTTGAACTTTTCAAATGTTTCAGATTTGTGTTTCATTAAGTAGATATACCCTATCTGCTCAAATCATCTGTGAAGGTGAGAAAATAACGATACCCGCCAAAGGCCTCAACATTCATTGGACCACAAACATCGGTATGTATGATTTCCAACAAATCAGTTGCTCGCTCCATAGTTCCGAAGAACGGCGTTTTAGTCATCTTGCCCATGAGGCACGGTTCGCAAGTACCAAGTGATTCATAATCAAGTGATTCCGTAGCCCATCAAGATGGAGTTTCTTCATGCGTTTTACACCGATATGACCCAAACGGCAATTCCACAAATAAGTTGCATTATCATTATCAACTCTGCATCTTTTGGTTTCAACACTATGAATATGTGTACTACTACTATCGAGATTCAATAAAAATAGACCACTCTTCAAGGGTGCATGACCATAAAAGATATTATTCATATAAATAGAACAACCATTATTCTCTGTCTTAAATGAATAACCGTCTCGCATCAAACAAGATCCAGATATAATGTTCATGCTTAACGCTGGCACCAAATAACAATTATTTAGGTCTAAAACTAATCCCGATGGTAGATGTAGAGGTAGCGTGCCGACCGCGATCACATCGACTTTGGAACCATTTCCCACGCGCGATCGTCACCTCGTCCTTAGCCAATCTTCGCTAATCCGTAGTTCCTGTTTGAGTTGCAAATATTAGCAATGTAACCAGATCAAATACCGGTACTACTGCGGTATTAGTAAGGTACACATCAATAACATGTATATCACATATACCTTTGATCTCCTTGCCATCCTTCTTATCCGCCAAATACTTGGGGCAGTTCCGCTTCAAAGTCCAGTTTGCTTGCAGTAAAAACACTCAGTTTCAGGCTTAGGTCCAGACTTGGGTTTCTTCTCTTGAGCAGCAACTTTCTTGCTGTTCTTTTTGAAGTTCCCCTTCTTCTTTCCTTTGCCCTTTTTCTTGAAACTAGTGGTCTTGTTGACCATCAACACTTGATGCTCTTTCTTGATTTCTACCTCCGCGGCTTTTAGCATTGCGAAGAGCTTGGGAATTGTTTTGGTCATCCCTTGCATATTATAGTTCATCACGAAGCTCTTGTAGCTTGGTGGCAGTGATTGGAGAATTCTGTCAATGACACTATCATCCGGAAGAGTAACTCCCAGTTGAATCAAGTGATTATTATACCCAGACATTTTGAGTATATGTTCACTGACAGAACTATTCTCCTCCATCTTGCAGCTATAGAACTTATTGGAGACTTCATATCTCTCAATCCGGGCATTTGCTTGAAATATTAAGTTCAACTCCTGGAACATCTCATATGCTCCATGACGTTCAAAACGTCGTTGAAGACCCGGTTCTAAGCCGTAAAGCATGGCACATTAAACTATCGAGTAGTCATCAGCTTTGCTCTGCCAGACGTTCACAACTTCTGGCGTTGCTCCTGCAGCAGGCCTGGCACCCAGCGGTGCTTCCAGGACGTAATTATTATGTGCAGCAATGAGGATAATCCTCAAGTTACGGACCCAGTCCGTGTAATTGCTACCATCATCTTTCAACTTTGCTTTCTCAAGGAACGCATTAAAATTCAACGGAACAACAGCACGAGCCATCTATCTACAGTAAACATAGACAAGCAAAAATACTATCGGTACTAAGTTCATGATACATTTAAGTTTAATTAATCATATTAAAACCTCCCACTTAGACAGACATCTCTCTAGTCATCTAAGTGATTACGTGATCCAAATCAACTAAACCATGTCCGATCATCACGTGAGATGGAGTAGTTTCAATGGTGAACATCACTATGTTGATCATATCTACTATATGATTCACGCCGACCTTCGGTCTCCGTGTTCGAGGCCATATCTGTTATATGCTAGGCTCGTCAAGTTTAACCTGAGTATTCGCGTGCGCAACTGTTTTGCACCGTTGTATTTGAACGTAGAGCCTATCACACCCGATCATCACGTGGTGTCTCAGACGAAGAACTTTCGCAGCGGTGCATACTCAGGAGAACACTTCTTGATAATTTTAGTGAGAGATCATCTTATAATGCTACCGTCAATCAAAGCAAGATAAGATGCATAAAGGATAAACATCACATGCAATCAATATAAGTGATATGATATGGTCATCATCATCTTGTGCTTGTGATCTCCATCGCCGAAGCACCGTCATGATCACCATCGCCACCGCGCGACACCTTGATCTCCATCGTAGCATCGTTGTCGTCTCGCCAACTATTGCTTCTCGACTATCGCTACTTCTTAGTGATAAATTAAAGCAATTACATGGCTTTTGCATTTCATACAATAAAGCGACAACCATATGGCTCCTGCCAGTTGCCGATAACTCGGTTACAAAACATGATCATCTCATACAATAAAATATAGCATCACGTCTTGACCACATCACATCACAACATGCCCTGCAAAAACAAGTTAGACGTCCTCTACTTTGTTGTTGCAAGTTTTACGTGGCTGCTACGGGCTGAGCAAGAACCGTTCTTACCTACGCATCAAAACCACAACGATAGTTTGTCAAGTTGGTGCTGTTTTAACCTTCGCAAGGACCGGGCGTAGCCACACTCGGTTCAACTAAAGTGAGAGAAACTGACACCCGCCGGTCACCTTTAAGCAACTAGTGCTCGAAGCGGTGAAACCAGTCTCGCGTAAGCGTACGCGTGTGTCGGTCCGGGCCGCTTCATCTCACAATACCGCCGAACCAAAGTATGACATGCTGGTAAGCAGTATGACTTATATCGCCCACAACTCACTTGTGTTCTACTCGTGCATATGACATCAACGCATAAAACCAGGCTCGGATGCCACTGTTGGGGAACGTAGTAATTTCAAAAATTTCCTACGCACACGCAAGACCATGGTGATGGCATAGCAACGAGAGGGGAGAGTGTCCGTCCACGGACCCTCGTAGACCGAAAGCGGAAGCGTTATAACAACGCGGTTGATGTAGTCGTACGTCTTCACGATCCGACCGATCCAAGCACCGAACGTACGGCACCTCCGAGTTCTGCACACGTTCAGCTCGATGACGATCCCGGACTCGATCCAGCAAAGTGTCGGGATGAGTTCCGTCGACGACGGCGTGGTGACGATGATGATGCTCCACCGACGCGGGGCTTCGCCTAAGCTCCGCGACGATATGACTTCTCCGCGCGGGGCTTCGCCTAAGCTCCGCGACGATATGACCGAAGTGGAATATGGTGGAGGGGCACCGCACACGGCTAAGGAACGATCCGTAGATTAACTTGTGTGTTCAGGGGTGCCCCTGCCCCGTATATAAAGGAGCAAGGGGGTGCGGCCAGCCCAAGGCTGCGAGGAGTCCTACTCCCACCGGAGTAGGACTCCCCCTCCTAGTTGGAATAGGATTGGGGAGGGAAGAGGGAAGGCGCGCCGCCCCCTCCCTTGTCCTATTCGGACTAGAGGGAGGGGGCGCGCCTGCCCTGGCCGGCCCTTCCTCTTCTCCCTATGGCCCATTAAGGCCCATTGACCCCGGGGTTCCGTAACCCCGGTGTTCCGTAACTTCCTGTTTTCATCCGAACCTTTCCAAGTCCAAACATAGGCTTCCAATATATCAATCTTTATGTCTCGACCATTTCGAGACTCCTCGTCATGTCCGTGATCACATCGGGACTCAACAACCTTTGGTACATCAAAACTTATAAACTCATAATGAACTGTCATCGAAACGTTAAGCATGCGGACCCTACGGGTTCGAGAACTATGTAGACATGACCTAGAACCATTCTCGGTCAATAACCAATAGCGGAACCTGGATGCCCATATTGGTTCCTACATATTCTACGAAGATCTTTATCGGTCAAACCGCATAACGATATCGTTGTTCCTTTTGTCATCGGTATGTTACTTACCCGAGATTCGATCGTCGGTATCCAATACCTAGTTCAATCTCGTTCATCGGTAAGTCTCTTTACTCGTTCCGTAATACATCATCTCACAACTAACTCATTAGTTGTAATGCTTGCAAGGCTTATGTGATGTGTATTACCGAGAAGGCCCAGAGATACCTCTCCGACAATCGGAGTGACAAAACCTAATCTCAAATACGCCAACCCAACAAGTACCTTTGGAGACACCTGTAGTACTCCTTTATAATCACCCATTACGTTGTGACGTTTGGTAGTACCAAAGTGTTCCTCCGTAAACGGAGTTGCATAATCTCATAGTTACAGGAACATGTATAGGTCATGAAGAAAGCAATAGCAATATACTAAACGATCAAGTGCTAAGCTAACGGAATGGGTCATGTCAATCACATCATTCTCCTAATGATGTGATCCCATTAATCAAATGACAACACATGTCTATGGTTAGGAAACATAACCATCTTCGATTAATGAGCTAGTCTAGTAGAGGCATACTAGTGACTATCTGTTTGTCTATGTATTCGCACATGTATTATGTTTCCGGTTAATACAATTCTAGCATGAATAATAAACATTTATCATGATATAAGGAAATAAATAATAACTTTATTATTGCCTCTAGGGCATATTTCCTTCACTCTCCTTCCGTGCCTCCTCCTCCCACCGCGCCCTCCTCCCTCCTCCTTCCACCGTGCCTCCTCCTCTCGCTGCAGCGCCCCTCCTCCCTCCTTCGTTGGCAGCCCTCCTCCCACCGCCCCTCCCTCCTCCTCCTCCTGCCGGCCCCTCCCCCTCCGGCCGCCTGCTCCCCCTCCTCTCTCCTCCCTCCCTCCCTTGTCTCTGTTCTTGCAAATCATAGGTGTTTTGAATAAAATAGAAGTAAGAAAAATTAGGGTAGAACTAGGGTAGTAGAATTTTTAGCAAGTGTTTAATAGAAAATAGTTTATTTAGTAAGTGATTAATATAACTAGTTTATTTATATTAGGTACTTAATAGAACTAGTTTATTTGGTAAGTGCTTAATAGAACTAGTTTATTTATAGTAAGTGCTTAATAGCACTAGTTTATTTAGTAAGTAGTTAATAAAGCTAGTTTATTTAGTGTTAGGATTCTATATAAGATATTTTCAAATGTTTTTTTTTCATATTTTGAACCATTGAAATGCAATGACCATCGCTACATGGCCTATGTTTTGCCGGAGTGTTGATTAATTTCCGTTCCTGCAAATTTCAGGCGCTCGATATGTCTTTTTTAGCAAAGGTCATGCCAGATTTTTTGGGTTTTGTCGTCGAGTTATAATCTTTGAATTTTGAACACAGGAGATGTCTGATGACGATGGGATCCCAGAGTGCGGGTACTGCTACGATGACCTTGGTGTGTGCGACAGATTTCCTCACCTGCAAAATGATAGGTTTTTCACCATGAAGCTGGAAGAGACCTTCGATGTTTGTACGGTACGCAATGACAAGCATTTCATCATAATAAATATCATCACTTGTGCTTCTTTTGTTCAACGTGTAATTTATGGATTTTTTTAATACGACTAGTACATCCCGTGCCATGCTAGACCATATGTATTGGAGAAGCTTGGTTTTGGTTTAGATGACTTTGAGAATGTGGAGACGAGGAGGGCTCACTTAAGAACTAAACATGGTTATGAGTTTCTGGTTAAGTTCTACAATGCTGTCGATCGCTCCCATTTCGGTTGCTCTAATTGGGAAGCTCTCTGCAAGGCATATGGATTTGAGGAGGGAATGCGAATAAGATTTGATATTCGTCCCGAAGATTATGATGACGATGATAATATCGACATCTGGGTGGATGTGGATATGCCTCCAGTTTTACCTAGATGTGAGTTTGTCAAACTAATTTGTTAAGTTCAGTAATTTATGTTGTTAATTTAAAAATATTTGGTGTCCGTCCGTACTAAACTTATTTATTTATAATTGTCAACTTATTTCTTATCTTCAAGAAATACTCGGAAGGTAGTAGACAACACATACTACAGCTATGATTCCAAGCTTAATTGTGAGGAGAAAGGTTATCTTGTCTCATTCATAGAAGATGTTGAGGCCTTCAAAACCAGTCACTCTATCAGCCCAAATTATACTAGATACGTGCCACTAGTCCATAAATTGCTTGATGGTAACTTCATTGCCAAAAACTTGGTAAGATTTTGTTAATGATGGTAACTTCATTGCATACATTATTCTGAAGTAAACTACATTGCTAACTATATATGTTACTATTTTGGTTTTGAACAGAGGCTCCCGAAGCAGGTTGTGCCTGACATGCAATGTACCGAAGGTGATATGCATATGGTTAGCTTACGACCAACTCCTTCGGAGGCTTACCATACTGCATACTCGATTTCCTCAAATGATGGAAGGCTCAAAATCAAAGAATGGAGCAAAGTGATGAATGCGCACACGCAAATAATTGGAGACAAAATGAATGTGTGCAAGCCACAAGTTGGAGATAGGTTTATGTCCATTCTCCATTATGGTGAAGGACCGGTTTATCTGTTTTATGGTATTTTAGCTAGGAGAGAGGAGTAGGTCCTAAGTATTAAGAACAATTAGTTAGCGTTGATTATATATGACTACAATGTCTTAGACTTGATGGTGATGCTGAGTAGGAGTAGTGATTATGAGTACTATGATGATGATGATGAGGAGTTGTTATTATAACTAGTGACGAAGTTGTTATATGATGTCTCATCATGAACGAAAATGATGATTATGAGAAGTTATATGAGAATGATATATTATGATGAGAAGTTGTTTAATGATATTGTGATGATGATGATAAGTTATTATGTCATTGGGTGAAATAACCGTGGATTAGTTTCAAATGGATGGATCCAAAGTGACCATTATATTGGTTACTTTGGATCCATGCACTTGAAACTAATCCAAAGTTCTTTCACCTAGTGATTTAATAACTCATTATGATGTTAAAACAATCTCTAACTTGCTACTATATGAAAAATTGTATACAGGTGTATGAATACGACCTAAAATAAAAAAGAAATGGAACTAGGAATAATAGTAGTAGCGGTTGTTCTTGAAAGCGCTACTAGTAATTAGCAGTAGCGCTCGTTTGGGAAAGCGCTGCTACTAAGTAGATATAGCAGTAGCGCGTGCCAGCAGGTGCTACTGCTAAGCTTTAGCTATAGCGCCTTATCAGTAGCGCGCTTCCCCGCGCTACTGATAGGCCAAAAACTAGTGCTACTGCTAGGCTTTTCCCTAGTAGTGATATCTAATTGGATGTAGGGGGCATGAGTTATTATTGTTGACATTACCCTTGAGGTAAAAGGTTGGGAGGCGAAACTATAAGCCCCTATCTTTCTCTGTGTCCGATTAAAACTCCGTAAACACAAGTATTTCGTGAGTGTTAGCAGTTATGAAAGACTAAATGATAGTTGAGTATGTGGACTTGCTATTAGGCTCTGACATAGACTCTTCTTGATGTTATGATAAATTGCAATTGCTTCAATGACTGAGATTATAGTTTGTTGGTTTTGAATAAAGTTTATGATTCATATTCTGCATTGTGAATGGATTATTACTTGAACATAAGAAATCATATGACCTTACCTATATATGTTGCTGTTATGAGAATAATCATGATGCCTTCATGTCCGTATTTTATTTTTATCGACGCCTCTACCTCTAAACATGGGGACATATTTATCGCTATCGGCTTTCGCTTGAGGACAAGTGAGGTCTAAGCTTGGGGGAGTTGATACGTCAATTTTGCATCATGCTTTTATATTGATATTTATTGCATTTTGGGCTGTTATTACATGTTATGTCACAATACTTATGCCTATTCTCTTCTATTTTACAAGGTTTACATAAGGAGGGAGAATACCGGCAGCTGGAATTCTGGGCTGGAAAAGGAGCAAATATTAGAGACCTATTCTGCACAACTCCAAAAGTCCTGAAACTCCACGAAAGTCATTTTGGGAAATAATAAAAAATATCCAGCGGAAGAAGTTCACCAGAGGGGTCCCCATCTGGCCATGAGGGTGGGGGCGCGCCCTACCCCCCTGGGCACGCCCCCTACCTCGTGGGCACCCTGGTTGCCCTCCGATGCCCATCTTCTGCCGCCACGAGGCGGAACCTTAGCGGAACCAATCTAGGGCTCCCCAAGAGCTGTTCTGCCAGGGACACTTCCCTCCGGGGGGAATCATCGCCATCGTCATCACCAACGCTCCTCTCATCGGGAGAGGGCAATCTCCATCAACATCTTCACCGGCACCATCTCCTGTCAAAACCCTAGTTCATCTCTTGTATCCAATTCTTGTCTCCAAGTCCGGGATTGGTACTAGTAGGTTGTTAGTAGTGTTGATTACTCCTTGTAGTTGATGCTAGTTGGTTTATTTGGTGGAAGATCATATGTTTAGATCCTATATGCATATTAATACTCCTCTGATTATGAACATGAATATGATTTGTGAGTACTTACATTTGTTCCTGAGGACATGGGAGAAGTCTTGCATTTAGTAGTCATGTGAATTTGGTATTCGTTCGATATTTTGATGAGATGTATGTTATCTATCCTCCAGTGGTGTTATGTGAATGTCGACTACATAACACTTCACCATTATTTGGGCCTAGAGGAGGGCATTGGGAAGTAATAAGTAGATGATGGGTTGCTAGAGTGACAGAAGCTTAAACCCTATTTTATGCGTTGCTTCGTAAGGGGCTGATTTGGATCCATATGTTTCATGCTATGGTTAGGTTTACCTTAATACTTTTGTTGTAGTTGTGGATGCTTGCAATAGAGGTTAATCATAAGTGGGATGTTTGTTCAAGTAAGAACAGCACCCAAGCACCGGTCCACCCACATATCAAATTATCAAAGTACCGAACGCGAATCATATGAACGTGATGAAAACTAGCTTGACGATATTCCCATGTGTCCTCGGGAGCGCTTTTCCTATTATAAGAGTTTGTCCAGGCTTGTCCTTTGCTACAAAAAGGATTGGGCCACCTTGCTGCACTTTATTTACTTTTGTTACTTGTTGCTCGTTACAAATTATCTTATCACAAAACTATTTGTTACCACTTGTTTCAGTACTTGCAGAGAATACCTTGCTGAAAACCGCTTATCATTTCCTTCTGCTCCTCGTTGGGTTCGGCACTCCTACTTATCGAAAGGACTAGATAGATCCCCTATACTTGTGGGTCATCATGCAGCGCCTGCAGTTGGGTCTGCTCCACTTTCCTCCTCCTCTCTTGGCCTTTGTAACCGCGTGCGTCCGGAAACCCAGCCTTCCACAGAACGGAGCCTGGTGTGCCTCGTGTCCGTCCAGGGTGCTCAGGATTCCCGAGGGCCATTGTGAGCCCGTCGTTCTCTCTGTCGGGAACGAACGTCCCTTCCTGCGCTGCAGCGATATACTCCTGAAGCTTCGTGACGGGTATTCGCAGTTGCTTGTTCGTCCAAACGCACTTTCCTGTTTCACGGTCCAAGGTTCCCCCAAACCCGAAGAACCAAGTCCTTGAACGGTCTGGCCAGTTCAATGTCTCTGGTTCGACCCCTTTATCAAGCAGGTCATTCTCAGCCTTCTCCCACAACGGTCGGGCTTTGAGGTAGCCACCTGACCCCGTGCGATGGTGATGCTACTTCTTCACAACATTTTTCTTGTTTGTCACTGACGTCTTCTTACTCTTGTCCGATGTCTTGTGGGCCACAAATGCGTCCCAGTGATCTCTGATCTTCTCAAACGTCCGGTGAATTCTGGAGTCTTTTCTTTGTCGACAAACGTTATTTTCAGCTCATTCTTCCACCTCCTGAATAGATCTGCCATCTTCTTAAGAGCATGAGCCTTGACCAATGGATCTATAATAGCTGGCTTCTTCGGATCCTCCTCTGGATGTAGGGTGAAATTTGCCTTCAGTGCGTCCCAAAGATCATCTTTCTGCCTATCGTTGACATAAGACACCTCAGGGTCTTCCTTCTTAGGCTTATACCATTGGTGGATGCTGATCGGGATCATGTCCCTAACAAGAACCCCGCACTGAGCAGAAAATGCTTCCTTGGTCCGGATGTTGGGGAACGTAGTAATTTCAAAAATTTTCCTACGATCACGCAAGACCATGGTGATGCATAGCAACGAGATGAGAGTGTTGTCTACGTACCCTCGTAGACCAGCAACGGAAGCGTTGACGCAACGTAGAGGAAGTAGTCGTACTTCTTCCCGATCCAACCGATCCAAGTACCGAACGTACGGCACCTCCGAGTTCTGCACACGTTCAGCTCGATGACGTCCCTCGAACTCCGATCCAGCCGAGTGTTGAGGAGAGTTTCGTCGACCTGACGGCGTGGTGGCGATGATGATGTTCCACCGCGCAGGGCTTCGCCTAAGCTCCGCAACGGTATATTCGAGGTGTAGTTTGGTGGAAGGGGGCACCGCACACGGCTAAGGAACGATCTCAATGATCAACTTGTGTGTCTATGGGGTGCCCCCTGCCCCTGTATATAAAGGATGGAGGAGGAGGAGGCCGCCAAGGCAAAGGTGCGGCCAGGATATGGATTCCTACTAGGACTCCAAGTCCTAGTAGGAGTCCACCAAAAGGGAGGAAGGGAGAAGGAATAGGAGGAGAAGGAGAGGTGTCCGCCCCTTTCCCTAGTCCAATTCGGACTAGAGGGAGGGGGCGCAGCAGCCTTTTTTCTCTTCCCACTAAAGCCCATCAAGGCCCATTACTTCTCCCGTAATCCCGTAACTCCCGGTACTCGAAAAATACCGAATCATTCGAACCTTTCCGAACTCGAATATAGTCGTCCAATATATCGATCTTTACGTCTCGACCATTTCGAGACTCCTCGTCATGTCCCCGATCTCATCCGGGACTCCGAACTCCTTCGGTACATCAAAACTCATAAACTCATAATATAACCATCATCGAAACCTTAAGCGTGCGGACCCTACGGGTTCGAGAACTATGTAGACATGACCTAGAACTATTCTCGGTCAATAACCAATAGCGGAACCTGGATGCCCATATTGGTTCCTACATATTCTACGAAGATCTTTATCGGTCAGACCGCATAACAACATACGTTGTTCCTTTGTCATCGGTATGTTACTTGCCCGAGATTCGATCGTCGGTATCCAATACCTAGTTCAATCTCGTTCTTGGCAAGTCTCTTTTCTCGTTCCGTAATACATCATCTCACAACTAACACATTTAGTTGCAATGCTTGCAAGGCTTATGTGATGTGCATTACCGAGAGGGCCAGAGATACCTCTCGACAATCGGAGTGACAAATCCTAATCTCAAATATGCCAACCCAACATGTACCTTCGGAGACACCTGTAATGTACCTTTATAATCACCCGATTACGTTGTGACGCTTGGTAGCACCCAAAGTGTTCCTCGGGCAAACGGGAGTTGCATAATCTCATAGTCATAGGAACATGTATAAGTCATGAAGAAAAGCACTAGCAACAAACTATACGATCAGGTGCTATGCTAATGGAATGGGTCATGTCAATCAGATCATTCAACCAATGATGTGACCCGTTAATCAAATAACAACTCCTTGTTCATGGTTAGGAAACATAACCATCTTTGATTAACGAGCTAGTCAAGTAGAGGCATACTAGTGACACTCTGTAGGTTTATGTATTCACACATGTATTATGTTTCCGTTAATACAATTCTAGCATGAATAATAAACATTTATCATGATATAAGGAAATAAATAATAACATTATTATTGCCTCTAGGGCATATTTCCTTCAGTCTCCCACTTGCACTAGAGTCAATAATCTAGTTCACATCGCCATGTGATTTAACATCAATAGTTCACATCTATATGTGGTTAACACCCATAGTTCACATCGACATGTGACCAACACCCAAAGGGTTTACTAGAGTCAGTAATCTAGTTCACATCGCTATGTGATTAACACCCAAAGAGTACTAAGGTGTGATCATGTTTTGCTTGTGAGATAATTTTAGTCAACGGGTCTGTCACATTCAGAGCCGTAAGTATTTTGCAAATTTCTATGTCTACAATGCTCTGCATGGAGCTACTCTAGCTAATTGCTCCCACTTTCAATATGTATCTAGATTGAGACTCAGAGTCATCTAGATTAGTGTTAAAACTTGCATCGACGTAACCTTTTTACTTAACCTTTTTCACTTCCATAATCGAGAAACATATCCTTATTCTACTAAGGATAATTTTGACCGCTGTCCATTGATCTACTCCTAGATCTCTATTGCACTCCTTGCTAATCTTAGTGGTAGGGTATGCAACAGATCTGGTACACAGCATGACATACTTTATAGAACCTATGGCTGATGCATAGGAATGACTTTCATTCTCTTTCTATCTTCTGCCGTGGTCGGGTTTTGAGTCTTACTCAATCTCACACCTTGTAACACAGGCAAGAACTCTTTCTTTGACTGTTCCATTTTGAACTACTTCAAAATCTTGTCAAGATATGTATTCATTGAAAAACTTTATCAAGCGCCTTGATCTATCTCTATAGATCTTGATGCTCAATATGTAAGCAGCTTCACCGAGGTCTTTCTTTGAAAAACTCCTTTCAAACACTCCTTTATGCTTTGCAGAATAATTCTACATTATTTCTGATCAACAATATGTCATTCACATATACTTATCAGAAATGCTGTAGTGCTCCCACTCACTTTCTTGTAAATACAGGCTTCTCCAAAAGTCTGTATAAAACCATATGCTTTGATCACACTATCAAAGCGTTTATTCCAACTCCGAGATGCTTGCACCAGTCCATAGATGGATCGCTGGAGCTTGCACATTTTGTTAGCTCCTTTAGGATTGACAAAACCTTCTGGTTGCATCATATACAACTCTTCTTTAATAAATCCATTAAAGAATGTAGTTTTGACATCCATTTGCCAGATTTCATAAAATGTGGCAATTGCTAACATGATTCAGACAGACTTAAGCATCGCTACAATTGAGAAAATCTCATTGTAGTCAACACCTTGAACTTGTCAAAAACCTTTTTGCGACAAGTCGAGCTTTGTAGATAGTAACACTACTATCAGTGTCCGTCTTCCTCTTGAAGATCCATTTATTCTCAATGGCTTGCCGATCATCGGGCAAGTCAACCAAAGTCCATACTTTGTTCTCATACATGGATCCCATCTCAGATTTCATGGTCTCAAACCATTTCATGAATCTGGGCTCATCATCGCTTCCTCATAGTTCGTAGGTTCATCATGGTCTAGTAACATGACTTTTAGAATAGGATTACCGTACCACTCTGGTGCGGATCTTACTCTGGAAGACCTACGAGGTTTGGTAGCAACTTGATCTGAAGTTTCATGATCATCATCATTAACTTCCTCACTAATTGGTGTAGGAATCACTGGAACTGATTTCTGTGATGAACTACTTTACAATAAGGGAGAAGGTACAATTACCTCATCAAGTTCTACTTTCCTCCCACTCACTTCTTTCGAGAGAAACTTCTTCTCTAGAAAGGATCCATCTTAGCAACGAAAAACTTGCCTTCGGATCTGTGATAGAAGGTGTACCCAATAGTTGCCTTTGGGTATTCTATGAAGACGCATTTCTCCGATTTGGGTTCGAGCTTATCAGGTGAAAACTTTTTCACATAAGCATCACAACTCCAAACTTTAAGAAACGACAGCTTAGGTTTACTGCTAAACCATAGTTCATACGGTGTCATCTCAACGGATTTAGATGGTTGCCCTATTAAACGTGAATGCAGCTGTCTCTAATGCATAACCCCAAAACGATAGTGGTAAATCGGTAAGATACGTCATAGATCGCACCATATCAAAATAAAGTACGGTTACGACGTTCGGACACACCATAACGTTGTGGTGTTCCAGGTGGCGTGAGCTGTGAAACTATTCCACATTGTTTTCATTGAAGACCAAACTCGTAACTCAAATATTCGTCTCCACGATCAGATCGCAGAAACTTTATTTTCTTGTTGCGATGATTTTCCACTTCACTCTGAAATTCTTTGAACCTTTCAACTATTTCAGACTTATGTTTCATCAAGTAGATATACCCATATCTTCTCAAATCATCTTGTGAAGGTCAGAAAATAACGATACTTGCCACGAGCATCAACACTCATTGGATCGCATACATCGGTATGTATTATTCCCAATAAGTCAGTAGCTTGTTCCATTGTTCTGGAGAATGGAGTTTTAGTCATCTTGCCCAAAAGGCACGGTTCGCAAGCATCAAATGATTCATAATCAAGTGATTCCAAAAGTCCATCAGCATGGAGTTTTTTTCATGCGCTTTACACCAATATGACCTAAACGGCAGTGCCACAAATAAGTTGCACTATCATTATTAACTTTGCATCTTTTGGTTTCAATGTTATGAATATGTGTATCACTATGATCGAGATCCAATGAACCATTTTCATTGGGTGTGTAACCATATAAGGTTTTATTCATGTAAACAGAACAACAATTTATTCTCTTACTTAAATGAATAACCGTATTGCAATAAACATGATCAAATCATATTTATGCTCAACACCAAATAATATTTATTTAGGTTCCACACTAATCCCGAAAGTATAGGGAGTGTGCGATGATGATCATATCAATCTTGGAACTACTTCCAACACTCATCGTCACTTCCCCTTCAACTAGTCTCTGTTTATTCTGTAACTCCTGTTTCGAGTTACTAATCTTAGCAACCGAACGAGTATCAAATACTCAGGGGCCACTATAAACACTAGTAAGGCACACATCAATAACCTGTATATCAAATATAACCTTGTTCACTTTGCCATCCTTCTTATCCACCAAATATTCAGGGTAGTTCGCTTCCAAAGGACCAGTTCCATTGCAGCAAAAGTACTCAGTCTCGTGCTTAGGTCTAGACTTGGGCTTCTTCACTCGAGCAGCAACTTGCTTGCCGTTCCTTTGAAGTTCCCTTCTTCCCTTTGCCATTTTCCTTGAGACTAGTGGTCTTGTCAACCATCAACACTTGATGTTTTTCTTGATTTCTACCTTCGCGATTTTAGCATCGCGAAGAGCTCGAGAATCTTTTCGTCATCCCTTGCATACTATAGTTCATCACGAAGTTCTACTAACTTAGTGATGGTGACTAGAAAATTCTGTCAATCACTATCTTATCTGGAAGATTAACTCCCACTTGATTCAAGTGATTGAAGTACTCGGACAATCTGAGCACATGCTCACTAGTTGAGCGATTCTCCTCCATCTTTTAGCTATAGAACTTGTTGGAGACTTCATATCTCTCAACTCGGTATTTGCTAAAAATATTAACTTCAATTCCTGGAACATCTCATATGGTCCATGACGTTCAAAACGTCTTTGAAGTCCCGATTCTAAGCCGTTAAGCATGGTGCACTAAACTATCAAGTAGTCATCATATTGAGCTAGCCAAACGCTCATAACGTCAGATCGCTCATATTGAGCTAGCCAAACGCTCATAACGCCTGCATCTGCTCCTGCAATAGGTCTGTCACCTAGCGTGCATTAAGGACATAATTCTTCTGCGCAGCAAATGAGGATAAACCTCAGATCACGGATCCAATCCGCATCATTGCTACTAACATTTTTCAATACAATTTTCTCTAGGAACACATATAAAAACATAGGGAAGCAACAACGCGAGCTATTGATCTACAACATAATTTGCAAAATACTACCAGGACTAAGTTCATGATAAATTAAAGTTCAATTAATCATATTACTTAAGAACTCCCACTTAGAAAAATATCCCTCCAATTCTCTAAGTGATTGCGTGATCCATATCAACTACACCATGACCGATCATCACGTGTGATGGAGTAGTTTCAATGGTGAACATCAATATGTTGATCATATCTACTATATGATTCACGCCGACCTTTCGGTCTCCGTGTTCCGAGGTCATATCTTATATGCATAGCTCGTCAAGTATAACCTGAGTATTCGCGTGTGCAACTGTTTTGCACCGTTGTATTTGAACGTAGAGCCTATCACACCCGATCATCACGTGGTGTCTCAGCACGAAGAACTTTCGCAACGGTGCATACTCAGGGAGAACACTTCTTGATAATTTAGTAAGGGATCATCTTATAATGCTACCGTCAATCAAAGCAAGATAAGATGCATAAAGGATTAACATCACATGCAATCAATATAAGTGATATGATATGGCCATCATCATTTTGTGCTTGTGATCTCCATCTCCGAAGCACCGTCATGATCACCATCGTCACCGGCGCGACACCTTGATCTCCATCGTAGCATCGTTGTCGTCTCGCCAACTATTGCTTCTACGACTATCGCTACTCCTTAGTGATAAAGTAAAGCAATTACATGGCGTTTGCATTTCATACAATAAAGCGACAACCATATGGCTCCTGCCAGTTGCCGATAACTCGGTTACAAAACATGATCATCTCATACAATAAAATATAGCATCACGTCTTGACCATATCACATCACAACATGCCCTGCAAAAACAAGTTAGACGTCCTCTACTTTGTTGTTGCAAGTTTTACGTGGCTGCTACGGGCTGAGCAAGAACCGTTCTTACCTACGCATCAAAACCACAACGATACTTCGTCAAATAGACTCCGTTTTAACCTTCTCAAGGACCGGGCGTAGCCACACTCAGTTCAACTAAAGTGAGAGAGACAGACACCCGCCAGTCACCTTTAAGCAACGAGTGCTCACAGCGGTGAAACCAGTCTCGCGTAAGCGTACGCGTAATGTCGGTCCGGGCCGCTTCATCTCACAATACCGCTGAACCAAAGTATGACATGCTGGTAGGTAGTATGACTTGTATCGCCCACAACTCACTTGTGTTCTACTCGTGCATATGACATCAACGCATAAAACCAGGCTCGGATGCCACTGTTGGGGAACGTAGTAATTTCAAAAATTTTCCTACGATCACGCAAGACCATGGTGATGCATAGCAACGAGATGAGAGTGTTGTCTACGTACCCTCGTAGACCAGCAACGGAAGCGTTGACGCAACGTAGAGGAAGTAGTCGTACTTCTTCCCGATCCAACCGATCCAAGTACCGAACGTACGGCACCTCCGAGTTCTGCACACGTTCAGCTCGATGACGTCCCTCGAACTCCGATCCAGCCGAGTGTTGAGGGAGAGTTTCGTCGGCACGACGGCGTGGTGACGATGATGATGTTCCACCGGCGCAGGGCTTCGCCTAAGCTCCGCAACGGTATATTCGAGGTGTAGTTTGGTGGAAGGGGGCACCGCACACGGCTAAGGAACGATCTCAATGATCAACTTGTGTGTCTATGGGGTGCCCCCTGCCCCTGTATATAAAGGATGGAGGAGGAGGAGGCCGGCCAAGGCAAAGGTGCGGCCAGGATATGGATTCCTACTAGGACTCCAAGTCCTAGTAGGAGTCCACCAAAAGGGGAGGAAGGGAGAAGGAATAGGAGGAGAAGGAGAGGTGTCCGGCCCCCTTTTCCCTAGTCCAATTCGGACTAGAGGGGAGGGGGGGCGCAGCAGCCTTTTTTCTCTTCCCACTAAAGCCCATCAAGGCCCATTACTTCTCCCGTAATCCCGTAACTCCCGGTACTCGAAAATACCGAATCATTCGAACCTTTCCGAACTCCGAATATAGTCGTCCAATATATCGATCTTTACGTCTCGACCATTTCGAGACTCCTCGTCATGTCCCCGATCTCATCCGGGACTCGAACTCCTTCGGTACATCAAAACTCATAAACTCATAATATAACATCATCGAAACCTTAAGCGTGCGGACCCTACGGGTTCGAGAACTATGTAGACATGACCTAGAACTATTCTCGGTCAATAACCAATAGCGGAACCTGGATGCCCATATTGGTTCCTACATATTCTACGAAGATCTTTATCGGTCGAGACCGCATAACAACATACGTTGTTCCCTTTGTCATCGGTATGTTACTTGCCCGAGATTCGATCGTCGGTATCCAATACCTAGTTCAATCTCGTTACTGGCAAGTCTCTTTTCTCGTTCCGTAATACATCATCTCACAACTAACACATTTAGTTGCAATGCTTGCAAGGCTTATGTGATGTGCATTACCGAGAGGGCCCAGAGATACCTCTCGACAATCGGAGGACAAATCCTAATCTCAAATATGCCAACCCAACATGTACCTTCGGAGACACCTCTAATGTACCTTTATAATCACCCAGTTACGTTGTGACGTTTGGTAGCACCCAAAGTGTTCCTCGGGCAAACGGGAGTTGCATAATCTCATAGTCATAGGAACATGTATAAGTCATGAAGAAAAGCACTAGCAACAAACTATACGATCAGGTGCTATGCTAATGGAATGGGTCATGTCAATCAGATCATTCAACCAATGATGTGACCCCGTTAATCAAATAACAACTCCTTGTTCATGGTTAGGAAACATAACCATCTTTGATTAACGAGCTAGTCAAGTAGAGGCATACTAGTGACACTCTGTAGGTTTATGTATTCACACATGTATTATGTTTCCGGTTAATACAATTCTAGCATGAATAATAAACATTTATCATGATATAAGGAAATAAATAATAACATTATTATTGCCTCTAGGGCATATTTCCTTCACCGGATGGGTGCAATCGGTTGGCCATCGCGCGCGATTTCTATGATAGTGAACCTTTCATCCAAGCGCAACTTTTTCTTCGGGCCTCGTCTCATTACCGAAGTTCGGCTCGATCCGGAGGGCTAGAAAAGAAGAAAGAAGAGAGTTAGTATGTGTACATACCAAAACAATTAATGCATCAATTAACTATAGTCAGCATAGGCTTAATTAATATATATACCTGGTCGGACTCCGTTCGGTCACCGAAGCCGTCGTCACGGCGTCCTTCTTCCACCGGCATTCGGTCACCGGAGCCATCATAATCATGTCCTTCCTCATCCATTGTTCGATCACCGTAGCCTGCTTCTTCACCCTGTCCTTCCAGATCATCGGTGTCATTGAGATACGACCTGAGATCAGCTCCGGGTGCGATTATGTCCCCCAACACCTGTTCTGCTTCCTCGTCTCGGCCGTGCTCCATAGTTTATGCAAATATTACAACATGGCAATTATTATACAAAACATGAGAGATGGATATATTAGTGGAAAACATAGACCTAGCTAGCTAATCACAACAAGGAATCATATAAGTGGCCTCGACGCTTCTCTAGGGTTGGGGTGGCCTCGGCAACGCTTCTAGGGTTCGGGGTGGCCTCGACGATAACGCTCTTTTAACTTGGTAAATTTGGGTGGCCTCGGCAGCGCTTCTAGGGTTTGGGCTAGACCGCCTCTCTCTCATGATTGTCTGACGTCCGGACCGACATGGGATTTAATAAAATGGCGTCATTCTGGATGTGCAGAAAATGGTCCATATTTTTCCTGATCGCATCTACCCTTCTATATGTCACGTTGTCCAGTGTCAAAGAATTCAAGAAAACCATGACTTCATCATTAGCCGGAAATGACAGGCACATAATGGTACGAAGCTCTTCAAAGTTGTTTTGGAACGAGTTCCCGATAGAATAATTCGCTTTTTGGTAAAGTTCAGCAAGAGCCAAAAGGCGAATTATTCTATCAGGAACTCCGTTCCAAAACAACTTTGAAGAGCTTCAGTAGCATCATACGCCTGTTACTTCCAGTTAATGATGAAGCCATGGATTTATTCAATACTTTGACAGACAACATGACATATAGGAGAATATAGATGAGATCAGAAAAAAAAAATTGGATCAACTTGTGCACATCCATAATGGGGGCATTCTTGATAAATTTGGACCCTCGACCCCTCGACGACCCTCGACCCTCGACCCCTCGGTGACCCTCGACCCCTCGGCAACCCTCGACCCCTAGGCGACCCTCGACCCTCTACACTAGTTCACGACCCTTGACCGCTCGGCAATCCAGGACCCTCTACCCTAGTTCCTGACCCTCGACCCCCTCATGTCACATTTGTCTAGTGTCAAAGGATTCAACAAAACCATGTCTTCATCATTAGGCGAAAGTAATAGGCGCATGATGGTACAAAGTTCTGCAAAGTTGTTTTGGAACGGAGTCACATATAGGATAATTCGCTTTTTAGTACAAAGTTCAGCAAGAGCCTCCCGAATATCGCTATGTGAAAGGCCTTTGCTGAAATTCGTACCAAAAGGCGAATTATCCTATCCGGGACTCCGTTCCAGAATAACTTTGCAAAACTTCGTACCATCATGCCCGGTTACTTCCGACTAATGATGAAGCCATGGATTTCTTCAATACTTTCACAGTAGGCAACCTCTCGACCCCTCAGCGATCCTCGACCCTCGACGACCCTTGACCCTCAAACCCTCGGCGACCCTCGACCCCTCGACGTCCCCCCTCATGTCATGTTCGACGTCCCCCCTCAAGTCATGTCCGACGTCCCCCCTCATCACATGTTCGATAAAAAATAAGAAGAGGAGGAAGAAGAAGAAGAAGAAGAAGAAGAAGAAAAAGAAGAAGAAGAAGAAAAGGAGGAGAAGAAGAAAGGAATAGAGGAGGAGATCAAAGAAAAAAAAGAAGAAAAAAGAAGAGAAGAAGAAAAAAATTCTATATTTTCTTCTTCTCCTCTATTCCTTTCTTCTTCTCCTCCTTTTTCTTCTTCTTTTTTCCTCTTCTTATTTATTTCTCCTCTTCTTCTCCTTCTTCTTCTCCTTCTTCCTCTTCTTATTTTCCTATTTCCTATCCTTCTTTTTCTTCTTCTTCCTTCTTCTTTCTTCCTCTTTTCTTCCTTTTCCTTATTTTACTTTTTTCCTTTACACTAACCTAAAATGCACTAACCTAAATCGATATCTACTAACAACCTAAATAAAAATAATAATACATATATGAAAAAAAAACTTCATATGAAAAACAAACATCATATGCACAAAAAAACATCATATGATCATATGAACAAAAAAACATCATATGAACATCATATATGAAAAAAAAACATCAAAGAAAGCCGCGGGATCGTAGCGCGGGGCGGCGCAGCGAAGGTGTCGGGGCAGGGGTGGAACAGGGCGGCGATGGCATCGGGGCGGCGCGGGGTGGTGAGGGCGACGGGCGATGAAAACTGAAAATTTTCACAAGTGTTTCTTATATAGTCGAAGCATTGGTCCCGGTTGGTGGCACCAACCGGGACCAATGCTACCCTTTAGTCCCGGTTGGTGGCACCAACCGGGACCAAAGGTCTCTTTTCAGCAGCCCAAAGGGCGGCAAGCAGAGGCCTTTGGTCCCGATTGGTGGCACCAACAGGAACTAAAGGTGGGCATTGGTCCCGGTGATGTCACTCGCCGGGCCCGAGTATACCTGCCTTTTTTTATGCTTTAGTACCCCTGCACACATTAAATTACAAGTGTTTTAGAGATACACAAGCCCGCAGGCGGATCTATTAGCTAGACAAACCGGCCAATATCTATATACTAAAAAAATGTACAAAAGATGCATGAATTGATCGCATAATACAAAATGACCAAAATGAATGATGTTTTAGTGTATACAAAAAATGTACTACGTGCATGGACATTGTAGACAGCAAAACATAAATATGCAAAAAAAATGTTAATCATGTACGTATACTAAACAAATGCTAAAAGATACAAAACAATGTTCTTGATGTATACCAAAATAATGTGGAAGGTGTACGTTAAAAAAGTAGACATAAAAACATATTCTAAAAAATTTATTCATGCATTTGAAAAATGTTAATATTTTATTATAAAAATTTTGATAGTGTATAAAAAATGTATAATGTGCATGGAAAAAGCTTACATCAAAATTCAAACCTTTTAAATGCATAAATATTTTATTTTAAATGAATACCCAAAATTTATAATGTGCGTAAAATATAAAAATATATAACATCATACATTTAAAAACATGTTATTGTCTGTTTGAAAACTTTTAAATTTATATTAAAATTGTACCGCATGTATGCGAGAATTTTAGATTTGTTTTGGGGAGAAACCCAGAAAAACTAAGAAATAAATGGAATAAAAACCAAAAAGTAAAAGAAGAAAACCAGAGATAAGCTAGTGAAAAAAATAAACAAAAATAGAAAACCCAAGAAATATTAAAAAACAAAGTATAACGAAGAAAACCAATGAAGGAATAGAAAAAGGAAGAAAATAGAAAAAATGGAAACAAGAAAAAAGAACAAGCACAACAGATCAGACTGGACGAATGAACGCACGACCGACAAACGTGCTACTGGGCCGGCCATAAGCGTGGGCGCAGCAGGGTGCTTCAGTTCTAGGGAGCTACCCTTGCTATAAGCGAGATATGGCTCTCGTGTCACTCGACTCGCGCCCATTGCAGAATAATGAATGATGGGCCTTGTGCATATGTCTCGGCCGGTACTACGCCAGGTATTCTTTGGACGCACCTATGTCCTGCCCGCTGCGAATCGCTACTGTCGCCTTCAGCTTCTTAATAGTGGGCCAGCCCAGTTATGACATGGTCCCGCCACACTGACATCCCGCGTGTTCTTCTTTTCTATTATTTTTTATTTCAGACAATAAAAAATATATATTGTAAAATATAATAACTGCAGTGTCAGCAAATGTGAATGCAGTGTACGAAAAATGTTCGCCCCACTTTTAGAATACCATTCCAAAAAATATTATTAGCAATTAAAAAATGTTCATGTGTTTCAAAAAATATGTATGCAACTTCAATAAAATTTAGTGTAAAACCATTGTAATTCAAATAAAATTTACATACCACTAAAAAAACGTGTTGTTACATATAGAAGAAAAAATGGCCCCATCTTTCAAACAAAATGTTTGTGACGTTTTTGAAAAAAACGTTGATCCAATGTAAACAAAGTCGCATAGTTCAAAAATATTATTTGTATCTTAAAAAATAATGTTTGAACGTAAAAGAAATAACACATATTCGAAATAATCGTCAAGATACGAATTTAAGGAAACTGTGAAATCATGTATTTAAAAATGTTAAACATATATATACAAAAAAGAAATGTATACAACAAACATACAATGTGTGTAAAAATGTATACATGAGAACATACATTTTGTAAGAATGTTACACATGTTTTAATACATAAATTTTAAAGTAGTACCATAAAAATTTCCCTTGATATACTTAAAAATGTACAACGCTTATGAGAAATGAAGACATGCGTTAAAAATGTTTGCAGTCTTTAAAAAAAATATTTCCAAGGAAAAATGTACAATGTGTATTTGGAAAATGTATGTGTGTATTCGAAAAGTGTTCAAAACATGTGATTTAGAAATTGTAAATCATTTTTTTTTTGCGAGAATGAAAATGTAAGTCATATATTTGAAAAATGTTAAATGTGCATAATGCTTTCTTCACGTGTGTACTCAAAATATACATTATGTACTGAGTAAAAAAGTAGGCATGTGTTAGAGAAAAGAAAACTCAATGAAAGCCAACAAAGAAACAGAAATAAAAAATAAAACCAAAGAAAACCATGAAAAAAATAAAGAAAACCAAAGGAAATCAGAGAAAGAAACTAAACTATAACAAAGGAAACCCCAAAGAAAACCGGTGAAAAAGAAAAACACAAAAAGAAAAGGAAAATAACGCGAAGAAACCAGAGCAGAGCGAAACTACAACGATACTAGTGGCAGCGAGCAACCTGCGTTAAGGCGTCATCCCGGTAGTCGCCCGCCCGTAGACGATTATCATGTTTTATTTGCCATTTTTATAGATTAAACTTAAAGGTAAATTGCTCAGTTTTTCAACAATCCAAAAACTTGATGTGTATAGGAATTTTTCTCCGATTCCTTTTAGCACGACCCTCAAAGCTCCTCCATTTGAGGTGTGAATTATATGTGTGCAAGGGTAGTACTTTGGCTAACCACCATGAACTGTTGTCACGCCTCCAAGGGCAAGCCAGAGGGTACTCTTCCTCATGAGCAAGAGAAATAATTCGAAGCTACAGATACCCTCTTCACAGGTGTTGTTCGGAGTGTTCTTGTTGATAAGATCGGCAATCCTTTCATGACCATTAAGGTTGGTAAGGATATGTTGGATGAGAACAAGGCCAAGTTTGGAGTATCGAACGCAGGAAGTGAGTTGTATGTAATGGAATAACACATGACTATAGGTGGACTGTTGACCACTCTGTAGTTGAGCGGGCTCATGAGATACATTCACTTGCCAATGAACTTAGGCAAGGAAATTGAGCATTTCAATTTTGTGTTATCGTACAAATTTATTGCCGAAGGCATCATTGCATGGCATCCTCCCTCGTGGAGAAATTTTGCTACTTATCTGAAGCACAAAAGATAGGGATATTTGTTGTCAATCTAATTGGTATTCTTGATGTTAAAGAGAAGGCAAGGGCGAATGGCACACATGCTCATTTCCATGAAGGGAATTCTAGTGCCAACTTGGTGCACAAGAATAATTTGTAGTCCCACAAGTTCAAGAACAAGAAAAACTATGAGGGCAAAGGGAAGTTTGAGGGAAAGAACAAGGTATCACAACCTGTCAACTTCAAGAAGAATAAGAAGGATACCTTTAAGAAGAAAGAAAAATGACATGTATGTGACGAAGATGGGCATTGGGAAAATGGTTGCATGGACCGCTTTGACTGACGTCGGCATGGAACAGTGACAATACCGCTAAGGTCGTTATTGGCGATGTTGAAATGAAAAATGTGGGTATGGTAAATTTCCTAACATTCTATTAGTATGTCATTCTCCTGATTGGTGGATTGACACGAGTGAAAATATACATGTGTGTGCTGATATATTCATGGTTTCTTCTTATTAGGTCACAAGAACTACATCCTAGCTAATGTGAGATGGGTCACATTCTTCTATTCGTGTTGTTGGTATGGTCGATCTAAAGTTTACTTCAGGAAATATCTTGTTGCTGAAGAACATGTAGCATGTCTCTACTACAAATAAGAATCTTGTCACCGGCTCCATCTTTTATCAAGATGGCCATAAATTGTATCTAAGTCCAATAAGGTTGTATAATGTGGACAATTTATTGGTAAAAGGCTATGGGTGCAGAGCTAGTCTTGTTATGCCCGTGTTCCATAGACTTCTATACTAAAGTTAATATACTCATGTTTGTAATGAATCTGAATCGAATGTTTGGCTTTTATGAATTTTTCATATTAACTTTAGTTGCATGACGCGGCTAGAAAATTTGAATCTAATCCCGAAATTCACTGTTCTCAAAAGTTCTAAGTGTAAAGTATGTGTGAAAGCAAAGCAACCTCGCAAGTACCAAATGACTGCTAAGGTGAGGAACTATACGCCATTAGAATTGTGAGATGAATGGTGTGTTGAAAAAGGGTGGGAAAAGATAGTTAATGACTTCTATAGATAACTCTACTAGATATTGCATGCTATGTATGTTGAAAACAAAAGATGGGGCGTTCCACTACATTAAAATGTGAAACCAAAGCAGAGAATCAACTTGATGGAAAGATCAAAAGGCTTAGGGTGGATCAAAACGGAGTGTATTTTTTCAGCGGGTTCAATTTATTCTAGGAGGAACATGGTATAATGCATGAGATGACGTATCCCTATTCTCTCTAATCAAATGGGGCTAGCAAACAAAAGAATCACACTCTAACTAATTTGGCTAATGCCATGTTGGGTGGTGCGGTACTTTCCAAGGGATGGTGAGGGGGCTATGAAGACTGCATGTCATGTCCTAAGTAGAGTTCCCATAAAAATAGTTTACCCCATTTCAGGAATGGGAAAGAAAATACTTAAACTCTCTTACTTAAGAACTTGGGGCTTCCTGGCTAAAGTCAACATGCCGATTCCCAGTAAGTGTAAGCTTGGACTAAAAACCGTTGATTGTGCTTATATTAGTTATATGCTTTCTATAGCATTGTCTATAGATTTTTAGTTGAAAATTTTGAGGTACGTGACATGAATGTTAGTACAACTATGAAGTCAAATGATGCAGCTTTCCTTGAGGATATTTTTCCTGTGAAAGATATGCCTAGCTCATCTGGTCAGGGATAATACATAACTCATGAACCCTCTGTTCCACTAGAACATTATGAGATCCCTGAAGAGGATCAAAAGAGCAGGAGATAAAGGACCGCATGGTCTTTCAGTGAGGATTTCATTGTGTACCTCATGGATGATACCCTCACTTACATTTCAGGAGTTTATGCGTCTCCTGATGTTGACTACTGGAAGGAAGTTGTACATAGTGACATGTATTCCATTATGGCTAATGGGACATGGGAGGTCATTGATCGTCCTTATGGGTGTAAACATTTAGGATGTAAATGGGTGTTCAAGAACAAGCTTAGGCTCGATGGTACTATTTATAAGTACAAGGCTGGACAAACTACACTTGGATGTGACTGCATTGATGGTATCTCTCACCTCGCTATTACTGAGAAAAAAGATCAGCCAATAGAATCGCGCAAAGGTATGCTCGACCAAGGACGACAATAGGCCGTGTTTTCTCAGTTTGCGAGAGAGTCCCACTCATTCAAACGGCCGAGTTAAAATTTTAAAAACGTATTTATATAACCTTATGAGGCTCTCTCTAAAAAAATTCTTAGATTACTTCAACAGGGTTGTCCTTAATTTAGGGCGCAATTCTTGTAGTTGGTATATTTTTAGTGGTATGAAATAATATGGTCCATATTTTACACACACACACACACACACACACACACACACACACACACACGGATGAACATATGCACTTAAATATTATTGTCAAAAGTACTAACATGTTCATAAACATTTAATGTACTATTTTTGGCTACATGAATCAAAACATGAACCTTGATTTTTTTTCCCTTATATTTTTCTCGAATTATGTGATCAACCAAGTAAATTTAAATTGATGTATGTGATTGGCGTCTTGAATGTTAGAATCTCCTCACTCTACATTGATGAATTTTTGCTTATTGCTACTATCAGTAAATACTAGTGGTAGAATGGTCGATGTGCCGGCACTCTTGTTCAAAATTTAAAGAGCGCACATATATCTTTTAGCAAGCGCTAGAAGTAATAACTATTTCATAAAACTTGATAAATGTTTAGCTACCAAAATTTATAGCAGTAATTCATTCTTCTAAAATAGAATTATATTATCAAGAACACACGTCTTTCCTAGTTTTGTCAGTATAATGTAGCGATAGCACCAAAAAATTGCCTACAGACCAAAGAATGAGAATTCTAATATTTAGATTTACCATTTCATCATGCATCTATAACACACTCATAAGGTACATAATATTATCATAGATATATCAACATAAATATAAGCACTCCTTTATTCTCACCCCCCAAATAATATATGGAGGGACATAAACTAGACATAGAGTGTATGGATTTTTCTTCATAGATAAAAATCCTGGATACCTAATTATGAACTTCATAAAAAACCTGCCCGAGCTAATGGAAACCACTATTGGTTGCCAAAGTCGGTAGTCATTGATATGTTTAATACAACCATCAACTATCCAACTTTAATCGGACAAATTTCACCATTCTTGTATTCCATAGCTGATTCATGGTTTGGCCACCATCCTTTTACCATGATAATTTACTTCAAATTTGCACTGCAATTCAGCCAAAATGAATGCTTTTCGCATGAGTGACATCGATGAGGCAAAACTAATCAAACCATGCCCTAGTTCACTATAACTCAAATTTGGTAGCCTTTATTATAGTGGGTGCTTAGCAACTTAATTTATTAAAGTATGTTTATGCACTGTGTTATTGGCATTGCTCCAGAATAATGAACTTTTTAGGCTCTATATCATGATGTGGGCCCAATTGAGGTACAAAATTAATCACTATCACATAATGATTTACTCCGATATGAAACTTTGTGTTGCCAAACTAGCTCAGATGTAGGTCGGCCTATTTTTTTCAGGAGTGAAAATGTCATGCATGAAAAAAAAACATGCGACTGCATGTCATCTTTGCACTCGGAATTGATAATTGCATGTTTGGATCCTTCAAACTATATACATGGTGGAATACTATGGCAAGTTGAGGTTAAGCAGATGAAAATACCTTGAGAGGCTAGGATGGAGGGCACACCACTTTGTCACATTGTACATTCATAGTTGGAACTGATGGTGATCATCTCATCAAGGGCAAGATCAATTTTCTCCAGTACCTCATGTAACTGTTTTGACAGCTCCCAACCAGATCTGATGAAAATGATATTTCTTTTCTGACAATCCATGACGAGTGTGCGAGCAATGCAAAAGGTTGTATGTAGCTTTTCTATTGAAGCCCTCATGTATGGGTCCTTCATAAGTTCTGTATTCCCAAACTGTGAAAGGAGGGCATTGACTCCATTCACGCGCTTTTCAATTTCATTGCACTCTGCCTTGTTCCTCTGAACTTTGTCCAACGCTACCTTGATCTCAATGGCAACTTCAGAAATTGTATGTGGTACACTCCGTGTTCGTTTGTCCTTCACAGTAATGACATACGTTATCACTAATATGGTTAAATAGTAGAGATAAGCTAACGGATTGTATATAAAACACTAAGGGGTAATTCAATACTAGATAAGCTTCATTTGTTAGGGTATTATGATCATTCGACTGATGGAAACTATTTAAAAATCTGTACTTTAGGTGGATGTGTGCAATCTATACAAGATTAAAAGGCCACAATAATCCCAACAATTTAATAAAAGATTGGCATCAATACTGACACAATATTTCAAGTAAAATTTAATTCAAATAGAGTAAAATTAATATGACAAACACATCTAATAAAAAGTTTCGGATAGGATGGTTTAATAGCTACTATTCATATAGCTGAATTTGTATGTTATGTTCATTGAAATTATACTTTAAACTTTTTGTGGCACTACTTAACCCACGCCACATTTTACCCCTAAATGTACATTTGTGACACAAATTACCTCTTTTTAATAACAAAAAGGGGGCAATTAATTAGTGTCATAAATGTGAAGTTACGGGTAAATTTTGACAAAAATATATATAAGGGAATAAGTACTGCCAGACGTTGTCAGCCGTGTCAAAAATGTGAAGTGAATGGGATAAAATATCACATTATTTGTTCAAGTGGGGTAAGTAGTGTCACCAAAATTATTATAAGTAAAATCTGTCATTTACTCAAAAAATTGGGTTGATGAATCCCATGCCAATATTGTCCTGAAATGATATTATTATTATTTAAAAGTTAATATACTAAAATATCATAGGTTTTGTAGGGTTTTTTTTTTTTGCAGAAATAGGTTTCATAGTTGTTGATCCTGAGCAACCAAGGGCTGCAAGCTTAGAATTATATGACCAAAAGTCTACTCCCTCCGTCCCAGAATAAGTGTTCGTTGTACAACTTTAATGCAAACTTGTACTAAGTCAGCGATACTTACTTTGGAATGGAGGGAGTATAATATACTCCCTCCATTTCTAAATATAAGCCCTTTTAGAGATTTCAATATGTACTACATACAGTTGTATATAGACATATTTTACAGTGTATATTCATTCATTTTGCTCCGTATGTAGTCCATATTTGAATCTCTAACAGGTCTTATATTTATGAACGGAGGGAGTAGATGAAAAGTAATACTGTAAGAATTTGTAGAATGTATAAAAGATTCACCGCATAATACCAGTTGGAGCGAACGGCCATGTCCATCCGGTACTTGGTACAGTTTCTGTTAGACAGTGACCATCCTTCAGCTATATATGCATTATTCACGATAAAATCAAAAGAAACACCAATAAAAAGATTAATTATGTACTATGCATCAAAAACTTAACGTACAAGTGGCTTGGTGTGCGGCGCAATGCAGACCATGATGGCAACCGACACATCAGAGTTTATACTGGATATACTCTGGTCCACCTGGTTGAGCTGCTTGGACATCTCCCCGGCCTTTATGAGGAGACAACACATGTTGGTCTCTTCCTGGCAGTCTGTGACGAGCTCGAGCGCCTCGGCGAGGATCTCACGCAGCGCCTCCAGTGCAGTGCCGCTCCCCTCGGGGTTCATTAGCTCCGCGTCCTTTTGGCACAACGCGAGCGTGTGCCCGACCCTCTCCACACGCCTCTTGATCTTTTGGCATTCCTTTTCATTCCGTTTAACTGTATCCACAGCATGTTTGATCTTGAACACAATATCGAGAGCGTTTGTCACGCTGCCCAGTACCGCGTCGGCCATCCTAATTGATTGTACAACAGATCAGCAGATTGAGTACAATTACAACTACGTAGTATACAGGGATAACGAGCAGGGCAGCGACCTACCTTTGTTATCTCCTCCTTTTATCACCTGACGGGAGACAGGGGGCTCTTCCGGTTGCTTCCTCTAAGCTTGCTTGTGCGTTGTACCTGGCAGCTACATTAGTGTGTTGGCTCGGTAGCAACTCCATGGTCCTATTAATAAGAGCTCATGCCATTAAGATGCCTCCTGCTCCAAAATGTTCCTTTCCCTCACGGAAGCAGCTGTGAAAGTGGGAGGCATTGATGCTCTCGTCCGGAACTGTAGGAGATAATTCCATGGCTGGAATCAAGTACCTCCTATGATTGGTGTACGCCATGATAAAGAAAAAAAGAGATATGTTCCCGATTTCCAGCACACTCTTTCACAAAAATAACACTTTGTAGTACAAGGATAAGGCGTCATGCGTATACATCACACTTACGCTAATAAAATGCTCTCAATGATAGGCCTCACCCTTAGTGACACAACGTATGCTAACTTGCTAAGTGCCGGTCATGTTCTTAGACTAGCTTGAGTGTGCATTCATGGGGCACACAATATTTATACTCATCAATATTCCATCATCCTTTTTTCTTTTCGCTCAGTTTTGCTACATGCATCCACATGATGTACTAGTTATTACATACCAGGGAATAGATATCTCATCACCCGATCTCCATAGTTCGATGTTGATATACAGAAATCTTATTACATAATTAATAATTAGACTAGGTCATATTAGCGGGCCCATTTTAGTCTTTATTTTTGTGCATATGAAGTTAAGGTATGCAAGTAATTAATTAGTTCATGGCTACCTCCATGGTAACTCTCTCATGGCATGAGCTGTCAACAATGCTGCCACCTTCTTGCTGCCCCATATTCTGCGGGAGTTGCGTGGTTGAGCCCGTGTAAAAAAAGGCATTCTAATCCTAAGATGTGGCTTTCACGGTTTGCATCAAGACAAGGCTATGGGCCTATGACTAATGCTAATGCTAAGCATTTTTGTTCTTGATTTGTTTGCATGCAGTGGGGTAGTTATGTATGAATCTGAAATTTAAAATGCTGAAATTACATCTATTCACGGAGCAATGTATACGAGATAATGTATATGGCATTACAACAATACAACTTTGAGTGATGCAACCAGTGAAATTTCTACAGGTTGAAAATAATAAGGTAATCATCGTATTAACCCTCTCCAATACCCAGCAGGATATATTTTTCGAATAATCCAGTCCAAGCCCCCCTTTATACGTTTTCTGTCCATTTTTTTACTCCCATCAGTTTCATCTAGCAAGATGTATTTAGGAACTACACTTACGCACCAATGCAACTAAGAAGTAACCAGCCTTAAAGTCATTGCTCTATTTTACAGTTTGTTAAATTCATCATCAAAGTACAACAAGCCAACTTATGTGTTATATGTTGGAAATATGAGCAAATTACTACGAGATTTAATCCGAATAAATAGGAAATAGATCATGAAAGCAATAGCAGAGATTAAACTAATCATGCGAACTAGCATAGCAGATGAACAGATCACATCTAGGGCACATACTAGAAACATGAATTCTACCACAATCTCGAACAGGAAGGATAGAATCACATACGGTGCAGTGGGAGCAGCACCGCCGGCGTTGACGTTGTCGCCCATGTCGTCGAGGATGAGGTTGCCGAGGTCGGGAAAGAAGTCGTCGTTCGCGAAGTCGTCGCTGCCAGCAGTCGCGCGAGTGCGCTCCCCAAAAACCTGATCGCCCCTCTCCCGTACAGGAACACGAGAGGCGGGGTTCCGGAGGCCTGCTGTCCCTTCTCCCGGTGCACGCCGAAAGGAGGGATGGAGAAGACTTTTCTCGAGCAGCAAAAATATAGACAACGTGCATAGCTCCGTCCTCGGCTCGGCTCAATCCCGCAACCCGCGGCGCGGCGCGGCACGTTGTGACGTGGCGAGGCGAGCGAGGAGGAGGAGCGCGCGTGTAGGTCTCCTCTTCTCATGCTCATACAAGTGGTAGAAGAGCTCACCTTATAAAAAGGTGCAACTCTCTCTCAACTTATGAGGTGGGACTAAACTTTAGCCTCACTCACTCCACTCACATGTGTGCATGAATGGGCCAAGAGAATTTCAGAATTTTAGTTGGGCTTTGGGCCAAAAGCCCACTAGCAAATTCCAACAATCCCCCACAAAGTCTCATTGGCACATTTCACCATTTATTTCAAAACATTGTTTATATACGGTGCTTAGTGGAGACTGTGAAGTTGAACTTCCACTTAGAGATTTATGCTACACTAGATCACAACTTGAATAGTGGACTATGCCTTGAACTACAAGTTTTCTGCGAGACTAGTTTCACACAAACTCTTGACCGATCTTGGGCTGCATAAGGCTTCCCTTGGTGGAGCGTATCGTCATACTCGGGGCCTTTCATGAATTTATTAGAGAACACCCAATTCTCACAGATCATGACTTTAACAGTCAAATTCATATAGGTGTGTTCCTCGAAGATGTTCTGCAGGACAACATCTCTGCTTACCGAATAAGCCATTTGGAACACATTAAGATAAGTATCAACCTGCCATGCAGATCAGGAGAGTATTGCATCTTCACGGAGTGGGATAGTTAATATAGGGATACTCTCCTCCCAGCTGACCAACAGCTTGTCTCCCACTTCTACTTCACGGGATCTCCGATCACATAGAGTGGGTTACCACTATGGACAACTCATGCGGTCGGTCTCAGACCCATCTCCATCGATGCATTATCTATCACATTACGTGATAGACCCTTTGTGAAGGGATCTGCCAAGTTTTTCGACGTTTGGATATAATCCAATGTAATAACTCCGGAGTTCCTCAGTTTCCTGACAGATTTTAATCTCCTCTTCACATGCCTTGAGGACTTCATATTGTCCTTGGAACTGTTTATCTTGACGATCACAGTTTGATTATCACAGTTCATCGAGGATAGGGGTATTGGTTTTTCAACCATAGGTAAGTCCATCAATAGCTCACGAAGCCACTCTGCTTCAACAGTGGCAGTGTCTAATGTTGTGAGTTCTGCTTCCATAGTTGACCTCGTTAAGATGGTCTGCTTGCAAGACTTCCAGGAAACAGCGCCACCACCAAGTGTAAAAAAATAACCACTTGTGGCCTTAATCTCATCAGCATCAGATATCCAGTTCGAGTCACTATAACCCTCCAGTACCCTTGGATACCCGGTGTAGTGAATCCCATAGCTCGCAGTGCCCTTCAAGTAGCGCATAGCTCTCTCAAGCGCACGCCAATGATCATCTCCTGGTTTTGACACAAACCGACTCAGCTTGCTCACAGCAAAGGAGATGTCAGGCCTCGTGGCACTCGCCAAATACATAAGCGAGCCAATAATCTGAGAATACCTCAGTTGATCTCTAGCAATCCGTCGATTCTTTTGAAGCAACACACTAGCATCATATGGAGTTGGAGAAGGCGTGCAGTCGCTATACCCAAAACGACTCAAGACCTTTTCCACATAGTGAGACTGAAGCAGTGTGATCCCACCATTCTCATCTCTCAACAGCTTGATGTTTAAGATAACATCAGCTAATCCTAGATCCTTCATCTCGAAACAGCGAGATAAGAAATCCTTAACCTCCTTGATTAAATCAAGTTTGGTTCCAAAGATCAATATGTCATCGACATACAGACAAAGAATAACTCCTTCGCCCCCACCATAGCGATAGTACACGCACTTGTCACCATCGTTTACTACAAAGCCGGCAGCAGTTAATGTTCTTTCAAACTTCTCATGCCACTCCTTAGGAGCTTGCTTAAGGCCATATAAAGACTTTAACAACTTGCACACCTTTCCTTCCTGACCAGGTACTACAAAACCATCTGGCTGATCCATGTAAATTTCCTCCTTCAACTCTCCATTGAGGAAAGCCGTCTTAACGTCCATTTGATGAACGAGAAGACCATGTGAGGCAGCCAGTGATAGTAGCACCCGAATTATGGTCAGTCTAGCCACGGGTGAGTAAGTATCAAAGAAGTCTTCACCTTCTTTCTGGGTATAACCCTTAGCCACAAGCCGTGCCTTGTACTTTTCAATCGTACCATCAGGTCTAAGCTTTTTCTTGAACACCCACTTACATCCTACAGGTTTGCACCCATAAGGACGGTCAGTGATCTCCCAGGTTCCGTTAGCTAAGATGGAATCCATCTCACTACGAACAACTTCCTTCCAGTAGTCAGCATCAGGAGATGCATAGGCTTCTGAAATAGTCCTGGGTGTGTCATCCACAAGGTACACAATGAAATCATCACCAAAGGACTTTGCAGTCCTCTGTCTCTTACTCCTTATAGGAGTTTCATTGTCACCCTCAACTGGATTCTCAACATGTTCCATCGCAATGGTGGGTTCAGGAATTACAGTGAGTTCCTCACTAGATGGAATAGGTATCTCCTGATTTGATGAACTTGACATATCCTTCATAGGAAATATGTCCTCAAAGAAAGTTGCATCATTAGACTCCATAATCGTAGCAACATGCATGTCGGATACCTCAGATTTTATTATCAAAAATCTATAGCCAATGCTATGAAAAGCATAGCCCAGAAGAACACAATCCATGGTTTTTGGTCCAAGCTTGCGCTTCTTGGGAAATATGTCCTCAAAGAAAGTTGCATCATTAGACTCCATAATCGTAGTATATGATGGCTTGTTCTTTGTATCAAACTTGCCTTTGCCCTGAGTTTTGTTCTTGTTGTTTTTGAACTTGTTGGGCTGGAAATTCTTCTTCTGTACCATGTGGGCACTAGAAGCTCCCTCAGCAACTCGAGCACGTGTGTCTTTTGCTCTCGCCTTCTCTTCAACATCAAGAGTACCAATGAGATCCGTGAACGGAAAACTCCTGTCTCTTGTGTTTCAGGAAGTAGCAAAATTGTTCCACGAAGGTGGAAGCTTGGCAATAATGCCTCCGGCAACAAATTTGTCCGCAACACACACTTGAAGTGCTCAAGTTCTTTTGCGAAGCGACCGTATCTCATGAGCCTGCTGTACAACAGAGCGCTCATCAGTCATCTTGTAGTCATAGAATTGCTCCATGACGTACAACTCGCTACCGGCGTCCGAGGCACCAAACTTGGCCTCGAGCGCAGCCCACATGTCCTTGCCGTTGTCAAACGACATATACGAATCCACAATGGAATCATCAAGAACACCCAGAAGAGCGCCTTTAAAGAGAGTATCGATCTTCTCAAAAGCTTCCAGCTGTGCTGGATTAAGATCACCCTCAGGCTTGCCCTTAATGGCGTCATAGCAGCCCATGGTCTGAAACTAGTAGACTGCTCTCGTGCGCCACCTCTTATATTGCGCCCCCTTAAAGGCATGCGGCTTCAGATGCGCAGCAAAACCACTCGGAGTAAATTGCCTATAATTAGGTTTTTGGATTGTTGGAAATATGAGCAAATTACTACGAGATTTAATCTGAATAAATAGGAAATAGATCATTGACAGCAATAGCAGAGATTAAACTAATCATGCGAACTAGCATAGCAGATGAACAGATCACATCTAGGGCACATACTAGAAACATGAATTCTACCACGATCTTGAACAGGAAGGATAGAATCACATACGGTGCAGCGGGAGCAGCACCGCCGGCGTTGACGCTGTCGCCCATGTCGTCGAGGATGAGGTTGCCGAGGTCGGGGAAGAAGTCGTCGCTGCCAGCAGTCGCGCGAGTGCGCTCCCCAAAAACCTGATCGCTCCTCTCCCGTACAGGATCACGAGAGGCGGGGTTCCGGAGGCGCTGGTGAGAAACCATACGAAGCGTCTGTTAATTATTAATTAATGACTCACTAATTTTTCCCGAGCAGCAAAAATATAGACAACGTGCATAGCTCCGTCCTCGGCTCAAACCCGCGGCGCGGCGTGGCGAGGCGAGCAAGGAGGAGGAGCGCGCGTGTAGGTCTCCTCTTCTCATGCTCATACAAGTGATAGAAGAGCTCACCTTATAAAGAGGTGCAACTCTCTCTCTCAACTTATGAGGTGGGACTAAACTTTAGCCTCACTCACTCCACTCACATGTGTGCATGAATGGGCCAAGAGAATTTCAGAATTTTAGTTGGGCTTTGGGCCAAAAGCCCACTAGCAAATTCCAACATTATATATGTCTAATGTAGTAAACACAATCAGCCTTACTGCCTTAGGTATATATATCAGGAATAATACTCTTGACCAAAATATGAGAAAAAAAATGAAGGGAAGGAGATTATATCTGCATCTCCTCTACTAATCCCCTTTCTCATGGACATGCTATCAGTATGGTGGTGGTCGTCTTTTCCGTGGTTGTCATCATGATACCTATGCACCGACATCCCTTCACTACCCCAAGCCCATCACACACCATAACTGACTTCCGAGTCCCTCTCTTACAAACCTAATCAGGCAATCCTACACTCTAATGTCATTCATTTGTCTCACTACAATAGATGACTGTACTATTGATGACGAATACTCCCTTTGTGAGCCTACACAATGTTTTTTCTTGACACTTTCTCATGGAATCAAATAATAAATAATCGATACTCCTATTTACATGGGTATGGACAAATATATTTGTTGTCTTTATTGTCGTCCAATAATAATTAGTGCCTTGATGTATTTGTGATCATGTTAACAAATGGGTTTTATCCCTATTCTTGAATCATACTTTTTTCCTTAAGTTATATTAGTAAATATACTTATCCCTTACTAAGAGCAGCTCCAATAGTTCCTATATCTCTAAAAAACTATCATTTACAGGAAGTTGGAGCAAAAAAAGGCCTCCAACAGCTCCGTAAACCTGATTTTTTTATGGGATCCCGTATAATCACCTCCTCCGTCCTACAAATTTATGGGAAGAAAACTTTCTCGTATAATTTTAGCATCCTGCAACCACATGAAACTTCACGCTCAGACACCCTCGCGCCCCGCCCCACAACGCCGCTTAAATAAATAGATTAAAAAATTAACTTCTTTAGTCTAGACATGTTTTATAATATAATTATAGTTGATAATTTGTTGTAGAATGGATATAATTTCATATGTAAACATTCTCTACTAGAGCAATTATCTACCTACATATTTATCTACGCAGAATTACATTTTTGACCTTGCAACATGACAAACCACATGTAACCGAAAAACGTTGTATCTATTCTACGTAAATAAATTGGTTCGTCTGTCCTTTGTGTGATGTAAATGGGCTGCTGTCTAAGGTGGAGTAACAAAAATTAGCTTCCTGTTGCATGCTAAAAATTACTGGAATTATCATTTTAAAACACGATATCAACCCCGAGCATCACCGTGTTTACAATTGTAGACTCTTTCAAAATATACTCCTTCATTAGGTGTAGACATAATGTGGAGTGTATTCTGTTCTGCTCTTATCATTTACTATTATCATATGTGTATCATGAGCCAATTGTGATGTTTAATTGTTTATTTATCTATACTATTTATCTGAATTAAAGGATGTAAAACAGTAAAATTGCAATTATCTCTACTCCTATAAAAGACTCAGTTGGTGATGATGGTATGTTTGCCATCCGTCATTCCCGACCATTAGATCTGCATCTAACGGCTGTGAGGTAAGTTGTGGCATTTTTGCAACAATAGCCCACTTCTCTGCTCCAATTTGCAGAAAACCCCTTATTATCTTATAAGCAACCACATCCCTCCCTCACCTCATCAAAACAGCCTGAGAAATATATTTTGAGTGAAAAGTAATTTATTTTTAGTGGTATATATGTATATCAAAACAAGAGTGTTTTCTTTCAAGTTTGTGAACAAGTACTATTCTACTTTGGATCCGTTGCAACGCACGGGCACATTGCTAGTATATAATTAGATTTGAGCTTGAAATGCTAAATTCATATTAATATTCATTTCTTGGGGTTTGATTGATTTTATCGATAGTTATGTATATAAATAATAAAGAATCCGCAAAATATCTAAATACATTCAAAACTTTATGTAATTCCACTTATATTAGAGAAGATCAAAAAGAAAATATAATAGATGATTGGAAGAGAATGTCTGCGCATTTAAACTTGACCAGAAACATTGAATATTTTATTCAGCTGCCTTTGTTATTACATTGTGAAAAACATATAGAAGTTCTAACTTGCATTTAGCTTGTTATTGCACCTAATCTGTAGTTCTACTTAAGTTAAATTTCCTGTGAGGTTTGTCCAACACCAAGAAAGAGAATTGTTGTGATTAATGCCTAGAGATAAGATGGACATGATTTATTGACAATTAAGAAACCAAGCTAGGACCACACAACGACGATCCCGTGGAACACGTCGCAACTGAAGAATTCGACGCAAATGTGTGCGTCCGATATTTCTGTGAACGAGGAATTCCTCTTATCTTCAAAATCACCCCAAGGTATTCTAAGGGTAAATTTGTGTTTTCAACCACCAGTTGACGACCAATCAGTAGAAGTGATAAATATCTACTGGGTGTAACTTATCTTTGTTAAATATACTGGCCCGCGCATTGGCGAGGGCCACATTGCTACTTTTAATTTTTTTTGCTGGTTAATCTTCCATACTAACAACAACAGTCAGTCACACTCACACGTGAAAGTGGTGTTTGCCTACTTCTATAAGCTTCTACCGATGCTGCCTTTTCACATGGTACCGAATCATTGGCTTGTCCTTCTTATTCGTTGTTCAAAAGTTATTCCCGGTGTTGTAATTGGTTGACAGCGATAGCTTGTACTACAAATTTTGTTGGCAGATGCCTCCATCTACAATATTAGGTACGTAATGCCAATGAGCAGGAAAGCGCCGAAGCATCAATGCCATTTGGTAGGATTAGTGGAGTCTGTACCTGCTCAATAAGTTTTCATCCAGATAGAGATATGCTTGGAGGCCCAGAAGAGACCGGATGGAATGTGGAGGTCTGTCTTTGCGTCGAAAGCAAGATAACAACTTTGGTGAAGTGGTGGTAGGTGCTGATCCTATTTCCCACTTCATTTTTAAGAATTAAATTATTTGGAACGAGAAATACCGTGTAGACAATTACCAAGGCTAACCACTAAGAGCAACTCCAACGGGCCAACCCAAAGTGTCCGCGTGTGTCCGTTTGGGTTGAAACGGACACCAAAAGTCGGCCCAACGCGCCGATGCAAATGGACCAGCGTCCAGTTTTTGTCCGCAGTGACCCATTTTAGGCCCAAATTTGGGCCGCATTTGCACCAGCGCAGACACGCAGTGGACGCGCGCCACGCCCGCCCTTCTCCTCCCCCTGGCCCGCCGGTCGGTGGCACATTGGCCATTCCCCCTTCATCCCATCGAAAGCTAGCACAACCGGCCACCCCACCCGTCGGCACTGCCGCTCAGTTCCGGTTCCCAGGCCGGCCGCCCGCACCCAGATACCTCCCCCAGCAGCACGCCACCCCCTGACGGCCCCCTACTCCGGCGTTTGGTGGACTGTTTTTGCCGCCGTCGTAACAACCCGACGTCGACGCCACCACGCCCTCGCCTCCCCTGTCGGCAGCACACAAGCGTAGCTACCTCGCTCGCGGAACACCGCCACGTTCGCCTCCACGTCAACAGGCCTGCTACCTGGTCTTGGAGAGGTGTGAGGATCTTCATCGGCTGGCTTCTTCCATGACGAATGCATGGTGTTTGACGGTTTGTCAGCAAGGTACAAATGGGCTCCAGCGACGAGTACTTTTTCCAAAATTTCATTTGCAATTCGGATGATTCTTCATCCGATGATGAGGAGATTGTGGTTGTTGCTTTGGTCATCCATGACTACACTAGTAGGCAGTAGCCGGTGTTCAGGGGCTCGATCCCGGGGCATATTCCAGCGTTGAATCGCAACCGAGAGAGCGGTCATTGCCTACTTTGGTAGGACTACTTCGAGTCCCCTAACCCGCTCTTCAAACACCACCTATTTCGGCACTGTTTCCGGATGGCTAGACATGTGTTCAACTGTATCCGGGAGGGGGTGGTGGCGTACGATAACTATTTCAAGTGCAAGGAGGATGCCCTGGGAATGGTTGGCTTCTCCTCTTATCAGAAATGCACTGTATCTATTTGGATGCTTGCATACGGAGTTCCCAATGATCTCATTGATGAGTATGTCTGAATGAGTGAGTCCACGTGCCTAGACTCCATATACAAGTTCTGCAAGGATGTGGCCCCAGAGTACTTAAGAGAGCAAACTGCTGAAGATACAGCCTGGTTGTTGGCGATCAATGTGAGTAGGTGAAAGGGCTATCGACTAGAGGGGGGTGAATAGGCGATTTTAATGAAAGTCTTCAAAACATGGGAGTTTCGAAGACAGACAATATAAACAACACTATTCTAATGCAGCGGAAGGTAGACTACACTAGACAAGCCATAGTCAAGTATTCAATGAAGTGAAAGCATGAAGACTAATAGCAGCTAGGTAGTAAAGATCATGGAAGATAGTATGAAGCCAATCAGAACATATAGTCACACAGTGAAGTCAAACAGATAATACAAGCAGGCAATGACTTCACGAAGACAAACTGTAACTAAAGAGGAGTAAGAGATAGAACCAGTGGCTTCAGAAGGACAGGGATTTGTTCGACCAGTTCAAGTTGCTGTGACAACTATACGTATGGTTAGGGAGGCTGAGATTCAACTCAGAAGACCTCGTCTTCACCTTATTCCCCTTGATATAAGGACACACAGTCCTCGCCCAATTACTCTGGTAAGTCTTCAAGGTAGACTTCCGAACCTTCACAGACTTCGTTCACCGGCAATCCACAATGGCTCTTGGATGCTCAGAACGCGATGCCTAACCAGCTGGAGGATTCACAGTCCTCAAGTGTAACAAGTCTTTATATCATGCGGACAGAAATACTTCAGTGATGCCAAACACTCTTTGGGCTCTGGGTGGTTTGGGCTTGTCCTCGCAAGGATTCTCTCTCTCAACAGCTTCGGCGGTGGGTTGCTCTCAAACGACAAAAGTCGTGTACTAACTCTGAGCAGCCACCAATTTATGGTGTAGGGGGTGGGCTATTTATACCCACTGGGCAACCCGACCGGATTTGTCCGAAATGACCCTGAGTCACTAAGGAACTGACATGTGTCACAACGGTTAGATTTCAAACACACGCGGCAGCTTGACTTGGGCTACAAGTAAAGCTGACTTATCTGACACAGGATAAGATTTGCTCTCATTGTCTTTGCTCGAAGACATAGGATTTGGTTTGAGCATCACTTCAGTCACTCTGACTTTGTTCACTTGGACTCCACTTAACAGTGCGGCGGTTCCTATGACTCAACAAATAAGAAAAGGAAACAACGAAACAACTAAGTCTTCGCGCTCCATAGACTTCACTCAATGTCTTCTCGTGTCATAGTCTTCAATGTGAATATCTTCACAGACCACCATTGTCTTCAATGTCTTCACACATTTTTAGGGGTCATCTCCGGTAGGTAAACCGAATCAAGGAGGGACTACTACCTGTGTTATCCTGCAATTCTCACAAACACATTAGTCCCTCAACCAGGTTTGTCATTAATACTCCAAAACCAACTAGGGGTGGCACTAGATGCACTTACAATCTCCCCCTTTTTGGTGATTGATGACAAACTGGTAGAAGTTTTCAACGGGGATAAAAGTATGTGAAATTGTAAGGATTAAGATATTGTTTTCATAGATGGCAAAAAGCCTCCCCCTGAAGATGTGCATATAATTGTTTTGCATTGGAATGCAAATGCACATGGCAGGTTGTACTTGTGGATATCTTCTTCACCATATGAAGACAATACATCATGCATGAACACATACACAGGAATAATGATATGCATAATGAAAAATGGACGTCTGCGGAATGAGTTCATGCGGGATTTATCATCGCATCACGCAGAATAGCAGAAAAAGTAGCAGACGACCATCAAGTTCAAGTGTTACAACTCAAAGAACCAAATGTAGCAAAACGAGAGTTGTAAACACTAGGCAAAAAGTATATCAACCACCCATCAGGACCCGCTTGAAGACTATCAACCTAATGCTTCTCCCCCTTTTGTCAGTAATGGCCAAAAAGGTTTGAAGACATAGGCTCTACTCATTCCCATGAGGAGTAGGTGAAGCAGCAGGGTCGTCGTTGAGGTTTGGTGGTGCAGAAGAACTTGGTGCAGTGTCGACACGCGCTGACGGTGGAGGTGGTGAGGTAGCATCATATGCATCATCCAAGACTCTGGCATTCACAGTTGCTGCGGAGGAGGAGTACTCTGAGTCTTCAATAGACGGGGTTCGACGTAAGACAGCATTCCTTGGAGGAGTGGAGTCGAACTTGAATCTCTCAGTGAAGCCATCGTCTTGAAGATCAGCTTCAGCACTTAGCAATGTCAGACTCTTCCACGACCTCCGACAGGTTTCATGGGTGACATAGACATTCTTGGTGGCAATATTGCGAATGCGGTTGACATCCGCCAAGAGGCTTTGCATTTGACGCTTCATCTAGTAGTGATGTTTGTCATGCTTTTGATGCAAGGCCACGAGAAGCTCTCGGTCATTGAGCACACGAGAGCGCTTCCGAGGCCTTGGAGCAATGGTGCTTTCAGTGGCTTCAGTGCGTGTACGGCGAGTGTTGCCGACCAGTAGATAAACACGAGAGGCAACCTGAACACTTTCAACATGCTGGGAAAAACTCTGACGATCTATATTGTGAAGATATAGTGCTTCCTTGGCAGGCTATGGGTAAATGGCTTCAATGGACATATCAACCTCTGGTAAAAATATGAGATGGTTACGAGCAGAGGGCTGATAGTCAATGGCAGAGTGGAGCTTGATTAGACGCATAACCCAAGGAGCATAGAATTTCAGACCAAAAATGTCAGACCCAGATGCAGCAAACTGGCAAATGAAGAAATCTTGAGTATTGAAGCTTTTTCCATTTAGAATGTAGAAGACCAATGTCTTCATTGCACCTTCAAGCTTTGCTGAGGAGGAATGCCCTTTGATGGTCCATAGAGTTCGCCTAATGATATGATAGATCATTCGGGGTAGATACTCTAGGTCTTCAACAAGGAATTCCTTGGGATACTCAACATCCTAGGGCAGTGGCTTCATCATACTAAGCATCTGGCTCATGTTGGGCTCTGTCTTCTGGAAGAGGCTCTCCAATGCATCGCGATGAAGCTGACAACCAGGTTCATACAGTTCGCCTAGAGTGGGGAGGCCGGTAAGCTCAATGAGATCAAGGGATTTGGCTTCATGATGAACATTGCCCTTCATCCACTCAAGGACCCATGTCGTTGTATCCCTGTTGTAGCCGCGAATGTGGATGGTTGCATAGAATTGCAGGAGAAGCTCTTCATTCCAATGTTCCTTGTCAGTGACAAACTGCAGAAGGCCAGCATCACGAAAGCAGTCTAGGGCTTCCTCTAGGCAGGGCAGACCAGCAATGGCTTCAGTGTCCATACGTATATGAGGAAATATGCGCTCATGATTGTATAGAATATAGGAGTAGTAGTTGCGCTGCTGATAGCTCCAGAACTGATCTGATGATATTCTTGGCTTGGAATATGGGTTCTTGCCAGTATTGAAGAAGGTGTTGTGTGCAATGAAGCCATTAACATTGAATGAGCCTGGTGCCGATGCAGTTCCTGGGAACCTTGGCAGCCTTGGTTTTGGCTTCTGAATCTGAGGCCTGTGCTCCACATGATAGTCAAATTGTGGTCTAGGAGCAGGCGGAGGAACCAGAATAGGCCATCTAATAGGAACAAGCTCGCCTTGGTAGATTGCATGCTCAATGGTGTGGGGCCTTGGTGGCGAAACAGGAGCAGTGGCATCAGCAGAGGTGTCAGGCTGCACATTCGTTGTAGGAGCAACATTGGCTTCAAGCATAGTGTTCATTGTAGGCGCCACATTGTCTTCAGCCATGACAACATCATTGGCTTTAGAGGTGTTGTTGGTAGCCGCCTCAGGATTCTCAACCTCCACTTGAGGAGCTGGAGGGTCGGGCATAGATACGTTCTCCTCGAGAACAACTTCTTGGGTGGTAGGGGGAGTAGCAGCATGCTCTTCTTCTTGTCTTTCTTTGGTGGATGCAGCCGGATTGTCTTCAGCAACATTTGCTTCAGACAAGGGAACCGTCACAGAAGGATTATCTTCAGGGAACACTTGACGTGCCACTGAGTCAGTCTGGTTTGAGTCTCCTTCTGTGATGGTGGTCATGAAGACAGAGGGCTTGAGGCCTTTGCGAAGCCGTAGAAACACGGGCGACGCCTTTGGCGAAGGTGTTGTCTCCATGTAATTATCATCATTCACCAACGGACTGGTGGCTTGCGCTGGTGGGGGACGGGGAGTGCTTGGTGAATCTTGACTTGGAATTGCTGGTTGGGGACGATCAGCCCACGAGGCATCTTGAGAGATTGGCATCAAAGGACGACCAATGCTAATGAGCTCGTTGTTCGTGAGAACTGGCGATTATACCGTTGGGCGCTCAATTTGAGGAAGGACTTCATCATCTTCTACATTGTCGTGAGGACCAATGTCTTCAGTCGCGATGGGGTCAACGACTGGAATTTCTTGAGCCTCAAGAGCCTCTGTGGAAGCAGACTCATGGACTATCAACCGACGCTCTTGATTGTTAGGGTCAGGGTGAGCGAAAGCAATGGGTTCAACTATAAGGGGCTCTATGGGAGCAGCCCGATCTCTCTTCTTGGTTTTTCTCTTCTTGGGGGGTGGTGCATCATCAGTAGTGCGCTTGATTTTGCGCTTTCTAGCTTCAGCTTCAGCTGCCTTGGTTTTCTGCTGATCTGAAGCCACTGTGGAGACCTTAGGCTTCGAGCCTGTCATGCTGGCTGGGAAGACAATGTGAGGTTCTTCCCGCCATGGAGCTTCAGTCTGGGCCACAGTATGCTTCTTCTTCTGCTTGGCATCCATCTTGGGGTCAATGCCAGGACGCCCTATAGCCTTGCGCTTTTCAGCTTTGTTGTAAGCCTGAACACACTTTGCAGCTAGAGTTTTCATGCGCTCTCTTGAGCCTTTGGCTTCCTCTCATTTCTTATGAAGCGCCTCCTTGAGGTCATTGAGCATCACCTTGAATTTCTGGACATCAGCCACACTCAGCTTGGCCACATGCTTCTTGAACTGTTCCTTCTCAAAATCAATCTTGTGCTTCAGTTCAACAATTCGCTGAGCCAGAGCCAGCTCAGGAGCAATGGCGCCTTGAAAGGAGACGCTGATGCCAATAGGGAGTTGAAGATTATCAAAGCTGATATCTTGATTGTCGAACCATTCATCAATGAAATTGTGCAAGATATTCACATCGAAGAGGGGCAGATCATTGAAGATCTCCGCCTCTTGCTTGCTCTTGATCAACTGCTCGAGAGCATCATTGCCAAATTCTTCATCTGAAGACAAATCAATGGCTTCAGATTCGTTCCTCAGAACGGCAGCAGGTGTCAGTGCTTGACTGTGTCGCTGAACAGGTTTCTTCTGTGGCTTCTCACGCTTTTTGGAGATGCGAGAGATCTTGAGTTATTCTTTGGGAGCAGGAGGGGCAGTTGCCAATGGCTTCACTCGCGAAGCTTTTGGAGCAGCAGATGACTTTGAAGCTTTAGCCTTCTTTTGCTTTTGCGGCTTTGGAGTAGGAGCTGGAGCTTCATCAGTGTCAGCACCATCATCAGAACGATCCACTTTGGCACCTTGGACAGCAATGTGAGTGATGAGGCCAGCAAGGTTGTAGAAGGGGCCGATCCTATTCTCATTGGCTTCATGGGTGCCATTGTCCCGAGGTGAGGAAGGACCAGGGTTGAAGTCAAGCCCTAGAGCCTTCTTGTTCTTCACAGCTGAGTCTTTGGCGAACTGGTAGTTGCACTTGAATAGATGGTCCTCACGGCACCACAGCAGAGAAGAAGGATCAGCGTTCTCTGGCTGCGGTCCGCGAATCATGCATGGATAGAATTCTCGTTGGATGGCTTCAGGAAGGGACTGGGGTTGAAGATTTTTGTACACAATATCTCCCCAGGGTCCCTTGATGGCATTCTTCTCTGCATAGTCTTCAGTGACGAAGCGGTATTTGAACCATTCTTCTGCCCAATATCTTCGAATCCACTGGATTCGATTCTTGCGTTCGGTATAGGTTTCCTCAGGTTCTGTTTTGTACAGCTCGTGCAAATCTGGAGGCTATCTACCTCCAGATTCGTGCTGACTTCACAGTTGCCATGAAGTTTAAACTGAAGGGCTTCAGTACGTGCAATGGCTTCAGACAGCTGGTCAAACAAGAACTGGCTTCAGGTGAATTGATGTGACTCTGCAAGAATTCTGCAAACGAATGCAGACTATGAGAACCAAGGGATTCTCCCACAGACATGTACCTGTGACAGCATTAGAGGTGCGAGGGAAGGGGAAGAGGTCATATGCATTCTCAGAAGATTTTGAAGATAAATCAGTTTGAAGACATTGACCTCATAATGCGAAGACATTCACTTATTTGATGAGAGTTGGTTCCAGAGTTGTACAAGTCCAGGAATAAGTACAAGTGAGGAATCTATCTTGTAAAGAAGCATAAGTGAATAGACTAGGCAGAATATGAGATGTAGAATGAGATAGATTCAGGTTTGGAGATCTAGAAACCACTTTTGGCAAAGACAGATGAATCTATCAGATTGAAAAGACGGTAGAAAGTAAAATTTAATTACCACACGAAGAACTGCTAGATGGAGCGAAAGAAGAGGCCGAGCAGTTCGACCTCCCGTGCCCTAACTTGGCGATGGAAGACACCTACGGCGACGGCGGAGAGGATGAGGTCCGCGGCCGGCGTGAGGACGGCGTCGAAGAAGTCGCGGCAGCAAAGCGCTTCGTTGTCGGCGTCGTCGAGAGCTAGCGGAGGCGCTAGGGTTTGCGAGAGGTGGCGAGGAGGAAGAAGAATTTTTGACCGAGACGTGACGGGTATTTATAAGGACAGAGACGGCACAGCGCAATTACGCAGGTTCCCCTGGCGGTTCACATCTGACGGACACGTGGCAAACATGCAACACCTTGGGAGTTGTTCCATGTTCCCACGCACGCCTAGATTGTCGGGATGGTCGTTCCGAATTCTCCGGGTTTCAGGAAAATAGGATAAAGCATCAAAAACAGATATAAATGTTTGTCAGATTGACTTCAGCTGACAAGGTCTCAGTGAAGACAATCGACGGTTTTCAATAGAATGCATATGACTTGGACAGATAGAGTTGAGGTAGAAGCATAGATAGGTTAGGGTCCGATCACATTCACTTAGTTCAAAATATTCAACACGAAGTCATAGCTATAAGTGAATGATGTAGAGGACAGAACACAAATAAATATATATAGTACTAGTCCAATTCAACCAATTGAAGATAAACTTGAATATAAGCCAAGGATGAACTATGCAAACATAACGCCAATAGAAACACTTCAAACAAAAGTTTGGTGGTGGCGTTACTGTAGCGACCTGACCCAAAATCGGTCAAATCTACGTATGCATACCATCCCAAGATCATCTTTGGTACTCACGAAGACATCGATAAAGTAATCAAAGTTCAATCACACCTGAATATCATTAAACGATTCTCATATAGAGTCTTTATTACAAGGGAATAAATTCGGCTCAAGGCCAACTCATGAGAAATAAACTAATAACACTGCGAAGCGTCGAAGATAAGCGAGTCCATCCGACTCAAAGGGCAATCGCCAAAGCGCGGGCGTAGCCTCACTCTGATCGAATATATCTCGCAACATAATACGTTGCAGCCATGTGGGTCAGCTTTTGGAATAAGCTGGCAAGTCATGAAGAATAACAATAATAAAGTTACTAACTCTATATGCATTTTTGGTGTGGAGCTCTAAGTTTCATCATTTTGCGAAAAGCAAATTTTATCCTACTACAGTGGACTTGCTTGCAAATTACTACAAATGTTTGGTAGTTATTGAGATGGTTCCGCCAACCAATATCTCGTTCCCAAATTATTAAGTCATAAACCCCACAAATTAATTCATTAGTTTTAGTGTTGAGATATCCGAATACTTCCAAGTTCCAGAGGCTCAAATGTCCGTAATCGGGACACGGCTAATCGATTAGATCTTTAACTCTGCAGAGGGTTGCGACTTTCCCGCAAGAATCATTCCCTCCTTTAAAGTCTTCGCACTTCATGGTGTTTGAAGGCGGACTAATGAAACAGGTCTTCCAAAGAGTTCTTCAGCTACTGCGGTACCCATCCAATCCTACCGTTCGTCTACTTCTCGTAGTACCATCCAGCCAGCGTCACTACTAGGGTCAACCCAGCCAGAGCCCATAATGGCTTGCGGCTGCAGGTAAGCTTCGGTCATGGGGCATCCATCCTTCTCTTCGTGGCTGGGTGAAGCTTTCCGCAGGATGTCATGGCGCTTCTCCATGCATCCCGCCACCACTGGTGCTCCAGGTGCCCGTCAACCGCCCTCCACCCAGTAGTGATTTTCGAAGTCCATCTTGATCATTGTAGTCCATGGGGTTGTCATCATCATTGACTCTCACATCTTTCTTATGAATTTCACTCATCCCAAATCCCGTCTACGAGCATAGCAAAACAACTACTACGTCCCGGGGTCATGGTAACAAGGGGATTGGTTCATCCTACCACATGATACTACTCAAGTTTAATGACTTCAATATTTCACTACTGCATGCATGGTGGGGTGGTGACCACTACTAATGCACAAAAACATAGGTATAGAAATAACATGATCAAAACTTGCCTTGCTGATGATCCTCGTAAGCTAAAGAGTCGTAGTAGCAAGCTTCGCACTCCGGAAACTCTACCGAGACAAACAATAGCACAATAAGCACAAAGCAATAGGATCACACAACATAACAAAAGTAACATAACACAACAAAACAACCAAAACCAAATCCAAAAGGAAAACTCAAAGAAACCAATTCAAAGTTTTTCCCTACTCCAAACAATAACTAAAATAGTTTTTATATAACAAAATTCCTTAATATAACCTAATCATGGTTTAAGTTAACTTAACAGAAAAGGTTTCACTAAGCAACTAGGAGCAAAAAGAATTAATTAAAAGCTATTATAAAACTCATTTTAGGCCTAATCCAATTTCTATTAAGAAAATAATTTAAAACTTTTATTAATTATAAATAAAAGTTCATCTACTAGAGTGACAGAAATTAACCTAGAATAACTAATCACAAGTTAAAAATAAATTCATTTACTAATTAAAATATTAGGAAAACAGGAACTAGTTAATTAATTAGGATTAATAGGATTCTGCTTAAAACTAATTATTTATTAACCCTAAAATACCAAAGTTAATTTCTAGGGTTTGGCAATGACAAAATAAAGTTGGGGCAAAAGGAATCATGCAAAAATAATTTTCTAACTAAAGTTATAGCAGATTTACTATTCTGACTAAAACTAAAATAAAGCAATTTAATTTATTTTAACATAGCTAAATATATATTCTACAGAAACTACATAAAATTTGCAATCCAACAAAAAAGAATCACTCAAAAATATTAAACAGAATAAAAGATATGAATTTTGAAAACAGAAACTATTCTGCTAAAACAGAAAAATCAAAATAAAAGAAAAAGGCCTAATGGGCCTATCTTCAGGCCTGTATGTTAGATAGCCTAACGGGCTCTAGGGTTAACTAAAACGAACCGGCCTAAAAAATAAACCTAACTAAAAATAAGCCGAATGGACCGGCGGTTTTCTAAATAAAACCTACCCCTTGGGGCTTCTAATCGAGGCCGTCGATTTGAGATCGGACGGGGCGATGCTTGGGCTTACGGACTCGGCGGCGGCGGCGGTGGCGATAGTCGTCGGGGCTTGAAGTCGGGAGCTCAGTGAGTCGTCGGGAGGAGACGGGAGCACGGGAGGGGTTCGGTGGTGTTGGGGTGGTCGGGTGGACTAGGCGGCGACGGCGGCGACTTTGGCGGCGGTGGCGAGCTCGGGTCTCCGGCGACGTCGGGAGAGAGAGGGAGAGGGGGTCCGGCGAGGCTAGGGGGAATGGGGTGCGGAGGCTCGGCTTTTATAGCCTGGGGTCGGGCCTTGCTTGGGGTCGATCAGGCGATCGGGGATCCGGATCCTTCGGATCCGCGATCTCCAGCGAGTCGCGTTGCGTGGGCGGGGAAGAAGAGGGCGGGCCTGGGTCGAGAGAGAGAGAGGGGAGGAGCAGCGGGTGGCGAAGCCTAGGGGTTGGTGCGAGGGGTTGAGCTGGCAGCTCGGTCGGCTGGCTGGGCTGGTTGGGCAGGGCGCTGGGCTGGGCCAAAGGGGAGGGTGCGGCGCTGGCTGGGCTGGGGTGGCTTTGGCTGGCGCCCTGGGGTTTTTGTTTATTTTTAAATAAAACAAAACAAAAATAAAACAATATCTATATATATTTTATATAGGGTATATATATACCAAAATGATCAGGGAATATTCCTTTCATTTGAACATTTTTCCAAAGGCAAAATCCAAACTTCATAAAAATCTATTTTTTTCAAATTCAAATAAATTTCAGATTTGAATCCAAATCTTTTGGCAATGTTTTCTTCTGATATTTTGGAGTGTCATGTTTGCTCCTCTCATGCTTTTGATCAAGTATTTATCAGGCTTAGTTTTTGAAATGTTTCCCACATGCCAAAGTTTGAAATTCAAATTCAAAACTCAAAATTCTCAGAAACTTCAAATGGCATTCAAATTCAAACAGGATGCATAGGATGCTTATCTATAATTGTAAAACATTCCAAATAGGAAATTTGGGATGTTACAAACCTACCCACCTTAAGATGAATCTCGCCCTCGAGATTCGGGTTGGCTAGCAAATAGGTGCGGATGGTCTCGAAGAAGATCTTCTTCGCGCTCCCAGGTGGCTTCTTCCTCGGTGTGGTGACTCCACAGCACCTTGCAAAATTTGATGATCTTGCTGCGGGTGACTCTGCTTGCGGTCTCGAGAATACGGACGGGTTTCTCCTTGTAAGTCAGATCACTGTCAAGCTGTATGGCCTCTAGGGGCACTGTGTCTCTCAACGGAACATCGGCCATGTCGGCATGACACTTCTTCAGCTGAGAAACATGGAAGACATCATGAACTCCGTACAATCCTTCCGGCAATTCCAACTTGTATGCAACTTCTCCACGACGTTCGAGGATTTTGTAGGGGCCAATGAATCGGGGTGCTAATTTTCCCTTGACTCCAAACCTCTTGATTCCACGAAGTGGTGACACACGAAGGTATGCTCGGTCTCCCACTTCGTAAGTCACTTCCTTGCGCTTACTGTCGGCGTAACTCTTCTGTCGCGACTGTGCTATCTTGAGCCTGTCTCGAATCAGCTTGACTTTCTCTTCGGAATCCTTGATAAGGTCGGAACCAAAAATGATCGATCTCAACATTATCCCACAAAGAATGGTGTTCTACACCTCCTTCCGTATAGAGCTTCGAAAGGGGCCATCTTCAAACTGGATTGATAACTGTTGTTGTATGAGAACTCTGCGTATGGCAAATTATCATCCCAGCTAGACCCATAGTCTAGCACACAAGCTCTCAACATGTCCTCCGTAATCTGATTGACTCTCTCGGTCATCCATCATGCTGCGGATGAAAAGCTGTACTAAATTCCAGCCTCGTACCCAAAGTTTCATGCAACTGCTTCCAAAACTTTGAGGTAAACTGCGTTCCTCTATCTGACACGATTTTCCTCGGAACTCCATGCAGACATACGATCCTGGTCATGTATATCTTGGCCAACTTGGCACTGGTATAGGTAGTCTTCACGGGAATGAAGTGAGCTACCTTAGTCAAACGATCAACTACTACCCAGATAGAATCATAACCTGAACGGGTCCTGGGTAATCCTGTGATGAAATCCATACCAAGTTTTCCCATTTCCATTCGGGAATCGGCAAAGGTTGAAGTAACCTGCTGGCTTCGATGTTCTGCCTTTACACGTTGACAAACATCGCATACTTGCTACGTACTCGGCAATGTCCTTCTTCATACCGTCCACCGAAACTTTGCTTCAAATCCGGGTACATCTTGGTGTTGCCGGGTGAATCGAGTACGGTGAATCATGAGCCTCTGAAGAATTAGCTTCCTGAGTTCGGGATCATTGGGCACATAATCGATCCTCGAACCATATAGTTCCGTGTTCATCCTTACGGAATCCTTTAGCTTTTCCTTCCTCCATCTTTTGCTTAATCTCATCAATTTCCTTGTCCGACTTCTGGGCTTCACGAATCCTTTCGGTCAAGGTGGACTGAACTTCCAGGGTTGCAACAAATCCTTTCGGAACTATCTCCGATCGGAGATCTCGAGGTCATCGACTAACTCCTGGGTAATCCTCCTGCTTGTAAGAGTATTCACATAACTCTTACGGCTCAAAGCATCTGCTACAACATTTGCTTTACCGGGGTGGTAATGCAATCTCATGTCGTAGTCCTTTATCAACTCTAGCCATCTCCTCTGCTCGAGGTTTAATTCCTTCTGCGTGAAGATATACTTCAAACTCTTGTGATCTGTGTAGACATCACAACGATTTCCGATGAGGAAATGTCTCCAGTCTTGAGTGCATGCACTACAGCTGCTAACTCCAAATCATCGTGGCATAATTCATCTCATGAGGCCGTAGCTGTGCGGAGGCATAAGCTACAACCTTACCTTCCTGCATCAATACTCCTCCGAGTCCTTGACGAGAAGCGTCTAATAAACCTGGTATTCCTTGTGTATGTCCGCAAAATCAACCTTTGAGCGGTGACCAACCGTTTCTTCAATTCTGAAAACTGGCTTCACATTCCTCGGTCCAAACATATTTGGCTTCCTTCTTCAACAGCTCAGTCATGGGCTTGGCAATCTTCGAAGTTCTCAATGAACCTCCGATAATATCCTGCGAGTCCGAGAAAACTGCGGATCTCCTTGGTGAGGTGGGTGGCCGCCAATCGGTGATGATTCAACCTTGGCGGGATCAACTGCTATTCCTTCTCCTGAAATAACATGTCCGAGGAATCCAACTTCCTTCAGCCAAAATTCACATTTGCTGAACTTGGCATACAATTGATGTTCTCGAAGTTTCTCGAAACTAGTCGCAAATGTTCCTTATGTTCTTCCTCGCTCTTGGAAAATCAATATATCATCGATGAACACCACGACAAACTTGTCCAAATACTCCATGACCACCTTGTTCATCAAATTCATGAAGTATGCAGGAGCATTAGTCAATCAAATGACATGACGGTATACTCATATAAACCATACACGTAGTGAATGCTGTTTTGGGTATATCCTTTTCACGAATCTTCAATCGATGATACCACGATGAAGATCGATCTTAGAGAATACCTTGGCTCCAACAAGCTGATCAAACAAGTCATTGATCATCGGCGAGGGTACTTGTTCTTGATGGTTACTTCGTTCAATGCACGATAATCCACAACCATCCTCAAGCTTCCATCCTTCTTCTCTACCAAAAGAACTGGGGCTCCCCAAGGTGATGAGCTTGGACGAATATATCCTTTCTCCAATAACTCATTTATTTGATCCTTGATCTCTTTCAACTCATTCGGTGGCATCCGATAAGGTCTCTTGGATATTGGGGCTGTGCGGCAATAACTCAATCAGAAATTCAATGTCCTGTCCGGGGCATTCACAGTAATTCCTCAGGAACACATCGGAAATTCTTGCACTCTGGCACTTCCTCTGAACAACTCCGTGAGAATGCACTGATTCTTCATCTGGCTGTGCTGGCTACATACTTGATCCTCTTACGCTCCGGGTGGTGAGCAGAATAGACTTCTTGAGCATAGTCAATGTTCCTTCAAACTTTGACAACCAATCCATGCCTAGGATTACATCCAAGGTCTGGGTTTCCAACACTATGAGATCCACGGAAATTTGTGGTTCCCGATGTTGAGGGTTGCAGGACAGCCTACACCGCCATCATTTCTCATCCTGCGAACTCCGACGCCAAGGGGCTTCTAAGGGTTCTAGTCGCAACCCGTACTTTTCCACAACTACCCTTGATATGAATGAATGTGTTGCACCGTAATCAAAGAGAACCAAAACTGAGCGTGAATTCAATAAAACTTACCAACCACGATTATTCGGTTGATCATAGGCGTCCTCCACGTCGATGTGGTTCATCTGAGCACGAGGAGCGGTTTAGCTTCTTCACCGAGCCTCCATTGCCATTGCCATTCCTCCGCTTGGCCTCCGGGCAGTCGGTGGCATAGTGCCTGTCTTCGGCACTTGAAGCGGTGATGTGGCTCAGATCCTTGAGCCGGGCAGAACGGTGCTGATTGCCATTACCATTTCCATTGCCATTGCCATGGCCTGACTTGTTGTCTGGCTGCGGTTGTTCCCATTTCCTCCATGGTTATGAACTCCATGGTTATGATGGGTGTGCCCTCCCGAGTACGGTGCATAGCGGGGCTTCTGCTGAGCTCTGAGTTGTGCTTCCCTGGCTGTACTTCCGCTTGCGGCTTCTATCTGCTGCTGCTTGCCTTCGAATGGTGGCCTTGTCTACCAGCTCTGGTAGTTGTTGAAAGTAGCCACAATAAGCTGCATGCTCAGTTCATCATTGAGTCCCTCAAGGAACTTCTCTGTTTGGCGGCATCTGTGGCCACATCATCGAGGGCATAGCGGCGAGCTTGCTGAATTCATCCACGTACTGTGCCACAGTAACGGTTCCCCTGGCGCAAGTTGCGGAACTCACGCTTCTTCAGACTCATGGCTCCAGTGAGACATGAGCAGTGCGGAAGGCCTGCTGGAATTGATCCCAAGTGATGGCACCAATGGGAAAAGTGGCGGTGTAATTCTCCCACCAAGAAGCTGCAGGTCCATCCAGTTGATGCGCGGCAAAGCGCACCTTCTCAGCATCAGTGCATCCAACGGTGACTAGCTCTCTTCCGATCTTGCGGAGCCAATCATCAGCCACAATCGGCTCAGTGCTACTAGAGAACACTGGCGGATTCAACCTCAGAAATCGAGTCAAGTTGTCCACAGTGGGTGGTGGCGGTGGCGGTGGATTGTTGGCGGTGTTGTTCTGATTCTGAATAAGGAGTTGCATCAGTGCATTTAGCTGTTGGAGCAGCTGGGTGAGCTCCGGAGGGAAACCAGTGTCACGTCTCGGAGGCATCTGGTGTTTTGGAGGGGATGAGAAAATGAGAATAGAACAATGGTCTATGAGAAATAACACTACCCATATGGATGCACAATCATAACACACCAATCATTTATTCATTCCACTCAAACATGGTTCAACTCGATTACAAAAACTCATGACTAATCGAAGGAAAACATCGGCCTAACTGATCGACGTAAAAGTAAAAGATAACATGGTGGTCGACTAAAAGTCTTCATCGATGGCGCCTCCTCTTGGGGTTTCCTTGATGGTACTCCTTGAAATCCTGATCATTGCTCACGAGGGTGCTTCATCTCCACTCGGGTAAAGGTCCTCTCCAAGTCCATCTTTTCCTCTATCGCGGCAAGCTTCATCTTCAGGTCGTCGACTATCTCCATGAAGTCCGTGATTTCTTCCTCATGGCCAAGGAAGTCTGCGTGCCTTCTCCTCCAGTTCAGTTCATGGAACAAAAGCTTCCGTGTGTCTTGAGTTCTGGCGAGTCTGAATCTCCGTTTCACGAGAAGACACTCCAAGTCTGGATGTACGAGAGAGTGGAATCGTCCTCAATGGTACGGATGATATCTCCATTCCTTGCCTGCGAGAAACCATGGCGAGTCTGAGTGATCGAGCTCGGCCATGTACTCCTCTCGGAGATGTCCAAGTGCTCGATAGATCGCCACGTCCCTTCCGATGATCCAGTTGAACTCGGTGAACTCAAAGTTGATAGGCTCCGTGTGTCCTCCAAAGGTCCTCCCTGGGATATGCACTTCAATCCTGTATCGGGTGTCCGTTGGAAGTGCATTAGTGGGCTTCCCGGTGATCGAGGGTAGAGCTATCTTCAGCTGCTTCACCATCTGGACCAGCTTTCTTCCGAAGGGCATCGTCTCATCGGGCTGGCAGAACTCCGGTAGCAAAACTGGGTTGAACTCGATGGCCATCTAGAATGTTGCAAAGGGGAGAAGAGTCAGAATTGAACAGGAAGAATTATAGAATGAAAAGGGTTCAAAGTAAATGGTCTCGCTTATGGCTTTCCGATCCTAGGGGTTACGATCCTACGGTCAGCGTGTGCTCGATACCATCTCAGTAGCGACCTGACCCAAAATCGGTCAAATCTACGTATGCATACCATCCCAAGATCATCTTTGGTACTCACGATACATCGATAAAGTAATCAAAGTTCAATCACACCTGAATATCATTAAACGATTCTCATATAGAGTCTTTATTACAAAGGAATAAATTCGGCTCAAGGCCAACTCATGAGAAATAAACTAATAACACTGCGAAGCGTCGAAGATAAGCGAGTCCATCCGACTCAAAGGGCAATCGCCAGCGGGGCGTAGCCTCACTCTGATCGAATATATCTACGCAACATAATACGTTGCAGCCATGTGGAGTCAGCTTTTGGAATAAGCTGGCAAGTCATGAAGAATAACAATAATAAAGTTACTAACTCTATATGCATTTTTGGCTGTGGAGCTCTAAGTTTCATCATTTTGCGAAAAGCAAATTTTATCCTACTACAGTGGACTTGCTTGCAAATTACTACAAATGTTTGGTAGTTATTGAGATGGTTCCGCCAACCAATATCTCGTTCCCAAATTATTAAGTCATAAACCCCACAAATTAATTCATTAGTTTTAGTGTTGAGATATCCGAATACTTCCAAGTTCCAGAGGCTCAAATGTCCGTAACCGGGGACACGGCTAATCGATTAGATCTTTAACTCTGCAGAGGGTTGCGCACTTTCCCCGCAAGAATCATTCCCTCCTTTAAAGTCTTCGCACTTCATGGTGTTTGAATACGGACTAAATGAAACAGGGTCTTCCAAAGAGTTCTTCAGCTCTGCCGTACCCATCCAATCCTACCGTTCGTCTACTTCTCGTAGTACCGTCCAGCCAGCGTCACTACTAGGGTCAACCCAGCCAGAGCCCATAATGGCTTGCGGCTGCAGAGTAAGCTTCGGTCATGGGGCATCCATCCTTCTCTTCGTGGCTGGGTGAAGCTTTCCAGAGATGTCATGGCGCTTCTCCATGCATCCCGGCCACCACTGGGTGCTCCAGGGTGCCCGTCAACCGTCCTCCACCCAGTAGTGATTTTCCGAAGTCCATCTTGATCATTGTAGTCCATGGGGTTGTCATCATCATTGACTCTCACATCTTGCTTATGAATTTCACTCATCCCAAATCCCGTCTACGAGCATAGCAAAACAACTACTACGTCCCGGGGTCATGGTAACAAGGGGATTGGTTCATCCTACCACATGATACTACTCAAGTTTAATGACTTCAATATTTCACTACTGCATGCATGGTGGGGTGGTGACCACTACTAATGCACAAAAACATAGGTATAGAAATAACATGATCAAAACTTGCCTTGCTGATGATCCTCGTAAGCTAAAGAGTCGTAGTAGCAAGCTTCGCACTCCGGAAACTCTACCGAGACAAACAATAGCACAATAAGCACAAAGCAATAGGATCACACAACATAACAAAAGTAACATAACACAACAAAACAACCAAAACCAAATCCAAAAGGAAAACTCAAAGAAACTAATTCAAAGTTTTTCCGTACTCCAAACAATAACTAAAATAGTTTTTTATATAACAAAAATTCCTTAATATAACCTAATCATGGTTTTAAGTTAACTTAACAGAAAAGGTTTCACTAAGCAACTAGGAGCAAAAAGAATTAATTAAAAAAAGCTATTATAAAACTCATTTTAGGCCTAATCCAATTTCTATTAAGAAAAATAATTTAAAACTTTTATTAATTATAAATAAAAGTTCATCTACTAGAGTGACAGAAATTAACCTAGAATAACTAATCACAAGTTAAAATAAATTCATTTACTAATTAAAATATTAGGAAAACAGGAACTAGTTAATTAATTAGGATTAATAGGATTCTGCTTAAAACTAATTATTTATTAACCCTAAAATACCAAAGTTAATTTCTAGGGTTTGGCAATGACAAAATAAAGTTGGGGCAAAAGGAATCATGCAAAATAATTTTTCTAACTAAAGTTATAGCAGATTTACTATTCTGACTAAAACTAAAATAAAGCAATTTTAATTATTTTAACATAGCTAAATATATATTCTACAGAAACTACATAAAATTTGCAATCCAACAAAAAATAATCACTCAAAAATATTAAACAGAATAAAAGATATGAATTTTTGAAAATGAAACTATTCTGCTAAAACAGAAAAATCAAAATAAAAGAAAAAGGCCTAATGGGCCTATCTTGTGCTCAATAGTTAGATAGCCTAACGGGCTCTAGGGTTAACTAAAACGAACCGGGCCTAAAAAAAATAAACCTAACTAAAAATAAGCCGAATGGACCGGCCGGTTTTCTAAATAAAACCTACCCCTTCGGGGCTTCTAATCGAGGCCGTCGATTTGAGATCGGACGGGGGCGTGCGGGGCTTACGGACTCGGACGACGGCGGCGGCGGCGATAGTCGTCGGGGCTTGGCGTCGGGAGCTCCGTGAGTCGTCGGGAGGACGAGGGAGCACGAGGAGGTTCGGTGGTGTTGGGGTGGTCGGGGTGGACTAGGCGGCGACACGGCGACTTTGGCGGTGGCGAGCTCGGTCTCCGGCGACGTCGGAGAGAGAGGAGAGGGGTCCGCGAGGCTAGGGGGAATGGGGTGCGGAGGCTCGGCTTTTATAGCACAGGGGTCGGGCCTTGCTTGAGGTCGATCAGGCGATCGGGATCCGGATCGCCGGGATCCGCGATCTCAGCGAGTCGCATGCGTGGGAGGGGGAAGAAGAGGCGGGCCCAGGGTCGAGAGAGAGAGAGGGGAGGAACGGCGGGTGGCGAAGCCTAGGGGTTGGTGCGAGGGGTTGAGCTGGGCCGCTCGGTCGGTGGCTTGGCTGGTTGGGCAAGGCTGGGCCAGGGCCAAAGGGAGGAGTCTTGGCGCTGGCTGGGCTGGGGTGGCTGGCTGGCGGCCCCAGGGGTTTTTTTTTTATTTTTAAAATAAAACAAAACAAAAATAAAACAATATCTATATATATTTTATATAGGGTATATATATACCAAAATGATCAGGGAATATTCCTTTCATTTGAACATTTTCCAAAGGCAAAATCAAACTTCATAAAATCTATTTTTTCAAATTCAAATAAATTTCAGATTTGAATCCAAATCTTTTGGCAATGTTTTCTTCTGATATTTTGGAGTGTCATGTTTGCTCCTCTCATACTTTTGATCAAGTATTTATCGGGCTTAGTTTTGAAATGTTTCCCACATGCCAAAGTTTGAAATTCAAATTCAAAACTCAAAATTCTCTGAAACTTCAAATGGCATTCAAATTCAAACAGGATGCATAGGATGCTTATCTATAATTGTAAAACATTCCAAATAGGAAATTTGGGATGTTACAGTTACCCACCGTATAGGAAGTATTAGACCCAGACATGACGCACAATTATCGTGGCGCTCTGAAGTCAAATTCCGCATTAATGTATTCACACTTAGAGTGTATGTCTTCATTGATTGAAGATATACATTACTTTGTGTGTTGCACATCTAAGTCATTAAAATGCATAAGTGTTAGGATGTGTGTCCATTCACAGGACATTTGAGGATTCCAAGATATTTAGCTCACACCGCAAATTGCAAAATCTTTTCTCATCCAAGGGCTTTGTGAAGATATCAGCCAACTGTTCTTCTGTCTTGATGTGAATGATATCAATATCTTCCTTCATAACATGATCTCTGAGAAAGTGATGACGAATTTCAATGTGCTTTGTCTTTGAGTGCTGAACTGGGTTGTTGGCAATCTTGATGGCACTCTCGTTGTCGCAATAGAGAGGCACATTCTTCAGATGGATACCATAGACTTTGAGAGTTTGCTTCATCCGGAGAAGCTAAGCATAGCAGGATCCAACAGCAATGTATTCAGATTCAGCAGTAGAGAGAGATACACAGTTCTGCTTCTTTGAAGACCAACAGACAAGAGATCGTCCCAGAAAGTGACATGTGCCTGATGTGGACTTGCGATCAACCTTGTCACCAACATAATCAACATCTGAGAATCCAACTAGATCAAACTCTGAGCCCTTTGGATACCATAATCCTAGTCGTTGGGGTGTAAGCCAAATATCGAAGAATTCGCTTCACAGCTAAGTGATGCGATTCCTTTGGTGCCGCTTGGAATCGGGCACACATGCAAACACTAAGCATTATATCTGGCCTAGATGCACATAAGTAAAGCAAAGAACCAATCATGGAACGATATACCTTTTGATCGAACTCTTTACCATTGTCGTCGGGACCCGGATGACTTTTGGTTGGCATTACGCGTCATGTATCCTTTGCGTCTTGCATTCCAAACTTCTTGAGCAATCTTTGAGGTATTTTTCTTGAGATATGAAGATGTCGTTGCGTTGTTGTGGTTTGGAGACCCGAAAGAACTTCAGCTCGCCCATCATGGACATTTGATATTGCTCTTGCATCATGTGACCAAATTCATCATTGTATTTCTTGTTGGTGCGGCCGAAGATAATGTCATCCACATAGATTTGGCACACAAATAGTTCACCATCATATGTCTTCGTGAAAAGTGTAGGATCCAGTGAACCAGGTTTGAAGCCTTTGCTCTTCAGGAAGTCTTTGAGTGTGTCATGCCAAGCACGAGGGGCTTGTTTGAGGCCATAAAGTGCCTTGTTGAGCTTGTATACCATATCAGGATGTTTTGGATCTTCAAAGCCTGGAGGTTGTGCGACATATACTTCTTCTTCTATCTTTCCATTGAGAAAAGCACTTTTCACATCCATTTGATACAGAAGAATGTTGTGATGATTTGCATAGGCTAGCAGTATGTGAATGGCTTCAAGTCTTGCCACCGGAGCAAATGTTTCATCGAAGTAAATTCCTTCCACTTGAGTGTAACCTTGCGCAACGAGACGAGCCTTGTTTCTGACAACTTGACCATGCTCATCTTGCTTGTTGCGATATATCCATTTGGTGCCAATGATATTGTGCTTCCGAGGATCAGGACTCTTGACCAATTCCCACACATTATTCAGCTCGAACTATTGAAGCTCTTCTTGCATAGCCTGAATCCATTCAGGTTCCATGAAGGCTTCATCAACTTTCTTGGGTTCAGAGATTGAGACAAATGCAAAATGCCCACAGAAGTTGGTTAGCTGTGTTGCTCTTTGAGTTGCTTTTGAACGAGTGTGTGGACCAGGTGCATTCAAGCTGTCAATTATCTTCTCAATCTGAACTTCATTTGCAACACGAGGATGAGCAGGACGAAGATTCTGATCTTGCTGATCAATGTCATCATTTGGGGAATTGTTTTCAGACTGAGCATTATCTTTAGGTTGATTAGGTGCAGAAATGACAAGCTCCTCTTCAGATTGATTCTCAAAGGGTATGATATCTCCAAATCCCATCTGCTTGATAGATTCACTTGGAGGTACTTCATCTAGCACATTTGGCAGGTGCTCTCTTTGCGAGCTGTTAGTTTCATTGAACCGCACATCCACAGTTTCAACCACTTTATAGTGAAAGAGGTTGAAGACTCTGTAGGAGTGCGAATCCTTTCCATAACCAATCATAAAACCTTCATGTGCTTTCGGTACAAATTTTGAAGTGTGATGTGGATCCTTGATCCAGCACCTAGCACCAAGTACTCTGAAGTAGCTTACATTTGGCTTCTTACCAGTTAGGAGCTCATAGGATGTTTTCTTCAGAAGCTTGTGAAGATAAACGCGGTTGATGATGTGGCAAGCAGTGGCAATGGCTTCAGGCCAGAACTTCCGTGGAGTCTTGTACTCATCAAACATCGTTTGGGCCATCTCAATGAGAGTTCTGTTCTTGCGCTCGGCGATGCCATTCTGCTGAGGTGTATAAGGAGCAGAGAACTCATGTGTGATGCCAAGTGTATCCAGATAGAGGTCGAGGCCAGTGTTCTTGAACTCGGTGTCATTGTCGCTTCTGATATGCTTGATCTTGATGCCATAGTTCGTCATGGCACGATTGGCAAAGCGTCTGAAGACATCCTGCACTTCAGTCTTGTAGAGGATTATATGTACCCAAGTATATCTAGAGTAATCATCAACAATTACGAAGCCATAGAGGCAAGCAGTAGCATTGAGAGTAGAGTAGTGAGTAGGGCCGAATAGATCCATGTGAAGCAGCTCGAAGGGTTGAGATGTAGTCATGATTGTCTTCGAGGGATGCTTGGCCCTAGTCATCTTTCCATCTTCGCAGGCGCCACACAGATGGTCCTTCTTGAACTTGACGCCTTCGATGCCCACGACATGCTTCTTCTTAGCGAGAGTGTGCAAGTTCTTCATGTCAGCATGCCCTAGCCTTCGATGCCAGAGCCAGCATTCTGAAGCCTTTGCTATAAGACATACAGCCATCTGTGGTCCTGCTGAGAAATCTACCATATATAGATCGTCTTTTCGATACCCTTCAAAGACTAGAGACTTGTCAGATTCCATTAGTACAAGGCATCGATGTTTTCCAAATAGCACAATCATGTTTAAGTCACAAAGCATTGAGACAGACATTAAGTTGAAACCAAGGGATTCAACAAGCATCACTTTATCCATGTGTTGATCCGTTGAGATTGCAACTCTACCTAGACCCAATACCTTGCTTTTACCAGTGTGAGCAAATGTGATGTGACTTTTGTCTGATGGACGTAAGGTTGAGTCCATGAGAAGACTTCGATAACCAGTCATATGATTAGTGCATCCGCTATCCATAATCCATTCTGAAGCACGAGGTGCCGTAGCCTACAGCGCAGTTAGGGGGATAGGCTTCACCAAGAGTATTGTGAAGCATAAACATTTGACGAGCAAGAGGATTATCAAAGCTCAGATCAAGATTAGGACTGATAGGATGTTTGGCAAACGATTCAGGAACAAAATACATAGTAAGACCATTTGGGCATTTTATCTTGCGCCCTACAAGATGTTTTAGGTCCCCAGGAATAGCATCAGACGCCTTTGATTTCCGGCTGGAGACCTTTCCCTGCAAAAGAAAGTTAATTCTTCTTAACCACCCACATCTTCAGGGGTGGCTTAGAAGCAATGAGTCTAAGTGCAGCATCTGAGAACTTCGGCTTTGGAGCCCTAGCAAATAGCCTTGCAGGAGAAGAACGATACTCATATGAATAAGCAGAAAAGTTCTTAGTTCTATGAACATAGCGGTTTGAAGACACACGCTCATATTCACAAGTCTGAGTATGGTTTCCCTGCAAAACATTGGCGTTAGGGTGACTCAGGTGAGTCCTCTTTCTGTATGAAGCCTTTGGGTCATATGAAGCCTTTGGTCTGGGATTTGTCTTCTTTCCAGGTGGTGTCATGATGACATTCACAGGAAGATTCTCAAGACAACTTTTGGGAACCCATATCTTCTTCATAGGTGGCCCGTTCCTGCAGTTAGTACCAATATACCTGGCAAACACTTCACCATTCTAATTCTTAAACGGTTTATAGTTTGCATCAAAGGATTCATCAATGACAATTAGGTCAGCACAGGTGAAGCCAGATAAGGTGGATGGATCCACTGAAGGTCCCTTTGCAGCAACCCATGTGGTTTTGGGGTACTGCTTAGGCTTCCAGTAGGAGCCATCAACATTAATTTTCCTCTCGAACCCACTTTCCTAGGGTTTCGGTTCAGAATCTGCTTTTTGAGGACATCGCACAGTGTCTGATGCCCTTTGAGACTTTTGTACATCCCTGTTTCAAGCAATGTCTTCAACCTAGCATTTTCATCAGCAATAGTAGTGGTATCCTCCGCAGAGGAGTTAGTTACCACATCAGCAGCTTGAAGATATTGCAACAGTAGCAGCGATAGAACATTCAACAATGAAGTAGCGTTATCACGCTCAAGGCATTTTAGACAAGGTGGTTCAAATCCTTCTGGCGGAACTGATCATTGAGCGCTAAGTGACTCATTCTCTTTTGAAGATCTTCATGAGCCGCTCTCAATTTCTCAAGCTCTTGCTTCCTTTGAAGATAATCATAGGAGAGCTTTTCGTGAGTGGTTGTGAGCGTTTCATGACGACTTTCAAGTTCCTGGTACTTAGCATGAAGATTTTTAATGTCTTCAACTAAGGACTGAGAACGGGTCATTTCCGCGTCCAATAGGTCATCGCTTTTGTCTAACAGTTTTTGAGTATGTTCCATAGCTTTCTATTATTCAGTTGCAATTTTAGCAAGTGTTTTTTAGCTGGGTTTGGATTCACAATCAGAGTCATCTTCACTTGATGTTTGAAAGTAAGCGTCGCGTGATTTTATCTTGGCACCACGTGCCATGAAGCGGTAGGTGGGAGGCGAGTCGTCCTCGTCATTTTCATCAGTGTTGGTGACGGAGCCATAGTCTTCGGTGTTGAATGTGGACTTGGCGACGTAGGCAGTAGCTAGGGCCAGACTCGCAACACCCGAGTTAGACTCCCTCTCAGACTCCACCTCCGCATCCTCTGTAGCAGACTCCTCTTCCGAATCCATCTCCTTACCAACAAAAGCACGGGCCTGGCCAGATGAGCTCTTCTTGTGTGATGAAGATCTGGAAGAAGACTTGGAAGAAGACTTTGAGGATTTCTTCTTCTTCTTGTCATCAGAATCATATTGTTTGCTCTTTTTCTTCTTCTTCTCATGGTCCCACTGTGGACACTCAGAGATGTAGTGACCAGGTTTCTTGCACTTGTGACAGGTTCTCTTCTTGTGATCATAGGCAGAAGCTTCATCATTTCTTGAGCTGGATCGTGAAGACTTTCTGAAGCCTTTCTTCTTGATGAATTTCTGGAACTTCTTCACAAGCATAGCAAGCTCCTTTCCAATGTCTTCAGGATCACCAGAACTGCAATCAGATTCTTCTTCAGATGAGGAAGCAGCAGCCTTTGCCTTCAAAGCTCGAGTTCGGCCATAGTTGGGGCCATAGATATCTCATTTCTCAGATAGCTGGTACTCATGTGTGTTGAGCCTCTCAAGTATGTCAGACGGATCAAGAGTCTTGAAATCAGGGCGTTCTTGTATCATCAGGGCTAAGGTGTCAAATGAGCTGTCAAGGCATCTCAGTAGTGTCTTCACTATCTCATGCTTTGTGATCTCAGTGGCGCCGAGTGCTTGGAGCTCATTTGTGATATCAGTGAGCCGATCAAATGTGAGCTGGACATTCTCATTGTCGTGTCTCTTGAAGTGGTTGAAGAGGTTGCGGAGTAATCTTGTCGTTGATCTCGCTGGGTTGAGACGCCTTCATTGACCTTGGATAGCCAGTCCCAGACTAGCTTCGACGTTCCCAGAGCACTCACACGGCCATACTGTCCTTTGGTAAGGTGACCACAGATGATGTTCTTGGCAGTAGAGTCCAGTTGAATGAACTTCTTGACATCAGCAGGGGTGACACCTTCACCAGTCTTGGGAACGCCATTCTTGACGACATACCATAGATCGACATCAATGGCTTCAAGATGCATCGCATCCTATTCTTCGATAGGGATATTCAGTGCCATCGAAGATGGGGCACATAATGAGACTTTGATTATCCCTGCAGTCGACATAGCTAAAACTCCAGGTGGTTAAACCGAATCACACAGAACAAGGAAGTACCTTGCTCTGGTACCAATTGAAAGGGCTAGTTATCAACTAGAGGGGGGGTGAATAGGCGATTTTAATAAAAGTCTTCAAAACATGGGAGTTTTGAAGACAGACAATATAAACAAGACTATTCTAATGCAGCGGAAGGTAGACTACACTGGACAAGCCATAGTCAAGTATTCAATGAAGTGAAAGCATGAAGACTAATAGCAGCTAGGTAGTAAAGATCAGGATGGAAGATAGTATGAAGCCAATCAGAACATATAGTCACATAGTAAAGTCAAACAGATAATACAAGCAGGCAATGACTTCACGAAGACAAACTGTAAGTAAAGAGGAGTAAGAGATAGAACCAAAGGCTTGGAAGGACAGGATTTGTTCGACCAGTTCGATTCTTTGTGACAAGCTGTGCGTCAGTTAGGGGCTGAGATTCAACTCGAAGACCTCGTCTTCTCCTTATTCCCCTTGAGCTAAGGACACACAGTCCTCGCCCAATTACTCTGGTAAGTCTTCAAGGTAGACTTCCGAACCTTCACAGACTTCGTTCACCGGCAATCCACAATGGCTCTTGGATGCTCAGAACGCGACGCCTAACCGGCTGGAGGATTCACAGTCCTCAAGTGTAACAAGTCTTCAGATCACGCGGACAGAAATACTTCAGTGATGCCAAACACTCTTTGGGCTCTGGGTGGTTTGGGCTTTGTCCTCGCAAGGATTCTCTCTCTCAACAGCTTCGGCGGTGGGTTGCTCTCAAACGACAAAAGTCGTGTACTAACTCTGAGCAGCCACCAATTTATGGTGTAGGGGGTGGGTTATTTATAGCCACGGGGCAACCCGACCGGATTTGTCCGAAATGACCTGGGTCACTAAGGAACCGACACGTGTCATAGCGGTCGATTTCAAACACACGCGGCAGCTTGACTTGGGCTACAAGTAAAGTGACTTATCCGACACAGATAAGATTTGCTCTCATTGTCTTCGCTCGAAGACATAGGATTTGGTTTGAGCATCACTTGATCCTCGACTTTGTTCACTTGGACCCCACTTAACAGTGTGGCGGTTCCTATGACTCAACAAAGAAGAAAAGGAAACAACGAAACAACTAAGTCTTCGCGCTCCATAGTCTTCACTCAATGTCTTCTCGTGTCATAGTCTTCAATGTGAATATCTTCACAGACCACCATTGTCTTCAATGTCTTCACACATTTTAGGGGTCATCTCCGGTAGGTAAACCGAATCAAGGAGGGACTACTACCTGTGTTATCCTGCAATTCTCACAAACACATTAGTCCCTCAACCAAGTTTGTTGTCAATACTCCAAAACCAACTAGGGGTGGCACTAGATGCACTTACAGTAGGGGCTTTTCGGGGATGCTTGGTGGTATAGATTGTATGCACAGGGAGTGGAAGAACTGCCCTTCTTCTTGGTAGGGGTAGTGTAGGGCCATGTGAAAGCTTGCACTGTCATACTTGAGGTCATGGCTACCCAGGATGTGTGGATTTGGCACGCTTTCTTCGACATAGCCGGATCTCACAACGACATCGACGTGCTTCAGCGGTGTCCGGTGTTTGTAAGACTTGCAAAAGGCAACTTCCCAGAGGTCAATGTTGAGATCAATGGCCACTACTACAACAAACGACACTACCCAGCTAATGGTATGTATCCTCAGTGGACTACTCTTGTGAAGACAATCCCCAACCTGTAGGAGAGCAAAGGAAGAGATTTGCCCAAGCACAAGAAAGTGCTAGGAAGAATGTGGAGCGTGCTTTCGGTGTTCTTCAATCTCAATGGGGCATCATTCAGTATCCCGCTAGAACTTGGAGCACCAAGAAGTTGTGGGAGGTGATGACTGCTTGTGTGATCATGCACAATATGATTGTAGAGGACGAGCATCCGGATGAAATCTACGATCAAGTGTTTCAGTTTTAGGGTGACAATGTTGTGCCTGAGCATGGAGGAGTGGCAATGTTTGCACAGTTCACCAAAATTTATCATCAAATGCGTGATTGAGAAACTCACATTGGACTGCAAGATGATTTGGTTGAGAATATGTGGGCTCATGTTGGTAACCAATAGATGTATCGGCTATTTTTTTTCTTTTAAATGTTAAATTTATTTGGCTTGTAAACTATGAGATATTTATTTGGTTGTGAAATTCTAAGATATTTATTTTTGTTTGAATTATGTGAACTTGGGCTAAATTATATTAATATATCACAAAAAAAAGGCCGCAAACCACCCGCAAAAACGAAAATGTGTCCACACGTTGGACGCATTAATTACCGACCCAAACGTAAAAAGGGATGGATACATCGACCCAAAGACAAATGACGAATAAAACACGTGTCCGTTTGGATTGGCGCGTTAGAGTTGCTCCAAGCACCATCACGGACATGTACCAGAAATTCGGATGCTTTCAAGCATCTCCGCAGAGACACCTTGACTTGACTTCACAGGATAAAGGTTTACTCCGTTGATAGGTACAGCCGAATTCCTCCTGCCTCCAGGTGCTGTGGCAAAATTCTTTGGGAATAAACTACCGTGTCCCCCTCGTCAACCTCCTCTGGCGACAACACCGGAAAACACTAAATTGTCGTCACCACCTTTCCCTTTTCTGTGTATATGTTAAAAAAATTTATAAACGTGGAACATTTTTTTGATACACGTACACAATTTTTTGTAGATGTTTCGATTTTTTTTCTACTACATGTTACGTTTTACGAATACACGTTGAACAATTTCTTAATGGTACAAAATATATTTACAAAAATGACGACAACGTTTTACATTGTGTAAAAAAATCAAATCATATTTGAACTTTTTTGAATACATGAAAAAATCAAATAGATGCTGAACATTTTTGAATAGTATGAACGTATTTCAAAAATCACGTGAACTTTTTTTGAAAATTGTATAAACATTTGGGAAAAATGTCATGAACCTTTTTCGAAATGCATAAATTTTTAAATGTCTCAAATATGTTTTTGAATACCCAAGAATTTTCTAAAAATTGCATGAACAAATTTTGGCACTGCATTAACATTTTTTTAAATATGTGATGAATATTCTTAAGAACTTATAAATTTCTTTGAAATTAAACAAAGTAAGAATAGAAAATAAAAATAAAAAGAAGGAAACCAAGGAAACGAATGAAACTAACAAACAAACTATATTTTGCCAGCCCACCATACACCCTCCTAGGCGAGACAGATCCATCAATCTCGCATGAAGGTAGAGAATTTCAAGAGCAACTAATCAATAGGTACCCATGGCGCGCTCGTATCCGCCGCCACTTGTCACATGCTGGCACTCACTCAGTTTTTTTTGTTTTTTTATGCGTTTTCAGGTTTTAGATGTTTTATCAGCTTTTTTATTTTTCCCTAGGTGTTTGAGAGAAAAAAACAAGAAAAGAAATTTTGCGTGAAAAAACATGTTTTTTTTTGCATTTGTGGGATACACAGATTTTCTTCTCGTGGAGGCCCAAATATGCTTGTGCGAGGGGCATAGTTGTAGCTCAGGGAAAAGAACAAAAAATTGTTTCCACAGGAGACACCACAGATTTGCTTCCGCGAGGGCACCGTTGTGCCTCTTGAAAAAGAAAAATAACATGTTTTTCTTTTTGCTTTCACGGGAGCCACAGATTTGATTATCGTGGATGTACAAATTTGCTCCATGACAAGCATAATCGTGCCTCTCGGAAAAGGAAAACAACACTTTTTTTTTGCTTCCATGGGAGACATAGATTTAATTTCCGTGGAGCCATAGATTTGCTTTCGCGAGAGATTTTTTGCTTTCTCGACGAGAACCTATTTGCTTCTCGTCGAGGCACGGATTTGTTTCCGTGAGCTGTGCCTCTCGGAAAGGAAAAAAAAGTGAAAAGAAACATGCTTCCGGCTTTATTATTTTCTTCATATTTTTTCGTGAAAAATAAGTTTGTCGAAACCTATTATGGGATCTAGTTTCCAACATTTTGTTGCAAAAAATCAAACAGTGAATACGGTTCAAGATTTGAACACTCGAGTTAAGAGATAAAAATGTTTTGAATAAATGAATGTACACAAAAATGAAAACTACCAGGTTGTGACAAATGGGCACATGCAGTGGGCGAGTTCTCAAGCCCAAGAAAGGTAGGAGTGACATTTGTGAGGGGTACCCCTTAATTGGTGATCTCGGAGAATTTACTGATTGACGCTCGCTACCTCAAGTTCTTGATCAAACACACAGATCGAGCGAAGCGAGTAAGGTAGTCAGTTGGCCCATTTAGTGAAGGTTTTTCTAAAGTGATTTCAACTGTTTTGGGACCTTCCTTCTACAAGGTTCCTAGTCAATTTTTTTTGGTTTTAGGAACCTAAACTGGTTTTCTCCTTTTATGTTTTCCTCTTTCTTTTTCTTTTCTTTCTTTTTTTATTCTTTCTGCTTATTTTCCATTCCAACTTTATTTTTCTTTTAATTTTTTTGTATTTTTGGAACATTTTCGTAATTTTCATAAAATATTTTTCATTTTTGTAAATTGTTCAAAACTTTAAAAATATGTTTTATACTTTTAATAAAATCAAAAAATTCACAATTTGTAAAAAGTTGGTAATTAAAATTATTTGTGCTATCCAAAATGTTGTTGTTTTCAAATTTGTTCACAAAACCAAAAAGTGTTCACTTTTCAAATAATTATCATGCTTTTCATAGAAAATTAGGAAGTTTAAGAAATTTTCTCGCTTTCATTTGTTGTTCACAAATTCCGAAAAATGTTTCATAAATTTGAAAAAATGTTCAGCTTTTCCAAATACGTTCGTAGTTTCTAAATTTTGTTCATATATCAAGAAAATGTTCGCTTTTCAAAATTTTATTCATGTTTTAGAAAAATTATTTTCAAAATTTTAGAATTTCCATATATTTCTTAGTTGGAGAAAATCTCTAATACAAAAATGTTCGCCTTTAAAAAAGTTCAGGATTCAAGATTTATTTTTGTACAAAAGTGTTCAGAATTTTAAAAAATCATGCTTTTCGAAAATAAAATTTCAAATTTTGCTTTAGTTGTGAAAAAAATGTTTGGATTTTCAAAGAGTATTCCTTTTGTAAAGAATATTCAGAATTTCGGAGAAATGTTCAGAAATTTGTAAAGGTGTCAAAATTCTGTGTTTTAATTAGTTCTTAATGTCGTGCATTCCTCATTTTTCACTAATGGTTGTTAGCTCCATTAGTTAGCTAGTATCCCCCACGTGCCAGAGGTTTGCCGTTCGATTCCTAGCGAGGGTGTGCACTTTTCTTTTGTGAATATGTTTATGCCGCAAATTAGCCTACTTGTTACAAAGGTTACCAATGGGCCGGCTCAGTGGGAGGGTCCTTGCGCGCGTCCAAGGTTATGTTCACGCAATATGCGTCAAATAGGAGCTCCCCGAAGCGAGATATTCCCGCGAGCAAGAAAGGACTGAGTGGTCGGGTGCGTCTAACCACATAGGTCAGCCCAGTTGGTAGTTGTAGATTATTGGCAGGCATAAAGGATACAACCCTTAACAAGATCAGGCACACTGGGCCGTCACCCAATATCATTTCTGCGTCTTGGTGGTGGTAAATGCTAAAAATCGTTTGCTACGTGATGGAGGTCACATTGGCCTATGTAAGTGCACCCGCCCAGTTAGTGGTGTCGAGCAGTTTTGGGAAGCTTCTAAGGACCGGTTCGTGGAACCTTCTCAATAGTTTTAGAATGTTCTATCTTTTTTTTCGTTTCTCATCTGTATTTTTCTCTAATGATTTTCATAAGTTTTCTTTAGGGTTTTTATTTTCTCTTTTTTCCTACCCATTTTCTTCTATTTTTTCATTTACAAAATATATGTATAGTTTCTGAAATACACATAATATATTTTTCATATACGCATTGAACAACTCTGACATACATGTTGAACATTTTTGAACACTTGTTGAACATTTATCTGAATACACATTGAGCGTTAAAATGCACATTGAACATATTTTAAATATAGATATTGAGAATTTTCCAAGAATGGCTTGAAATTTTTCAAATCTTCAAATGTTGTTACTTGTTAGAATAAAATTAAACATCACACACATCCTTGAGTATTATTAATATATTCCTAAAATTGCAAAAAAAATTACATGTCACAAACATTTTTATAAAATGTAACAGAACATATTGATGCAAATGCAAACATTTTAAAATTCATGGACACTTTTGTTAATGGTGCAATTGTTTTTTTACAAATTATGCAAAAACATATTTTTTATTGAACATTTTTTGAAAGCAGAGTTAACAAGTTTTTAAATGTGTGAACTTTTTAAAAATGTCGCGAACATTTTTTTGAATGGTACAATGTTTTTCTGTCATATAAGATTAAAAATGGCATGGCACTCCAATCATGCATATATGCCATTCCTATGAGAATAGTTTGGGTCGTGTGCTATTCCTGTCATGTAACTAAACCATTTCTAGGCGGTGTGACGCTTCCCGCGGATAGATAACCACTTCCCCCTGCCCTATCATTTGTTAGGGTGAAAATTAGGTCTAATTGATTGAATGAATCAAGTGTGTTTTTTCCATTGATCAATTGGCTATATATACAAGTTAAAAGGGCACCTCGAGAGGGCACCAACATGGGGAAGAGGCACGGATACAGGCGTTCATGTGGAGCAAAGGGACGCGACCGTACGAACACATGCATCCGTACCGCGCTTGGACAATTTAACCTATTTCTAACATTATTGACCGTTTTGTTTCCATTCAGATATATAGGGCCTAATGCATTTTTTTGGGCTAACTTTGACTACATGTTAGAGCAAAAATATATGACATGCAAGTTACACAAAGCACACCATCAAATTCGTAAGTGAAAGGAGTTTCCTATAATATAATTTTCATATTATACATGTCATATACTATTAATCTTATCAATAGTCAAAGACAGTCTCGAAAAACGCATTGGGCCCTATATATATGGATGGAGGGAGTATGATTCTACATGCCACCAGCACGCACGCACACGAAGCACGACACACGCATGAGCAACTGCCATCCAGTAAACCTAGCCGTCGGACGCCGCCTTCCCGCCGGACGCCGGACACCGCCTCCCATCATCAACCGAGCCTGCACCAAGGGACAGAGGGAGCCGGTCGCCCGCCGGGGAGCCCGTCACCTAGGGCCCTCTACAGCTCGCCGGATCCGCCGCCTCCTAGTCCAGAGTAGTTCGAAGGCGGAGGTTGTCTGTTGTCTCTGTCTCTGAGTCTGTCTAATTCTTCTTAATTCAGTAATCAGTACAGTTGCTAGTTCAGTTTATTCTTGTCAATATCTTGTTTAGTTTTATTCAATACTGGTTCCATTTTAAATTAATTCAAAAAAAAATTCTATCCTTGTTGTAGAAATGTAGAGGAAGAAGACTCTGCATAGTTGGTTTGCAAGCAGTTCAAATACACTTACTATTGTTCCTGAATCCTATGTTGCCCCCAATCAATGTTATTGTTCAGCCTACCCTCATTTAGAACATAATCCCCATGATCCAACAAATAAGTGCACTAATCCCTCGGTTGATGAGAGCACCAATCCCACTTCAAATGATAGCATCAGTTCCCCAACTGATGAGAGCATCAATCCCCCAACTCACGTAAGCACAAACCAGCCAGCACCACCAAGACAATATATACTAGAATTTCATTCGACTAGGATTTTTGGTGATCCGGCGGATCGAATACCAATAGAAGATTATGCCCCTGAAATTAGTGAAGTGAGAAAAGCTTATTTGTTGAAAGAGAGAAACAAATCAAGCGGGCATAAATTTGAAGTCAGATTGGACGGTAAAATTTGGAGATCTTTTCAACCACAATGGCTAGATAGGTTTGATTGGTTGGAATATAGTGTCACAAAGGAGGCTGCCTTTTGCTTCCCTTGTTTTCTTTTCAAGAAACCATCACAGGCCGCTACATTTGGAAATGATGTATTTACTATAGATGGTTACAAACGTTGGAAAACAACTTTGGCAAGTTTTCAAAAACATGTTGGTGGTCCATCTAGTTACCACAACATTTCTAGAGGCTTGTGTGATGATTTCAAAAGTATTCCTGATGGTCAAATTATGATACGATTTCAGAGAAAGAAAAATCGCATAGGACATTTGCCTCATGAGTATGTGTTATTTCTTATAGGTGTATCTCTGTTTAGTACTGGTGTCAATAGTTAGTTGAGGATACCTTACTATTGTTGGGGATCGTTGCAGAAATTAATTTTTTCCTACGCATCACCAAGATCAATCTATGGAGAGACTAGCAACGAGAGAGAGGGGAGTGCATCTTCATACCCTTGAAGATCGCGATGCGGAAGCGTTACAAGAACGCGGATGAAGTAGTCGTACTCGTAGCGATTCAGATCGCGGCTGATTCCGATCTAAGCGCTAAACAACGGCGCCTCCACGTTCACACGTACAGGCTGGGGACGTCTCCTCCTTCTTGATCCAGCAAGGGGAGAGGATAAGTAGAGGGAGAGCTCCGGCAGCACGACAGCGTGGTGGTGGAGCTTGCAGTTCTCCGGCAGGGCTTCGCCAAGCACTACTACTACGGAGGAGGTGTTGGGGAGGGAGAGGGTTGCGTCAGGGGAAGGGGTGCGGCTGCCCTCTCTCTCCCTCACTATATATAGGGGGAAGGGGGTGGAGGAGGCGCCCTAGGATTCCCTAGGGGAGGGGCGGCGGCCACAGGGGACACCCTAGATGGGTTTGGGCGCCCCCACCCCTGGGAAACTTGCCCCCCAAGCCGGGAGGGGTGGCTGCCCTAGGGGAGGCGCCCCCACCTCTCCACGTTACGTGAGAGGGGTTGGGACGGGCGCACAGCCCCTTAGTGGGCTGGTGTGCCCCCTCCCCTTGGCCCATAAGGCCCCCCAATGCTTGTCGGGGCCTCCGAAACACCTTTCGGTCACGCTGGTCGTCACCCGGTACTCACAGAACAATTCCGGACTCCAACCCTTCGTCCAATATATCGATCTTCACCTCCGGACCATTCCAGAGTTCCTCGTCACGTCCGGGATCTCATCCGGGACTCCGAACAACCTTCGATAATCACATACTATTTCCTATAACAACTCTAGTGTCACCGAACCTTAAGTGTGTAGTCCCTACGGGTTCGGGAACCATGCATACATGACCGAGACACCTCTCCGGCCAATAACCAATAGCGGGATCTGGATACCCATATTGGCTCCCACATGTTCCATGATGATCTCATCGGATGAACCACAATGTCGGGGATTCAATCAATCCCGTATACAATTTCCTTCGTCTATCAGTATGTTACTTGCCCGAGATTCGATCGTCGGTATCCCTATACCTTGTTCAATCTCGTTACCGGCAAGTCTCTTTACTCGTTCCGTATCGCATGATCCTGTGACTAACTCCTTAGTCACACTGAGCTCATTATGATGATGCATTATCGAGTGGGCCCAGAGATACCTCTCCGTCATACGGAGTGACAAATCCGAGTCTCGACTCATGCCAACTCAACAGATACTTTCAGAGATACCTGTAGTGCAACTTTATAGCCACTCAGTTACGTTGTGACGTTTGGTACACCCAAAGCATTCCTAAGGTATCCGGGAGTTGCATAATCTCATGGTCTAAGAAAATGATACTTGACATTAGAAAAGCTCTTAGCAAACGAACTACACGATCTTGTGCTATGCTTAGGATTGGGTCTTGTCCATCACATCATTCTCCTAATGATATGATCCCGTTATCAATGACATCCAATGTCCATGGTCAGGAAACCATAACCATCTATTGATCAACGAGCTAGTCAACTAGAGGCTTACTAGGGACATGTTGTGGTCTATGTATTCACACATGTATTACGGTTTCCAGTTAATACAATTATAGCATGAACAATAGACAATTATCATGAACAAGGAAATACAATAATAACCATTTTATTATTGCCTCTAGGGCATATTTCCAACAGTCTCCCACTTGCACTAGAGCTAAAAATCTAGTTCACATCACTATGTGATTGTAATGAATCCAACACCCATGGGGTTTGTTCATATCTCGCTTGTGAGAGAGGTTATTAGTCAACGGGTCTGAACCTTTCAGATCCGTGTGTGTGCTTTAAAAATCTCTATGACATCTTGTAGATGCAGCTACCACACGCTACTTGGAGCTATTCCAAATAACTGCTCTACTATACGAATCCGATTTACTACTCAGATTCATCCGGATTAGTGTGAATGTTTGCATCGACGTAACCCTTTACGACGAACTCTTTTACCACCTCCATAATCGAGAAAATTCCTTAGTCCACTAGTTACTAAGGATAAGTTTGACCGCTGTCATGTGATCCATTCCTGGATCACTCTTGTACCCCTTGATTGCCTCATGGCAAGGCACACATCAGGTGCGGTACACAACATAGCATACTGTAGAGCCTACGTCTAAAGCATAGGGGACGACCTTCATCCTTTCTCTTTCTTCTGCCATGGTCAGATCTTGAGTCTTACTCAATGCTCACACCTTATAACACAGCCAAGACCTCCTTCTTTGCTGATCTATTTGAACTCCTTCAAAATCTTATCACGGTATGTATTCATTTGAAAGTACTATTAAGCGTTTTTTTGATCTATCCTTATAGATCTTGATGCTCAATATTCAAGTAGCTTAATCCAGGTTTTCCATTGAAAAACACTTTTCAAATAACCCTATATGTTTTCCAGAAATTCTACATCATTTCTGATCAACAATGTGTCAACAACATATACTCATCAGAAATTCTATAGTGCTCCCACTCACTTCTTTGGAAATACAAGTTCCTCATAAACTTTGTATAAACCCAAAATATTTGATAATCTCATCAAAGCGTATATTCCAACTCCGAGATGCTTACTCCAGTCCTTAGAAGGATTGCTGGAGCTTTGCATACTTGTTAGCATCTTTTAGGATTGACAAAAACCTTCTGGTTGTATCATATACAACCTTTCCTCAAGAAAATTGTCGAGGAAACAATGTTTTGACATCCTATATGCAAGATTTCATAAATAATGCAGTAACTGCTAATACAATTCCAACAGACTCTTAGCATTGCTACGAGTGAGAAAGTCTCACCGTAGTCAACTCCTTGAACTTGTCGGAAAACATCTTAACAACAAGTCGAACTTTCTTAATGGTGATACTTACCATCATTGTCCGTCTTCCTTTTAAAATCCATCTGTACCCAATAGCCTTACGACCATCAAGTAGTTCTTCCAAAGTCTATACTTTGTTTTCACACATGGATCCTCTCGAATTTTATGGCCTCGAGCCATTTGTCGGAATCCGGGCCCACCGTCGCTTCTCCATAGCTCGTAGGTTCATTGTTGTCTAGCAACATGACTTCCAAGACAGGATTACCTACCACTCTGAAGTAGTACGCATCCTTGTCGACCTACGAGGTTTGGTATTGACTTGATCCGAAGTTTCATGATCATTATCATAAGCTTCCACTTCAATTGGTGTAGGCGTCATAGGAACAACTTCTTGTGCCCTGCTACACACTACTAGAAGTGACGGTTCAATAGCCTCATCAAGTCTCCACCATCCTCCCACTCAATTCTTTCGAGAGAAACTTTTCCTCGAGAAAGGACCCGTTTCTAGAAACAATCACTTTTGCTTCCGGATCTAAAATAGGAGGTATACCCAACTGTTTTGGGTATTCTATGAAGATGCATTTATCCGCTTTGGGTTCGAGCTTATCAACCTGAAACTTTTTTACATAAGCGTCGCAGCCCCAAACTTTTAAGAAACGACAGCTTAGGTTTCTCTAAACCATAGTTCATACGGTGTCGTCTCAACGGAATTGCGTGGTGCCCTATTTAAAGTGAATGCGGTTGTCTCTAATGCTTAACCCATAAACGATAGTGGTAATTCAATAAGATACATCATGGTATGCACCATATCCAATAGGGTGCAGTTATGATGTTTGGACACACCATCACACTATGGTGTTCCAGGTGGTATTAGTTGTGAAACAATTTCCACAATGTCTTAATTGTGTGCCAAACTCGTAACTCAGATATTCATCTCTATTATCATATCATAGACATTTTATCCTCTTGTCACAACGATCTTCAACTTCACTCTGAAATTACTTAAACATTTCAATAATTCAGACTTGTGTTTCATCAAGTAAATATACTCAGCATCTACTCAAATCATCTGTGAAGTAAGAACATAACGATATCCATTTGCGTGCCTCAAAGACTCATTGGACTGCACACATCAAAATGTATTACTTCCAACAAGTTGCTTTCTTGTTCCATCTTACTGAAAACGAGGCCTTTCAGTCATCTTGCCCATGTGGTATGATTTGCATGTCTCAAGTGATTCAAAATCAAGTGAGTCCAAACGATCCATCTGCATGGAGTTTCTTCATGCGTATAAACCAATAGACATGGTTCACATGTCTCAAACTTTTCAAAAAACGAGTGAGTCCAAAGATCTATCAACACGGAGCTTCTTCATGCGTTTTATACCAATATGACTCAAATGGCAGTGCCACAAGTATGTGGTACTATCATTACTATCTTATATCTTTTGGCATGAACATATGTATCACTACGATCGAGATTCAATGAACCATTCATTTTAGGTGCAAGACCATTGAAGGTATTATTTAAATGAACAGAGTAACCATTATTCTCCTTAAATGAATAACCGTATTGCGATAAACATAATCCAATCATGTCTATGCTCAACGCAAACACCAAATAACAATTACTTAGGTTTAACACCAATCTCGATGGTAGAGGGAGCATGCGATGCTTGATCACATCAACCTTGGAAACACTTCCAACACATATCGTCATCTCACCTTCAGCTAGTCTCCGTTTATTTCGTAGCTTTTTATTTCGAGTTACTACCACTTAGCAACTGAACCGGTATTTACTACCCTGGTGCTACTAGGAGTACTAGTAAAGTACACATTATAATGTATATCCAATATACTTCTATCGGCCTTGCCAGCCTTCTCATCTACCAAGTATCTAGGGTAGTTTTGCTTCAGTGACCGTTCCCCTCATTTCAGAAGCACTTAGTCTCGGGTTTGGGTTCAACCTTGGGTTTCTTCACTAGAGCAGCAACTGAGTTGCCGTTTCATGAAGTATCCCTTTCTTGCCCTTGCCCTTCTTGAAACTAGTGGATTTAATAACCATCAACAATTGATTCTCCTATTTGATTTCTACTTTTGTGGTGTCGCGAATAGCTCAAGGATCATCATATCTATCCCTGGTATGTTATAGTTCATCACGAAGCTCTAGTAGCTTGGTGGCAGTGACTTTGGAGAACCATCACTATCTCATCTGGAAGACTAACTCCCACTCTATTCAAGCGACTGTAGTACTCATACAATCTGAGCAAATGCTCAACGATTGAGCTTTTCTCCCTAGTTTGCAGGCTTAAGAAACTTGTCAGAGGTCTCATACCTCTTGACGTGGGCACTAGCCTGAAATCCCAATTTCAGTCCTTGGAACATCTCATATGTTCTGCGATGTTTCAAAAACGTCTTTGGTGCCTCAATTCTAAACCATTTAGCATTACGCACTGAACTATCATGTAGTCATCAAAACGTGTATGTCAGATGTTCGCAACATCCACAACCAACGCTCGAGGTTCAGCACACTGAGCGGTGCATTAAGGACATAATCCTTCTGCGCAGCAATGAGGACAATCCTCAGTTTACGGACCCAGTCCGCATAATTGCTACTGTCAACTCTCAACTAAATTTCTCTAGGAACAAATCTAAAACAGTAGAACCAAAGCGTGAGCTATGACATAATTTGCAAAGACCTTTTGACTATGTTCATGATAATTAAGTTAATCTAATCAAATTATTTAATGAACTCCCACTCAGATAGACATCCCTCTAGTCATCTAAGTGATACATGATCCAAGTCAACTAGGCCGTGTCCGATCATCACGTGAGACGGACTAGTCATCATCGGTGACCATCTTCATGTTGATCGTATCCACTATATGACTCATGTTCGACCTTTCGGTCTCTTGTGTTCCGAGGCCATGCCTGTACATGCTAGGCTCGTCAAGTCAACCTAAGTGTTTTGCATGTGTAAATCTGGCTTACACCCATTGTATGCGAACGTTAGAATCTATCACACCCGATCATCACGTGGTGCTTCGAAACAACGAGCTTTCGCAACGGTGCAAAGTTAGGGGGAACACTTTCTTGAAATTTTATGAGGGATCATCTTATTTATGCTACCGTCTTTCTAAGCAAATAAGATGTAAAAACATGATAAACATGACATGCAATCAAATAGTGACATGATATGGCCAATATCATTTTGCTCCTTTTGATCTCCATCTTCGGGGAGCCATGATCATCATCGTCACCGGCATGACACCATGATCTCCATCGTCATGATCTCCATCATCGTGTCTTCATGAAGTTGTCTCGCCAACTATTACTTCTACTACTATGGCTAACGGTTAGCAATAAAGTAAAGTAATTACATGGCGTTTTCATTGACACGCAGATCATATAACAAATTAAGACAACTCCTATGGCTCCTGCCGGTTGTCATACTCATCAACATGCAAGTCGTGATTCCTACTACAAGAACATGATCAATCTCATACATCACATATATCATTCATCACATTCTTTTGGCCATATCACATCACACGGCATATGCTGCGGGAACAAGTTAGATGTCCTCTAATTGTTCTTGTAAGTTTTTATGTGGCTGCTATAAGTTTCTAGCAAGAACATTTCTTACCTACGCCAAAACCACAACATGATATGCCAATTTCTATTTACCATTCATAACGACCCTTTTCATCGAATCCGATCCGACTAAAGTGGGAGAGACAGACACCTGCTAGCCACCTTATGCAACTAGTGCATGTCAGTCGGTGGAACCTGTCTCACGTAAGCGTACGTGTAAGGTCGGTCCACGCCGCTTCATCCCACGACACCGCCGAATCAAGATAAGACTAGTAACGACAAGTAAATTGACAAAATCGATGCCCACAACAACTTGTGTTCTACTCGTGCATAGAAACTACGCATAGACCTAGCTCATGATGCCACTGTTGCTGAACATAGCAATAATTCAATTTTTTCTACGCATCACCAAGATCAATCTATGGAGAGACTAGCAACAAGAGAGAGGGGAGTGCATCTTCATACCCTTGAAGATCGCGATGCGGAAGCGTTACAAGAACGCGGATGAAGGGGTCGTACTCGTAGCGATTCAGATCGCGGTTGATTCCGATCTAAGCGCCGAACAACGGTGCCTCCGCGTTCAACACACGTACAGCCCGAGGACGTCTCCTCCTTCTTGATCCAGCAAGGGGAGAGGAGAAGTTGAGGGAGAGCTCCGGTAGCACGACGGCGTGGTGGTGGAGCTTGCAGTTCTCCAGCAGGGCTTCACCAAGCACTACTACTACAGAGGAGGTGTTGGGGAGGGAGAGGGCGCGCCGCCAGGAAGGGTGCGGCTGCCCTCTCTCTCCTCACTATATATAGGGGAAGGGGTGGAGGAGGCGCCTAGGGTTCCCTAGGGGAGGCGGCGGCCACAGGGAAACCCTAGATGGGTTTGGGCGCCCCCACCCCTGGGAAACTTGCCCCCCAAGCCGGGAGGGGTGGCTGCCCTAGGGGAGGCGCCCCCACCTCTCCACGTTACGTGAGAGGGGTTGGGACGGGCGCACAGCCCCTTAGTGGGCTGGTGTGCCCCCTCCCCTTGGCCCATAAGGCCCCCCAACGCTTGTCGGGGCCTCCGAAATACCTTTCGGTCATGCTGGTCGTCACCCGGTACTCCCAGAACAATTCGGGACTCCAATACCCTTCGTCCAATATATCGATCTTCACCTCTGGACCATTCCGGAGTTCCTCGTCACGTCCGGAATCTCATCCGGGACTCCGAACAACCTTCGGTAACCACATACTATTTCCTATAACAACTCTAGCGTCACCGAACCTTAAGTGTGTAGACCTACGAGTTCGGGAACCATACAGACATGACCTAGACACCTCTCCGGCCAATAACCAATAGCGGGATCTGGATACCCATATTGGCTCCCACATGTTCCACAATGATCTCATCGGATGAACCACAATGTCGGGGATTCAATCAATCCCGTATACAAGTCCCTTCGTCTATCGGTATGTTACTTTCCTGAGATTCGATCGTCGGTATCCCTATACCTTGTTCAATCTCGTTACCGGCAAGTCTCTTTACTCGTTCCGTATCGCATGATCCCGTGACTAACTCCTTAGTCACACTGAGCTCATTATGATGATGCATTACCGAGTGGGCCCAGAGATACCTCTCCGTCATACGGAGTGACAAATCCCAGTCTCGATTCATGCCAACTCAACAGATACTTTCGGAGATACCTGTAGTGCACCTTTATAGCCACCCAGTTACGTTGTGACGTTTGGTACACCCAAAGCATTCCTATGGTATCCGGGAGTTGCACAATCTCATGGTCTAAGGAAATGATACTTGACATTAGAAAAGCTCTTAGCAAACGAACTACACGATCTTATGCTATGCTTAGGATTGGGTCTTGTCCATCACATCATTCTCCTAATGATATGATCCCATTATTAATGACATCCAATGTCCATGGTCAGGAAGCCATAGCCATCTATTGATCAACGAGCTAGTCAACTAGAGGCTTACTAGGGACATGTTGTGGTCTATGTATTCACACATGTATTACGGTTTCCAGTTAATACAATTATAGCATGAACAATAGACAATTATCATGAACAAGGAAATACGTACAATAATAACCATTTTATTATTGCCTCTAGGGCATATTTCCAACAACCATATCACTAAGGCGTCCTTTGGTTTGAAGGAATTATGTAGGAATTCCGTAGGATAGGATTTATTTCTATAGGAAAATTCCTTTAGAGCCGTTTTGTTTGTAGGAATAGAGTCCTATTCCTATGGACGAGTTCTTCCTATCCTCCCTATTTCATAGAAAAATAAACATTAGTCTAGACTCAATGGAAAAAATCTTATGATGTGAAGCAAAGGGCATCTCCTTTTCTATTCCTAGTCATAGGATTTGAGATACATATCATCTCATTTCCTATGACTTTACAATTCCTATGATTTTCCTACACTATGAACCAAAGGAGGCCTAATAGTTGTGCTAATTTGGACATATGGCTTGCAGTTAGTCGCTTGCATTTTGGCGTGGATGAGTTCTCCAGCTACAATACTGTTAGTAAGAAGCAACACCGATATCTTGTGTTTGTCTTATTTTGGTTGCTTCTCTAGTACTTGAAGTATTGTTGTGCATGTTGTATGAAACTTTGTTGTCTGGTCAATCATGCTACTAGTGTTGGTCTTGAGAAAGTTCATGTCAATTTGAGCACTTGTTTGGCACATATTGTCTCTATAAATTGGTAAAACCTTTTTTTTTTCAAAATTTGGTATTTTTTAAAAATTCCAGAAAACATTCAGTAAATACTACATGTTTCCAGTAGTAGGCTGGGAAATTTTGAGCTTATTTGGCCAAGAGGATTAGGAGATAATGGCCATTTTAGTGAACAAATTCAAAATTTGGTTCAAAATTTGATATTTTCTTAAAAATCCAGAAAAAATCTAGTAAATAGTACATGTTTCCAGTATTAATCTGGGAAATTTTCAGTTTATTTGTACAAAAGGATTAGGAGATAAGCGACTTTTTCTTCAAAAGAGCGTTCAATTTTCTCGGCTTGAACTTCGAGCCCACCCTCCAATTTTTTTTCTAGATTCACCACTGCTATATGGAATGCTATTATATTCATGCACTTTTGTAATGCCGCTATACAAAGAGGGACTTTATTTTTAGTATTTGGTATATGTAGCCAATTGGAAATATCAAATGAAAATGGAGATAATTTGATGTCAATGGTTGGTCCACAAAGTTCGGGAAGAACTCATATGATGGCTCGGTGTCTATGTCACCACTTCCACAAAAGTCCTCAAAACACCAATTCTGTCTTATCTTTTGTTCAGACATAGTACGACTGTGGTTAACTACACTGGGTAATGAAACTCTGCTTTTAGTCTATTGGGTAGTGAAGCTCTGCCTTTTTAGTCAATGAAATTCTGATTATTATTTTTCTGAAAAGGGGATAACCCCGTCTCTGCGTCAAAATACGAACACAGTCGTATATTATTCAAGAAACAAAATCAAGTAGCCAACCAAATTCGATCTAGAGAAGAGAAAACTCCAGGTCACTAGCCTCATCACAGTAGCTCCAATAGGCAACCACTAACAATATAAAAAGACGGAAACAAACAAACAAACCGCATGTACACCGATAGTGATGAGTCCCACCATAAGCCGGTCTCGAATTTTCATGCCACCACCGAGCTTCGATCCACCACCCTCAGCAAGGAGACGACGCAGGCACACATCAACATAGCCTAATCAAAGATCTCATCTTTCCACCGGAGAGTGCGTGCTCGTCATAGAAGTTGAATCTACCATCCTCCCTTGCTCGGCTACCAACACTTTGATAGCCGAATATCTCCAGAAGACAAAGACGTCCCATACTACCTCACCTCTAGTCACTACCGCACCACCTTCGATTCAGCAGCAACAAGCATGACTTATCGCCTCTATAGGAGCCATTGCGCATAGCACCTAACGGCAACAGACATGACTTGTCGCCTCTAGACGAGTCACCGTGTGTAGCACCTGGCGGTAATAGGCATGGCTTGGCGCATCCGCAAGAGTCGCCATGTGTAACACCTATCCAGTTATATCAAACATGATCTGGAGTTGGAGGGGTTGTCTCATACCATCACCGGCCTCGAAGAAGGCCATCACCATCTCCAGATATGACCATCGCGCCATCGATTCGTCGAAGAACTAAGGCTGCTGCCCCTATCCCCATACATATGTACCGTAATGGTTTCCTCCACGCCACATCACCCATACAAGGAAGCTGCACACCCCTACCACCGGGGCGTCACAACGAGTAGAAATCCATCTGCACGGGATCAGATGAACGCCACTCCGCCCTCACACAACGATCTCCTAGTCGAGGGTACACTGGCATGCGCAGTTTTTCCTCACGAGGTATTTAAGAACCCCATTGCCGCCAACACACGGCATCACCGGTTTGTGCCCTCACGTGGCGGCTAGGGTTTCTCTAGGTCCGCATGCAGGGGCGACATGGGAGTCTGTGCGGTTAGTGTATTTGGAGAACATGAGATTAGATCCACAACCCATGGTTAGTGTTGTTCTTCCGACATCGCTAGTTAACGGGTACCCCTTGCAAAGTTTACTCCCACCACCTCTTTCTAGTGACAAGTGGCTCAGTGCATGTGTGACACCTGTTACACCCTGCGATTTTTGTGTTTTTTTCGTTCATTCTTTATTTTTTAAAATGTTTTATCTCTTGAACCGTGCGTCGGAATCATGAAATGTTTCTGCATTTGCACTTCTCGCATCAAGATTTTTGAAACTAGATCCCATGTTAATAGGTTTGAACGAACTTGTTTGTCTTTTAAACGAAGATAGCATAAACTGAAAAAACCAGAAAAAAAAAACCTGAAACTCAAAAAGAAAACGGGAACTGGAAGCACCACTGTGCTTTTCACTTTTTCTACAATCACAACTGTGTTTTTTTTTTCACTTTTTGAGAAGTATAATTGTACATCCAGTGAAGCACAACCGTTCTTTTCACTTTCCGACAAGTATAGCCCGTGATAGCACACTGTGCTTTTTCATTTTTCAAAAACTCGTAAGTACTTCGTGCAACGGCGATATGGCGGACGAGCTCGCCTGCTCCTGTTATACGGACCAATAGCACAGCTTCTGGTTTGGAGCAGCATTTATGGTGGAAGGAAATGCTGGCGCGTATATGGCAGAGAAATAGTGCGCGTACAAAAATGGGCCCATATGACGGGGCAACCGAGTTAGTCATTGCCGTGATGGCCGGACCTGATAATGTTCGATTGGTACAGGATGGCGAGTGGCCGCAAAACGTGGGTGGATTGAAGCTTTTCGTCCAGGTAAGCGGTGGATCTAAGTGCATGCATGGCTGCTTAGATTCTTTTACCTGTTCGTACTCACGATTCTTTTTTCTGCTTGTCAACACTCAACAGGTGTTCCTCCTGAAATGGATGGACACTGAATATGCGAACGGGCCAAAATCACTCTTTTGACTTTGATTGATGAGTTTAGCATGAAATAATCCACATTTGAAAAAAAAAAACCATGATCTGACGTTTTTTGCTGCCATCTGCGACGGTTAGGTGGACGAGCTCTCCCGCGTTAGCTAATATAAGCCATCTGCATGCCCGTTGGTGGTAGCTTAAGGATATCTCCAACGGGCTTGGATACGGCAACCGGCCATTCAATCCTGTGCATCAACGTTTGATCATATCTGTCGTGGGATTGTCACTGCAGATGTCCTCTTGCAAGGACTTAGTCATGGAGCCATCGCAACCAGGAATCTTAAAGGGGTTAATCGGGACAAAGGACACGAGAGATTTATACTAGTTCGGCCCCTTACGGTGAAGGTAAGGCCTACGTCTAGTTGGGTTGGTATTGCTTGATGTTTCGATGACCAGGGAGCGAGATACGCTATGCCCGGTTCTCGATGAGTTGTTTCTTGTCCCTAAGCCGCCGGCGGGTCGTCCCCTTATATACACGGGTTGACGCCCTGCGGCCTACAGAATCCCTGCCGGCTTATAGACAATGTCCGGCTCGGTGACTAGTTAATTCTACCTTATGTTACAAGTCATGTCATCATGACGGTTTATCACTATGGGCCTTAAGCCGCCTGTGGGCCTTAGACCCTTTATTGAACCGCCATCTTCGTGCTTGGTCTTGGGCTTCTTTCTGATGAGTCTTATTTGCGTAACCCGGCCCCTCCTGGGCGGCTTACACAAATAGTTATATCCCAACATTAGGCCCCAGATTGATTTGAAACGGTTCATGTCAATCTTAAAATACCATAAGAAATAAACCATCAGCCTTCTGCCTGTGCAAAGGTTTTTAACCCGCCATGACGTCATCTTTACTTAAATTCATATCTTACTCCGCCATATCCTCCAACGGATCTTTGCTTTTACTGATCGTTCCGAAAACCGAGGCATCGGGGCCGCTGGATAATGATGTTTGGTCGCCTCGTTTCTCGCGTCGTCTCAGTTGGTCTTCCCTTATAAATAGGCACGACCTAGGTCTTCCATTCTCCCCCCTTTCGGTCATCCTCTTCCTCTTGCTGTGTCTCTGCCGCCCGAGCTCCACCGCCGCCGCCGTCGAGCTCTTCGTCTTCACCGACTCAGGCCGCTGCATCAACCCGAATCTGACCAGAAATCAACGGCGAACTTCCGCAGCCCGTCCACATCCGTAAGTTCCCTTCTTTTCCTTTCTTAGATCTGCATTGGAGCTTCTTCGAGTTTCGGTGTTCATCACCGCCCGCGGCGAACCCTTATGTTCTTCACCTTCGATGCCCTGTTCAGATCGTTGAATAATATAAAACTGCTGCAGTGACTGTTTTACGTTTATCTCGAACATAGACATATCTCTTTTTCTTTTGTTCATAGGCTTCCTTCGAGTGGATGAACTTCCCTGTACTGATTTTAGGTCAAGAAATTTTCCTTTTTAGAACGACCGTTTGATCCAAAACAATAACTGCAACTTGTGAAATCTGTTTGTTCCACACTTAGTCAAAAACTGCCTCTGTTGAATTTGTTTAATCATGGTAATCTATGTAACCGGTTTATGACAACACCGATTGTCAGCCTTGCTTGCTTCCGGCGACTTTAAGAAGATTTAACTGCCCTTGATACCTATAGCGGCTTAAATATCATTGCGTAGTTACCTATATGTCATTAGGCCCCATCTTAAGCCGCCATTTGAATAGACTTAAAAATACTTTCCTTCCGGGTTAAAATTGAACCGGAGCTTCTTATTTTGTCATAGGTTTCAATTTTCCTAATGGCTCCCAAGGCTCCCAAACCTCCGGTGACCTGCAACTGGGTCAAGTCCATCGTTACAGAAAGCACCTTGTCTGATTTTGTGAAATCCGGCCATCTGCCCAAGAAAGAGATCATGTCTTATCATGCTCCTAACCCGTCAGAGGAGAAGCCTCAACCCAAGGAGGGGGAGGTGATCGTGTTTACTGATCACATGAACCGGGGCTTCGCTCCACCCGGTTCAAAATTCTTCAGGGATGTTTTGCATTTCTTTGATCTCAGACCTCAAGACATCGGGCCCAATTCCGTGTCAAATATTTGCAACTTCCAAGTCTTCTCGAGGTGTACCTTGGAGAAGACCCAACTTACTTTTATTCAGAGAATTGTTTTACTTAAACCGGCAGAACGAACGCGCGAACGGGCCCAGTCTGGAACTTGGTGGCATCTCGATTCAGCGGCGGAGAGACTGCCTGTTTCCTTATGCTGAACTGCTGAGTCATCCAAAGGATTGGAATCAGACGTGGTTTTACTGCCAGGATACTTCTCCGGCTGAGGAAAATCCTCTGCCCGGCTTCCGTGCCTTGCACCTTGAATCCAACCACCCGCTGCCGGATAAACTGACTGTTGTTGAACGTCTGCCACTTGCTCCCACCATTAGCAAAATCAAAGCTCTTTTGGGAAATGGCTTAGATGGCATTGACCTGGTCCGAGTCTGGGTCGCTTGGCGAGTGATTCCGTTAAGCCGCCGCCCCGGCTTAATGTGCACCTACTCAGGCGAGAAAAATGACCCACTGCGTCATAGTCCCGACGACTTACCAGATGATGTGGTGGAGGCTACGACTCAGACGTTGTTGAAAGAGGGCACAGTGACTAGTAATGCCTTTGGCTTACTTCCTTTCTGCAAGAAGAACCCGACCCCTGCAGTAAGTCATCAACCTCAATAACTTACGTCTTACTGTGTTGTACCCTGCTTTTACTCATAACCCCTTATCATTTTTCACAGGCCGATGATAACTTCTGAAAGGTCAAGTATAACCATGAGGCGGCCAAACAAGCCAGAGCGGCAAAAAGAGCCGAAAGGAAAGCCGCCAAGACTGGAACTTCGAAGAAGAGGAAGCCAAGCGCTTCAGATATGTTTAAACTTGACGATACTGATGATGATGAAGAAGAGGTAACTTTTTGACTCCCTTGACTCTTTACCATCACCTTGCTAACATTAAATCTTTTCAGAAAGATACGGGGAACAGCCAAGCCGTCGAGGAAGAGGTAACTATAATCTCCTCCGACTCTGAGCCCCTGCCGCGTTAGAAAATTCGAAGAGTAACCCGGAAAGTAAGATTTTCACATCCTTTGGCTTACCAAGATCCTCAATTTCTTTTGAAGCAACGACAATTTGAAAGCCGGAGGCAGACCCGGACCAGCAAGGATGTAGAGCTCTCCTCCGGCTTACCTGACGTAACCAGGAAGCGTCAGACTGAGGTTATCTCCGATTTACGTTCTGCTTTTCCTTTGTCGGGTTTAATTCGTCAACCTCTCAATTCATCTGACTTCAATTATCAGGATACCTCTCCTTCCTCCAGCGAGTCTATGCAATCTAACATACCGGCCTTCAAAACTGCCCCTGGGTAATGTAATTTTGTTTATCTTATGCCTTACCTTACTCATGCTTTTGTACTCATCCTTTTGCCTTTATCCACAACGTGCAAGTGAAACCTAGTAAGAGGGAAAAAAAGAGTAAGCCGTCCCAAGACCCGGTCACGACTGAACCGGAGCTTGGCACGGCTGCTCCTGACAGTTCTACCCATCAGCCGCCGCCTGAACCAGCCTATGATATTCCAGCACCATCCTCTGATCCACCCGCCGAAGATACTCTCAACAGCTCTGATAACCCGGAAGCTCCTAGCCCGGCCAAGACAATTGATCCGGAAGTTGAGATTCTGAAGGCTCAGTTTGTTGAGCCGGGACAACCCACTGTCCTTGCCAAGTGCTCTGCCAAGGAGGAGTTTCTGGAACGCCAAAAGGCCAAGCTAGACATTGCTGACTATACTCATTTGAGCATTGGAGAGATAGTCTCTGGCTATATCAATCAAGTACATAGCAGCCGTGACCTGGAAATTGACATGGTGAAGCAAATACAGCAAAAATCCGAGGTATAACTTATGCTACTTTTCTTAATCATACTTACTGTATCATCCCCCAAGTCTATTGCTTATGAATAAATATGTTGTAGACTTAGAAAACTTCTTAGCACTGCTTTGTCTGGTTTAGAAAGAAGATATTTAACCCGGTTGTAACATGATACCTTGAACTTGCGATACACATTAGCCCCCAAGTGTCAAGTACCTTTGCTTGCAAAGTGCTTGGGACTTAATTTCCATGAACCGGCATTGTAAGTTTAAAATTCTTCAGCATACATTAGCCCCCAAGTGTCAAGTATCTTTGCTTGCAATGTAATTGGGACTTAACGTTGTCTTACCATGATTCTGACTATAACCTGGCACCAATGCAGGCCACCATAAATCAATTTGAGTCGGAGATTGCTGACCTGAAGAGCCGCCTGGCAGCTCAAGAACTTGAAATTCAAAAGGCCAACTCCAAATTTGAATTCAGCGTCTCTGAACAAGAGAAGTTGAAGAAGAATTTTGAGGCGGAGAAGAAATCTGGGCAGATGAGAAGGCCTCACTAGTGACCCGGGTCGAGACAGCAGAAACATCACTTGCAGAAGCAACAGCCGAGCTGTCCGACTTAAAGCGCCAGATATCTCAAATGGTCTCAGCAATCTTCGGTAAGTTACTATATGTAACCTCAGATACTGCAATCCTTCCTTTGACGACTATTTTAATTGTTATCTCCAGCTCACCTTATGTTTATGAAAGCAGGCCCCAGGAGCACAAACCTCAAGCAGAACATGTTGATCAAATTGAAAGCGGGTTACACTCTAGTGGAGCTAACTGTACACCGGGTCACAACGTGCTTTGGCCGTTGTGGCTTTATCAAATGACGTTCCCCATCTCCTGCAAGATGTGCTAAAGCGGCTTGTCGTGCTACCCCAGCGGGTTCAAGAGCTAAGACGGGCATCTGCCAGAGCCGGGGCTATAGCCGCATTGAGCCGGGCCAAGGCGTGGCTTCCAGAGTTAGACCCGGCAGACATTGCTCTTGGGTATCCCAGCTTGAAGGAAGACGACTCTTTATTCAACGAGGCAGACTTCACCGCCTGTGTGAAAGTCATATGTCCTGTGGATACTCTTATTGGGAACGAAACTGACCTTACCAAGTATCAGCCGGGCTATGACAGTGAGAACCGGACAATCCCAACACCTCACTATAATGAAGTCAACCTGATCCCTCCAACTCGTAAGCATACCTTTGCCCCTAAAGTCGACCCAACCGGTTTAATAGATGATGAAGCTGAGTTTGAAGCCTTGAGTGGCATTGACTGGGCCTCGTCAACATTCCAGGACAGGGCAGCCGACGGAGAGGCGGAGAAGGATAACCCGGAATCTTCAAGCCAACCAAAGGAGGGAACCGCCAGGCGTCATATGTTTATGTTTTTGTGAAAACAATGCTTCATTATTCAGACTCGGGGAGTCTTGTAATAGGGTAGAAAAAACATCTCGACTTTTTCCATGCCTTCACGCATGTTTATGGCGCTCAATACTTTCTTAAGCCGCCATCGCAATATCCCTCCAGCTTATATTGATCTTCTATTTCCGTTAAACAAAAAATTGCTTCCCTTGTCCTGTGATCCTTTTGGTAATCTCGCCGGCTTATATGACCCCACTCATGCGGGTAAATTTAACTCCTGAAAGTTGGAATTCACCTGGCACTTAACAACCTGGGGTGATCAATATTAAGCCGGAAGAACAAAAACCATCTCATAGTGCTTTCAAGAAGATCTCAAGATAGTCAAGTAATCATGCTTATGAAGTATAATAGACAATAAACAATATTCAAAGGCTTCTGATTCGAATACGACCAGTAAACCGTTCCAAAGGGGTTAAGCTAAGATTCGGATAGGATCATATAGCCCCCAGTGGCTTTGGCGATGTCGATCAAGTGGGTATCGACAGCTATGTTCTCTTTGGTTCAATATGACCTATGTTTGAACAGAAGCCCCAAGTGACCATAAGAGTTGTTTAATGACGCTGATTCAATACGATCCACGCCGGACCCAAAGGGTTAAGCTATGATTCAAATATGATCAAGAAGCCCCCAAGTGGGTTTGGCAAGATGCCGATCAGCTTAGTATCGACAGCTATGTTCTCTTTCATTCGAATCGACCTATGTTTGAACAGAAGCCCCAAGTGATCATGGCTAGATTCAGATATGATCATAAGCCGGACCAAAGGGAAAGCCGGATTCAGATATGATCCGCTCCCTGTTGGTTGTTTCCACCACCTGATAAAGAAGACATATAAACCTTTGAGGGTGAAAAGGACAGAGGTCCAGCTTTATTGCTTTATATAATATATACATCTTGAAAATATATACATCTTGAGAGCCGGTGGATCAAGTATAATAAGGCGGAAGATGAGTGATATTCCACGGCCGGCGGGTCTCCTCCTCCGACTTACGTGAGTCTTTGTGCTCTCGAACATCGATGAGGTAGTATGACCCGTTGTTCAGATTCTTGCTGACCACAAAGGGTCCTTCCCAAGGAGGGGACAGCTTGTGCATATCAGACTGATCCTGGATGAGCCGGAGCACTAAGTCGCCTTCCTGAAAGGTTCTGCTTCTAACCCGGCGGCTGTGATAGCGGCGCAGGTGTTGCTGGTAAATTGCCGAGTGGGCTATTGCCAAGTCTCGCTCCTCATCCAATAAATCAAATGCATCCTGACGAGCTTTTTCGTTATCAGCCTCGACGTAAGCCGCCACGCGGGGTGAGTCATGCCAGATGTCACTTGGCAGAACCGCCTCTGCTCCGTACACCATGAATAAAGGTGTGTAACCCATAGATCTGTTAGGCGTAGTATTGATACTCCAAAGCACAGAGGGTAACTCCTCCACCCAACAACCCGGCGTCCGCTGTAAGGGGACCAAGAGCCGGGTTTAATACCTTCAAGATCTCCCGATTAGCTCTTTCTCTTGACCATTGGATTGAGGATGAGCAACAGCCGAAACATCAAGCTGGATATGTTCTCGTTGACAGAACTCTTCCATGGCACCCTTGGAGAGATTAGTGCCATTATCAGTTATAATGCTGTGTGGAAAACCAAAACGAAAAATCACCTTTTTCATGAACTGAACCTCCATGGCTACATCACACTTACTGACTGGCTCTGCCTCAACCCACTTTGTGAATTTATCCACTACCACCAGGAGGTGTGTCTTTTTATCTTTAGACCTCTTGAAAGGTCCAACCATGTCAAGCCCCCAGACTGCGAACGGCCAAGTAATTGGAATCATCCTCAATTCTTGAGCCGGCACATGAGCTCGTGGTGAGAATTTCTGACATCCGTCACATTTACTGACCAGATCCTCCGCATCAGCATGAGCCGTTAGCCAATAAAAACCATGACGGAAAGCCTTGGCCACAAGAGATTTTGAACCGGCGTGATGACCACAATCCCCTTCATGGATCTCACGAAGTATCTCCTGACCCTCCGCAGGCGATACACAACGTTGAAAAGCTCCAGTGAGACTGCGATGATGTAACTCACCATGAACAATTATCATGGATTTGGACCGCCGGATGATTTGTCTTGCCAAGGTTTCATCTTCAGGCAACTCTCCCAGGGTCATGTAAGCCAGATATGGCACTGTCCAATCCGGGGTAACACGAAGAGCTGCTACCAGCTGTGCCTCCGGGTCTGGCACTGCTAGGTCCTCCTCTGTGGGTACCTTGACAGAAGGATTATGCAAAACATCAAGAAAGGTGTTACCGGCTTTCGCTGAGATCCCAGCCGGCTTAAAGTGTCAGCCGCCTCGTTCTTCCTTCGATCAATGTGCTCCACTTGATAACCTTTGAAGTGCCCAGCCACATCATCAACTTCACGACGGTAAGCCGCCATTAAGGGATCCTTAGAGTCCCACTTGCCTGATACCTGTTGAGCCACAAGATCTGAGTCACCCAAACATCTTACCCGACTCAAATTCATCTCTTTGGCCATCCTGAGACCATGGAGTAAGGCCTCATACGCAGCTGCATTTTTAGTACAAGGAAACATAAGCCGGAGTACATAACAAAATTTGTCACCTTAGGGGGAAGTTAAAACGACTCCAGCCCCCGAGCCTTCCAACTGCCTGGACCCATCAAAGTGAATAGTCCAATATGTGTTATCTGGCTTCTCCTCAGGTGCCTGTAACTCTGTCCAATCATTGATAAAGTCCACCAAGGCTTGAGACTTAATAGCGGTACGTGGCATGTACTTTAAACCATGAGGCCCAAGCTCAATGGCCCACTTGGCGACTCGTCCTGTGGCTTCCCTCTTCTGGATGATGTCTCCCAAGGGGGCAGAACTTACCACAGTTATAGGATGACCTTGGAAGTACTGCTTCAGCTTCCGCCTTGCCATAAACACTCCGTAAACAAGTTTCTGCCAATGCGGATATCTTTGCTTAGACTCAATGAGCACCTCACTGATATAATAAACCAGCCGTTGAACTGGATGCTCCTTGCCAGCCTCCTTACGCTCCACCATGATGGCAATACTGACAGCTCGTGAGTTAGCAGCCACATATAACAGCAACGGCTCTTTATCAATGGGAGCCGCAAGGACCGGCGGCTCAGACAATTGTGTCTTTAAATCTTCAAAGGCAGTATTAGCAGCATCACCCCAGACAAAAGTGTCCATTTTCTGCATCATCTGATACAGCGGTAGGGCCTTCTCATCTAACCAGCTTATGAACCGGCTTAAAGCAGCAACACGACCCGCTAGTCGCTGAACATCATTGATGCACGCCGGTTTAGCCAAAGAGGTAATTGCCTTGAACTTCTCCGGATTAGCTTCAATGCATCTGTTTGAGACCAGGAAACCCAAGAGCTTGCCTGCAGGTACACCAAATACACACTTTGCCGGGTTAAGCATCATCTTATAAACCCGGAGATTATTAAAGGTCTCTTTGAAATCAGATATCAAGGTTTCCTTCTCTCTGGACTTCACCACGATGTCATCCACATAAGCGTGAACATTGCACCCAATTTGATCGTGGAGACAGTTCTGTACACATCGCTGATAAGTCGCCTGAGCACTCTTGAGCCCAAATGGCATAGATACATAGCAGAAGGCTCCAAACGGAGTGATGAACGCCGTCTTCTCCTGGTCCTTAACTGCCATTTTGATCTGATGACAACCAGAGTAAGCATCCAAAAAGCTCAAACGCTCGCAACCCGCCGTAGCATCAATGATTTGATCAATACGGGGGAGAGCAAAGGGATCAGCCAGACAAGCCTTATTTAAGTCCGTGTAATCCACACACATCCGCCATGTGCCGTTCTTCTTGAGCACGAGCACCGGGTTAGCCAACCACTCTGAGTGAAAAACTTCAACAATAAACCTAGCCGCTAAGAGCCGGGCGATTTCCTCTCCAATGGCTTTCCGTCTCTTTTCGTTGAAACCGTCGAAGAAACTGCCTGACCGGCTTATACTTCAGATCAATATTGAGAGTGTGCTCAGGGAGTTCTCTCGGTACACCCGGCATGTCAGAAGGTTTCCATGCGAAGATGTCCCGGTTCTCACGGATGAACTCGATGAGCGCGCTTTCCTATTTAGGATCCAAATTGGCACCGACATCGAATCGCTTAGACGAATCGCCCGGAGTGAAATCAACAAGCTTGGTTTCAGCAGTCGACTTAAACTTCATCACCGGGTCATGCTCGGTGGTTGGCCTCTTTAGAGAGGTCATATCTGCCGGGTCAACATTGTCTTGATAAAACTTCAGCTCCTCTGCTGCACAAACAGGCTCAGCATAAGCCGCGTCACCCTCCTCACATTCCAGGGCTACCTTTCGACTTCCATGCACGGTGATGGTGCCCTTGTGACCCGGCATCTTAAGCTGCAGATAAACATAACACGGCCGCGCCATGAACTTGGCATAAGCCGACCGATCAAATAGAGCATGATATGGACTCTTGATTTTAACCACCTCAAAAGTTAATTTCTCAGCTCTAGAATCATACTCATCTCCAAAGGCCACTTCCAGTTCAATCTTGCCAACTGGGTAAGCCGACTTACCAGGCACCACCCCATGAAAAACAGTGTTGGACGTTTTCAAATCCTTATCAGTCAATCCCATGCATCGAAAGGTCTCATAATAAAGGATATTGATGCTGCTACCTCTGTCCATGAGTACTTTAGTGAATTTATATCCACCAACCTGAGGTGCTACCACCAGGGCTAGCTGACCCGGATTATCAACCCGGAGGGGGTGATCTTCCCTGCTCCATACAATGGGCTGTTCTGACCACCTCAAATAACGGGGGACCGCCGGCTCAACAGAATTCACATCCCTCTTATGAACCTTCTGGTCACGTTTGCACAAGTTAGTGGTGAACACGTGATACTGCCCACTATTCAGCTGCTTCGGGTGGCTTTGATAACCCGACTGCTGCTGTTGTTGTCCCCCCTAACCAGACTGTTGTCGATTATAACCGCCTTGATGTCCCTGAAAGCCGTAACTTGAACCGCCCCCCGGGCCATGAAAGCCGCCGGTTCCTGAGCCGCCGCCCGACCCGTGATTGCCATCAAACGTGTTGGGATTCTTAAAAGCCTTCATGATCGCGCAATCTTTCCATAAGTGGGTGGCGGGTCGTTCCCAGGTGCCGTGTCTTGGGCAAGGCTCATTGAGTAACTGCTCAAGAGATGGGCCTGATCCGCTGCATCGAGGGGCGGTTTGCCCTTACGCTCGATTGTTGCCCTGCATTGGCGCTGGCTACAAACTCCGGGTTACCCTCAGCCTTACGCTTATTACCTCCTTGATTCATCGGGTTATGCTGTCACCCTTTCCATTGCCGTTATTCTTTCCTTCCTGTCTTTTCCTCATCGACGCGGGATCCTTGGTACTATCGAAATCGGCGATTTGAATAAAGCTGCCATCAGCGCACCCATATCATTGCAATCACGCTTAAGGCGCCCAGTTTGTCTCAGCGGCTCAAAGCGCAGCTCTTCTCCAACATGAGGATCGCAGAGCTGGCATCCATCTTGTCGATTTAATGTATTATCTCCTTGACCCGGCGTACCCAATGAGTCGTGGATTCACCCTCCTCCTGCTTACAATTTGTCAAGTTCAAAATCGACATAGATTGCTTGCAAGTGTCTTTGAAGTTCTGGATTAAACGAGCCTTTAGCTCTGCTCATGAACTAATGGAATTGGGTGGCAAGCCCTTTAACCAAGACCGGGCCGTTCCATCTAACATCATGGTGAAGTACTTAGCCATCGCTGCACCGCTGACCTCCAACAGCTCCATGGCCATCTCATAACTTTCTATCCATGCTCCGGGCTGTAAGTCGGCCATGTAATTCGGCACCTTCCAAGGTCCCTTGAAGTCCTTGGGTAAACGTACATGTTGGGGAACGTTGCAGAAAATTAAAATTTTTCCTACGGTTTCACCAAGATCCATCTATGAGTTCATCTAAGCAACGAGTCATGGGAGATGCATCTACATACCACTTTGTAGATCGCGAGCGAAGCGCTCAAAAGAACGGGGTTGAGGTAGTTGTACACGCCGTGATCCAATCACCGGAGATCCTAGCGCCGAACGGACGGCACCTCCGCGCTCAACACACGACGGTCAGCGTGGCGCCTCCTCCTTCTTGATCCAGCAAGGGGAAGGAGAGGTTGATGAAGATCCAGCAGCACGACGGCATGGTGGTGGATGCAGCAGGATCCGTAGGGCTTCGCCAAGCCCAAGGGAGGAGGAGGTGTAGCAAGGGGAAGGAGGTGCCAAGATGCGCGCCTTGCTGCCCTTCTTCCCTCCACTATATATAGGGGCTAGGGGGCGATGCCCCTTGGAGATCCCATCTAGATGGGGGGGCGGCGGCCCCCGGGGCAACGGCCCCCTTAGGGTTTCCAACCAGGGGGGCGCATGCCCCCTTGGAGATCCCATCTAGATGGGGGGGGGGGGGGCGGCGGCCCCCGGGGCAACGGCCCCCTTAGGGTTTCCAACCAGGGGGGGCGCATGCCCCCTCGGGGGGCAACGGTCCCCTAGGGTTTCCAACCCTAGGCGCCTTGGGCCCTTGGGTGGGGCGCACTAGCCCACCAGGGGCTGGTTCCCACGCCACTTCAGCCCATGGGGCCCTCCGGGATAGGTGTGTTGGGTAACGTAGTAATTTCAAAAAATTTCCTACGATCACGCAAGACCATGGTGATGGCATAGCAACGAGAGGGAGAGTGTCCGCCCACGCACCCTCCTAGACCGAAAGCGAAGCGCTATATCAACGCTGTTGATGTAGTCGACGCCTTCACGATCCGACCGATCCAAGCACCGCACTCCGGCACCTCCGAGTTCTTAGCACACGCTCAGCTCGATGACGATCCCCGGCTCCGATCCAGCAAAGCGTCGGGGAGGAGTTCCACAAGACGACGGCGTGGTGGACGATCTTGATGTTCTACCGTCGCGAGGGCTTCGCTTAAAGTACCGCAACAATATGACCGAGGTGGAATATGGTGGAGGGGGCACCGCCACGGCTAAGGAACGATCACGAAGATCAACTTGTGTGTTCTAGGGTGCCCCCCCCCTGTGATATAAAGGAGCAAGGGGAGGGCGGCCAGCCCTTGGGGCGCACTAAGGGAGGGGAGTCCTCCTCCTAGTAGGAGTAGGACTCCCTTTCCTAGTCCTACTAGGAAGAGGGAAGGGGAAGGAAAGAGGGAGAGGGAGAGGGAAGGGGCTGCGCCCCCCCCTAGTCCAATTCGACTCCCCATGGAGGGGGGCGCGCCACCTCCTGGTGCAGCCCTCTCTCCCCTCTTGGCCCAATAAGGCCCATAACTTCCCGGGGTTCCGTAACCCTCCGGCACTCCGTTTTTCTCCGAAACTTCCGAACCTTTCCGTGTCCGAATATAACCATCCAATATATCAATATTTATGTCTCGACCATTTCGAGACTCCTCGTCATGTCCGTGATCACATCCGGGACTCAACTCCTTCGTACATCAAAATACATAAACTCATAATATAACCGCTATTGAAACCTTAAGCGTGCGGACCCTACGGTTCGAGAACTATGTAGACATGACCTAGAACCATTCTCGGTCAATAACCAATAGCGGAACCTGGATGCCCATATTGGTTCCTACATATTCTACTGAAGATCTTTATCGGTCAAACCGCATAACAACATACGTTGTTCCCTTTGTCATCGGTATGTTACTTACCCGAGATTCGATCGTCGGTATCCAATACCTAGTTTAATCTCGCTATCGGAAAGTCTCTTTACTCGCTCCGTAATACATCATCTCACAACTAACTCATTAGTTGTAATGCTTGCAAGGCTTATGTGATGTGTATTACCGAGAAGGCCTAGAGATACCTCTCCGACAATCGGAGTGACAAATCCTAATCTTGATTCATGCCAACTCAACATATACTTTCGGAGACACTTGTAGAGTACCTTTATAATCACCCAGATTACGCCAGACGCTTGGTAGCACACAAAGTGTTCCTCCGTAAACGGAGTTGCATAATCTCATAGTTGCAGGAACTTTGTATAAGTCATGAAGATAGCATAAGCAACATACTAAACGATCAAGTGCTAAGCTAATGAAATGGGTCATGTCAATCACATCATTCTCCTAATGATGTGATCCCATTAATCAAATGACAACACATGTCTATGGTTAGGAAACATAACCATCTTCGATTAATGAGCTAGTCCAGTAGAGGCATACTAGTGACTATCTGTTTGTCTATGTATTCACACATGTATTATGTTTCCGGTTAATACAATTCTAGCATGAATAATAAACATTTATCATGATTTAAGGAAATAAATAATAACTTTATTATTGCCTCTAGGGCATATTTCCTTCAGTCTCCCACTTGCACTAGAGTCAATAATCTAGTTCACATCGCCATGTGATTTAAAATCAATAGTTCACATCTATATGTGGTTAACACCCATAGTTCACATCGACATGTGACCAACACCCAAAGGGTTTACTAGAGTCAGTAATCTAGTTCACATCGCTATGTGATTAACACCCAAAGAGTACTAAGGTGTGATCATGTTTTGCTTGTGAGATTATTTTAGTCAACGGGCCTGTCACATTCAGAGCCGTAAGTATTTTGCAAATTTCTATGTCTACAATGCTCTGCATGGAGCTACTCTAGCTAATTGCTCCCACTTTCAATATGTATCCAGATTGAGACTCAGAGTCATCTAGATTAGTGTTAAAACTTGCATCGACGTAACCCTTTACGACGAACCTTTTTTCACTTCCATAATCGAGAAACATATCCTTATTCTACTAAGGATAATTTTGACCGTTGTCCATTGATCTACTCCTAGATCACTATTGCACTCCTTGCCAAGCTTAGTGGTAGGGTATGCAATAGATCTGTACACAAGATGACATACTTTATAGAACCTATGGCTGATGCATAGGAATGACTTTCATTCTTTTCTATCTTCTGCCGTGGTCGGGTTTTGAGTCTTACTCAATCTCGCACCTTGTAACACAGGCAAGAACTCTTTCTTTGACTGTTGCATTTTGAACTACTTCAAAATCTTGTCAAGGTATGTATTCATTGAAAAACTTATCAAGCGTCTTGATCTATCTCTATAGATCTTGATGCTCAATATGTAAGCAGCTTCACCGAGGTTCTTCTTTGAAAAACTCCTTTCAAATACTCCTTTATGCTTTGCAGAATAATTCTACATTATTTCCGATCAACAATATGTCATTCACATATACTTGTCAGAAATGTTGTAGTGCTCCCACTCACTTTCTTGTAAATACAGGCTTCTCCAAAAGTCTGTATAAAACCATATGCTTTGATCAACTCATCAAAGCGTATATTCCAACTCCAAGATGCTTGCACCAGTCCTTTGATGGATCGTTGGAGCTTGCACATTTTGTTAGCTCCTTTAGGATTGACAAAAACTTCTGGTTGCATCATATACAACTCTTCTTTAATAAATCCATTAAAGAATGTAGTTTTGACATCCATTTGCCAGATTTCATAAAATGTGGCAATTGCTAACACGATTCGGACAGACTTAAGCATCGTTACGAGTGAGAAAATCTCATCGTATTCAACATATTGAACTTGTCGAAAACCTTTTGCAACAAGTCGAGCTTTGTAGATAGTAACACTACTATCGTTGTCCGCCTTCCTCTTGAAGATCCATTTATTTAACATGGCTTGCTGATCATCGAGCAAGTCAATCAAAGTCCATACTTTGTTCTCATACATGGATCCTATCTCAGATTTCATGGCCTCAAGCCATTTCATGAATCTGGGCTCATCATCGCTTCCTCATAGTCCGTAGGTTCATCATGGTCTAGTAACATGACTTCCGAATATGATTACCGTACCACTGTGCGGATTTTACTCGAAGACCTACGAGGTTTGGCAGCAACTTGATCTGAAGTTTTATGATCATCATCATTAACTTCCTCACTAATTGGTGTAGGAATCATCGAACTGATTTCTGTGATGAACTAATTTCCAATAAGGGAGAAGGTACAATTACCTCATCAAGTTCTACTTTCCTCCCACTCACTTCTTTCGAGAGAAACTTCTTCTCTAGAAAGGATCCATCTTAGCAACGGAAAACTTGCCTTCGGATCTGTGATAGAAGGTGTACCCAATAGTCACCTTTGGGTATTCTATGAAGACGCATTCTCCGATTTGGGTTCGAGCTTATCGGTGAAAACTTTTCACATAAGCATCACAACTCCAAACTTTAAGAAACGACAGCTTAGGTTTATCGTTAAACCATAGTTCATACGGTGTCGCCTCAACGGATTTAGATGGTGCCCTATTAAACGTGAATGCAGCTGTCTCTAATGCATAACCCCAAAACGATAGTGGTAAATCGGTAAGAGACATCATTGATCGCACCATATCAAAATAAAGTACGGTTACTGACGCTCGGACACACCATAACGTTGTGGTGTTCCGTGGCGTGAGCTATGAAACTATTCCACTTTGTTTTAATTAAAGACCAAACTCAGAACTCAAATATTCATCTCCACGATCAGATCGCAGAAACTTTATTTTCTTGTTACGATGATTTTCTACTTCACTCTGAAATTCTTTGAACTTTTCAACTATTTCAGACTTATGTTTCATCAAGAAGATATACGCATATCTGCTCAAATCATCTGTGAAGGTCAGAAAATAATGATACTTGCCACGAGCATCAACACTCATTGAATCGCATACATCGGTATGTATTATTTCCAATAAGTCAGTAGCTTGTTCCATTGTTCCGGAGAACGGAGTTTTAGTCATCTTGCCCAAAAGGCACGGTTCGCAAGTATCAAATGATTCATAATCAAGTGATTCCAAAAGTCCATCAGCATGGATTTTTTTCATGCGCTTTACACCAATATGACCTAAACGGCAGTGCCACAAATAAGTTGCACTATCATTATTAACTCTGCATCTTTTGGTTTCAATATTATGAATATGTGTATTACTATGATCGAGATCCAATGAACCATTTTCATTGGGTGTGTAACCATATAAGGTTTTATTCATGTAAACAGAACAACAATTTATTCTCTTACTTAAATGAATAACCGTATTGCAATAAACATGATCAAATCATATTTATGCTCAACACCAAATAACACTTATTTAGGTTCCACACTAATCCCGAAAGTATAGGGAGTGTGCGATGATGATCATATCAATCTTGGAACTACTTCCAACACTCATCGTCACTTCCCCTTCAACTAGTTTCTTTTCATTCTGCAACTCCCGTTTCAAGTTACTACTCTTAGCAACTGAACCAGTATCAAATACCGAGGGGTTGCTACGAACACTAGTAAAATACACATCAATAATCTGTATATCAAATATACCTTTGTTCACTTTGCCATCCTTCTTATCCGCCAAATACTTGGGGTAGTTCCGCTCCTAGTGACCAGTTCCATTGCAGCAAAAGCACTTAGTCTCAGGCTTAGGTCCAGACTTGGGCTTCTTCACTCGAGCAGCAACTTGCTTGCCGCTCTTCTTGAAGTTCCCTTCTTCCCTTTGCCCTTTCCTTGAGACTAGTGGTCTTGTCAATCATCAACACTTGATGCTCTTTCTTGACTTCTACCTTCGTCGATTTCAACATCACGAAGAGCTCGGGAATCGTTTTCGTCATCCCTTGCATACTATAGTTCATCACGAAGTTCTAGTAACTTAGTGATGGTGACTAGAGAATTCTGTCAATCACTATCTTATCTGGAAGATTAACTCCCACTTGATTCAAGCGATTGAAGTACCCGCATAATCTGAGCACATGCTCACTAGTTGAGCGATTCTCCTCCATCTTTTAGCTATAGAACTTGTTGGAGACTTCATATCTCTCAACTCGGTATTTGCTTGAAATATTAACTTCAACTCCTGGAACATCTCATATGGTCCATGACGCTCAAAACGCCTTTGAAGTCCCGATTCTAAGCCTTTAAGCATGGTGCACTAAACTATCAAGTAGTCATCATATTGAGCTAGCCAAACGCTCATAACGTCAAGATCTGCTCCTGCAATAGGTTTGTCACCTAGCGGTGCATTAAGGACATAATTTTTCTGGCAGCAATGAGGATAAACCTCAGATCACGGACCCAATCCACAATATTGCTACTAACATTTTCAATACAATTTTCTAGGAACACATATGAAAACATAGGGAAGCAACAACGCGAGCTATTGATCTACAACATAATTTGCAAAATACTACCAGACTAAGTTCATGATAAATTAAAGTTCAATTAATCATATTACTTTAGAACTCCCACTTAGATAGACATCCTCTAATCTTCTAAGTGATCACGTGATCCAAATCAACTAAACCATAACCGATCATCACGTGAGATGGAGTAGTTTTCAATGGTGAACATCTTATGTTGATCATATCTACTATATGATTCACGCCGACCTTTCGGTCTCCGTGTTCCGAGGCCATATCTGCATATGCTAGGCTCGTCAAGTATAACCTGAGTATTCGCGTGTGCAAAACTGGCTTGCACCCGTTGTAGATGGACGAGAGCTTATCACACCCGATCATCACGTGGTGTCCGGGCACGACGAACTTTGGCAACGGTGCATACTCAGGAGAACACTACTTGATAATTTTAGTGAGAGATCATCTTATAATGCTACAGTCAATCAAAGCAAGATAAGATGCATAAAGGATAAACATCACATGCAATCAATATAAGTGATATGATATGGCCATCATCATCTTGTGCTTGTGATCTCCATCTCAAGCACCGCCATGATCACCATCGCCACCGCGCGACACCTTGATCTCCATCGTAGCATCGTTGTCGATCGCCAACTATTGCTTCTACGACTATCGCTAACGCTTAGTGATAAAGTAAAGCAATTACATGGCGCTTGCATTTCATACAATAAAGCGACAACCATATGGCTCCTGCCAGCTGCCGATAACTCGGTTACAAAACATGATCATCTCATACAATAAAATATAGCATCACGCCTTGACCATATCACATCACAACATGCCCTGCAAAACAAGTTAGACGTCCTCTACTTTGTTGTTGCAAGTTTTACGTGGCTGCTACGGGCTGAGCAAGAACCGTTCTTACCTCGCATCAAAACCACAACGATATTTCGTCAAATAGACTCGTTTTAACCTTCTCAAGGACCGGCGTAGCCACACTCAGTTCAACTAAAGTGAGAGAGACAGACACCCGCCAGTCACCTTTAAGCAACGAGTGCTCACAGCGGTGAAACCAGTCTCGCGTAAGCGTCGCTGTAATGTCGGTCCGGGCCGCTTCATCTCACAATACCGCTGAACCAAAGTATGACATGCTGGTAGGTAGTATGACTTGTATCGCCCACAACTCACTTGTGTTCTACTCGTGCATATGACATCAACGCATAAAACCTGGCTCGGATGCCATCTGTTGGGTAACGAGTAATTTCAAAAATTTCCTACGATCACGCAAGACCATGGTGATGGCATAGCAACGAGAGGGAGAGTGTCCGCCCACGCACTGTCGTGGACCGAAAGCGAAGCGTTATATCAACGCTGTTGATGTAGTCGACGCCTTCACGATCCGACCGATCCAAGCACCGCTATCCGGCACCTCCGAGTTCTTAGCACACGCTCAGCTCGATGACGATCCCGGGCTCCGATCCAGCAAAGCGTCGGGAGGAGTTCCACAAGACGACGGCAGGGTGGCGATCTTGATGTTCTACCGTCGCAGGGCTTCGCCTAAGCACCGCAACAATATGACCGAGGTGGAATATGGTGGAGGGGGCACCGCCTGCGGCTAAGGAACGATCACGAAGATCAACTTGTGTGTTCTAGGGTGCCCCCTGCCCCGTATATAAAGGAGCAAGGGGAGGGCTGCCAGCCCTTGGGCGCACTAAGGGAGGGGGAGTCCTCCTCCTAGTAGGAGTAGGACTCCCTTTCCTAGTCCTACTAGGAAGAGGGAAGGGGAAGGAAAGAGAGAGAGAGAGGGAGAGGGGGGCTGCGCCCCCTAGTCCAATTCGACTCCCCATGGAGGGGGCGCGCCACCTCCTGGTGCAGCCCTCTCTCCCCTCTTGGCCCAATAAGGCCCATAACTTCCCGGGGGTTCCGTAACCCCTCCGGCACTCCGGTTTTCTCCGAAACTTCCGAACCTTTCCGTGTCCGAATATAACCATCCAATATATCAATCTTTATGTCTCGACCATTTCGAGACTCCTCGTCATGTCCGTGATCACATCCGGGACTCCGACTCCTTCGGTACATCAAAATACATAAACTCATAATATAACCGCTATTGAAACCTTAAGCGTGCGGACCCTACGGTTCGAGAACTATGTAGACATGACCTAGAACCATTCTCGGTCAATAACCAATAGCGGAACCTGGATGCCCATATTGGTTCCTACATATTCTACTGAAGATCTTTATCGGTCAAACCGCATAACAACATACGTTGTTCCTTTGTCATCGGTATGTTACTTACCCGAGATTCGATCGTCGGTATCCAATACCTAGTTTAATCTCGTTACGGAAAGTCTCTTTACTCGTTCTGTAATACATCATCTCACAACTAACTCATTAGTTGTAATGCTTGCAAGGCTTATGTGATGTGTATTACCGAGAAGGCCTAGAGATACCTCTCCGACAATCGGAGTGACAAATCCTAATCTTGATTCATGCCAACTCAACATATACTTTCGGAGACACTTGTAGAGTACCTTTATAATCACCCAGTTACGTTGTGACGTTTGGTAGCACACAAAGTGTTCCTCTGGTAAACGGGAGTTGCATAATCTCATAGTTGCAGGAACTTTGTATAAGTCATGAAGATAGCATAAGCAACATACTAAACGATCAAGTGCTAAGCTAATGAAATGGGTCATGTCAATCACATCATTCTCCTAATGATGTGATCCCATTAATCAAATGACAACACATGTCTATGGTTAGGAAACATAACCATCTTCGATTAATGAGCTAGTCCAGTAGAGGCATACTAGTGACTATCTGTTTGTCTATGTATTCACACATGTATTATGTTTCCGGTTAATACAATTCTAGCATGAATAATAAACATTTATCATGATTTAAGGAAATAAATAATAACTTTATTATTGCCTCTAGGGCATATTTCCTTCAAGGTGGCCCGACCCGGTGGACCCCCGGGACCCTTCCGGTGGTCCCAGACAATAATACCGTGACCCCAAAACTTTCCCGGTGGCCGAAACTGGACTTGCTATATATAAATCTTTACCTCCGGACCATTCCGAACTCCTCGTGACGTCCGGGATCTCATCCGGACTCAACAACTTTCGGGTTACTGCATACTAATATCTCTACAACCCTAGCGCCACCGAACCTTATGTGTAGACCCTACGGGTTCGGAAATATCTTGACATGACCGAGATGCCTCTCCGGTCAATAACCAACAGCGGATCTGGATACTCATGTTGGCTCCTACATACTCTCGATGATCTCATCGGATGAACCACGATGTCGAGGATTCAATCAAACCCGTATACAATTCCTTTGTCAATCGGTATGCGTTACTTGCCCGAGACTCGATCGTCGGTATCCCAATACCTTGTTCAGTCTCGTTACGGCAAGTCACTTTACTCGCATCGTAATGCATGATCCCGTGACTAACCACTTAGTCACTTTGAGCTCATTATGATGATGCATTACCGAGTGGGCCAGAGATACCTCTCCGTCATACGGAGTGACAAATCCAGCCTCGATCCGTGTCAACCCGACAGACACTTTCGGAGATACCTGTAGTGCACCTTTATAGTCACCCGATTACGCCAGTGACGCTTTGGTACACCCAAAGCACTCTTACGGTATCCGGGAGTTACACGATCTCATGGTCTAAGGAAGAGATACTTGACATTGGAAAAGCTCTAGCAAAACAAACTACACGATCTTGTGCTATGCTTAGGATTGGGTCTTGTCCATCACATCATTCTCCTAATGATGTGATCCCGTTGTCAATGACATCCAATGTCCATAGTCAGGAAACCATGACTATCTGTTGACCAACGAGCTAGTCAACTAGAGGCTCACTAGGGACATGTTATGGTCTATGTATTCACACGTGTATCACGATTTCCGGATAATACAGTTATAGCATGAATAAAAGACAATCATCATGAACAAAGAAATATAATAATAACACTTTAATTATTGCCTCTAGGGCATATTTCCAACAGTCTCCCACTTGCACTAGAGTCAATAATCTAGTTACATTGTGATGAATCGAACACCCATAGATTTCTGGTGTTGATCATGTTTTGCTCGCGAGAGAGGTTTAGTCAACGGATCTGCGACATTCAGATCCGTATGTACTTTGCAAATTTCTATGTCTCCATCCTGAACGTTTTCACGGATGGAGTTGAAGCGACGCTTGATGTGCCTGGTCTTCTTGTGAAACCTGGGCTCCTTGGCAAGTGCAATAGCTCCAGTGTTGTCACAGAAGAGTTTGATCGGCCCGACGCATTGGGTATGACTCCTAGGTCGGTGATGAACTCCTTCACCCAAATTGCTTCATGCGCTGCCTCCGAGGCTGCCATGTACTCCGCTTCACATGTAGATCCCGCCACGATGCTCTGCTTGCAGCTGCACCAGCTTACTGCTCCACCATTCAACATATACACGTATCCGGTTTGTGACTTAGAGTCATCAGATCTGTGTCGAAGCTAAGCGCCGACGTAACCCGCTACGACGAGCTCTTCGTCACCTCCATAAACGAGAAACATGTCCTTTGTCCTTTCGGTACTTCAGGATATTCTTGACCGCTGTCCAAAGGTTCCTTGCCGGGATTACTTTGGTACCTTCCTACCAAACTTACGGCAAGGTTTACATCAGGTCTGTACACAGCATGGCATACATAATAGATCCTATGGCTGAGGCATAGGGATGACACTCATCTCTTCTTTATCTTTTGCCGTGGTCGGGCATTGAGCTGAGCTCAATCTCACACCTTGCAATACAGGCAAGAACCCTTCTTGACTGATCCATTTTGAACTTCTTCAAAATCTTATCAAGGTATGTGCTTTGTGAAAGACCTATGAGGCGCCTCGATCTATCTCTATAGATCTTGATGCCTAATATATAAGCAGCTTCTCCAAGGTCCTTCGTTGAAAAACACTTATTCAAGTAGGCCTTAATGTTGTCCAAGAATTCTATATCATTTCCCATCAAGTATGTCATCTACATATAATATGAGAAATGCTACTGAGCTCCCACTCACTTTCTTGTAAACGCAGGCTTCTCCATAAGTCTCAGATAAACCCAAACGCTTTGCTCATCTCATCAAAGCGAATGTTCCAACTCCGAGATGCTTGCACCAGCCCATAAATGGATCGTTGGAGCTTGCATACTTTGTTAGCGTTCTTAGGATCGACAAAACCCTCCGGCTGCATCATATACAGCTCTTCCTTAAGATATCCGTTAAGGAACGCTGTTTTGACGTCCATCTGCCATATCTCATAATCATAGTATGCGGCAATTGCTAACATGATTCGGACGGACTTAAGCTTCGCTACGGGAGAGAAAGTCTCATCGTAGTCAATCCCTTGAACTTGCCGATAACCCTTAGCGACAAGTCAAGCTTTATAGATGGTGACATTACCATCCGCGTCCGTCTTCCTCTTAAAGATCCATTTGTTTTCTATCGCTCACGATCATCGGACAAGTCACCAAAGTCCACAATTTGTTTTCATACATGGATTCTATCTCGGACTTCATGGCTTCTAGCCATTTGTTGGAATCTGGGCCCGCCATCGCTTCTTCATAGTTCAAGGTTCATTGTTGTCTAACAACATGATTTCCAAGACAGGGTTGCTGCACCACTGGTGCGGAACGTGTCCTAGTGGACCTCACGAAGTTCAGAGCAACTTGATCCAAGTACCTTGATCATCATCATGAATTTCCTCTTCGGTTGGTGTAGGCATCACAGAACATTTTCCGAGCTGCACTACTATCCTGTTCAAGAGGTAGTACTTCATCGAGTTCTACTTTCCTCCCACTTACTTCTTTCGAGAGAAACTCTTTTTCGAAAGGATCCGTTCTTGGCAACAAAGATCTTGCCCTCGGATCTTAAGTAGAAGGTATACCCTACGGTTTCCTTAGGGTATCCTATGAAGACGCATTTTCCGACTTGGGTTCGAGCTTTTCAGGTTGAAGTTTCTTGACATAAGCATCGCATCCCCAAACTTTTAGAAACGACAGCTTAGGTTTCTTCCCAAACCATAATTCATACGGTGTCGTCTCAACGGACTTAGACGGTGCCCTATTTAAAGTGAATGTAGCTGTCTCTAGAGCGTATCCCCAAAATGATAGCGGTAAATCAGTAAGAGACATCATAGACCGCATCATATCCAATAGAGTGCGATTACGACGTTCGGACACACCGTTACGCTGAGGTGTTCCAGGCGGCGTTAGTTGTGAAACGATTCCACATTTTCTTAAGTGTGTACCAAATTCGTGACTTAAATATTCTCCTCCACGATCCGATCGTAAGAATTTTATCTTTCAGTCACGTTGATTCTCTACTTCATTCTGAAATTCCTTGAACTTTTCAAAGGTCTCAGACTTGTGTTTCATCAAGTAGACATACCCATATCTACTCAAGTCATCTGTGAGAGTGAGAACATAACGATATCCTCCGCGAGCCTCAACGCTCATTGGACCGCACACATCGGTATGTATGATTTCCAACAAGTTGGTTGCTCGCCCATTGTTCCGAGATCGGAGTCTTGGTCATCTTGCCCATGAGGCATGGTTCGCATGTGTCAAATGATTCATAATCAAGAGACTCCAAAAGTCCATCAGCATGGAGCTTCTTCATGCGCTTGACACCAATGTGACCAAGGCGGCAGTGCCACAAGTATGTGGGACTATCGTTATCAACTTTACATCTTTTGGTATTCACGCTATGAACATGTGTAATACTACGCCGAGATTCATTAAGAATAAACCATTGACCATCGGAGCATGACCATAAAACATATCTCTCATATAAATAGAACAACCATTATTCTCGGATTTAAATGAGTAGCCATCTCGCATTAAACGAGATCCAGATACAATATTCATGCTCAAACTTGGCACCAAATAACAATTATTAAGGTTTATAACTAATCCCGTGGGTAAATGAAGAGGTAGCGTGCGACGGCGATCACATCGACTCGAACCATTCCCGACGCGCATCGTCACCTCGTCCTTCGCCATCTCCGCTTATTCCGCAGCTCCTGCTGTGAGTTACAAATATGAGCAACGGCACCGTATCAAATACCCAGGAGTTACTACGAGTAATGGTAAGGTACACATCAATTACATGTATATCAAATATACCTTTGGTGTTGCCGCCTTCTTGTCCGCTAAGTATTTGGGGCAGTTCCGCTTCGATGACCCTTCCCTTGCAATAAAAGCACTCGGTCTCGTGCTTGGGTCCATTCTTTGACTTCTTCCCGGCAACTTGCTTACGGGCGCGGCAACCTCCTTGCCGTCCTTCTTGAAGTTCTTCTTGCCCTTGCCCTTCTTAAACTTAGTGGTCTTATTGACCATCAACACTTGATGTTCTTTCTTGATTTCAACCTCGGCTGACTTCAACATAGAGAATACTTCAGGAATGGTCTTTACCATCCCCTGCATATTATAGTTCATCACAAAGCTCTTGTAGCTTGGGGGAGCGATCAAGGATTCTGTCAATGACCGCCTCATCGGGGAGGTTAATATTCAGCTGGGTCATACGGTTGTGCAACCCGCACATCTTGAGAATGTGCTCACCGACGTAACTATTTTCCTCCATCTTACAACTGTAGAACTTGTCGGAGATGTCATATCTCTCGACCCGGGCATGAGCTTGGAAAACCAGTTTCAGCTCCTCGAACATCTCATATGCTCCGTGATGCTCAAAACGCTTTTGGAGCCCCGGTTCTAAGCTGTAAAGCATGACGACCGAACGAGGGAGTAATCATCAGACGAGACTGCCAAGCATTCATAATGTCTTGGTTCTCTCGGGACGGAGCGTCACCTAGCGGTCCTTCTCGGACATATTGTTTCTGGCAGCTATGAGGATGATCTCAAGTTCCGGACCCAGTCCGATAGTTGCTGCCGCCATCTTTCAGCTTGGTTTTCTAGGAACGCGTTGAAGTTCAAGTTGACATGAGCGTTGGCCATTTGATCTACAAGACATATTATGCAAAAGTTTTAGACTAAGTTCATGATAATTAAGTTCATCTAATCAAATTATTTTAATGAACTCACACTCAGATTAGACATCCCTCTAGTCATCTAAGTGTTACACGATCCGAGTCGACTAGGCCGTGTCCGATCATCACGTGAGACGGACTAGTCATCGTCGGTGAACATTCTCATGTTGATCGATCTTCCATACGACTCGTGTTCGACCTTTCGGTCTCCGTGTTCCGAGGCCATGTCTGTACATGCTAGGCTCGCAAGTTAACCCTAAGTGTTTTGCGTGTGTAAATATGTCTTACACCCGTTGTATGTGAACGTAAGAATCCATCACACCCGATCATCACGTGGTGCTTAGAAGCGACGAACTTTAGCAACGGTGCACGTTAGGGAGAACACTTCTTGATATTGTTGTAAGGGATCATCTTATTTACTACCGTCGTTCTAAGTAAACAAGATGCATAAACATAATAAACATCACATGCAATTATATAGTAGTGACATGATATGGCCAATATCATCAAGCTCCATTGATCTCCATCTTCGAGGCTCCATGATCATCTTGTCACCGACATGACACCATGATCTCCATCATCATGATCTCCATCATCGTGTCTTCATGAAGTTGTCACGCCAACGACTACTTCTACTTCTATGGCTAACGCGTTTAGCAATGAAGTAAAGTAAGTTACATGGCGTTCTTCAATGACACGCAGGTCATACAAAAATAAAGACAACTCCTATGGCTCCTGCCGGTTGTCATACTCATCGACATGCAAGTCGTGATTCCTATTACAAGAACATGATCTCATACATCACAATATGTCATTCATCATTCATCACAACTTGGCCATATCACATCACATGACAATTGCTGCAAAAACAAGTTAGACGTCCTCTAATTGTTGTTGCATCTTTTACGTGGCTGCAATTGGGTTCTAGCAAGAACGTTTTCTTACCTACGAATAACCACAACGTGATCTTGACAACTTCTATTTACCCTTCATAAGGACCCTTTTCATTGAATCCGCTCCAACTAAAGTGGGAGAGACAGACACCCGCCAGCCACCTTATGCAACTAGTGCATGTTAGTCGGTGGAACCGGTCTCACGTAAGCGTACGTGTAAGGTTGATCCGGGCCGCTTCATCCCACAATACCGCGGAAGCAAGATAAGACTAGTAGCGGCAAGTAAGTTGACAAGATCTACGCCCACAACCAAATTGTGTTCTACTCGTGCAAAGAGAACTACGCATAGACCTAGCTCTGATACCACTGTTGGGGAACGTTGCAGAAAATTAAAATTTTTCCTACGGTTTCACCAAGATCCATCTATGAGTTCATCTAAGCAACGAGTCATGGGAGATGCATCTACATACCACTTTGTAGATCGCGAGCGGAAGCGTTCAAAAGAATGGGGTTGAGGTAGTTGTACACGTCGTGATCCAATCACCGGAGATCCTAGCGCCGAACGGACGGCACCTCCGCGTTCAACACACATACGGTCAGCGTGACGTCTCCTCCTTCTTGATCCAGCAAGGGGGAAGGAGAGGTTGATGAAGATCCAGCAGCACGACGGCGTGGTGGTGGATGCAGCAGGGATCCGCAGGGGCTTCGCCAAGCGCCTGCGGGAGGAGGAGGTGTAGCAAGGGGAAGGAGGTGCCAAGATGCGGGTCTTGCTGCCTTCCTCCCTCCACTATATATAGGGGCTAGGGGGCGATGCCCCTGGAGATCCCATCTAGATGGGGGAGGCGGCCCCGGGCAACGGCCCCTTAGGGTTTCAACCAGGGGGCGATGCCCCTGGAGATCCCATCTAGATGGGGGCGGCCCGGGCAACGGCCCCTTAGGGTTTCCAACCAGGGGGCGCATGCCCCTTCGGGGGGCAACGGCCCCCTAGGGTTTCCAACCCTAGGCGCCTTGGGCCCTTGGGTGGGCGCACCAGCCCACCAGGCTGGTTCCCACGCCACTTCAGCCCATGGGGCCCTCGGGATAGGTGGCCCCACCGGTGGACCCCGGACCCTTCCGTGGTCCCAGACAATACCGTGACCCCAAAACTTTCCGGTGGCAAACTGGACTTGCTATATATAAATCTTTACCTCCGGACCATTCCGAACTCCTCGTGACGTCCGGGATCTCATCCGGATTCGAACAACTTTCGGTTACTGCATACTAATATCTCTACAACCCTAGCGGCACCGAACCTTATGTGTAGACCCTACGGGTTCGGAGATATGCGAACATGACCGAGATGCCTCTCGGTCAATAACCAACAGCGGATCTGGATACCCATGTTGGCTCCTACATACTCCTCGATGATCTCATCGGATGAACCACGATGTCGAGGATTCAATCAAACCCGTATACAATTCCCTTTGTCAATCGGTACGTTACTTGCCCGAGACTCGATCGTCGGTATCCCAATACCTTGTTCAGTCTCGTTACCGGCAAGTCACTTTACTCGTATCGTAATGCATGATCCCGTGACTAACCACTTAGTCACTTTGAGCTCATTATGATGATGCATTACCGAGTGGGCCCAGAGATACCTCTCCGTCATACGGAGTGACAAATCCCAGTCTCGATCCGTGTCAACCCGACAGACACTTTCGGAGATACCTGTAGTGCACCTTTATAGTCACCCAGTTACGTTGTGATGTTTGGTACACCCAAAGCACTCTTACGGTATCCGGGAGTTACACGATCTCATGGTCTAAGGAAGAGATACTTGACATTGGAAAAGCTCTAGCAAAACAAACTACACGATCTTGTGCTATGCTTAGGATTGGGTCTTGTCCATCACATCATTCTCCTAATGATGTGATCCCGTTGTCAATGACATCCAATGTCCGTAGTCAGGAAACCATGACTATCTGTTGACCAACGAGCTAGTCAACTAGAGGCTCACTAGGGACATGTTATGGTCTATGTATTCACACGTGTATCACGATTTCCGGATAATACAGTTATAGCATGAATAAAAGACAATCATCATGAACAAAGAAATATAATAATAACACTTTTATTATTGCCTCTAGGGCATATTTCCAACAGTACATTGGGTAGAGCCGGCACTAAACAAGGAACACCGCTGGTTCTGGTAGCCACTCCTGCCTCAACGGAAGTCGTCGGATAATCTGGAAGGTCTCTATGAGCCGTTTGTTGAGCCGCTAGCTGAGCCGCCCGTTCGTCCTCCTGACGTATCCGGTCCTGCACCGGGTTATAACCACCGGGCGGGTTACGGCGCTGGGCGTTGCTTGACAAAGCTTCTGACTCCATGTGCCTGCTATAACTCGGGCTCCGATTTGGACGAGCCGGAGCTAACCAAGGCGGAGGAGTTGAATGAATCATGTCCCGGCTGTAGGAATAAGTCTCTTGCTGAGCCAAGGCTGTCTGGACTAGGTCTCTGATCCTTCGGGGTCTCCACTGTTGTTGGATCGTCACCGTCCACCGGGAGAGCCGCCAAACATGCTGATGCTGCGATCAAGTTCTCCATGGGGTTGGAAAAGTGACCCGGCGGTATCGGTACGTAATGGGGCGGTGCCATGTTTCCATGAGGAGGTGCCATCTCCCGAGGCTGAGCCGGTCCTCCTGTTTCGGCTGTCATAAATTGATTTGCATCTGGCGGGTTACTTGGGCCGGCTCCAGGTGTAGCGAAAAGATTCCGAGGATCATAAACCGGAGGTAAACGAGATTGGGTTTTCTGATGCCTCCTCCTCATCACCTTGTTAGATGCGTTCAGGCTCATCGTAAGCTGGAAGTCTTCTGACTGTAGCTGTTGTGCCCATGCATCCAAAGCCGCCCGTTCTGTGGCTAACCTGGTGTCCTCAGCTGCCAAGGCCTCCTTGGCCCGAGCTATCTCCTCACGCACCCGTGCCACCTCCGCGTTATGCTCATCTTGATTCGTAGGGATGACTGTGGTAGTTAACAGGGCCGTCAGCTTATCCATGAGATCCATCAAGACTGAGCCGGCGGGCGCAGACAGGCCTCCTCTGCCCGCCGCCTCGACCGGATGTTATTGCTGTTGCAGCCGTTGAGTTTTGACCGGGTTGAGTACCAGCCATGAAGACTCCTGCCCAGCTTGGCGGCTCATAAGGGTCCGGAATACTAGAGCCGTCAGAACAGCCCCTAAGCCTGCCATCCTGTAACAGATACAACGAATCTGTTGAACCGGAGGACGAATCACCGTTGGAGAGGACGGCCGTCTCACCACCATCTACAGATCCTTCAGAAAGTTCTCCTCCGTGGATGCAACCCACGAAGGCACGTTTCACGACGGCTTGAGCTCGGGCGGGTCTCGCAGCTGAGCCGTTTCGACGAGGTCGGTGTAGTAGTCCGGCTCAGCGCCCGGCTCACCAATCCGGCCGATGAAGACGTGGATTCCGCAAAAGGGGACCCGGTACCCGTACTCAATTGAGCCGGCGTCGGGGCCCCAGCCTTTGTCGTTGATGTAGATCTTGCCGCGACGACTCTTGGTCATCCAGCCCACTGCGTATCCCTTGAGCCCTTCGAAGTTGCCCTTCAAGAACTCAAATCCACCGTGCGCTGGCCCCACGGTGGGCGCCAACTGTCGTGGGATTGTCACGGCAGATGTCCTCTTGCAAGGACTTAGTCGTGGAGCCATCGCAACTAGGAAGCTTAAAGGGGTTCATCGGGACAAAGGACACGAGAGATTTATACTAGTTCGGCCCCTTACGGTGAAGTTAAGGCCTACGTCTAGTTGGGTTGGTATTGCTTGATGTTTCGATGACCAGGGAGCGAGATACGCTATGCCCGGTTCTCGATGAGTTGCTTCTTGTCCCTAAGCCGCCGGCGGGTCGTCCCCTTATACAGAGTCCCTGCCAGCTCATAGACAGTGTCTGGCTCGGTGACTAGTTAATTCTACCTTATGTTACAAGTCATGACATCATGGCGGTTTATCACTATGGGCCTTAGCTGCCTGTGGGCTTTAGACCCTTTATTGAACCGTCATCTTCGTGCTTGGTCTTGGGCTTCTTTCTGATGAGTCTTATTTGCGTAACCCGGCCCCTCCTGAGCGGCTTACACAAATAGTTATATCTCCAACAATATCTAAAATGGAAAATTAACAAAACGGACGAAATTGAAGTATAGAACAAATTTTTCATTAATATTCGGATGAAATTGACGGGGACATGGAATTTTTTTTGTGGGGACATGGATTTTTTAACATAGCAAAAGTAAAACTCTCCTAGTCTACACAACTTTGTCGGACATGGGTGTCCATGGTCCACATCCTACTCTTTGTCGTCTGACCGTGGGAGGCCGTCACATATTTGGCTATGGACTATTGTTAAAAACACATATTTTGCTTATTTGTAAGTTTGTGACTGATTACCATTGGCCTATGCGGCTATGCATATATATGCTGCTGGTCCTATAACATATACTTCTTGAAAAGTACGCAACCAATTGATTCATTCAGGAAAGATGGACGGTTACAAAGGAAAGCTCTTCCTCCAGATGTGCGTGCGAGCGTGATGGCTTGTTGGTTAGATCGATTGGTATCTTGGTGTTGATCATGTGTTGGAGACCAGGCGAAGTGGTGTCACTTTTTGTTTAATTTTCACTCTCTTCAGACAGGCGGGACCCATTGGTCATAGAGGTGAAAAAAATGCCACGTCAATAGCCTTTTTTGAGAAAAATATATCTCAAGGAGTTTTTCAAAAATTCAGGCCACGGACCCCTTCTCTCTGGCCCAGTGGCTGAGAGTGGGCCCCACGCGTCTAGTCAGCACTGGCTTCATATATAAACAAGATAAGCACTGTATTTGCACGTCAATGCCAAGTTTTTGCATCACTTGAATGTACACCACAACTTCTAGCACCAAAGTAACCGTTTACGCCAAGTTGTAGCACCACCAGTGTAATTGACTCTTATAACAATGTAGAGTAACTTGAAACAGGAACCGAATTTATGAAAGGAAAAAAACATGGTAGCTATCACCTGGCCAATGCAACAAAACACAAAGGTGCAAACAGACCGTGGATTCAGTTCATTGTTCACGTCCTCTATCTCTTCAAATTTTCAAATCAACAAAAAAAACTATGATCTTGACTGATTTTGGCACTGACTTGCGTTAGCACATGTAAAAATAGGGTTGCAACATGAGTTTCATGCGTCGTAGCACTTGTGTGGTTTTTTTTTTTTTTTTTTGCAGTGAGTCAAAGCAAAGTGGATCAAGAATACAGGAAAAAAACCCTATGTGGATTAATACTGCTTTTACTTTCTAATTTATGTACGCTAAAGCAAAGATGGGATTTACATCAGAAAATATGTACTTTCAGTTATGTACGCTAAAGTAAAAACATGTTTTTTTTTACATAATCCATGTCCAATATTAATTAGATGCTCTTTGTTATTGGGGAAAAACAAAGAAAAGAAAAGAATTGCCAGATTGCCACTCTCAACAATCGAACCCAACACCTCTGCTATTTTTTCTTTTTTGAGAATCACACCTTCTAGCATAGGCTAGCCATAGTGGGGTAACATAAATAGTAAGAAATATGCTTATGTGGCAGGCAATTAAAGAGGAGAGAGATGATTATAGTAAAATAGGTAGATACCGTAACATAATAAATGTGGTGCTACTTTATGTCATGCATGGCAATAAATGAGACCACCTATGATACTGCTTTATGATACTATGCACTATGAATATAGTATCATACATTAGTATCATATGCATGATACTAGTATATGTTACTCCCCACTATGACCAGCCTTAAAGGTTTGTTCAGAGCGTATGCATGTAAAGAAAATGGTTCAAAACGTATGACATGTGATGGGCCGTGAATACAGATTTTGTGCAGACGTTGTTTTCACGGCGTGAGGGAACATTGCTTACTGTGCCGTGGGCCCGCACCAGAGTCCTTAATGTGTGGCGTTGCGTACAGCAGTATACCACGTTCAATACGAGCCCAGTCTCCGATCCTAACTAGAACGAGCGCACAACGATAACGTGTACAGGCGAGGACGAGCACTCCTATGAATTTTCGGTGCAAACCTATGCTTTTTCGTCAAGCACAACTGTATGTTCCACTCACGGTTGTGCTTCTCGAGAGTGAAAAACACAGTTATGTTTCAACGTGAAACACTACTCTACTTTTTCTCATTGTGTGCTTCATGCGAGCAGAACAAAAAAATAAACAAAATCAAGGGAACCTAGAAAAAGCCAAGAAAAATCATAAAATCCGAAAAAAAAACAAAAACCATAACACGTTTTTTCATGGGTACACCCAGCACGTGTTACGTGGCAGCCGCAGGGTGCACCACGCATCGCACCTCGCTGCACACCCCATGAGTCATTCCCTTTTTCCATTGTCCAACAAAAGGGCCTCTCGATTTCTCCCGTAACCCTAGGCGGCTAAGCTAAGCTCTCCCCTCCAGGCTTCACCGGCGAGCCTGTGGATTCGCCTCCCCCTGTCTACCGCTTCGACGACTAGTGACGGGGAGGGTAATCCCACTGCCTCTACTCCAGTTAGTAGGTTAGGTTAGTTTTTTTTTAGTCCTTATAGGTGCGCCGTCAGTGGATGGCAACGCTTCTTCTTAGAGTTTGTCTTTCGGGCTCCAATCCTCCTCAAGTTCGTTCGTCTGGACATAGTCAATGAAGCTTCGGCATAGATTTCTGCCGTCTCCTTGGGGGTGAGGTCATGGTTTCTCATCATGTGGCGAGATTTGGTTCCAAATGCTTCATATCTATACAAGGGTTCAACGGGGATGATTGTGGCTTCAGGGTGCTTGTCCTTACGGGCACGTTCATGGAGACTTCCCGACTGTCAGACAAAGTCAAGCCAGCTCCGGAAGGGGAGCGGTAACAGCGCTGCGTCAGTGGCTCATTCTGGTGGTAATAGTGGTCATTCAGGGTCAGGGAATCATGATCTAATTTAAATTATGTTTGAGATGCTTCATATCGGTGAATTTTCTTAATGGGTCTGTCTAGGGCACATCTGGATGTGTCCTAACTATTGCACATCTAAGTGACTCAACCAAACTAGAAAGAAAAAAAAGAGAAAATGCTTACACAAATCTTAGCGTAAAATCAGTGATATAAGACTTAGATGTGCGTGCTTGAGCAAAATTGTTTTTTTAATAGCTCTGATGCTTTAAAAAAACTGTTTTTCCAATTGGGCTGTGGCTACGGGCCGTAATAGTTGACATGCCGCTGATCATGCAAGGTAGTACATAAAGCCCATGACGGGTGCAAAGCAATATGAATGAAGATGGAGTGGCGGAGGAACGAACAGTTTCACTCGGGAGGCTTTTGTTTTATTGGGAGGTATAAGGGGCCGGGCAAACTAGTTTGATTTCTTCCAGTCAAGCTAGTTTGATTTTTGACTGTTCCTTTAGGATATACGAGACTTGCCGTATAATCAAAAAGAACAAAATCGACTGGAATGGAAAATCATCTAATCATCTTAGACATACCTTGGTTCGATTTGAAGATACACGGAACGAATCCGAGCAGATGCATTTCCTCTAGCTTCTGGAAAAGACATTAGATAGACTGGATTAGATGGATGTTATTCGAGAATTTGAATTTAGTTTTTGTTTCAAGTATTCACTTGCTGCATACCATATCTCAACGGATTGGCGTAATTTTTCTACTGCATGTACAACCCCATAATAATAGTGTTTCTCCAAAAGAAAACTCTGTTGTGCCCATTGTCCCAGTATAACATGCATAAAAAATGGATAGCGAAAATGATGGTGGGATTATGATCGATTAGCGCACCTATCCAAATCGTGGCACATTTGCACAAGTCGTGTAATTAGATAAGTGCTTGATTTATGAAGCTAAATAGCTAATGTATTAAAAAATCAAAGTCCAACACACACGAGTCAAGATGGCAACTGGGATGAAACCCACCAGATTTTGCTTGTCCAAACTTGTCCCCACGAAAAAATCACAAGCCCGTCCCCATCCCCCTCTCCATGCACGGGACAGTTTTTTTGCCCGTCCCCTAAACCCGTTGGGGTTTTGAAACCCAGGGGGAACCCGTCCGCACAAGTAGACAGTGAAGACAACAACTTTTGAAAGAAAAACATGAGCATATTACAGCAATAGCAGCAGCAAGAATCAGGATATTTAAGCAACAAACATAGTATATTTCAGCAACAACCACATAAGATAAATAGTAGCAACAAAGAATAGCATCTGAAACAGCAAACATTGTATATTTCAGCCGCAAAAAGGAGCATATTTCAGCCGCAAAACTTGAGCAAATTTCAGCACCATACGATAGTATGTTTCATCAACATTTGTGCAATAACAGTAGCTAAAAGGAGCATACTTCAACACAATACAACAACCCATTTCAGCAACAAAGGTTAGCATATTTCAGCAACAAACAGGAGCATATATCAGTCATACATGGTTCAATAAGATGTCCAATTACACAAGTTGTGAAATAAAATTCATGGTTCACAAATCACGAGCACAAATGATACGAAATGGTCCAATACATAAGTTTTGAAATAAAATGCATAGATGGACGTATTCTAGAGACAGGTATGTCGAGTTGCGGGTTCGGGTACTATTCAAATGGGTTTGAACCCGCGAAACATGTCAGGTTTTATTATGTACCCATCGGGGTTAGAAAGATGCCTGTCCACGGCAGCATGGTGGAGGGCCCACTTGCAGGTGGGCAGGTTTGGCTCAAGAAAGTATGTGTCTCTATGGCCATTGGGACCCACCTCCCTGCGTACAACACGAAATAAAATTGCAAGTATACTTCCAGCATCGCTGAGAGTAGAACGGGCAACCTAACCGAATCGCACACGATGTGCTAACCAATGAACTAGACGAACTTCCTTGCGTTGGCAAGATAGTCAATGCTTATGTAGTTTAACCTAACACTCTCGTGGGGTGAAATGGGCTGTAGTTATTGCGGCCCATGAAACCATGTTCTTTTTTTTAGAAATTATACCGTTTAGCAATTTTCCCAAGACCATCACGGGGTATAAATGGACTGCAATCAGTGCAACCCATTTCTACTTATTTTTTATTTTTTATTTTTAAGAAATTATAAAAATTATGTAAATTATAGTCACATTAATAGATTAATTTATAATACTCAGGTGCTATGAATAACATAAATAAAAATTACTTTCAAAAAATGTTCAAGTAATGTTAATAGTGATGTAACTAAAAGACTAATAAACTAATAATACAATCCAAAATCATATTAGGATATTAATATAATTATTAAGTATGTGACCATTTTAATATTAATATTTTTCTTAAGTGTGTGAATACTTTTTATATTAATATGTGACCACTTTTAATATTAATATTTTTGTTCAATTTGTGAACACTTTTATATTCATATGTGAACACTTTTATATCAATATAAGTTAAATTATGATATTATATAAAGTATTTTTATTAAATATGTGAATAATTTATGTCAGAATAATCAAAAATGTGTTTTCATATGTAGTAATATTTTTATTAAATAAGTGGAAATTATTAAAATTGTACAAAACTTTTATAATTCATATGTTTTACTTTAATTATGGGAATATTTTCAAATTACATGAAGTTTTTAATAGTAAGTTAATTTATATGTATGTATATTTGTGCCAGAAACTCTAGCATGTGTAGTCAACTGAGCTTTGTGTAGTCATATGGATGCATTTATAAGATTTTTTAGCATAATTTCTACTTTTTGTACGTTGTTCTGCCAAAAGCTATGTAGTCAATTCACTACCCAGCTCAAGTGTGGCTTCGCCACTGTTTCTCAAGACACACGATTTTTATAAAAAATAACATGGAATAATAGGCTGTAATAACTTCAGCCCATTTCACCACACGAGTGTGTTTGTGTAAACTAGATAGAACTTTGCTATCCTTCTAAGACAACGGTTAACTATTGGCGAATTGGTTATCAGAGTGTGCGCCATTGGGCGAGGACGCTTGTTTGATCCTCCTTGAGGTAACTATTTTCCACGCAATTATATGTTTCTGTTGTGAGTCAATTACTCCATAGGTGTCCGAACTTGGCGAGAAAAGTCAGTTTGGTACTAAAACTTGCGGCATACATTGAACCAGTGACAGAATTTGGCTTGGCCGTGCATCTACGGTACTCATCATGTTTGTTTACGTACAAGGTGTTGATGTGGCGGGCCAGCATGGCGTGGGCCCCACCCGATAGCTACTGGGAGGCTGGGACGAGGGTGTGTGGCCTTTTTTGGGACAAAACACCTTAAAATTGTTATTTTGTCATGAAAAGGCCCCTGGAATCTTTTTGTTTTAAGAAATATCCCCTCAGACGTGTCTCTGTGACCCTTGGGACCCACCCGTCAAAAAACAATACGAAGAGAAATTAATACTCGCGAACTAACCGTTTAAAGATGACCACGCTATCCATCACACCAACTCTTACGTGTCGTTCCCCTACAAAGAAAACTCTTACGTGTTGTTCCCCTAAAAAATAAACTCTTTACGTGATATCCATCACGCACATGGGGCTTAACTGAGCTGCACCGCAGGGCATTTTTCACACGATAGTTTTATAATTAATAAATACTATTTTATATTTATTATTTTAATATTTTTTGAATTATACATTAATCATTTTTACAATTACGTAACAATTATTTTGAATAATAATAGTTCTCTTAAAGTGAATACGTGAATATAGCCTAAAAATACATGAATCTTTTTTTTGAATACATTAATACTCATGTAAACATTTTGCATATTATCTTCCTCCTTGTAATGTATCCTGACGGCTGGGGTCCAATGGACACCTTCCATTTTTTAGGAAAAAAGACTTCAAACGGCTTTTTCATGATAAAAATAAAAGTTTAGGAGGGTTTTCACAAAAAAAAACAGGTCACATGCCCTCGTCCATGCCTCCTATTCACTGATGGGTGGGCTCTGCACCATGCTGGCGCACCACATCAGCACCCTGCATGTATTCAAGTGTAGTTAGCGCTGTAGATGCACGCCAATGTTAAGTTCTGTCATCAGTTCAAAGTATGCCGCAAGTTTTAGCATCAAACTGACTTTTCTCGCCAAGTTTAGGCACCTGTGGTATAATTGACTCTTCTGTTGTACACAACAGGTGGATCCCAAACCTGTCCCAGCTGCATATGGGCTCCTCGCCATGCTGGCATGCCATACGGTGCCACATCAGCATAGTTTACGGACGACAAAATGCACCGTATTTGAAAGCCCATGCCAAGTTTTGAAACCACTTCAGCGTATTTTTCAAGTTCAGGCATTAAAATGAACATCGATGGCAAATTCAAGCACCACTGATGTTATTACCTCATTTAATGAGCATGATGCTTACAGTAGCAGCATCGTCTTTTTATTTCACGGAAGTACAAAATACAATTACACGAATACGAAGTAAAATTGCTCAGACTAACGAAACCAGGACCAGATAGCCCAAACTAAAAGTGATCACCTCAATGGAAAATGCAGATTAGGTAGGTTGCTCTGGTGCCAAAAATTTATTCGATCTTCAATCAATTCTGCCCGCGTTGCAGCCTGAGCGCGAATGCCTGCAGCGAGAGGAGCACCTTCTTGAGCCGCTCCCTGGCTTTGGCGTCGATGAGGTTCCCCTCGCCGTCGAACTTGGGCGGGTCCTCGTACGCCCTGATGTGGAGCTCCGGCTTGTTGATGAAGTGCAGGTCCAGGTATATCCCGATCTCGCGCAGGTGGAGCGACGCCCTGCCCCCGCCGAAGTCGCCCCCGGCGCACACGATCGCCGCCGCCTTGTCCGCCCAGCACTTGTGCGTGCCCCTGGACGCCCAGTCCAGCGCATTCTTGAGCGAGCCGGTGACGGAGTAGTTGTACTCGGGCGAGGCGAAGAGGAAGCAGTCGGCGGCGCTGACCCTGTCGCGGAACGCCTCCACGGCCGGCGGGAAGCCGTCGCCGCCGTCGGTCTCCAGGTCCGGGTTGGCCATGGGCAGGCCGGAGATATCGACGTGGTCGATGCGCAGCCCCGGGATGCACTCCTCGCACAGCTCCTCGGCTACATGCAAGGCGCAGTCAGCAGTGCATGCAGATTAAATCAGCGTGAAATGTGCGCGTACGTACCGGCGCGGATGAGGCCGTGGTGCCACGAGTTGTTGCGGAGGGAGCCGCTGAGAGCGGCCACGCGGAGGGTGGGCTTCGCCGAGGCCGCAATGTCTTCCATTTTTCTCGTATCGAGCTTGGTTGCTGTGTCGGTGATAACCGGAGAGTGAGTGGCTGCTTGGGTTTACTGGCCGGTGTTGAGCTAGATCAGGTGAATGCGGTCCATTGGAGGAGGAGACGGCTGCCTTAAATAGACGAGCAGAATCGATCTCAGCCAGTTCATCGTGAACGTCCGACTCGTTGACGTGACCACTGTGTCTGGTTGGACAAAGAGAGTGAATTATTGACCTGTACCGGTCAGTAGTGGAAAGGTATGAGATCGTCATCGATGGCATCATGTTTCTTATATAGTTGCCTAATGTAGGAACAATATTACTCATGGATGCATGTGTAAGCACTGCACGTGAGTATATGGCCAACAACCGCTGCACTTTGAGCGAGACGGCCAGCAGCCGTAGTATTCAGACCTCATCGATGGCGTCACTCGCCTCGCCGTGGATATCATGTTGCGGGTCTCATGAGGCCGGCCTTGTGCAGATAAGACTAGCCACGGTGAGAGTAAGGCTGGTCATAGTGAGGAGTAACTTAGACTAGTAGCATGCATATGTTACTAGTCTATGTTACTACCTCCATAGTGGGTAGTGTCATAGATGTGGTAACATAGAGCATTTCATTTATTACTTTGTAGACTTATTTTACATTGGGAACCACTATGTGATGGTAACATATTATGTTACTCCATTTGTAACTCTCCTCATTAATTACTTGCCACATCATATTTTTTGCCTATGTGGCATGCATGTTACTATCTATGTTACTCTCACTATGAGCAGTCTAACTTCAGCAGTAACATCAAGTCCAACTCAGCAAATTTGCTTATGTGGCAGTGAGTTAATGAGAAGATAGATGGTTATAGTAACTTAGCTAATTACTGTAACATCACATGTCCCAATGCAATATGAGTCTATAACCTAATAAATGAAGCTTTGCATGTTACCAAACTTATTTTACTACCCACTATGAAGGTAGTAACATAGTGTATGTTACTAGTATATGTTACTCACCATTGTGGCTAGTTTAAAGGTCTTCTCGTTTGTATATCTCTTGGTTTCTATTCCGATTTTCTCCTTTTGCGCCATTTTTTTTATTTTCTTTATACAATATTTTTTTTCAATATATGGTAAACATTTTTTAATATATGTAATGTGTGTGTGTGTGTGTGTGTGTGTGTGTGTGTGTGTGTGTGTGTGTGTGTGTGTGATGAATATATACCCGCACAAACTATTAATATATGATGAATTTTTTTAGTATATGGCAAAAATACCCATTGAAAAAAATAAACACACAGAAAATATTTTTCTAAACACAAGGTGGCCATTTTTATATATTTTAATTATTATAAATATAATTTTAAATATTCAACTACGTACAAAAACACTGGAAACCCGTCTCAAAAAACAAAGATAGAAAACCATTCATTGGACCAGACATTGCCAGAGATGGCCGCCCACTACGCTCCATCTTGTGTGAAATCTTGGCTATCATCAAATAGGAGGACTTATGAGAAATCCGTTAACAAATTTTTTAGAATCTGGTGTCGATCATGGAATTTTTTAGTGACTACCTAACTGAGGCGCAACTTGTTGCAAAACTGATGTAGGTCAAGAACGGCAAAGTACAAACGGCTGCTCTACCTAGATGGCCACCCCACCCACTGGATCATAGCCCAACTTGCCACTGACAAGGCCAAGAAGGAGAGGGGAGGAGGCCAGAGAGGCTGCGGGAAAAGGAGCTCTCTAGGAGGAGGTGCAGAGAGCAGATGCTTATTTCGGTCAAATAATTCAATGCACTGTGTTAAAGACTTAACCATTCATTTATTTTATGAAAAAACTTCCAATCTATCGATAATTCCATCATTTATTTGACGTGCGACTATTCTAAAATAACCACTGTTGCCTCTTAGCACAAAAAGTACTTCATGAACTTCTACTGCATTGTCTCTTAGCGTGTTCATATACTTCTTGAACACAAAGTATTAACCTTCATGAACTTCTATTGCACCGTCTGTTAGGGCGTTCTTCGCACACGGTATATTTTTAAAGGTAGTTGACCCATTGTATTTATATCTTAGGTGTTGTATCTAAGGCGCTCTATGTGATTGGTGAGCTCATAACTACATTTGTACAGTGTGGTCTTGTTGTACCATGAAGTGACATAATTAACTGTTTACACACACAATTAATTGTGTTGTCTAAGGCATTTTATAGTGATTGGTTTGGAGATCATAACTGCATTTCTACATTGTGGTCTCATTGTACCCATTGCATTTTAAAAGGCAGTTGACCCATTTGTATTTATCTCTTTGGTGGTGTATCTAAGTTGCTTTATGTGTTTGGTTTGTAGGGCATAATTACATTTCTACACTATGGTCTCATTGTACCATGAACTAACACAATTAACCGTTTACACACACACAAGGATGAATATATGAACATAGATTTAATGGTGTTCATACAAAAAGTACTAATTAATATATTGTTGTAATAATATCAAATGTTATTTTTGGCTATATGAATCAAATAGTGTGTTGTCACTAGTAGAAAACAGGGCTTACGTTCGGGCCAGATAAGCCCATTAGTTCCGGTTCAGTCACGAACCGGGACCCATGGGCCCATTGGTCCCGGTTCGTGAGGCCAAGGGGCCTGTCGGGCCTCGTGGGGGCATTGGTCCCGGTTCGTCTAGCCGCTTTGGTCCCGGTTGGTGGGACGAACCGGGACCAATGGGCCTCGCTCCTGGCCACCACCATTGGTCCCGGTTGGTGGCTTGAACCGGGACCAAAAGTTGTCCTTTAGTCCCGATTCATGCCACGAACCGGGACCAATGACATGCCTATATATACCCCTCGCCCCCGAGCAGAGCAGTGGAGTGCTCGGTTTTTTCTGGCCGTTGAGGGGAGGGTTTTGTGGTGCTCTAGCTCACCTCCTATGCACATGAGGTGTTCGATGGAATGCCCGAGCCACACTACTTAAGCTTTCTCCTCTCCAAGCTCGACCTCCAAGCTCCATTTTCCTCAATATTTGTCTAGGTTTAGCGGTCCGTCACGTCTCGTCCCCGTCTTCACCGCCGTCGATCGCCCGTGCCAATCTCGTCGCCGGCACCATCGTGGTGAGCCTCTTGTTCTTATCTTCTTTTTGAAAGGAAAAAAATTCTTACTTATATTTTTAGATAGATACTTGTATAATTTTCTTAATTTTATTATTGATTCTTATTATTTAGTGTGATGGTTTTGGTATCCGCCCCTGTCGGCCCTCGTCCTGTCTATGATTCGGATGTGGTATATATTGTATTTATAACTATTTGGTTAATTTATAGTTTATGACAACTATGCCGACCAACGTGACATAGATTTTATTTATCTAGGAGGTATGTGAACCGGAAATTGCAACCGACCCTATTGTCGAGAGGTTAAATTTAGTTGAAGAAGAAAACAATTTCTTGAAGGAAAAAATAAAAAAAATTGAGGAGGAGAAGATGATATTGGAGTTGCATGTTGTGGATGTCGTCGATTATCACAAGATCAAGATGGATGCAAAGCGCTTGAAGATTAGAAAGATTAGAAAATATGACATTCATACTGAGGCTTGGTATCATTATGCCATTGGATCAATTGTTACCTTGGTTGCGATTATGATCGCATTTGTTTTCGCATTGAAATGTCTTACATAGTTTCAATGTATGGTTTAATTAATTAGATGCTCTGGAGAGCTATAGGTTGTTCAACGAGAACTATGTATGTACTTTAGTTTTGATGTGATGATGAACTTATATTAATTTGGTCACTTAATTATCTATTCTTGATGTTTTGTAATGGTTTTTGACACACTTAATTATATATAATGCACACAGATGAACCAGCAATGGATATACGGTGACAGACACACCTCCGAGTACATTAAGGGCGTGCATGATTTTCTCAAAGTGGCTGAGGCAAACAAGCAGAATGGTTTTATGTGTTGTCCATGCCCTATCTATGAGAATACGAAGTCTTACTCTAACAGGAAAACCCTTCACATCCACCTGCTTGAGAAGGGTTTCATGCCACACTATAATGTTTGGACCAAGCACGGAGAAATAGGGGTTATGATGGAAGACAGCAAAGAAGAAGAGGACGATGACAACTATGTGCCCCCTGAATATGGTGATGTTGCAACGGGGGAAGCTGTTGAAGATCAAGAGGAACCAGACGATGTGCCCAATGATGATCTCCGCCGGGTCATTGTTGATGCAAGGAGTCAGTGCGAAAGTGAAAAGGAGAAGGTGAAGTTCGATCGCATGCTAGAGGATCACAAAAATGTTTGTACCCCAATTGCGAAGATGGCAACACAAAGCTCGGTACCTACCTGGAATTGCTACAGTGGAAGGCAGAGAATGGTGTGCCTGACAAAGGATTTGAGAAGCTACTGAAAATATTGAAGAAGAAGCTTCCAAAGGATAACGAATTGCCCGACAGTACGTATGCAGGAAAGAAGGTTGTTTTCCCTCTAGGATTGGAGGTGCAGAAGATACATGCATGCCCTAATGACCTGCATCATGTGCCGTGGTGCGTACGAGGATTTGAACGCATGCACGGTATGCGGTGCATTGCGGTATAAGATCAGACGAGATGACCCTGTTGATGTTGATGGCGAGCGCCCCTGGAAGAGGGTTCCTGCCAAGGTGATGTGGTATGCTCCTATAATACCATAGTTGAAATGCCTGTTCAGAAACAAAGAGCATGCCAAGTTGATGCGATGGCACAGAGATAACCGTAAGAAAGACGGGAAGTTGAGAGCACCCGCTGACGGGTCGCAGTGGAGAAAAATCGAGAGAAAGTAGTGGGAGGAGTTTGCAGGTGACGCAAGGAATGTATGGTTTGGTTTAAGCGCGGATGGCATTAATCCTTTCGGGGAGCAGAGCAGCGATCACACCACCTGGCCCGTGACTCTATGTATCTATAACCTTCCTCCTTGGCTGTGCATGAAGCGGAAGTTCATTATGATGCCAGTTCTCATCCAAGGCCCTAAGCAACCCGGCAACGACATTGATGTGTACCTAAAGCCATTAGTTGAAGAACTTTTACAGTTGTGGATTGGAAACGGTGTACGTGCATGGGATGAGCACAAACAGGAGGAATTGGACCTGCATGCGTTGTTGTTTGTCACCATCAATGATTGGCCTACTCTCAGTAACCTTTCAGGACAGACAAACAAGGGATACCACGCATGCACGCACTGTTTAGATGACACCAAAAGTATATACCTGGACAAATGCAGGAAGAATGTTTACCTGGGGCATCATCGATTCCTTCCGACCAACCATCAATGTCGAAAGAAAGGCAAGAACTTCAAAGGCGAGGCAGGTCACCGGAAGACGACCGCCATGCGTACCGGTGATCACGTACTTGCTATGGTCAATGATTTAAAAGTAATCTTCTGAAAGGGTCCCGGCAGACTATCTGTTCCGAATGATGCTGAGGGACACGCACCCATGTGGAACAAGAAATCTATATTTTGGGACCTACTCTACTGGAAAGACCTAGAGGTCCGCTCTTCAATCGACGTGATGCACGTGACGAAGAACCTTTGCGTGAACCTGCTAGGCTTCTTGGGCGTGTATGGGAAGACAAAAGATACAGCGGAGGCACGGGAGGACCTGCAACGTTTGCACGAAAGAGACAGCATGCCTTCAAAGTAGTATGAAGGTCCTGCCAGCTACGCTCTTACCAAAGAAGAGAAGGAAATCTTCTTTGAATGCCTGCTCAGTATGAAGGTCCCGTCTGGCTACTCGTCGAATATAAAGGGAATAATAAATATGGCAGAGAAAAAGTTCAAGAACCTAAAGTCTCATGATTGCCACGTGATTATGACGCAACTGCTTCCGGTTGCATTGAGGGGGCTTCTACCAGAAAACGTTCGATTAGCCATTGTGAAGCTATGTTCATTCCTCAATGCAATATCTCAGAAGGTGATCGATCCAGAAATCCTACCAAGCTTAAGAAGTGATGTTGCACAATGTCTTATCAGTTTTGAGCTGGTGTTCCCACCATCTTTCTTCAATATCATGAGGCACGTCCTAGTTCATCTAGTCGACGAGATTGTCGTTCTGGGCCCTCTATTTCTACACAATATGTTCCCCTTTGAGAGGTTCATGGGAGTCCTAAAGAAATATGTCTGTAACCACGCTAGGCCAGAAGGAAGCATCTCCATGGGCCATCAAACAGAGGATGTCATTGGGTTTTGTGTTGACTTCATTCCTGACCTTAAGAAGATAGCTCTCCCTCAATCGCGATATGAGGGGAGAATGGGTGGAAAAGTCACGCTAGGAGGGGACTCAGTAGTATGTAGGGACGGGCATTCTTGGTCTCAAGCACACTACACGGTTCTATAGAATTCTAACTTGGTGACCCCGTATGTCGATGAACACAAGAACATTCTGCGCTCCAAACATCCGGACCAGTGTGACGACTGGATTACATGTGAAAACATCGGGAGTTTTGGTAGTTGGTTCCAAACACGTCTCAGGTGTGACAACACTGTTTCTGATGACCTATACTCGTTGGCGAGGGAACCATCTTCGACTGTAATAAATTACAAAGGGTACGAGATAAATGGGAATAAATTTTACACGATCGCCCAAGATCAAAAGAGCACCAACCAAAACAGCGGTGTCCGCTTTGATGCAGCAACCAAGAGGGGAACTTTACTATGGATATGATATTAAGGTCCCTTTGTTTAAGTGCAAATGGGTCAATCTGTCAGGAGGCGGGGTACTGGTAGACCCACAGTATGGAATGACATCAGTGGCTCTGAACAATCTGGGGTACACAGACAAGCCATTCGTCCTAGCCAATGATGTGGCGCAGGTTTTCTTTGTGAAGGACATGTCTACCAAACCAAGAAAAAGAAAAGATAAGGAAGCGGATACATCATACAATGAGCCAAAGCGCCACATAGTTCTTTCAGGAAAAAGAGACATCGTGGGATTGGAGGGCAAGACAGACGTGTCTTAAAATAATGAAAAGTTTCATGAAATTCCTCCCTTCAAAGTCAAGGCTGACCCAAGCACCCTGTTAAACGATGAAGATTATCCATGGTTATGGCGCAATAAGCAAAGAACACAAGCGAAGAAAAAGTGAAGACTTTCTATCAACAACTATTATGATGATGCCTTTGATGTAAAATATCACTGAAGTTACAATTGAACAAATGAAATCCCTTTGTAACAAATGAGTTTTCGTCCGAAACCGTGATACTTCCAAAGAGATTGTCTGTTTTGTACACGAAGTGCATCCAGTTTTTATCGTAACCCTCTCAACTTTTTAGCACATGCTGTGTGGGTGAAATGATGATACCATGCCAACTTTCAACCTTTTCAGACTTCATTTGAAATGTTTTTACAAACCTCTAGTATTATTGAAACTAAAATTATATAAATATGCAACTAAAATCATCAAAGTATTTTCTGTTCAAAACATTAAAAGCAAAAAGAATTTTCATAAAATAAATTTGAAAATCAAAAAAGAAAAGAAAATAAATAAATAGAAACAAAATAAAATAAATAAGTAGAAACAAAATATACTTTAATAAATAAGTAGAAACAAAATATACTTTAATAAAGTAAAATAAATAAACTTTAATAAAATAAATAAATAAAAATAATTTTCATAAAATAAATAAAAAAGCAAAAAAGAAAAGAAAATAAATAAGTAGAAACAAAATAAACTTTAATAAATAAGTAGAAACAAAATAAATTTTAATCAAGTGAAATAAATAAACTTTAATAAAATAAATAAAAATAGCAACAGTAGGTAGAAACAAAATAAAAAAATAAAGCAAAAAAAGTGCCACCTACTGGGCCACCACGGCCTGAATACGACTAGAAACCCAATCATGGGCCAGGATTCAGGCCCGAAGAAGGCCCAGTAGGCCCACAGGCACATAGTGACAGGTTAGGCCCGAAAGCATGCAGTTGAGAGGAGTTCGAGAGGGTGGGCGCAGCAGCGCTGATAAACCACTCTCGAGCTCTCTCAACTAGTGAGGTGGGACTAAACTTTTGACGCAGGCAGCACAAGGCCTTTGGTCCCGTTTGGTATCACCAACCGGGACTAAAGGGTGGCATTGGTACCGGTTCGTGGCACCAACCGGGACCAATGCCCCACTTTAGTCCCGGTTGGTGCCACCAACCGGGACCAAAGGCCTCTACTTCCCGCCCTTTGGGCTGCTGAAAAGAGACCTTTGGTCCCGGTTGGTGGCACCAACCGAGATTAAAGGTGGGCTTTGTTCCCGGTTGGTGACATGAATCGGGACCAATGCTCTGCCTATATAAGCCAACACTTTGCAAATTTTCAGCAGTTTCTCATTCTCCCCACCGGCGACGCCGCCCTCTGCCCTGACGCCCTGCTCCTCGTCGCTGTCACCCACGCCCGCCGTCGTCGTTGCCCGCGCCCGTCGTTGCTGGCCCGTCGCCTCCAGCGCCCGTGCCGCCTCGGTTGCCGCCGCACCACCCTTACACTGTCGCCGTCACCTTCCAGAGTCACCCAGACGCCGTCGCCGCCCCGCGCCACCGCTTCCCCGTCGGTGCGCCGCCCCACGGTCCGGCGGCTTCTGATGTTTTTTTTCATATGATTTTTTTTGTGCATATGATGTTTTTTTCATATAATGTTTTTTTCATATATGTATTATTTTTTTATTTAGGTTGTTAATTAATAGATACCGACTTTAGGTTAGTGCATTTTTGGTTAGTGTAGAGGTAAAAGTAAAATAAGGAAAAGGAAGAAAAGAGGAAGAAGGAAGAAGGAAGAAGAAGAAAAAGAAGGAGTGGAAAAAGGAAAATAAGAAGAGGAAGAAGGAGAAGAAAAAGGAGAAGAAGAGGAGAGGAAGAAGAGGAGGAGAAATAAATCAGAAGAGAAAAAAAGAAAAAAAAAGAGGAGAAGAAGACAGGAATAGAAGAGAAGAAGAAAAAATAGAGCAATTTCTATATTTTTTTCTTCTTCACCTCTATTCCTTTCTTTTTCTCCTTTTTTTTCTTCTTTTTTTTCTTTGATCTTCTCCTCTCTCTATTTCTTTCTTCTTCTCCTCTTTTTTTTTCTTCTTCCTCTTCTTATTTTTTATCGGGTATATATGTCGTTGTCGATATACCACGTCCCCGATAACTTCGACATGGGGGGGCGGAGGAGTTCTTCCACATTTTCAATCAAAAGGCCCTCGATAAAACAATAATCACTTGCTACTGTCTGTAAGTACTACTTCTCTGTAATTAATTAAGTCTCTATATATAGCTCGGCTCTTTCATTGCATGTATATATAATTATCCTCACTATATTATGCAGATTGAAGATCGCCGAATTGAAGAAAAGACAAGTAGGTGATATCGGGTTCATTAACATAAATGTCATGGATGAATGGAGTGTTAAACATGATGCCAGCCAAACCAAGGCCAACTTGCTCGCATCGTTACTTCGAAATCAAAACGAAGCTACAATACTCTTTCCTTACGAATACAAGTGAGTGTTACTGTCTTGTGCATATTCGGTTTCCCTTATTACTCGAGGTTATAGTAATGTAATTGATGAGTTATGCATGCGTGTGCAGCTTCCACTTTATTCTGCTAGAGATTAAGCTTGAGCAGGGGCTGGTAACCGTCATAGACTCCAAACGAAAAAATCCGGAGGAGTTTGCTACCATGACTAAAATGCTCGAGAAGTAAGTTCAATCGATCATTATCGCACCATATCGGCAACTTTGTTCATTTCCTGATATCAAGTAATTGTTTTCTTTGTCTGGCAGGGTTTGGAAAAAGTTCACCGCACAAGCTCCGGGACTGCCGGCACAGCTGCGATTTAACCACCCGAAAGTAGGTACTAGCTACTAGCTAGTTCCGCGCATCTCTCTTTGATTCTAGCTAGTTTCATCAATACCATTTAGCATGCTTGCTTATCAGTTTGATTGACCTCTATTTCTTGTAAAGTGGTTGTGGCAGGAACTCGGGAATGATTTCTGTGGATACTACATTTGCGAATTCATCCACCACACCACCTGTGAGCGGGGCTACTCTAAACAGAAATATGAAGTGCGTAAGCAATAATATTCACAATTTTATTTTATTACCATCATTTGTGTTCACTTTCATTCATATATATGTATTGACCCCCTTCTTGAAATTAGATGTGGGATGAACTCCTACCACAAGATCGCATACGAGCAATTCAAGAGGAATTTGCGGGATTCTTTCTTGACCACGTCATCGACAAACACGGAGAATACCATGTGGAAGTTGAGTTCAGATGTTAGGGTACATAAGAGATCTTATATTGTTTGTGTGTGTCTACATATATATAGCCAGTAGCGTCGGATAGATATACGAAAACTTGTTGTTCGATCAATCTATCGGAGAAGGAGAGGTCGATTAATTCTCTCTATGTATATGTTCATGGCGATCTTATGTACTTCATGGTTTCCTTCATTTGCTTACTAGCTAGCTAGCATGTCGAGTCCTCTCTATACCTAGCGTCGACCAAGCACGGAGATAAGAGAGGACACTTCTCTCTATTAGCTAGCTAACACAATATATGAAACCCCTAAATTAACCCTACAAAACCCCCAACCCCCCCCCCCTTCAGAAAAAAACAAGAAACCCAGCCCCTGAACTGCTGACGCGTGGAAGCCTTTGGGTCCTGGTTGGTGGCACCACCCGGGACAAAAGGTCCTCCTGCCTGGGCAAGCGGCAGCGGCCACGCGGAGCCCCATCTGTCCCGGTTCCTGGACGAACCGGGACTAAAGGTATAGGACTTTAGTAACGACCCTTTAGTCCCGGTTCGGGAACCGGGACAAATGGCCCTCACGAACCGGGACGAATGGCCCTTTTTCTACTATTGTGTGTGGTTGGAAATTATTTTCCCACCCATGCTAAGATCCTGAAATTTGGCGCAATAATTTTTTCTTTTACCAAACAAAGCAGGTTGAATAGGGAACATTTGGTTTCCAAAAATCTCTGTTTTAGATAAAAGAAATATTAAAAATATATTTCAAAACCTGAATACCGAGATTTTGTCCTTGTGCTTGACAATGGTTAAGATTCATTCTTTACTGCCGCAAAATACCTCTTTTGTATGGGGATTCAATCCCATGATCTCATTACTCTCACTCGAAAGGCCTACCACAACGACATCATAGACATTTTTGTAGATCCTAAAGTCTATAGTCTTTGTATATAGTTTAGTGTTTAAAAAAATTAATTTACCCTGATGCACCACTTTAACATGGTGTAAAAATTCAAGCAACGATGTATTGAATAAAGGTGTGTCCACAGCTTCTAGCATAGACTTTCAGACATCACAGAATATGTGGACTTTCAGACAAGGTCTGTAACTTGCTATCACTTCTGTTGCTCTCTGGATAGCTACAGACCTGTGTGGCGCCTAGCCTGCAGGCGCCACATCGACAGTCTAGCCTACAGGCCTGTGGGCGTTGCACTGTCAGTGTGCGCCTGCAGGCTAGGCGCCACACAGGTCTGTAGCTATCCAGAGAGCAACAGAAGTGATAGCAAGTTACAGACTTATGCAACGCTTAGCTTGTAGGCGCCACACTGGACAGTGCAACGCCCACTGGCTAGGCGTTGCACTGGGACTTAGTGAATTTTTTGCATATGCAGACATAGTAAGATGATGTGAAGTAGTATTGATACATAGCGAGCAAAGAACTGTGAAGACAACATATGCACAAAATACTTCACGACACATAGTAGTTCATAACACATAGTACTTCAACTTGAGGAGTAGTTCATACAACCAAATTTAGGAGGAAATACATAGTACTTCACGACACATAGTAGTTCACAACCAAATTGAGGAGGAGGCATAGTAGGTCATTACACATAGTAGTTCACAACCAAATCGAAGAGTATAGTTTAGAGGATAACACGATCATCGTCCACAAGCTAGTTGAAGTTGAAGATGTCATAGCTCTATTGCGTAGACCAAGGCCCCTTTCCCTTCTTCTTCTTCTTCCTCTTCCTCCTCCCTTTTCCTTATGAGGTGTGCCTCCTTAACCACCCTCTCCATGAATATCTTGTTCTTCCTCTCCTCTTTTTCAGATGCGAATGCCCAAAGTTCCATGATTCTTTCTTCAAAATCCTTTTGACGCTTCTTCTGTGCCTCCTCACATTTCCTCACCAACGCTTGCTCCCTAGCCCACATCGCATGTGTCGCTCTCTCTCTTTCCTTCCTCTTCTTCTCAAGCTCCTCTTCCTTCTTCTTCTTTAGTGCGGCTTCATCCTCCTCTCCAAGCTTCTTCGCAGCCTTCTCCCACCATCCCGCCTGTTGGGGAACGTAGTAATTTCAAAAAATTTCCTACGCACACGCAAGACCATGGTGATGGCATAGCAACGAGAGGGGAGAGTGTCTGTCCACGTACCCTCATAGACCGAAAGCGGAAGCGTTATAACAACGCGGTTGATGTAGTCGTGCGTCTTCACGATCCGACCGATCCAAGCACCGAACGTCGGCACCTCCGAGTTCTGCACACGCTCAGCTCGATGACGATCCCGGGCTCCGATCCAGCAAAGCGTCGGGGATGAGTTCCACAACCGACGGCGGCGCAGGACGATGATGATGCTCCACCGACGCAGGGCTTCGCCTAAGCTCCGCGACGATATGACTTCACCGGCGCGAGGCTTCGCCTAAGCTCATGACGATATGACCGAAGTGGAATATGGTGGAGGGGCACCGCACACGGCTAAGGAACGATCCATAGATCAACTTGTGTGTTCTGGGTGCCCCTGCCCCGTATATAAAGGAGCAAGGAGGAGGTGGCGGCCTAGGAGGAGGCGCACAGGGGGAGTCCTACTCCCACCGGGAGTAGGACTCCTCCTTTCCTAGTAGGAGTAGGAGAGAAGGAAGGGAAGGGAGGAAGGGGTGCGGCCCTCCCCTAGTCCAATTCGGACTAGGCCTTGAAATCGCGCCTGCCCTAGGCAGCCCTCTCTCTTTCCCGCAGGGCCCAATAAGGCCCAATACTTCTCCCGGCGAATTCCCGTAACTCTCCGGTACTCTGAAAATACCGAATCATTCGGAACCTTTCCGAACTCCGAATATAGTCGTCCAATATATCGATCTTTACGTCTCGACCATTTCGAGACTCCTCGTCATGTCCCCGATCTCATCCGGGACTCCGAACTCCTTCGGTACATCAAAACTCATAAACTCATAATATAACATCGCATCGAAACCTTAAGCGTGCGGACCCTACGGGTTCGAGAACTATGTAGACATGACCTAGAACTATTCTTGGTCAATAACCAATAGCGGAACCTGGATGCCCATATTGGCTCCTACATATTCTACGAAGATCTTTATCGGTCAAACCGCATAACAACATACTTTGTTCCCTTTGTCATCGGTATGTTACTTGCCCGAGATTCGATCGTCGGTATCCAATACCTAGTTCAATCTCGTTACCGGCAAGTCTCTTTACTCGTTCCGTAATACATCATCTCGCAACTAACTTATTAGTTGCAATGCTTGCAAGGCTTATATGATGTGTATTACCGAGAAGGCCCAGAGATACCTCTCCGACAATCGGAGTGACAAAACCTAATCTCGAAATACGCCAACCCAACATGTACCTTTGGAGACACCTGTAGTACTCCTTTATAATCACCCAGTTACGTTGTGGACGTTTGGTAGTACCAAAGTGTTCCTCCGTAAACGGAGTTGCATAATCTCATAGTTACAGGAACATGTATAAGTCATGAAGAAAGCAATAGCAACATACTAAGCGATCAAGTGCTAGGCTAACGGAATGGGTCATGTCAATCAGATCATTCTCCTAATGATGTGATCCCGTTAATCAAATGACAACTCATGTCTATGGTTAGGAAACATAACCATCGATTAACGAGCTAGTCAAGTAGAGGCATACTAGTGACACTCTGTTTGTCTATGTATTCACACATGTATTATGTTTCCGGTTAATACAATTCTAGCATGAATAATAAACATTTATCATGATATAAGGAAATAAATAATAACTTTATTATTGCCTCTAGGGCATATTTCCTTCAGTCTCCCACTTGCACTAGAGTCAATAATCTAGTTCACATCGCCATGTGATTTAACATCAATAGTTCACATCTATATGTGGTTAACACCCATAGTTCACATCGACATGTGACCAACACCCAAAGGGTTTACTAGAGTCAGTAATCTAGTTCACATCGCTATGTGATTAACACCCAAAGAGTACTAAGGTGTGATCATGTTTTGCTTGTGAGATAATTTTAGTCAACGGTCTGTCACATTCGAGCCGTAAGTATTTTGCAAATTTCTATGTCTACAATGCTCTGCACGGAGCTACTCTAGCTAATTGCTCCCACTTTCAATATGTATCCAGATTGAGACTCAGAGTCATCTAGATTAGTGTTAAAACTTGCATCGACGTAACCCTTTACGACGAACCTTTTTTCATTTCCATAATCGAGAAACATATCCTTATTCTACTAAGGATAATTTTGACCGCTGTCCATTGATCTACTCCTAGATCACTATTGCACTCCCTTGCCAAGCCTAGTGGTAGGGTATGCAATAGATCTGGTACACAACATGGCATACTTTATAGAACCTATGGCTGATGCATATGGAATGACTTTCATTCTCTGTCTATCTTCTGCCGTGGTCGGGTTTTGAGTCTTACTCAATCTCACACCTTGTAACACAGGCAAGAACTCTTTCTTTGACTGTTCCATTTTGAACTACTTCAAAATCTTGTCAAGGTATGTATTCATTGAAAAACTTATCAAGCGTCTTGATCTATCTCTATAGATCTTGATGCTCAATATGTAAGCAGCTTCACCGAGGTCTTTCTTTGAAAAACTCCTTTCAAATACTCCTTTATGCTTTGCAGAATAATTCTACATTATTTCCGATCAACAATACTTATCAGAAATGCTGTAGTGCTCCCACTCACTTTCTTGTAAATACAGGCTTCTCCAAAAGTCTGTATAAAACCATATGCTTTGATCACACTATCAAAGCGTTTATTCCAACTCCAAGATGCTTGCACCAGTCCATAGATGGATCGCTGAAGCTTGCACATTTTGTTAGCTCCTTTAGGATTGACAAAACCTTCTGGTTGCATCATATACAACTCTTCTTTAATAAATCCATTAAAGAATGTAGTTTTGACATCCATTTGCCAGATTTCATAAAATGTGGCAATTGCTAACATGATTCGGACAGACTTAAGCATCGCTACAGCTTGAGAAAATCTCATTGTAGTCAACACATTGAACTTGTCGAAACCTTTTGTGACAAGTCGAGCTTTGTAGATAGTAACACTACTATCGTTGTCCGTCTTCCTCTTGAAGATCCATTTATTTAACATGGCTTGCTGATCATCGAGCAAGTCAATCAAAGTCCATACTTTGTTCTAATACATGGATCCTATCTCAGATTTCATGGCCTCAAGCCATTTCGCGAATCTGGGCTCATCATCGCTTCCTCATAGTTCGTAGGTTCATCATAGTCTAGTAACATGACTTCCGAACATGATTACCGTACCACTCAGTGCGGATCTTACTCTGGAAGACCTCGAGGTTTGGTAGCAACTTGATCTGAAGTTTCATGATCATCATCATTAACTTCCTCACTAATTGGTGTAGGAATCACTAGAACTGATTTCTGTGATGAACTACTTTCCAATAAGGGAGAAGGTACAATTACCTCATCAAGTTCTACTTTCCTCCCACTCACTTCTTTCGAGAGAAACTCCTTCTCTAGAAAGGATCCATTCTTAGCAACGAATGTTTTGCCTTTGGATCTGTGATAGAAGGAGTACCCAACAGTTTCCTTTGGGTATTCTATGAAGACGCACTTTTCCGATTTGGGTTCGAGCTTATCAGGTGAAAACTTTTCACATAAGCATCACAACTCCAAACTTTTAAGAAACGACGGCTTAGGTTTACTGCTAAACCATAGTTCATACGGTGTCGTCTCAACGGATTTAATGGTGCCCTATTTAATGTGAATGCAGCTGTCTCTAATGCATAACCCCAAAACGATATTGGTAAATTGGTAAGAGACATCATTGATCGCACCATATCAAATAAAGTGCGGTTATGACGTTCGGACACACCATCACGTTATGGTGTTCCATGTGGCGTGAGCTGTGAAACTATTCCACATTGTTTTATATGAAGGCCAAACTCGTAACTCAAATATTCTCCTCCACGATCAGATCGTAGAAACTTTATTTTCTTATTTCGATGATTCTCCACTTCACTCTGAAATTCTTTGAACTTTTCAAATGTTTCAGACTTGTGCTTCATTAAGTAGATATACTCATATCTGCTCAAATCATCTTGTGAAGGTCAGAAAATAACGATACTTGCCATGAGCCTTAATACTTATTGGTCTGCATACATCAGAATGTATTATTTACAACAAGTTTGTTGCTCGTTCCATTGTTCGAAGAACGGAGTTTTAGTCATCTTGCCAAAAGGCACGGTTCGCAAGCATCAAATGATTCATAACCAAGTGATTCCAAAATCCATCTTTATGGAGTTTCTTCATGCGCTTTACACCGATATGACCCCAAGCGGCAAGTGCCACAAATAAATTGCACTATCATTATTAACTTTACATCTTTTGGTTTCAATATTATGAATATGTGTATCACACGATCGAGATCCAACAAACCATTTTCATTGGGTGTATGACCATAGAAGGTTTTATTCATGTAAACAGAACAATAATTATTCTCTAACTTACATGAATAACCGTATTGCAATAAACATGATCAAATCATATCCATGCTCAACGCAAAAGCCAAATAACATTTATTTAGGTTCAACACTAATCTCGATAGTATAGGAGTGTGCGATGATGATCATATCAATCTTGGAACTACTTCCAACACTCATCGTTACTGCCCTTCAACTAGTTTCGCTTATTCTGTAACTCCTGTTTGAGTTACTAATCTTAGCAACCGAACAAGTATTAAATACTCAGGGCTACTATAAACACTAATCTCGATAGTATAGGGAGTGTGCGATGATGATCATATCAATCTTGGAACTACTTCCAACACTCATCGTCACTTCCCTTCAACTAGTCTCTGTTTATTCTGAACTCCTGTTTGAGTTACTAATCTTAGCAACCGAACAAGTATCAAATACTCAGGGCTACTATAAACACTAGTAAAGCACACATCAATAACCTGTATATCAAATATACCCTTGTTCTCTTTGCCATCCTTCTTATCCACCAAATATCTCGGGTATTTCCGTTTCCAGTGACCATTCCCTATGCAATGTAAGCACTCAGTTTCAGGCTTTGGTTCAGCTTTGGGTTTCTTCGTGGGAGTGACAACTTGCTTGTCATTCTACTTGAAGTTCCCCTTTCTTTCCCTTTGCCCTTTTCTTGAAACTAGTGGTCTTGTCAATCATCAACACTTGATGCTCTTTCTTGATTTCTACCTTCGTCGATTTCAACATCACGAAGAGCTCGGGAATCGTTTTCGTCATCCCTTGCATACTATAGTTCATCACGAAGTTCTAGTAACTTAGTGATGGTGACTAGAGAATTCTGTCAATCACTATCTTATCTGGAGATTAACTCCCACTTGATTCAAGCGATTGAAGTACCCAGACAATCTGAGCACATGCTCACTAGTTGAGCGATTCTCCTCCATCTTTTAGCTATAGAACTTGTTGGAGACTTCATATCTCTCAACTCGGGTATTTGCTTGAAATATTAACTTCAATTCCTGGAACATCTCATATGGTCCATGACGTTCAAAACGTCTTTGAAGTCCCGATTCTAAGCCGTTAAGCATGGTGCACTAAACTATCAAGTAGTCATCATATTGAGCTAGCCAAACGTTCATAACGTATGCATTTGCTCCTGCAATAGGTCTGTCACCTAGCGGTGCATTAAGGACATAATTCTTCTGTGCAGCAATGAGGATAAACCTTAGATCATGGATCCAATCCGCATCATTGCTAGTAACATTTTTCAACATGATTTTTCTCTAGGAACATATCAAAACAAACATATAAAAGCATAGGGAAGCAACAGCGCGAGCTATTGATCTACAACATAATTTGCAAAATACTACCAGGACTAAGTTCATGATAAATTAAAGTTCAATTAATCATATTACTTAAGAACTCTCACTTAGATAGACATCTCTCTAGTCATCTAAGTGATTACGTGATCCAAATCAACTAAACCATGTCCGATCATCACGTGAGATGGAGTAGTTTCAATGGTGAACATCACTATGTTGATCATATCTACTATATGATTCACGCTCGACCTTTCGGTCTCCGTGCTCCGAGGCCATATCTGTTATATGCTAAGCTCGTCAAGTTTAACCTGAGTATTCCATGTGCGCAACTGTTTTGCACCCGTTGTAGATGGACGTAGAGCTTATCACACCCGATCATCACGTGGTGTCTGGGCACTACGAACTTTAGCAACGGTGCATACTCAGGGAGAACACTTCTTGATAATTTTAGTGAGAGATCATCTTATAATGCTACCGTCAATCAAAGCAAGATAAGATGCATAAAGGATAAACATCACATGCAATCAATATAAGTGATATGATATGGTCATCATCATCTTGTGCTTGTGATCTCCATCGCCGAAGCACCGTCATGATCACCATCGTCACCGGCGCGACACCTTGATCTCCATCGTAGCATTGTTGTCGTCTCGCCAACTATTGCTTCTACGACTATCGCTACTGCTTAGTGATAAAGTAAAGCAATTACATGGCGTTTGCATTTCATACAATAAAGTGACAACCATATGGCTCCTGCCAGTTGCCGATAACTCGGTTACAAAACATGATCATCTCATACAATAAAATATAGCATCACGTCTTGACCACATCACATCACAACATGCCCTGCAAAAACAAGTTAGACGTCCTCTACTTTGTTGTTGCAAGTTTTACGTGGCTGCTACGGGCTGAGCAAGAACCGTTCTTACCTACGCATCAAAACCACAACGATAGTTTGTCAAGTTGGTGCTATTTTAACCTTCGCAAGGACCGGGCGTAGCCACACTCGGTTCAACTAAAGTGAGAGAGAAAGACACCCGCCGGTCACCTTTAAGCAACTAGTGCTCGAAGCGGTGAAACCAGTCTCGCGTAAGCGTACGCGTAATGTCGGTCCGGACCGCTTCATCTCACAATACCGCTGAACCAAAGTATGACATGCTGGTAAGCAGTATGACTTATATCGCCCAAAACTCACTTGTGTTCTACTCGTGCATATGACATCAATGCATAAAACCAGGCTCTAATACCACTGTTGGGGAACGTAGTAATTTCAAAAAATTTCCTACGCACACGCAAGACCATGGTGATGGCATAGCAACGAGAGGGGAGAGTGTCTGTCCACGTACCCTCATAGACCGAAAGCGGAAGCGTTATAACAACGCGGTTGATGTAGTCGTACGTCTTCACGATCCGACCGATCCAAGCACCGAACGTACGGCACCTCCGAGTTCTGCACACGTTCAGCTCGATGACGATCCCCGGGCTCCGATCCAGCAAAGCGTCGGGGATGAGTTCCGTCAGCACGACGGCGTGGTGACGATGATGATGCTCCACCGACGCAGGGCTTCTCCTAAGCTCCGCGACGATATGACTTCACCGGCGCAGGGCTTCGCCTAAGCTCCACGACGATATGACCGAAGTGGAATATGGTGGAGGGGGCACCGCACACGGCTAAGGAACGATCCATAGATCAACTTGTGTGTTCTGGGGTGCCCCCCTGCCCCCGTATATAAAGGAGCAAGGGAGGAGGTGGCCGGCCTAGGAGGAGGCGCACCAAGGGGGGAGTCCTACTCCCACCGGGAGTAGGACTCCTCCTTTCCTAGTAGGAGTAGGAGAGAAGGAAGGGGAAGGGAGGAAGGGTGCGGCCCCTCCCTAGTCCAATTCGGACTAGGCCTTGGGGCGCGCCTGCCCTAGGCAGCCCTCTCTCTTTCCCGCAGGGCCCAATAAGGCCCAATACTTCTCCCGGCGAATTCCCGTAACTCTCCCAGACTCCGAAAATACCGAATCATTCGAACCTTTCCGAACTCCGAATATAGTCGTCCAATATATCGATCTTTACGTCTCGACCATTTCGAGACTCCTCGTCATGTCCCCGATCTCATCCGGGACTCGAACTCCTTCGGTACATCAAAACTCATAAACTCATAATATAACCATCATCGAAACCTTAAGCGTGCGGACCCTACGGGTTCGAGAACTATGTAGACATGACCTAGACCTATTCTTGGTCAATAACCAATAGCGGAACCTGGATGCCCATATTGGCTCCTACATATTCTACGAAGATCTTTATCGGTCAAACCGCATAACAACATACTTTGTTCCTTTGTCATCGGTATGTTACTTGCCCGAGATTCGATCGTCGGTATCCAATACCTAGTTCAATCTCGTTACGGCAAGTCTCTTTACTCGTTCCGTAATACATCATCTCGCAACTAACTTATTAGTTGCAATGCTTGCAAGGCTTATATGATGTGTATTACCGAGAAGGCCCAGAGATACCTCTCCGACAATCGGAGTGACAAAACCTAATCTCAAATCGCCAACCCAACATGTACCTTTGGAGACACCTGTAGTACTCCTTTATAATCACCCAGTTACGTTGTGACGTTTGGTAGTACCCAAAGTGTTCCTCCGGTAAACGGGAGTTGCATAATCTCATAGTTACAGGAACATGTATAAGTCATGAAGAAAGCAATAGCAACATACTAAGCGATCAAGTGCTAGGCTAACGGAATGGGTCATGTCAATCAGATCATTCTCCTAATGATGTGATCCCGTTAATCAAATGACAACTCATGTCTATGGTTAGGAAACATAACCATCTTCGATTAACGAGCTAGTCAAGTAGAGGCATACTAGTGACACTCTGTTTGTCTATGTATTCACACATGTATTATGTTTCCGGTTAATACAATTCTAGCATGAATAATAAACATTTATCATGATATAAGGAAATAAATAATAACTTTATTATTGCCTCTAGGGCATATTTCCTTCACCGCCATCTCATCTTCGCCATCCTCCTTCATTGTTGGTTTGTTGGGTTGGGAAGCCGCCATACCTACAATGAGTGAAACATAATGGTCAGTAAAGACAATAAAAACAAATGGAAGAACATGTGCAACAAGAACATATGAAAAAGAAGAACATATGAAAAACAAGAACATATGAAACATTATAGTTAGTGAGCAACATACGGAAATGGTCCATCGAGGTATCCAAACATTCCTCTATGACGACCTTGTCCCTGTCCATCACCATGGCCAAGTCCACCACCAAGGCCAAGACCATCACCATGGCCAAGACCATCACCACGGCCTACACCACCACCACCACGAGCTCTACCACCACCACGTCCTACACCACCACCACGAGCTCTACCACCACCACGGCCTCTAGTAAGTCCTTGTTGCCGACCTCTTTGTTGCCTAGATCCTCTTTGGCTAACACTTGGTTGGCTTGGCACTTGTTGGCTACCACTTGGTTGCCTTGGCACTTGTTGGCTACCACTTGGTTGGCTTCCTTCTGTAGCTCCTTATTGGCTTGTGCTTGCATCATTTTTCTTGGACCTTTTCCTTGGTTTCGTACATTTTCTTTCGTTGTGGCCATGACCTTTGCACTCCCCACAACGGGAGCTCTCACGAGGCTCTTGGAATTGGCCGTTGCCCGCTTCGCGGCGGCCACCATGGCCCCATCCGTCCATGTCGCCTCTAAGACGCTTTGTCTTACGTCTACCCCGTTTAACAACCTTCAACTCCGGATCCGGCCATAGTTGAACACCATGGTATTCCGGCCATTGTGATTGGTCAAGATATGGGTGAAAGCGGAGAGCCCATGTTTTCTTGACCGTCATGATTGAGAACTCCGACTCCCTCATGGTGTGTGGGTGATTGATGTCCACATTCCTAACGCGACCGGCGGTATACAAGTGTGACCATGGGAGATGAAGCAACAATGGCCTCCCGCAAGAGCAATCACATTGTGTTAATGACACCTTGAAAGCCCGACCTCCATGTTGGCGGCCATCGTTTGTGGTTCCTCCTGGCTCTTTCACTTCGTACTTCCACTCTTCGTTGTCATATAATATAGCTTCTTCTGAGTCCGCTTTCCGTGATTGAAATACCAACCATTCATCAACCTTGGGTGGGAACTTGTACTTGTACTTGCGCGGGTTCTCACCCGCTATCTGTGCATCCGTTTTCATCGAGTACTTTACAAAGTACGCATTCATCTTTTCAAATGTGTATTGAACTATTGCTGTCACGGGTAATCCACGTGCACCTTTGAGCACCCTATTGAAGCATTCGTCCATATTGCTTGTCATTTGACTGTATCTCCGGCCATCTTCATCAAAAGCATGTTCCCACTTGTTCCGGTATTGAATGTGCCTATTGAGAAAGTCTTGACCCCCGGGATCAAGTTTTTTGTGTGCAAGCAATTTGTTGTACAAAGTGGCGAAGCGCTTGTCAGAGAAAGCGAGACAACAATCTTGAAGATCATTGGCCAACTCCTTAAGGCCACATGCCCTATAGAAGTTCGAACAAAAGTGCCTCATGCACCATCGATGGTGCAACGGAGCATGCCCGGGAATGTCAATCTCCACCGCGTTAAGAATACCTTGATTCTGATCCGATATGACACAAATTTCCCTCTGAGCGGGTAACACCTTCGTCCTCAAAAGACGCAAAAACCACTCCCAGTTGTCATTGTTCTCCACCTCAACCAAAGCAAATGCCAATGGCAACACCCGGTTATTGGCATCACTTGCTATCGCAACCAACAAGGTGCCTTTGTATTGTCCGGTCAAGAACGTGCCATCAATGGCGATGACCGGCCTACAGTGTTCGAAAGCCCTCATGCATTGCTCGAACGCCCAAAATGCACGGTGCTACGTCTTGAGCTTGCGTTGGTTTTCCCCGAAGAGGACAGGATGATGCAGCACAGTAGCGTAAGTATTTCCCTCAGTTTTTGAGAACCAAGGTATCAATCCAGTAGGAGGCCACGCGCAAGTCCCTCGTACCTGCACAAAACGATAGCTACTCGCAACCAACGCGATTAGGGGTTGTCAATCCCTTCACGGTCACTTACGAGAGTGAGATCTGATAGAGATAATATTTTTGGTATTTTTGGTATAAAGATGCAAAGTGAAAAGTAAAAGCAAAGTAAAAACAAAGCAAGTAAATAAAGTGATGGAGATTGATCTGATGAGAATAGACCCGGGGGCCATAGGTTTCACTAGTGGCTTCTCTCAAGAGCATAGATATTCTACGGTGGGTGAACAAATTACTGTTGAGCAATTGACAGAATTGAGCATAGTTATGAGGTTATCTAGGTATGATCATGTATATAGGCATCACGTCCGAGACAAGTAGACCGAAACGATTGTGCATCTACTACTATTACTCCACTCATCGACCGCTATCCAGCATGCATCTAGAGTATTAAGTTAAAAACAGAGTAACGACTTAAGCAAGATGATATGATGTAGAGGAATAAATTCATGCAATATGATAAATACCCCATCTTGTTATCCTCGATGGCAACAATACAATACGTGCCTTGCAACCCTTTCTGTCACTGAGTAAGGACACCGCAAGATTGAACCCAAAGCTAAGCACTTCTCCCATTGCAAGAACTACCAATCTAGTTGGCCAAACCAAACGGATAATTCGAAGAGACTTGCAAAGATAACTCAATCATTCATAAAAGAATTCAGAGAAGAATCAAATATTTTCCATAGATAAGCTGGATCATAAACCCACAATTCATCGGTCTCAACAAACACACCCCAAAAAGAAGATTACATCGAATAGATCTCCACGAGAGAGGGGGAGAACATTGTATTGAGATCCAAAAAGAGAGAAGAAGCCATCTAGCTACTAGCTATGGACCCGAAGGTCTGAAGTAAACTACTCACACTTCATCGAAGGGGCTATGGTGTTGATGTAGAAGCCCTCCGTGGTGGATGCCCCCTCCGTCGGAGCTCCGGAATAGGCCCCAAGATGGGATCTCGTGGATACAGGAAGGCACGGCGGTGGAATTAGGTTTTGGCTCCGTCCCGATCTGTTGAAATGCGTTGGTATATATAGGAGGAAGGAGTACGCGTCGGTGGAGCGTCGGGGGCCCACGAGGCAGGCGCGCGCCAGGGGCGCCCCCACCTCGTGACTGCCTCTCGCACTTCTTGGAGTAGGGTCCAAGTCTCCGGATCACGCTCGGTGAGAAGATCACGTTCCCGAAGGTTTCATTCCGTTTGGACTCCGTTTGATATTCCGTTTCTTCGAAACACTGAAATAGGCAAAAAACAACAATTCTGGGATGGGTCTCCGGTTAATAGGTTAGTCCCAAAAGTAATATAAAAGTGGAAAATAAAGCCCAATATAGTCCAAAACAATAGATAAAGTAGCATGGAGAAATCAAAAATTATAGATACGTTGGAGACGTATCAGGCATCCCCAAGCTTAATTCCTGCTCGTCCTCAAGTATGTAAATGATAAAAAAAGAATTTTTGATGTGGAGTGATACTTTGGCATAATTTCAATGTAAATCTTCTTAATCATGGTATTAATATTCAGATCCGAAAGATTCAAGACAAAAGTTCATATTGACATAAAAATAATAATACTTCAAGCATACTAATCAAAATAATCATGTCTTCTCAAAATAGCATGGCAAAAGAAAGTTCATCCCTACAAAATCATATAGTTAGGCTATCCTTCATTTTCGTCACACAAAGATGTTCCCAACTTCTATACCCCCGATGACAAGCCAAGCAATTGTTTCATACTTAAATAATCTCAAACTTTTTCAACCTTCACGCAATACATGAGCGTGAGCCATGGATATAGCACTATGGGTGGAATAGAATATGATGATGGGGATTGTGTGGAGAAGACAAAAAAAGGAGAAAGTCTCACATTGACGAGGATAATCAACGGGCTATGGAGATGCCCATCAATTGATGTCAACATGAGGAGTAGGGATTGCCATGCAACGGATGCACTAGAGCTATGAATGCTCAACAAAAGAAAACTGGTGGGTGTGCATCCAACTTGCTTGCTCACGAAGACCTAGGGCATTTGAGGAAGCCCATCGTAGGAATATACAAGCCAAGTTCTATAATGAAAAATTCCCACTAGTATGAACAAGACAACTTATGAGACTCACTATATGAAAAACATGGTGCTACTTTGAGGCACAAGAGTGGAAAAAGAGATAGTAGCATTGCCCTTTTATTTTCTTTTTTTTGGGCCTTCCCTTTTTTTTGGCCTTTCTCTTTTTTTTTGTGCAATGCTCTAATAATGATGATCATCACACTTCTATTTCTATTACAACTCAACAATTACAACTCGAAACTTAAAACAAAATATGACTCTATATGAATGCCTCCGGCGGTGTACCGGGATGGTGCAATGAATCAAGAGTGACATGTATGGAAAATAATGCATGGTGGCTTCGCCACAAATACGATGTCAACTACATGATCATGCAATGGCAATATGACAAAAGTAATGTATGTCATAATGATGATGGAAGTTGCATGGCAATATATCTCGGAATGGCTATGGAAATGCCATGATAGGTAGGTATGGTGGCTGTTTTGAGGAAGATATAAGGAGGTTTATGTGTGATAGTGCGTATCATATCACGGGGTTTGGATGCACCGACGAAGTTTGCACCAACTCTCAAGGTGAGAAAGGGCAATGCATGGTACCGAAGAGGCTAGCAAGTGCGGAAAGATAAAAGTGCGTATAATCCATGGACTCAACATTAGTCAAAAGAACTCATATACTTATTGCAAAAATTTAGAAGTCATCAAAAATCAAGTCCTACGTGCATGCTCCTAGGGGGATAGATTGGTAGGAAAAGACCATCGCTCGTCCCCGACCGCCACTCATAAGGATGCACAAGCCAGGTACACTTCATGTTTCAAATTTGTTACATAACTTTAACCATACGTCCATGCTACGGGATTTGCTAACATCAACACAAGCATTTCTCAAATTCAAAACTACTCAACTAGCATGACTTTGATATTATCACCTCCATATCTCTAAACAATTATCAAGCATCAAACTTATCTTAGTATTCAACGCACTCAAAAGAAAGTTTCACATATCTTGAATACCAAGTATATTAACATTAAGCAAATTACCATGCTATTAACGACTCTCAAAATAATCTAAGTGAAGCACGAGAGATCAAGTTTCTTTAAAACAAATCCACCACCGTGCTCTAAAAGATCTAAGTGAAGCACTAGAGCAAAAATTATCACGCTCAAAAAGATATAAGTGAAGCACTACGAGGAAAACTATCAAGCTCAAAAGATATAAGTGAAGCACATAGATTATTCTATCAAATTTCAATTCATGTATGGCTCTCTCAAAAGGTGTGTATAGCAAGGATGATTGTGGTAAACTAACAAGAAAAGACTCAAATAATACAAGATGCTCCAAGCAAAACACATATCATGTTGGTGAATAAAAATATAGCTCCAAGTAAATTACCGATGGAAGTAGACGAAAGAGGGGATGCGTTCCGGGGCATCCCCAAGCTTTGACTTTTTGGTATCCTTGGATTATCTTGGGGGTGCCATGGGCATCCCCAAGCTTAGGCTCTTGCCACTCCTTGTTCCATAATCCATCAAAAGAATTCACCCAAAACTTGTAAACTTCACAACACAAAACTCAATAGAAATCTCGTGAGCTCCGTTAGAAAAAGAAAACAAAAGACTACTTTAAGGTACTGTAATGAACTCATTATTTATTTATATTGGTGTTAAATCTACTGTATTCCAACTTCTCTATGGATTATAAACTATTTTACTAGCCATAGATTCATCAAAATAAGCAAACAACACACGAAAAACAGAATCTGTCAAAAACAGAACAGTCTGTAGTAATATGTAACTAACGCAAACTTCTGGAACCCAAAACATTCTACCAAAATTAGACGACCTGGAATTTTTTTTATTGATCAGCAGCAATTGGAATAACTATTTTATCACGTTCTGGTGATTTTTAACAATTCGGTCACTGAGCGCAAAGATTCTGGAAATTACAGCAAGATCAAATAACTATCTCCCAAGAAGATCTAATAGGTCTAACTTGGCGCAAACACTAATTAAAAGATAAAACCACATCTAAGCAGAGGCTATATGGATTATTTATTACTAGGCAGCAAGGATAAATATTGGTTTGTCTCCCAACAAGCGCTTTTCTTTAAAGCCTTTTAAGCTAGGCATTGATAATTCTAACGATGCTCACATAAAAGATAAGAATTGAAGCGCAAAGAGAGCATCATGAAACACATGACAAACACATCTAAGTCTAACATACTTCCTATGCATAGGCATCTTATAGGAAAACAAATTAGCAAGACAAGCAAGATTGAGCATATGCAAGGAAGAAGAATGAAACAATAGCAATCTCAACATGACGAGAGGTAATTTAGCAACATGAAAATTTCTATAACCATATTTTCCTATCTCATAATAATTACATGTAGGATCATGGGCAAATTCAACAAAATAGCTATCACAAAACATATTCTCAACACGATCCACATTCATGCAAAGTTGACACTCTTCCAAGATAGTGGGATTAACATTAACTAAAGTCATGACCTTCCCGAACCCACTTTTATCAAAAGTATCATAAGATTGAACATACTCCAAATATGTGGGATCTAAAGTTGACACTCTTCCGAACCCACTTTCAATATTATTGCAAACACTATTATCAATCTCATATTCATCATGGGGCTTAAATAAATTTTCACGGTTATAAGAAGAATCACCCCAATCATGATCATTGCAACAATTAGTAGACATAGCAAAACTAGCATCCCCAAGCTTAGGGTTTTGCATCTTATTAGCACAATTGACATCAAAAGAATTTATAATAAAATCATTGCAATCATGCTTTTTATTCAAAGATCTATCGCGAGTCACTTCACGGATTTCAGGCAAAACCTTATAAAGATAATCTAGTGCATCCAAATCACTAGGAATTGGTTCATCATAATTGGATCTCTTAAAAAGATTGGCAAGCGGATGAGGATCCATAGATTTAGCTACTCTGTTTAGGAATAAATACCCAACTATTTCAACCAAGCGAGAAAACGAGCCAAGAAAGACATAAAGGCGAACGCAAAAGAGAGGGTGAATAAAATGGCAAGGGTGAAGTGGGGGAGTGGAAAACGAGCGGCAAATGGCAAATAATGTAATGCGAGAGATAGGGATTGTGATGGGTACTTGGTATGTTGACTTTTGCGTAGACCTCCCCGGCAACGGCGCCAGAAATCCTTCTTGCTACGTCTTGAGCTTGCGTTGGTTTTCCCCGAAGAGGAGAGGATGATGTAGCACAATAGCGTAAGTATTTCCCTCAGTTTTTGAGAACCAAGGTATCAATCCAGTAGGAGGCCACGCGCAAGTCCCTCGTACCTGCACAAAACGATAGCTACTCGCAACCAACGCGATTAGGGGTTGTCAATCCCTTCACGGTCACTTACGAGAGTGAGATCTGATAGAGATAATATTTTTGGTATTTTTGGTATAAAGATGCAAAGTGAAAAGTAAAAGCAAAGTAAAAACAAAGCAAGTAAATAAAGTGATGGAGATTGATCTGATGAGAATAGACCCGGGGGCCATAGGTTTCACTAGTGGCTTCTCTCAAGAGCATAGATATTCTACGGTGGGTGAACAAATTACTGTTGAGCAATTGACAGAATTGAGCATAGTTATGAGGTTATCTAGGTATGATCATGTATATAGGTATCACGTCCGAGACAAGTAGACCGAAACGATTCTGTATCTACTACTATTACTCCACTCATCGACCGCTATCCAGCATGCATCTAGAGTATTAAGTTAAAAACAGAGTAACGCCTTAAGCAAGATGACATGATGTAGAGGAATAAATTCATGCAATATGATAAATACCCCATCTTGTTATCCTCGATGGCAACAATACAATACGTGCCTTGCAACCCTTTCTGTCACTGGGTAAGGACACCGCAAGATTGAACCCAAAGCTAAGCACTTCTCCCATTGCAAGAACTGCCAATCTAGTTGGCCAAACCAAACGGATAATTCGAAGAGACTTGCAAAGATAACTCAATCATTCATAAAAGAATTCAGAGAAGAATCAAATATTTTCCATAGATAAGCTGGATCATAAACCCATAATTCATCGATCTCAACAAACACACCGCAAAAAAAAAGATTACATCGAATAGATCTCCACGAGAGAGGGGGAGAACATTGTATTGAGATCCAAAAAGAGAGAAGAAGCCATCTAGCTACTAGCTATGGACCCGAAGGTCTGAAGTAAACTACTCACACTTCATCGGAGGGGCTATGGTGTTGATGTAGAAGCCCTCCGTGGTGGATGCCCCCTCCGGCGGAGCTCCGGAACTGGCCCCAAGATGGGATCTCGTGGATACAGGAAGGTACGGCAATGGAATTAGGTTTTTGGCTCCGTCTCTGATCTGTTGGGGGTACGTAGGTATATATAGGAGGAAGGAGTACGTCGGTGGAGCGTCAGGGGGCCCACGAGGCAGGGGGCGCGCCCTCCACCCTCGTGACCGCCACTGGCACTTCTTGGAGTAGGGTCCAAGTCTCTGGATCATGTTCGGTGAGAAGATCACGTTCCCGAAGGTTTCATTCCGTTTGGACTCCGTTTGATATTCCGTTTCTTTGAAACACTGAAATAGGCAAAAAACAGCAATTCTGGGCTGGGCCTCCGGTTAATAGGTTAGTCCCAAAAGTAATATAAAAGTGGAAAATAAAGCCCAATATAGTCCAAAACAATAGATAAAGTAGCATGGAGCAATAAAAAATTATAGATACGTTGGGGACGTATCACACTGCCAAATACTCGGACTTTACTTCCTTCATTAACCGTTGTTTGGTGCCCATGAGGCTCGACCACATGAACCATGCGTGGGTTTGTCGCGGCCATGGCTAACAACAACCTAGGGATTCGGTTGTATGCTTCCTCCCAAGTACCATACAACATCTTAAATGCGGCTAGCTTGCTTCGCCTTCCATGCCTTGCCGTACTTCACCTTGTAATGAAAGATGGCATTCACAAGGTCAATGACATGTTGGATGTTCATTGTTGAAAGTGTGGATATTGAGTTTGAGATCCTGTATGCGATGAACTCGGACGTGAGTTGTTTGTGGTCTTGGGACACAATCTTGCCATCCACCCTTTTGGCTTGGCACATGTGAGTTGGCACACAACTCACTACATGCCAAGTTGGACCTCCTTTCCATGGTCTTGCATGCACAATCCACGAACATATTTTATCTTCACATGCACATGCAACCATGTAGCGCACATTGACATTCGAGTTCACCACCTTGTGTGGACGATAATGCGTAACCGAGTATTTGTCGAGCCACATCTTCAATTCCAACAAGGTTTCGAACTTAGTCCCTTTAGCAATCCGGTTCTTGTCGTCTCCCAAATCACGGTGAGAGCTTGGCCTAACCCCAAGAGATCTACCACGGCTTCATCTGCGAGACAAACATCCTTGAACAATGTAGTCCGGTGATCGCGACCGAATACCTTCTCGAAAGCTTCGGCCTCCTTCACCGTGAACCCCTCCGCATCAACTTGTTCGTCGGGACCATTGTCATCCGAGTCCGATGCATATGCACGAGAAAAAGGGATGGAATGGTCCATTGTCTCTTGCAAATGATATTTGTCGTGATCACCCACATTGTTGTCATGGAGATCAACTTCATTGTCATCGTCTGCATACTCATCATTGTCCTCTTGCAAAGCTTCATCTTGGTTGTTTGTAAATGGGCTCAATGTTGGCCTCACTTCTTGGGTCAAAAGAGGTTCAACAATTTCATCTCGCTTCAAGGGTGGGGGGCTACTAGCAACCCAAGGGGAGGGGTTCTAGTTCAAGTCCAAATGCAAACTTGAATCAACCTTCTTCGTTGCAAATAACTCAAGAGCCTTGTCTAGTGATTCGGCCACCGTCTCCTTGTATGCAACCCAACGTTGCTCCGAGTTGACATGCATTGTCTTCCAACGGATGTGCATTCTAAAACCAACATTATGCCTTCCCTCCAACTCAACGATATCACTAGGGTCCATCCAATTCAAATCTTTCCTAACTTGTTGCAAGAGCTCCGCATAGCTAGGACTACTATCAAACACCATGTCAAGCTCATCTGGGTCCGGTTCAATATTGCCTTTCAAGAAGGCGTTTTTGTCCTCATGATGAACAAAACACACATGTTCTTCCCATCCCTATAAGCATTCAAAGAACACAAGGTAACATTGCTTCCATGAGTACTAATCCAAGGATACAAACCCTAATATATATATATAACAACAACCCTAACCCTAACCATAACCCTAACCAAAACCATAACCCTAGCCCTAAACCTAACCCTAGCACCAACATAAGAACACCCATAAGAATAACCCTAACATACTAACAAAGCCCAATCATAGGAAATTGGCAAACAAACATCTCACATCTCCATGCAAATCTCTAGATCCAAACAAAACTAGGGTTTCCCCAAACTAGCAACAAATGAGCAATTTGATAACGTTACTTGGATCAAAACAAGGGGATCGGAGAAGATTACCTTGAGGGAGGGTTTGACTTCGAAATCCATGAACAAATTCTTCAAACTTGCAAGATTTGGGAGAGGATTTGAGAGGGGAGAGAGTGGGAGAGGGGGCAAAGCTCGGGTTGGGAGTGGGAGAGTGTGTGGTGTGGGGAGAGTGGGGGAGGGGGGGCCAGCCAAGTGGCTGGATAAGTTTGCAGCGCCCAAGCGCTAGGCGCTGCACTTGAAATGTGTGGCGCCTAGCTCTTAGGCGCTGCACATTACATGTGTGGCGCCTAGCTCGGAGGCGCTGCACTGCTGGATGCGGGCCCAGGGCTGCCACGGTGGACTGGCGTGCAATGCCCATGAGCTAGGCGCTGCACCGTAGGGTGTGGCGCCGGCGTGGCAGGCGCTACACAAAAGGGTCAGGGGAGTGAAATAGTTTCACACCCAGTTCATTCTGTGAATTGATTTCGTCCAAAGGTCAAAATTGTCAAATTTACATGTTTTGTATGTCGTGTGCTAATCATTGTATGATATTTTGTGTAAGAGCAACTCCAACGGGCCGACCCAAACGGACGGCGCGTTTGTCCGCTTTTTGTCCGTTTGGGTCGGCTGCCCGCCCGGCGTCCGCCCAGTTTTGCATTTGGGTCGGCAGTGCGCCCAACGCGCCGACCCATTTCGTGTCCGCATTCAACTTTTAAAAAAAGGCCCGCGGGCTATCATGCCAGTGGCCATGTCTCATGCCGGCACCATGCCAGCGCCGGCATACAATGCCGGCTTCAGAAAATATCACCACAGTTCATCTTTGGCGCTTTTCGCCACCGGCCGCAAGACACATGCCAGCACCCAAAAAAGGTGGGACTTGAGTTCGACCACGCGATCGCGGCTCCCCTGGTCATGCCGGCACACCTGCTGGCATACAAAAAAGATGGGCTCGCCGCCATAGATCACTCGTCGTCGAACTTGAGCATGTCGGCCTGCATCTTCTCGAACCACGGCCTCTTCCTTGGTGACACGGTGTTGAGATCCACCTTCATGATCTCCACCCCGGTCATCATGCTCGCAAGAGCCACTTCTTTCGCCTTGGTCTTGGCGTTGGCGGCCTCGATCTCTAGCATCTTGGCTTGCTTCTTCGCCTCTAACTCGAACATCTTGGCTTGCTTCTCGGCGTCCAGGTCAAGCCTCCTCCTTTGGATCTCCATGAAAGCGTCCATTTGCTCCGCCTTGAAACGCCGGTGCTCCTTCTCCCTTGAGTCCTTCTTGTTGATCATGCCGTCCACACTTGCGATCAAAGTGTTGGCAGCCTCATCTCGCTTGTCCTCCTTCTTGGAGTTGGTCTTCCCCCGCGGCCGTGCCGGCTCACCCACCGCAACATCCTCCACGGCTTTCTTCCCCCCACGCGCCTTGAGTGCGGCATATTGCGCCTTGAACTTCTCCTTGTCCTTGATGACCCGATAGAATGGGAGAGGTTGAAGCACTTGCCATTGTGTTGCACCTTGAATGCCTCCAAAGCTTGAAATGCCTACAAAATGTTTCCATGCAAGCAAATGGGCAAGTGATATGCAAATGAACACGCAAATGATGAACTTGATGATACAAAAGAGGGCAGCTTGCTAGCATTCCATGTCGATGCCGCTCACGGGGCGGGCTTTGACGCTCTCAAGAGTGGCGCAAAACTTGTTGCACTCTTGTTGGATCACCCTCCACCGCTTGGAAATGGAGACCCACCCGCGCATGCTCACAAATTGGTACGGCGGAAACTTCTTGCGCTCATGAAACTCTCGGTGGACACGAATCCAAAAGGCTGAATGCTTTTGCTCGGTGCCCGTCTTGGGGTCTTGTCCAATGTCTCGCCAACACTCGCAAAGAAGCTTGTCCTCGGCCACCGTGTACGCCTTTGTACGCTTGCTCTTGCGCTTCGGCTTAGGACCGGCGGCTTGGTTGGCGAGCTCGTCCTCGAACAAAGGCTCCACGTCGATGTCGCACTCGTCCTCTTCCTCTAGCCCGTAGTCGTCCGGGAACTCGTGGTCGAGGGTCCAGGTCGATGCCGACCTGATCACGCATGAAGGCCGCCTGGTCGGGTTCATAGCCAGCGGCCGGCGTGAACGCCCCGCGGCCGTCCTGGCTTTGTGTCTCGTCGGGATCGTAGCCAGCGGCCGGCGCACCGCCCTCGAAGATGAGGTTCTGCTTGTAGTACTCGTCAGCGGCGGACAGCATTTCCTCAAGCAGGTTGCGGGCCTCCGGGAGCACGCCGGCCGGCGTCTGCCGCACGCATTTCCTCGCGCCGCCGGATGAGGAGCCACCAGCCACCGGGGTGGAGTTGAGGTCGATGGGCGCGGGCGCGGGCGTGGAAGGCGCGATCACGCTCACTTCGGGCGAGCACTCCCCGGAGAGGCGGGAGGCCTGCGAGTAGACGTGGAAGCCGGGGATAGGGTTGCAAGCCGACGAGCGGGGCGAGTCGGGCAGCACCATCCGAGGAAACGCCGACGAGCAGGTGCTGGCCGCGGCGATGGCGGCTTGGACGAGGCCGTGCTGGCTAGGGTTTAACCCTAGCATGTAGAGCGCCTCCCTCGTTGCCTCCGCGACGCGGGCGTTGGTGACCTCCTGCTGCGCGGCAGCGACGGCGGCGGCCTGAGCGGCGGCCTCATCCCTCGCGTCCACGGCGTACCTCCGGCCCTTCCTCTTGGCCGACTCGCGTTCCCGCTGTTCGGACGTCAGCGCCTTCTTTGGCTTGGGCGTGGCGGCTGTCTTGAGCGGGGCACGAGGCTTGCCTATCCCAGCGGGGGCGGCGCTGCTGGACGAGGCGAGGGAGGCGAGGCCGGCGGCGGCGTCGAGGTCGATGGCGTCGTCCATGGCTGGTTGGGGAGGGAGCCAGCGCGCGGGACGGTGTGTTTTTGGGAAAAATCGGGGGAAATGGTGGTGGCTGCCACTGACGGCGGGCCCGGGGAGAGGAGTAGGCGCGCGCACGCGCGTCCTTCTCGTGTCCGTGCGGACGCGAATCCGGCTCAAAAATGGGCCGGGAATGGGTCACCATGCGGACGTCAAGCGGACACGCGTCCGTTTGGGTCGACGTGCTGGGCTGCCTTTTGTGTCTACGCCGACCCAAAAGGACGGCGGCGGACGAAATGGGTCGCCTCATTGGAGTTGCTCTATGAATAACCAAACAAACAAAACGCTTGTTAAAAATAAGAATTAGACTGAATCATGTTAAACAAACAAGATTTGTAATCTACTGTGATGCCTAATTTAGTTACCTTTTTTGAGCGAAAGAGGGACCTAACCCTCCGATTTTACTGACTGGGACTTAATGGCTTGCGCGTTGTAAGTTGTATATTTATTCTCCTTTCATTTCTGGTTTTGTTCTTTTCCCTCATAATGACTCGTGTATTCCATCCTTAATGAAACAAAGAAAAAATCCTTTTGTAAAGAGCAACCAAACTATCTTAATAAAACAAATGTACTAGATTTTTAATTTGTTTGCACCAAAGGTTATTCATCATGGTATGGCTACCATGATACACATAAGGCGGGCTTTTTCGAAAATGAGGGGGCCTTTGACTCAAGGAATTTGATTAGATTTGTACACGAGATGAATTCCGACGTTTTTTCTATATAGCTAGGTAGTCTGATTTGTCAGACCTTGATACTTAATATTTTTGCTTCAAACTCTTTTGAACTATATTTTCAGGAAATTTTCATGAATTCAAATATGCTGTTACAATTTATTTGTGTTTTTCGATGATATCAAACACTCTGTGATATAAAAAGAGTACTCATATAAAAAAGTGTAGTTTCAAATCTTGAAGAATTGAAAATAACATGTCACTCATCATGTATCTATTTTGCTCATGTCTTTTTACCCCGGCTCATTTGAAGTTTTTTTTTTTTGAGCTAATCTGTACTCTTTATTGCACGTTCAAAAACATCAGAATACAGATAATTTCGGGCAAAATAGCAAGCCACACATGGCGCCCGGGAGGGAGAGATGCCGCTGCCTTGGCTAAGGCATGAGCCTCTCCATTGTGTCTCCTACTCTCATAAATAAACTCAATATTACTAAAAGACCTCCTTTGATGCTTGATATCTTGTAAGATAGGGAAGAACCTACACGGGGAATCATCAGCAATTCGTGTCACCACCTCCTAACAATCTGACGCCACACAAACGGATCGAACATTTAAATCCATCGCGAGTGCTAGTGCCTCGCTGCATGCCCGTGCCTCGAGAATTGTTGGATCCAAAAAACCTTCAAAAATGATGGCAGAAGCTCCCAGATAGTTACCATGTTTGTCTCGGCACACAACGGCCGAGGCGCCCCTGTCGCCGATCTTAGAGAAGCCATCATCTGCATTTATCTTCACATCATGGGATTCCGGCGGCAGCCATGCAGGTTGTGCTGGCTGATCCGCAAGCACTCTGGATCTTCCAGACAGGTCCCTGGGAGTTACATGCATGCCCCTGGGCGTCACATGCAGGTCTCTTGTACGTGCACCTTTCTCTGGAATTTGGTCCAGCTCCGCCATGAACTTCTGAACAAAAACATGCGTGCTAAAGGGACTTTGAAACTGGTTGGCATGAATAGCTCTACGCCTAGCCCACCAGATCGCCCACATCGTTACGAGCACGCACGCAAGGGACTCCGTAGGTAGGGTATTCACCAGCCAAAACATTCAAAACTTAGCATCTTCAGTTCGGTTGGAGATGATCGTTTCAGTGATGTCCTCATCGGCGAGCGCCCAAACATAGCGCGCCATATGGCAATCAAATAAAGCATGGCACCATGAGTCCACTGCCGCATGGCAAATAGAGCATTCTGCGGAGTCGGCCATACTTCTGTGCTTCCGGACCGCCCCTGTAGGAATTGAGGTTTTGGAGACCGGCCCATAGTATACAGAGTGGGAGTACTTGCGAATAAAAGAACCTCTAAATCTGAAGACCGGCCCATAGTATACAGAGAGGGAGTAGAATCTTGCGAATAAAAGGACCCCAAAATCCCGCGGGGGTATGTTTGGATTGTAGCTGAAGTGTACTACCTTGCAATTTTTTGGTTCTGACCCAAAAATTAGTCTTTGTTTTTTTTTCGGGTAAAAAATTAGTCTTTGTTGGAATAGTTACTAACTTTTTGATATGTCAAAGTACTTAAGTCAACTCTAGTTTATTTTCTTAGCAGTGTTAACCAACTGATGGGCAACCAAAGCTCAACCAAAATTTAGACTAGCCAAACCAAGCAAGTTTGACCATAAACCAAACGCACTCATAGCAACTCCAACGCGCCGACCCAAACGGATGGTGTTTTTGTCAGTTTTTTATCCATTTGGGTCAGCCGTCCGCCCGGCCTCCGTCTTCTTTTAGATTTGGGTCGGCAGTGCGCCGAACGCGCCAACCCATTTCATGACCGAGCGTGCATAGATCATGCCAGCGGCCATGTCGTCGCCCTGGTTTTGGCGCTCGAGCGCGCGGGAAAGGTTCGCACGTGCGGGGGGAAATCGGCCTAGCGCGCGCTGGTTTTGGCACTTCGCGTCGTCGCTCGTTATTAAGAAGGCGCTCCCTTCACTCTCTGCCCGCCGCCCACTCATCTCGCCCCCTCTCACTAGCCTCACCGCCTCTGCGCCACCATGTCGATGCGCCGCCTGAGCGCTTCGGATTTTCGCGGAGTCCGCGAGCGCCGCTCCGGTGCCTTCTCCTTCAAGAGAAATGCCTCATTCTCGGCACCTTCGACACCACAGAGGAGGCAGCACGCGCGTATGACACGGCGGCGTGGCGCCTCCGGCGGCCTAGTCGGGAGATGAATTTTACGGACGTGTCGACGAGCCAGCAGGCACAGGATCTCGCGGCTCTCCCGCGGCTTTTCACCGACGAAGAGCGTCGTGACAAACGGAGGCGGCAACGCCGCCTCGCCATCGCCTAGATTGACGTGGAAGCCATGGCGGTGTGGCGTGAACGCTTCCCGCAGAACATCGTCAACGAGCACCAGTTCTACAAGCAAAGGAGGATGGAGAGGGAGGCGACGAGGATGGAGCGAGCCGCCTATCGGGAGGACAAGCATGCGCGGAAGCAGACCACTTAATTGAACATGAAGCTAGGAGAAGCGTCGTCCTGGGACTCCGAGGACGAGCGGTATGATGACGCCTACATTCAGACGTCGGAGGAGGACATTACCGAGTCGGTGTCGGAAAACGACGAGTAGTTGATCTTTTCTTTTATCCGTTTATGCTAGAACTCCTTTTTCTATCGAGAAAAATAGCCGGCGGTGTCGGCGACGAAGCAGGCGGGCGAGAGTGTGCTGTTAGATGGGGAGAGGCCAATGTGCCACCGACCAGCGGGACAGGTGAGGGGAGAGGGCGAGCGCGCGCGTCCGTCTTATGTTCCGCGCCGACGCAAATCCGGCTCAAAAATAGGTCAGACATAAGTCGGCAGGCGGACGAAAAGCGAACGGGTGTCCATTTAAATCGGCGTGTTACGCCGCCTTTTCTGTCCGTGCCAACCTAAACGGACAGCGGCGGACGGTCGTCCCATTAAAATTGCTCTCGTATTACACAGGGAAAAGAAGTAGGCCGAGGTATATCACTGTGGACCTGTGGTCCGCCGGCCGGCCTCCACGAGCTGGAGTAGCGGTACTACCTGCTGCAGTGGCCTCTGCAGAACCGGAGCACGCGAGAGGGATCGCCTGGAAATGGAGCAAACTAGCTCGAGCCACGAGGAAGGAAGACCGCCGCATGCATCAGCTGCCTTTTCAGGTCTGCACACTCTTCTCCAAGCTACCTTTTGACCCCGGAGTTGGCAACGCAACGGGCGGAGGTGACTGCTGGGTGCGAAGTGGACTGAGGCACGGCAGGCAGGGAACAGGAGGCGGCCCCCATGGCCGCGCGTGGAAGCTGCCTGGCCTCGCCGCCTGCCTGGTTCCCGAGAAATCGCCAGTCTGCTCCATTCACCAGGCCATGAGATTCGCACCGATTTTCTTGGGACGCCGCGTTCACGTAATTACCTGTGTTATTAGGCTAGCCATAGTGGGAGTAACTTAGCAAGTAACATAGCGCATTTCGAGAAAATTCTGCTTATGTGGTAAGTAATTAATGAGAGGTGGTAACATAATATGTTACTGTAACATAACGCTTTTTAAGACAAGATGAGTCTACGAGCTAATAAATGAAGCCATCTATGATACTACTATTATGTTACTTTGCATTATGAAGATAGTAACTTAGACTAGTGTCATATGCATGACACTAGTCTAAGTTACTTCCCACTATGACCAGCCTTAGACGTAAACGGATTTATTTTGTCTGTTTATAGGTCGCTTGAGGTCAGCATCCGGGCTCATTCATCCAAATCAGGAGGTGCGCACAGCCGACCGACCCATTCGATCCGACTGACCGAATTTTGTTCAATAAGTATGTTTTACACAAATAAATCTAGAATTCATGACCAGTGACAGAGTTCATGCCGACCTACGTGTCAGCGGCCGGCATATATATTAGCACTCAACAAATTTGTCTTCTCGGCCATAGTTCATGCCATAATATATGCCAGCACTTCAAAAAAAATTCACCCTTAGCCATAGTTCATGCATCTCGGCCGCTTCTCACTTTCACTCGGCTCAACGACAGCCGACGGCCCCACCTTTCTTTTGCGCGTCATATTGCTCCTTAAACTCTGGGCACCACAACTCATCAACCAACAATGGGTCACGGTGAGTGCCTTGTCCCCATGTTGGGCACTGAAACACTCCAAAGATTGAAATGTCTACAAATGAATATGAAAACAACAATATACATTGATATGCAGTGGAGATGAAAGCATCAAACAACAAGAAATACACATATGAACCAGGGGAAGAAATTATGTACCATCTCTTTGATGCCTAAGCCACTCATGGGACGGCCGGTGATGTTCTAAAGGGTGGCACAAAACTTGTTGCACTCTAGTTGGATGAAGGCCCACATCCTTTGGGTCGACACATAGCCACGGTTCCTCTCAAATTTGTAGGACTTGAACTTCGATTCCTACGTTCATGGAAGTATATATGGATCCTCGTCCAAAACATTGTGCCTTTTAGCTCGGCAGTGGTCTTGGGATCTTATCCAATTTCTGTCCAAGCTTCACAAATCAACTTATCCCCATCCTTGGTGTATCCTCGTAGTGAGATGCTTTGCCGCCTCCTTTGTGCACTTGCTTGTTGAGAGAGCTCCTCGTGGAACAATGGCTCATTGTCGATGTCCACACCATCATCTTGCCCTTAGTTGTCTTCTTGCCCGTGGACATCCATGTCTTCTTGCCCTTCACTTTACTGGTCGCGGCCATCTTGAATTTGGGTCTCGTTCCATCGTACGCTTGGCCACCCTCGTAGATCATGTCCTCCTTGAATTCATTGTAGTAAGTCAATCTTCATGAATCGGCGTCGGGGTCGACGGTTCGTCGAATAGGTTGTGAGTATTGGGAAATTTGCCCGTAGGGATCTCCCGCAATGTCTCCTTTGCGGCATGTGGATTGGTTGGCCATAGGTGTGGTGTTGAGGTGGAGGGCCACCACAACGAGGAATATCAGCGCGACTTCACTCATTTCAGGTGAGCCGTCCCGAGGTGACCCGAAGAAGCGGGACGTGCCCATGTCGTGTTGAGGAAGGAACCCATAGATCGGTGGCGTTGTCAAGGTGCGCGACAACTCCGGACGTGACTGGCGGACATCCGACGATCCTGTGTTGGCTGTGGCCATAGCAGTGGCGTCAGCGAGAAGGGTCGGGTCTCCACGAAACCCTACCATGAGGAGACCTGCTGTGGCGACATGACATCGTTCTCCGCAATCGCGGTCTGGCGATGTGCAACTATAGCTAGGGTGGCGGCGATGCCTTTTTTGTCCGCTACGACCTTCCTTCGGCCATCTCTCTTTGTCGTCTCCTCCGGCACTCGCACCTTCTTTGGTGGCTTTTTTAGGTGCACGACCCAGGTGTCCATGCCGTTGACCATGGAGGCTGGGAAGGAGGCGGCAACGGGGTTGGGCGGATCGACCATAGCGTGAGGGCGGGAGGGTTTTGGGATAGAGGGGAGAATTGTGATGGATGTGCCACTGATGGGCGGGCAATGGGAGAACAAGGGAGGGTGTCGTGGGCGTCCGCGCAGATCAAAGCTGTTCCAAGTTTTGGCAGAAAATGGATGGCGGTGGGCATTCGCCCGGACGCATTCGCTGAACGTGACCAATCATATCATATTTCTCACACTCCATAGCCACATCCCTGATATGTCCTAAAACAAATTCATACAAAATCATTCACACGACGTACCCTACGTAGATCAACATATGAACATAGCAATCCGACATAGATATAACATAAAACTTAACACAGTCCGATCCTAAAGGGCCAGCCCTCGAGTTCATCAATTAACTAAATTAGATGATGCCCCGCACGTTGTCGCGGGAACATTTTCAATTATATTTGAATGATTTTTGAGTTATGGAATATGAATATTCACAGAAATAATATGAGAGCGAAAACTAAAAATGCATATGCTTTATTGTGTTGGTTATCATATTTTTGTAAAAAAATTGTTAAATATCTCATGCATGTTTGTATGTTGAGGTGAACATTTCCCTATGACTCTTCAAATGTTGAGGTGGGCCTTTTTTAATGCATGCTTGATGAGCTGTCATGCTTGCATGCTGAGAGAAATATATTTGTGGGGGCTAGCTATTTAGATATAAGATAAGATTATATACTAATTAAAACTAAGAGACATGGCGGACGGATTTCATCACTTCATCGCCTGATGCTTCCCCTTGGAGTCTCGGCGGCTCTTCTCTGCATAGACGTCAGCGGCTCGAACGTGTCATCGTTGTCGTCGTTGTCCGACACAGAGGAGGATGACGACGAAATGATGATGCCCATCATGCGCCGGGCACCATGGTTCTGCTCCATCACAGGTTGTGCGGTTCTCTGTGTCATCGCTGTTGCGACTCCTCGAGCCTCATGCAGAGAGTTGCCACATTTTTGTGGCGGCGACAACGGGCGTCTCCATGGATTTGTAGGAGCGGCGGATGGCGTCGCGGAGGGCCTCGTCGTCGCATGAGGGGGGCAGAGGCTCCGGTGCGGATCCTTGGCACCCAACTCAGCAAAAACTATTGACTGGATGTAGGTTTTCAATTTCGAAAGCAAACAATTTTGGACCGCCGAAATATGTGAAAATTCTGAAATTTCGCAAATTTCAGAAATTATTTTGGATTTTGAGATTTTAAATTTCATTTAATTTGGAGGAGTTTAACCTAGTCCAGAATCATTTTAAATTAGTTTGAATCTCTCTTGAAGTTTTGGTATTAAATATATTTCAAACACCATCAAATATGCGAAATTTCCAAAACTTTATTAAAAAAATTTAACCCTGATTGTGGACCATGTCGTTGTGAAGCGGAGCACAGCTGATAACCTCGGCCGAAAGAAAGTCTCTGCCGCTTTGACCCAGTTGATTTGACGTGAGACAGACCGGAGCCGAAAGGCGGCAGCGCCTCCGATTGGACGTCTCGGTCTCGGGGCCTCGATCTCTGCGTGCGCCGAGGCTCGTGTCGTGCGACAAGCCAACGGATCCGTGGCCCGTCTCCCTCCCGCTAGCAAGAGCAAGATGCGTCCGTCGTCTTCCCCGCTATAAATAAACGAGTTCCCACCTTCTTGTTCCCGTATTTTAAGCTCAGCTAGGAGCTCTTTCACTATTCATCCCACTGTAGTGGTACTCTCAAGTCAAGTGCAAGCACGTACTACTACTAGCTCGTATATAAACCTCCGCCACCTGCTAGCTTCGACTCCGATGGCGGGCAACGAGGGGACGTCGCTGGCCCAGCTGATCGAGCCCGCGCCGGCGCCCGAGCTCGCGCTGCTGCCGCAGCCGCAGGCATCGGCGCAGGGGGCTAGTCCGGCGAGCGCGCGGACGAAGCCGCGGGGCCGGCCGCCCGGGTCGAGGAACAAGCCGAAGCCGGCGGTGGTGGTGGTGCGGGAGAGCGCGGGGGCGATGCGGCCCGTGGTGCTGGAGCTGGCCGCGGGCTGCGACGTGGCCGGCGCGGTGGCGGCCTTCGCGCGGCGCCGCGGGGTGGGCGTGTCCGTGCTCTGCGGCCGCGGCGCGCTCGCCGCCGTCACGCTGCGGCTGTCGACCTCGGCAGGCACCTCACGCGCGGTCCGGCTGGAGGGGCGGTTCGACGTGCTGTCGCTCTCCGGGACGGTGCTGCCGGCGGCCGGCGAGGGCGCGGGCGCGGGCGCGGACCCAACGCCGTTCTCGGTGTCGCTCGCGGGGGGCGACGGGCAGGTGGTCGGTGGCACGCTCGCCGGGGAGATGACGGCCGCGGACGGCGGTGTCGTGCTGGTGGCCGCCACGTTCGTCACCGCGGAGGTGCACCGGCTGCCCGCGGTGGAGGCCGAGGCGGTGGTAGAAGGCGATGATGGCCGCGGCGGTCGTCAGGAGGAGGAGAAGCGCCCACCAACATCACCCCCGCCGCCTCCGCAGCAGCAGCAGCAGCAGGCGATGGTGGCCGCGAGCGCCGCCGACGTGGGCCACGTCGCTGCCTACGGCGGGCTTCTGCTGGGCTGGGGCCCCGGCGGCCATCCGGGCCAGGTTGGGCACTACGCGCAGCATGCCGAGCAGATGCTTTCGCCGTGGGGCGTGCTCCCGGACTCACGCGCCGCCCCGAACCATCCTGCGAGTTCGAGTCATCACCATTACTTGTAGTATCGTCACCGTTCACGTTCATTCTCCTCTTAGGTGGGGGGACGTAGATCGTTCTTGGCAACATCTTTTTTGGGTTCGTTTTAATTAGTACTCCTACTCTAGTTGTGCGAGTTGTGCGACTGCGATCGAGCAGTATGTGCAATGGTTTCTTGTAGTTCTACACGGAAAAGATGGCAGGTGGTTCCGAAGAAAAATGAGCATGAGAAATTGAGAATGAACGAGGGATGATGATTGAATCCTTTGAAGCTTTGATGGATCATTGTTGAGCTGAATACAGAGATCGAACGCTTTGATCACAATGGGACGTACTACGCAGACCCAAGTGCGAAATAAAGCCACTGGATTATCAGCTGGCCGGCCTGACACGGCCTTGTGCACAATGGCTAGATGCCATGTCTGGGAAGGAGCTAGGCATGCACGCGGTGGAGCTGCGGAGCACGATGATAAAGAGAAGATACTGCTGCATGTGTGCGCCTGCCTGCGGCTGCACGTATTTTCCTCGGGAAGGCGCGACATTGTGGGGTTTCCGATGTAGTCCATGCATGCAGCTGCAACGCATAAATAAAAGCTGAAGCCACCATGTGGTACTAGTACGGCGCTCCTGCTGCCACACTAGCTTCAGCCTCCAGAGACCCGGAGGCAGAGGTAACAAACCAATAGTAGTAGTAGCACTTTGAATCGCATTCTCGCTGCAAACATTTACCGAGCCAAATATTTCAAGGTGTAATATGAAACGATTGTGACGTTCGTGAGTTTGGGAACTCGTCCGATAATATTATAAACCGTAATTTCGCTTGTTTGAACATATGTCAAGATGGCCGAGTTGGTCTAAGGCGCCAGTTTCAGGTACTGGTCCGAAAGGGCGTGGGTTCAAATCCCACTCTTGACAATTTCTCTTTTTAATCATCCAAGAGGCCAGCACATATCGGAATCATGACTATGCACCGCCGTTTTACTCTGTATACTGTGTGTACTAGACTATTAGTTTATTTTTTTTTAATACGGTACAATCAAAGTCGCTCATATATTCAAGAGTGTTTGACAAAAAAATTACCACTTTAGGGGTTGTCGTCCCACAAAACTACCACATTTTAAAAATGGACCGAATACTATCAAATTTTTCTAATTTTGTGACTAAAATCTACCACATTTAGATAATGACCAGTTTAGACGATTTAAAATGCGTTTATGACAGACGGGGCCCTTCTGTCAGGGCTGATGTGGCATGAATCTGTTTGTTTTGACCATTATGACAGACGGGCCCACAATCTTGTTCTTCCTCCTCTCTTTGGCATATCCTTAAACACGTCGTGGGCACCAGCGCCTGAGAAGGGCATCCATATCGCCAAGGGTCACGACGGGGTGGCCGCCGTCCTACACAAGAGAGTCTCGGTGTCGGCGTCCGCAGCCACACGTGCTGCGGGTCGGGGAGGTGTTGCGCCAGGGCGTGGGTTCAGATCCCACTCTTGACAATTTCTCTTTTTAATCATCCAAGCGGCCAGCACATTTCGGAATCATGACTATGCAACGCCGTTTTACTCTGTATACTGTGTGTACTAGACTATTAGTTTATTTTTTTTTTTAATACGGTACAATCAAAGTCGCTCATATATTCAAGAGTGTTTGACAAAAAAATTACCACTTTAGGGGTTGTCGTCCCACAAAACTACCACATTTTAAAAATGGACCGAATACTATCAAATTTTTCTAATTTTGTGACTAAAATCTACCACATTTAGATAATGACCAGTTTAGACGATTTAAAATGCGTTTATGACAGACGGGGCCCTTCTGTCAGGGCTGATGTGGCATGAATCTGTTTGTTTTGACCATTATGACAGACGGGCCCACAATCTTGTTCTTCCTCCTCTCTTTGGCATATCCTTAAACACGTCGTGGGCACCAGCGCCTGAGAAGGGCATCCATATCGCCAAGGGTCACGACGGGGTGGCCGCCGTCCTACACAAGAGAGTCTCGGTGTCGGCGTCTGCAGCCACACGTGCTGCGGGTCGGGGAGGTGTTGCGCCAGGGCGTGGGTTCAGATCCCACTCTTGACAATTTCTCTTTTTAATCATCCAAGCGGCCAGCACATTTCGGAATCATGACTATGCAACGCCGTTTTACTCAGCTCCGTATCGTTGTGCCAATCTGTATACTGTGTGTACTAGACTACTAGTTTATTTTTTTTTAATACGGTATAATCGAAGTCGCTCATATATTCAAGAGTGTTTGACAAAAAAATTACCACTTTAGGGGTTGTCGTCCCACAAAACTACCACATTTTAAAAATGGACCGAATACTATCAAATTTTTCTAATTTTGTGACTAAAATCTACCACATTTAGATAATGACCAGTTTAGACGATTTAAAATGCGTTTATGACAGACGGGGCCCTTCTGTCAGGGCTGATGTGGCATGAATCTGTTTGTTTTGACCATTATGACAGACGGGCCCACAATCTTGTTCTTCCTCCTCTCTTTGGCATATCCTTAAACACGTCGTGTGCACCAGCGCCTGAGAAGGGCATCCATATCGCCAAAGGTCACGACGGGGTGGCCGCCGTCCTACACAAGAGAGTCTCGGTGTCGGCGTCCGCAGCCACACGTGCTGCGGGTCGGGGAGGTGTTGCGCCAAGGCGTGGGTTCAGATCCCACTCTTGACAATTTCTCTTTTTAATCATCCAAGCGGCCAGCACATTTCGGAATCATGACTATGCAACGCCGTTTTACTCAGCTCCGTATCGTTGTGCCAATCTGTATACTGTGTGTACTAGACTACTAGTTTATTTTTTTAATATGGTATAATCGAAGTCGCTCATATATTCAAGAGTGTTTGACAAAAGAATTACCACTTTAGGGGTTGTCGTCCCACAAAACTACCACATTTTAAAAATAGACCGAATACTATCAAATTTTTCTAATTTTGTGACTAAAATCTACCACATTTAGATAATGACCAGTTTAGACGATTTAAAATGCGTTTATGACAGACGGGGCCCTTCTGTCAGGGCTGATGTGGCATGAATCTGTTTGTTTTGACCATTATGACAGACGGGCCCACAATCTTCTTCTTCCTCCTCTCTTTGGCATATCCTTAAACACGTCGTGTGCACCAGCGCCTGAGAAGGGCATCCATATCGCCAAGGGTCACGACGGGGTGGCCGCCGTCCTACACAAGAGAGTCTCGGCGTCGGCGTCCGCAGCCACACGTGCTGCGGGTCGGGGAGGTGTTGCGCCAGGGCGTGGGTTTAGATCCCACTCTTGACAATTTCTCTTTTTAATCATCCAAGCGGCCAGCACATTTCGGAATCATGACTATGCAACGCCGTTTTACTCAGCTCCGTATCGTTGTGCCAATCTGTATACTGTGTGTACTAGACTACTAGTTTATTTTTTTTTAATACGGTATAATCGAAGTCGCTCATATATTCAAGAGTGTTTGACAAAAAAATTACCACTTTAGGGGTTGTCGTCCCACAAAACTACCACATTTTAAAAATGGACCGAATACTATCAAAACTTTCTAATTTTGTGACTAAAATCTACCACATTTAGATAATGACCAGTTTAGACGATTTAAAATGCGTTTATGACAGACGGGCCCTTCATCGGGGCTGATGTGGCATGAATCTGTTTGTTTTGACCATTATGACAGACGGGCCCACAATCTTGTTCTTCCTCCTCTCTTTGGCATATCCTTAAACACGTCGTGTGCACCAGCGCCTGAGAAGGGCATCCATATCGCCAAGGGTCACGACGGGTGGCCGCCGTCCTACACAAGAGAGTCTCGGCGTGGCGTCCGCAGCCACACGTGCTGCGGGTCGGGAGGTGTTGCGCCAGGCGTGGGTTCAAATCCCACTGTTGACAATTTCTCTTTTAATCATCCAAGCGGCCAGCACATTTCGAATCATGACTATGCAACGCCGTTTTACTCAGCTCCGTATCGTTGTGCCAATCTGTATACTGTGTGTACTAGACTACTAGTTTATTTTTTTAATACGGTACAATCAAGTCGCTCATATATTCAAGAGTGTTTGACAAAAAATTACCACTTTAGGGTTGTCGTCCCACAAAACTACCACATTTTAAAATGGACCGAATACTATCAAAATTTTCTAATTTTGTGACTAAAATCTACCACATTTAGATAATGACCAGTTTAGACGATTTAAAATGTGTTTATGACAGACGGGCCCTTCTCGCCGGGCTGATGTGGCATGAATCTGTTTGTTTTGACCGTTATGACAGACGGGCCCACAATCTTCTTCTTCCTCCTCTCTTTGGCATATCCTTAAACACGTCGTGTGCACCAGCGCTGAGAAGGGCATCCATATCGCCAAAGGTCACGACGGGTGGCCGCCGTCCTACACAAGAGAGTCTCGGTAGTCGGCGTCCGCAGCCACACGTGCTGTGGGTCGGGAGGTGTTGCGCCAAGGCGTGGGTTCAGATCCCACTCTTGACAATTTCTCTTTTAATCATCCAAGCGGCCAGCACATTTCGAATCATGACTATGCAACGCCGTTTTACTCAGCTCCGTATCGTTGTGCCAATCTGTATACTGTGTGTACTAGACTACTAGTTTATTTTTTAATATGGTATAATCAAGTCGCTCATATATTCAAGAGTGTTTGACAAAAGAATTACCACTTTAGGGTTGTCGTCCCCACAAACTACCACATTTTAAAATAGACCGAATACTATCAAATTTTTCTAATTTTGTGACTAAAATCTACCACATTTAGATAATGACCAGTTTAGACGATTTAAAATGCGTTTATGACAGACGGGGCCCTTCTGTCAGGGCTGATGTGGCATGAATCTGTTTGTTTTGACCATTATGACAGACGGGCCCACAATCTTCTTCTTCCTCCTCTCTTTGGCATATCCTTAAACACGTCGTGTGCACCAGCGCCTGAGAAGGGCATCCATATCGCCAAGGGTCACGACGGGGTGGCCGCCGTCCTACACAAGAGAGTCTCGGCGTCGGCGTCCGCAGCCACACGTGCTGCGGGTCGGGGAGGTGTTGCGCCAGGGCGTGGGTTTAGATCCCACTCTTGACAATTTCTCTTTTTAATCATCCAAGCGGCCAGCACATTTCGGAATCATGACTATGCAACGCCGTTTTACTCAGCTCCGTATCGTTGTGCCAATCTGTATACTGTGTGTACTAGACTACTAGTTTATTTTTTTTTAATACGGTATAATCGAAGTCGCTCATATATTCAAGAGTGTTTGACAAAAAAATTACCACTTTAGGGGTTGTCGTCCCACAAAACTACCACATTTTAAAAATGGACCGAATACTATCAAAACTTTCTAATTTTGTGACTAAAATCTACCACATTTAGATAATGACCAGTTTAGACGATTTAAAATGCGTTTATGACAGACGGGGCCCTTCTGTCAGGGCTGATGTGGCATGAATCTGTTTGTTTTGACCATTATGACAGACGGGCCCACAATTTTCTTCTTCCTCCTCTCTTTGGCATATCCTTAAACACGTCGTGTGCACCAGCGCCTGAGAAGGGCATCCATATCGCCAAGGGTCACGACGGGGTGGCCGCCGTCCTACACAAGAGAGTCTCGGCGTCGGCGTCCGCAGCCACACGTGCTGCGGGTCGGGGAGGTGTTGCGCCAGGGCGTGGGTTCAAATCCCACTGTTGACAATTTCTCTTTTTAATCATCCAAGCGGCCAGCACATTTCGGAATCATGACTATGCAACGCCGTTTTACTCAGCTCCGTATCGTTGTGCCAATCTGTATACTGTGTGTACTAGACTACTAGTTTATTTTTTTTAATACGGTACAATCGAAGTCGCTCATATATTCAAGAGTGTTTGACAAAAAAATTACCACTTTAGGGGTTGTCGTCCCACAAAACTACCACATTTTAAAAATGGACCGAATACTATCAAAATTTTCTAATTTTGTGACTAAAATCTACCACATTTAGATAATGACCAGTTTAGACGATTTAAAATGTGTTTATGACAGACGGGGCCCTTCTGTCAGGGCTGATGTGGCATGAATCTGTTTGTTTTGACCGTTATGACAGACGGGCCCACAATCTTCTTCTTCCTCCTCTCTTTGGCATATCCTTAAACACGTCGTGTGCACCAGCGCCTGAGAAGGGCATCCATATCGCCAAGGGTCACGACGGGGTGGCCGCCGTCCTACACAAGAGAGTCTCGGCGTCGGCGTCCGCAGCCACACGTGCTGTGGGTCGGGGAGGTGTTGCGCCAGGGCAAAGGCTCTCGTCATCTGTTCTAGCCCGCCTCCCCATGGCCGGCCGCCGCGCGCCTTCCCATGGTCGACCGTAGCCGTGCGCTTCCCCATGGCCGGTCGCCGCGCGCCGCACGTCATGAGCCTCCACGACTCCGGCTCGTCGCTACTCGGCCGCGCGCCACAGCACCAGCAGCCCGGCGATGACCGCGACGAACCCCCGCACAGCGCCCTCCTCCACCACCTGCGCGGGGCCCCCGCTGAGCACCCCCCCGTGGGTGCCCTCGAGGACCGCATCGTGGCACAGGACCGGGACATCCAGGAGCGTCGCCACCAACATCGCTCTCCAGTAGCAGCTCATCTCCGCGCAGCCCGAGCTCCGGGCCGTCTCCATCGCCGACACCAGACAGAGTTAACTTTTTTGCCACGTCAACCCTGACGTGTGGGTCCCGTATGTCATAAACTTGTTTAAATCGGCTAAAGTTTAGACTCTAAACTTGTTAACTTTTTAGACTCTAAACTAGCCATTATCTAAATGTGGTAGGTTTTAGTCATAAAATTAAAAAAAATTGGCAGTTTTTGGTCAGTTTTTAAAATGTGGTAGTTCTGTGGGAGAGCAACCCCTAAAGTGGTAGCTTTTTTTGTCAAACACTCTATATTCAAGCATACAGTAATCCCTATAAAGGTAGGCACGCACGCACACCTGCCTCTATGAGAACCACCGATATGCTGGGCCTGCATAGCATCTTGAGATTTTATGAAGTCATCACAGGCGTCTCCCACTCAACTACTACCTCCGTCCTGATTTATTTGCCCCCTTTGTAATTAGTGATAAATTTCGACCAAAGATTTAACTGAGAAAATGTTAGTGCATGTCAATAAAAATTATATCGTTGAATTCTGAACATAGTTTTTAATGATATAATTTTTGATGACATGCATGAACATTTTGTTAGTTAAATTTATGATAAAAAATTGGCTCATATTACGATGGGGACCAATAAACTAGGACAGAGGTAGAGCTACCGATTTGTTGGTTGGTTGGCTGCATTAGTATGACCATTGATTGGTATTAGAATCATGAACACTTTATACTTTCTAAATATACATAACCATGACAACGTAATATCCACCAAGCTGTAGCCGGCATGTGTGGCTGACGACCGAATCTTGGCCGCCGAGCTGTAGCCGGCATGTGTGGCTGACGACCAAATCTTGACCGCCGTCGTATTTGCCGACGAGGTCCACTGCGCTAGCGAGGGATGTAAGCTAGAAGAATCAATGCCAGAAAGCCTTGGCGACGAGTGCGGTCAACGAAGCATGATAAACACAAGTACTCAAGTGAATCTCTTCGAGGATCTATGCCCTTTTTTCGGGAGAAACATAGCGTTGGAAGATTCCCATCACATTGCACTTGTGAAGTTCGCCGTTGATGATAGTTGTCCGTACTAAAACCGGCAGACCTCAGGGTAGGGATACGAATATATGGATCTCAGATCTATGGGTAACAGGGGACGAAGGAGACAGTGTTTACCCAGGTTCAGGCCCTCTCGAAGGGATAATACCCTACGTCCTGCTTGATTGTATTGATGATGGTGTATCGAGTACAAGCTTTATCTATCTCGAGATCGTATGTTATGTTCTAATAATCTAGAATATGAGATGTCATAATCCTCTATCGACTAGCCAGACCCCGTCTTATATAATGTACCAGAGGCCTAGAATAACAAGAGCCTAGTCGGCTACATCGATGGAGAGGAGTCCTTGTTTTGATCACCAAGTCATGTGGAATCTTCCTCGTATATGTCATGGGCTGCCCGAAGTGGCCCATTAGTGAACTGCCATGGGGGTCCTCGGCTCGGCCCTCTGACCGGGAGACGACGTGATGAGTGCCCCCTAGTCCAGGACATCGTCAGTAGCCCCCTGAACCAGTCTTCAAATTGGGGACGCTCCTCGGTTCCTCCGAGCTGTTCTTCATCTTCGGTCGTCGATCTTGAGAGCTGGTTCAACAAATTCTTCGCATCTCTGATCTTGAGGATCGCTGAGGTGTATCCAAAGAGTTCACACGTCGGGCATCCGAGGAGCCCCTTTAAGTTCTCGGCCTTTATCAATGCCTTGTTATTTTTACGCCACACCATGGGTTTGAAGTTTTTCCCGAGTGACAGTGTTCTCTTGCAGCCGAGCTCCAATGCCAGACTGCATCTGAGGTATATTTTTGCAGCCGAGTTCCAACGCCGGTCTTCATCCGAGGTGTCATAAATTACCTTCACTAGTAGAAAAACGACTTGATGTTCAGCTTATTAGTCCTGGTTTGTAAATGAACCGGCACTAATGCATCCATTAGTCCCGGTTCGAAAGGCTATGCATTAGTACCGTTTCATTTGTGACCTATAGTCCCGGTTTAAGTCACAAACCGGGACTAAAGGGGTGGTGGCAGGCCGGGGCCCCACGAGCCCCTTTAGTCCCGATTTGTGACAAAAACCGGGACTAAAGGACCAACTTGTAGTCCCAGTTTGTATCACAAACCAGGACTAAAGGGGTTTAAACCTTTAGTCCTGGTTGGAGACACAAACCGGGACTAAAGGGCAATTTTCAAACTCTACCCCCCGGTATCGCCTTTTCAGTTTTGAAAAAAACCCAAAGAAAATGATAAAAACTTCAAAAATTAAAATCCTTCAGGATGTAGTTATGTTACTACATCTAGTAGTTAGGGAAATTTAAAAACATAAATTTCAACATGTTTTTGCAAAAAGTGTTATGAAAAAGTAAAACGACCAGATCTTTTGCATATGATGTCGAAAAAAAGCATAATATATCAAAATGTTCAGCACGAAAATCTGCATCCGAATTCGACCGCCATAGGCCATTTTGCAAAATTTTAGAATCCTCAAAATCATAAAGGAAAAAAGTTATGCTCAAATTTCTGTTTTTTTGAATTTTGGTTAAATCTGGTCAAACTACTTATTCAAGAAATATTAGTGTTATTAAATAATTATTTTAGTTTTTTTGAATTTTGGTCAAACTATGGTCAAACTACTTATTCAAGAAATATTAGTGTTACTAAATAATAATTGCTTTTTAGAATAATAATTTCAAACTCAAACGGTCAAAAATAGGACTTCACGCTCAAGCTAAACTCCCGAGGGTTAATAAGATTGACAACTTACTATTGTCAGGTAAACAACAAGTGCAGACTTGGAAACTAGGGGGAATAGAACTCGAAAGTTAAGCGTACTCAGGCTGGAGTAGTGAGAGGATGGGTGACCAGCCGGGAAGTTAGACGATTTGGAATAAGTGCTCCACACTTGAGCAATGATGAGGGGTGATTAGAGATTAAATCGTCAAATAATTCAAAATTTGAAAATAAAAAAAATCAATTTTTTCTTCGAAAAAAACCTTTAGTCCCGGTTGGTGATAACCGGGACTAAAGGTCCCCAGCCCCTGGCGCGGGCTTGTGCCATGTGGTGGGCCTTTGGTCCCGGGTCGTGCTGAACAGGGACTAGGGGGGACCTTTAGTCCCCACCCTTTAGTGCCGGTTACAGAACCGGGACTAAAGGTCCTTTACAAACCGGGACTAAAGGTCGCTTTTCTACTAGTGCTTGGTCTTGAAAAAGTTGAAGGAGTTTAGTCGAGCTTAATGGCGAAATAGTTCCCTATAGAACCAACCCCTCACATGTGAGCTTTATGCATGACCGCCTCCGAGGTGGTTGATACGTCTCCAACGTATCTATAATTTTTTATTGTTCCATGTTGTTATATTATCATTCTTGGATGTTTTACAATCATTTTATAGTCATTTTATATCATTTTTGGTACTAACCTACTGACATAGTGCCCAGTGCTAGTTGCTGTTTTCTGCATGTTTTCTACATCACAAAAAATCAATATCAAACGGAGTCCAAAAGCAGCGAAACTGCTTGAGGAATTTTTTGGGCCAGAAAATATCCAGTGGGCCAAGATTGCACCTGGGGGGTGCCTCGAGGAGGGCAGCACCCACCAGGGCGCTCCAGGAGGCCCAAGCGCGCCCTGGTGGGATGTGCCCACCTTGGATGCCCCCTGAGCCGCCTCTTTGCTCTATAAATACCCCAATATTCCAGAAACCCTAGGGGAGTCGACGAAAATCAATTCCAGCCGTCACAGAGTCCAGAACCACCAGATCCAACCTAGACACCATCACGGAGGGGTTCACCACTTCCATTGGTGCCTCTCCGATGATGCATGAGTAGTTCTTTGTAGACCTATGGGTCCGTAGTTAGTAGCTAGATGGCTTCTCTCTCTCTCTCTCTCTCTCTCTCTCTCTCTCTCTCTCTCTCTCTCTCTCTCTCTCTCTCTCTCTCTTGATTATCAATTCAATGGTCTCTTGGAGATCCATATGATGTAAGCCTTTTTGCGGTGTGTTTGTTGGGATCCGATGAACTTTGAGTTTATGATCAGACTGTGTTTTTATCCATGAAAGTTATTTGAGTCTTCTTTGATCTCTTATATGCATGATTTCTCATAGCCTCGTATTTCTATTCGATATTTGGGTTTTGTTTCGCCAACTTGATCTATTTATCTTGCAATGGGAAGAGGTGCTTTGTAGTGGGTTCGATTTTACGGTGCTTGATCCCAGTTACAGAAGGGGAACCGACACGTATGTATCGTTGCTACTAAGGATAACAAGATGGGGTCTATATCTACATAAATAGATAAATAGATCTCGTCTACATCATGTCATCGTTCTTATTGCATTACTCCGTTTCTCCATGAACTTAATACACTAGATGCATGCTGGATAGCGGTCGATATGTGGAGTAATAGTAGTAGATACATGCAGGAGTCGGTCTACTAATCTTGGATGTGATGCCTATATAATGATCATTGCCTGGATATCGTCATGATTATTTGAAGTTCTATCAATTTCCCAACAGTAATTGTTTTCCCACCGTTTGTTATTTTTCTCGAGAGAATCCACTAGTGAAACCTACGGCCCCGGGTCTCTTTTCATCATATTTGCCTTTGCGATCTATTTTCCTTTGCATTTATTTTCAGATCTATTAAACCAAAAATACAAAAATACCTTTGCTGCAATTTATTTGTTCTGTTATCTATTTATCCTATCTACCACTTTTACGTCACGTTATTTGCCTATCTTGAGGCACCGTACCCGAAAGGGATTGACAACCCCTGTAACATGTCGGGTTGCGAGTATTTGTTATTTGTGTGCAGGTGCTGTTTACGTGGTGTGAGGAGGTTCTCCTACTGGTTCGATAACCTTGGTCTCATCACTGAGGGAAATACCTACTGTCGGTATACTGCATTATCTCTTCCTCTTTGGGGAAATTCCGACGTAGTTCTAAAAGACATCAAAAGGAATTTCTGGCACCATTGCCGGGGAGGATCTTCAACATCAACCAGGTTCCTAATCACAAATCTCATCTCCTCTCAATTTACATTATTTGCCATTTGCCTCTCATTTTCCTCTCCCCCACTTCACAAAATTTTTCCTTTTAATCCGTCCTCTTTTTCATTTGCCCTTATGTCTTTCTTGGTTTGTTTGCTTGTCTGTTTGGCATAATTGTGTGTCTTATTGGAAATCCAAAACGAAAAACCTTATGGATCCACATCCACTTGCTAATCTTTTTAAGAGATCCAATTATGATGAACCAATTTCTAGTGATTTGAGTGCACTAGATTATCTTTATGAGGTTTTGCTTGAAATTCGTGAACCTGAAAGTTGTAATGAAGTGCTTTATGAAGTGATTCACGATAGATCTTTGAATGAAATGCATGATTGCAATGATGTTATTATAAATTCTATAATGTCAATTATGTTAATGATATGCAAAACCCCAAGCTTGGGGATGCTAGTTTTGCTATGTCCACTACTTGTTGCAATAATCACGATTGGGGTGATTCTTCGTATGATCTTGAAAATTTATTTAAGCCCCATGATGAATATGAGATTGACACTAGTGTTTGAAATAATATTAAAAGTGGGTTTGGAGAGGTCATGACTTTAGTTAATGTTAATCCCACTAATTTGCAAGAGTGTCAACTTCGCATGCATGTGGATTGTGTTGAGAATATGTTACATGATAGCTAGTTTGTTGAATCTGCTTACGATCCTACATGTAGTTACTACGAGATAGGAAAATATGGTTGTAGAAATTTTCATGTTACTAAATTACCTCTCTTCATGTTGAGATTTCTATCATCTGTTTCTTCTTCCTTGCATATGCTAGATGTTTCTTGTCTTGATAATTTGGTTGCCTACAAAATGCCTATGCATAGGAAGTATGTTAGACTTAAATGTGGTTGTAACATGTTTTATGATGCTCTCTTTGTGCTTCAATTCTTGTCTTTCATGTGAGCATCATTGAAATCTCATGCCTATCTTAATGGCTATTAAAGAAGAGCTTGTTGGGAGGCAACCCAATGAATAAAATTTATTTTTGCTTTTTGATTTCTATTCTTGTGTGTTAGCTAAATTATGATACTGTTATGATTGTGTTTTTTTTGTGTTTTAATAAGTGTTGGTCCCAAGCAAGGCCTTTGGGAAGATTTGAGTGAAAGTTGATTTGATCTTGCTGAAAAACAGAAACTTTTGCACTCATGAGATTATTTGTCATTCTTATCAAGATAGTGCTTTTGAGTTGATTCTTTTTGCAGAAGATTAATAGACAAATTGCTAACGTCCACCAATTTATTTCAGAATTTTTGTAGTTACAGAAGTATTCGAAATATTCAGATTGCTACAGGCTGTTCTGTTTTTTGACAGATTCTGCTTTCTTTGCGTTGTGTGCTTGTTTTGATGATTCTATGGTTTTCTTTGATGAGTTTTTGCCATAGAAAAGTTGGGATACAGTAGATATAATGCAAAAACAAAATAAGAATAGGTCTACAGTACTTATAGTAGTGGTTTGGTTTCTTATACTAACGGATCTCACGAAGGTTTTGTTTGAGTTTTGTGTGATTGAAGTTTTCAAGTTTTGGGTGATCTTACGATGAAGGAATAAGGATTACCAACAAGCTAAGCTTGGGGATGCCCGAGGCACCCCAAGATAATATTAAAATAATTAGCAAGCAACTAAGCTTGGGGATGCCCTCGAGTGGCATCCCCGCTTTCTTCTAACAACCATCGGTATTCTACTTGAAACTATATTTTTATTCGTCACATAATATGAGTTTTGCTTGGAGCGTCTTGTATGATGTGAGTCTTTGCTTGTTTTGCTTTGTGTTTTAAGTGTTGAATCCTTGATGGACACACCCTTTTGAGAGAGCCAAAAATTATGCTATGCTTGCTCCTATGCTTCACTTAAATTTTTAGAGCCATAGACTTGCTCTAGTGCTTCACTTATATCTTTTTTAGCATGATGTGTTTTGTTATTTTTTAAGAAATGCTCTCATACTTCACTTAGATTTACTAGTCATCAACCCGTGCATCCGCACGGGCTAGTTTGTTTCAGGAGGATTAATGGAGTTTGTCATAGAAGTGCTCCTCAAAAGTTCTATTAACATTTGTTGCATGCAATATTAGTAAGAAATTTAAACTAATAATTATAGTGCAATTTCAAATTATTATAACTAACGGCATGCGTTCGAGTGTTCTTTTATATGCGTTCGAGTGATCTTCTATATGCGTTCGAGTGTTCGTTAGATTTGTAATCACATTATATATGAATAAAATGAAAGGTTAGTACATGACAATATTCATCAATATTTGCATCTCTAAAGTTACAATCGGGTCTCCTCCATTTTTCCACTTAAATGTACTATATTTTATCTGTTACTCATAGTGTTTTTCAAAATCTTGTGTGCTTGCCACTAATGTATCATGATATTGTGTTGAAACACTCGGCTAAAAGAAGAAATGAAGTGCATGTTAAAGTTTATTTTTTTGTGAAAAGTGCATGTTAAAGTTTGAAAAATATATACAGGTAGATCTAGTTAAAGTTTCTAGTCCCCTGTGTGGTGGCGTGGATAGGTGCATGATAAGTCTCGTCAAAACAGAAAAAGTGGCTACCATAGGCTCTACGGTCTTAAGATTTAAACAGGCTTCACTCAGCAAGAGAAAGACCATACGCTTTTGCATGTTAGACGGGGACATCACTGCAATTATGATACCGTATGAGGTTCTTGCATCCGACAGCAAGCGCTGCTACGGCAGGCGGCGAGACTCATGGCCGAGGATGCAACATTAGCAGGAGTATGCTTTTGCATGTTAGACGGGGACATCACTGCAATTATGGTACCGTATGAGGTTCTTGCATCCGACAGCAAGCGCTGCTACGGCAGGCGGCGAGACTCATGGCCGAGGGTGCAACATTAGCAGGAGGAAGATGAGTCCCGTACGGGAGGAGGATGCATCTAGTCTTGAGGTGCAGATCGGTCAATCTATAATTTATTTTTCATTCCTTATAGACAACACGTCTAAGATTTTTTTTCTTGATCTACACGCCGTATATTGTTACGACTCTAACCATGTGTAGTTGGTGATCTAAACGATGTATTTAATATATACAAAGATTAATTTATGCGTTACTAAAAATTAACATGGAGGCTTCGTTAAAAAACGTGGAGGCCCCGCAAAAAAAAAACATAGAAGCTGCGTTGGCTTTTTTGTTTCACGGGCAATCAGCCTGATCCCGGATTCTTTATCCCTTTTATTATCTTTGCATTTTTTAGACATTTTATCATTGGATATTTTAACGGGGGCATTCCTTCTTAAATTTTGGGAATGGGGTGGAGTCTTTCCTTGTCTCCGTTTTTTCACGTGAGGATTTCCTTGTTTTTTACGCGAGCCTTTCCTTCTTTTGTCTCACTAATGTTGGACGTGTCGCAAGTTTCCTTTTATCCTGATCATTAATTTTATAATTTAGTGATTTTTCCTTTTTGACAGCACATCTATTTTTTTGCTTGATCTACACATCGTATATTGCTATGACTCTAAACCGTAGATTTACAATATACAGATTTGCTTGATATATATTTTCTAAACATTAACGTGGAGGCTCCATCTATACAGATTGCCCTTTTATCTTTCATTTTTGACATTTTGTCATCAGAGATTTTAATGGAAACTTTCCTTCTTTCATTGACAATCACGCAGGCTTTCCTTGTGTTTTTTTACGTGAGGATTTTCTTGTTTTATTATGTGAGCCTTTCCTTATTTAGTTTCACTAAACTTGGACGTGTCACATGCGTTCCTAGGCTTTCCTTGTGTGTTTTTTTTCACGTGAGGATTTTCTTGTTTTATTACGTGAGCCTTTCCTTGTTTAGTTTCTGGACGTGTCACATCCGTTTTTATAGACCTGGCTCATCCGCGTTACGTAAGTTGTTCTTTTATCCTGACCGTAAATTTTACAATCTAACGGTTTAATTAATTTCGATGATGTGGATTAATGAGAGATCATAAAAGGTGCTTCCAATTAGTAAATATAAGATATGGGAGTTAGTAAATTTTAAGAAATTCTCTCTTGCTTCACTTAGATTATTTTGAGAGAAATAAAAAATTATGCTCATGATCTTCACTTATATTTGTTTGAGCTTATCAAAAGCAACATATGAAAATAGTCCCAAAGTGATAGATATCCAAGGAGTATATAATAAAATCTTCCATGAAGATCATTGGACAAAATAAACTTGATTCTTAGTAATGGTTTTGAGATATGACAATATGATATGTGAGTCATGTTGATGAGTAATTGTGCTTTAGTAAGAATATTGATGCTAAGGTTTGTGATTCCCTATGCAAGCACGGAAGTCAATAGTTATGCAATGAAATTTATATGCTACTTATGGTGCATTATTCGGTGTTACTTATGCTTAATGCTTGGGTATGAGATTTTTCGCTTTTTGGTTGGTCGCTTCTCAATCTTTTTGCTAGCCTTCATTTTGCACTAAGTATGATCACTACTTGTGCATCCAAAACCCTTGAAACCAGTTTTTCCTTATGAGTCCACTATATCTACCTATATGCGGTATTTCCATGCCGTTCTAAGCAAATTTGCATGTGCCATCTCTAATTTTCAAAATAAATTTCTCTTTTGCGTGCTCTACCGCTCGCGAGGCGGTGAAGGGTGACCAATATTTTCCATGCTAGATGTGTTATTCTCACAATGAGTGTTTATTCGCTTGTCATTGCACGAGAGTACGACAAAGGTATTAGGGATGCCCAGTCCCGAAATGAAAAATGAAGTTACTTTATGTTGTCAAATAATAAATTCCTTGAAAAGTGTTGGTATGGAGGGCAACCATGGATTCGGCTAGCCATGGTAAGTGAAAGTAATGGTGGAAAAATGGAATAAACTTTATTTTTTTTGTTTGGGAACCGCCTATGATGTATCTAGCATCGGAAGTATTGAGATCGCTGAGTCGTTTTCGCTGGTGGGAAAAGTATGCCTCTCAAAAATATTTTTATCTCTCAATTTAAGCTTTGAGCTCTGGCACCTCTACAAATCCCTAATTCCCTCCGCGAAGGGCCTTTCTTTTATTATGCAACTTTTATTTTGAATTCGAGTCCCCATCTTCTCTTATAAATCACCAACTAAGGGGCACTATGATTGTATTTGAGCATTGGGTGTAGCTAATATTCGAGTGCGTTTCATGAATGGATCAATGATTGAGCATAATGGGCTAGGGATAACTCGCTTTAGTGTTGATATTTTGAAATACATGGTTGCTTGTTGGTATGCTTGAGTATTCATGTCAAAACTAGACTATTGCTTTGAATCATATAAAAGTCCATATGTCCATGCTATAAAGAAAAGAAATGTGATGAAGATGTTAGGCAACATTCCACATCACAAAATCTGTTTTTATCATTTACCTACTCGAGGACGAGTAGGAATTAAGCTTGGGGATGCTGATACGTCTCCAACGTATCTATAATTTTTGATTGTTCCATGCTATTATTTTATCATTCTTGGATGTTTTACAATCATTTTATACCATTTTTGGTACTAACCTATTGACATAGTGCCCAGTGCCAGTTGCTATTTTCTGCATGTTTTTTACATCGCAGGAAATCAATCTCAAACAGAGTCCAAACACAATGAAATTTCTTGAGGATTTGTTTGGGCTAGAAGACATCATGTGGGCCAAGGTTGCACCTGGGGGTGCCTCGAGGGAAGCACCCACCAGGGCGCGCTAGGAGGCCCATGCGCGCCCTGGTGGGTTGTGCCCACCTCGGGTGCCCCCTGAACTGCCTCTTTGCTCTATAAATACCCCAATATTCCAGAAACCCTAGGGGAGTCGACGAAAACCATTTCCAGCCGCCGCAGAGTCCAGAACCACCAGGTCCAATCTAGACACCATCATGGAGGGGTTCACCACTTCCATTGGTGCCTCTCCGATGATGCGTGAGTAGTTCTTTGTAGACCTACGGGTCCGTAGTTAGTAGCTAGGTGGCTTCCTTTCTCGCTCTTGATTATCAATACAATGGTCTCTTGGAGACCATATGATGTAAGCCTTTTTGCGGTGTGTTTGTTGGGATTCGATGAACTTTGAGTTTATGATCAGATCTATGTTTTTATCCATGAAAGTTATTTGAGTCTTCTTTGATCTCTTATATGCATGATTTCTTATAGCCTCATATTTCTTCTCCGATATTTTGGTTTTGTTTCGCCAACTTGATCTATTTATCTTGCAATGGGAAGAGGTGCTTTGTAGTGGGTTCGATCTTACGGTGCTTGATCCTAGTGACAGAAGGGGAACCGACACGTATGTATCATTGCTACTAAGGATAACAAGATGGGGTCTATATCTACATAAATAGATAAATAGACCTCGTCTACATCATGTCATCATTCCTATTGCATTACTCTGTTTCTCCATGAACTTAATACACTAGATGCACACTAGTAGAAAACGGAGCTTTATCGCCGGTTCGTAAGGGCCTTTAGTGCCGGTTCCATAACCGGCACTAAAGGGTGGGCACTAAAGCCCCCCCCCCCCTTTAGTACCGGTTCGGCACGAACCGGCGCTAAAGTGCCACCACGTGGCGTGAGCTCACGCCCTGGTAAGGGGGACCTTTAGTATCGGTTGGTGTTACCAACCGGTACTAAAGGTTTTTTTTTAAAAAAAATTGAAATTTTTGGAATTTTTTTTATTTTTTATTTTTCTGAATTATTTGATGATTTAGTCTCTAATCACCTCTCTTAACTGCTCAAGTGTGGATCACTCATTCCAAATCATCTAACTTCCCGACCGGTCACCCATCCCTCTCACTACTCTAGCCCGAGCACGCTTAACTTTTGGGTTCTATTCTCCTTCGTTTCCGAGTCTGCACTTGTTGTTTTCTTGACAATAGTAAGATGTCAATCATATTAACCCTCAGGAGTTTAGTTTGAGCATGAAGTCACACATTTCACCGTTTGAGTTTTGAAACTATTATTCTAAAAAACAGTAATTATTTAGTAACGCTAATATTTCTTGAATAAGTTTGACCATAGTTTGACCAGATTTGACCAAAATTCAAAAAATTGAAATAATTATTTAGTAACACTAATATTCTTGAATAATTATGTAGTAACATTAATACTTCTTGAATAAGTAGTTTGACCAGATTTAACCAAATTTAAAAAAAAACTGAAATTTGACCATATCTTTTTTTTCCTTTTGGAATTTGAGGATTCTAAAAAATTCCAAACCGGCCGTAGGCAGTCCCCATCGGATGCGGATTTTCGTGCTGAATTTTTTGATATATTATACGTTTTTTTCCGACATCGTATGCAAAAGTTATAGCCGTTTTACATTTTCCCTACATTTTTTGCAAAACATGTCCAAATTTAAGTTTTTTAATTTTCCTAACTAGTAGATGTAGTAATATAACTACATCTCAAGAATTTTATTTTTGAATTTTTATCATTTTCTTTTGTATTTTCAAAACTGAAATGGCGATATACCGGGGGTAGGGATTGAAAATTGCCCTTTAGTACCGGTTCGTGGCAAGAACCGGTACTATAGGTCAAACCCTTTAGTACCGGTTCGTGGCACGAACCGGTACTAAAATTAGTCTTTAGTACCGGTTTGTGCCACGAACCGGTACTAAAGGTGATCATGGCCCCGCCCGACGCCACCTGCCACCACCCCTTTAGTACCGGTTCGTGCCACGAACCGGTACTAAAGGTTCAACACGAACCGGCATTAATGCAAATCCGTTCGAACCGGCACTAATGGTACCATTAGTACCGGGCCAAAATCAACCCGGCACTAATGTGCTTCACGTTTGACCCTTTTTCTACTAGTGGCATGCTGGATTGCGGTTGATGTGTGGAGTAATAGTAGTAGATGTAGGCAGGAGTCGGTGTACTAATCTTGGACGTGATGCCTATATAATGATCATTGCCTGGATGTCATCATGATTATTTGAAGTTCTATAAATTGCCCAAGAGTAATTGTTTTCCCACCGTTTGCTATTTTTCTCAAGAAAAGCCACTAGTGAAACCTACAGCCCCCGGGTCTCTTTTCATCATATTTTCTTTTGCATTTATTTTTAGATCTATTAAACCAAAAATACAAAAATACCTTGTTACAATTTATTTGCTATGCGATCTATTTATCCTATCTACCACTTTTACCTCACGTTATTTGCCTATCTCGAGGCGCCGTACCCGAAAGGGATTGAAAACCCCTTTAACACGCCGGGTTGCGAGTATTTGTTATTTGTGTGCAGTTATTGTTTATGTGGTGTGAGGAGGCTCTCCTACTAGTTCGATAACCTTGGTCTCATCACTGAGGGGAATACCTACCGTCGCTATACTACATCATCCCTTCCTCTTTGGGGAAATACCAACGTAGTTCTAGCAGACATCAGTGGTGCACAACCTTGGCCTTGGGCTGATTTTACAGAATTTTTTTCAATTGGTGCAATTGTATTCTCTGCCGAGATGTATAGCCAGTAGCCCTCAAGGTGAGTGTCGGCACAATGTCGGGCATACACCTAAAGGATAACATAAAACCGCTGATCCCAGTAGCCCCTGAGACTTAGGTCGATTCGTGAAATCGGCCTGAGGATCAAGTCCTTGCTTGGCAGCATACTTAGGAATGGAAATGCGGTGTGCATAGTCCCCGATGCCCAGGTTGGGTGCGGCCAACCAACCTGAGGATCGTAATCTCCTCGAAAACTATTTTGCACTCTGAATTCATCAATTGATGTGATTTGACAACGCCGAGGTGTAGCTCGGCAGGAAAAGATGCCAAACTACGGGTCGAAAAAGATTTCCCGAGCAAAACCATCACATAGAACACCTCGATCAAGAGGATGTCCTGCCTTGTCTGAAAGGAAAACATAAAATAGGTTAAAGGTGTTATAAGATCAAAAAACCAAAAAAATTATGTGTATACTTGACACCTGAATTAAATCAAGTTTTTTGGTGCCAATCAAAAAATTGGTCTGAAAATTAATACGTGCTTGCGTCGTTATTTAACATGATACATCCAGTCTTCAAACTTAAAGCTGGTTAGCCTTCGGCTTCAACCTCCTTATCCCGAAGGTGGAGTGCTTCTTAGGCCAGTTTAGTGACTTTAGTGAGAAATCAGGCTATTCGGCTATTGACCACACACACTCGCATCGGAAAAAGGAGTAGTAGAAAAGGACTTTGCAATGACAAAGAAAAAACACATTTATTATAAAATGACTCATACAAATTTAAGAGCCCCCAATTAACTTGGGTAAAGGAAGTTGTTTTAAACAAACATCATTTTTAACCAACTGCTATTTTGTTTAACACAAATATAATGCTTGGTCCAACTGAATAAAAAATTAAGAATTTAGGAAATTTGAGTATGAAAAAGATTTAGCTGGTTAATGTGCTCGGTGTTGATGATGCGATCCGGTCTTGTGGCGGGATAAGGACACCCAACGAACTTTGACGTGGTGCGTAATCCTCAACTTGACCGAGTATCCAACCCTCAAGCTAGAGCTGACCGAGCGAGGAGTTCGGCTTGACAAAGTGGTGACCCGGCACGGTTAACGTTGCAAGGCAAAAACCCCTGGTCCAGCTAACGTGACGAAGCTAATCGGTTGGTGAAGTTGTAGTCACCGGAGTGGATTGTTGAAGAGATGGCAGAGCCCCCACGCCAGTTGACGTGTCGAAGAAGGTTGGTGGGATGACACTGGAACCCGCATGCCATCAGAGGTGTTAAATCAAGTCATTGTGGCGGACATTGGCTTGAAGAAGCAATGACGCGGTGACGCCGACGCAGGTTAGAATTTGTGATACGGTCAATGCCGGCTTGATAAAAGTCACCACGCGGCAATGGCGGCGTGCTCGACCCATTTAATCCGTGGCGTGATGATGTTGTCTTGACGATTATTTGGGCTTTGTGATGCCGAACTCTTGGTCGGCTCACCGAGGTGATGATCCAAGGTGGTTGTCATTGGCTCGATAGAGGGACGACGCGGTAAATGCTGGTGCAGGTCGGTAGCCGTGGAGCAACATTGTCGGGCTAGTTTGACACTAACATGACGGTGAAGATTGCCTCGGAAAAGGTTCAAAATTTGTGGGCACGTGTTTAAGAAAAACACACAATACCGTAAAAAAATCCTCCAAAAGGATTTCCAAATTCCCATTCATGAAGAAAGATGAACTCAGGCGGATTGGTCTTCGCGCAGAAAATAGATCTGAAAATTGATGCACTCATTGAACGTTTCCTAGCGTTTGAACGGTCGGATTGAGCTGAAATTTTGAGGGGTGATCGATATTGGCATTCCACAACCAACGAATGGTGGGATTTTCCAACGGATGTCCGACCTGGATGCTGGACCCCTTTCCCTAAACTCATACAGATTCGACAGGGCTTCGTTATATCGGAGATTGCTGGAGATATCTCCACACGAACGCGGAAATTTTACAGGGTTGTTGTAGACTCAATTCCGCATAATTCCACTAAAGCAATCATCAAAGCGATGCTCGAGGAGACGAAGATGGGGAACATGAATCCATTGTCCAAAAAAAATTGTTGTCAATCTGTAGAAGTGCATGCTCTAGCCAATGCAACAAAAAAACAATTTGATGGAAGAGACTAGGCAATACATTTATACGTCAACACACTGTGGTCGCCGGTAATAAGGCGAGGCTTGATAGCATCCAGCCGCCGTTTGAAGCCTTGAACACTTGGTCCATAGACTCGTGGTTGTCGAAGATGTTCCCTTTGATCTCATCATGTTCCATTCAATTGATTGTTGTTACAATAATACGGCAAAAGACATGTGAAATCGTTTAGAATCTTTGACCCAAGATGTTACCAACGCTTCAAGAAGGTTTTCAAGGTTCTTGTCCTGATAGCTACAAGGATAAATTATATGGTATGGTAAGAATCGATAAATAGATAAAATAATAAAAATGGAATATCAAAGAAAGTAAGTTGTAACAGTTTATGCAATTAAAGGGAAATAGACCTGATTCCGTAGTTTCACTAGAGGCATCTCTCCAAGCAAGAAAAATGTGTTGTGGTGAACAAATTATAGTTGGACAGTGATTAAATTGCAATATTATGTTTAGTAGATGACATGTTGTACTAATTGGCGCATAGACCAGCTGCATGCCGGAAGTTAAGTGAACTATTTGAAGGATTTTTTCTCAACTTTCTGCAAATGATTATGCTCATACTATGTTCTATCTACCTTGAGGATGATCATTGAGCATGGCTATCCTTCGCAATTTACTTTTGATTACAAGAGTCTCCGTTCGTGATGGAATTTCTTTTCTGCTACTGTTCGCAGATGTGCAAAAACCAACTACAACCAGAAGTTAGGCACGCGGCCGGATCTACCCTGCCCACGCCCCCTCTGGTATGCATGGGCAACCTCACAACCGGGTGAATAGAAAGGCTGACCACAATCCCCTTGGGTAGATGGCATGTAACGCCGAAACCACCTACCCGGAACAAAATAGACAACTCGAGACCATCAACTTTCCCATTTAAGTCAGCATTGACATTCCCATTTGAGCGGCCACCCGTTCCGCCATTCGATGCTCTCCACCATTATTTATGCTTGATAAATTTTTATTTTTCTAGCGTCGACACACTTCATTCGTTTCAACAGGTTAAGATGAATAGCTAGCAACATAACTAGCTTAGTGTTAGAGTGTAATGCTAGTAATATTTGGTATTCTGAATTAATAAAGCAAGGTTGCACGATGCAATATTTTTCTCTTTAGTTCAAGATTCACATCATTGATTCTCTTGTTGTCTTATCATTATTTTGTAGGGCATATATGGTGACAAATATGGATGGCTATTAATATTATTTCAATTCAACATTGGTATTAATCTTGATTGTTATGTTTAGGACTAAATATATAACTAATGGAGTAGATTAGTTAACTTATGTGGTAACATGGATGAACACGACGGCTTTATTGTATCTTGTTTTTACATATAATAGATGTATTGTAAAACTTTGCACATTGCCTGTCTAGCTCAGTTGGTAGAGCCGAGGCTCTTAGGACGAGTTTGGTTTGCTTCCTGAGCAAACTTTATATGCCCTTAACCGTGTGGTCTTGGGTTCGAGCCCCAAGGCGGGCAATTTTTTGGGTGTTTATACATATTTCCTTTGTTTTCTGGATTTATACCGTTTTAGACTAATTGATTTACGTGGATGCGAGAACATAGAGTTATGTATTTTTAGCAACATTATGAACCCCATTTGGAAGTTAGCTTGATGTTTCAAATATGTATTGGTGTGACGTGGATTGTGGAGAATAGGCAATCGTTGCTAGAAGAACTAGGTGGTGGTTTTGGGTGTTTATACATATTTCCTTTGTTTTCCCGATTTATACCTTTTTATACCAATTGATTTACGTGGATGCGAGAACATAGAGTTATGTATTTTTAGCAACATTATGAACCCTGTTGGGGATATGACTACTAAGTTAACCCGCCCAGGAGGGGCTGGATTACACTCACAAGGAATCATGTACAAGAGCCCAGGAAGATGAAGGCTATGGCAATTTAACTATGAAGACTTAGAGGCCCGGCGCCCAATGGCGGATTAGGGCCCATAATAGTAAACCACCATAGATGTATAACTTGTATTGTAATTCAAGGGAAGGAGAAACCGAGCCGGACACTTGTATGAGCCGGCCTCGGGATTCTGTAGACCGGCCGGGCGTTGACCTATGTATATAAAGGGATGACCCGGCGGCGGTTCAGGGACAAGAAACAACACCTCGAGAACTAGGCAAAGCATATTTGCTCCCTGGTAATCGGGACCACATCAAGAACACCACAACTGGATCGTAGGCTTTTACCTTCACCACAAGGGGCTGAACCAGTATAAACTCAATGCGTCCTTTGTTCGGTTTAACCCCTCTAAGCTAACCCGGTCGCGATGGCTCCATGACTAAGTCCTTTCAATAGGACATCTGACGTGATAATTCCACGACAGTTGGCGCCCGCCGTGGGGCTATCGCACGATGGTTTCAAGTTCTTGGAGGGCAAGTTCGAAGGGCTTAAGGGATACGCAGTGGGCCGGATGACTAAGAGTCGTCGCAGCAAGCTCTACATCGACGATGCAGGCTGGGGCCTCGATGCCGGCTCAACCGAGTACGGGTACAGGGTCCCCTTCGGAGGAATTCACGTCTTCATCGGCAAGATCGGTGAACCGGGCCCTGAGCCGGACATCTGCACCGACCTCATTGAGACGGCTCAGTGTGCGAGTCCTGCCCGGATTCAGCCCGCCATGAAGCGTGCGTTCGTAGGATGTATCCACGGGATCGAATCTGAACCGGTGTCCGAGGGTGAGACGGCCGTTTATTCCGATGGCGAGTCATCCACCGGTGAGACCGAGGCTTTGTATCAAGTTCAGGATGGGCTGTTCGAAAGGTATTCCGATGGCAGCAGTATTCCGGACTCTTTTGAACCGCCAAATCGGGTCGCAATATTCATGGCCGGTACACAGCCAGCATTGCAAAATTCAACTGCAACGGCAATGAATTCCGGATCGGCAGCCGGGGCAGGAGGCCCCGCGCGCCGGCCGGCTCAAGTTCTTTCCGGTTTTTTGGACGCCTGGACAACGTTGTTGACCACGGCAGTTACCCCGGTGACTCAAGATCGGCATACGCGGAGGTCACAAACCTGCGGGATCAGATAACTCAGGCCAAGGAGGACTTGGCAGCTGAGGAAACCAGGATGGCTGAGGAACGGGGTGCTTTAGATGCCCAGTCACAGAGGATTCAGGCCGAAATTTATCGACTCTTGCTCGATCAGAACGCTTCGAATGATGTATTGAGGAGGAAACATCAGTCTCGCCTACCGACGGATTACAATGCAATGAATCTCTTTAGTACGCCGGGAGCAGGAACCAGCAACTCGGCAGCGGTAAACCGGACTGCCGTGCCAAGGACCGGAGCGCCGGATCAACCACAAGTGATGGGCCCACCTCGACGAATATATAACCCGCCGCATTACACGACACCCCACCGGGTCACTTCTCCACCCCTTTGGACAACATGATTGTTGCAGCATCTCGATTGGCAGCTATTCCAATGGAGGGTGAGTCGCCAGCAGCGGTTGAGATGCAGCGGGCCAGGGATCTTCTTCAGACTGCTATGGTGCAGCAACAGGCTTATTCATACAGCCGAGACATGATTCACTCGACCCCCGCCCGAGCAGGAGCTACAGCAGGCACATGGATGAGCCGGCTGTGTCAAGCAGTGCGCGGAACCGTGACGCCCCTCGAGGGCCTAATCCGACGCGTGGTGGTGCAAATGCTCATGACGTGGTGGATAATGGCGGAGAACGAAGGGAGGCCGCATTAGCAGCACAATACATAGGTCATAATCAACCCGCCCCGGTTCAGCCAGCGGCATCAATAGAACGAGGTACCGGGCTTGCTTTCAACTCCTGGGGAGTGCCGTGTCTCACTCCGGCTCTGCGCAATGTACGGTTACCCAAGGATTTCAAGGGCCCGCGGAAGGTGCCTAATTACACCGCCGATTTACCCCCCGAGTCATGGGTTGAGAGCTACGAGATGGCTATGGAGATGTTGGAAGTGGATGAAGCGACATTTGCAAAATACTTCACCATGATGTTGGAAGGAACTGCTCGCACTTGGTTGAAGAGACTGCCTGCTAACTCCATCGGGTCATGGGACCAATTGAAGGCCCGGTTTATAGCGAACTTTAAGGATACGTGCAAAAAACCCATGTCCATTGTGGATCTGGCTGCTTGTGTTCTAGGAGAGAATGAATCAACAACTCATTGGGTGCGCCGGATTTCAGAAATCCTGCATTCATCGGACCGCATCAATGTGGATACATCAATTGTAATATTGGAGGGTAATTGCCGGTTTAAATCGCTGAAGATGAAGTTGGGACGGCTCAAGCGCCACTGCGATGATATGGGGACACTCATGGCAACTCTGGTTAAATACGCTGATACTGATAATACCAAAGATCCCGATTCTGACGAAGAGAAACCGGAGAAGGGAAAGAAGAATGCCGGTACAAAAGGACAGCATAACCAGACGAACCACAGGAACAATGGTAAGCGTAAAGCGGATAATTCAGATTTTGTGGCTAACACCAATATGCAGGGCAATGCGCAGCGTCGTAAGGGTAAACCGCCCCAGCGCGGTGGAGGCATGAATCTGGAGCGCCTGTTAAACCAGCCCTACCCAAAGCACGGGACGAAGGAGGTTCCGGCAACGCACCTCTAGAAGGATTGTTTCATCATGAAGGAGTTTAAAAATTTTGATCTCTTCCGCTACGATCAAGGTCCGTCCGACGGTTCAGGTCCAGGATTTCACGGGCCGGGTTACAGCGGCGGTGGTTCAAACTCTGGATTTCAGAATAATCAGGACAGCCAGAACGACCAAAGTGGTCACAACCAGCAGAACAATCAGGGGAATCAGCAGCAATCAGGTTTTTAGAGTCACCCAAAGCAGTTGAATGGCGGGCAGTATCATGTTTTCACTACCAGCTTATGTAAGCGCGATCAGAAGCTTCACAAAAGGGCAGTTAATGTTGTTGAACCGGCAGTACCCCGTTACTTGCGTTGGTCCGAGCAGCCCATTGTGTGGAGCAGAGAGGATCATCCGCCCTAGGTTGATAACCCAGGTCATCTAGCTTTAGTGGTGGCACCTCAGGTGGGAGGTTATAAATTCACCAAGGTGCTCATGGACGGAGGGAGCAGCATCAACATCCTGTATTATGAAACCTTCCGTCGCATGGGATTGACGGATAAGAATCTTAAACCGTCGAACACTGTTTTTCACGGTGTAGTGCCAGGTAAATCATCATATCCGGTTGTCAAGATAGCTTTGGAGGTTGTGTTTGGTGATAAGTATGATTCCAGGTCAGAAACTTTGACCTTTGAAGTGGTGAAAATCTAAAGCCCATATCACGCCCTGTTTGGACGGCCGGCTTACGCAAAATTCATGGTGAGGCCCTGTTATATTTATTTACAGCTCAAAATGCCGGGCCATAAGGGGACCATCAAGGTACACGGGAGTCGTAAAATCGCTTTGGACTGTGAAGAGGGTGATGCAGCCTATGTTGAGTCGGTTTGTGCAACAGAAGAGTTGAAGTTCTACAAGGACAATGTTGATCCGGCAGATATGACCCCTCTGAAGAAGCCCACCACAGAGCATGACCCGACCCTGAAGTTCAAACCGGCTGATGAGACTAAGTTGGTTGATTTTGTTCCTGGCGATTCATCTAAACAGTTTAGTATCAGCACTAATCTGGATCCAAAATAGGAAAGCATGCTCATCAAGTTCATCCGTAAGAACCAGGACATCTTTGCATGGAAGCCTTCTGACATGCCAGGTGTGCCGAGGGAACTCGCTGAGCACACTCTCAATATTAATCGCAAGTTTAAACCGGTCTAGCAGTTTCTTCGTCGCTTCAACGAAGAAAGGCGCAAGGCCATTGGAGAAGAGGTAGCCCGGCTGTTGGCTGCTGGGTTTATTGTTGAAGTTTTTCATCCGGAGTGGCTGGCCAATCCAGTCCTAGTGCTTAAGAAGAATGGCACTTGGCGCATGTGTGTGGATTACACGGACTTTAACAAAGCTTGTCCGGCAAATCCTTTTGCTCTCCCGTGTATTGATCAGATCATTGATGCTACGGTGGGTTGTGATCGTTTGAGTTTCTTGGGTGCTTATTCAGGTTATCATCAGATCAAAATGGTAGTTAAGGACCAGGAGAAGACAGCCTTCATCACTCCCTTTGGAGCCTTCTGCTATGTATCTATGCCCTTTGGGCTCAAGAGTGCTCAAGCAACTTTTCAGCGATGTGTACAGAATTGTCTTCATACTCAGATTGGGCGCAATGTTCATGCTTTTGTGGACGACATTGTGGTGAAATCAAGGAAGAAGGAGACATTAATAGATGACCTCAAGGAGACCTTTGACAATCTTCGGGTTTATAAGATGATGCTCAATCCAGACAAGTGTGTCTTCGGTGTTCCGGCAGGCAAGCTTTTAGGTTTCCTGGTGTCTAACAGGGGCATTGAGGCTAATCCGGAAAAGATCAAGGCGATTACGTCTCTGGCTAAACCGGCGTGTATCAATGATGTTCAACGTCTGGCGGGTCGAATTGCAGCCCTTAGCCGGTTTATCAGCCTCTTATGAGAGAAGGCGATCCCCCTGTATCAGATGTTGAAGAAAACATACACTTTTGTCTGGAGTGACGCCGCTCATGCAGCGTTTGCGGACTTAAAGAGACAGTTGGCTGAACCGCCGGTCCTTGCTGCCCCGGTTGATAATGAGCCGCTATTATTGTACATGGCTGCTAATGCCCGGGCTGTGAGCGTGGCTATTCTGGTCGAGCGCAAGGAGGCTGGGAAGGAATATCCAGTTCAAAGACCGGTTTACTATATCAGCGAAGTGCTCATCGAGTCAAAGCAAAGATATCCGCATTGGCAGAAGCTGGTGTATGGGGTTTGCATGGCGAGTCAGAAGCTTAAGCAATACTTTCAGGGCCATCCCATCATAGTGGTCAGTTCTGCTCCTTTGGGCGATATAATTCAGAACAGGGAGGCAACTGGCTGGGTTGCAAAGTGGGCTATTGAGCTTGGACCGCACGAGTTGAAGTATATGCCTCGGACAGCTATCAAGTCTCAAGCGCGGTAGATCCAGAATTATAACACCATCTTGTGAAACCTTTTTCTTCAGCATTTAATAAATTTCAGATCTTCTTCTTCCACTGTAGGCGGTTTAACCTTTAGAAAACGATAATCCGCCAGGTACCATTAGCCCTCACTTAAACCGCCAACTTTAGCTGAACATAGTATCCGGTTTAACATGTACATATGCTTTAACTGAATCTCCCGGGTTGACACCGGTTTATGCATATCAATCTTGAACCATGAATCGGTACTTGAACTTTCTTTACAGCTTGTGATAAAAAATGGCCAAACAGTTCTCTTCTTGCACCTGGGTTCCCTCCCGGATCAAAGAAGAGCAGCTTACTGGGTATGTTTTGACTGGCGCTTTAGCCAAGAAAGAGATCATTCATTGGCGAGTCCATGGTACTGAGAATCCTCCTTAAATTTCGGATCTTGTGGACGCCAAAAGGACAGCATAACCAGACAAACCATGTGAACAGTGGTAAGCGTAAAGCGAATAATTCGGATTTTGTGGCTAACACCAATGTGTAGGGCAATGCGCAGCGTCGTAAGGGTAAACCGCCCCAGCGTGGTGGAGACATGAATCTGGAGCGCCTGTTAAACCAACCTTGCCCAAAGCACGGGACGAAGGAGGTTCCGACAACGCACCTCTGGAAGGATTGTTTCATCATGAAGGAGTTTAAAAATTCTGATCTCTTCCGCTATGATAAAGGTATGTCCGGAGGTTCAGGTCGAGGATTTCACGGGCCAAGTTACGGTGGCGGCGGTTCAAACTCTGGATTTCAGAATAATCAAGGCAACCAGAACAACCAAAGTGGTCACAACCAGCAGAACAATCGGGGGAATCAGCAGCAATCAGGTTTTCAGAGTCACCCAAAGCAGTTGAATGGCAGGCAGTATCATGTTTTCACTACCAGCTTATGTAAGCGCGATCAGAAGCTTCACAAAAGGGCAGTTAATGCTATTGAACCGGCAGTACCCCGTTACTTGCGTTGGTCCGAGTAGCCCATTGTGTGGAGTAGAGAGGATCATCCGCCCCGGGTTGATAACCCGGGTCATCTGGCTTTAGTGGTGGCACCTCAGGTGGGAGGTTATAAATTCACCAAGGTGCTCATGGATGGAGGGAGTAGCATCAACATCCTGTATTATGAAACCTTCCGTCGCATGGGATTGACGGATAAGAATCTTAAACCGTCGAACACTGTTTTTCACAGTGTAGTGCCAGGTAAATCGGCATATCCGGTTGGCAAGATAGCTTTGGAGGTTGTGTTTGGTGATGAGTATGATTCCAGGTCAGAAACTTTGACCTTTGAAGTGGTGAAAATCCAGAGCCATATCACGCCCTATTTGGACGGCCGGCTTACGCAAAATTCATGGCGAGGCCGTGTTATATTATTTACAGCTCAAATTTCCGGGTCATAAGGGGACCATCACGGTACATGGGAGTCGTAAGATCGCTTTGGACTGTGAAGAGGGTGATGTGGCCTATGCTGAGTCGGTTTGTGCAACAGAAGAGTTGAATTTCTACAAGGACAATGTTGATCCGGCAGATAGAACCCCTCTAAGCTAACCCGATCGCGATGGCTGCACGACTAAGTCCTTTCAATAGGACATCTGACATGATAATTCCACGATAGTTGGCGCCCACCTTCAATTATAAAATGATAATCCGCCAGGTACCATTTGCCCTCACTTAAATTTCAGATCTTGTCCGTTGCTGGGTTTTATGGGGTATCCTGCCCTTAAGCCGCTGCACCAGATTAATGCATGAATATACCGGGGATGTCAAAGATCCTCAACAGCACACCGAAATACCGATGACTGACGAGGAGGTCACTGAGTCTGTCAATAAGATGCATGAAAAATGAACCAAGGGAGTCAAGTTCTACCTCTGGTTCCGAGTTATCAACATCTTCGGGCGGATCAGAGGACTCGACGATTTTCTTCTTTGTCGGCCTCTTTGTGGCCTTGCTCTTGGCACGAGGAGCTCTCACCGATTTGTCTTGTGGTTTTGCCGGTTTGTCTTGAGTCTTCCTCTTCCAGAATGGATCTTTGGCCTGTAAGAATAAACAAAAGGCTATCAGAAAAATGTTAAAGGGGAGACGGATTAAAAAGCAGAAAGATAAATTCTTACAGCCCGCGGTTTGTTGGAGGCATAAAAGGGGCGCAACCCAGTCTTGCTGCACTCAGATATAGGTTCATCTAGCATCTTTTTGACAGACTCAGTGACCTCCTCGTCAGTCATCGGTATTTTGGTGTGCCGTTGAGGATCTTTGACATCCCCGGTATATTCATGCATTAATCTGGTGCGGTGGCTTAAGGGCAGGATACCCCATGAAACCCAACAACGGACAAGATCAATACCGGTTAAACCATTTGCTAGAAGAGCCCGGAGCTTAGCAAGTTGTGGTGCATATGTTTGTCGTTCTTTGGCAGTAAGCCGCTGAGGCAGTGGATGTCCATTGTTGAGTCGGTAAGCACGGTAACCCGACAAAGGATTTTCATCGGCAGGAGTGGTGTTCCGACAGTAGAACCATGTTTGATTCCAATCTTTGGGATGGCTGTGATGTTTGCCATGAGGAAAATCTACTTCTTTCCTTTTTTGAATCGACACTCCGCCAAGTTCAGTATTGGGGCCATCAGAAAATTCCGTATGACGGTTCAAGTGGAAGAAATATCTGAAAAGTTCAACAGTCGGTTCCTCTTGCAGATAAACTTCACAGAACACTTGGAAGTTGTAAATATTGGACACATAATTCAGTCCAATCTCTTGAGGGTGGAGTTGGAAGCTATCAAGTACATCCCGGAAAAACTTTGATCCGGGAGGGCTTAATCCTCGGTCCAGATGCTGTATAAACACAACCACTTCTCCATCTTGAGGTTCAGGAGGATTCTCAGTACCAGAGACTCGCCAATGAATGACCTCTTTCTTGGCTAAAGCGCCAGTCAGAACATACCCAGTAAGCTGCTCTTCTTTGATCCGGGAGGGAACCCAGTTGCAAGAAGAGAACTGTTTGGCCATTTTTTATCACAAGCTGTAAAGAAAGTTCAAGTACCGGTTCACGGTTCAAGATTGATATGCATAAACCGGTGTCAACCCGGGGGATTCAGTCAAAGCATATGTACATGTTAAACTGGATACTATGTTCAGGTAAAGTTGGCGGTTTAAGTGAGGGCTAATGGTACCTGGCGGATTATCGTTTTCTAAAGGTTAAACCGCCTACAGTGGAAGAAGCAGATCCGAAATTTATTAAGTGCTGAAGAAACAGGTTTCACAAGATGGTGTTATAATTCTGGATCTACCGCGGTTCAGTAAAGAAAAATTTTCTGAGCCCTAAAATGGCGACAGCAGAAGACCAAAATTCCAGATGGGATCTATCAAGGAAGGAAGAAATACTATGGCGAGGTAAACTAATGCTACAACTTCGGCCGCAAAAGGAAGATGACAAGTTCATCTAGATTCAATAAGACAGTAAGGGAGAAGCAACGAACAAGGATGAACACGGATAAACACTGAAACCCTATGGCAGATCTAGGGTTGAAGGAAGGAGGCTTACCAAATGCACAGGGATAGCAGAGAAGAGCTGCATGTCTCTGGTACGTTCAGGTCGATGCAGCGGCCTTGTCGATGCAGTGCTTGAAGATCGAGGGCAGCGGAGGAGCTTCAGAGCTTGAGCGTCGCGAGGAGGAAGAAGAGGCACAGAAGGGGAAGAAAGAAAGAACCCCTGGGCCTATTTATAAGCGAATGGATAAGTAAGGCACGCGCGGGAATCAAGGAGCCCGAAATAGAGAATGGGGCACAGCTGTCGCCTCGATTTTCGAAGATCAGTTAATAAAAAAATCTTTATGAGTTTTTTACGCAGATGATCATGGCGGTTTAAGGTGATTCCAGAAGATGATGTCACGGCGGTTTACAAGGACAACATGAAGATGTTCAAATCAGAATTTTTCTAAGTTGGAGATTGACATGAACAAGTTCAAATCAACCTGGGGCCTAATGTTGGGGATATGACTACTAAGTTAAACCGCCCAGGAGGGGCCAGATTACAACAAGGAATCATGTACAAGAGCCCAGGAAGATGAAGGCTATGGCGATTTAAATATGAAGACTTAGAGGCCCGGAGCCCAATGGCGGATTAGGGCCCATAATAGTAAACCGCCATAGATGTATAACTTGTATTGTAAGTCAAGGGAAGGAGAAACCGAGCCAGACACTTGTATGAGCCGGCCTCGGGATTCTGTAGACCGGCCGGGCGTCAACCTCTGTATATAAAGGGACGACCCGGCGGTGGTTCAGGGACAAGAAACAACACCTCGAGAACTAGGCAAAGCATATTTGCTCCCTGGTAATCGGGACCACATCAAGAACACCACAACTGGATCGTAGGCTTTTACCTTCACCGCAAGGGGCTGAACCAGTATAAACTCCCTGTGTCCTTTGTCCGGTTTAACCACTCTAAGCTAACCCGATCGCGATGGCTCCACGACTAAGTCCTTTCAATAGGACATCTGACATGATAATTCCACGACAAACCCCATTTGGAAGTTAGCTTGATGATTCAAATATGTATTGGTGTGATGTGGATTGTGGAGAATAGGGAATCATTGCTAGAAGAACTAGGTGGTGGTTTTTTTTATTACTTTTGGCATTGTAGTTTTTTTCTATGCTTCGGGTTTATGTCATCTGCTTAGGTCGGGCGATTTTGTTGGATGCACAAATTGTTTTGAATTCTCTATTATCTACAAAATTATGAACACCATACAACCACCCTCCGTCGCTCCATTGTTAGGTTGTTAGGTGTACGGTAGATTTAGTAATTCCTTACATCAACCTCGATTTCACTACAGTGAACGGATGAAGCTATTCATTCAAGCTTCAAAACTCATAGCTCTGATTCTGTTTAGGTTGATGTTGGCCCACAAAAGAGTGGTTCATCGCAACTAGAAGTCTGTTGTCAGATATGGTCCATTTTTATCACGAGATAAGGATAGGATGGCCAATCAGAGCTATACCTACAACTGTAATGACATTTAGAGGCTGTTGATATGCTTCGAATGAGAAGAGCACCCTTTTCTGAGCTTGTGGTGACGTTTAGGAAGAAGGGTTTCTATAAGATTGATACGTCCCCAACGTATCTTCTTTCCAAACATTTTTGCTCTTGTTTTCGCCTCTTATTTGCAAGATTTGAGTGATCTAACCCGGACTGGCATTTTTTCAAGCAGAACTACTTTGGTGTTGTTTTTGTGCAGAAATAGAAATTTCTCAGAATTGGATGAAATTTTATGAAGAATTGTTTTGGAATATAAAAATAATACCAGGGCAAAGAACTATCGGAAGGGGCCACCAGGGAGCGACAGGCTCAGGGGGCGCGCCCCTCGGGGCATGCCACATGATCTTGTGGGCCCCATGAGCCTCTGCCCTAACTCCAAGTCTACATATACCGTCTTCTCGAGAAAAAGTCAAAGAAAAGTTTCATCGCGTTTCACGATACGGAGGCGCCGCCACCTCCTGTTCTTCATTGGGAGGGCTGATGTGGAGTCCGTTCGGGGCTCCAGAGACAGGGATTCGTCATCATCGAAATCTACAACCCTTCTTCATCGACAACCTCATGATGCTCATCATCGGGAGTGAGTAATTCAATTTTTTAGGGCTTGATCCCTAGTATCCATTATGGTCCAAGATTGATGTTGTTATGCCTTGTATATGCTTAATGCTTGTCACTAGGGCCCGAGTGCCATGATTTTAGATCTAAACCTATTATGTTTTTATGGATATATTTGAGTTCTTGATCCTATCTACAGATTATATGCACCTGTTATTGTTCTGAACCATAGACCCCAAGGTGACAAATAATTGGGATACTCTCCGGAAATGACTATAATTTGAGGAGTTGATGTATTCACTATTTGTTATTTTGAACCGTAGACCCCAAGGTGACAATAATCGGGATACTCTCCAGAAATGACTATAATTTGAGGAGTTGATGTATTCACTATTTGTTAATGCTTTGTTATGGTTCTCTACTAAAAGGAGTGCCTTAATTAGCCTTAGTTTCCATTAGGACCCCGCTGCCACGGGAGGGTAGAACAAAAGATGCCATGCAAGTTCTTATCGCAAGCATGTATGACTATATACGAAATACATGCCTACATATGATTGATGAATTGGAGCTATTGTGTATCGCTCTAGGTTGTGACAATTACATAATGAATTTCATACAAATATCAATCCCTAATCCATGACTACGCTTTCATAATATTGTCTTTTCTCAAGTTCCTATTACTTATGTTATTCCAATTGCTACAAAATTGATACTATTGTTATTGTTACTGTTACTGTTACTATTGATACTAGTGTTTCCACTGCTACCAAATTATTGTGCTACTAATAAATTGCTGCAAGGAAGTGACTTCTTAGGTGTGGTTGAATTGACAACTCAAATGCTAAGGCTTATAAATATTCTTTAGCTCCCCTTGTGTCGAATCAATAGTTTGAGTGAAATCCTACCCTCAAAGACTGTTATGATCCCCTATACTTGTGGGTCTTCAAAGATAACACCCATGCCTCTTTGGAAGATCATGTAGCAGCACTCTTTCCTGTTGTAGGTCATAACTTGAGTTTCATCGTGATTCGCAACACATTCATGAGATTTGTTGGGACAATTTTGATATTTAAAGCAAGTTTTGTATGCTATTGGAGAGCTATGAGTAGACATGATCAAGGCCACTACTTTTCGTACGAAGATATGCACGTGCTAGTTGTCATCCATATCTCAAGGTGAGAGCTACTAATTGTTAGTTCATGCAATGACAGACTTGTATTATTGTGAGACATACCACAATTGTACTAGTGCAATAGATGGTACTCAAGTGATTGCTAGAATGCCGAAGTCATAGGCTGCAACATAGATGGACAGAAAATAGTAATTTGCTTGCTATTGTTGATTTTGATCTTGAATTCACATATGTGTTAGCTGGTTGGGATGGATCATCTCATGATGCTGACATTCTTGCTTACAACATGGCTTGACCTAATGGATTCAAAATCCCTGATGGTAATTTCTACCTAGGAGGTGTTGTATATGCATGTTGACATGGGGTTCTTCCAGCCTTCAAGAAAAACAGGTGCCATCTCAATGATTTCTCTGGTAGGAACTATCCTAATACTGATGCTGAACTGTTCAATCGCAAACCCCTCTAGACTTAGAGTTATCATTGAGAGGGCATTTGATACGTTCAAGAATACATTTAAAACCCTTGATCAAAAGAAGAAAAATAGAAATAGAGGAGGACAACGAACTTCCCCCTTGAACATCATTGATAACCTTCCCACATGAGCCATATGACTATTAATTTGGTACTGCCATTTGTTAGTAGTTAGAGCGAACTTTCATTTGTTTAGTAGCTAGAACTGAAACAATGTTAATTTTGTACTCTCTATGTTGTATCCTTTGTGGTAAGGTCGTCGCCAGTGAGAAGAAGTGACTACAATATTAGACCGGAACAACTAAACACCAGGTAATTTCATCTTCATAGTCATAACCCTCAAGTGCTGCCAACCAAACACCATGTGTCAAACGATCTCCTGATGCAATGCGGGCAGCCAAACAAAATGTAAAACATGGTTTAGAGGTTGCATTTTCTCAGCCATGTTCTAACGGTACACATATGCAAGGGGCACAAAAATCCATGCAGAGAACCAATCACGCCCATGCCGACCGTAATCAGACTATGTAGCAGGTCGGATCGGTGGTCGTACTATAAGTATGAACTGATTGAAGTGGCTAAGTGGATCGCTCTCTCCATAGCAGGGGGTTGATGCACACGTGATGCTCTTTCCTTAGAGTTGTTGGGTATCCCCCAAATTTAATGGACATGTAACCTAGCAATAAGTGTTTCCCTCGATTGAGAACCAAGGTTTATCGAACTAGTAGGAATTTCTTCTACAACACTAATTCTTAGTACATGCACACAAAACATAAACAATCTTGTTCCCAGCTCTTCAAGAAGGTTGGCAAGGTTCTTATCCTGATAGTTACAAGGATAAATTATGTGGTATGGTAGGAATTGATAAATAGATAAAATAATAAAAATGGAATAGCGAAGAAAGTATAAGTTGTAACGGTGTATGCAACTAAAGGAAAATAGACCTGAGCCCATGTTTCACTAGAGACATGGCTCCAAGGAAGATAAATACGTTGTGGTGAACAAATTGTAGTTGTTTAGTGATTAAACTGCAATATTTATATTTACTTGATGGCTGCACCAATTAGCGCAGAGACCAACTGCAGTCCGGAAGTAAACTGAACTATTTGAAGGATTTTTTTCTCTCAAATTTCTGCAAATGATTATTCATACTATGCTCTTATTTGCCTTTACGATGATCATTACCATGGTTCCATGTGGCTTCCCTTGGAAATTTACTTTTGATGACACAACAATCCATTCATGAAGGAATTTTTCCCCCGCAACTGTCTGCAGATGCAGAAAGGCAAACTACAAGCAAAAAAAAGGCAAGCGACTGTATCAACCCTGTTCACGCCCGCCTCTGGCCCACAAGGGCAACCTCATAGCCGGGTCAATAGAAATACTGAGACAATCCCCTACAGTAGATGGCCTGAAACACCGAAACCTCCTACCCAGAATAAAAGAGACGACTCAAGACCATCAACTTTCCTATTTAAGTATACGTCTGCATTCCCTTTCGAGTGGCCATCCATTCTGCCATTCGATGCTCTCCACCATTATTTATGCTTGATAAATATGTATTGTTGTAGCGTAGACATAATGCATTCATTTACACATGTTAATGTGAATAGCCCGCAACATAGCTATCTTTGTGTTAGAGTATAATGCTAATAACATTTGATATTCTAAATTCATAGAGCAAGGTTGTAAGATGAAATATATTTTCTCTTTAGTGCAAGATTCACATCATTAATTCTCTTTTAGACTTATCTTGATTTTGTAGGGCACATAGTGACATCTATGTATGATTTTTTTTTGTGAAAACCATCACATATATTAATTAACCAACATATTTATTACAATCACTTGTTACAAAATTCACCACACAGGGTGGAACATCATTAACAAGAATACCATTTGATCTATTGTCAAGACTATACTTAGCAATGAGATGAGCAACCACATTGGTTGATAGATTAATCTTTGAAATTTTGAACCCATTTAGCATCTTGGAGTTATTCATTGCTTCCTTCTTCAAATCAAAAAGTGCTGACCTGTAAAAATTATCCTTTGCAAGAGACGCCGCAACAAACGCATAGTCAGTCTCTAAAATTACAGGATTGTGTAGAGTAATACCTATATAAAGGCCAACAATACATGCCCGGAGTTCCGCTTCCTCCGTGCTTTTACAAATCCCAATGAAATCCCAAGAGGAAACTATGACATTCCCATAGGAATCCCTGGCTACCACACCCACACTTGCAGCGCTAATGTCCTCCACAAAACTTGCATTGACATTTATTTTGATGTATTCCTACAGAGGGGGTTGCCAGGCCACCTAAGTTCCCAAGGTATTAGGAGCAGTTCTTAGTCCAGGAACGGGGCTTTTACCTTTATTCTTCGAATCCACCATTGGATAGGAGTGGCAGGCAACAAAAGACGTTCAGTAATTCACCACAAAATTAGCAGAGCTTGAGACAGATTCCTTCCCCTTACCAAAAATCAAATCATTTCTCAAATGCCAGGCTCTCCAGAAAATGAAGATAATTCGTTCATGCATCATAGGACTCAAATGATTTAGAAGAATAAGAAACCAATCCCTCCTAATGTACCTGAACACCTCCTCCGCCGGTAAATCCCAAGTGTCCCTCAAAGCCATACGCAAAGCATAAGCCTTCGGGCACTGGATAAGCACATGAAACGTACTTTCATCCTCCACTCCGCAAATTGAGCAAGTACTAATAGTGGCTTGGTGATGCACCACTCTGTTAACCTAGACAGCCAAGCTATTGGTAGCAGCCCGCCATGCAAAAATACGAATCTTCTGAGGAACATTAGCCTTCCAGATCAAATCCCAAATTTTCCTCACCCCCGCCACAGTCCCACTATATTGCCTCTCATCTTCTACTTTTTCCTTTAAAGTGAGCGCAAGCTTGTACACACTTTTAACCAAGAACAACCCATTCTTCTCAAAATGCCAAGCAACAAAATCACCATCCCCTACTTACTGAATGCGCAAACTAAGTATCTCCTCCGCATCATGCGGGTAAAACAGATGCCTAACCAAATCCTCATCCCAACTCCTAGTACCACTGACGATCAAATCCGACACCCATTTAATTCTGGTTCTATTCTTCCTAGCAGTAACTTTAAGGCTAGAGTTTCTAGGTAGCCAGTTATCTCTCCAAATATTAATATTAGACCCATCACGCACTCTCCAAATTACTCCCGATTTTACCAGATACAATCCATGTAAAATACCTTGCCAAGAGAGTGATGACACTTGTGGAAAAGCGGTATCAAGGATATGGCCTTGGGGATAATATTTTGCCTTGATCACCTTGGCGCACAAGGATTCAGGGTTAACCACCAATCACCACGCCTGCTTAGCAAGAAGAGCTTGATTAAATAATCTGAGATCGCGAAATCCCATGCCTCCCTCACCCTTAGGCCTAGTCAATTTATCCCAAGCTAGCCAATGAGTTCTCCTCCTATCCTCCTCATCACCCCACCAAAAATTCCTTATAATTTGTGAAAGTTCCTCACAAAACGATGCCGGAAATTTAAAGATGCCCATAGCATACACCGGAAGGACCTACAAGACAGATTTAATCAAAGTTTCCTTCGCCCCACAGGACACATACTTTTCAATCCAGGTCGACCGAATTCTGAGAGCTTTTTCTTTGGTAGATTGAAATTTACCAGCCTTCATTCTATCTTGAGGCACCGGCAAACCCAGATATTTCTCCTCAAAACCCTCAGCAATGATGCATAGGATTACCATAACGGCCACCTGGCTTTCCATACTGCAATTCTTCCCAAACATAATAGAGCACCTATCTGGGCTCAATAATTGACCAGTTCCCTTCTCATAAGTGGAAATAATACTTTTAATTGCCAACGCTCGTTTAATGGTCCCCTTGAAAAATAATAGGCAATCATCGGCAAACATAAGGTGGGAAACACCCGGAGCATGCCTATTGACCTTGAAATCCAGAAGAGCTCCTTTAGTACACGCATCCTGCAGCAACAAAGATAGCGCCTCGGCCACAAACAAGAATAAATACGGAGATAAAGGATCCCCTTGCCTAATACCACAGGAAGGGGAGAATGAATCCAAGAGTTGGCCATTGAAGCGTACAGAATTTTTTTACTGATGTAACACAAGCCATAATCCATTTTATCCACCCCAGAGCGAAACCCAATGCCCCCAACATGCTCTTCGAAAAGTTCCAGTCAACCCTGTCATACGCCTTTGCCAGATCCAATTTATAAGCACAAAATTAACCCCGGTTATCCTTAAGCATGCTCAAAGAATGCATACATTCAAAGGCTATAAGCGCATTATCAGATATTAGTCTCTCGGGAATAAAATCACTTTGAGTTGGAGAGATCATACCATCAAGAAGCGGTCTCAATCTGTTGACGAGGCACTTAGAAATAATTTTATAAATAACATTGCACAGACTGATGGGCCGGAAATCTTTAATCAGTTGGGAGTTCTTCACCTTAGGGATAAGAACAATAATTGTATCATTTACACCCTCTGGCATGACTCCAGTGTCAAAAAAACCTTTTTATAGCATAAACAATATCTTCTTTGAGTAAACCCCAATTCCGCTGAAAAATCCTTGCTGGAAAACCATCTGGACCTGGAGCTTTAAGGGGTCCAATTTGGAAAAGAGCATCACTGATTTCTTGATCAAGAACGGCTTACATAAATCATCATTCATATCATCAGTAACAATTGGATTGACAAGCGGAATAATAAGAGAAGGATCAACCATACCATCGCAGGTGTACAGCTGCTTAAAAAGGAATTAGTGATTTAATGAATTTCTTCCACATTCTCAGTAAACGTACCATCGTTCCTTCTCAGCCTAGAGATATTATTCTTTTTGGCTCTCCAGGTAGCTTTTGATCGAAAGAACTTTGTATTCCTATACCCCCATTTTATTTTATCAATCCGTGATCTTTGTTTCCATAACATTTCTTCTTTATACAGTAGCTCATCCATGTCTTTGAGAATTCTTTCTCTTTCAACCAGATCCTCAGGATTATTTCTTTTATAGAGCACATCAAGCTTCTTCCTAGCAAGCTCAAGTTTCTTTGGCATATATCCAATGTATTTTCTACTCCAGGCATGTAATTTACCAAGCATTCTATTCAAATTATTGGCCACATCCTTCAAATCCTCAACATACATACCTTCCTTCCAACTAGATTTAATCTGATCCTCTAACATCATACCCTCCCTCTCCCAATAGACTTCATATTTCAGTTGTTTAATAATTCTTCCCGGGTGAGGAAAAGCCAATAATTGAATGAGCAGAGGACAATGATCTGACCTTGAAATAATAATATGAGAAATCTTGCACTCTGGAAATATCGAAGACCATTGGGGGCAAGCCACCGCCCGGTCCAATCTCACCTTGACATTTTTGTTTCCATCCTGCTTGTTATTATATGTCCAAGGAACGCCATGATAGCCCAGATCAAAGAGATTGCAGTCAGAAAGAACCTTCTTATTGCGAGAGAAATGCTCATTCTGCCACATCGCTTCATTAAAATCCCCAACCATAAACCAAGGCCCGACACCGAGGGGTTTGATTCTTCGCAAAAGATCCCACATGACATACCTTTGACTTGCCTTAGGTTCCCCATATACAAAGGTACTCCTCCACTTTGTGCCATTAGCAAAACATATGTACATGTCAATGAAGTGCTCACCAAACTTGTTCAATTCCAGAGTGTAAACATCATCCCAGAACACAGCAAGACCACCACCTTTGCCTTGAGCTGAAACGTAACACATTTTTCATACCCAACCGAAAACGCAAATATTCAACATATTCTTTATTTTTCCTTGTCTTAGAAAGAAAGATAACATTGGGTTGGTGCGTCTTCGAGAGACACACAAGCTCCTGAACTGTATGAGGTTGACCCAAGCCTCGACAGTTCCAGCTTAAGATTTTCATGGCTCCTGACGGGCGCTCACATCTGCGCCCGTCAGTTGACCGGCAGCCCCAAGGACGGTAGCTTCCTTAGATGGTTCACCTATAGCTTTCCCCTCACCTACAGATTCCCTCTTTTCCCCCTGATACACTTCCTCTCCCCCATCCATTTCCTTAGTAACATCAGAGACTAACCCATCTACCCCTATCACGGTCTCAACTCTCTCTACACAAACTCTCTTACAAGCAGAAAACTCAATGCTATCAGAACTAGTGCTATTCATGTTGATGATGAAGTCTTGATCATCTGGGCACCGCTTCTTGGACACTCCAGAACTCTCAAGGATGCCCACGAACTCAGCTTTGCGATTGGATAGCTCACTCCCACTGTTCGGTGGCGTCGGCACTCCGAACATGGCATGCTTGACTCCGGCGTACTGCACTACAGCACGCTCCTCTCTATGGACACGCTTCCAGCGTCCCCATATGGTCTCGGCGCCGCCAGCGTCGAAGCTCGGACGCTGTCCTCCATGATCCGGCTTTGCTGGACCCTCCACCGGACCACCCTCAGGTAGCCCACCAGTCCCTGATAGCTTCTTGCCTCCCACCTGCATCTCCCCAGGCACCAATTGCTGGGTGCTAGGAACAGCCACGGGAGGCTGCACCATGCCCTGCTCAAGTGGCTGGCCCCTAGCTAGAAGCACCAAAGGTGTTGAAGAGGTGCTCCCCAGGGCTGCTTTTAGCAGCAGCCCTAAACTGGCCCACGACCACTCCCAGGTTGGTGTCGAGGGGAGCGGCCGGGCCTTGCTGATCCACCAAGTCCGACAGCACCGCATCACTGGGGACACCCTTGCGGGTGACGGTGGTGCCCCCAGCAGCCTGCCCGGACGACTCCAGGTGCAGAGGAGCAAGGTCCGTCGTGGTCGCCGCAGCCTCTCCGTGCAGCGTCGAGGGCTGGAGCACCGAACATGCTGCCACGGACAGGTTCTGGACTGCCGTTGCGACCACCGAAATCACCTTATCCGGCAGCTTGGTGTTCTTCATGTGATCATCATCTTCACTGGCTCCCGACATGCTCCAAAAATTAAGGTTCCTTCGAATCGACCCACCCCATGTTGGTACCTTGAGCTCGACGTAGTATTTGGGAGTGCGCTGCTCAGACGGGATGCTACAGTACTTGGCCGTCATGTGTCCCACAACAACACAGCATAAGCAAAAGTTAGGCAATTTCTCGTATTTGACCTTGAAACTGATTTCCTCAGTGGTACCGAAGGGGGTGATGTTGACGGTCTTCCTGAGCGGCTCATCCACCTTGTGAATGACTCGGACACAGAGATGCTCGTTGACGATCTGCTTGTTTTGATGCAACACCGCGACCACTTCCCCCAGCTGGACACCAAGGATCCTGCCTGTGGCCTCGGTCTTGATCGCCACCGGAAGGCCGTGGACTTGCACCCATACCATGAACGAGTCTAGGCGAACATCAGCGGCGTTGCTCATTCCGTCGAACTCCGCGATCAACACGGCGTTGTTCCTGAAGTCCCACGGTCCAGCCCGAAGCACATGCTTCAGGTCTCCCTCCACGGACCAGGTGATGACGAAGCGATGATCATTTTGACCGCTTTGACCGAAACTCCCAGGCGATGGGGAAGGCGGACTGAGAGGTAGGGGGCCATGGCGGCGGCGCCACCGGCCAAGTGGCCGGGGCAGGTTTGGGAGGCGGATGCCGGTGAGTTGGGAAGTAAATGTCAGGTATTTTCGCCAGTTTCCATTGGAATTCATTACTCCAGTTTTGAAGCAGGTTGGAAACGGACAGCAAGAGCTGAATAATATGGAGATTAAATTCGAGGATTCGTGGGCGGAATTTGGGGAGAAGAAAGAGTATTTCAAGAGAGAGATCAGTGGGTTTATTTTCAAGCCTGCTCATCCTACTACAGTCTTTCTCGCTGCTGCCTCTGTCTCTGTCTGTGTGCTTCAGGGTACGATGGGGGATCTCGACGCTGCTGCGATGGAGCTGTCTGCCATCGGAACTGGGCAAGGGTGTGATCTGGGGGCGCCGGCCCCGACTGCTAGGCTCCCTGCTGCGGCCGGCAGTGCTGGGCTGGATGCGCCTACCTTGGTTGGAGGGAGCGACGTCGCGAGCATGGAGGTCGTCCCTGGAGTGTCTGCTTCTTCAGATTTGATCACTTCTCTCCGTCTATTCCTGTTGTCCAGGGGGCAGGGGAAGCGCGGGTAGTTCAGGCGCAGTCTCCGGCTGCTCCTGCTCTGCCTCAGGGGAAGGCTACGGTGGGGGGGCCTTCTGGCCTGGCTCTCTCTGTCACACCGTCGGCCACCGTTGGCTTCGCTTCGGCGGCGGTGGCTCCTCCGTCTCTTCGGAGAGCTAGCAAAAGCAAGGCGCTGGTGGGACGAAGGGCGGTCCACGAGCCGGCCGTCATCGACATGGAGGCCGCTATGCGTGCGGTGGCGGGGAAACTTGCGGTGGCTCGTGTCCTCTCCCCGTACGAGGTCGATCACAAGGCGGTCATCAGCGAGCTTCGTGGCCCATGGCGGCTGCGGGGCGATGCGGTGGCCCAGCGGGTCACGAGCAACGATTAATAATATTATTTTAATTCAACATTCATAGCAATCTTGATTGTTATAGTTAGGACTAATTATATAACTAATGGAGTAGTTTATTTATAGCTTATGTGGTAACATGGATGAACTCGGCTGCTTTATTGTCTCTTGTTTTTATTATAATAGATGAATTGTGAACATTCACAATGCCCGTCTAGCTCAGTTGGTAGAGTTGAGGCTCGTAGGACGTGCTTTGTTTGCTCCTTGGGCAAACCTTCCGTGGCCATAACCTTGTGGTCTTGTCCATCATTTGCTCGCGGCAAGATAAGAGTAGAGATGTTTTCGCAAAAAAAAAAAAAAAGATAAGAGTAGAGATGCAGCTGGCCGGTTTGGGCGACATCAACGCCGGGATGGTTCTTTCTGCAGCGGTGAAGGTGAGAACTGATGGAGATGCAACGTTGTGGCCTCGAGATTCAAGTACTAAAACCAATCTGGATGCTCCCGAACGTGAATCGTTCGCTAAAAAATGCACTTGTGCGAAAGTAATGAGAATGACCAATCATTGAAGAACAACAACTAGCGTACAAGGTGGCCGCACTAAAACTTAAGATCAGATTGGTAAGAGACCGCCATCAGCGAGGAAGACAAGGGAGGAGTGCGTCCTTGGGAAGAACCAGTGGTCGTCTGTGATGGCGACGGCCGCCGGCAACGCGGGATGAGTGCTCACCGGGGAACGACCAGTCCGACGATGGCGACGGCCGCGTCGAGGAACGTGAGATTAGTTGTCGCTAGAGAAGGGCCAGTCGTCGACGGTGACGGCAGCAGCCGGCGGCGGCGCGGAAGGAGTGGTTGCCGGTGATGGCCACGGGCAAGGCGGAATGAGTTGTTGCGATGGCGATGGCAACGTGCATGCCGGCTGGGCTATATGCAGGTCGCGGGCTGCGGATGATAAATTGGTTTATAGAAAATGACTAATCTATCCACCAGTCGACTCTCCGTTTGTTTCAATTCCGCACGACTCGATAGCCGTCCGATCCGGATCCAACGGCCGCGTCGCTCCTGGTGCGCGCAGCGCGGGTGGCGGTAGCCGTTACCATCTCTGTGTGTCGCTGACTAGTGGGTCCAGTGGAACCGCCCATATCGCTGTTCGCCCGCACTACTTCTTCTTACACTGATTCTGGCCTCTCCATTCGAATCTCCTCTCGCTCCCCTCCCCCTCGTGCGCGACGGTTGCTGCTGGTGGCGCGTTCCGGTTCGCGGCGGACGGCGACTGGTGGATACGGTGAGGAACGCATTCCCCGCCCCTGTCTTCCTTCCTCTTTTTGCTCCGCCGCTCTGGTCCGCCATTGATTTAGGTTGGAGCCGTCGAATCTGGTAGATTGTTGTTCCTATTAGGTTAGATTAAGGCCGGCTTCTAATTTCTGAGTCGACGTTGAGCAGCGCGTCCCCCATTCCCCCACCCATCCACCCGCCCCGCTCTGTATTTCCTGTTGCTCCACCTCCATGATTCGCCGTTGAGTTTTGGTGCTCGGACTCTTTGATTCTGGCGGTTGTTGTTGCTATTAGGCTAGGTTATGTCGCCTTCTAAGTTCAGTTTGAATATGGTTCGGACATCTGGTTTAATTTTGTGGTAATCGTGGGTGTGGATAGGTCTTAGTGGTGGTAAGTGTGGTTGGTTCTAATAGGGATTTTATTATGGTGTTACTGTTGTGGATGTGGTTGTTTAGGACATCCAATAATGTTTGGTGTTTATGGATTTCAAGTTGTGCATCAGTGGATGAGGATTTAAAAAGCAACCCTAAGTTTTTTCACATAATGTTGTTTTATTATGGTTTTGTTAGATGCGGTTTGTCCATTGATTAGGCTTCTGTGCTGCTCTAATTAGCTTGTTTACAGTGCTTGATTTGCTTGTTATGTCTTGTTCTGTTCAATTATCATGATGTCTACTCCCTCCGTTCCTAAATAATTGTCTTTCTAGCCATCTCAAATGGACTACAACATACGGATGTATGTAGACATGTTTTAGAGTGTAGGTTCACTCATTTTGCTCCGTATGTAGTCACTTGTTAAAATCTCTAGAAAGACAATTATTTAGGAACGGAGGGAGTATATTGAAGTTACCAACTATATTGCACTCAAATTACCAGATGCTTTAAACTCTGTTATTTATCAGTGTTGTCTTGTTATGGTTGAATTATCATGGTGATGGTTTTACACTTACCTCTGTCATCTTACCGTAGTTACCATAAGTTTTTGCTAGACTAACTATATGCAGCACAACGCTTATTTCTCATTCATTTTGTTTTGGTTGGGTTATTAATGAGCATGTGTGAATGCTATTTCTTATCATTGGTAATTTGGTTGTAACTTACCAATTGCATTGTGCCTCAATTATCAGTCTCACATGCTTTTTATATACCTGTGCTATCTGTTTTACTTTTTTTTTAGCATGTGCGACCGATTTGCAGTTTGCTTGTTTCCTTTTATCAGCTGTATTATTGCTTTGTCAAACACCGGTTTACAATGTATTCCTTTTTTTCCTACGTGTCAGGGAGACGATGCCGAGGAAGCGTAAAGGAGATGGCGATGGAATCGATGAGGTTCCTTCGAAAAAGGCAAAACGCCCTCCTCCGCGGAACAGAGCCTCACCCAGTTCGCTTCTTCTAGCATGCAAGGACATGAATGATGACAGGAAGGGTGCCATTGATGATATGGATTTAACTAGCCTTCGAAATATCCAATGTGACCATCTATTCAACAATCTCAGTGTGTGGCTTGCTGATCTCTACGACCCCAATTCGCGTGAGGTGGTCGTACCAGGCCGAGGCAGGCTTCCGGTCAATGAAGAATACGTGCATCGTGTTATGGGTGTGCCGCGTGGAGGGAATGATGTCCCTTACAACCTCCCATCTGAAACTGATATTGAGTTAGGGCTTGAGTTGTTTGGCGAGCTCGGATATGTCCCTAAAATGACTGATCTTGTTGATCTCATAAAGGGTTCTGAAAATTCTGATGACACTTTCAAGCGTATGTGGCTTCTGCTTGCGGGGAATACAGTCATTGCCCCGACCACCTCCAACAAAGTTAGCCCCCGTTGGTATGCTGTGCTGGTAAGTTTTTTTGTGAATATGTCATTTTATTTCTTGTGTGCCTGATAACTTTACTATATGTCAGTGTGATAACTTTCATATTTTTTGTGGTGCATTCGGTGAACTTCAGTGTTGTTTTTTATATTGCAGCGTGACATCAATGGTGTTAAAAATCTCAATTGGTCCAAATTTATTGCTGATGAACTGCACAAGGCGCTGTTGAAACGCAAGCCTACCAGGGGTTGCCTTATTTTCTACAATGTAAGTGACGATGCTTTCCTCTTACCTTCTCTTTTGTCATTTGTCATTTTCTTTGTCATTTTGTGGCTGATTTTTGTAAGTGTTTACCATGGCGCTTGTGTTTTTCTTATCAGTTGTTGTACATTCATGCGATTGATCTTTCTGGACTTGGCACCGAACTGCCTGATGGTCCTTTTCCCATCAATGTATGGACAAAGAAGGTGATAACTCTTGTCCTCAACAAGGATGTTCAGGCTGACAAAGTTTCTTTCGGGAAACTACCGGTAATATATATCTATGTTTTTCAGTTCACAGTCTGCTTTGCAACTGCATTTTATTTTCATTGTTTGTTTGTTGTTACTTATCTGTGATGGCTACATTTTTTTCCAGTTGAAGCCTGAGTTTGGCATGAATTTCTGTCTGTTTGGTGGTCTGGAAGGTCTTGACAATTTTATGCGTGTTCATACTGCCCCAAGCTGCAGTGAAGAGGTGAGCATGTAACCTAGTTTCTTGATTTTTTTTTGCTATTTTATGTTCTTTCATTGGCTGATAAATTATTTTTTGCATCCATTGTGGTTACCCTGATTTGTTGCCAACTTGTCACTCTTTACTAATCTGGATGATTTCCATTGTGGCATATCCTCTATATAAAATAATAATTATGATGCAACCATGTGATAATTATTAGTGCAATGCCTTGATAACTTTGCAGCATTTCTGTGATAACTTGATATCATGATAACTTTTGGTTGCATTTATTATGATGATTGTAGCATTCCTGTGATAACTTGATATTCATGATAACTTTTGTTGCATTTTTGTGATAACTTACTAGTTATTTCCATTCTTTTTTCATTTTTTTATGTTGAACAGAAATTTGCCAAATCAACTCAGATAGTTGCTCGATTCACGTCTGCCATGGCTGGCATCCTAGGCAATCTTGTGGAATCATTCACCGCTTTAGATGATGAGGGCCATTCACATGCATACGGTCAGCTAGACGCTGGATTGAACTTTATCTCCTCTGCCGCCCGTACGACGTCAAGGACTACGCGGTCATCGCAAGGCAGGCGGACAGAAAGTGCTGGAAAGAATGTGGCTGAAGATTCTGACAGCGATGACGATTATCACGGAGGCGTTGATTCTGATTCTGACGCTGACTCCGATGATGATGATGATGATGATGACTATCGAGTTGTTCGTCGTCGCCCTAAAGATCCTTTTGTTGCTTCAGGCAGTGGTACCATGGATGTAGACATGGGCAGCGGTCCAGCTGATGATGAGACCACACATCTTGATGGTGCAACTGTCAAAGCCCATGATGGCACAAGACCAAATGTTGAAGACACCCCTGTCCGCCCTGTCGGCGATAACCTCGTTGAGTCTCAGATCTTACTCACTGGAACATCTCATGCAGCATCCGTCGAATCAGGTGATCGAGGGCATAGCCAGCAAGGTCTGACAGACACGCAAGCTGAGGCGGCCACTGACTCTTCGGTCAAGCGGTGCGGTGCTGAGCTTTTGAAAAATTTGGCTTACCAGAGGCGCAAGAAGCTAAGGCTACCATCACCCCCCGTTCAGCTTCACCAACTGTGCCATCACCCCCGTCCAACTTCACCAGTTGTGCCTGCCAGCCCATCGCAAAGGCCGTCTTCACCAATCGCTCTGTCAGCATCTGAGATTCATGAAGCTGTGAAGAAAATTGTGGTCCAGGAGCTTGGTATACGCATGGCTGAAAAGGGAACCGGTGCCTCCGTCCCACTGTCCACCTTGCGGAAGGAGGCCCCACGCAGGTGAATTATTATTTTCCAATGTCCTTCTTATCAATTATGTGCCTGAAACAACATGGTACATGCAGTTGTTTGAGTAAGGTAGTTTGGGTAATTTCATGCCGGTGATCAACTTGCTTATTTTTCATCTGCAGGGCCCCCGGCAAACAATCTGTTGCTGCTAAGGATTCAGGGGTTGCACCAGTGAATAGGTATTCAAATTGTTACTTTCGTTTATGTTCAGCAGTTATTTTGTTCTTGTTGTCTGATAACTTATGTTGATGAACATTGATAACTCAACTTTGCCCCCCCTGGTAATTTAGAGTTACCAATCTTGATAGTTGTATGTGCTTGTAACATTTGGTTATTTTTTTCATTCAGTGCACCTATGAAACAAGTTGCTGCTGCTAAGGGTTCTCCAAGTGAACCAGGAAAAAGGTGTTCACATACCTATCTAGTTTGCAGTTATTCAAAAATAATTGTTGGTTTTTTTGTTCATATGATTTGATAACTTTATATTTCTAGTCCTTGATAACTTTGTAATTTTTCCCTGGATGCTACTTATACCTGAAGTATGTGACATCCTTTTTTGATTGAAGCATGTGGTAACTCAGGTTTAACAACATGTGTAGTCTCACTACTACCCTTGTGTACCGAATTTTTCAGTCGTTCAAAAGAGAAAAGTGCAGTGAAGAAGGTGAAATTCACCAAGACCAGATCCTCTCCACGACTAAGGGCAACATTGTCGCAGACAACGTCATCGGAGACAACAGAAGTTATCCATCTTGATGAATCTCCCACGGCGACATCTCCGTCTGAAAAAGCAGCAGCATCTAGCGAGGGTGCATCTGATGCTGTTGCGGCGACATCGGCTGGTGTTTCTGATGACGCTGTTTTTCAGCTAGCTGCAGCGGCAACTGTTACTGCTGCTGTTGAAGATATCGCCAGCGTGGCTGCAGCTATTGAATGCGAAAATGAAGTCGTCCCTAATATAGCGCATGATGGAAGTGAAGGTAGTTCTGTTCGCCATCACATTTGTTTTTTGTTTCTTGTATTTTTATGATGTTTTTTGTTGACGATGTGTTTAATCTTTTTCCGCTGTAGCTGAGAAAGTTGTGGGAAGTACCAGAGACAATATGCCTACTGATACGGCTACAGCTGGAGGTGAAAAGAATGATGCCGATAATCCTGTTGTCACAGGTTGGTAACTTAATTTTCTTATGTTGATAACTTGTCTGTCTAATGCATGATAACTCAATATATTGTTTCTGGCACTAACAAATACAATGTCATCTACATGTTTTCCTGATGCCTTTTTTCCTTATTAGTGTGTTACTTGTGATGTTTTGAAGCAGTAGCTGACCCTGCATTGGAGTTGAGCACCCCTGGAGCTGGAAACTACGATGGTAATTTTACGCCACCCAGCTACTCTCTTGGGCTGGATGCCATCTTTGGTGCGAGTCCTCAAGTGCCACCATCTACTGAAGCAACTGCAACGGCTCAAGCTGCACCAATGTTGGCTCAAGTACCACCTGCAGCACCAGAAGCACCTGCGGCGGCGCCATCTGCTCAAGCACCACCTGCAGCACCAGAAGCACCTGCGGCGGCGCCATCTGCTCAAGTACCACCTTTAGAACCAGCTACTGGCCCTGATGCCGTTCTAGGGCTCGCAGCTCCTGTTGATGCTGACTCGAAGGGCAAGGCAGTGATTAAAGTTACCAAGGCTCAACCGGTTGCTTGGGCTCCGAAACCCAACAACTCTGGTAAGTGAAGACCTTGTGTCTTCGCTTTTATGCCGCGAGAGTGATGGATTGAGATATGTCAGTATTCATCGTATTGTTTTGTGCCTTGGTGTGCTCTTTTTATTTATGTGTTTGGAACTTTCTATCATTCCGTGTGTATGGATGAATGTAATACTACTTATATGCTTTGTGTGATGTAAATGAACATATGTGCTTTCAGTACCCATAATATATATTTCTGTTGTGTCCGCTACAATATTTTGTACTATGCTAGCATAGACGATAAGTCCATCCTCCTCCCCCCCCCCTGGTAACTTTGTCAGTTTTGAAAGCCGATGTTATCTGTTACTGACTTTTAGTAAGCGCGTGATACATACATCTCCTATCATTGCCTATTTATTTTCCTTAATTCATTGTCATGCTTACAAAACAATACTGTACTCGTAGTTATTCATCTGAACTTTTTCATTACTCCTTCAATTTTTTCCAATCACCCTGATAACTCCATATGACATATCATGGTAACTCAAATGTTCAAATCCTGTCAATTTATGATCCATTGACACCATAACTCCAGCCATATGCATTGTTTACCAATTCTGGGCTATACAATTCTTTTTGGTCTTCCTTTTAACATGTTATGATGATTAGTTTATATCACAGCTGTTCCTCGTTATGCACCAGTGTTATCTAATTTGTTCCTTAAAGGGCCCATACATGTGTGCTGGTAATCCACATTCACATTGCCTGGTATCTTCTATATTGTGTTCCTGATAACTTCTTGTATCTTGTCTCAATTTTTAATACCTGATTTTTTTTGCATCAATTTATGTTGTTTATCACTACTGTTCATGTCTTCATCGCTCTTTTTTATTTAAGTAAAACCGGAAGCTGGTCGTGTGCAAGTGTATGATGTTGAGATTGACGATGATGAGGTTCTCATGTGGTGGGAAGAATTTGAACATGGCAATCCAGCATTAAAAGGGAAATCTAATGTTCAAATAGGTGATTTTTTTTCTGCTCCATGAACATTGCAACCCTTGCACAAACCACTTTCTTTGTTCTTTCAATTATGGACCACCACTTGATAATCAAAACATGTGGCAGTTGATATGTTTTGACCCATCACTTGATAATTCTTTCTCCCATCTGATGATAATTCATGGTTTTCCCTTTTTTCTGTTTCTACCAGACAACCCCCAAAGTCCAACATTTGTTACACCAGAGTTACCACCTCGCACACAGCATTTAGTACGTAGTTCTACACCTAAATCCTTTATTCGGAAAGTTAGGGTCACCCACCCGTCCAAATACCTGCTCCCGCCTTTTGCCACCCTCACACCGAGCGAGGAGGAAGAGTACGTTTACAATGAAGTTATCAAGCATACTACTGATTCTAACTCTAAGATTAAAGAGTATGTTTCCATCCTTTTTCTCATCTTTCTTAACACAAATCATTATTTTGTGCGCCTTTTTTTAAATGTATTTTTTAAATATTTTTTTGTTTTTTGTTTTTTGTAGTCTTAGGGTCATCAACATTGATGGTAGGTGGGTTACCCTTGGTGAGCTTGCCAATTGTGTGAAGGGAGTTGAGCAACTATCAACCAGCATTGCCGAGTTACATGTTCGCGTTCTCCAGTATAAGGAAACACCAAACAGGCTCATCTTCCATTGGGTGCTCTCTGTGTATCTGTTGTTAGGAGACTTCAAATCCAAGTGTTTACTGAAGTATTTTCGACGGGACAAGTTTTACATTCTTAGTCACCAGGATCAGGTATGTTATGTTTGATGGATCTGGTAACTGTACAGTTAGTGTCTTGGTAACTTCCTGATAATATCATGTAACTTCCTATTATTTGCGGATATTGTTTGTTCTTCATGTCATGATAACCTGTTTCATGCACACTGGTAACTTTTGACCTTTCTGCCCTGATAACTTCTTCTTCTAGTTGCCTCCCATGTGAATTTCATCACCATTTGTTATCTTGGTAATTTTGTTTCTTTTCCAACTACTTTTATGCTTACTGCCTTTTAAATTTTTTCAGCTGCTATTCCCTGCTTTGCAAAAGTTGGGCCGCGGTCGAGATGACGGGCATTGGTATGTGTTGTCACTAAATCTTAGGGCGAAGCGGTTTGAAGTTCTAGATTCATTGCGTGACCAAGATAGTCCTTCTCTTCTCGAGCATGCGACAAGATACATGAACGCAATAAAGAAGGCCTGGTTGATAAATTACAAGGACTCGCATAAGCAGATCGAGGACTATGAACTTGTGTACATTGATGTGTTGATACAGGAAAATGGGTTAGTTGTGGATTACTCACTCTCTTTTTAACATCCCAACTACATGTTTGTCATCCCTGTTTATTTTGACCCGGTCCGAAACTCCAATTAAACTGATTTTGTGTTGTTTTTTTCATCACAAATGTTTCAGCATTGATTGTGGATTTTTCGCCTGCACGTTCCTTGAGGTGTGGGATGGCAAAAATGTTCCAGCCTTAACTCATGAACAAATTCTAGCTCTCCGGAAAATTATGACATTGAGGTGGTTAGATCATTATCAAAACAAATGCAAAGAGTGGCGCTATCATCTGTTCGGCAGCGGGTGATGAGGTGATATTTTTTTTACTACAGTGTGATAAGTTCTACCAAACTGTGATGATAACTTTTTTATTTGAATCTGTCATGACAATGCCATGGAGCAAAGTGTTGACATGCTATTTTACTATAGTATACACAGTCCAAAATCACTGACTATATGATATAATTCACTACTGTGATTATAATTTGTTCATAAGCAATTTTTAGAAGTGCAAGGAGGACTAATTTTTTGTCCATAAGTAATACAATGCAGTGCTGGTAGCCTTCAAAAACTGTAGATATAAAAACATTGGCTTTTACAAATCCATGTCAATTCCATCATACATTGCTGGTAACTGGCATAATAATGTACTGATAGCTTGGTTAAGAAATAAAAATTTTGGATTTACAAATTCATGTCAATCCCATCAAACATTTGCTGGTAACTGGCATAACAGGGTACTGATAGCTTGCTTAAATTATAGAGATACACTTGTTTTGCATTACAAAGCCATGATAAAATCTACGATACAATGCTGATAACTGGAATGTTATGGGGCTCGTAGCTTGCACATTATGGTCCATGAAAAAAAATGCAGCCACCAACTTCCATTTTAATAGCACCTTCTTCATTTATCTTGCTAGGGGAGATCTGCATGTGCGTTTGTCATGTTCCAGACTCCCGCACACACCACATTTCCTTTTTGTCTTTGGTTTTTCAATCTCAAAACCGGATTGCTTTCTTTTTGACTTTGGCCGCCCTTTCGTTACAGTCTTGGGATGGTCTAGTATCAACTTTGCGTTTGAGGATGGAGTTGCATCAGGATGTGGGAGCTGGATGACAAAAGCGTGATTGTTTTTGCTAGCATGTATTGTCACCCGCACACTTTCTTGCTGAGTGGCAGGGTTACCCTGTCGCTGCACATTAGTAGCACTTTCTTGTTGTGTGGCGGTGTTCTCCTGTTGATTCACATTAGTGGCACTTGTTTGCTGTGCGGCTGGGTTCTTTGGATGTCTTGCATCGGGGGCGTTTTGGTGATGTGTGACAGGGTTGTCTTCATTCATCCGCCCCACATGTATCGAGCAGGGATCCGGTTGTCCTTGAAATGATCCTTTTGCTTCTTCCTTTTCCTTTCTTGCTTTTTTAAGTTGATTGTTCTTCAGGATTTCAAGCTCCTCCTTGAAATTATACAGGTGTTTTCTTGCCAATTTGGTCCCGTCATCTGTTAGGAAAGCATCTTTGGCCGATGCCTTAAATTCTTTAAGAATTGACGTGTATCGCATGACGCTTTTCCCCTCCTCTGGCATCGACTTCTTAACTGCCGGCTGTTCGAAATCAGGTTGAATAAGATCCTCCTCTGGATCCCAGGTCCACCTCTTTAGGATGTACTTTTCAGGTATCTCGTATACCCCAATTTGGTCCATAACTCGTAGTACGTGCGCGCACAGTAGCCCGTCACGATCAAACTTGCAGCAACTACACGAGTATGTCTCTTCAACCATGTTTGCTTGCACATGGTAGTCCCTGTCTCCATATTTCGGTATTATCCCGCGTACTGAGCTGACCTTGAAAGTACCATCATCCAATGCGTCGCATCTGTATGCTGATTTCACCTTCATCTCCACCTGGAACTTGCAAAACAAGTTATGTGTGTATAGCCCCCGCACCTGCATCTCCAGCGGGTTCATCGAGTACATTTCGGTTTCTTTGTACACTGTTTCCAACTGCTCTTTTGACACGCTAGCCATCACCTTATCCTGTATCGCAGTGTACTGTTGTGCGAATTCGACCAGTGAGTTGTTTGGGTTGACATACTTCTTGAGCACAGAGTTAAATCCCTCGCTTCTTGCTGTGGTCTGCAAGAACGGGAAAAAGTCGTGCATATAGTATACCGGGACCCAACACTACCTGTTCTCCCACAGCCAATGGAAATGCTCGTTGTCAGTCTGGCCATACGCTTCCATCATCACCCACCACTTGTGCTCAAACTCCTCAACTGCATTCATAATATAAACATGGTAACATCAAGTATTGGAGGATGGTAACATCTGGTCAAACATAGCTGGTAACTAGGAACACCAATGATGTTGATAATTATGTGACACACACATGGTTACTTTAGTTGAAGGATCATGGTAAGTACTTTGCATACAGGATAAGATTTTCTTTTCCAAAGCGAATACCACTCTGTGTGTGTAGTACAAGCAACATTTTTAACTAGCAACAAAAAGATACTCATATCAATCAGACTAGCTGGTGATTGAAAAGTTTTGTTGTAACTAGTGGGGTGAACAACTGAAATGTGTACATCAAACATGGACATTATAGGGGTAGTACAGAAAGCAACTAATGTAGGTAATTTTGTTATAATCCTCTGGTAACTTGTCACTTTGTTAGATGGTAACTGTTGTTATCATGCATCTAAACCCATTTTCTATGTGCCCATTTTTTCTGTGTTTTAAGCTAGTGAGGGGTGGGAAGTAAAATACCAGCCAGGCTGTTGTCAACACAATCCTTGAATGCATTGTTTAGTGGGTCATTGTCAGCCATCAGCTTCCCAAGCTTCTCTTGTGCTTTTCTCATTATATGTCAGCGGCAATTCCTGTGTACAATCCCAATGAACACCTCATCAATAGCACTCCTCATTGCAAAATCTTGATCTGTTATTATGTTCTTTGGCGCAATTCCACCCATTGCATGCAAGAATGGATTAAACAGCCACACAAAGTTACCAGATAGTTCGTTTCGAACAAACCCACAACCAAATTGGATCGACTGCCCATGGTTATTAATGCCAATGAAGGGTGCACAGGGCATTTTGTACATGTTTGTCATGTATGTTGTGTCAAATGAGATGACATCATTGTATCTAGCATATGCCCTGCGCGACGCACCATCTATCCAGAATAAATTCTCCACTCTGTCCTCATCATCAAGCTTTATTCTCCAATAGAAATCTGGATCTTGTGCCTTCATATCTTGGAAGTACGAGATTGTGCTCCCCACATCAGCATGGCGGTACTCCATCCGGAATTTAGCTCGCTGGTTTGCGATGTCCTTTGTTGTGTATGGTACATCTTTAGGATTTCCGTAGAACCATTCCATTAGTTGCATCTGTCTGGCTGTCTCTATGTTGCATCCGTGCAATATCTTCAAGAAGTCCTGCTCATCTTTTGGAATGGTCCTATGTGATGATAGGAACTTTGTCAAGGACGGCTTTCTTATTAGAGGGTGGTTGTGGTCGTCGTTGAAGCGTTTGACTCTCCACCACATATCCGTGTGGGTGATGTAAAGGTGGGCCGGACATCCCGACCTCACAACCTTCCCTCTTTTCCTCTTCTTCACGATGCCTTTTGGGTCCTGCACATCCTCTGTCTCTTCCTTGTTTGTTTTTGGCTTGTCGTATTTCCCACAAACCAGGAGGACTCTGCTTACAGTATTGTCTTTGATTGTTTTTCTGTATTCCAGTCTCATTCCAAACCCATGTCTCTGTGCATATTTCCTGTAGTGTTCATAAGCTTCCTCAAAAGTATCAAACTTCATCGTTTCATCAGGAGGTTTCGGTGTGGAGTATGCCTCGGTATTTTTCTCTCCCTGTTCAGCATTCTCTCCCCATGTTTCTGGACTCGCTGGCTCGCTGACTGAATGATCAAAGAAGCTTTCTCTCCCCCCTATGCTGCTAGTAGTCGGTTCTTTGCTTGTTTCTCGAGCCATCGGGTTGCTTCTAGAAGTAGCACCTGTAATGTTTTTGAAAGTTGTTATTTTGTGTTATTTTTTTCTGCATGCCAAAACTAGTGGTAACTTGTACTCCAGTTGCTTGGTAAAGTTTGCATGCATTAAGATGTTTTTTTGTAGCTGTAAAGTGAAAGCATGAAATTCCAATTGCAATACATATTGCATGATAATTCGTATGCAATAAGTGAGGTAACTGTGCCTAAATTCATGGTAACCAATGAAAGCATGTAATTCCAATTGCAATACAGATTGCATGATAATTTTTATGCAGTAAGTGTGGTAATTGTACCTAAATTCATGGTAACCTGTGTGCATCAAGCTACGTCATTTGTCAACTGTTTCATGGTGAATGTGATAGTTGTAAATAACCTAAGGTGGTAGTTGCAATTCAAGTACGATGGTAACAAATTTGTGTACAAAATTATGGTAGCATGGTAAATGTTTTACCTTCATCTGTTTTGGCAGAACCAAAGCTTGTCGTGTGTGCATATTCACACTGTTGGTTTGTCCCCACACCACTCATCATGACATCCACATTACCCCCGTTGTCATGCGCCATTTTCTTGTGTCGTAGCACCTACTAGTACATATGATTGCACCAATTAATTTTCCACAATTACTAGCAATCTTGATTATTTTTTCACAACAACTATATTTTTTTTCCTTTTAATGCCATGATAACTTCTGTTTTATAACAGGTATCATTTTGGCAGTAACCAGCATATGGGAGTATGACAACGACAGTTTCTATGAACCTCATTTCATGAACATCATTTTTTATCAAAAAAGAATGGTGGCAACAATGTAAATCAACACATGGTATTCTTGTAGTGTTTTTAGCACCTTTGGTTCTGAGTTTTTCCTGGTAATTTGTAATGAATTAACATGATAACTTGTTCTGACATGGGTGTGTTCAATATATAAAGGAAGAAAGGGATCTTTTTTTATGTTGAATAAGTCTTACAGGATGCTGATTACTCAATGCACACACTCTGGTAATCTATTTTCAATCGAGATGGTATGTCAGTTTTAATGAGAAAATTCATACATGTATTTTCTAACTTGACTGTAAAAGATGAAATTTAGTCAATCTTTTTGTTGGTAACCTGACTGAATTTGAATGGTAACTCAATTTCAACATGGGAATTACACACATGTAGTAAAAATACTACCTTTTTTTGCATGCTTTAGTTCTTGTTGTTTTTTCCCCATGTTTTTCCCCCTTGATTTTATTGGTATGAAATGCAAATGCAGCATGGGTATAGAGGTTGAATCACTTACCTCCTTTCTTTTTTGACTGATTATGACGAAATTTGGACGAATTGATGATAACCCCTATGATGTTCTTGTGGTAAACCGGGGCCCTTCCTCAAATCCTTGTGTTTTGGTGGTGTTTTTTCATGGTTTCCCTTTTTTTTGGTGGATCTGATCTGGCGTCGATGTTGCCGGCGATGGTGGCGCGTCGGGGAGAGAGGAGAGAACTGATCGGGGCAGGTGGCTGTTTCTTGCGATGGAGGTAAGAAACTAGGGTTTGGGTGGTAAGTCACGTGCAGGAGGGGGGAGGTGGGCCAAATTGGGCCTCGATCTGTTGCGCGGGGAAGGACGCAGTAGGGGGGAGGTGGGCCTAGCGAGAGAAGTCTGGGTCGTGGGTGGAGCTGCCGAATTGGATCACGCGCGTGGAGGGACTCAGGTTCCCGATCGTGCGGATCTGTCGCTAACCACCAGTCGGCTGGTGGTTAGTCGCGTCCTACAGAAAAACGTCTAATCGTCATTTTTCCATAAACTCGGTTTTTTTGTTTTACGAAAGCAAAGATTTACTTATCCATGGATTTGTTACGTCAACCAAACAGAGTTTTAGTTTGTTGTAACCGAAAACGTGTGTAGACCAAACTGATTTAGTAAAATCCCTGTATCCAAACAAGGAAACAACCCCTATAGTGAATCGCAAGGGATAAGCTCGTTCTCCCAAAACTATACACTATGCGCGCTTGACTTCCGTTGTATGTGCCCATTCAGCAAGAATGATGATTCCTTGAGTTTCATGCATCCTCTATGCATGGTTTCTTTGTGCTAAATACTACTCCTTCCGTCCGGAAATACTTGTCATAATAGGGGATGTATCTAGATGTATTTTAGTTCTAGATACATCCCTTTTTGTCCATTTTAATGACAAGTATTTTCGGATGGAGGGAATACCCTCGGGGCATAAACCTTTAGGAGGTAATTAGGAAATAATTACTACAGTTACACCCCAAGCCACATGACCACGCCAAACCCATGTTCCAGAACACAAGGGCCAATGACTAGGCTCGCACACGCCAGCTCAAATAACATATAATTTCGTTTCTTGAGAACTCTTCCAAGTACTTATGATAATATGATGCTGCCTAAGTCGTGCATATTTCTTTTATTTATAAATATATGATCTAGCATGGACAAGTGGGATATGAACTAAGTATGATCAAGCGTGTAGGTCTCAGAGAGCATATAACGAGCAAAGATGAAGTAGCAAGTTGATATTTCAGATCTTTGAAGCCACCGTGATGACCCATGAGAACATGGACAAAGTATACAATGCCACTTTATAATTTCATTCATAGCCATTTGTAGGTGATGCTCCACCTCAAATGTGGGCCAAACTCATGCATTCTTGGAGTAAAACACCATGTGATGTTTTTAGAGTCTGTACTTTGGGAGGAGGCAGCCGACAAGGTTGGAGTCGATGCCCCTTTATGTACCTCTTTACACACCCCCTTAGGGCATCTCCAACAGTGACCCGCAAATTTTCGCCGGCATCCGTCCGCGGGGGGCAGTCCATGGACATGGATGCGGGAGGCGGCCATCCAACCGCAGCCCCATATATTCGAAACATCTGGCTAAACATTTGGCTAAATGACCCTAATGAAATTATTAAGCAAGGCTACTAAGCACACCACCATGGTGAAAGCCAACCTTCCACCAAAGCTAAGCATGTCATGCAATGGAGGAAGCCAACCTTCCGTCAAATGCTAATTTGCTTAATAAAAATATATTAATTAGCACCTTCCACCAAATGAAATATATTATTCAGTGCTACCTTCCGCCAAAATGCTGTCTATCCGCCGCAATTAGCACAATGCATTCCGCTAAAGACTAGCCATCATGGACGGACGCAGAGTAGAGACGGTACGTGGCGGGTTTTTGTTGGTCATGCAGATGTCCGGACTCCCACAAAACTCCCCACATTTGTCTTCGTTTTACGGTAGAAAGTACGCCTAGACTGTGCCACAAACCGATATAGGACTGCGTTGTATGGCTTCCGCAGTTTGGACAGTGCGGTCCGGACGCATGCAGGAGGTTTGCGGGTCGGCGTTGGAGATGCCGTTAGGTTATTGAGTTAGGGATTAGCTTTTGTTTGATTGATTTTTAGAATTTTCTACTATTAGACTTAGCCATAGACACGAGAGATCACGAGACCTCATATACTACACATTGCCGAACCTTATTTTGCCAGTCAAGTACTTCATCATTTATCCAAATTTTAGATTACATATCTTCAATTCTTACTTGTTCTTTCATTGCACACAGATATTGATCTTTGTGATCAGATGACCGTGTTTACAACAATATCAACATCATACCAGAGATGGTGTAGTATTTTTTAAGGGTACCATCGAGTGTTCAGGGTAGTCGGGTCATCAAATTCTCCTTAAACATAAATCAATTTCATATCATTGAAAGATTGGGAAATCCTTTTATCTATCATGTTCCATCAGGTTGATAAGGCTGCTTCCTGAGATTTTTCTAGTTTTCTGTAGTCCATATTAATTTACGTACATCAAGATCACAGGACTCCAGGTATATCGTCCACAGAGTAATTTACGTACATCAAGATCAACTTCTTTAATGTGATTTATATCGCAAAGGTTAGTAATATGTGTAAATGCATACCTGCATCCTCTGAATCAAAGCCTCCAAACTAGTTTTACCAAACCATAGTAAGTAGGTTGTATGTAATATCATCCTGCTTAGCTCGACATTTGGCTTTGCAATAGGCGCATGCATTGATGCATACAATCATTACTGGGAGCACTGAAGTCCCCAAGCTTCTTAGTAGCCATAATACTAATTTTGGGGGTTTGTCGTAAATTGCAAAATATAAACTAGCAAACTAATAAATAAATAAATAAATAACAAGTTCTCTAGTAACCTTACCAGGGTAATAAAATACTTCACCTACAATGCGCCATAATAAGGGTTGATTACCTTTGATCCTGTTTTTGATGTTGATAAAGCCTTCTTCCCTAGAGATCCTAACATTTGTCGAATCCAGGAAGTGATGATGCCTGGCACAATTTTTTTTGCAAGACCTTCTTATCACAATGTTCCAGCTCTTTTTGCTTGTTCATAATAATAATGTTCTCTGAAAGTAAAGTAACAATACCTTTTTTCTTGTTCATGGGGCTGCGAGGCTATGCCTCAACCCTTAGCCCGAGGGGACTACTCAAACATCACGAATACATTGTAGAAATTGTTACTTGAAGATGAATGATTGAAAGTCTTACAATATCGGTGATCGCGATGTAATATCGGTTACAGGTATAATGACTAATGAAGATGGAGGCTATGGTTGTGGTTGTAATTGTTGGGGAACGCGGTAATTTCAAAAAAAATCGTACGATCACGCAAGATCTATCTATGTGATGCATAGCAACGAGAGGGGAGAGTGTGTCCATGTACCCTCGTAGACCGAAAGCGGAAGCGTTTAGTTAATGCGGTTGATGTAGTCGAACGTCTTCGCGATCCAACCGATCCAAGCTCCGAACGTACGGCACCTCCGCGTTCAGCACACGTTCAGCTCGGAGACGTCCCTCATACTTTTGATCCAGTTGAAGCCGAGGGAGAGTTTTGTCAGCACGACGGCATGGTGACGGTGGTGATGAAGTTACTGGCGCAGGGTTTCGCCTAAGCACTACGACTATATGATCGAGGTGTGTAACTATGGAGGGGGGGCACCGCACACGGCTAAAACAATTGTCAACTTGTGTGTTCTAGGGTGCCCCCCTACCCCTATATATAAAGGAGCAAGGAGGAGGCCGGCCGGCCCTATAGGGCGTGCCCCGAGTAGGATTCCTACTAGGAATCCTATTCCTAGTAGGTTTCCAACTTGGGGAAGGGAGGGGGAAGGAAGGAGAGGAAGAGAGGGAAGGCAAGGGGAGCGCCCCCCCCCCTACTTTGTCTTATTCCGACTCAGGGGGAGGGGGCGCGGCCTACCCTGGCCGGCCCCTCTCTCTCCACTAGGGCCCATTGAGGCCCATTAGTTCCCCGGGGGGTTACGGTAACCCTCCGGCACTCCGGTTTTATCCGAAACTTCTCCGGAATATTTCCAGTGTACGAATATAGTTGTCCAATATATCAATATTTATGTCTCGACCATTTCGAGACTCCTTGTCGTGTCCGTGATCACATCCGGGACTCCGAACAATCTTCGGTATAACATATCACATAAACTCATAATACCAATCGTCATCCAACGTTAAGCATGCGGACCCTACAGGTTCGAGAACTATGTAGACATGACCGAGACACGTCTCCGGTCAATAACCAATAGCGAAACCTGGATGCTCATATTGGTTCCTACATATTCTACGAAGATCTTTATCGGTCAAACCGCATAACAACATATTTTGTTCCCTTTGTCATCGGTATGTCACTACAAGAAATATGTCAACATGTGACCTTGACTATTGGTCACTGAAAGGTCATTGTTTTTCATTTGCGACCTTTTTTTGACCAAAAATAGAAGGTCAAAAGCTGAGGGTCGTTAACTGACTATAGCGACCTTCTCTGTGTGAAGGTCGTGGACGTTTACGACCAAAATATTCCTACTGTGGCGTTTTGGTCACTAGCAACCTCCACAGGCCACGTAGGCATCCAGCGTGGCAAGCTGATGTGGCACAAGATTCAGCCCGGTCCGATTAGGTGTTTTACATGGGCCGAGCCCATTAATTCAGCCTTTTATTTTTTTTTCCTTGGTAATTCTGGTCGGCTTCATGGGCCAAGCCCAACGTTGTAGCCTTTTTTATTGTTGGCCCGTGGCCTTTTATTATTTATTGCTTTTCTATTTTCAGCCATTATATATTCAAGCTGGTCCCACTAGTCAGATGGGTCCCCCTTGTCATGATCATCTCTCATATTGGTCCCACATGTCAGAAATGTACAAATTTGACAGATTATTTTCATAAGTGGCCCCATTGGTCAAGTTTCCATTTCACAAGTTTTCAGATCACATACATAATCAAAAAGAACACATAAAATTCATCAAATATACCACTAAATAAATCTATTACAATCTTTACAACACATATATGCTAGAATTTGCTACTCTTCACTGAGTAGAACTTGATGGCTTCACACTTCACGGCTTCACACTTGCTTCACACTTCACACTTGAGCTTCTGTAAAAGAGGAAGAATCACAATTTTAAATCTCAATTGCAGTATTGTAAGTGCATCTAGTGCCACCCCTAGTTGGTTTTGGAGTATTGACGACAAATGTGGTTGAGGGACTAATGCGTTTGTGAGAATTGCAGGATAACGCAGGTAGTGTCCCTCATTGATTCGGTTTACCCACCGGAGATGACCCCTAAAAATGTATGAAGACATTGACGACAATGGTGGTATGTGAAGATATTCACATTGAAGACTATGACATGAGAAGACATTGAGTGAAGACTATGGAGCGCGAAGACTGTGTCGTTTCGTTGTTTCCTTTTCTTCTTTGTTGAGTCATAGGAACCACCGTACTGTTAAGTGGGGTCCAAGTGATCATAGTCAGAATGACTGAAGTGATGCTCAACCCAAATCCTATGTCTTCGAGCGTAGACAATGAGAGCAAAACTTATCCAGAGCTGGATGAGTCAGCTTTGCTTGTAGCCCAAGTAAAGTTGTCGTGTGTGTTTAAAATCTGACCGTTGGAACACGTGTCAGTTCTTTAGTGACCCAGGGTCATTTCGGACATAACAGGTCGGGTTGCCTAGTCGCTATAAATAGCCCACCCCCTACACCATAAATTGGTGGCTGCTCAGAGTTAGTGCACGGCTTTTGTCGTTTGAGAGCAACCCACCTCGAAGCCTTTGAGAGAGAGAAATCCTTGCGAGGACAAAGCCCAAACACCCAGAGTCAAAGAGTGTTAGACATCATCAAGTCTTTACATCATGTGACCTGAAGACTTATTACACTTGAGGACTGTGAATCCTCCAAATTGTTAGGCGTCGCGTTCTGAGCATCCAAGAGTCATTGTGGATTGCCGGTGAACGCAGTCTGTGAAGGTTCGGAAGTCTACCTTGAAGACTTACCAGAGTGATTGGGCGAGGACTGTGTGTCCTTAGCTCAAGGGGAATAAGGTGAAGACGCGGTCTTCTGAGTTGAATCTCAGCCTCCCTAACCAGATGTACAGTTGTCACAGCAACTAGAACTGGTCCAACAAATCTTGTGTCTTCAACAAGTGACTGGTTCTATCTTCTCCCTCTCTTTACTTAGAGTTTGTCTTCGTGAAGTCATTGCCTATCTATCATACCTATTAGACTTCATTGCTTGACTACTTTTGTTGATTGGCTTCTCACTATCTTCCATCTTGATCCTACTACCAAGCTGCTATTAGTCTTGTACTTTCACGTTATTGCATACTAGACTATGGTTTGCTTGTTGTAGTTTATCTTCCGCTGCATATCAATTAGGTCATTTCTATTATTTGTCTTCGAAACATACGTGTTTTGAAGACTTACATAAAAATCGCCTATTCACCCCCCCTATAGTCGATAACTAGCACTTTCAATTGGTATCAGAGCAAGGTACTCCCTTGTTCTGTGTGATTCGGTTTAACCACCTGGAGTTTTAGCTATGTCGACTGCAGGGATAATCAAATTCTCCGCTGCTTGCCCCGTGTTCGATGGAACTGACTATCTCTACTGGAAGAATAAGATGTGCATGCATCTTGAAGCCATTGATGTCGACCTCTGGTATGTCGTCAAGAACGGCGTTCCCAAATCTGGTGAAGGTGTCACCCCTGCTGATGTCAAGAAGTTCGTTCAACTGGACTCTACTGCAAAGAACATCATCTGTGGTCATCTGACCAAAGGACAGTATGGCCGTGTGAGTGCTCTGGAAACATCGAAGCTAGTCTGGGACTGGCTATCCAAAGTCAACGAAGGCGTCTCAACCCAGAGAGATCAAAGAATCAGTGTTCTTCGCAACCTCTTCAACCGCTTCAAGAGAAACGACAATGAAAATGTCCAGCTCACGTTTGATCGCCTCACTGACATCACAAATGAGCTTCATGCTCTCGGCGCCACTGAGATCACCAAGCATGAAATCGTCAAGACACTACTGAGATCTCTTGACAGCTCTTTTGACACCCTTGCCCTCATGATACAAGAACGCCCCGACTTCAAGACACTCGATCCGTCGATATACTTGAGAGGCTCAACACACATGAGTTCCACTTTACGAGAAAAGAGATATCTATGGTCCCAACTATGGCGAACTCGCGCTTTGAAGGCAAAAATTGTTTCCTCATCGAAGAAGAATCATTCGGTTACGATGATCCCAAGACATTGGAAAGGAACTTGCTATGCTTGTGAAGAAGTTCCAAGTTCACTAGGAAGAAAGGCTTCAGAAAGTCTTCACGATCCAGCTCAAGAAATGATGAAGCTTCCACTCATGACTACAAGAAGAGAACCTGTCACAAGTGCAAGAAAACTGGACACTATATCTCTGAGTGTCCACAGTGGGAGAATGAGAAGAAGAAGAAGAAGAGCAAGGAATATGATTCTGATGACAAGAAGAAGAAGAAATCTTCAAAATCTTCTTCCAAGTCCTCATCAAAGGCTTCATCTCATAAGAAGAGCTCATCTGGCAAGGCTCGTGCTTTTGATGGCAAGGAAATGTATTCAGAGGAGGAGTCTGCTTCTGAGGAGGTGGAGGTGGAGTCTGAAGAGGAGACCGACCCTGGCGTTGCAAGTCTGGCTTTAGCCACAGCCTATGTTGCCAAGTCCATCTTCAACACTGAAGACAATGACTTCTACACCAACGCTGAAGCTGATGACAAGGACGACCCTGCTCCCACCTACTGCTTCATGGCACGCGGTGCCAAGGTAAAATCACGTGATGCTTACTTTCAAACATCAAGTGAAGATGACTCTGATTGTGAATCCAAACCCAGCTACAAAACACTTGCTAAAATTGCAACCGAACAACAAAGAGCTTTGGAACATACTCAAAAACTGTTAGATAAAAGCGATTACCTGTTGGACGCGGAAATGACGCGTTCACAGTCCTTAGTTGAAGACACTAAAAATCTTCATGCTAAGTACCAAGAACTTGAAAGTCGTCATGAAACGCTCTCAACTACTCATGAAAAGCTCTCCTATGATTATCTTCAAAGGAAGCAAGAGCTTGAGAAATTGAGAGCGGCTCATGAAGATCTTCAAAAAGAGAATGAGTCACTTCGCGCTCAACATATCAGTTCCGCTCAGGATGGATTCGAACCACCATGTCTAAAATGTCTTGAGCGTGATATCACTACCTCTGTTGCTGAATGTTCAACTGCTGCTACTGTTGCATTGTCTTCAACTACTAATGTGGTAACTAACCCCTCTGCGGAGGATACCACTGCTATTGCTGATGAAAATGCTAGGTTGAAGACATTGTTTGAAACAGGGATGTATAAAAGTCTGAAAGGGCATCAGACACTTTGTGATGTCCTCAAAAAGCAGATTCTGAACCGAAACCCTAGGAAAGAGGGTGTTGGGTTCGAGAGGAAAATGAATATTGATGGTTCCTCTTTGGAAGCTTTGAGCGGTATCCCAAACCACATGGGTTGCTGCAAAGGGACCTTCATGGATCCTTCCACCTTATCCGGCTTTACCTGTGCTAACCCTATTATCATTGATGAATCCTTTGATGCAAACTATAAGCTGTTCAAGAATCGAATGGTGAAGTGTTTGCGGTATATTGGTACTAACGGCAGGAATGGACCACCGATGAAGAAGATCTGGTTCCCAAAAGCTGTCTTGAGAATCTTCTAGTGAATGTCATCATGACACCACCGGAAGAAGACAAACCCTGCACCTAAGGCGTCATATGGTCCAAAGGCTTCATACAGACAGAGGACTCACCGAGTCACCCTAACGCCAATGTTTTGCAGGAAACCGTACTCAAATTTATGAATATGAGCGTGTCTTCAAACCGCTATGTTCATAGAACTAAGAACTTTTCTCGCTTATTCATATGAGTATCATTCATCTCCTGCAAGGCTATTTGATAGGGCTCCAAAGCGAAGTTCTCAGATGCTGCACTTGACTCATTGCTTCTAAGCCACCCTCAAGATGTGGTGGTTAAGAAGAATTAACTTTCTTTTGCAGAAAGGGTCTCCACCGAAAATCAAAGGCGTCGATGATATTGTTGGGGACCTAAAACATCTTGTAGGGCACAAGATCAAATGCCCAAATGGTCTCACTATGTATTTTGTTCTGAATCATTTGCCATTCATCCTATCAGTCCTAATCTTGATTTAAGCTTCAATAATCCACTTGCCCGTCAAATGTTTATGCTTCACAATGCTCTTGGTGAAGCCTATCCCCTAACTGCATCAGAGGTTATGACACCTCATGCTTCGAATGGATTATGGACGGTGGATGCTCTAATCATATGATTGGTGATCAAGTCTTCTCATGGACTCAACCTTACGTCCATCGACAAGAGTCACATCACATTTGTCTTGACCTTTGGTAAAAGCAAGGTATTGGGTCTAGGTAGAGTTGCAATCTCAAAGGATCAACACATGGATAAAGTGATGCTTGTTGAATCCCTTGGTTTCAACTTGATGTCTGTCTCAATGCTTTGTGACTTGAACATGATTGTGATATTCGGAAAATATCGTTGCCTTGTACTAATGGAATCTGACAAGTCTCTAGTCTTTGAAGGGTATAGGAAAGATGATCTATACATGGTAGATTTATCAGCAGGTCCACGGCTTGTCGTATGTCTTTTTTCAAAGGCTTCAGAATGCTGGCTCTGGCATCAGAGGCTGGGGCATGCTGGCATGAGGAACTTACACACACTCGCCAAGAAGAAGCATGTCATAGGCATCGAAGGTGTCAAGTTCAAGAAAGATCATTTGTGTGGTGCCTGCGAAGCTAGAAAGATGACTAGGGCAAAGCACCCCTCTAAGACAATCATGATGACATCTCAACCCTTCGAGCTGTTACACATGGATTTGTTTGGCCCTACTCATTACTCTACCCTCACAACAACTGCTTGTCTCTATGGCTTCGTCATTGTTGATGACTACTCAAGATACACATGGGTGCACATAATTCTCTACAAGAATGAAGTGCAAGATGTCTTCAGACGCTTCGCCAATCGAGCAATGAACAATTATGGCGTCAATATCAGGCATATCAGAAGTGATAACGGCACTGAATTCAAGAACACCGATCTTGATCTTTATCTGGATACCATGGGAATCACTCATGAGTTCTCTGCTCCATACACACCTCAGCAAAATGGCATCGTGGAGCGCAAGAACAGAACCCTCATTGAGATGGCTCGAACAATGCTCGACGATTACAAGATACCAAGAAAGTTCTGGCCTGAAGCTATTGATACAGCTTGTCACGTCATCAACCGTGTTTATATCCATAAGATTCTGAACAAAACATCCTATGAGCTCCTCACTGGCAAGAAGCCAAATGTTAGCTACTTCAGCGTATTTGGGGCTAAGTGCTGGATCAAGGATCCCCATCACAAGTCAAAATTTGAACCCAAAGCTCACGAAGGCTTCATGCTCGGTTACGGAAAGGACTCGCACTCCTACAGAGTCTTCAACCTTTATCTCTACAAAATCGTCGAAACTGTAGACGTGCGATTTGATGAAACCAATGGTTCACAAAGAGAGTTCCTGCCAAGTACACTAGACGAAGCTCCACCCAGCGAATCTATCAAGCTAATGGGAACTGGTGAAATCATGCCTTCTGAAGGACAGCCTAAAGAGGAACTTATCATTTCTGCACCTAACCAACTAGAAGACAATTCTCGGCCTGAAGACAATCCTCCCAATGATGACAATGATCAGCATGAGCAAAGTCTTCGTCCAGTTCATCCTCGAGTTGCAAATGAAGTACAGATTGGGAAGATAATCGATAGCATCAATGCACCTGGTCCGCTTACTCGCTCAAGAGCAACACAGCTTGCAAATTTCTGTGGGCACTTTTCTTTTGTGTCAATATCAGAACCCAAGAAAGTTGCTGAAGCCTTTATGGAACCAGAATGGATACAAGCTATGCAAGAAGAACTTCAACAATTCAAACTGAACAATGTTTAGGAACTTGTCAAGCGTCCTGACCCTCGCAAGCATAACATTATTGGCACCAAATGGATATATCAAAACAAGCAAGATGAGCATGGTCAAGTCGTCAGAAACAAAGCACGGCTTGTGGCTCAAGGATATACTCAAGTTGAAGGAATTGACTTTGATGAAACATTTTCTCCTGTAGCTAGGCTTGAAGCTATTCGCATACTACTCGCCTATGCTAACCACCACAACATCTTGCTCTATCAAATGGATGTGAAGAGTGCATTTCTCAACGGCAAGATTGAAGAAGAAGTATATGTCGCTCAACCACCTGGATTTGAAGATCCAAAACATCCTGATGTGGTGTACAAGCTAAATAAAGCAATCAGATGGCCTCAAACAAGCTCCTCGCTACTGGTATGATACGATCAAAGACTTCAAAGAGCAAAGGCTTCAAACCTGGATCCCTTGATCCCACACTCTTCACGAAGACATATGAAGGTGAACTGTTTGTATGCCAAATATATGTGGATGACATTATCTTCGGCTACACCAACCAGAAGTATAGTGATGAATTTGGATACATAATGCAAGAACAATATCAGATGTCCATGATGGGAGAGCTCAAGTTCTTCCTTGGTCTTCAAATTCAAATCGAAAGGAATGACATCTTTATATCTCAAGAAAAATACCTCCAAGATTGTCTGAAGAGGTTTGGAATGCAAGAGTGCAAAGGATACACGACGCCAATGCCAGCCAAACACCATCTGGGTCCCGACGACAATGGTAAAGAGTTCGATCAAAAGGTATACCGCTCCATGATTGGTTCCTTACTTTACCTATGTTCATCTAGGCCAGATATTATGCTTAGTGTTTGCATGTGTGCTCGATTCCAAGCGACACCAAAGGAATCGCATCATTTAGCTGTGAAGCGAATTCTTCTATATTTGGCTCACACCCCAACACTCGGATTATGGTATCCAAAGGGCTCAAATTTTGATTTGGTTGGATTTTCGGATGGTGATTATGCTGGTGACAAGGTGGATCGCAAGTCTACATCAGGCACATGTCACTTTCTGGGACGATCACTTGTCTGTTGGTCTTCAAAGAAGCAAAACTGTGTATCACTCTCAACTGCTGAATCTAAATACATTGCTGCTGGATCTTGCGGTGCTCAGCTTCTATGGATGAAGCAAACTCTCAAGGACTATGGCATCAATCTGACACAAGTACCTCTCTTCTGCGCCAACGAAAGCGCCATCAAGATTGCCAACAATCCAGACCAACACTCGAAGACAAAGCACATTGAAATTCGTCATCATTTTCTCAGGGATCATGTCATGAAGAAAGATATTGACATCATTCATGTCAACACTGAAGAGCAATTGGCAGATATCTTCACAAAGCCCTTGGATGAGAAAAGGTTTTGCAAGTTACGGTGTGAGCTAAATATCTTGGAATCCTCAAATGTCATGTGATCAAGCACACATCCTAACACTTATGCATGTTGATGACTTAGATGTGCAACACACGAAGTAAAGTATATCTTCAATCAATGAATACTTACATTCTGAGTGTGAATACATTAACGTGGAATTTGACTTCAGAGCGCCACGATAATTGTGCGCCGTGTCTGGGTCTAGTACTTCCTATACGGTGGGTAACGCCACCACCAAAATTTCTTTGTTTGAAGTGTTTCACTCATGGCGTTATTTCTGCAATATCTTCGCATTTGATTTGTCTTCAACTTCAACCTATCTTCATGATTTTCTTCACTATGTTGATTTGGTTGTTGTCTGATATGTATATATATATATATATATATATATATATATATATATATATATATATATATATATATATATATATATATATATATATATATATATATATATATATTGTTCTGTCCTCTACAACATTCACTTATAGCTATGTCTTCCAAGTTGAATCTTTTGAACTAAGTGAATGTGATCGGACCCTAATCTCTCTATGCTTTCTATCTCAAACTCTATCTGTCCAAATCATATGCATTCTATTGAAACTGTCGAATGTCTTCTCTGCGTCCTTGTCAGCAGAAGACACAGACAAACTTGAAGTCTGTGTTAAATGATTCATCCTTACTGTTGAAATCCGGAGAAGCCGGAACGACCATCCGACAAACCTGGCGGGCGTGGGAACGTGGGACAACTCAGAGCATGTTGCATGCTTGCCACGTGCCCCTCAGATGTGAACCGCCAGGGGCACCTGCGTAATTGCGCTGTATCGCACACCTCCATATAAATACATGTCCCATGCGGTAAAGAAAATCTTCTTCCACCTCTCCACCTCGTCAAAACCCTAGCGCCACCGCTAGCTCTCGACGATGCCGGCGACGAAGCGCTTAGCTGTCGCGACTTCTCCGACGCCGTCCTCACGCCGGCCGCGAACATCTTCATCTCCGCCGCCGCCGTAGGTGTCCTCCGTCTCCAAGTTAGGGCACGGTGGATTGAACTGCTCGGCCTCCTCTTTCTTCCCGTCTAGCAGTTCTTCGAGTGGTAAATATAACTCTATTTTTACCATCTTTTTGATCTTCAAGATTCATCCTACTTGCCAAAAATGGTTTCTGCCCATACTATGTTAGATCTATTCTGTCTGCATCTTGTACTGCCTAGTATATTCACTTAAGCTTCACAACTAGTTAGATTCCTCATTTGTACTTATTCACGGATTCGTACAAATCTGGAACCAACTCTCAGCGTATAAGTGAATGTCTTCGCATCATGAGGTCAATGTCTTCAAACTGATTTATCTTCAAAATCTTCTGAGAATGCATATGACCTCTTCCCCTTCCCTCGCATCTCTAATGCTGTCACAGGTACATGTCCGTGGGAGAATCCCTTGGTTCTCATAGTCTGCATTCGTTTGCAGAATTCTTACAGCATCAAACTAACTCTCCCGAAGCCAGTTCCTGTCTGTCCAGCAAACGCAAGCCCTTGAAGCCTTTGAACGTGAAGCCATTCAGTTTGAAGCTCATGGCTGCAGATAAATCAGTCAGGAAGGGCGGCAGACACCGTCGTGAGGGAACCTCAAAAGATCTGCCTGATGACCTCGCAGAGCTGTACAAGACAGATCCCGAAGAGACTTACAATCAGCGCAAGACGCGAATCCAATGGATTCGACGATATTGGGCTGAACAGTGGTTCAAGTACAATTTCATCACCCAGGAATATGCCGAGAAGAATGTGATCAGAAGCCCTTGGGGTGATATTCTTTTTCGAGGCCTTCCACCCAAGAACATGGCTGAAGCTATTGCACAAGGTTTCTCTCCTTGTAATGGCTTCAGTGTCAAGGCGCATATGAGGGAAAATGCGGCCTTGGTCATACAGAACACAGGAGTAATAGCTTCTTTGCTGATAGCTCCAGAACCGGTCAGATGATATCCTTGGCCTTGTGTAGGGGTTCTTTGCACTGTCAAAGAAAGTATTGTGGGCTTTGAAGCCATTTGCATTGAAAGAACCCGTTGAGGTGGCAGTGCCTGGAAACCTTGGTAGTCTTGGCTTGGGCTTCTGGACCTGAGGCCTATGCTCAATATGATAGTCGAACTGAGGACCAGAGGCATGAGGCGGAGGGACCAGAACGGGCCATCTTACTGTGACTAGCTCGCCGTAGTTGTATGCTTGCTTGATTGTGTAGGGCCTTGATGGCGGAACAGGAGCAGTGGCAGCAACTGAGGCTTCAGGCTGCTCAGCAGATGCTTCGGGAGCAGTTGCCTCCTTGGCTTCGGGCACAGTTCCTGTAGTGGCTTCAAGAGCAGTTGATACAGGCTCCACATTGGCTTCAGCCATGACCACGTCATTGGCTTCATTGGTGTTGGAGGTGGCAGCCTCAATGTTTTCAACCTCCACTTGAGGAGCTGGAAGGTCGGGCACTGGCACATTGATATCAGGTATAACTTCTTCAGTTACAGGGGGTGTAGGGACTCGTTCTTCTTCTTCTTGGGTGTCTGCGGCTGATGCAGCCGGATTGTCTTCAGCAGCTTTGGCTTCAGACTCAGAGACATTCACAGTTGGAGTGGCTTCTGAAAACACTTGACGTGCAACAGGTTAGTGGTGCACTTCTCCTTCTGGAACGCTCGAGAGAGGTACTTGAGGCCTTTGACCTTTGCGAAGCCTGCGAAATGCTGGCGACGCCTTTGGAGACGGGGCTGCCTGGGCCTCAAAGTCTTCCTCTTCTTCTTGCTGTTGCTGTTGGGGAGTGACTTGATGTTGGGGAGTACTGGGGGAGTCTTGTTGTTGCGGGCGATCAGCCCATGAAGCATCATGTGCAATTGGCGTCGAGGACGACTAATGTCGATGAGTTCGCTGTTAAATTTAACAAAGCGATGATACCACATTGTATTCAATTTGAGGAAGAACTTCATCATCTTCAACATTGTCATGGTGACCAATGTCTTCAGCAGTGATGGGATCACTGCTGGGATCTCTTCACTTGAGGAGCCTCTGTGGGAAGCAGGCTCATGAACAGTCATCTGAAGTTCTTGGGTTGCGAGACGGGGCGAACCACAGAAATGGGTTCAACAATCAAGGGCTCTGTGGGAGTAGCCCTATTCTTCTTGGTCTTTAGCTTCTTTTTGGAGGGAGCAGCCTCAGAGGCTTCAGGAAGTTTCCTTTTTCTGGCTTCAGCCTCGGCAGCCCTCGTCTTCTTCTATTCAGAAGTGGTTGACCGGACTTTTGGCTTCGAGCCAGTCATGCTGCTTGGGAAGACTATGCGAGGCTCTTCCTGCCTTGAAGGTGCAACTTGGTCAGTTGAAGACTTCTTTTTGTTTGCAGCCATCCTGGGGTCGATGCCAGGACGACCAAGAGCCTTGCGCTTCTCAGCCTCATTGTAGGCAAGCACACACTTGTCAGCCAGAGCCTTCATGTGCTCACGAGAGCCTCTGGCTTCTTCACGCTTCTTGACAAAGTTTTCTTTGAGGTCATGCAGCATGACCTTGAAGTTTTTTGACGTCTTGCACACTGAGTGCAGCCATATGCTTCTTGAACTGAGCCTTCTCATAGTCAATCTTGTGCTTCAGTTCAACAATCCGCTGAGCTAGATCTAGCTCAGAAGCAATGGCGCCGTTGAAAGAGACGCTGAGGCCAATAGAAAGTTGCAGATCTTCAAAACTGATGTTTGGGGTATCAAACCATTCATCAATGAAGTGATGGATGATTGCCACATCAAAGAGAGGCAAATTGTTGAAGATTTCTGCTTCTTCTTTGCTCTTGATAAGTTGCTCAAGGGCATCATCTGCAAGATCGTCATCACTAGACAGATCAATGTGCTCTTCATGCAGAATGGCAGCAGGGGTCAGTGTCAGTTCAGTGTTCTTAACAATTTTCTTTCTCTTCTCCGTCTTCTTGGAGATGCGGGATTGATCCTCGGGCGTGCAGAATCGGCCTCGGGAGGTGCGATGGCGATGGCTTCACACGTGAAGCTTTTGGAGGAGCAGCTGACTTTGAAGCCTTGACTTTCTTAAGCTTCTGCGGCTTTGGAGCAGGAGCAGAAGCTGGAGCTGGGGCTTCATCAGAGTCAGCATTGTCATCAGAATGATCCACTTTGGCACCTTGGACCAGGATGTAGGTGATGAGGCCATCAAGGTTTGAAAAGGGACCGATGCCATTCGGTTCAGCATCACGTGAGCCGTCAGCACGGGGAGCAGAGGTATCAGGGTTGAAGTCTAATCCCAATGACTTCTTGTTTTCCTTTGCAGAAGCCTTTGCGTGCTGGAAGTTGCGCTTGAAGAGATTGTCATCACGACACCAGAGCAAAGACGTTGGGTCGGCATTTTCAGGCTGAGGTCCATGGACCATGCAAGGATAGAAACCTTGTGCAATAGCTTCAGCCATGTTCTTGGGTGGAAGGCCTCAAATGAATATCACCCCAAGGGCTTCTGATGGCATTCTTCTCGGCATATTCCTGTGTGACGAAATTGTACTTGAACCACCGTTCAGCCCAATATCGACGAATCCATTGGATTCGCGTCTTGCGCTGATTGTAAGACTCTTCGAGATCTGTCTTGTACAGCTCTGCGAGGTCATCAGGCAGATCTTTTGAGGTTCCCTCAAGACGCTGTCTGCCGCCCTTCCTGACTGATTTATCTGTAGCCATGAGCTTCAAACTGAATGGCTTCACGTTCAAAGGCTTCAAAGGCTTGCGTTTGCTAGACAGACAGGAACTGGCTTTGGGAGAGTTAGGTTGCTGCTGTAAGAATTCTGCAAACGTATGCAGACTATGAGAACCAAGGGATTCTCCCACGGACATGTATCTGTGACAACATTAGAGATGCGAGGGAAGGGGAAGAGGTCATATGCATTCTTAGATGATTTTGAAGATAAATCGGTTTGAAGACATTGACCTCATAATGCAAAGACATTCACTTACACACTGAGAGTTGGTTCCAGATTTGTACGAATCCGTGAATAAGTACAAGTGAGGAATCTAACTAGTTGTGAAGCTTAAGTGAATATACTAGGCAGTAAAAGATGCAGACAGAATAGATCTAACGCTGTATAGGCAGAAACCAATTTTGGCAAATAGGATGAATCTTGAAGATCAAAAAGATGGTAAAAATAGAGTTATATTTACCACTCGAAGAACTGCTAGACGGGAAGAAGGGAGGCCGAGCAGTTCAGTCCACCGTGACCTAACTTGGCGACGGAGGACACCTACGGCGGCGGCGGAGATGAAGATGTTCGCGGCCGGCGTGAGGACGGCGTCGGAGAGGTTGCGGCAGCTAAGCGCTTCGTCGCCGGCGTCGTCGAGAGCTAGCGGTGGCGCTAGGGTTTTGACGAGGTGGAGAGGTGGAAGAAGATTTTCTTTACCGCAGGAGACAGGTATTTATAACGAGGTGTGCGGCGCAGCGCAAATACGCAGGTGCCCCTGGCGGTTCACATCTGAGGGGCACGTGGCAAGCATGCAACATGCTTTGAGTTGTCCCACGTTCCCACGCTCGCCAGGTTTGTCGGATGGTCATTCCGGCTTCTTCGGAATTCAACAGTAAGGATGAATCATTTAAAACAGACTCAAAGTTTGTCTCTGTGTCTTCTGCTGACAGGGACGCAGAGAAGACATTCGAGAGTTTCAATAGAATGCATATGATTTGGACAGATAGAGTTTGAGATAGAAAGCATAGAGAGATTGGGGTCCGATCACATTCACTTAGTTCAAAAGATTCAACTTGAAGACATAGCTATAAGTGAATGATGTAGAGGACATAAATATATATATATATATATATATATATATATATATATATATATATATATATATATATATATATATATATATATATATATATATATATATATATATATATATATATATATACAAAAACAAATCAAATGCGAAGCTATTGCAGAAATAACGCCATGAGTGAAACACTTCAAACAAAGAAATTTGGTGGTGGTGTTACCCACCGTATAGGAAGTATTAGACCCAGACACGGCGCACAATTATCGTGGCGCTCCGAAGTCAAATTCCACGTTAATGTATTCACACTCAGAATGTAAGTCTTCATTGATTGAAGATATACGTTACTTCGTGTGTTGCACATCTAAGTCATCAACATGCATAAGTGTTAGGATGTGTGCTTGATCACAGGACATTTGAGGATTCCAAGATATTTAGCTCACACCGTAACTTGCAAAACCTTTTCTCATCCAAGGGCTTTGTGAAGATATCTGCCAGTTGCTCTTCAGTGTTGACATGAATGATGTCAATATCTTTCTTCATGACATGATCCCTGAGAAAATGATGACGAATTTCAATGTGCTTTGTCTTCGAGTGCTGGACTGGATTATTGGCAATCTTGATGGCGCTTTCGTTGTCGCAGAAAAGAGGTACTTGTGTCAGATTGATGCCATAGTCCTTGAGAGTTTGCTTCATCCATAGAAGCTGAGCACAGCAAGATCCAGCAGCAATGTATTCAGATTCTGCAGTTGAGAGTGATACACAGTTCTGCTTCTTTGAAGACCAACAGACGAATGATCGTCCCAGAAAGTGACATGTGCCTGATGTAGACTTGTGATCCACCTTGGCACCAACATAATCAGCATCTGAAAATCCAACCAAATCAAATTTTGAGCCCTTTGGGTACCATAATCCGAGTGTTGGGGTGTGAGCCAAATATCGAAGAATTGGCTTCACAGCTAAGTGATGTGCTTCCTTTGGTGCCGCTTGGAATCGAGCACACATGCAAACACTAAGCATAATATCTGGCCTAGATGCACATAGGTAAAGTAAGGAACCAATCATGGAGCGGTATACCTTTTGATCGAACTCTTTACCATTGTCGTCGGGACCCAGATGGTGTTTGGCTGGCATTGGCGTCGTGTATCCTTTGCACTCTTGCATTCCAAACTTCTTCAAACAATCTTGGAGGTATTTTTCTTGAGATATAAAGATGCCATTCCTTTCTCGATTTAATTTGAAGACCAAGGAAGAACTTGAGCTCTCCCATCATGGACATCGATATTGTTCTTGCATCATGTATCCAAATTCATCACTATACTTCTGGTTGGTGCAGCCGAAGATAATGTCATCCACATATATTTGGCATACAAACAGTTCACCATCATATGTCTTCGTGAAGAGTGTGGGATCAAGGGATCCAGGTTTGAAGCCTTTGCTCTTCAGGAAGTCTTTGATCGTATCATACCAGGCGCGAGGAGCTTGTTTGAGGCCATACAATGCTTTATTCAGCTTGTAGACCATATCAGGATGTTTTGGATCTTCAAAGCCAGGTGGTTGAGCGACATATACTTCTTCTTCAATCTTGCCGTTGAGAAATGCACTCTTCACATCCATTTGATAGAGCAAGATGTTGTGGTGGTTAGCATAGGCTAGTAGTATGCGAATGGCTTCAAGCCTAGCTACAGGAGCAAATGTTTCATCAAAGTCAATTCCTTCAACTTGAGTATATCCTTGAGCCACAAGCCGTGCTTTGTTTCTGACAACTTGACCATGCTCATCTTGCTTGTTTTGATATATCCATTTGGTGCCAATAATGTTATGCTTTTGAGGGTCAGGACGCTTGACAAGTTCCCAAACATTATTCAGCTTGAACTGTTGAAGTTCTTCTTGCATAGCTTGAATCCATTCTGGTTCCATAAAAGCTTCAACAACTTTCTTGGGTTCTGATATTGACACAAATGAAAAGTGCCCACTGAAATTTGCTAGCTGTGTTGCTCTTGAGCGAGTAAGCGGACCAGGTGCATTGATGCTATCGATTATCTTCTCAATCTGTACTTCATTTGCAACTCGAGGATGAACTGGACGAAGACTTTTCTCATGCTGATCATTTGGAGGATTGTCTTCAGACTGAGCATTGTCTTCAGGTTGGTTAAGTGCAGAAATGATAAGTTCCTCTTCAGGTTGTGCTTCATTTGGCATGATTTCACCAGTTCCCATCAGCTTGATAGATTCGCTGGGCGGAGCTTCGTCTAGTGTGCTTGGCAGGAACTCTCTTTGTGAACCATTGGTTTCATCAAATCGCACATCTACAGTTTCGACGATTTTGTAGAGATAGAGATTGAAGACTCTTTAAGAGTGTGAGTCCTTTCCGTAACCGAGCATGAAGCCTTCGTGAGCTTTGGGTTCAAATTTTGACTTGTGATGGGGATCCTTGATCCAGCACTTAGCTACAAATACTCTGAGGTAACTGACATTTGGCTTCTTGCCAGTAAGGAGCTCATAGGATGTTTTGTTCAGAAGCTTATGGATATAAACACGGTTGATGACGTGACAAGCTGTATCAGTGGCTTCAGGCCAGAACTTTCTTGGTGTCTTGTACTCGTCGAGCATTGTTCGAGCCATCTCAATGAGGGTTCTGTTCTTGCACTCCACGATGCCATTTTGCTGAGGTGTGTATGGAGCAGAGAACTCATGATTGATTCCCATAGTATCCAGATAAAGATCAAGTCCGGTGTTCTTGAATTCAGTGTCGTTATCACTTCTCATATGCTTGATCTTGACGCCATAATTGTTCATTGCTCGATTGGCGAAGCGTCTGAAGACATCTTGCAATTCAGTCTTGTAGAGAATTATGTGCACCCATGTGTATCTTGAGTAGTCATCAACAATGACGAAGCCATAGAGACAAGCAGTTGTTGTGAGGGTAGAGTAATGAGTAGGTCCAAACAAATCCATGTGTAACAGCTCGAATGGTTGAGAAGTCGTCATGATTGTCTTCGAGGGGTGCTTTGCCCTAGTCATCTTTCCAGCTTCGCAGGCACCACACAAATGATCCTTCTTGAACTTGACACCTTCGATGCCTATGACATGCTTCTTCTTGGCGAGTGTGTGTAAGTTCCTCATGCCAGCATGCCCCAACCTCCGATGCGAGCCAAGATTCAAGCTTTTGCAAGAAGACATACGGCAAGCTGTGGACCTGCTGAGAAATCTACCATGTATAGATCATCTTTCCTATACCCTTCAAAGACTAGAGACTTGTCAGATTCCATTAGTACAAGGCAACGATATTTTCCGAATATCACAATCATGTTCAAGTCACAAAGCATTGAGATGGACATCAAGTTGAAACCAAGGGATTCAACAAGCATCACTTTATCCATGTGTTGATCCTTTGAGATTGCAACTCTACCTAGACCCAATACCTTGCTTTTACCAAAGTCAAGAAATGTGATGTGACTCTTGTTTGATGGGCGTAAGGTTGAGTCCATGAGAAGACTTGATCACCGACCATATGATTAGTGCATCCACTGTCCATAATCCATTCTCAAGCATGAGGTGTCATACCCTACAAGATGCAGTTAGGGGATAGGCTTCACCAAGAGCATTGTGAAGCATAAACATTTGACAGGCAAGTGGATTATTGAAGCTTAAATCAAGATTAGGACTGATAGGATGAATGGCAAACGATTCAGGAACAAAATACATAGTGAGACCATTTGGGCATTTGATCTTGTGCCCTACAAGATGTTTTAGGTCCCCAGCAATAGCATCAGACACCTTTGATTTTCGGCTAGAGACCCTTTCCTGCAAAAGAGAGTTAATTCTTCTTAACCGCCCACATCTTCAAGGGTGGCTTAGAAGTAATGAGTCTAACTGCAGCATCTGAGAATTTCGGCTTTGGAGCACTAGCAAATAGCCTTGCAGGAGATGAATGATACTCATATGAATAAGCAGAAAAGTTCTTAGTTCTATGAACATAGCGGTTTGAAGACACACGCTCATATTCATAAACTTGAGTACGGTTTCCCTGCAAAACATTGGCGTTAGGGTGACTCAGGTGAGTCCTCTGTCTGTATGAAGCCTTTGGACCATATGACGCCTTAGGTCTGGGGTTTGTCTTCTTCCCAGGTGGTGTCATGATGACATTCACTGGAATATTCTCAAGACAGCTTTTGGGAACCCATATCTTCTTCATAGGGGGTCCATTCCTGCAATTAGTACCAATATACCTGGCAAACACTTCACCATTCTGATTCTTAAACAACTTATAGTTTGCATTAAAGGATTCATCAATGATAATAGGGTTAGCACAGGTAAAGCCATATAAGGTGGATGGATCCACTGAAGGTCCCTTTGCAACAACCCATGTGGTTTTGGGATACCGCTTTCAGGCTTCGAGGAACCATCAACATTCATTTTCCTTTCAACCCAACACCCTCTTTCCTAGGGTTTCGGTTCGAATCTGCTTTTGAGGACATCGCAAAGTGTCCGATGCCCTTCGCACTTTTTATACATCCCTGTTTCAAGCAATGTCTTCAACCTAGCATTTTCATCAAGAATGGCGGTGGTATCCTCCGCAGAGGGGTTAGTTACCACATTAGTAGTTGAAGACAATGCAACAAAGAGCAGCAGTTGAACATTCAAAGCAACAGAGGTAGCTATATCACGCTCAAGGCATTTTAGACATGGTGGTTCAAATCCATCCCGAGCGGAACTGATCTGTTGAGCTGCTGAAGTGACTCATTCTCTTTTTAAGATCTTCATGAGCCGCTCTCAATTTCTCAAGCTCTTGCTTCCTTTGAAGATAATCATAGGAGAGCCTTTCATGAGTAGTTGAGGCGTTTCATGACGACTTTCAAGTTCTTGGTACTTAGCATGAAGATTTTTAATGTCTTCAACTAAGGACTGTGAACGTGTCATTTCCGCGTCCAACAGGTCATCGCTTTTGTCTAACAGTTTTGAGTATGTTCCATAGCTCTTTGTTGTTCAAGTTGCAATTTTAGCAAGTGTTTTGTAGCTGGGCTTGGATTCACAATCGAGTCATCTTCACTTGATGTTTGAAAGTAAGCATCACGTGATTTTACCTTGGCACCGCGTGCCATGAAGCAAGAGGGTGGGAGCAGGGTCGTCCTTGTCATCGCTTCAGCGTTGGTGTAGAAGTCATTGTCTTGATGTTGAAGATGGACTTGGCAACATAGGTTGTGGCTAAAGCCGACTTGCAACGCCTGGTCGGACTCCTCTTGGACTCCACCTCCACCTCCTCGAAGCGGACTCCTCCTCTGAATCCATTTCCTTGCCAACAAAAGCACGAGCCTTGCCAGATGAGCTCTTCTTATGCGATGAAGACTTTGATGAAGACTTGGAAGAAGTTTATGAAGATTTCTTCTTCTTCTTGTCATCAGAATCATATTCTTTGCTCTTCTTCTTCTTCTCATTGTCCCACTGTGGACACTCAGAGATATAGTGTCCAGTTTTCTTGCACTTGTGACATGTTCTCTTCTTGTAGTCATGAGTGGAAGCTTCATCATCTCTTGAGCTGGATCGTGTAGACTTTCTGAAGCCTTTCTTCCTAGTGAACTTCTGGAACTTCTTCACAAGCATAGCAAGTTCCTTTCCAATGTCTTCAAGATCATCGTAACCGCAATGATTCTTCTTCGATGAGGAAACAATTTTGCCTTCAAAGCGAGTTCGCCATAGTTGGGACCATAGATATCTCTTTTCTCAGAAAGTTGGAACTCATGTGTGTTGAGCCTCTCAAGTATATCAGACGGATCGAGTGTCTTGAAGTCAGGGCGTTCTTGTATCATGAGGGCAAGGGTGTCAAAAGAGCTGTCAAGTGATCTCAGTAGTGTCTTGACGATTTCATGCTTGGTGATCTCAGTGGCGCCGAGAGCATGAAGCTCATTTGTGATGTCAGTGAGGCGATCAAACGTGAGCTGGACATTTTCATTGTCGTTTCTCTTGAAGCGGTTGAAGAGGTTGCAAAGAACACCGATCCTTTGATCTCTCCGGGTTGAGACGCTTCGTTGACCTTGGATAGCGAGTCCCGCACTAGCTTCGACGTTTCGAGCACTCACACGGCCATACTGTCCTTTGGTCGATGACCACAGATGATGTTCTTTGCGGTGGAGTCCAGTTGAATGAACTTCTTGACATCAGCGGGGTGACACCTTCACGGACTTGGGAACGCCGTTCTTGACGACATACCAGAGGTCGACATCAATGGCTTCAAGATGCATGCGCATCTTATTCTTCCAGTAGGGATAGTCAGTTCCATCGAACACGGGGCAAGCAGCGGAGACTTTGATTATCCCTGCAGTCAACATAGCTAAAACTCCGGTGGTTAAACGAATCACACGTAACAAGGAGTACCTTGCTCGATACCAATTGAAAGTGCTAGTTATCGACTAGAGGGGGTGAATAGGCGATTTTTAGGAAAGTCTTCAAAACACGAATGTTTCGAAGACAAACAATAGAAATGACCTAATTGATATGCGGTGGAAGATAAACTACAACAAGCAAGCCATAGTCAAGTATGCAATACTGTGAACGGACAAGACTAATAGCAGCTATGTAGTAAGGATCAGGATGGAAGATAGTATGAAGCCAATCAACAAAAGTAGTCAAGCAATGAAGTCAAACAGGTATGACAAAGAGGCAATGACTTCACGAAGACAAACTCTAAGTAAAGGAGGGAAGGGATAGAACCAGTCACTTGTTGAAGACACAGGATTTGTTGGACGAGTTCCAGTTGCTGTGACAATTGTACATCTGGTTAGGGAGGCTGAGATTCAACTCAGAAGACCGCGTCTTCACCTTATTCCCTTTGAGCTAAGGACACACAGTCCTCGCCCAATCACTCTGGTAAGTCTTCAAGGTAGACTTCCGAACCTTCACAGACGACGTTCACCGGCAATCCATAATGACTCTTGGATGCTCAGAACGCGACGCCTAACCGGCTGGAGGATTCACAGTCCTCAAGTGTAATAAGTCTTGAGTCACATGACAGGAAAACTTCGGTGATGCCTAACACTCTTTGGCTCTGGGTGTTTTGGGCTTTGTCCTCGCAAGGATTTCTCTCTCTCAAAGGCTTCGAGGTGGGTTGATCTCAAACGTCAAAAGCCGTGTACTAACTCTGAGCAACCACCAATTTATGGTGTAGGGGGTGGGCTATTTATAGCCACTAGGCAACCCGACCTGTTATGTCCGAAATGACCCTGGGTCACTAAGGAACTGACATGTGTTCCAACGGTCAGATTTCAAACACACACGGCAACTTTACTTGGGCTACAAGCAAAGCTGACTCATCCAGCTCTGGATAAGTTTTGCTCTCATTGTCTTCGCTCGAAGACATAGGATTTGGGTTGAGCATCACTTGACCATTCGACTATGATCACTTGGACCCCACTTAACGATGACGGTGGTTCCTACGACTCAACAAAGAAGAAAAGGAAACAACGAAAAACACACGATCTTCAAGCTCCATAGTCTTCACTCAATGTCTTCTCATGTCATAGTCTTCAATGTGAATATCTTCACATACCACCATTGTCGTCAATGTCTTCATACATTTTAGGGTCGATTCCGGTAGGTAAACCGAATCAATGAGGGACACTACCAAGTTATCCTGCAATTCTCACAAACGCATTAGTCCCTCAACCACATTTGTCGTCAATACTCCAAAACCAACTAGGGGTGGCACTAGATGCACTTACAAGGACCAAGGCCTCAAGTCCCTCTTTCGAGCGTTCCAAAAGGAGTAGTGCACCACCAACCTGTTGCACGTCAAGTGTTTTCAGAAGCCACTCCAACTGTGAATGTCTCTGAGTCTGAAGCCAAAGCTGCTGAAGACAATCCGGCTGCATCAGCCGAAGACACTCAAGAAGAAGAAGAATGTGTCCCTACACCCCCTGTAATTGAAGAAGTTATTCCAGATATCAACGTGCCAGTGTCCGACCCTCCAGCTCCTCAAGTGGAGGTTGAAAACATTGAGGCTGCCACCTCCAACACCAATGAAGCCAATGACGTGGTCATGGCTGAAGTAAATGTGGAGCCTGCACCAACGGCTCCTGAAGCCAATGAAGGAAATGTGCCTGAAGCCAATGAGGCAACTGCTCCTGAAGCTCCTGCTGAGCAGCCTGATGCCTCAGTTGTTGCCACTGCTCCAGTTCCGCCACCAAGGCCCTACACAATTGAGCAAGCATACAGCTATGGATAGCTAATCACAGTAAGATGGCATGTTCTGGTCCCTCCGCCTCATGCCTCTGGTCCTCGGTTTGAATATCATATTGTGCATAGGCCTCAGGTCTAGAAGCCGAAGCCAAGACTGCCAAGGTTTCCAGGCACTGCCACCTCTATAGGTTCTTTCAATGCAAATGGCTTCAAAGCCCACAACACCTTCTTTGACAGAGCAAAGAACCCCTACACAAGGCCAAGGATATCATCTGACCGTTTCTGGAGCTATCAGCAACGAAGCTACTACTCATGCGTTCTGTATGATCAAGGGCGCATTTTCCCTCATATGCGCCTCGACACTGAAGCCATTGCCGGACTGCCGTGCTTAGAAGAAGCACTTGATTGCTTTCGTGATGCAGGTCTGCTCAGCTTCGTCACAGACAAAGAACACTGGAATGAAGAACTTGTGCTTCAATTCTATGCTACCCTCCACATCCGAGGCTACAACAAAGATACGAAGACATGGGTTCTCGAGTGGATGACAGGAAATGTTCATCATGAAGCCAAAGCTCTTGACGTCATTGAGCTCACAGGCCTACCCACTCCCGGAGAGCTGTTTGAACCTGGTTGTCAACTCCACCGCGATGCACTGGAGAGCATATTTCATAAGCCAGAACCCGACATGAGTCAGATATTGAGTATGATGAAGCCACTGCCACATGACGCCGAATACCCTCAGCACTTGTTTGTTGATGACCTTGAGTATCTGCCTTGTACAATATATCACATCATCAGGCGAACTCTATGGCCTATCAAAGGGCATTCTTCATCTGCAAAACTTGAAGGAGCAATGAAGACTTTGGTCTTTTACATCCTCAATGGCATCAGCTTCAATACGCAAGAATTCTTCATCCGACAATTGGCTGCGTCTGGATCTGATCTGTTTCTTCTGAAATTTTATGCTCCATGGGTCATGCGCCTCGTCAAGATGCACTCTGCTATCAACTATCAGCCATCTGCTCGCAATCATCTTATCTTTCTACCAGAGGTTGATATGTCAGTTGAAGCCATATACCCTGAGCCTGCCAAAACGCCACTTTGTCTTCAGAATGCAGATCACCATAGCTTCTCTCAACCCATTGAAGGCGTCCAAGCAGTATCTCGTGTCTATCCTCTGGCTGGGAACACACGTCTGCCTCACCGGGCGCGGACTGAAGCCACTGAGAGCACAATTGGCCAAAGGCCTCGGAAGTGCTCTCGAATCCTCAATGATCGAGAACTTCTTGTCGCACTGCATCAGAAACAAGATAAGCATCACTCCTGGCTCAAGCGGCAAATGCAAAGCCTCTTGGTGGACGTCAATCGCATTCGAAACCTTGCCACCAAGAATGTTTTTGTCACTCACGAGACCTGTCGGCGATCATGGAAGAGTTTGACCCTGCTCAGTGCTGAAGCAGATCTTCAAGACGATGGCTTCACCGAACGCTTCAAGTTTGACTCCACTCCTCCACGGAATGCAGTCCTACGACGAACTCCATCACTTGAAGACTCTGACTATTCTTCCTCCGCGGCAACTGTCAATGCCAGAGTGATCGATGATGAAGCCGATGCTACTTCACCGCCCCCTACTTCTGCACGCATCGACACTGCACCAAGCTCATCTGCACCGCCAACCAACAACGACAACTCTGCTGCATCATCTACTTCTGAAGAGGACGAGTAGATGCTCTATGTCTTCAAACCTTTTTGGTCCTTACTGACAAAAGGGGGAGAAGCATATGAGTTTGATAGTCTTCAAGCGGGTTCATATGGGCGATTGCATTATATTTTGCCTAGTGTTTACAACTCTCGTTTTTTATACATTTGGTTCTTTGAGTTGTAACACTTAAACTCGATGGCTGTCTGCTACTTATTTGCTTTACTCTGGTGCGATGATAAATTCTGCATGTGCGACGATAACTTCCGCACTTAGATCATTCTGCAGACGTCCATTTTTCATTATGCATGTCATTATCTTAGCTATATCATTTCATGCATGATGAATTATCTTCATAAGTTGAAGAGGATCTCCACAAGTACAACCTGCCATGTGCATTTGCATTCCAAAAGCAAACTACTTATATGCACATCTTCAGGGGGAGCCTTTGCCACTTATGAAGACAATTCCCTATCCTTTACAATTTCACATACTTTATCCTCGTTGAAAACTTCAACTAGTTTGTCATCAATCACCAAAAAGGGGGAGATTGTAAGTGCATCTAGTGCCACCCCTAGTTGGTTTTGGAGCATTGACGACAAATGTGGTTGAGGGACTAATGCGTTTGTGAGAATTGCAGGATAACGCAGGTAGTGTCCCTCATTGATTCGGTTTACCCACCGGAGATGACCCCTAAAAATGTATGAAGACATTGACGACAATGGTGGTATGTGAAGAGTGTTAGGCATCACTGAAGTCTTTCTGTCTGTGTGACCTGAAGACTTATTACACTTGAGGACTGTAACATCCCAAATTTTCAATTTGGAATGTTATACATTAGGTCATCATGCATATCATATTTTCTCGCATTTTTCCGATCCTAGAAATTTCACGCAACTCAAGGACCCTCGGAGAGAGTTGGAAGTTTCATTATTTTCATATTTGGGATTTTCCAAATTTTGAAAATAGGATCATTTGGATTTATTTAAATTATCTTCATAAAGTTTTTCCTATAAAAATATTTGAGAGGAATAATATGACTTTCCCAAACAATTAGGAAAAATGAAGATTTTATAAATAAACCAAATTTGGTTTTGGAAGATTTATTTTGCTTAGGCAAAAATGAGTATTTTAAAAAAAAATTATGCATGTTTGCTGTTTTTAAAGTTCATTTTGTTCGATTCATTTTTAGGAGTCGGGAAAATTTATTTTATTTAATTTAGAGTTCATTTGGTATTTTTTATTTCATTTGGTTTAAAATTTTATTTAAAAAAATTGGCTCCCCCCCCACGGACCGAGGCCCAGCCCGGCCCAACCAGCCCAGGCCCAGGCCCGGCGCCTCCGGCCACCTCCTCCTCCTCCTCACATACCACCACCCTGGTGTCCCCGCCACAAGACGGCAGCCCCCGCCGCCTCGAGTCCCACCCGACCCGCGCTCGCCTTGCCCCCTCCCAAGCCGGCCCTCTCCCCCCCTTTATAACCACCACCGCCCCTCTCTCACCTCACCCTTGAACCGCCGCCACCAGCCATGGCCTGAACCAACCCCGCGCCGTGGGCGCGCCGGCCGCCGCCCCTCGGCCTTGAACCCGCCGCCCCTCGCCCGAGCCCCGCGGACCCACGGGACCTCGCCGGCGAGAGCCACCGAGGTAGCCGCCCGCCGTCGCCCGACCCGGTTTTTTTTCCCCTTGAACCGATCCGGTTTATTTAAAAAAATGTTCTGTTTTTTTTAAAAACCTAGATTGGTTTTATTTTTTTTGGTTTTCTTAACTAACGAACGTTCACCGAACTGTTCGTTTCAATAAACGCGTTCGTTGGATTAGATTCGTTAACGAGCGTCCGCTATTTAAACCGTTCGTCGTTTTCTTTTAATCGGATTTAATCCGTTATTTTTCGATTTGATTTCAGATCCGATTTTCAAAACTGTTTTATTTCTCGCTCGTTTATCGGAATCGGGTGATTCAAGCGCTGGAGTTTAAGAATGAAACCGCCGTTCGACTACCCTACTTTCACAGAGTTTTGCTACTGTGAAATTTTGACCTAAGTTCAGATCGCTAAACCGAGTCGTTCTCTCTCGAGTTTCGACTTTGGAGTTTATTTTGATTCGATTCTTTTGCAACCAGGGTTCTTAAGTTGAACTTTCTGGTTAGACCTTTTATTCGAGATTTCCTGTGCATTAGATGAGTACTTATTGTATGCTTGTTGTTTGTCTGCGTTAGATCACCGGTCGCCGCTTGTTACTTGAATCTCTAGGACTCGCGGATCATCAGCAAGGCAAGTAACACTTTGATCATACTTTTCTCATACCCAGTTTTATGCATTAGATCTATTCCTCAAAACACTTGCATGGTTAGGATTTAATTAAATTGTGGGTTTGGGAAGTAGATTGAGGTAGTACCTATTACCTGTTTTACTTATGAAACCTTGGGAGTTACTTCTACGTTTGCTTGTTCATGCCATGCTATGCTAGTAGACGTGGATTGGGTGAGTGAATATCCATGACAGATGTGAGATTGTTAATTAATGGTTTATCTAAGGTGGCAACCTAAACTCACATCTGGGTGGATTGAGGCACCTGGTTTCCATCGAGACTTGCTGTATTTCTTGGACCGCCACCCGGGCTCTAAGGGATCATAAGATTATTCAAACTGGAAACTTCCGTGTGCAGCCACAAGCCAATTATGGGCTCTGGCGTAGTTGACTAAGTCGTGCGAACTCTTACGGGTAGGCTAGCTGATGTAGGGGATGTAGGTTGGTACGGTCTACCCACATGTAAGGTGCTAAGCGCTTACGAAAGACTATGTCTCGGTCATCCGTTTCTCAAACACCATGTAGTCACGAGAACCAAGCGGAGGCGATCGAGTCTTGTGGGGAAAAGTCATAAACCTCTGCAGAGTGTATAAACTAATCATGATTAGCCGTGTCCCGGTTATGGACAATTTGAGTATCCTGTAATTGAATATCATGTGAATCTCAACATGTTACTTCTAATAAAAGTTATTGGGTTTTGATGAGTACTTTTTAATTGGGATTGAGGATCTGTCAACCATTCTCAATGTTTAACAACCACCATGATAGTTAAATAAAATTATTCCTTTGATGTAGGGAAAAATCAGCTTTATGCAAATGTAACAGAGAGCCTTACCACCAGCCATATATGCATGTAGTGTAGGCTTATTCATTCATTGCTCTTATGTGTTACATTGCGGCATATTCCATGTCTTGACCGTTTTGGCTGCAACTTTTCACGTTGCAGACTTTTCGAATTTACAGTAAGGTGTTAGGTCGTGGTTCTATACTCGATGATGCCGTTGGAGTTGATGGACTCGCTTATCTTCCAAGCCTTCCGCTGTTATTATTAGATGGCCTTAAGCCATATTATTATTCAGTTCCTTGTGGACAACGATGTAATAAGTGTGTGATTGCTACTCGCTATAAATCCTTGAAATCTTGTGTGGTGTCGGCATTCTTGATCCAGGATGACAACGAGCACGAGACTTGATCCATTTGGGTCTGGTCGCTCAGAGAATGGTATCGAGCACACGCCGATTGTAGAGATCGACCACTAAGTTAAAGCCATAGATCACTCTCTCTTCCCATTTTCTAACTCCTCATCTTTTCTACTCTCTTTAGGATGGCGGACGCGAAGATCAAGTACACCCAACGGATGAAGGCACACCTTTTGGATTTCACTTGAAGGAAGTTACTAAGTACACGAACATTGGACTACCAAGCTTCACGGGACTTTCAACGCCACTCTGCTGAAGAGGAGCGCTGGAAGATTCATGCTCACGTTCCAGAAGGACATTCGCCCCAATCACCAAGCCTATAGATAGTGTTTTCGATGCACCGACTTGGAGTGCAGGAAAGAGCATGGCAGCTCACATCACCATGGGGCGCATTGGAGAAGTTTATCAAGAAGACCTCAAGGACACCATCTACCAGATTTGCGGACGCCGAGATGACAAGCTGGGGCGTCGTCAACACCAAGAAGGATAGGTCCATTGCAGCTTTCATCCAGAGTTAAATCAGCACATTCGACGCCAGAGAACCAAATGTGCAATGACATGTTGGAGTTGCGTAAGACAAAGGAAGGATCATCGAATGGAAGAAGAACTAAAGACTACACGCAAGGACTACATGGGCGAGATCGTAGCTCGGCAAGACACAATAACGATCTTAAGTGCGAGATCGAAGAACTCAAGAAGAAGTTGGCACTCAGGAATGAAGACCAGTATGTCGAATACCCAATCGACTACATCAACATCGACGACACGATTCGGATCCAAGTGAACCCGACTTTGAAGACGGTTGGAGCGCAGACATCATGGAGTCTTCCACGGTTCAAACTAGTAGAAGTCCCCACATATTAGTAGTATTCCTCCATGTAAACATTTTAGTACACGCACTTTTGCGATAGTTAGATCGTTGTAAGCCCTTGTTTGATTGAATGAAGTGATTTTGTGTGCATTTGCTCATGTGCATTTGGGTAGTGATTCCCTTAGACCTCATTCTATTCTACATTTCTCTCCTTTTCTAAACCCATCGATGCCTCCGAGACGCGACCCGGATTCGTTTTCCCGCCAGAGATCACCCAATTGATCCAGCAGCGAGATACCCTGATTCAAACATTGGTGCGTAACAACAACAACAACAACAACAACCCCACCGCCACCACCACCACCTGCGGATCATCGACTCGTTTCCTTAGACTGAACCGCGGTGTATTCCATAGAGCACCGAGCCGATTGTAGCAGATGGTGGCTCCGCAAGATAGGAAGGAGCTGACCACTGCAGGATGCACAGATGGAGAAAGAGTGAAGTTTGCAGCACATCAGCTAGAAGGACCAGCGGCAGCATGGTGGGAGAATTTCACAGCCACTTACCCGTGAACACCGCCACATGGGACCAGTTTCAGAAGCTTTTCGACTTGCCCATGTTTCAGCAGGAGCCATGGCCATGAAGAAGCGTGAGTTTAGCAACTTCGCCAAGGAGGAAGGACTGTTGGCGAAGATGTGGATGATTTTAGCAAATTAGCACGTTATGCCCCGGATGACGTTACTACGGATGCAGCTAAGCAGGAGAAGTTTCTAGAAGGACTGAATGATGAGTTCAGCATGCCGTTGATGGTAGCAAGTTTCAACAACTACTAGGAGTTAGTAGACCGAGCTCTCATGATTGAAGGAAGCAGCGACAAATTGAGAACTAAGCGGAAGTATGGACAAGGGAAGTATAACTCGGATCCCAGCGAAGCCTCGTTATACCCCTAAATCAGGAATTCAGTTTCAGCATACCCATGGAGGAGGTAATTCGCATAACCATAATGGCACCAAGAATGGGAACAGGAATGGAGGAAGCAACGGACAGAACCGCACCAACCCGTCTACACCATCCAAGGTAGACCTGAGTCACATTACTTGCTTTAAGTGCCGCAAGACTGGGCACTATGTAAATGATCGTCCGTAAGGCGAATGGAAATGGCAATGGAAGCTCGGAAAGAAGCCCAACCCTTTCAACAGGGGACAAGTGAACCACATTGATGTGGAGGAGGTTGAAGATCAGCCCGATCAAGATGTCGGTAAGTTTTTGGTTAAGTCATTTATGCGGTTGTTCTTTTCGATCTTGGTGCATCGCATTCATACATATCAAGGGATTTGTGGAAAGTACAAGTTACCAACCCAAGCCCTTAGGTCACCCATGCTAGTAACCTCACCCGAGCGAGTACATGGCTAGTAAATGGTGTGATCGATTGCCACTAAGGATTGGACACTATGTTTTCCCCTCGGACCTAATAGTTACGGAATCCCAAGGATTGGATGTGATATTAGGTATGGATTGGTTATCAAAGTATGGAGGAAACATAGATTGTACCACAAGGTCAATTTTGCTCACCACACCGAAGGAAGAAGGATTAAGTATGTATCACGGCACGAGCCAAGGAGAGCACAAGTTAATTGCTTATCGAGTGATACGGAAGAAGTACCGATGGTAAAGGATTATCTGATGTATTTTCGGAAGAGTTGCGGGAATGCCGCGGATAGAGACATTGAGTTTTTGATCGAGCTGTTGCCAGGAACAGGCCCGATATCGAAACGACCGTACAGGATGCCCGCAAAGGATTTGGCGGAAATCAAGAAGCAGATTAAGGAACTATTGGATAAAGGTTTTATTCGCCCAAGTTCTTCACCTTGGGGATCACCCGTATTGTTAGTGGAGAAGAAGGATGGATCTTTGAGAATGGTTGTTGATTACCGTGGATTGAATGAAGTGACAATCAAGAACAAGTACCCACTACCGATGATAAATGATCTGTTTGATAAACACAAGGAGCCAAAGTGTTTTCTAAGATCGACTTGCGATCAGGGTACCATCAGTTAAAGATTCGGGAGCAAGACATACCTAAGACAGCGTTTACCACGAGATATGGACTGTATGAGTATACCGTTATGTCATTTGGACTGACTAACGCGCCAGCCTATTTCATGAACCTGATGAACAAAGTGTTTATGGAGTTTTTGGACAAGTTAAATCGTGGTGTTCATTGATGACATTTTGATTTTCTCGAAGAATGAAGAGGAACACAAGGAACATTTGAGATTGGTTTTGGAGAAACTGAGGGAACACCAATTGTATGCCAAGTTCAGAAAATGTGAGTTTTGGTTAAAGGAAGTTGGATTTCTCGGACATGTTATATCCGGAGAAGGGATAGCAGTTGACCCCACAAAAGTTGAGACCGTAACCAAGTGGGAAGCACCAACGACAGTTGGAGAGATTCGGAGTTTCCTTGGACTCGCAGGATACTACCGAAGATTCATTGAGAATTTCTCAAGGATTGCAAAGCCTATGACTGAATTGTTGAAGAAGGAAAACAAATTCATATGGACTGAGGACTGTGAGGCAAGTTTTGGAAGTTGAAGAAAAGATTGGTTACCTCACCAGTTTTGATATTGCCAGATCAAACTAAGGATTATGAGGTGTATTGCGACGCTTCACGTCGAGGACTTGGAGCAGTGCTTATGCAGGAAGGAAGAGTTGTTTCGTATGCTTCACGACAACTAAAGCCCCATGAGTTGAATTATGCCACTCATGATTTGGAGTTAGCAGCCGTTGTGCATGCCTTGAAGACGTGGAGACATTTTCTCATTGGAAATCATTGTGAAGTATATCTGGATCACAAGAGTTTGAGGTACATTTTCACACAGAAGGAGTTGAATCTCAGACAGAGGAGATGGTTAGAGCTAATCAAGGATTATGATATGAGATTGCATTATCACCCCGAAAGGCTAATGTCGTAGCAGACGCATTGAGCCGTAAGAGCCACGTCAATACCCTAATGATGGGAGAAATACCCAATGAGTTAGCCGAGGACCTTCGAGAGATATGTTTGGAAATAGTTCCGAGAGGCTATGTAGCAGCATTGGAGATTCATCGACATCGATGGACAAAATCGAGAAAGCCCAAAAGGCGGATAAGGAAGTTGCCTCTATAAAGGAGAAAATGAGCAAAGGAAAAGCTAAAGGATTTCGTGAGGATGAGCACGATACCCTATGGTTTGAAGACCGTGTTTATGTGCCCAATGACCCGTAGATCGGAAGTTGATTTTACAAGAGGCCCATGATTCACCCTATTCGATTCACCCAGAAATACCAAGATGTATTTGGATTTGAATAATATTTTCTAGTGGACGGAATGAAGAAGGATATTGCGAGTATGTAGCAGTTTGCGGCGTATGTCGAAAGTAAAGCGAGAACATCGAAGCCAGCAGGATTGTTACAACCGTTGCCGATACCGAATGGAAGTGGGATAAACTAGGCATGGATTTCATCACAGGTTTGCCAAAAACCCGTTCAGATATGACTCGATTTGGGTCATAGTCGACCGTTTGACCAAGGTAGCTCATTTCATTCCAGTCAAGACTACCTATAGCAGTGCTAAGTTGGCAAAGATATACATGACCAGAATTGTGTGCTTACGGAGTTCGAGGAGCATCGTATCGACGGAGGAACCCAATTTACTTGAAATTTTGGAACCAGTTACACGAAACATTGGGAACCCGATTGGAATTGATGACAGCTTTTCACCCACGCACCGATGGACAGACCGAGAGAGTCAATCAGATTTTGGAGGACATCTTTGAGAGCTTGTGCGCTAGATTATGGATCTAGCTGGGATGATAATTTGTCGTATGCAGAATTTTCCTACAATAACAGTTACCAAACCAGCTTGAAGATGGCACCTTTCGAGGCTTTGTATGGAAGAAGGTGCAGGACACCATTGTCATGGGACGAAACTAGAGATCGCCGATTGTTTGGACCAGATTTGATTAAGGAGTCCGAGCAGAAAGTTAAGATGATTGAGACAGGCTCAAGGTAGCCCAGTCCGAACATGAAGAGCTATGCCGATTCAAAGCGCCAGCGATTGAGTATGAAGTTGGAGCAGAGTATATCTCGAGTATCCCCGCTTGAGGAGTTAAGCGTTTTGGAGTTAAAGGAAAGTTAGCACCCGTTTTGTTGGACCATATAAGATTTTGCAACGCATGGGAGAAGTTATGTATAAGTTGGAATTGCGGAAGGACTGTCGGGAGTACATGATGTATTCCATGTTTCTCGATTGAAGAAATGTCACCCGAGATAGCAGAGGTACCGTTAAGAGACACAAGTGCCCTTTGAAGCAATACAGTTGAAGGATGACTTGACATATGAGGAAAAACCGGTTAAGATTCTCGATTATGCCAAAGAGAGTTACCCGCAGCAAGGTTATCAAGTTTTGCAAAGTTCGATGGAGCCACCACACCGAGGATGAAGCCACCAGGAAAGAGAGGAAGTTTTGCTAAGGACCACCTCACCTATTTTCTAGCCAACCCGAATCTCGAGGAGATTCATCTTAAGGGTAGGTTTGTAACATCCCAAATTTTCAATTTGGAATGTTATACATTAGGTCATCATGCATATCATATTTTCTCGCATTTTTCCGATCCTAGAAATTTCACGCAACTCAAGGACCCTCGGAGAGAGTTGGAAGTTTCATTATTTTCATATTTGGGATTTTCCAAATTTTGAAAATAGGATCATTTGGATTTATTTAAATTATCTTCATAAAGTTTTTCCTATAAAAATATTTCGAGAGGGAATAATATCACTTTCCCAAACAATTAGGAAAAATGAAGATTTTATAAATAAACCAAATTTGGTTTTGGAAGATTTATTTTGCTTAGGCAAAAATGAGTATTTAAAAAAAAAATTATGCATGTTTGCTGTTTTAAAGTTCATTTTGTTCGATTCATTTTTAGGAGTCGGGAAAATTTGTTTTATTTAATTTGGAGTTCATTTGGTATTTTTTTATTTCATTTGGTTTAAAATTTTATTTAAAAAAAATTAGCCCCCGGACCGAGGCCCAGCCAGCCAGGCCCAGCCCAGCGCCTCCCGGCCCACCTCCTCCTCCTCCTCGCATACACCACCCATGCGGTGTCCCACCAGACGCAGCCCGCCGCCGAGTCCCACCCCGACCCGGCGCTCCCCTTGCCCCCTCCAAGCCGGCCCTCTCCCCCCTTTATAACCACCACCGCCCCCCCTCTCTCTCACCCACTGAGCCGCCGCCACCACCAGCCTCCGGCGCTTGAACCCCGCCCGCCGTGGGCGCCACTGCCGCCGCCCTCGCCGCCGACGCCGCCCCTCGGCCTTGAACCCGCCGCCCCTCGCCCGAGCCCCGCCGGACCCTGCCGGACCTCGCCGGCGAGAGCCACCGGAGGTAGCCGCCCCGCCCGTCGCCCGACCCGGTTTTTTTTCCCCTTGAACCGATCCGGTTTATTTTAAAAAAAATGTTCGGTTTTTTTTTAAAACCTAGATTGGTTTTATTTTTTTTTTGGTTTTCTTAACTAACGAACGTTCACCGAACCGTTCGTTTCAATGAACGTGTTCGTTGGATTCGTTCTGTTAACGAACGTCCGCTATTTAAACCGTTCGTCGTTTTTCTTTTAATCGGATTTAATCCGTTATTTTTCTGATTTGATTTCAGATCCGATTTTCAAAACTGTTTTATTTCTCGCTCGTTTATCGGAATCGGGTGATTCAAGCGCTGGAGTTTAAGAACGAAACCGCCGTTCGACTACCCTACTTTCACAGAGTTTTGCTACTGTGAAATTTTGACCTAAGTTCAGATCGCTAAACCGAGTCGTTCTCTCTCGAGTTTCGACTTTCGAGTTTATTTTGATTCGATTCTTTTGCAACCAGGGTTCTTAAGTTGAACTTTCTGGTTAGACCTTTTATTCGAGATTTCCTGCATTAGATGAGTACTTATTGTATGCTTGTTGTTTGTCTGCGTTAGATCACCGGTCGCCGCTTGTTACTTGAATCTCTAGGACTCATGGATCATCGACAAGGCAAGTAACACTTTGATCATACTTTTCTCATACCCAGTTTTATGCATTAGATCTATTCCTCAAAACACTTGCATGGTTAGGATCTAATTAAATTGTGGGTTTGGGAAGTAGATTGAGTAGTACCTATTACTGTTTTACTTATGAAACCTTGGGAGTTACTTCTCGTTTGCTTGTTCATGCCATGCTATGCTAGTAGGCGTGGATTGGGTGAGTGAATATCCATGACAGATGTGAGATTGTTAATTAATGGTTTATCTAAGGTGGCAACCTAAACTCACATCTGGGTGGATTGAGGCACCAGGTTTCCATCGAGACTTGCTGTATTTCTTCGGACCGCCACCTGTGCTCTAAGGGATCATAAGATTATTCAAACTGGAAACTTCCGTGTGCAGCCACAAGCCAATTATGGGCTCTGGCGTAGTTGACTAAGTCGTCACGAACTCTTACGGGTAGGCTAGCTGATGTAGGGGATGTAGGTTGGTACGGTCTACCCACATGTAAGGTGCTAGCGCTTCGAAAGACTATGTCTCGGTCATCCGTTTCTCAAACACCATGTAGTCACGAGAACCAAGCGGAGGCGATCGAGTCTTGTGGGGAAAAGTCGCAAACCTCTGCAGAGTGTATAAACTAATCATGATTAGCCGTGTCCCGGTTATGGACAATTTGAGTATCCTGTAATTGAATATCATGTGAATCTCAACATGTTACTTCTAATAAAAGTTATTGGGTTTTGATGAGTACTTTTTAATTGGGATTGAGGATGCTGTCAACCATTCTCAATGTTTAACAACCACCATGATAGTTAAATAAAATTATTCCTTTGATGTAGGGAAAAATCAGCTTTATGCAAATGTAACCGTAGAGCCTTACCACCAGCCATATATGCATGTAGTGTAGGCTTATTCATTCATTGCTCTTATGTGTTACATTGCGGCATATTCCATGTGTGACCCGTTTTGGCTGCAACTTTTCACGTTGCAGACTTTTGAATGACAGTAAGGTGTTAGGTCGTGGTTCTATACTCGGTGATGCCGTTGGAGTTGATGGACTCGCTTATCTTCCAAGCCTTCCGCTGTTATTATTAGATGGCCTTAAGCCATATTATTATTCAGTTCCCTTGTGGACAACGATGTAATAAGTGTGTGATTGCTACTCTGCTATAAATCCTTGAAATCTTGTGTGGTGTCGACATTCTTGAACCAGGGATGACATCGAGCACGAGACTTGATCCATTTGGGTCTGGTCGCTACAAGGATGTGAATCCTCCACCGGTTAGGCGTCGCGTTCGAGCATCCAAGAGTCATTGTGGATTGCGGTGAGCGCAGATCTGTGAAGGTTCGGAAGTCTACCTTGAAGACTTACCGAGTGATTAGGCGAGGACTGTGTGTCCTTAACTCAAGGGGAATAAGGTGAAGACGCGTCTTCGAGGTTGAATCTCAGCCTCCCTAACCAGATGTACAGTTGTCACAGCAACTGGAACTGGTCCAACAAATCCTGTGTCTTCAACAAGTGACTGGTTCTATCTTATCCCTCTCTTTACTTAGAGTTTGTCTTCGTGAAATCATTGCCTATCTATCATACCTATTTGACTTCATTGCTTGACTACTTTTGTTGATTGGCTTCTCACTATCTTCCATCTTGATCCTACTACCAAGTTGCTATTAGTCTTGTACTTTCACGTTATTGCATACTAGACTATGGTTTGCTTGTTGTAGTTTATCTTCCGCTGCATATCAATTAGGTTATTTCTATTGTTTGTCTTGAAACATCGTGTTTTGAAGACTTTCATAAAAATCGCCTATTCACCCCCCCCCCCCTCTCTAGTCGATAACTAGCACTTTCAAGTATAGGCCATATATAGAAGCAGTTCAAAGTTGAAACAACATCAATTAAATCTTGAGAGAAAAATAGAAATATATTGTGATGGTATAAGTTGGTTGTGTTGCCATCATGGAGCGTAAATAAGAACCAGCCAGCAGAGACCTGAACCAGGAATTCATGGCAGCAGGCAAGCAAATCAATTTGGCAAATAGTGCAGGCTGGTACCATAATGAACCTAATGAAAGCATGTCCAATATTTTATACTATTCCCAAAGACCACTTTTTTGCTAATACTAATATATTAATTTTAGCCAAAGTTCAAGACTGAAAATGTAAGCATTTTAAGTATATGTATGCACTATGTTAAACCATTAAATGGGTGATTAGTAAGGGATGGTAAAATATTTGCAGATTTCACATTAGTGGACTGCTTGCACGCTGACAAGAGCAACTGTATTCCTAGTGAAAATTGAACTTGGGGTTTGACAAATCAAACAACAGACAGCAATGACAACTGAAGCACTTGAGCTCTTTTATATTCTCAAAGACAGCAGAAAGCACACAAATTAGTACAAATATATTATGCTTAGCCAGTGCTAAGAATTCAAGTGTTGCACAATAATAGACCCACCCCTCCCCACCACTCCAGCGAGGTAAGCATCATGGCTTCATCAGGTATGCGAGAACAAACTATGTAAAAAATCAAGGGCATAACAGATTCATGTCAAGTTATACAGGAGCGATCAAACAGATTCGTGTCTATAGTTCATAGAAACGATGAAACCAGATTATCATACGTCACGATTAAACATCAAACCAGATTTACAAGTGAGCATGGCTAGAGTTCACAGAAACAATCCAAATCCAAAACTTAGAGGGGATGCACCGCTCTAGCAGAGGGTGGCACCGAGGACAGAGTCGCCGTCAATGCTTCTGGTGCGCTCCAGTCGCCTACATGTCAGGAGTTTTGTGACTCGTGAAGATACATCTATGCACCAAAGCAGCATTTCATTTACCAAAAGAAAATAACAGTTCAAGCATCATGGTACCAACACCAATTTATCAACAGCTCAACACCAAAAATGGAAGTTAAATTGAAAAGGCCATACTCTGACCATTTCATCCTCAATACACGCAATGTGTTGTGCGCTTCACATACACATGGCAAATGCACTGCACGTAACAAGCAGACTAGTAGAAATTACTACAAGAAGGAGAACAACACACCTCATGTACAGAATTCACACTTGACAATTACAATAGGCGCTGCACATACATGGAGAAGTGTTTCAAAATAAAACTCAGGATTTAGGCACGCATCTTCAGATTTGTCAATCAGTTTGCCACCAAATTCAGTTGATTTCAATTAAAATTGAGTTGATATAGTCCTTGAGTGCTAATATAGTATTGTATTGTTAAAAGAAACATGTCACCACGAAGAGCTTTAACATTTAGCACCAATTTTATTAGAGAAGTTCGAGACAGATTTGAGAAATCTATATTAGAAAACTTGATTGCATCTGAAGTTCTCACAAGTCTCATTGCAAATATCAAGTGCATACAAAAGCTTTGATTTGAGTGGGAATGGTATGAAAGGACAATATTCTCAAGAGTTGCATATATGAACAATATTCTCAAGAGTTGCATATCTACATAGAAATGATGCTGGTATCCTGATTGCTATAATGTTCCTCCTAGACATGAAGACCATAAGCCAATCAAATAGCAAATGGTTTATTGGATAACTGAGCGAGGTATTTTCCTTTTTCAAACACTGAATGTCAAAATGTCAAAACAAACACCTCCTCAAAATTAATGGCCAGACTCGCAATTCAAGTGCTTGCATTATTACAACAGTTTAGAAAAACATTAACACAGGATCACTCTGCTCAAAAAACAATGTCTATGAGCAATGTACTAATTAGAATGATGTACAATAACATCTTCGACAGTAGACAACTATCCCCTAAATTAGTTGTAAGCTTGTAGTTGACAGGAGGAATCATCACATATGTAGTTGACAGGAGGAAGAAGCGGCAGATCAAGGAAATTGTCTCACCAAAGAGCAACAGTGGCAACGGGAGAAGTTGAGGAGGGTCAGCGGAGGAGCAGCTCACATAAGTGGTCGGGAAGACAGCCGCAGCAGGTCCGTCGCATCATGTGAATCCATCCATTGGCAGAAATCATAATAAAATCATCATCATTGACATGGCAGAATGGGCGTGCAAAGAAATTATTTACAGGATATACAAGCAACTATATGTTGATATGATTGGATTGTATGCACGGCGGATTTGTAATACTTAGTGTGAGTGCTGCTAGTCAATAAAGATGGGATTCACAGGAAAACAAAAATAAACAATCAGCAATCACCATACGTATGTGCATAATAATTGTATATATATAATCTGACTTGATTTCTTTCTTAAAAAATATATTATCAACATGGCTAGAGACTATAAAGATGGTCTACTCTGGTATGTAGGTACATGTGCATCCATCTTTTGCATGCCGGCAATCGGACTGAGAAAGCTAGACACAAAAATACTAGCAAGTATATATACTGAGAAAGCTAGACACAAACATAACCGTCTGTCTTTGGTAAGGTACATGGCTTTGTTTCACTCACTGCAGGAAAGTGGGCTGCTCTTGTCTAGTGTGGTGCCTGCCTCTTGAAACGGACGCTTAGCTCATAAGTAAAGCAGGAGATTGTCAAGTTAGGACTGAAAGCACATCTTAAGCAATTTGAGGCCCTGTTCGAAGACCCGCCACTCCACCACTCTGCTCCCGGAGCTGGGGTTAAAAAGCACGGAGCTGGGAAACATATGCTCCCCAACTCCTCCTATTTTTAGGAGCTGGAGTGACTCCAAACAGGGCCTGAATATCATCATACTGTTATAACTCTGTGTTTATAAACCACATGGCAGGCACCTATCATTTTTCACATACACACACCAACAGAAACAAAGGCAGGGGGATATGTTCACATTGCAGAAATTAGATATGCATACACATCTTGACTTGACTAGTAGTGGATGTGTTCACAGGGCATCCAAGAGGAATGTTCTTTGCAATCTTCATGTGTTATGTTGGGATGACAGCAAAGGAAAAACCCTTGCATACGTCTATGTATTTACTGTTGATTAATGCACCACCACACCATTGCCACATACTGCAGCTTCTAATTCAACTCGTCATGCAAAATCGTGAGGCAGCAAACAGCTGCAGCAGTGGCATGAGACGCTAACTCGACAGCAAAGGAACAGCGATGGGATAAGCAACAGCTGGTTCATACAGCGGTACGGCACAGATCGCATCAAGCAGCACGGCGAGAGGGGGGGCAGGGGAAGTACCGGCGGCACTTATGCATGTTGATGACTTAGATGTGCAACACACGAAGTAAAGTATATCTTCAATCAATGAATACTTACATTCTGAGTGTGAATACATTAACGTGGAATTTGACTTCAGAGCGCCACGATAATTGTGCGCCGTGTCTGGTCTAATACTTCCTATCTGATGGGTAGCGCCACCACCAAAATTTCTTTGTTTGAAGTGTTTCACTCATGGCGTTATTTCTGCAATATCTTAGCATTTGATTTGTCTTCACTTCAACCTATCTTCATGATTTTCTTCACTATGTTGATTTGGTTGTTATATATATATATATATATATATATATATATATATATATATATATATATATATATATATATATATATATATATATATATTATTCTGTCCTCTACAGCATTCACTTATAGCTATGTCTTCCAAGTTGAATCTTTTGAACTAAGTGAATGTGATTGGACCCTAATCTCTCTATGCTTTCTATCTCAAACTCTATCTGTCCAAATCATATGAATTCTATTGAAACTGTCGAATGTCTTCTCTGCGTCCTTGTCAGCAGAAGACACAGACAAACTTGAAGTCTGTGTTAAATGATTCATCCTTACTGTTGAAATCCGGAGAAGCCGGAACGACCATCAAACAAACTGGCGGGCGTGGGAGCGATGGGACAACTCGAGCATGTTGCATGCTTGCCACGTGCCCTCAGATGTGAACCGCCAGGCACACTGCGTAATTGCGCTGTATCGCACACCTCCATATAAATACATGTCCCATGCGGTAAAGAAAATCTTCTTCCACCTCTCCACCTCGTCAAAACCCTAGCGCCACCGCTAGCTCTCGACGATGCCGGCGACGAAGCGCTTAGCTGTCGCGACTTCTCCGACGCCGTCCTCACGCCGGCCGCGAACATCTTCATCTCCGCCGCCGCCGTAGGTGTCCTCCGTCTCCAAGTTAGGCACGGTGGATTGAACTGCTCGGCCTCCTCTTTCTTCCCGTCTAGCAGTTCTTCGAGTGGTAAATATAACTCTATTTTTACCATCTTTTTTATCTTCAAGATTCATCCTACTTGCCAAAAATGGTTTCTGCCCATACTATGTTAGATCTATTTTGTCTGCATCTCGTACTGCCTAGTATATTCACTTAAGCTTCACAACTAGTTAGATTCCTCATTTGTACTTATTCACGGATTCGTACAAATCTGGAACCAACTCTCAGCGTATAAGTGAATGTCTTCGCATCATGAGGTCAATGTCTTCAAACTGATTTATCTTCATAATCTTACGAGAATGCATATGACCTCTTCCCTTCCTCACATCTCTAATGCTGTCACGGTACATGTCCGTGGGAGAATCCCTTGGTTCTCATAGTCTGCATTCGTTTGCAGAATTCTTACAAGACATCAAACTAACTCTCCGAAGCCAGTTCACATCATCCGACAAACATAAGCCCTTGAAGCCTTTGAGCGTGAAGCCATTCAGTTTGAAGCTCATGGCTCTGATAAATCAGTCGGGAAGGGCGGCAGACAGCGTCGTGAGGAACCTCAAAAGATCTGCTGATGACCTCGCGAGCTGTACAAGACAGATCCCGAAGAGACTTACAATCAGCGCAAGACGCGAATCCAATGGATTCGACGATATTGGGCTGAACAGTGGTTCAAGTACAATTTCGTCACCCAGGAATATGCCGAGAAGAATGCGATCAGAAGCCCTTGGGGTGATATTCTTTTTCGAGGCCTTCCACCCAAGAACATGGCTGAAGCTATTGAACAAGGTTTCTCTCCTTGTAATGGCTTCTGTCAAGGCGCATATGAGGAAAATCGGCCTTGGTCATCTGAACACAGAGTAATAGCTTCTTTCTTGATAGCTCGAAACCGGTCAGATGATATCCTTGGCCTTGTGTAGGGGTTCTTTGCACTATCAAAGAAAGTATTGTGGGCTTTGAAGCCATTTGCATTGAAAGAACCCGTTGAGGTGGCAGTGCCTGGAAACCTTGGCAGTCTTGGCTTGGGCTTCTGGACCTGAGGCCTATGCTCAATATGATAGTAGAACTGAGGACCAGAGGCATGAGGCGGAGGGACCAGAACGGGCCATCTTACTGTGACTAGCTCGCCGTAGTTGTATGCTTGCTTGATTGTGTAGGGCCTTGGTGGCGGAGCAGGAGGCGATGGCAAGAATCGAGGCTTCGTGCTGCTCGGCGAGATGCTTGGGAGCAGTTGCCTCATTGGCTTCGGGCACAGTTCCTGTAGTGGCTTCAAGAGCAGTTGGTACAGGCTCCACATTGGCTTCAGCCATGACCACGTCATTGGCTTCATTGGTGTTGGAGGTGGCAGCCTCAATGTTTTCAACCTCCACTTGAGGAACTGGAGGGTCGGGCACTGGCACATTGATATCAGGTATAACTTCTTCAGTTACCGGGGGTGTAGGGACTCGTTCTTCTTCTTCTTGGGTGTCTGCGGCTGATGCAGCTGGATTGTCTTCAGCAGCTTTGGCTTCAGACTCAGAGACATTCACAGTTGGGTGGCTTCGAAAACACTTGGCGTGCAACAGGTTAGTGGTGCACTTCTCCTTCTGAACGCTCGAGAGAGGTACTTGAGGCCTTTGACCTTTGCGAAGCCTGCGAAATGCTGGCGACGCCTTTGGAGACGGGGCTGCCTGGGCCTCAAAGTCTTCCTCTTCTTCTTGTTGTTGCTGTTGGGGAGTGACTTGATGTTGGGGAGTACTGGGGGAGTCTTGTTGTTGCGGGCGATCAGCCCATGAAGCATCATGTGCAATTGGCGTCGAGGGCGACCAATCTTGATGAGTTCGCTGTTAAATGCATTTAACAGGCGATGATACCACATTGTATTCAATTTGAGGAAGAACTTCATCATCTTCAACATTGTCATGGTGACCAATGTCTTGGCGATGATGGGATCACTGCTGGAATCTCTTCGACTTGAGGAGCCTCTGTGGAAGCGGGCTCATGAACAGTCATCTGAAGTTCTTGGGTTGCGGGCGGGGCGAAACCACGAAATGGGTTCAACAATCAAGGGCTCTGTGGGAGCAGCCCGATTCTTCTTGGTCTTTAGCTTCTTTTTGGAGGAGCAGCATCGAGGCTTGGGAAGTTTCCTTTTTCTGGCTTCAGCCTCCGCAGCCCTCGTCTTATTCTGTTCTGAAGTGGTTGACCGGACTTTTGGCTTCGAGCCAGTCATGCTGCTTGGGAAGACTATGCGAGGCTCTTCCTGCCTTGAAGGTGCAGCTTGGTCAGTTGAAGACTTCTTTTTCTTTGTAGCCATCCTGGGGTCGATGCCAGGACGACCAAGAGCCTTGCGCTTCTCAGCCTCATTATAGGCAAGCACACACTTGTCAGCCAGAGCCTTCATGCGCTCACGAGAGCCTCTGGCTTCTTCACGCTTCTTGACAAAGTTTTCTTTGAGGTCATGTAGCATGACCTTGAAGTTTTTTGACATCTTGCACACTGAGTGCAGCCATATGCTTCTTGAACTGAGCCTTCTCATAGTCAATCTTGTGCTTCAGTTCAACAATCCGCTGAGCTAGAGCTAGCTCAGAAGCAATGGCGCCGTTGAAAGAGACGCTGAGGCCAATAGAAAGTTGCAGATCTTCAAAACTGATGTTTGGGGTATCAAACCATTCATCAATGAAGTGATGGATGATTGCCACATCAAAGAGAGGCAAATTGTTGAAGATTTCTGCTTCTTCTTTGCTCTTGATAAGTTGCTCAAGGGCATCATCGCAAGATCGTCATCACTAGACAGATCAATGTGCTCTTCATGCGAGAATGGCAGCGAGGGTCGATGTCGATTCGGTGTTCTTAACAATTTTCTTTCTCTTCTCCGTCTTCTTGGAGATGCGGATTGATCCTCGGGCGTAATCGGCCTCGGGAGGTGCGGTGGCGATGGCTTCACACGTGAAGCTTTTGGAGGAGCAGTGACTTTGAAGCCTTGACTTTCTTAAGCCTGCGGCTTTGGAGCAGGAGCGGAAGCTGGAGCTGGGGCTTCATCGAGTCAGCATTGTCATCAGAATGATCCACTTTGGCACCTTGGACCAGGATGTAGGTGATGAGGCCATCAAGGTTTGAAAAGGGACCGATGACATTGGGTTCAGCATCACGTGAGCCGTCGGCGGGGAGCGAGAGGGACCAGGGTTGAAGTCTAATCCCAATGACTTCTTGTTTTCCTTTGCAGAAGCCTTTGCGTGCTGGAAGTTGCGCTTGAAGAGATTGTCATCACGACACCAGAGCAAAGACGTTGGGTCGGCATTTTCAGGCTGAGGTCCATGGACCATGCAAGGATAGAAACCTTGTGCAATAGCTTCAGCCATGTTCTTGGGTGGAAGGCCTCGAAACAGAATATCACCCCAAGGGCTTCTGATGGCATTCTTCTCGGCATATTCCTGTGTGACGAAATTGTACTTGAACCACCGTTCAGCCCAATATCGACGAATCCATTGGATTCGCGTCTTGCGCTGATTGTAAGACTCTTCGAGATCTGTCTTGTATAGCTCTGCGAGGTCATCAGGCAGATATTTTGAGGTTCCCTCAAGACGCTGTCTGCCGCCCTTCCTGACTGATTTATCTGTAGCCATGAGCTTCAAACTGAATGGCTTCACGTTCAAAGGCTTCAAAGGCTTGCGTTTGCTGGACAGACAGGAACTGGCTTCGGGAGAGTTATGTTGCTGATGTAAGAATTCTGCAAACGTATGCACACTATGAGAACCAAGGGATTCTCCCACGGACATGTACCTGTGACAGCATTAGAGATGCGAGGGAAGGGGAAGAGGTCATATGCATTCTTAGATGATTTTGAAGATAAATCGGTTTGAAGACATTGACCTCATGATGCGAAGACATTCACTTACACGCTGAGAGTTGGTTCCAGATTTGTACGAATCCGTGAATAAGTACAAGTGAGGAATCTAACTAGTTGTGAAGCTTAAGTGAATATACTAGGCAGCAAAAGATGCAGACAGAATAGATCTAACGTTGTATAGGCAGAAACCAATTTTGGCAAATAGGATGAATCTTGAAGATCAAAAAGATGGTAAAAATAGAGTTATATTTAGCACTCGAAGAACTGCTAGACGGGAAGAAGGGAGGCCGAGCAGTTCAGTCCACCGTGCCCTAACTTGGCGACGGAGGACACCTACGGCAGCAGCGGAGATGAAGATGTTCGCGGCCGGCGTGAGGACGGCGTCGGAGAGGTTGCGGCAGCTAAGCGCTTCGTCGCCGGTGTCGTCGAGAGCTAGCGGTGGCGCTAAAGTTTTGACGAGGTGGAGAGGTGGAAGAAGATTTTCTTTACCGCAGGAGACAGGTATTTATAACAAGGTGTGCGGCGCAGCGCAATTACGCAGGTGCCCCTGGTGGTTCACATCTGAGGGGCACGTGGCAAGCATGCAACATGCTTTGAGTTGTCCGACGTTCCCACGCTCGCCAGGTTTGTCGGATGGTCGTTCCGGCTTCTTCGGAATTCAACAGTAAGGATGAATCATTTAAAACAGACTCAAAGTTTGTCTCTGTGTCTTCTGCTGACAAGGACGCAGAGAAGACATTCGACAGTTTCAATAGAATGCATATGATTTGGACATATAGAGTTTGAGATAGAAAGCGTAGAGAGATTGGGGTCCGATCACATTCACTTAGTTCAAAAGATTCAACTTGAAGACATAGCTATAAGTGAATGCTGTAGAGGACATAAATATATATATATCAGACAGCAACCAAATCAACATAGTGAAGAAAATCATGAAGATAGGTTGAAGTTGAAGACAAATCAAATGCGAAGCTATTGCAGAAATAACGCCATGAGTGAAACACTTCAAACAAAGAAATTTGGTGGTGGCGTTACCCACCGTATAGGCAGTATTAGACCCAGACACGGCGCAAAATTATCGTGGTGCTCCGAAGTCAAATTCCACGTTAATGTATTCACACTCGTAATGTAAGTCTTCATTGATTGAAGATATCGTTACTTCGTGTGTTGCACATCTAAGTCATCAACATGCATAAGTGTTAGGATGTGTGCTTGATCACGGACATTTGAGGATTCCAAGATATTTAGCTCACACCGTAACTTGCAAAACCTTTTCTCATCCAAGGGCTTTGTGAAGATATCTGCGATTGCTCTTTAGTGTTGACATGAATGATGTCAATATCTTTCTTCATGACATGATCCACGAGAAAATGATGGCGAATTTCAATGTGCTTTGTCTTGAGTGCTGGACTGGATTATTGGCAATCTTGATGGCGCTTTCGTTGTCGCAGAAAAAGAGGTACTTGTGTGTCGATTGATGCCATGGTCCTTGAGAGTTTGCTTCATCCATAGAAGCTGAGCACAGCAAGATCCAGCAGCAATGTATTCAGATTCTGCAGTTGAGAGTGATACAGTTACGCTTCTTTGAAGACCAACAGACGAATGATCGTCCCAGAAAGTGACATATGCCTGATGTAGACTTGCGATGCACCTTGGCACCAGCATAATCAGCATCCGAAAATCCAACCAAATCAAATTTTGAGCCCTTTGGGTACCATAATCCGAGTGTTGGGGTGTGAGCCAAATATCGAAGAATTGGCTTCACAGCTAAGTGATGTGATTCCTTTGGTGCCGCTTGGAATCGAGCACACATGCAAACACTAAGCATAATATCTGGCCTAGATGCACATAGGTAAAGTAAGGAACCAATCATGGAGCGGTATACCTTTTGATCGAACTCTTTACCATTGTCGTTGGGACCTAGATGGTGTTTGGCTGGCATTGGCGTCGTGTATCCTTTGCACTCTTGCATTCCAAACTTCTTCAAACAATCTTGGAGGTATTTTTCTTGAGATATAAAGATGCCATTCCTTTCTTGTGAATTTGAAGACCAAGGAAGAACTTGAGCTCTCCCATCATGGACATCGATATTGTTCTTGCATCATGTATCCAAATTCATCACTATACTTCGGTTGGTGCAGCCAAGATAATGTCATCCACATATATTTGGCATACAAACAGTTCACCATCATATGTCTTCGTGAAGAGTGTGGGATCAAGGGATCCAGGTTTGAAGCCTTTGCTCTTGAAGTCTTTGATCGTATCATACCAAAGTAGCGAGGAGCTTGTTTGAGGCCATACAATGCTTTATTAAGCTTGTAGACCATATCAGGATGTTTTGGATCTTCAAAGCCAGGTGGTTGAGCGACATATACTTCTTCTTCAATCTTGCCGTTGAGAAATGCACTCTTCACATCCATTTGATAGAGCAAGATGTTGTGGTGGTTAGCATAGGCTAGTAGTATGCGAATGGCTTCAAGCCTAGCTACAGGAGCAAATGTTTCATCGAAGTCAATTCCTTCAACTTGAGTATATCCTTGAGCCACAAGCCGTGCTTTGTTTCTGACAACTTGACCATGCTCATCTTGCTTGTTTCGATATATCCATTTGGTGCCAATAATGTTATGCTTGCGAGGGTCAGGACGCTTGACAAGTTCTCAAACATTATTCAGTTTGAACTGTTGAAGTTCTTCTTGCATAGCTTGAATCCATTCGGTTCCATAAAAGCTTGACAACTTTCTTGGGTTACGATATTGACACAAATGAAAAGTGCCCACAGAAATTTGCTAGCTGTGTTGCTCTTGAGCGAGTAAGCGGACCAGTGCATTGATGCTATCGATTATCTTCTCAATCTGTACTTCATTTGCAACTCGGGATGAACGGGCGAAGACTTTTCTCATGCTGATCATTGGGAGGATTGTCTGGTGAGCATTGTCTTGAGTTGGTTAAGTGCAGAAATGATAAGTTCCTCTTGAGTTGTGCTTCATTTGGCATGATTTCACGGTTCCCATCAGCTTGATAGATTCATTTGGGCGGAGCTTCGTCTAGTGTGCTTGGCGGGAACTCTCTTTGTGAACCATTGGTTTCATCAAATCGCACATCTACAGTTTCGACGATTTTGTAGCGATAGAGATTGAAGACTCTATAAGAGTGTGAGTCCTTTCCGTAACCGAGCATGAAGCCTTCGTGAGCTTTGGGTTCAAATTTTGACTTGTGATGGGGATCCTTGATCCAGCACTTAGCTACAAATACTCTGAGGTAACTGACATTTGGCCTCTTGCCAGTAAGGAGCTCATAGGATGTTTTGTTCAGAAGCTTATGGATATAAACACGGTTGATGACGTGACAAGCTGTATCGGTGGCTTCGGCCGAACTTTCTTGGTGTCTTGTACTCGTCGAGCATTGTTCGAGCCATCTCAATGAGGGTTCTGTCTTGCGCTCCACGATGCCATTTTGCTGAGGTGTGTATGGGCGAGAGAACTCATGATTGATTCCATAGTATCGAGATAAAGATCAAGTCCGGTGTTCTTGAATTGATGTCGTTATCACTTCGATAAGCTTGATCTTGGCGCCATAATTGTTCATTGCTCGATTGGCGAAGCGTCTGAAGACATCTTGCACTTCAGTCTTGTATAGAATTATGTGCACCCATGTGTATCTTGAGTAGTCATCAACAATGGCGAAGCCATAGAGACAAGCAGTTGTTGTGAGGTAGAGTAATGAGTAGGTCCAAACAAATCCATGTGTAACAGCTCGAATGGTTGAGAAGTCGTCATGATTGTCTTGAGGGTGCTTTGCCTAGTCATCTTTCCACTTCGCAGCACCACACAAATGATCCTTCTTGAACTTGACACCTTGATGCCTATGACATGCTTCTTCTTGGCGAGTGTGTGTAAGTTCCTCATGCCACATGCCCCAACCTCCGATGCGAGCCAGCGATTCAAGCTTTTGCAAGAAGACATACGACAAGCTGTGGACCTGCCGAGAAATCTACCATGTATAGATCATCTTTCCTATACCCTTCAAAGACTAGAGACTTGTCGATTCCATTAGTACAAGGCAGCGATATTTTCCGAATATCACAATCATGTTCAAGTCACAAAGCATTGAGATGGACATCAAGTTGAAACCAAGGATTCAACAAGCATCACTTTATCCATGTGTTGATCCTTTGAGATTGCAACTCTACCTAGACCCAATACCTTGCTTTTACCAAAGTCGTCAAGAAATGTGATGTGACTCTTGTTTGATGGGCGTAAGGTTGAGTCCATGAGAAGACTTGATCACCAGTCATATGATTAGTGCATCCACTATCCATAATCCATTACGAAGCATGAGGTGTCATACCCTCTGATGCAGTTAGGGAATAGGCTTCACCAAGAGCATTGTGAAGCATAAACATTTGACAGCAAGTGGATTATTGAAGCTTAAATCAAGATTAGGACTGATAGGATGAATGGCAAGCGATTCAGGAACAAAATACATAGTGAGACCATTTGGGCATTTGATCTTGTGCCCTACAAGATGTTTTAGGTCCCCACAATAGCATCGACGCCTTTGATTTTCGGTGGAGACCCTTTCTGCAAAAGAGAGTTAATTCTTCTTAACCACCCACATCTTCAGGGGTGGCTTAGAAGTAATGAGTCTAACTGCAGCATCTGAGAATTTCGGCTTTGGAGCCCTAGCAAATAGCCTTGCAGGAGATGAATGGTACTCATATGAATAAGCAGAAAAGTTCTTAGTTCTATGAACATAGCGGTTTGAAGACACACGCTCATATTCATAAACTTGAGTACGGTTTCCCTGCAAAACATTGGCGTTAGGGTGACTCAGGTCAGTCCTCTGTCATGTATGAAGCCTTTGGACCATATGACGCCTTAGGTGCTGGGTTTGTCTTCTTCCTGGTGGTGTCATGATGACATTCACTGGAATATTCTCAAGACAGCTTTTGGGAACCCAGATCTTCTTCATAGGGGGTCCATTCCTGCGATTAGTACCAATATACAGCAAACACTTCATCATTCGATTCTTAAACAACTTATAGTTTGCATTAAAGGATTCATCAATGATAATAGGGTTAGCACAGTAAAGCCATATAAGGTGGATGGATCCTTTGAAGGTCCCTTTGCAGCAACCCATGTGGTTTTGGGATCTTGCTCGGGCTTCGATAGGAACCATCAAAATTCATTTTCCTTCAGAACCCAACGCCTCTTTCCTAGAGTTTTGGTTCGAATCTGCTTTTGAGGACATCGCAAGTGTCGATGCCCCGCCGGACTTTTATACATCCTGTTTCAAGCAATGTCTTCAACCTAGCATTTTCATCAAGAATGGCGTGGTATCCTCCGCAGAGGGTTAGTTACCACATTAGTAGTTGAAGACAATGCAACAGTAGCAGCAGTTGAAGGTTCAGCAACAGAGGTAGCTATATCACGCTCAAGGCATTTTAGACATGGTGGTTCAAATCCATCCTGAGCAGAACTGATCTGTTGAGCGCGAAGTGACTCATTCTCTTTTTTAAGATCTTCATGAGCCGCTCTCAATTTCTCAAGCTCTTGCTTCCTTTGAAGATAATCATAGGAGAGCCTTTCATGAGTAGTTGAGAGTGTTTCATGACGACTTTCAAGTTCTTGGTACTTAGCATGAAGATTTTTAATGTCTTCAACTAAGGATTGTGAGCGTGTCATTTCGCGTCCCAACAGGTCATCGCTTTTGTCTAACAGTTTTGAGTATGTTCCATAGCTCTTTGTTGTTCGGTTGCAATTTTAGCAAGTGTTTTGTAGCTGGGCTTGGATTCACAATCGAGTCATCTTCACTTGATGTTTGAAAGTAAGCATCACGTGATTTTACCTTGGCACCGCGTGCCATGAAGCGATAAGGTGGGAACAGGGTCGTCCTTGTCATCGACTTGACGTTGGTGTAGAAGTCATTGTCTTGATGTTGAAGATGGACTTGGCAACATAGGCTGTGGCTAAAGCCGACTTACAACGCCGGGTCGGACTCCTCTTGGACTCCACCTCCACCTCCTCAGAAGCAGACTCCTCCTCTGAATCCATTTCCTTGCCAACAAAAGCACGAGCCTTGCCAGATGAGCTCTTCTTATGCGATGAAGACTTTGATGAAGACTTGGAAGAAGTCTTTGAAGATTTCTTCTTCTTCTTGTCATCAGAATCATATTCTTTGCTCTTCTTCTTCTTCTCATTGTCCCACTGTGGACACTCAGAGATATAGTGTCCAGTTTTCTTGCACTTGTGACATGTTCTCTTCTTGTAGTCATGAGTGGAAGCTTCATCATCTCTTGAGCTGGATCGTGAAGACTTTCTGAAGCCTTTCTTCCTAGTGAACTTCTGGAACTTCTTCACAAGCATAGCAAGTTCTTTTCCAATGTCTTCAGGATCATCAGAACCGCAGTCAGATTCTTCTTCAGATGAGGAAACAATTTTTGCCTTCAAAGCGCGAGTTCGGCCATAGTTGGGACCATAGATATCTCTTTTCTCATAAAGCTGGAACTCATGTGTGTTGAGCCTCTCAAGTATATCAGACGGATTGAGTGTCTTGAAGTCGGGGCGTTCTTGTATCATGATGGCAAGGGTGTCAAAAGAGCTGTCAAGTGATCTCGATAGTGTCTTGACGATTTCATGCTTGGTGATCTCGGTGGCGCCGAGAGCATGAAGCTCATTTGTGATGTCGGTGAGGCGATCAAGCGTGAGCTGGACATTTTCATTGTCGTTTCTCTTGAAGCGGTTGAAGAGGTTGCGAAGAACACCGATCCTTTGATCTCTACGGGTTGAGATGCCTTCGTTGACCTTGGATAGCGAGTCCCGGACTAACCGGCGTTTCGAGCACTCACACGGCCATCTTGTCCTTTGGTCGATGACCACAGATGATGTTCTTTGAAGTGGAGTCCAGTTGAATGAACTTCTTGACATCGCGAGGGTGACACCTTCACTGACTTTGGGAGCGCCGTTCTTGACACATACCGTAGGTCGACATCAATGGCTTCAAGATGCATGCGCATCTTATTCTTCCATAGAGGGATAGTCAGTTCCATCGAACACGGGCAAGCAGCGGAGACTTTGATTATCCTGCGATCGACATAGCTAAAACTCCGGTGGTTAAACCGAATCACACGTAACAAGGGAGTACCTTGCTCGATACCAATTGAAAGTGCTAGTTATCGACTAGAGGGGGTGAATAGGCGATTTTAGGAAAGTCTTCAAAACACGAATGTTTCAAAGACAAACAATAGAAATGACCTAATTGATATGCAGCGGAAGATAAACTACAACAAGCAAGCCATAGTCAAGTATGCAATCATGTGAGCGGACAAGACTAATAGCAGCTATGTAGTAAGGATCGGGATGGAAGATAGTATGAAGCCAATCAACAAAAGTAGTCAAGCAATGAAGTCAAACAGGTATGACAAAGAGGCAATGACTTCACGAAGACAAACTCTAAGTAAAGGAGGAAGGGATAGAACCACCACTTGTTGAAGACACAGATTTGTTGGACGAGTTCGATTCTTGTGTGACAATTGTACATCTGGTTAGGGAGGCTGAGATTCAACTCGAAGACCGCGTCTTCACCTTATTCCCTTTGAGCTAAGGACACAGTCCTCGCCCAATCACTCTGTAAGTCTTCAAGGTAGACTTCCGAACCTTCACAGAGCAGCGTTCACGGCAATCCATAATGACTCTTGGATGCTCGAGAATGCGACGCCTAACCGGCCGGAGGATTCACACCTCAAGTGTAATAAGTCTTGAGTCACATGAGACAGGAAAACTTGGTGATGCCTAACACTCTTTGGCTCTGGGTGTTTTGGGCTTTGTCCTCGCAAGTTTCTCTCTCTCAAAGGCTTGAGGTGGGTTGATCTCAAGCGACAAAAGCCGTGTACTAACTCTGAGCAACCACCAATTTATGGTGTAGGGGTGGGCTATTTATAGCCACTAGGCAACCCGACCTGTTATGTCGAAATGACCACAGGTCACTAAGGAACCGACATGTGTTCCAACGGTCGATTTCAAACACACACGGCAACTTTACTTGGGCTACAAGCAAAGCTGACTCATCCAGCTCTGGATAAGTTTTGCTCTCATTGTCTTCGCTCGAAGACATAGGATTTAGGTTGAGCATCACTTGATCATTACGACTATGATCACTTGGACCCCACTTAACGATGACGGTGGTTCCTACGACTCAACAAAGAAGAAAAGGAAACAACGAAACAACACAGATCTTTAAGCTCCATAGTCTTCACTCAATGTCTTCTCATGTCATAGTCTTCAATGTGAATATCTTCACATACCACCATTGTCGTCAATGTCTTCATACATTTTTAGGGGTCGACTCCGGTAGGTAAACCGAATCAATGAGGGACACTACCTGCGTTATCCTGCAATTCTCACAAACGCATTAGTCCCTCAACCACATTTGTCGTCAATACTCCAAAACCAACTAGGGGTGGCACTAGATGCACTTACAAGGACCAAGGCCTCAAGTCCCTCTTTCGAGCGTTCCAAAAGGAGTAGTGCACCACCAACCTGTTGCACGTCAAGTGTTTTCAGAAGCCACTCCAACTGTGAATGTCTCTGAGTCTGAAGCCAAAGCTCTGAAGACAATCCGCTGCATCACCAAGACACTCAAGAAGAAGAAGAATGTGTCCCTACACCCCCTGTAATTGAAGAAGTTATTCCAGATATCAACGTGCGAGTGTCCGACCCTCCAGCTCCTCAAGTGGAGGTTGAAAACATTGAGGCTGCCACCTCCAACACCAATGAAGCCAATGGCGTGGTCATGGCTGAAGTAAATGTGGAGCTGCACCAACGGCTCCTCTGAAGCCAATGAAGGAAATGTGCCTGAAGCCAATGAGGCAACTGCTCCTGAAGCTCCTGCTGAGCAGCCTGATGCCTCAGTTGTTGCCACTGCTCCAGTTCCGCCACCAAGGCCCTACACAATTGAGCAAGCATACAGCTATGGATAGCTAATCACGATAAGATGGCATGTTACGGTCCCTCCGCCTCATGCCTCGGTCCTCGGTTTGAATATCATATTGCGCATAGGCCTCGGGTCTAGAAGCGAAGCCAAGACGCCAAGGTTTCCGCACCGCCACCTCTCTGAGTTCTTTCAATGCAAATGGCTTCAAAGCCCACAACACCTTCTTTGTGAGCAAAGAACCCCTACACAAGGCCAAGGATATCATCGACCGTTTACGGAGCTATCGACAGAAGCTACTACTCATGCGTTACAGTATGATCAAGGGCATTTTCCCTCATATCGCCTCGACACTGAAGCCATTGCGGACTGCCGTGCTTAGAAGAAGCACTTGATTGCTTTCGTGATGCAGTGTCTGCTCAGCTTAAATCACATACAAGAACACTGGAATGAAGAACTTGTGCTTCAATTCTATGCTACCCTCCACATCCGAGGCTAGAACAAAGATACGAAGACATGGGTTCTCGAGTGGATGACAGGAAATGTTCATCATGAAGCCAAAGCTCTTGACGTCATTGAGCTCACAGGCCTACCCACTCCCGGAGAGCTGTTTGAACCTGGTTGTCAACTCCACCTCGATGCACTGGAGAGAATATTTCATAAGCCAGAACCCAACATGAGTCAGATATTGAGTATGATGAAGCCACTGCCACATGACGCCGAATACCCTCAGCACTTGTTTGTTGATGACCTTGAGTATTTGCCTCGTACAATATATCACATCATCAGGCGAACTCTATGTCCTATCAAAGGGCATTCTTCATCTGCAAAACTTGAAGGAGCAATGAAGACTTTGGTCTTTTACATCCTCAATGGCATCAGCTTCAATACGCAAGAATTCTTCATCCGACAATTGGCTGCGTCTGGATCTGATCTGTTTCTTCTGAAATTTTATGCTCCATGGGTCATGCGCCTCGTCAAGATGCACTCTGCTATCAACTATCAGCCATCTGCTGCAATCATCTTATCTTTCTACGAGAGGTTGATATGTCGATTGAAGCCATATACCCCGAGCACCTTAAACGCCACTTTGTCTTCAGAATGCAGGTCACCATAGCTTCTCTCAACCCATTGAAGGCGTCCAAGCAGTATCTCGTGTCTATCCTCTGGCTGGGAACACACGTCTGCCTCACCGGGCGCGGACTGAAGCCACTGAGAGCACAATTGGCCAAAGGCCTCGGAAGTGCTCTCGAATCCTCAATGATCGAGAACTTCTTGTCGCACTGCATCAGAAACAAGATAAGCATCACTCCTGGCTCAAGCGACAAATGCAAAGCCTCTTGGTGGACGTCAATCGCATTGAAACCTTGCCACCAAGAATGTTTTGTCACTCACGAGACCTGTCGGCGATCATGGAAGAGTTTGACCCTGCTCGATCTTCAAGCAGATCTTCAAGGCGATGGCTTCACGAGCGCTTCAAGTTTGACTCCACTCCTCCACGGAATGCAGTCCTCGACGAACTCCATCACTTGAAGACTCGACTATTCTTCCTCCACGGCAATCTGTCAATGCGAGTGATCGATGATGAAGCCGATGCTACTTCACTGCCCCCTACTTCGCGCGCCGACCTTTGCACCAAGCTCGTCGCACCGCCAACCAACAACGACAACTCTGCTGCATCATCTACTTCAAGAGGACGAGTAGATGCTCTATGTATTCAAACCTTTTTGGTCCTTACTGACAAAAGGGGGAGAAGCATATGAGTTTGATAGTCTTCAAGCGGGTTCATATGGGCGATTGCATTATATTTTGCCTAGTGTTTACAACTCTCGTTTTTATACATTTGGTTCTTTGAGTTGTAACACTTAAACTCGATGGTCAGTCTGCTACTTATTTGCTTTACTCAGTGCGATGATAAATTCCGCATGTGCGATTTATAACTTCCGCACTTAGATCATTCTGCAGACGTCCATTTTCATTATGCATGTCATTATCTTAGCTATATCATTTCATGCATGATGAATTATCTTCATAAGTTGAAGAGGATCTCCACAAGTACAACCTGCCATGTGCATTTGCATTCCAAAAGCAAACTACTTATATGCACATCTTGAGGGAGCCTTTGCCACTTATGAAGACAATTCCCTATCCTTTACAATTTCACATACTTTATCCTCGTTGAAAACTTCAACTAGTTTGTCATCAATCACCAAAAAGGGGGAGATTGTAAGTGCATCTAGTGCCACCCCTAGTTGGTTTTGGAGTATTGACGACAAATGTGGTTGAGGACTAATGCGTTTGTGAGAATTGCAGGATAACGCAAGTAGTGTCCCTCATTGATTCGGTTTACCCACGGAGATGACCCTAAAATGTATGAAGACATTGGCGACAATGGTGGTATGTGAAGAGTGTTAAGCATCATTTGAAGTCTTTACATGCATGTGACTGAAGACTTATTACACTTGAGGACTGTGAATCCTCCGGCCGGTTAGGCGTCGCGTTCGAGCATCCAAGAGTCATTGTGGATTGCGGTGAGCGCAGATCTGTGAAGGTTCGGAAGTCTACCTTGAAGACTTACCAGAGTGATTAGGCGAGGATTGTGTGTCCTTAGCTCAAGGGGAATAAGGTGAAGACGCGGTCTTCTGAGTTGAATCTCAGCCTCCCTAAACAGATGTACAGTTGTCACAGCAACTGGAACTGGTCCAACAAATCATGTGTCTTCAACAAGTGACTGGTTCTATCTTATCCCTCTCTTTACTTAGAGTTTGTCTTCGTGAAGTCATTGCCTATCTATCATACCTATTTGACTTCATTGCTTGACTACTTTTGTTGATTGGCTTCTCACTATCTTCCATCTTGATCCTACTACCAAGTTGCTATTAGTCTTGTACTTTCACGTTATTGCATACTAGACTATGGTTTGCTTGTTGTAGTTTATCTTCCGCTGCATATCAATTAGGTTATTTCTATTGTTTGTCTTCGAAACATACGTGTTTTGAAGACTTTCATAAAAATCGCCTATTCACCCCCCCCTCTAGTCGATAGCTAGCACTTTCAAGTATAGGCCATATATAGAAGCAGTTCAAAGTTGAAACAACATCAATTAAATCTTGAGAGAAAAATAGAAATATATTGTGATGGTATAAGTTGGTTGTGTTGCCATCATGGAGCGTAAATAAGAACCAGCCAGCAGAGACCTGAACCAGGAATTCATGGCAGCAGGCAAGCAAATCAATTTGGCAAATAGTGCAGGCTGGTACCATAATGAACCTAATGAAAGCATGTCAATATTTTATACTATTCCCAAAGACCACTTTTTGCTAATACTAATATATTAATTTTAGCCAAAGTTCAAGACTAAAAATGTAAGCATTTTAAGTATATGTATGCACTATGTTAAACCATTAAATGGGTGATTAGTAAGGGATGGTAAAATATTTGCAGATTTCACATTAGTGGACTGCTTGCACGCTGACAAGAGCAACTGTATTCCTAGTGAAAATTGAACTTGGGGTTTGACAAATCAAACAACAGACAGCAATGACAACTGAAGCACTTGAGCTCTTTTATATTCTCAAAGACAGCAGAAAGCACACAAATTAGTACAAATATATTATGCTTAGCCAGTGCTAAGAATTCAAGTGTTGCACAGTAATAGACCCACCCCTCCCCACCACTCCAGCGAGGTAAGCATCATGGCTTCATCAGGTATGCGAGAACAAACTATGTAAAAAATCAAGGGCATAACAGATTCATGTCAAGTTATACAGGAGCGATCAAACAGATTCGTGTCTATAGTTCATAGAAACGATGAAACCAGATTATCATAAGTCACGATTAAACATCAAACCAGATTTACAAGTGAGCATGGCTAGAGTTCACAGAAACAATCCAAATCCAAAACTTAGAGGGGACGCACCGCTCTAGCAGAGGGTGGCACCGAGGACAGAGTCGCCGTCAATGCTTCGGGTGCGCTCTAGTCGCCTACATGTCAGGAGTTTTGTGACTCGTGAAGATACATCTATGCACCAAAGCAGCATTTCATTTACCAAAAGAAAATAACAGTTCAAGCATCATGGTACCAACACCAATTTATCAACAGCTCAACACCAAAAATGGAAGTTAAATCGAAAAAGCCATACTCTGACCATTTCATCCTCAATACACGCAATGTGTTGTGCGCTTCACATACACATGGCAAATGCACTGCACGTAACAAGCAGACTAGTAGAAATTACTACAAGAAGGAGAACAACACACCTCATGTACAGAATTCACACTTGACAATTACAATAGGCGCTGCACATACATGGAGAAGTGTTTCAAAATAAAACTCAGGATTTAGGCACGCTTCTTCAGATTTGTCAATCAGTTTGCCACCAAATTCAGTTGATTTCAATTAAAATTGAGTTGATATAGTCCTTGAGTGCTTATATAGTATTGTATTGGTAAAAGAAACATGTCACCACGAAGATCTTTAACATTTAGCACCAATTTTATTAGAGAAGTTCGAGACAGATTTGAGAAATCTATATTAGAAAACTTGATTGCATCTGAAGTTCTCACAAGTCTCATTGCAAATATCAAGTGCATCTGAAGCTTTGATTTGAGTGGGAATGGTATGAAAGGACAATATTCTCAAGAGTTGCATATATGAACAATATTCTCAAGAGTTGCATATCTACATAGAAATGATGCTGGTATCCTGATTGCTATAATGTTCCTCCTAGACATGAAGACCATAAGCCAATCAAATAGCAAATGGTTTACTGGATAACTGAGCGAGGTATTTTCCTTTTTCAAACACTGAATGTCAAAATGTCAAAACAAACACCTCCTCAAAATTAATGGCCAGACTCGCAATTCAAGTGCTTGCATTATTACAACAGTTTGGAAAAACATTAACACAGGATCACTCTGCTCAACAAACAATGTCTATGAGCAATGTACTAATTAGAATGATGTACAATAACATCTTCGACAGTAGACAACAATCCCCTAAATTAGTTGTAAGCTTGTAGTTGACAGGAGGAATCATCACATATGTAGTTGACAGGAGGAAGAAGCGACAGATCAAGGAAATTGTCTCACCAGCAGCAACAGCGGGCAACGGGCGAAGTTGAGGAGGGTCAGCGGCAGGAGCAGCTCACATAAGTGGTCGGGGAAGACAGCCGGCAGCAGGTCCGTCGCATCATGTGAATCCATCCATTGGCAGAAATCATAATAAAATCATCATCATTGACATGGCAGAATGGGCGTGCAAAGATATTATTTACAGGATATACAAGCAACTACATGTTGATATGATTGGATTGTATGCACGGCGGATTTGTAATACTTAGTGTGAGTGCTGCTAGTCAATAAAGATGGGATTCACAGGAAAACAAAAATAAACAATCAGCAATCACCATACGTATGTGCATAATAATTGTATATATATAATCTGACTTGATTTCTTTCTTAAAAAATATATTATCAACATGGCTAGAGACTATATAGATGGTCTACTCTGGTATGTAGGTACATGTACATCCATCTTTTGCATGCCGGCAATCGGACTGGGAAAGCTAGACACAAAAATACTAGCAAGTATATATACTGAGAAAGCTAGACACAAACATAACCGTCTATCTTTCGTAAGGTACATGGCTTTGTTTCACTCACTGCAGGAAAGTGGGCTGCTCTTGTCTAGTATGGTGCCTGCCTCTTGAAACGGACGCTTAGCTCATAAGTAAAGCAGGAGATTGTCAAGTTAGGACTGAAAGCACATCTTAAGCAATTTGAGGCCCTGTTCGAAGACCCGCCACTCCACCACTCTGCTCCCGGAGCTGGGGTTAAAAAGCATGGAGCTGGGAAACATATGCTCCCCAACTCCTCGTATTTTTAGGAGCTGGAGTGACTCCAAACAGGGCCTGAATATCATCATACTGTTATAACTCTGTGTTTATAAACCACATGGCAGGCACCTATCATTTTTCACATACACACACCAACAGAAACAAAGGCAGGGGGATATGTTCACATTGCAGAAATTAGATATGCATACACATCTTGACTTGACTAGCAGTGGATGTGTTCACAGGGCATCCAAGAGGAATGTTCTTTGCAATCTTCATGTGTTAAGTTGGGATGACAGCAAAGGAAAAACCCTTGCATACGTCTAAGTATTTATTGTTGATTAATGCACCACCACACCATTGCCACATACTGCAGCTTCTAATTCAACTCGTCATGCAAAATCGTGAGGCAGCAAACAGCTGCAGCAGTGGCATGAGACGCTAACTCAACAGCAAAGGAACAGCGATGGGATAAGCAACAGCTGGTTCATACAGCGGTACGGCACAGATCGCATCAAGAAGCACGGCGAGAGGGGGGGCAGGGGAAGTACCGGCGGCCCAGGGCGGGCGGGGGCAGAGCTCGAGGTTGAGGAGCATGGGCGGACGGGAGCGGAGCTCGAGGTCGAGGAGCACGGCCGCCGTCATCTGCGCCAGCTCGCCCCTTCCTTGGTGAAGCCCGCTGGCGAATCTGGTGGATGCGCCCGCCGCTGCACCAAGATCGAGGGGATAGGGTTCCCGGAGGAAGCAACCAAGCCGCGTCCGCCATGCACAGGGCCAGGACCAGGCGTCGGGGAGGATGGGGCCTGAGTCGGTGAAGAGGCCATCATCCTCCTCGTGGTGCATGCTGCTCCCGTTGAAGTCGGGCATGCCGAAGGGTGCTCGGCGGCGGGGTCGTGGTGGAAGGCGTACGGGTCGGGGAAGGCCAGGTAGTCGTCGCCGCCTCCCGAGACGTGGACGTCCGCGTGGGGGCACCGTCGTCGGTGAAGCTGAGGAAGGGGTCGTCACGGCCGGGGAGGAGGTCGGGGAGTTGAAGGCAGTGGCCATGGGTGGGCTGGGGATCTGGAGCTCGAGAGGAGCGTGGGGATGGGGGATGGGAAGTGGAATTGAGGTCGGAGACGCCGGATCCATGCGTACAGGGCTGGCAGGGAGGGTGCGGCGTCGTGAGAGAGAAGACGGCGGGGAGGAAGGGGACGGGATTGAGAGGAAGGGGACGGTGGCGATGCGGTGAGGACGGAGGGAAAGAAAGGAGGCGGGGGGTGGATGGGAAATGACCATGAGGACGAGCTAGGGTTTCGGGGTTGGTGTGGATGGGTTGAGGACTGTCGTTGGATCCCGAGCATCCGACGGTGTTTGATACACGATCCGCGTGAGATGCCTACGGACCAATCAGAATGCAGTACGATGTTATGACCATCTAAATTGGTCGTGGTTGACTAAAAATAATATGTTAAAATCATGCCAACTATTTTATAACCTGAAAAATTCAAAAAGAAAATGGAAAAACTTGTCATTGTGTCACCAAAATGTGAACAAGTTTTTAGAAAAAATAACAAACATGAAATAAGATTAATATCTTTAAGAATATGTCGTGAGAATGAGTTTTTAGACAGAAATAATCATTTTCCATTTTCCGAGTGCCCGAAATGAGTTCTTTTTGTGAAGAACCGACCATATATTTGTTGTAACATTGGACCTAATAAATTTTATAAAACACTAGGTCATATTTAATGCATAATTGACAAAATGGTTGGGTGTCAAAAGTTTTGATCCACCTCTGGTGAAAAAGACAAAGTGTTGTCGATTCAGCTGGAAATGGGTCAAATTTGAACTGCAGCTGCCTCATAGTTTGCTCTTTATTTTTTCCAAAAATCATTTCTAGGTACATAAGTATCTATCTAATCATAGAAACACCAAAAAAATTCCAAGATTCAACCACTAGCTAGGAACAGTCAAGCCCGCCGTTTTGACCGCATTTTGAACGGGCATAAAAAATTCAAAAAAAATCAAAAAATTGGAAAACCTTCGCATTGTGTCATTATATGTGACCAAGTTTCCAGGAAAAATAATAAACTTATGTCTGGTAATTATTTTAAAAGGTGTTCTCGAAATGAGCTATCATGCGTGAAGATTTATGTCTTTCAAGCCAAATGATCAATCTTATGGCCATATTCATGGCATAGTTTGTTAAAATGATCTCATATTGTGCACAAGGGTGCATCTTGGAATTCCAAACAATGTTGCCTAAGGAAGTTTTCATTTTCTTTGCACGGAAAATTCATTTTTCATTTTCCGAGTGCCCAAAAGGAGGTTTTTTTGTGAAGGAACTACCAAATATTTGTTGCAAAATTGGACCTAATCAATTTTATAAAATACTAGGCCATATATAATGCACAATTGACAAAATGGTTGGGTGAAAAAAGTTTTGATCTACCTCTGGTGAAAAAGACAAATTGTCGTCGATTCAGCTGGAAACGGGTCAAATTTGAACTGTAGCTGCCTCATAGTTTGCTCTTTATTTTTTTCCAAAAATCATTTCTAGGTACATAAGTATCTATTTAATCATAGAAACACCAAAAAAATCCAAGATTAAACCACTAGCTAGGAACGGTCAAGCCCGCCGTTTTGACCGCATTTTGAAATGGGCATAAAAAATTCAAAAAAAATCAAAAAAATGGAAAACCTTCGCATTGTGTCATTATATGTGACCAAGTTTCCAGGAAAAATAATAAACTTGTGTCGGTAATTATTTTAAAAGTGTTCTCGAAATGAGCTATCATGCGTGAAGATTCATGGCTTTCAAGCCAAATGATCAATCTTATGGCCACATTCATGGCATAGTTTGTTCAAATTATCTCATATTGTGCACAAGGGTGCATCTTGGAATTCAAACAATGTTGCCTAAGGAAGTTTTCATTTTCTTTGCACGGAAAATTCATTTTCATTTTCCGAGTGCCCAAAAGGAGGTTTTTGTGAAGGAACTACCAAATAATTGTTGCAAAATTGGACCAAATCATTTTATAAAATACTAGGCCATATATAATGCACAATTGACAAAATGGTTGGGTGATAAAAGTTTTGATCTACCTCGGTGAAAAAGACAAATTGTAAATGGATTCGGATGGAAGCAGGTCAAATTTGAACTGTAGCTGCCTCATAGTTTGCTCTTTAATTTTTCCAAAAATCATTTCTAGGTACATAAGTATCTATTTAATCATAAAAACACCAAAAAATTCCAAGATTCAACCACTAGCTAGGAGCGGTCAAGCCCGCCGTTTTGACCGCATTTTGAAACAGGCATAAAAATTCAAAAAAATCAAAAATTGGAAAACCTTCGCATTGTGTCATTATATGTGACCAAGTTTCCAGGAAAAATAATAAACTTGTAATACGGTAATTGTTTTTAAAAAGTGTTCTCAGAAATGAGCTATCATGCGTGAAGATTCATGGCTTTCGCCAAATGATCAACCTTATGGCCACATTCATGGCATAGTTTGTTCAAATGATCTCATGTTGTGCACTAGGGTGCATCTTGGAATTCCAAACAATGTTGCCTAAGGAAGTTTTCATTTTCTTTGCACGGAAAATTCATTTTTCATTTTCTGAGTGCCCAAAACGAGGTTTTTTTGTGAAGGAACTACCAAATAATTGTTGCAAAATTGGACCTAATAAATTTTATAAAATACTAGGCCATATATAATGCACAATTGACAAAATGGTTGGGTGTCAAAATTTTGATCCACCTCTGGTGAAAAAGACAAATTCTCGTCGATTCAGCTGGAAGCGGGTCAAATTTGAACTGCAGTTGCCTCATAGTTTTCTCTTTATTTTTTGCAAAAATCATTTCTAGGTAAATAAGTATCTATTTAATCATAAATACATGGTTTGATGGCGAGACATCAAGGTTTGGACGGTGGCCGAGGGCCCCAACTCTAGAGCGCGTAAGCTCGCATGCCCGCCGCGTGGTCACCGCGTGACCGTGGCGTTGCCATGTGTTCTGGGCGGCCTAGGCATGTCTAGTGGGTTGGGCACTCCCCAGGTAGGTGCTAGGAAGAAAATCACAACATAAGATTCTCACGAGGAGACCGATCGATGCTCAAACATGAATAAGCAGCCAAGTGTTTGATTAGCAGTACGGGAAATGCACATGGCTAATGGGCGTGAGTTTTGGCTGAGGATGATCAGTTACTAAGAAGACCGTCTTCACAAATTTTCAGCTCAAAAGGAGGAGCCTAGGTGGTACTTGCTTTACAAACTACCACACTGGACATAAATACGAATGTTGAAGCTCGGCTCAAAATAATGAATGGATTGAGCTGGCATTTGGTGGAGGATGGTTATTTGGTCATAGGAAAGCACTGTAGAAAATGGATACCATTTGGACATGCCAAAGTGGTACTTCCTTCACAAAGTGCTGCTCTGAACAGAATAGGAAAATGAATATTTTCGAATTATTTTTGAACTAGGCAAGGAATGTTTTTACATATTTGACGAAGATATGACCCAAAGAATTTATGAGATTTTTTTGGGAATTTTGGAAATGACAGAAATATAGGTTGCTTCACAACCTAGGGCAAAAACTGCCACATGGACATGACACATAGGCAAAACTGATGAGGTGGCGCCTAGTCATAGCAACCCACCACAATTTACAAGGCTATGACCATCTATATTGGTCGTTAACAACTAGAAATAAGGCAGCGGACTAGCGATGTTTGCTTTATGACCTTTTCGTGTAAGGAAATTACGACCTTTCTGACCAAAATGGTCGCAATGGTTTAGGGTTTGGAGCCCCTCGAACAGCTTTTGACCAATTGGTCTGAAATGGTCATAGATCTATGACCAATTCTTCCAGGGTCACTGCCAGAAGGTCACTAGTTGACATATTTCTTGTAGTGTGTTACTTGCCCGAGATTCGATCGTCGGTATCTCAATACCTAGTTCAATCTCATTACTCGCAAGTCTCTTTACTCGTTCCGTAATACTTCATCCTGCAACTAACTCATTAGTCACAATGCTTGCAAGGCTTATAATGATGAGTATTACCGATGTAAGAACATGCGGTGCCCCCATGTTTGGTTTTGGTAATTGATGACAATCTCTATGGAATAATGGTTTTCTTGAGTTATATTTGAAGGATTTGTCCATAGGTTTTTCTTGAAGTCCATGTGTTGGTTTCAAGGAGTTTATGAGTTGACCAATGTGATATTAAGGAATTATCCAAAGATTGGTCATGTGATTGTTGAGCTTATTGCAAGCATGTCTTGAAGAAGAAGATTGTGATCATTCATGTTTACCTTCAAGACATCATCCAAATGAAGAGAGTTGAAAAGATTCAAGGTTGATCAAGACTAAGTCAAGAGTGAATCAAGTTGATCAACTCACAAAGCGTAGAAGATGTACCGAGAGGGGTCAAGTGATCCCATGGTATGGTAAGCATTGTCCATTGCACTTTGTGTACTAACCCATGGTCTATGTGAGAGTTCTATGTGGGGTTAGGTACGTGTCCATGGGCTTGCATCAAGAGGAAGATATCATACAACCCATGGAAAGGATGACATCAAGTGGTGATCGTCATCATGATTGCCGTGTGCAAGTTCAAGTGGAGCATCACGAAGAGATCAAGTGCTTGAATCTTGCCATCCTTTGTGGTGTCAATGGTCTTGTGAAGATGTGCCGAAGAGAGGCTCACCCATAGTGGACTATGGGGGAGCAATCATCTAGTCTTCATCGAGCCAACGCAATCAAGAAAGGTGGTCCAACTTGAGGTAGTCAAGATCATCATCATCTAGCTCAAGTGGACCATGTGCAAGGCGAAGGTTTGCCCTTGATAGGTTTTCTCTTTTATCGGTCTCATGGTGGTAGTTGGGAGACCGGGTTATAGGATCGATTGCCGTACTATCAAGGGGGGCTCTCGATGAGTAGCTTGGTCGTATCATTCATAGAGAGCTCAAACCATTGCATCCTTGCATCTTCTTTCTTGGTTCTTGCTTGGTTCTCTTTGTGAGTCTTAGAGCTTATGGTCATCTTGATGACAAGCTTGAGTTCATCGAAAACGGAGTTCGCATGCGTCTTCTATGATGTTTTCGGTGTTGGAGGTTTTACCGGTCTTATCCGAGGAAGGGTTCTCACCTTTTTCTTATGAGCCTTTTCTAATTTGCTTCTTATTGATATTTCTTTCAAGATTGTGTTAGCCCTTGTTGCTAGCTTTTCAACAAACTTGGTTTCATCGAATTCGAGCTCGTGTCGAAAGTTGTGGCTGTTTTGATATTGCTGTTTTACATAGAGAGGTTGTACCGCCCCATAGAGAGGTTGTACGGTTGACCGGTACAACCGGTGTTTGAGAGCGGTTGTACCACTCAGAATTGGTCGGAGGTTGTACGCCATGTACCGCTCCACCACCGGACTAGTTTCTGTTGTGGTGCGGTTGTTGGGCGGTTGTGGGCCGGTTGTACCGCTTATTGCCTATTACCGGTTGTACCGGTGCTCATAGCGGCTGTACCGCTCCTATATTATTCTGCACATAATGGGCAGATTCGTGGGGACCTATTTAAGGGGGTCTTCTTCCCCAATGGTTCCCTAACTCTTGAGCTCGTTTTTGCCCCCATTGTTGACCTTGTTTGAGCTTGCTAACTCTCAATCCCTCCATGGATTCTTGCTAGTTTTTGAGGGAAAAGAGAGAGCAGATCTAGATCCACACTTCCACCAATCACTTTCTCCTCTATGTGAGGGGAACCCCTTGGATCTAGATCTTGGAGTTCTTTGTGTTCTCCTTCTTGTTCTTCCTCTCACTTTCTTCCCTAGCATTAGTTGCTTTGGTGGGATTTGAGAGAGAAGGACTTGGGCACTCTGTGTGCCCTTGCCATTGCATTTGTGCATCGGTTTGAGTTCTCCACGGTGATACGTGGAAGTTACAAGTTGAGAAGCTTATCACTCTTGGGTGATTGGTACCCTTGAGCTTGTTCCTCTTGGGTGCTTGGGCGCCCTAGACGGTTGGTGGTGCTTGGAGCTCAATCATTGTGGTGTAAAGCTCCGGGCAAGCGTCGGGGTCTCCAATTAGGTTGTGGAGATCGCCCCAAGCAATTTGACGGGTACCGGTGACCGCCCCCAAGGGTTGCCAAAGTGTACGGGTTCGGTGACCGCCCTCAAGGGTCCCTTAGTGAAATCACGGCATCTTGCATTGTGCGAGGGCGTGAAGAGATTACGGTGGCCCTAGTGGCTTTTTGGGAAGCATTGTGCCTCCACACCGCTCCAAACAGAGATTAGCATCCGCAAGGGTGTGAACTTGGGGATACATCGTCGTCTCTGCGTGCCTCGTTTATCTCTTACCCGAGCCCTTTACTTATGCACTTTACTTTGTGATAGCCATATTGTTCTTTGTCATATATCTTGCTATCGCATAGTTACTTATCTTGCTTAGCATAAGTTGTTGGTGCACATAGGTGAGCCTAGTTGTTTTAGGTTTTGTGCTTGACAAATTAACCGCTAGGTTTATTCCGCATTTGTTCAAGCCTAAACCGTAATTATTTTAAAGCGCCTATTCACCCCGCTAGGCGACATCCACGATCTTTCAATTGGTATCAGAGCCTCGTCTCTCTTTGTTAGGCTTAACCACCTAGAGAGTAAAGATGTCGACTAGGGGATTAGGATTCTCTGACACTCTAAGTTTCGATGGCACAAATTTTGATGTTTGGGTAATTCGCATGCTTAATCTCTTTAGGGTCATGGACCCAAATTTAGAGCGAATTGTAGATATGGGTTTTTCTCCTCCAAAGGATCCCCAAAGATTATCTTTAGAGGATGAGAAAAACTCTTATCTCAATGCTCAAGCTTCTAATGTGCTTTTCGATGCTTTGAGCAATGTATTTATATTTGAACTCATGCCGTTCTGGGATGCTCATGAGTTGTGGACGAAGCTTCAAGATAAATATGGTGTGTCCAAGATTTATGGGGATGATTGTTCTCCCTCCTCCTCCGGCCGTGTTGCCTTCTCAACTTCTTCTACTTCACCTACATGTGGATTGCCACAAGGTAATGCTAGGGTGAGTAGTGGTGGTCATTGTAATGATGATAGTGGTGGTCTTCTTCACCTTTATATAGGCAAACAACGGAACATGGTTTCTAGGTGTTTGCATTGTGAACCAACTTCGATCCCTTCATGGAAGTTGTCAGTTATGACCATGAAGGCAGTGTCGCATGGTACAAACCAAAATATGATTGGCGGGTGCTCGTACTGCATTCCATCTTCTCTCCTGGAGGTCCCTGTGCGTACCCGGTTGATTGACGATGATCCTCACGCCTGGTATATTTCCATGTATACAATGATTTTCCACCTAAATATGCCCATTTATGCAAGGAACAAAATATATGAGGAGATTAGCAATCATTTGCATTTTTTGTAATTAGTGGGAAAATCGAAGTGATTATCTCAAAAATGTATGAGAAAATCTAGTTTAAACATGTTTAAAAAATGAGTGAAAATCACTCAACCTCCCGAGTTTTGGGCCATGCCCATGTTTTTTGGACAACACACTATGTGTAGTTTTTTTAGTTTGTAATTGGGAGGTAATCTGCGCCGGCGCACCGGCCCAACTGTTGGGCTGGTCAGCCCGCAGCCGTCTGATTTGTTTGCCGGAACCGTCCGATGCACTTCGTCTCCGTCAAAGCAACACCCGAACGAGAAAAATCCATTGCATCGATCTCATTGTCCCTTCCGTTCTCTCCGGCCGCACGCGTTCTCCCATCGGCGCCCTTCGCCTGGGTCCTCATCTCTGGTCGCTGCCCTTGCCGGACGTCCTCGCCGGTCGTCCTAGTCGCCGGTCCCAGCCCCTCGTCGGTCGTCCTCGTCACCGGCTTCGCCCATACAACAGCCGCACCCTGCGGTTGCAGCTCCTGTGGCGACCGTTGTAGCTCCGATGGCGACGGCTGCAGCTCGCCGGCGTACTCACCGCCGCTCATCCCAGGCGCTTGCAACATCTCGCTTGCCCCCTGTCGAGAGATGACCAGTGCTGCAACCGAAAACCAAAAAACTACAAACGGTAATGAAAAATGCTTCAACCGGCGATGAAAAAAGTTTCAACCCATATACGACGAAAGCTATGGACGACCACCAAAAGTTGCAACCAGTTGATGAAAGAGCTTCATCTGGCGACAAGAAAAGCTTCATACGTAGACGAAAAAAGTTTCAACCGTAGAGATGAACACCATGGGCGACAATGAAAAGCTGCAACCGGCGGTTACAAAAGCTACATCCGGCATTGAAAAAAGCTTCAAACTTTGTGTCTTAACTGCGACCCGCGACGACGATGACAATGTTTTGCTGCAACCATAGTTGACTTTTGGTACAAAAGGCGATGGAATTTGCTACAAACCATTTTCATGGCGGCCATGATGCTACAAGTGCGCCGACGAGCCCGGCGAGGTTGATGGGGGTGGGATGTTGTGAATCACAGACGGCGAATTCTGTTTGCAGGCGACGAGCGGCACGGTGTTGCAATCGGGACGGGGGGAGAGTTGTGACCAAACAGGTCAGGGCTACAATGGCGGTCGTGGCAAGCTACAACCTCGGGAAGGAGGCAGGATGTTGCACGGCGAGGCGCGGCCATGTCGTCGTATTGGAACGGCGGGGTGCGACATGGCGTTCTGCTTGCTGAGGATCTGTGGCGAGCCACTAACGGGCACAACAGTTGGCGGCTCAAGGTCCTGGCGTGCTTCTTCTGTGTTTGGACCAAGGAAGGAGATGAAGGAAGGAGATGAGGGAAGAGGATGAATCAGTGGAGAAAAAAAGGGTTCGAAAGGGGCGCTCCCGTCACCACGATCGTGAGCGATCGCAAAGCCCGCGTGCGACCGGCGTAACGTTTGGGCCGGCGCACCGGGTAGAAACGTTTCCCTTTGTAATTACGGAGGAGGCCTACTTCAGGTTAGATTTGACCCCCGCTCCTTGGGCGGTCTGAACCCCTCCTCACCCTTTTATATACCAACTTAAATACCCCACTTATGGCATCCAGTTAGGGTTTAGTTTTTTTGTTGAGTTTTATTTTTTTCTACTGATACTCGGCAAGACGTCCTATACTGCACATAACCATAACCCACTACCGGAATCAGTTTCTTTGCCGTCCATCATGACAGACGGCAAAGGCATAGATCTCAGACGGCAAACTTCTTTGCCGTCCGCCAGCAGACGGCAAAATGTCCGTCTGAACAGGTGCCAGCAAAGGCCTTCTTTGTCGTCCGCTTCCAAGAAACGGACGGCAAAGGATTGTGCCGTCCGCCATCTGAGGCCAGCAGACGGCAAAGCACAGATATACATTTTTTTTTCACAGGCACAACAGACATATGATGTATCTAATGCATAGCTCCATCCATGACAACATACATACATAAGAAACACAGTTTCATCCATACATCTTACACTAATATCACAATGTTCATCCAACACATTGTTCCATGCATCCATAGAACAAGTTCCACATTATTCTTCGATACAAACGAAAAGAAGAACAGAAAAACAAGCACTCCATCCATGCAAGCTTCCATATAGTGAATTAAATCTACAAAATGAGAAACAAGAAAGTTAGAAGAAGAAGAAGAAAACTGGAAGCGGCGGCATTCTATCAAGACAGGGATGGATCCTACTTAGGGGCGTCACTGCTTGTCATTCAAGGTCCGAGGATCCTGCTTCACTCGAAGCCCTCACTTGTAGGGAGGCTTTATCTTTAGCTCAAGACTTAAGTATGCAACATCTTCAAATCACGATCGATTGCAAACAGGTTGTAAATCATATTCGGAGGGCATCGGAGGGAACTATGGGAGTATCATTAGAGAAATCCTAGAAACAGTTAAAGTTTTCAATTTGTGTAACTGTACTTTTGAACCATGAGTTTCCAATTTTGAAGCTCATAGACTAGCTAGGTCAAGTATTATTCCTTCCCAAGGGCGGTACATGTGGTTGGGCACTCATAGCGACCCCATTCCTTTCCTGTAAACATTATTATCATTGAATAAAGCCTAGCTTTTGTTGTTAAAAAAGTAACTGGCGCTTATAGGCGCATATCCTATTTGGCGCTTCCAGCGCCAGTTACTGTGCATTTGCAAACGGGCGCTGGAGCCCTCTTAGCTGGACCGGCCCGTTTAGCTATTTTTTTTCTTGTGCTTTTTCCTTTTTAGTTTTTGTTTTTTTCTTCACTTAAAATTTGTGAACTTTTTCCAAAATATGTGAAGCTTTTTTTTAAAACGATGAAAATTTATGAACTTTATTTAGAATTTAATGAACTTTTTGTATAGGCAACGTTGGAACCGACAACTGCTCTAACTCCGAGATGAACCATAAGACAAATCTGTTAGTATCATATGGGCTCTCGTCCTCTCCTTCATGTATTAGTTTCAGTCTTGAGTACCAGATTGCCCAATTGCTGCACGTGGCGCTCACACGCTGTAGTTATAGGCCGGCGCAACAAATATGATCGGTCCCATTCCCAACAACCTGCTCTCAAACACGGGCGTGCCTATGTCTGGCTGCAAGAGAGACAAACTCAGCTCTCATTGAAGGCAGCGGCCTAAACGGGCCGACCCAGCTCGCGCGAGACCACTGCCTCTTTTTTTGTTTGACCTTTTGTTTTCTCTTCTTGATTTCCTTTTTATACTTTCATTTACACTTTCCTATTATTCTAAACTAGCACATATGCCCGTGCGTTGCAACGGGAGTGATATTTATTATGAGAGGCAACGGGAGGGAAATGATGTGTCCTCCGAAAACAGTCTCCGCAACGGTGGCCGACGGAGCTGGAAGCTGCGATCTTCTCGGGGGTCATGTTTGGCGTACGAGATCTTGATAGTGGTGGGGCCAGTCGGCGTCTCCTATCACGACGTAACTGGATGTATTACTAATTGCAACACATAAGTCAAAGACCTGACGACGTGCTGCTAGCTAGTCGAAGAAACATGTTCTAATGACCAATGACCAGCGCAAACATTTTTTTGATTTTTTGAACTTATCATAAAAATAAAAATGAATTTGCGTATATAAATCGAAACATGAACAATTTTTGAAATTCCAAACAGCTTTTTGAAAATTGAATATTTCCAAAAAAACATGAACAGCATTTTAAATTGGAATATTTTTAGAAATTCACAAACATTTTCTGAAAACACGAACCGTTTATAATAACCTGAACATTTTTTAAATTACTGAACAATTTTCTAAAATTGTAAAATATTTTGAACATTCATAACAATTTTGAAAATATTTTCGTTTTCAATTAAGATTATTATTTTAGTTTCATAAAATTTCAATAAAACATCAATATTTTCAAATGCGCAACAAAAATCAAATGCCAAAAGAAATATTGGAAACCATGAATAATTGTGGAAAAAAACATTTTAAAAAAATTTGGGAATATTCGTTTCCTTTTGAATAAATTTGAGAAAGCAAAGAGAATAAAGTTCTGAACATTACAAGAGATGTTTTTTCGAATTTGGAACATTTATCGAAAACTTGAACAAAAAAAATTAAATTCTAAGTTTTTCTTGAAAATTACGACTTTACTAAAAAAGGAAAACGAAATTAAACTTGGAAGGGAAAAAAGTAAAAATAAATAGGGAAAAAGAGAAATATTGGGCGACTTGTGCGAAGCTTAAGGTATTTTTTATTCTAAAATTAGAAAAAAATAAAACAAAATCTGAACGTTTTATAGAATTTTGAATTTATGGAATAAAATATATTAGAAAAGAAAATTTGAAGGGAAGAAAGAGATTTTTTTTTTAGCGTTGGGAAAAAAGAGATAGGGAAATGAGAATATAAGTTGAAGTACAACACAGAAACAAGAAGAATGGGCCATCAGATTATTGGTTGTCCAGTGCGAAGCTCTGAGTATTTGTCGTCCAGAGTGTAAAATAGAATTTTCTCAACTGCGTGGGCAGATAAATAAGTGGGCAGGCTTCTCTGGGCCACAGCGCATAGCCCATGGACAAAATTCTGGAAAAAAGCCTCTTCTTCTAGGAGACAAATGTATAAGAATTTAGTACCATCTCGAATAGAAAAAAAATCTTTTCAATGGTGAATGGAAGAAAAAATTGGCGAAACGAAGCTTACTTTATTAGTAGGTATAGATATAGATATAAATATTGATATAGATATAGATATAGATATAAATATAGTTAGAGCCAAAATATACTTTAAATAATGTTTTGAAAAATGTTAATCATCCATTTTGAAGAATGCTAAATGTATATATAAAAAATGTTGAAATGTCTACCAAAAACATAAAATGGGTGCGAAAAAAGTTGATCATGTATTTAAAATATGTTAAACAATTATTTGAATTTTGAATCAAGTGTTTGAATGTGCTAGGAAAAATGTTGGCCATGTATTAGAAAAATGATGAAATATTTTGATCATATATATGAAAATATGAACAAATCATTTTTAAACATGTTGAACATGTATTTAAAATGTTAATCAATCATTTGGAAAATGTGAAATGTGCATAGAAAAATGTTAACCATGCATTAGAAAAAATTTAGTATTGCAGTTGAAATTTTTAATCAATCTTTGGAAAAAATAATTGTGTATAAGAAAATGTTGACCACGTAGACAAATAAAATGTAAATCTTGTATTTGCAAAAATTTAATCAAGCATTAGAAAAATGTAAAAATGTCTGTTGAAAAAACTGTTGACAATGTATTCAAGATGTTAAATTTGTATTGGAAAAATGTTAAACGTGTATTAAAAATTATTGTTGACATGTATAAAAAATGTAGAATGAAAACGAAAAGAAACGAAGAAAACCAAAAAAATTGAGACAAAAAAACAAAAGAAATAATAAAATGAAAAATAAAATTCAAGAAACAAGTGAAAAAACAGAAAAAAAAAAAGAGAAGAAAATGAAAAAAAACAAAAGAAACCCTAAAGACACCATGGTTCGTTTAGCCTCAACTACATCCCGCCCTACCACTTGATTAGAATCCCGACGCAAGCCCGGTGACTATCAGGGTTGTAACCTACCTAGGAGACCACGGTTGAACCCCCACCCCCCAATCCCGCGGCGCTCCTTTTCCACTATTTAATTTTTAATGTGTGAGTGAGTGAGCCAGCCTATTAGTGTTGAAGATCGCAGGGAGAGTTCCTACGGTCTCGCTTAGTGTGAGAACTAGTGAAACAGAATTAAGACAAAAAAAATCCGAACACAAACAACGCCATTTTTTTTGGAAAGAGGTTGTTTCCTCTCGCTATCGGGATTCAAAATAGATATGAGAACGTTGACGGATGTACCTAGTAACTAGTAAATCGAGCTCATCTGGTTGACCAAACTCAGGAAAACCAGTGCTATTTGACACTTCCTTTAGTTAACAAAAATTCAATACCCTTTATAAATTATTTAAAAATATAAAAATTCGAAACATAATTCTTAAAAATATCGATAATAGATTTGAAAAAAGTTCATATAAATAGGAAAAAGTTCACTGAAATGAAAAAGGTCGCGAATTTGAGAAAGGTTCATGAACTAGTTCATGAATTTGGAAAAAGTAAGAATTTGAAAAAAAAAGTTCACTGAATTCAGAAAAGCTCATAAATTTGAAAAAAAAACATCAATTTTCAAACAAGGTTCTTCTATTTTAAAAACAAAGTGCCCAATTTTGAAAAAAACGTTTGTAGTTTTAAAAAAGTTGTTTGATTTTGAATGAAAGGTTCATCAATTTGAAAAAGGTGCTTCAATTTTGAAAAAAAAACATGGATTTGAAAACTTGTCGGCTTGGAAATGTTTTTTAATTTGGAAGAAGTTCGCAAAAATGAAAAAACTTCTTGACTTTTTTAAAAATATAAACATTTGAAAAAGTTATAAATTCAGAAAAGTTCATGAAAGTTGGAGAAAATAGAAATGTTCATGGTTTTAAAAAAAAGCTCACTGTAATTTGGAAAAAGGAAACGAAAAATTAAAAAAGGCTCACGGATTTTTGTAATAGTTCACGAATTTGATAGTATCTGGAAAGAGAAAAGAAAGATAAAACAGATCAAGAAAAATAGGAAAAGAAAACAATAATGTAAAACAAAATTAGAAAAATGAATGGGGGAAAACCAGAAGAAAGCTTTCCAGAAAAATGTATAACAAATCATTGGAAAAAGCATCCCGAAAAAAAATCAGTTGAAAAAAAGATCAAAGTTGGCCGGTCCTTTTAGTATATAATGCAGTTGGGGGTGTCTGCCTTTTTTGATTTGTACTATAAAGGTGTAGAATAGGAACTGACGGTGCAAAACAATGAAATTTTGACGGTAACAACTAACCAAGGGTTTCCCCTTGCGGGAGCCTCGCAAGCGTCACTTTTGGTGGGCTCAGAGCACGCTAAGTGGCGCCGTCTCATCCATGGCCACGTGTTGCTGGGTGCTCCCTCTGAAATTTTTTATTTTTCTATATGCGTTTTTGGGTTTTAGATTTTTTTTCTAGTTTTTTCGGTTTTCGGTTTTTGCCTGGTTTTCCTTAGGTTTTGAAGAAAATAATTTCACAAAAAAAAATACACGAAAGAACATGTTTTTCTACTTCCATGAGAGGCACAATTTTTCTTCTTGGGCACAGATTTGCTTCGGTGAGAGGCACATCTAAAAGGAAAAAAAAAGTGCTTTGGGCTTGGTTTTTTCCTTGATTTTTTTTCAGCAAAACCTATTAATATGTGTAATTTTGAAGATCTCGATGCGAAAATCAATGATGAAAACAGTTCGCAATTTGGACGCACGGTTTAAAAGATAAAACGTTTCGAATAAATAAATTTACGAGAAAAGAAAAACTTATATAACATTTGCAAGGGGTACCCCTCAATTAGTGATTCCACATTTTCACACTACTAGAAAGAAAATTGTCCTAGCGATAGGACCATGAAAGAGACGATCGATTGGATGGCACACACGCCACACACTAGTAAGCATCGACGCTTCCAATTCAAAGGTAGACTAGAAAAAAATAATCCAATTCAAAGCTGGTAATGACGTGCCGAAATATTCGCGCCATACCTTTGTCCGCACACCTCGCAACCGCAATCGCCATTTTCCAGCACGGTCAACGCTGCTCGACCCACGCTCCAATTCAGCGAGAATCAGGAAACGAGCCCTGCACGGCGGATGGACGGCTCGTCGGCGGAGGCGGCGGCGGTGAAGCGGGCGAAGACAGTCTTGACGGTGGCGGCGATCTCCGGTTCCCTCCGCCGGGCCTCGGCCAACACCGGCCTCATCCGCGCCGGTAAGCTAGCTAACCCCACCACCTGCTAGCCTATCAGCTGGCGTACGCATCTCAACCGTGGTAACTCTGAGACTGGTGAGGGCGTTCGTTCCGTGCCGCTGTGTATGCAAGCCGCCAAGATGTGCGAGGAGTCCATCCCGGGGCTGCAGATCGACCACGTCGACATCTCCGACCTGCCGCTCCTCAACACCGACCTCGAGAACGTCGACGGCAACGCCTTCCCGGCCGCCGTCGAGGCGTTCCGGGACAGGGTCCGCGGCGCCGACTGCTTCCTCTTCGCCTCCCCCGAGTACAACTACTCCATCTCAGGTACACGGCTCTGTTCTTTCACGCAAAAACCGTAGCTTCGTCAGGAGTTTTTTGCTTGCTGAAAAGGTCTGAAACCCACAACGTTCCCGATTCTGAAGTGAAAAGTCTACTGTTTGTGCAGGCCCTTTGAAGAACGCGCTCGACTGGGGGTCGCGGCCACCGAACGTGTGGGCGGACAGGGCCGGCGCCATAATGAGCGCGTCGGGGAAGTCCGGCGGCAAGAGGTCGGCGTACCACATCCGGCAGGTCGGGGTCTTCCTCGACATCCACTTCATCAACAAGCCGGAGGGGTTCGTCTCGGCGCACCATCCGCAGAGCAAGTTCGACGGCGACGGCAACCTCGTCGACCCGGAGACCGGGGAGCTGCTGAGGAGGATCCTTCTTTCCCTGCAGGCGTTCGCGCTCAGGATCATCCACGGCAACGACTCTGCTGCAAACTCCGGACAGGGCTAAGTTAGTAAGGAAGAGATGCATGGATGGACCTAGTTGAGGTGTCTGGGATCGTGGTTGCTTGAATGGTCTTGTATGGGAAACATTCTTCTTCGCCAGCTTCCATGGGATAATAACGGAATGGCTGAGCGTGCGGCCATTTTACATCCAAGTCTTGTATCGAAACCATTATCAAAGCCTATATGGCCCATACGAAGTTATACAATGAACGGCTATTAAACAATGTCGTATCAAAATGACATAGAAAGAACCGTGCACATAGCAATGCTCAAATAATAATCACACGCACAAGTGATTTTTCAGCACACCATCAAGTGTTCGTTGCAGTCGGGTCATCAATGTCTCCCCCAACATGATTCAATTTCATCTCATCAAAACACCTGGACATCCTTTTACCTATCCCGTTGTATCAGCTTGGCGAGGTTTCTTCATGAGACTTTCTAGTTTTCCATGGTCTAGGTTGCATATATTGTCATACCTCGAGCCCAAGAAAAAGCCAACAAAAATGTAAAGTTAGATCTTCACTTTCCAAGCCACTATGAGGCGTCACAGTTTTTCTTTTCAGTGCATTGCATCATTGAGTTTACATCTGCATAATCATATTGAGTTGATAGTCTTAGTCTTAGGGTCTATTTTGTTACAGTTTTGAGTTATATTCATGTTAGGCATGCTAGCGCCACACCAGCATCATGTCCGTTGCTGAGCACCACCCACCTGGAAATTCCATCCTCCCCCACCGACCTCTACATTGTCATATATGAGGTCGCTTCGAAGGTCAGGCGACTGGAGCCAAACCCATGGATTTTTTTCCGACAAAGGGTTGACTTTGTTGGCTCAAATGAAACATCGAGAGGATACAATATGAGCACACACCCGGCCTCTGCATAACTAGGATGCACAGATCCAACCTAACACACACTCACGCAAAAACACACCAACAACTAGCAAGGTCGCAAGACCAAAAGCTATGCGTAGGCGTGGAAAAAAGAAAAAGAAAAAGAAAAAAGCCCCAAAGCGATCAGATCTGCAATTGACAAACTACAAGTGAGACCATATCCGCACCAACCATTGACATCACATGGAGGACAAGGATCTTCAACAGCAACGCCTTCAAGAATGCGGCCCTCCTGTTGCGTTTTTACAGCTAGCTTATATTCTTTGTTTATTTATTTATTTATTATGATTAGATCTAAGTTAGGCTTTATATAGACAAAGTTTGGCTGTTACTATTCTAGTTGTTAACCTTTTTTTTTAACAAGGGAAGGTACCAACCGGTGCCAATTTCATTCAGCTCAAATGCAAAGTACTCCCTCCGTTTTTATTTAGTTCGCATATTAGCTTTGGTCAAAGTCAAGCTTTACAAACTTTGACCAAGTTTATAAACAAAAATAATAAGATATACAATAACAAATCAACAACATTAGATTTATTATTAAATGTACTTTCACATCGCATAGATTTATTATGATAAATGTTTATATTGTTTTTTATAAACTTGGTCAAACCTTACGAAGTTTGACTTCAGTCAACTCTAATATGCAGAGTAAATAAAAACGGAGGGAGTACAGCAGGTATTACAATGGCCTGAAGAAGCAAGTAAGAAGAGAAGAGCACAGCCAATGCCTAAGAGCTGAAGAAAGAGTAGCAGAGACAGGTTGTACAGAGCAACAACCTGTTGAGCTACATGACCGTAAAAAACTTTGAATGTAATACATGAACAGCCAACAGCAATCTGCAATTGGAAAGAGATGGAGAAGAAGTTGCCACAGCCCAAACTGAAGATGTTTTCACCACCATTGAAAGCAACAACTGGCTGCTACATGCTCCTCCCCGAGAAACCAAATCATCCAAGACTTGCCAGATCATATAGCAGGAACAAGAAGAAGCACAAACTTGAGGCCCATCACAGAAATCAAGAATATATAGAACAAAGTTCTGCTTGGCTATGGAGGGATCTACATCCTGCTGATTCATAAGAGCTTGGCAAGCACCCTTGTATGTAAGATTTGCAGAAGCATATATCCCTTTGGTCTGATGTATTAGGGCTAGCCGAGCTGGCCCGCTCTACATCCTTGGAAATGCTACTGTACATCAAGTATGGAGGTAGATCTAGTGGCGTATGCCCACACTCCTCACACCGATGATATCTATTCAGTCAGCAAGGCTGGTAGTATCGAGGGGGGTCATTACCACGTCGATCAGAATAGGATGTTTGCAGAGCAAATCCTTGGCAGTGAGGAGTTCCATCGTATCGTCACCATCTTGTGAAGTACTTACAATGCAGGGGCTGGAGATGCTATTTATATATGCCGATGATTGATGGATATGGGCATGGTGGAAAAAGTGTCGATCGGGAGCTTTATGAAGATCTATAATAATACTCAGAAGGGAAGCATTCATGTACAAGCCGAATGATTGGATGCAGTAGTGTGTGCACCAAAATTCTGTGTTGTCTGCATTTTGGTTGTAATCTGGGCTAACTATGATTTCTTCTTTTTTGGCTTTGCTATTATGAACATAACCAGTTGGTAGCGATTTCAAGTGATATATATGTGGAACACTGCCATTAATGAAATCATGGAATCATTCATCTCATTCCATGCATGGTCTGTGTATGATGCTGTCAAGATTCAGTGTTTTCCTTGCTGCAACTAGTCTTGCAGCAAGATTTCTAGTTAAAAGTTCCTTTGCAATACTACATTCTTCCAACTAATGCAGATAAAATAAGAGCAGAGAAGCCACTCCTTCTAACTACACCAGAGATTCTAGTTAAGTTCTAAATAATCACCCACTAATTCCAACCTTCTAATTAACTGCACAGGAGATCCACCCCTGTGACCACTCAATGCTTCAACAGAGAAGTTTGAGTCAGAGGGGAAGAGGGAACGTGAAGGGAGTTCTGCATATTTTGGCCTAAACAGTTGAATTTTGCCTTGCTTAAAAATAAAAGAATCACAGACGATGATTTATTTTTATGAAATCTCAGGATGTTTTCTCACTGGATAAAAAAAAAGAAAAATGAGGGGACAGAGCCAACCATTAAAACAGAACATTATTTTAGTGCGAAACCAGTCTAAATTACTTGCAACTTCATACTTTTTCACTTCTTGCAAATCAAGAAATTAGTAGCATCTCAGCACGCACACTCGCAGTGCTGTCATTATATAGGAAATCCACAAAAGGAGAGGGAACTGCATGCAACCATGTCATATCAAAACAAATCCATCACCTCAGCAACATTACAGGAAATGACAAAATGGTTTTGACTTACAAAAGCCAATCTAAGAGTGTCTAATAAGTATCCATAAATACTTCCAGGCTGATGATATTATTACGAAACCAGTCGATACATACATATCGTTCTTTGCTTCTCCTTGGAGGCAGGATATTGATCTGAACACTTCTTGCTGGGGGCTATTATCAGTCTTACTTCCTTACCTTTTTGGGCAGCCGGCATCCATTATGCGCGAGCTGGGTCACGTCGTGGACATACATGATAGGAGACGGGGTCCTCACTCTTTCGCCACGGAAACCATCCGCAAAGCCCATGATCACCTTCTTCTTCTTCCTGAAAAAGGAGTATCCTTTCACCTTCACAACGACCGACTTGAGGCCAATCTTGCTGGCAACTCGCCCCATGTGTTCCCCTGTTGCTTCACCAGCATACCGAGCAAGACGAGACCGCCCCTTTCGATCCTCCAAACAGCCAGCAGAAGCCCCTGCCTTCCTGTTCCCCTTGACGTCCGTCACAGTCACAAAGGTCTTCTTCCCCTTGAGCGTGACGTGGAGAACGTCCCTCTTTACTCGCGGAGCCCCTGCTGGCCGCAGCATTTCCATGTTAAACCGGCCCGACCTGCCACCACCGGCTGTGAATCCGGTCACACCCATCCTGCCACCACCGGCTGTGAATCCGGTTACACCCATCCTGCCATCACCGGCTGTGAATCCATTTCCACCCATCCTGCCATCACCAGCTGTAAATCCATTTCCACCCATCCTGCCAGCACTGGCTGTGAATCCGTTCTCAGCAAAGTGACGGGGAAAACCGCCGTCAGTCTGGTTCCGTGCTTGCATGATGAGGCGGCTCATCGGATCACCGGCGTTCGTGAGGCCCTGCAGTGGGCCCTGCAAAAGCACAAATCGAGATTCAAATTGTATCAAGCACCGGATAACAAGGTGGACCACTCTGTCGATGTCTCCGCAAAATTTGGAAAAAATGCAGAAAATGTGTGTGTACGTATGGCAATGTATCAGCTAATAAGATTTAAGGTTATAGTAGCAAGCATTTGCGGTCACGAACAGGCACCGGACTCGGTTAATTTGTTGGGTTAGCTGGAAATGGCAAAGGAGGTGTAAGTACAGTAGCAAAGAAACAAAGAAATGATTACAAGAACTCCTCTGTTTTCTTCTTATCTTCTTCTAATCCCCACGAAATGAAATGACATCACTGGTCGAATTGGCACCGAGCATTATGCCACTCGAGGTGAGAGGCCTAGCTCCTGAATTTATCTATCTGTTTCAGTTCATGAGATCCACTCTACCAACGAATTGCGAGCTAGGTGGGTCTAATTAGCTGGAAATGCAATGGAAGGGAGCAATGTCGATCAGATAGACCGGGGAGCTGGAGCTGGTAAACATACCTTGTCAGTTGACAGCAGGCGCGGGGCGCCTGGTGAGGCGAGCGGTCGCAGGAGTGCTCGGCCGGCGAGCCCGAGGGCCCTCGCTGCCATCGCCGCCTGCTGGCCGGACGAGGACGGGATCCTCTATGGGCCGGCGGCGGCGGCAGGGAGCAGATCCGGCGGTGGCTTCGGTCCAAGTCGACACAGAGACGGTCGAGGGAGGAGTTGTGCGGGGAAGAGCCGGTCGAGGAGGAGGGTGGTGGCTCCAGCGGCGGAGCGAGACGGGGAATGGCGGCGGCGGCGGTGGGGATTGGAGTTTTTTTTTTTTAACGGGGGGGTTGGAGATTTGGAGTTGAAGGCACTGGAAACCTAACGAGACGTGGCCGGCTGGGGAGAACGCTGTGTAGCTGATCCAATATCTTCAGGCCCATGAGCAAGTGGATGCAACCACGAAGGCCCGACTCAACCCATCTCCAGGCCGGCCCAGACAGGTTGCCGAGCGGATCAGTGGCCGGTTTAGGGCTTGTTTTAGACTGCTCCGCTCCATCAAAATCAGCTTCATTTTTCTCAAAAAAAAAAAAATCAAAATTAGCTTCATGATATGCACTGTGGCGTGAAATTTACCCTCATGATTAGGGTTTGACCTGTTACTCAAAAAAAAAAGATTAGGGTTTGACCTACTCCACCAGCGGCCGCCGGCGTTGAGTCCCCATACCGACCCACCGGCCTCTCCCTCCCCTGGTTATCTTCACTGAACTCTCGGGCTTCTCGGGGACGACCTGCTCATCCGCCTGGTCTTGGAGCTCCGCACTAGGGTTTCTAGGGAAGCGTAGATGCTTTTGTGGCTAGGTATTCGATGCTCCTGATCGGTGGGGATTGAGGCTAGCGCGTACTCCTGTCTCCTGCGCGTCGCCTCTGGCGCACGGGGGAAACCCTAACCGCGCCACCAGCCGCCTCCCGCTCCTCCCCGCCGCGCCGCCCGGAGGACACCGGCGGCCAGCGTGGTCCCGGGAAGGTGGCGGCGGGGTCTCGTTGTTCTCGCGAGATCTCGCGGCGACCGGGCGCGCGGCGGTGTTCTGCCGGTGGTGGCGCTGCTTGCCGTGGGGCGGCGTCCCTCACGGCGGTGGAGCTGCCTGAGCGGCGTTTGGTGGTGGCCCGTGGCGGCGCGGGTGGGCGGATCTGGGCTTCCGTCTGCGTCCTCGTCGTGGCGGCGCTTGCCGTTGCCCTCGGCCATGGCGTGGTCCGGGGCGGGCGGCGCCGGTGGTGTCGGCCAGACGACGCCTGCGGCGGCGCCCTACTTCATCTCGCGTCGTCTCGCTGGCCAATGGTGGTGGTCATCTTCTTCGTCAGAGATGGCCGGGCAGAGGCTTGGTGATTGGATCTCGAGATCCATCATCTAGTCCCGGCTGCGAGTTGGGGAGACATGGTTGCCGGTGAAAACCGGGTCGTTGACAGGCGATGGCGGCGTTCTACGCCGTTACCTTGATGGAGGCATCGTCGTGTAACTACTGTCGACCCACTCGTGCTGCTCTGGGGGAAACCCTAGGATCTGGTGTTCCAGATCGGACGATGGCGGCACTACGGTATCGTTTCTCTCTTGGGAGCATCGTTTGTGGAGCAGCGCCGGAAGTCGAGGCGGGGAGGTGGAGCAACCGTCTTGCACGGAGCTTCGGTGGAGATGTTAAGTCATGCCGACCGACAGTGCTACGCTTTGTCATGCCTGGTCGGCAGGTGCTATGCACGACAGATCTTCCAAAGACTTCAAGCTGTGTCAGCTGGCGGTACTTGACAGCATGGTGCTGAGGTGTATCAGTGGCGACCGCGACATGCACAGCTGTTTGCGCGCAGGGATGAGAGGCCGTTAGGCGCCATGATGGCGTCGACGATAGCTAGACCGAGCAAGGTTGATGCATCAGTATAGTTCTGAAGATGGAACGGTGGCAGTTGGCGGCGGCGGCCTCTGAGAGCACGCCGGACCGGCGAGACCCATGCCCGGCAGGCATCCTGGATGGGTCCTCAGGTCTTCGATGTTAGGTTTGGCTGCGATGTCTGTTTGGTATTAGGCCCGGGCTATCTGTGCTCCTTCATCAACTGGATAGGTGTAGCGAAAGTTTGTTGCTTAGACATCGGCTTTAGTCTTGCTGTGGTATTATTTTGTAAGGCCTTGTAAGAATAATTAATAAAGTGGTCGTATGCATCGCCCAGATGTAGAGGCCGGGGGTCATCCTCCTTTTCTAAATAAAAGGTCTTAGCTGCTCCTTGGCGGGTGTTTGGTGAACGTCGCCGGTTCGGTCACTATATTGAGTTGGAACTGTCGCGGGATCGACGATTGTGCAACAGTCAGAGAACTCCGCGATCTAGTGGAGATAAGTGCCCCAATGATCCTCTGCCTAGTTCAAACTCAGCCGCAGAAGAGACGTGTTCAGGGCTTCATTTTACTCTTGGCTATGATTTTAGTTTTGCCGTCGAAAGCAGTGGCCACAACGGATGTATATCCCTGGCTCATTTCAGTGCCCTACAAACGCTAGATCCACCTTTTTTTTGATTTAAAAAGAAACTTTATTTATTTGAAATAACCAGTACATCGTTTGTGAGGATCATTACAATTTCATTTGGAGGTTCCTCAAACCAGTCGGAAGTCGAAGAAAATCTAGCTAATCTAGCAAGTTCATGAGCTACTTTATTTGCCTCTCTATTACAATGTTTGAATCTAGTCGTGACAAAATCACAGGCATAGTGGTAACAATCCTCGAAAACTGCTGCCGCCGCCCCCGTTGATCGTCCTCCTTCCTGCATGGTCTCAACCACCTCCATGTTGTCTGAGTTGATGATTAGGAGGTTACACCCCGCCTTTTGCGCCATTGTTAGGCCAAACTTGAGAGCTAAAGCTTTAGCCATCAAAACATCCGCACAATAGTCAATCTTTCCATTTCCTCCTGCAATGAACCTACCTTTGTGGTCTCTTAAAACTGCCCCCATCGTACCCTTCAACATATCATGATCAAAAGTGGCGTCAACATTAAGTTTCACAAAACCCCTAGGAGGGCAGTACCAACCCCCCTTTTTCATCGTGGCCTTTGGAGATGATGCATTTACAAAGTTGGATGTGAGAGCTATGATCCCCATTGCTATCTGATTTGCATTCTAAGTTAATTCCTTATGCACTAACTTTCGTCTTTCCCGCCATAGGTACCAAGCTGAAATAACTATCATTTCACGTACATTTTGGTACCCCATAATACTCAAGTCTTGGTCTGGAAGAAGTAGAAGGTATTCCAATATTGCCTCCCTGGCAAGATCAACCTCACAAGCTTTATCAATAATCACATCCATCCCTAGTCTCTTCCAAACCTCCTTTGCTTTACTATAGAGGAAAAGCATGTGTTTCGTATCTTCTAAACCCCGAGAGAAAGTCGGGCAAGAGGGCGAGACCTTCATGTGTCTATTAGCGAGTGTTACCCGGCATGGGAGAGTGCCATGTAATGTACGCCATATAAAAATTTTAACTTTTGCTGGGCAGGATAACTTCCATATCTGACACCAAATAGGATTTGGTATGCTTCGCCCCATCCCATTAGAATATTCGAGTCTACTCCCGTACTGATAATTCCATTCCACCGAGTAAGCAGACCTTACCGAGAATATACCATTTTTTGTGTAACTCCAGGCAATGAAATCTGTCATATCATATTGCGAAAGTGGGATTGAAAGAATTCATTGTGCGTCAATGGCCCACATAGTTTGTCTAATCAGTTCCTCGTCTCAATTGTTGGAAGTAGGGTCAATCAGGTCACTCACTTTTGATAGCAAATGGCTCCCCCTAGGGGTCACAATCTTCCTAGTGACACAGTTTGGGATCCAGGCATCTTCCCAGATATTGATGTTATGTCCATTATCCACTCGCCAAATATAGCCACGTTTCAGAGTAGTTATACCTGCCATAATGCTCTGCAAGGTGAAAGAAGCACCACGCTTTGGCTTAGATTTCAGCAAATCGCCATCAGGGTAGTACTTGGCCCTCAGAATAGTGGCACACAAGGAATCAGGATTATCAATAAGACGCCATGTTTGTTTGGCGAGCAAAGCCAGGTTGAAATAGTGGATATCACGGAATCCCATTCCACCTTGGTTTTTTGGTACACACATTTTCCACCAGGCCATCCAGTGCATCCTCCTCTGGTTCTCCTCGTCACCCCACCAGAAATGCGCTATCGCGTCAATGATTCCTCTACAAATTTTTTTAGCAATTTTAAAGACCGACATTGCATAGGTAGGTATGGCTTGGATCACAGCCTTGAGTAGGATCTCCTTCCCCCCGGCGGACAGTAGTTTTTCCTTCCAACCACTAATTTTCTTAACAATTCGTTCAATCAGAAATTTAAAGCAGTCTGATTTGTCAGCACCCACGTTGGCTGGTAAACCCAGGTACAACTAAACAATGTTTTCTAAATTATTTTGTTATTAGAATGTATGTGTATGATGCAAATCATCCTTTTGCAAATTTTCAGCAGATCCCTTTCCCCAATATTTTCTTTTATGATGGAAAAAAAATACCCAACTCTCCCTGCATAAAGCAGATGATGGGAAGATGCATCTTCCCCTATAATAAAACTAGATCGGGATCGCGCCTCGTCGCGAAGGTGCCGGTTCCAACATTTTGATCAATCAAGTAATGCTAAGTTAGTAATAATTCAGGTTTAACATATGCTATTAAATTATGATCACTGAAAAGTTTGTTCATACAAACAAATAATTTTAAGCTGGACCTTTCCGTGATCAAACTTTAGTTTAACAAAATGCAATCTACATGATCATAATTTTAAACTGACTGGATATTATTTCATAAAAACAAATGGTTAAAGCAGTGAATCTCCAAAACAGGCACTTCTCCAACACATGTTCTGCATATTCGAATTCTAATAAAGCCAAGTGCAAGCCTGAACTTACGAATATAACATAAGTTTGAAAACATCCAGGAATGTAAGTTGACTAAAACGAATGTCAGTTGAGCTCAAAGCTACAAATTGTAGAATTCACAAAAAAAGATAGTACAGGAAATTACTGAGCCAAAATATTTTGAGCCAGATAAATTAATTCTAAATTTTGTTTCTGTGACATAGAACCCGAATGTGTCAACGACCTGGACTGCAAGTTATGTGGCGAACTGGCCAGAAACCTCGTCAAGCTCCATGATGCCGGGTGAACCTGGATGAAGTGGAGCAGCGTGGATCTGACGTCAACGAGGACAGGCAATGGCTGGCCACCGGTTCCAGCGCTGCCACGAGCCCCTTCTCCATGTGCTCTCGCGTCAAAGAGAACAGGCAACAGCAACGGCTGGGCACCGGATCCCGCGCTACGACGAGCCCCTTCTCCATGTGCTCTCGCGTCAAAGAGGACATGCAACGACGACAGCTGACCACCGGATCCGGCGCTGCCACGAGCAGTCGGCCTCTGCTTTACAGTAAAAGAGAAATCAACACAAGAAAACTAATTAAACCAATTGGGGAACTACACCTGAAAACCACACTTGTCTACCCATTGTCAAAAAAAGTATGTGCCTAACCCTATATCCTAATAGTAATGCTACATCATGCAGGTTCATTAGAGCATTGATCATCATTCTTAATCCAGTATTCAACATCAACATACCCCTGCAAGCAATCAAACTTTAGCCCAATACAACATAGGCATAGCTACACGAGCAGATAAAGCACTAAAACTGTAGGTGTAGAAAAATAGTAGAAGTAGAAATAAAGTAGGTGCAGAAATAATTCAAATGTAAATACAAAAATAAAGTAGAAATAGAAGCAGAAGCAGAAATAAACTGTAGATGCAGTAATCAAACTAAGTAATTTATAGGCTGGACCAGAAAACCCGACACAGGAAAACTAAAAAAACTAATATGCAACTCAACCTGAAAACTCATTTCTGAAGTATGTTCTATCTATTTGTGATAAAGGGCAAGAAGTCCACAACTCACACATATCATCCAAGAATAAATGTTTATGTTCAATATTAGACTATCAGTCAAATGATGAAAATACGCATTTTACAGTTAATACCAGAGAAACTAACAAATAACCCTCAAGAGAAAGGATATGCAGTGCTTTTATAATTAATTGTTCATCAGTGGACTTTGATTCTTAGATGTCACTCATGTCAGCAAGTGAAGGGCTCAAAAATAGATATGCACGAACACAATATTTTTACAGAGCAACAATATTTTTTCTCATGTATGTACGCCAATGTTTAAGTACTAATTTTGTACACCATGGATACATCTGTGTGATACAGGGCACTTTATAAGTCCCGGTTCATCTGTGTGCCATATCATCTGGATACATAGTCTTAATTAAACTTTGTGTGGCTATACATTTTTCGGTCTGGGTCTCGCTAGAAATAGGATTTCATCTCTCCTTTTTCTCATGCATTCACAACAGCAGAATATATGCAGTCAAGGAGTTGATAGGCAGTTATTGAGTACAACATTTTTTACTAACCTTAATCCGGGCATATATCGGGTTCCCGGTTGCAGGTAGTCATCTTGTATGATTTATCCGCCCTGAAGGTGTAGCACATCAAAATGCAGAGCATGTATAAAATCAAGAAAACATCAAGAGGAATCGTACAAGCTGTCAACAAATAACACATAAGCACCTCGTCGTCCGGGGAACGGACGGCCACATTAACACCGGCAAGCACGGGCAGGCCGTCATAGCTGCCATTGATGGCGTGGTCTAGCTGGATGACGGCCACCATCCTCCTGAAGGCGTCGGCCAGGCTGGCCTTCCCGTCGTTGATCATGGCCCCGCTGTCGACAGGTCCCTGGCGACATAAAGCGATGCGGGGATTGGCCATAGGTCGACGCGGCCACCGGCTTGTCGGGCAGCGGAGCAACCGATCACCGTGAGCACCAGCGCCGGTGCCGTCATCTCCGCGGCCTGAGTTGACGCAGCAGTAACTTTCTTTTTGATGCAGTAGTCGTCTCAGATGTCTCAACCTCCTCTTTTGTCTACGGCCGGCGCTCCTCCTTCCGAGCCCCGAGGAACGGCGACGGTGTAAGCCTCTGAATTTAAAAACTGTGTACAGATCAAAACATATGGTATGTGGGATGGGGAAAGATCAGGTAGTGGAAGATATGCATCTACATCTATAAATACCAATGAGCTACAAAAAGAACAATATTTTCCTTTTTATAAAACCAGAGAAACAGTGGACCAGTGGCTGGAGATGAAGAGGAGCTGGCCAAACTTATATGTTACAGAACTAAGTGTAGACTGCAGACATTTATTCAATAAATATAGAATCAAGGATACACTGGATTTGAGGCCACAAAACAAAACCCGAAATAAACATGAAACAAAGACATAAGAAACCAAAGCAAATCTCAGGTACAACTTGGAAGACTTTGGGCATGAAATGAACGCCCAAAACTGGCCAGTCACATCAGAGGAAATAAGACAACAATTTTTATGTTTCAAATCCTATTTGTGATCACCTCAAATGCCAAATAAATCATAGCCAAGAAAGAAAACATTAACCAGCTAGAGAATATACAAAGCTCTCTAATAAGAAAGAATGTAGTTTAATTGCCAAGGTACTGCCATTCCCTCCCAACATGAAAGAACAAATAAATCTTATATGTGCACTGCCCTAGTTCTGTTATTAAGAAAATGTTAGTGCACATTTTAGTGAAAGAGGACGTGCAGACTTGAGAAAGTTTTTATCTGATTATCATCACTATTGTCTCATTTTTCAGATAATTTAAACTTAATAGGTGCTTCAATAGTATGCACACAACATTACCAATTCAGCCATTATAGCAAGAATCACACACAAAAAGAGAAGTGGAAACTCCCTCACGCAGCTACCCAAAGTCAGATTTGGAATCTAATAGGACAAAATAAATAATCTTATAAGAAAGTTATTGAATCGGGATTTGAAAGGACATAGCAGAACAAAAAGGACAACTCAACAATCTGGGATAATGTAACTCGCTAATGTTTTCAGATAACATGGTATGGAATATCTCAAAATAATTAGGGGGGTGAAAATAAGCGAGCAATTGGTTTATGTATGATAAGCAGAAGGGAAGAAGAGCATAAACTACATGAAAATAGCTACTGAACTGATGGCAGTACAGAGCAGACCACAGACCTGAAGGCAAGAGTTCAAGGTTCTCTCCACACCAGCCCAAGTTCTTCCCTTCGAGAAGCTGACTCCTATTAAAATTAGCACACAATTGATTAGCATACTTCAGACAAAACTCAATTCACATACTGTGTAGGTGGTATATGCACTAGATATGGAAAGAAAGGTTAACTATCTGATGCACAAGGAAAAATCTGTTGAAGCACCAATACGTGCATGGCTTCAATTTTCCTCAGAAGTGGGCTTGTCGACTCAGGAACTTGATGGTGAGCTAGGTAGCCTGACCAGCATCCTTGGTTGGCTCTGCAGCTACCTAGGCCTCTCCTTCCTTGTGCATCAAGGCCGTTTTTAAATTGGTAAGGTAGTCAAACAATTGTGTCAATCCTCACATTAAAATACCAGTAAAGAGCTTGACTTTAAAATCTACTTCATCCATGAAACATCTATGACAGAATGGTAAGAGATGCTACATGTTTCCTGTCTACTGATTATGAATAGGAAATATAGCATTAAAACTAAATCCATCCTCTGATTATGTACATGCCATGTCAGATTACTATGCATGAACCAAAACTGCAATGAGGGGGTGGGAATGGAGATGAGAGGAAGAGGTACTTGAAGGAATGTGAAAGAGGTAGGACGGGGGGAGTGGGCGGCGAATCCACGTCAGCTTGCAGAGAAACTGGTGCAGATCCCTGTCGAGGTCCGAGCATCAAGCCATCGAGGCCCAGCCCCAAATACTTGAAGATGATTGTCGGAATGGAGGGGGCGGCAGATCCATGCCTACATAGGTTTTGGGTAGGATATGATAATAAATATACATGATCTGTAAACTTCAAAACTACATAGAAAATGGCATATTGCAGAAAGATAAATGAAGTTTTGGAAGCAAGATATTCCTACATGTTGGAATTCAGCGACAATCTCCCTACTACTACCTTGAAGGTGTAATCATAAAGCTTGCAAGAAGAAGGGAAAATGAAGGAAAATAAGAAATTGGACAGTAGCCATGTTATCCATCAATTTGAAATTGGGCAACATCAATGAGCTCATTGTTATTTCCAAAGAAAAGTGTGAAACCAAACAAAAATAATTCATCTTTCTGATGTCGTACTAAATAATCGCATATCCTATGCAGTGTTACTTAGGAGTCAGTAGTTGTAACTCTTTATTTGGACCAGCTATGCTAGTACATAAATCACAATGCACATCTCTGACTGAACATAACATCTGGGTATCTTAGAATCCAAAACTTGTGCAAAGATAATCTACAGGTGATGTCGGAATGAATATACTACTCAGTACTCACCATTCCAAAGGGTAAAGGGGAAGATACGAAATTCCAATAGCCATAAAGTACCATGAGATGTTGCACCACTAACAAAAACAAAGCAGTTTCAACAATTAATGGCTAGTGGAGCACATCTAAAGAAGATTCTTTTTTGTTAAGTAGAAATAGTAACTGTAATAAAAGGAAAGCATCACTGATATGAGAACATAATTAGCACCTCAATAATCTATATGAATTTTAAACAAATGGAGTTGGATACCACTGGAGGGAAGACCAACCAGGACATCTCTCATATTCACCAATCACCATCCTTGCAGAAACCAGGCATTTCTGATGCCTGCACGAATGATTGCAAAGTGAGCTATGTAGTTACCTTTTTGAACAAAAGGCTGATTATATTCAGAGTGTTATGGTCCATGTGGAATGCTTCAGAAGAGTAAAATATCAATGCGAGACTAAAACAGATAGCCATGTCAAGTATTCATGTGTTATATTGATTTGACTATGTTCACGTACCAAGATAAATACTCAAATAGCCAGATGATCTTGCACTGATACTGAAATATTTAAACCACACAAATGCCCAATAACAACCAGCCACATGAATCAGTTCAACACTTGGCACACTTATGCAAAAGAAATTATAAGATCTATCCAAAGCAAGAGGGTTATGGCTGTAACCTCAACAACATCAGTAGTTGAGGTTTTAGGGGCAACTGAGGGCCATACGGTAATCTAATTTCTGATTAGGACATAGAAGATGTAAGCTCATGGAAAAATTTTATTACCCAAATGATGGATGCGTCATATCTGAGAGAGAAAGATGGTACCTTGTCTGTTAATTACAGAGGGAGAGGGGAGCATCCTCTTCAGACCAAACCGGCGGCCAGCAATCAGGGCCGGTCCTGAGAATTCGGGGGCCCGGGGCGAAACCAAAAACCGGGGCCCTTTTATTAGCATATATACTAGATAATTTTTGTGCATTGCAACTAAGACAGTAATTAGCTTACCAAATAGTAAGTCAATAAAACATGGGTTACTTAAGGCGGTTTTAAGAAAATTTGTGGGAAAAAACCAAATATGAAAGAAAAAAATCAAAATAAGGAGGAGACATAGGGAGGTTGGACTAAGGACAAACTTAAGACCGACCGTTGCGTTCTATATAAATAGTAGACACGTTAATAAGTTAATAATACATTGGGACAGTTGAGGTGTTTTTTTTTGGCAGAATTAATCGGAAAAATCAAAGATGGGAGAGAGATAAACAAAACCAAGAACGAGGACGTAGAAAATTTGAACGAAGGACAAACGTAACACATGACCTTCATTCTTGTTAGATATAGAGATGGATGGAATAATAAGTCTATCAAATAATTTCTTCATATATGAAAGGTTACCAAAAATATTTATAGTATTACCTTAGAATTTTCTTTGAACATTCTGCGATGTCAACGTTGACTTCTGTATGGTCATCATCTATTGAGTAGCGTTAGTTTTCACATCCAGAACGATCTCAGTAATACTATCAACTCATCTAATCATTTTCTCATTTCTTTTTTCTCACCACCGGATATAGTAGATCTAAAAGTTTAAAGAGACAAGTACTATTAAAAACTTAAGACAAAGTCGTATGGCAAATTTCTAGGGTAGAAGATAAGACAAAATCACCAAAGCATAATAAGCTTACCTTATTTGAAATCAACAATGGTGTGTACGAGCAAGGACCGGGATAGCCTCTGCGCGGTGGGCATTCTGCATCCGCTGGCGGCGGCGGCTAGCGCTCAGCGCTCGGTGGTGCAGGCGACTTCAGGAATCGCGATTAGTGGAGATAGAGACGGTGATCTAGGTTAGGCAATCCATACGCAAACCTAGATCCATCGGATGGCCAAAGTACGTACGTGTAGGATGCCAAAGCACGTACTTGGACGGTTTCACTAAGCTCAGTTTGCGTTTTTCCTCGCCTCGCCCAGCAAGGCCCAGATTATACTTAACTTACGTATGTAAACTTGGCCGAGGGGGCCCCAAGATATTGGGGGCCCGGGGCGGCCGCCCCCCTGCCCCCCCTCAGGGCCGGCCCTGCCAGCAATGTCCGAGCCTAACTTGTTCGTCTCATGCAGTTCCATCGCAATAGTCAGAGAGAGAGAGAGAGAGAGAGAGAGAGAGAGAGAGAGAGAGAGAGGCGCCTCTGAGAGATCAGAGAGAGAGAGAGAGAGAGCGTGGGAGCGCCGCAGAGAGCGTCTGAGAGAGCCTCCAGAGAGAGAGAGAGAGAGTCTCCATCTCCGTCTCGAGACGGATCGAGAGAGAGAGCGCCGTGCTCGAGCAGAGAGAGAGAGGTCAAGGGCGAGCGATGGGTGGCGCCATCGCCGAGTGCCTGCTGATGGAGGTGGCGGCCGCCGCGAGATCTCCGCCTCCGGGACAAGCGAGGCTCGATGTAAGGGCCGGAGGCGGCGCCATCGCTGAGTGCGGCGGTTAGGCGGTGTGAGCTAGGGTTAGGGGAGGCGGCGCAGCGCCGCTGGGGCCGAGGGCCTTGGCGGGGCCGACGGTGAGTGTGGAGAGGAGGCGGCTAGGGCTTGCCACGGGAGCTGCTGGCTTTTATAGGCCTTTATGTGAAATGACCAAAATACCCCGGTGGGGGCACGGTATTTACATTTTGCTGCCATTACTATTCATTCCAGCAGTGCCATCTCCAGATCCGACGGCCCGGGTTCATCCAGATGTTGATCCGACGCCCAAAAACGCATCAAGCAAACCGATCCGACGGCCGAGAGTCGCTGATCTCTAAGGAGCCATGTAGGAGCTTTCATCTCTTATTTCTTGATTCGCGTTGGAGAGAACCAACAACCCGACCTTTCATGCTCCCACGTGCCACCGCTAGGTCTGGCAGATTCTTGAATTGCCGCTGTCGACCACTCGCCGCTAGGCCTGCTGCAGCCACCGCTTTCCATGCCCATCGGGGCGTTGAGTGTGGTTGCTTGCAGGTCGTCGGGTCAGATGTCGTTGCTGCACTTCCTCTCCTCCATCCGAAGAAGCTCGTGTTTCCGCTGTTGCCGGCATCTGTCGGGACCCGCACACCCCTGGCTCCCCATTCGGCAGATGCCTTGGCGGTGCAAGACGTCGCCTCCACCGCGTGTGCATGCCCGCAGCTAGTTGGCTCCCTAGCCATTTGACGACGCTCCCTCCACCGCCATCGCGGCTTTGATGTGCCTCCTCAACCCCCTGTTGGTCTCCGCGGCCTCGTTAGAGAGATGCAGGTGAGAGAGACGAGAAGGAAAAATAGAAATAAAACAAAAAAGGCTCACTGACAAGTGTGGCCCATTTGTTAGGTTGGATATTTGGGATGACTTTATCGGTGATCTGCTACACGAATACACTTGTGAAGCTCAATCAATTAATTTATTGGGAGAGCCCTTAAGTTATATTCCGACAAAGATAGAAGTGCACTTATTCACCGACGGAGGGAGTACCCACTTATAGAAAAGCTGTTTTTTTATATCTGCCGGAGATGCTCAACCCATTAGTATTTCCACTAGCTTTACTTTTTCGTACACTGTCGTTATTTATTTTGTTACAATTAAATCATCGAAGTTTATATTGAGCACTATAGTGTTATTTCTTTTACATAGTTTCTCGAAAAAAAAAACTTTTACATAACACTCTAGCGTTTTTTTTTTTTTTCTACGGAGGGTGACAGGGGAAAGGTTCCTCACCTTTCTATTGACCGTATAGGCCTGAGGAAGTTGCGGAGCCAGTGGCAGCAGGAAAGAATTAGACTCGACCTCACATATTGCGCTGTCATGGCGGTCGTCGTCGACCCGTCGCCTTTGAAGCGCTAGCGGAGACCAGAGGTTCCCGTATACGCACCACACACCAGTCCACTATAGAACAGAGTGCCGAGCCATCTTCGCGTCCAGGGCAGCCTGCGCAAGTTGACCGTGGACCCGTGGTGCTCGCCCAAGAACGGAACCACCCGCTGAAGAGGCCCCAGCGATGGCGCTGACCCGGCGGTTCATCCTCCTCTTCCCCGCCGCCGTCCTGGCCGGACTCGCCTCCGCCTCCGCGTCGCCCTTCCTGTCTGGTCCGTGCGTGCTCCGTCCCAACTACTCCGCACTATAGTATTTTGCCTCTTGGAGCGAGCTGTGATGGGTTTGTTCTCTGTTTTCTTGGTGCTTGAGCAGACAGAGTTTTCCAGGGCAGCGCCGGATCGACGGGGAGGAGCTTGCTGCAGGCCAAGAATGGTACGTACGTTGCTTCCTTTCTTCCTCTTGCTAAGTTTAACCCCATGACTGTTTCGGGATGGGTGGAGGGATTTGGTTCGTTTGGTTTTAGTGATACAGAACTACATAGGATCTGGTTGAAGAGATGCTCTGCCTGTATGGCATCGTTGACTGACGGTGACTTGGTGCGGATTTGATGGTGCAGACACGAAAGATACTGAATCCACATGCTTGTTAACTGAATATAACTCCATTGATTGTGCTCGTATGCGCTTAGGATTGAGACTTGAGAGGCTGATGTGGAGTTTCTCGACTTGTAAAAACAGAGTTTGACCGGAAACTACCAACGGAAATTAGTTACTCCTACCAACTAGCCTAGTGAAAGTTGGGACTCCAGAATTCAAATTCCCATACATTACTTGAAGCCAAGATTTCCATCTTTGCATAGAAACAAACGAATCAGTACTTCTCACCATGTTCAGGACTCCCAGTACCTTCATCTGATACGCTTCCGTTTATTTTTTGTCCATGCTTACCAGACTGTCCTATGAGCTTCGAGACCCAGAACTACAGCATCCTCACAAACAAGTGCAAAGGGCCACAATACCCTCCTACGGAATGTTGTGATGCTTTCAAGGAATTTGCATGCCCATTTGCCGCGTATATCAACAACCAGAGCACTAACTGCGCAGACACAATGTTCAGCTACATCAACTTCCTTGGCTACCCAGCAGGCCTATTCGGCGACGAGTGCCTAAAAGGAAAAGAAGGGGTTTCTTGTGAAGGCATCCCAGCGGTAGACACCGGCGTGCCCAGTGGCGGGCGACAAGTTCAAGGGGTTTCGCGTCCTTTGGTTGTGCTCCTGTGTGGAGTAGGAGCATTGTTGTTCCCTTGAGTTGTCATACCTTGGACTTCAACAAAGATGGTGTGTTGTCAGTTATAAGTTGTAAGGCTTAGGATTCATTCGCTTCTCCTTGACACTCTCTCCCATTGCTACAGTGTGCCCATTTGTTACAGAACTACATGACATCTTGAGATTCAACATTATATATATGATCACATCGATCCTGCTATTAGGAGAGTGCACACCCAAATTGTAAATCAGGGAATCAAATATCAATCAATTATTTCCAGTCTAACTGATAAATTGTGTGTTCATTTGTTACTGCATTGCCATGTTCATGTATTTATATGTATATGTATGGTGCCTTTTGGATATGATTTTCCAGGCAGTACTGCAACCGAGGTGGTGTTTTAGAGCATCTTCAGCCGTGCTCTTCAGTCCTTCACACATAAGCACATCATGTTCAGAACATTGGCCTGAAGAATCTCTGCACCTTGCTCATAGCAGCCACCACCTGCCCTCCGAATCACATGCAGGGAACTAGCTTAATTTCCTGTGGAACTTTTCGGTCGTCTCCTCAAAAATCATGCCTACGTTAAGCTTACGCGCATGTACTACTTTATGTTCACATCACTTGAGAAAACACAGTTGAGGAAACAAAATTTGGAAAATTAAGCAAATTGCCCGTCTAGCTCAGTCGGTAGAGCGCAAGGCTCTTAACCTTGTGGTCTTGGGTTCGAGCCCCAAGGTGGGCGATGTATTCTTTTTTTTTGCACTTGTTGGCCTTAACAAAAGCTCATTTTCGTGTTCATTTTAACTTCGTCAATTTTGGTGTTGCATTTATTTCCTGATTTACCGTACATTTCTTCCATAAATAAACAACCCATAAATTTTGAACATCTAGGCATGTTACATTCACATAGGTCATTCGCCAACTGAAAATCAAATTGTTATTTTGCTATTCTAAATAAACAAAAGTTGTTATTTTGCTACCTATTTTAGTTACCTGTTGTAATTCTCATGTATAAGTCTTATATTTTTTTTTTGCAAAGCACATTTTGACATTAATGTTGATTTTTATTTCTTCTTTTTTGTGTTGCTTATTTCTTCATTTATTTAGGCATTTTTAGATGAATTAGTTTAGGTCTGCCCATTTCTTACATGTCTAAATAACCCATAAGTGTTGATCAACATCTTGGTGTGTTACATTCACATATGTCATTCGTCGGTTGAAAATCAAAATGTTATTTTGCTTCCTATTTATTTTTGGGTTATAATTCTCATGTATAAATATTCTATTTTTTATTAATTTGACTTTGATTTTGGCTTCCTACTTTACTTTTTGGTGTTTGCAAAGCCCATTTTTACATTAATGTTCCTCATAGGTTGGTCGAGCGGAACATTTACATGATGTAGGCTTTGTGTTGAAACATAGGTTTCCTTTGCCTGTGCTTGGCATCACCATGCCCAGCTTTGTGTGGTCGGCCCCACCTTAGCCTCACTGTGCACCTGTGTTGCTACCGCTGCTGCTTCCGCCTGTTGTGTGGGCATCGTGTCCGGCCCTCGCATGCAAGGCTCAAGGAGGCCAGCACCATGGCCTATGCTCCATGCTCCTTGTGGCCACAATCGATATGGAAGCCAATGTTGTGCTCCAACTATGGTCCGTCGTACTCGTGTATGCATACTACAATCTTGTCTTCACAAGGCAACACCCTGAGCCAGCTAGCCGAAGAGAAAGGGGCGGGAAAGCATGCATGAGGCGACGAGTCAGGCGAGAGTCATGGCATGTGCCCTTTTTCCGATAAAGGGAGTATATTAATACCAAGATGATATCAATTACATCCGACCTCTGCAACAATATAATGTCTAAAGAGACATCAAGAATGCATACAGCCGACAGATTATAAGAAGAAAGAAGAAAGCCCCCGCCGAAGCACTTAGAGGCTCACAACGCCAAGAGCGGTGGTGACGCCACCTAAACTTCGAAAAGGAATGAAGTTGTTGGCGATATCCAAGGCTAGTGGCGCCCCCTATTCACGTTGGATCCGATTGGGCTAGTTCGGTGCAGCGATATCCAAGATGTTGATGGGGGGATCATGTTGTTCGTCTTTTGATGATTCCAGGATGCTCTCGCAGCGGATCAGGTGAAGCACACGTGTCGAACGATCGGCATTTTGTAGCAGTGGTCAATGGGGTTGACAACAATGGCATGTGCCCTGTGGAAGGTGCAAACGTCGTTTCCTATCGGGTTTTTTTACATCTAAACAAGGTAGTATTGTATAGACTTGTCGTAACAAGAAAACTCACAAAAGTTGGTTTTCCTAAAAAATATATAAAAAAACCAGTTTTCCAAGATCTCATGCTTAATACTTCAAATTTAAACAACCACAAGCTAGGCTCAGGTTGTACGACAATTGCGTCTTTGTATCACTTTTCTATCTTTGTATGATTTCAACCAGTCATACAATGGTTCGAAGTCTCCAGTTGAACAAAACTAAACAATGTTAATGGAGCAATAGCACGCCAAGGTAAACTTGTTCAGAAATTGAAACCACAAAACCTATAAAAAAAATCAAAAAAGAGGATTACCCCCGGCTTTTGCATCGTGCGATCCATACAACCATCTTTATTGCATTATTACAAAATAAATACATAAATCAATTCAAAGCCATCTTCCTACTTTACTTTTTGGTGTTTGCAAAGCCCATTTTACATTAATGTTCCTCATAGGTTGGTCGGCGGAACATTTACATGATGTAGGCTTTGTGTTGAAACATAGGTTTCCTTTGCCTGTGCTTGGCATCACCATGCCCAGCTTTGTAGCGGTCGGCCCCACCTTCGCCTCACTGTGCACCTGTGTTGCTACCGCTGCTGATTCCGCCTGTTATGTGGGCATCGTGTCCGGCCCTCGCAAGGCTCCAAGGAGGCCAGCACCATGGCCTATGCTCCATGCTCCTTGTGGCCACAATCGATATGGAAGCCAATGTTGTGCTCCAACTATGGTCCGTTGTACTCGTGTATGCATACTACAATCTTGTCTTCACAAGGCAACACCCTGAGCCAGCTAGCCGAAGAGAAAAGGGGCGGGAAAGCATGCATGAGGCGATGAGTCAGGCGAGAGTCATGGCATGTGCCCTTTTTCCGATAGAGGGAGTATATTAATACCAAGATGATATCAATTACATCCGACCTCTGCAATAATATAATGTCTAAAGAGACATCAAAAATGCATACAGCCGATAGATTATAAGAAGAAAGAAAAGCCCCGCTTGAAGCACTTAGAGGCTCACAACGCCAAGAGCAGTGGTGGCGCCACCTAAACTTCGAAAAGGAATGAAGTTGTTGGCGATATCCAAGGCTAGTGGCGCCCCCTATTCACGTTGGATCCGATTGGGCTAGTTCGGTGCAGCGATATCCAAGATGTTGATGGGGGGATCATGTTGTTCGTCTTTTGATGATTCCAGAATGCTCTCGCAGCGGATCAGGTGAAGCACACGTGTCAAACGATCGGCGTTTTGTAGCAGTGGTCAATGGGGTTGACAACAATGGCATGTGCCCTGTGGAAGGTGCAAACGTCGTTTCCTATCGGGTTTTTTTACATCTAAACAAGGTAGTATTGTATAGACTTGTCGTAACAAGAAAACTCACAAAAGTTGGTTTTCCTAAAAATATATCAAAAAACCAGTTTTCCAAGATCTCATGCTTAATACTTCAAATTTAAACAACCACAAGCTAGGCTCAGAGGTTGTACGACAATTGCGTCTTTGTATCACTTTTCTATCTTTGTATGATTTTAACCAGTCATACAATGGTTCAAGTGTCAGTTGAACAAAACTAAACAATGTTAATGGAGCAATAGCACGCCAAGGTAAACTTGTTCAGAAATTGAAACCACAAAACCTATAAAAAAAATCAAAAAAGAGGATTACCCCCGGCGTTTGCATCGTGCGATCCATACAACCATCTTTATTGCATTATTACAAAATAAATACATAAATCAATTCAAAACCATCTTCCTGGCAAAAACTATCGCCCTAACTACAAGATTGATGATGTGTCATGGCCGCGCGCCACTCACATGTGCCTTAAAAAATTTACGCCACCAAAATGCAGAGTATGGGCGGGGCAAATTGCTCCGTGAGATCATGTTTGTGTGGAAAGAATTAGACTCGACATAACGTATTGCGCTGTCAAGTCATGGCGGTCGTCGTCGCCTTTGAAGTGCTAGCGGAGACCGTAGGTCTCCATTTCCGCACCACCACTCCACTATCGAACAGAGTGCCAACCCATCTTCATGGTGCTCGCCCAAAACCACCACCTGAAACAGCTGCAGCAGCTGGCGAGCGATGGCGCTGACCCGTCGGTTCATCTTCCTCTTCGCCGCCGGCGTCCTGGCCGGACTCGCCTCCGCCTCGGCGTCGCCCTTCCTTTCTGGTCCGTGCGTGTTCCGGTGCTCCCAACTACTGCGCACTATAGTATTTTGCTTCTTGGAGCGAGCTGTGATGGGTTTGTTCTGCCTTTTTTTTGTGCTTGAGCAGACAGCGTATTCCAGGCCAGCACCGGATCGGCGGGGAGGAGCTTGCTGCAGACCAAGAATGGTGCTTACGTAGTTTCCTTTCTTCCTCTTGCTAAGTTGAACCCCATTACAGTTTCCGGATAGGTGCGACGATGGGTGGAGGGATTTGGTCTAGTTTTAGTGATACAAAATTACAGACGATCTGGTTGGAAGAGATGCTCTGTGTTAACAGACTTGGGGCGGATTTGATGGTGCAGACGCTGAAGATACTTGAATGTCTGAATCCACATGCTTGTTAACTGAATAGAACTCTCTTGATTGTGCTCGTATGCGCTTAGGGTTGAAGAGGCTGATGTGGAGTTTCTTGACTTATAAAAACAGAGTTTTGACCATATAAACTACCAATGGAAATTACCAACTGTCCTATTAAAAGTTGGAACTCTAGAATTCAAATTCCTATACATTACTTGAAACCAAGATTTCCATCCTTGCATTGAAAAATGGAGACATAGTACTTCTCATCATGTTCAGGACTACCAATACCTTCATCTGATATGCTTCCGTTTATTCTTGTCCATGCTGATCAGGCTGCCCTATGAGCTTTGAGTCCCAGAACTATACAATCATCACAAGCAGGTGCAAGGCACCACGGTATCCTCCTAAGGAATGTTGTGATGCTTTCAAGGAATTTGCATGCCCATTTGCCGCCTATATCAACAACCAGAGCACCAACTGTGCAGACGCTATGTTTTCCTACATCAACTTGCATGGCTCGTACCCAGCAGGCCTATTCGGCACCGAGTGCGTCAAAGGCAAGGAAGGGGTTTCTTGTGAAGGCGTCCCAGCGAAAGGCACCGGCGTGCCAAGTGGCGGGCGACGAGCTCAAGGGAGTTCCCGTTCTTTGGGTCCTATCTTGTGTGGGCTAGGAGCATTGTTGTTCCATTGAGTGGTGATACCTTGCACATCTTCAAAGATGGCATGTTGTCTGCTGCAAGTTGTAAGTAGTAAGACTTAGAATCAATTTGGTCCTCCTTGGCGCTCTCTTAATGTGGTGACTCGACATTTGGCTATACCACGAGATATCTCTCCAGAAACCACTTGATATAGCTGACTAATATGTAATAACACCTCTTATAAATGCACTTGGTTACTACTGGGTCAAATATTATATTGATATCATATGGCCATTTGTTGCAGAACTACATGACATTCTGAGATTCAACATTATATGATCACATCCTGTTATTGGCAGAGTGAAGACCCAAATTATAAATCAGGGGACTAGGAGTGATTATTTTCCAGTCTAACTGATAATTGGGTGTTCATTTGTTAATGCATTGTCATATTTATTTTATATGTAGTGCCATTTGGATATGTTTTCCTAGGTAGTAATGCAATCGAGATGGCGTCTTAGAGCATCTTCAGTCGTGCCCTTCACACATAAACACATCATTTTCAGAACATTGGCCGGAAGAATCTCTGCACCTTGCTCAAAGCGGCCACCGCCTGCTGTCCGGCGCCGTAGACGTGCCCAACATAGCAAATAGGAACAATCAGTCAATCACCCAATGACATGCAGGGGACTAGCTCAATTTCCTGTGGAACTTTTCGGTTGTCTGCTCAAAATCGTTGCCTACGGTAAACTTTTCGGGTTCGTACTACTTATGTTCACATCACTTGAGAAGACACAGTCAAGGAACAAAATTTGGAAAATTTATCAAATAGCCCGTCTAGCTCAGTTGGTAGAGCGCAAGGCTCTTAACCTTGTGGTCTTGGGTTCGAGCCCCAAGGTGGGCGATGTTTGGATCTTTTTTACTTGTTAGCGTTAGCAAAAGCCATTTTCATTCATGTTCATTTGAACTTCTTTTTGTGTATTTACCATTTTAAGTTGTTCATTTTTGCGTTTCATTTATTTCCTAATTTACCATGCATTTCTTTCATAAATATGTCATTCGTCGGTTGAAAATCAAAATGTTATTTTGCTTCCTATTTATTTTGGGTTATAATTCTCATGTATAAATATTCTATTTTTTATTAATTTGACTTTGATTTTGGCTTCCTACTTTACTTTTTGGTGTTTGCAAAGCCCATTTTTACATTAATGTTCCTCATAGGTTGGTCGAGCGGAACATTTACATGATGTAGGCTTTGTGTTGAAACATAGGTTTCCTTTGCCTGTGCTTGGCATCACCATGCCCAGCTTTGTAGCGGTCGGCCCCACCTTCGCCTCACTGTGCACCTGTGTTGCTACCGCTGCTGCTTCCGCCTGTTGTGTGGGCATCGTGTCCGGCCCTCGCATGCAAGGCTCCAAGGAGGCCAGCACCATGGCCTATGCTCCATGCTCCTTGTGGCCACAATCGATATGGAAGCCAATGTTGTGCTCCAACTATGGTCCGTCGTACTCGTGTATGCATACTACAATCTTGTCTTCACAAGGCAACACCCTGAGCCAGCTAGCCGAAGAGAAAGGGGCGGGAAAGCATGCATGAGGCGACGAGTCAGGCGAGAGTCATGGCATGTGCCCTTTTTCCGATAAAGGGAGTATATTAATACCAAGATGATATCAATTACATCCGACCTCTGCAACAATATAATGTCTAAAGAGACATCAAGAATGCATACAGCCGACAGATTATAAGAAGAAAGAAGAAAGCCCCCGCCGAAGCACTTAGAGGCTCACAACGCCAAGAGCGGTGGTGACGCCACCTAAACTTCGAAAAGGAATGAAGTTGTTGGCGATATCCAAGGCTAGTGGCGCCCCCTATTCACGTTGGATCCGATTGGGCTAGTTCGGTGCAGCGATATCCAAGATGTTGATGGGGGGATCATGTTGTTCGTCTTTTGATGATTCCAGGATGCTCTGCAGCGGATCAGGTGAAGCACACGTGTCGAACGATCGGCATTTTGTAGCAGTGGTCAATGGGGTTGACAACAATGGCATGTGCCCTGTGGAAGGTGCAAACGTCGTTTCCTATCGGGTTTTTTTACATCTAAACAAGGTAGTATTGTATAGACTTGTCGTAACAAGAAAACTCACAAAAGTTGGTTTTCCTAAAAAATATATAAAAAAACCAGTTTTCCAAGATCTCATGCTTAATACTTCAAATTTAAACAACCACAAGCTAGGCTCAGGTTGTACGACAATTGCGTCTTTGTATCACTTTTCTATCTTTGTATGATTTCAACCAGTCATACAATGGTTCGAAGTCTCCAGTTGAACAAAACTAAACAATGTTAATGGAGCAATAGCACGCCAAGGTAAACTTGTTCAGAAATTGAAACCACAAAACCTATAAAAAAAATCAAAAAAGAGGATTACCCCCGGCTTTTGCATCGTGCGATCCATACAACCATCTTTATTGCATTATTACAAAATAAATACATAAATCAATTCAAAGCCATCTTCCTACTTTACTTTTTGGTGTTTGCAAAGCCCATTTTTACATTAATGTTCCTCATAGGTTGGTCGAGCGGAACATTTACATGATGTAGGCTTTGTGTTGAAACATAGGTTTCCTTTGCCTGTGCTTGGCATCACCATGCCCAGCTTTGTAGCGGTCGGCCCCACCTTCGCCTCACTGTGCACCTGTGTTGCTACCGCTGCTGATTCCGCCTGTTATGTGGGCATCGTGTCCGGCCCTCGCAAGGCTCCAAGGAGGCCAGCACCATGGCCTATGCTCCATGCTCCTTGTGGCCACAATCGATATGGAAGCCAATGTTGTGCTCCAACTATGGTCCGTTGTACTCGTGTATGCATACTACAATCTTGTCTTCACAAGGCAACACCCTGAGCCAGCTAGCCGAAGAGAAAAGGGGCGGGAAAGCATGCATGAGGCGATGAGTCAGGCGAGAGTCATGGCATGTGCCCTTTTTCCGATAGAGGGAGTATATTAATACCAAGATGATATCAATTACATCCGACCTCTGCAATAATATAATGTCTAAAGAGACATCAAAAATGCATACAGCCGATAGATTATAAGAAGAAAGAAGAAAGCCCCCGCCGAAGCACTTAGAGGCTCACAACGCCAAGAGCAGTGGTGACGCCACCTAAACTTCGAAAAGGAATGAAGTTGTTGGCGATATCCAAGGCTAGTGGCGCCCCCTATTCACGTTGGATCCGATTGGGCTAGTTCGGTGCAGCGATATCCAAGATGTTGATGGGGGGATCATGTTGTTCGTCTTTGATGATTCCAGAATGCTCTCAGCGGATCAGGTGAAGCACACGTGTCAAGCGATCGGCGTTTTGTAGCAGTGGTCAATGGGGTTGACAACAATGGCATGTGCCCTGTGGAAGGTGCAAACGTCGTTTCCTATCGGGTTTTTTTACATCTAAACAAGGTAGTATTGTATAGACTTGTCGTAACAAGAAAACTCACAAAAGTTGGTTTTCCTAAAAATATATCAAAAAACCAGTTTTCCAAGATCTCATGCTTAATACTTCAAATTTAAACAACCACAAGCTAGGCTCAGAGGTTGTACGACAATTGCGTCTTTGTATCACTTTTCTATCTTTGTATGATTTTAACCAGTCATACAATGGTTCGAAGTGTCCAGTTGAACAAAACTAAACAATGTTAATGGAGCAATAGCACGCCAAGGTAAACTTGTTCAGAAATTGAAACCACAAAACCTATAAAAAAAATCAAAAAAGAGGATTACCCCCGGCGTTTGCATCGTGCGATCCATACAACCATCTTTATTGCATTATTACAAAATAAATACATAAATCAATTCAAAACCATCTTCCTGGCAAAAACTATCGCCCTAACTACAAGATTGATGATGTGTCATGGCCGCGCGCCACTCACATGTGCCTTAAAAAATTTACGCCACCAAAATGCAGAGTATGGGCGGGGCAAATTGCTCCGTGAGATCATGTTTGTGTGGAAAGAATTAGACTCGACATAACGTATTGCGCTGTCAAGTCATGGCGGTCGTCGTCGCCTTTGAAGTGCTAGCGGAGACCGTAGGTCTCCATTTCCGCACCACCACTCCACTATCGAACAGAGTGCCAACCCATCTTCATGGTGCTCGCCCAAAAACCACCACCTGAAACAGCTGCAGCAGCTAGCGAGCGATGGCGCTGACCCGTCGGTTCATCTTCCTCTTCGCCGCCGGCGTCCTGGCCGGACTCGCCTCCGCCTCGGCGTCGCCCTTCCTTTCTGGTCCGTGCGTGTTCCGGTGCTCCCAACTACTGCGCACTATAGTATTTTGCTTCTTGGAGCGAGCTGTGATGGGTTTGTTCTGCCTTTTTTTTGTGCTTGAGCAGACAGCGTATTCCAGGCCAGCACCGGATCGGCGGGGAGGAGCTTGCTGCAGACCAAGAATGGTGCTTACGTAGTTTCCTTTCTTCCTCTTGCTAAGTTGAACCCCATTACAGTTTCCGGATAGGTGCGACGATGGGTGGAGGGATTTGGTCTAGTTTTAGTGATACAAAATTACAGACGATCTGGTTGGAAGAGATGCTCTGTGTTAACAGACTTGGGGCGGATTTGATGGTGCAGACGCTGAAGATACTTGAATGTCTGAATCCACATGCTTGTTAACTGAATAGAACTCTCTTGATTGTGCTCGTATGCGCTTAGGGTTGAAGAGGCTGATGTGGAGTTTCTTGACTTATAAAAACAGAGTTTTGACCATATAAACTACCAATGGAAATTACCAACTGTCCTATTAAAAGTTGGAACTCTAGAATTCAAATTCCTATACATTACTGGAAACCAAGATTTCCATCCTTGCATTGAAAAATGGAGACATAGTACTTCTCATCATGTTCAGGACTACCAATACCTTCATCTGATATGCTTCCGTTTATTCTTGTCCATGCTGATCAGGCTGCCCTATGAGCTTTGAGTCCCAGAACTATACAATCATCACAAGCAGGTGCAAGGCACCACGGTATCCTCCTAAGGAATGTTGTGATGCTTTCAAGGAATTTGCATGCCCATTTGCCGCCTATATCAACAACCAGAGCACCAACTGTGCAGACGCTATGTTTTCCTACATCAACTTGCATGGCTCGTACCCAGCAGGCCTATTCGGCACCGAGTGCGTCAAAGGCAAGGAAGGGGTTTCCTGCGAAGGCGTCCCAGGGAAAGGCACCGGCGTGCCAAGTGGCGGGCGACGAGCTCAAGGGAGTTCCCGTTCTTTGGGTCCTATCTTGTGTGGGCTAGGAGCATTGTTGTTCCATTGAGTGGTGATACCTTGCACATCTTCAAAGATGGCATGTTGTCTGCTGCAAGTTGTAAGTAGTAAGACTTAGAATCAATTTGGTCCTCCTTGGCGCTCTCTTAATGTGGTGACTCGACATTTGGCTATACCACGAGATATCTCTCCAGAAACCACTTGATATAGCTGACTAATATGTAATAACACCTCTTATAAATGCACTTGGTTACTACTGGGTCAAATATTATATTGATATCATATGGCCATTTGTTGCAGAACTACATGACATTCTGAGATTCAACATTATATGATCACATCCTGTTATTGGCAGAGTGAAGACCCAAATTATAAATCAGGGGACTAGGAGTGATTATTTTCCAGTCTAACTGATAATTGGGTGTTCATTTGTTAATGCATTGTCATATTTATTTTATATGTAGTGCCATTTGGATATGTTTTCCTAGGTAGTAATGCAATCGAGATGGCGTCTTAGAGCATCTTCAGTCGTGCCCTTCACACATAAACACATCATTTTCAGAACATTGCCCGGAAGAATCTCTGCACCTTGCTCAAAGCGGCCACCGCCTGCTGTCCGGCGCCGTAGACGTGCCCAACATAGCAAATAGGAACAATCAGTCAATCACCCAATGACATGCAGGGGACTAGCTCAATTTCCTGTGGAACTTTTCGGTTGTCTGCTCAAAAACGTTGCCTACGGTAAACTTTTCGGGTTCGTACTACTTATGTTCACATCACTTGAGAAGACACAGTCAAGGAACAAAAATTTGGAAAATTTATCAAATAGCCCGTCTAGCTCAGTTGGTAGAGCGCAAGGCTCTTAACCTTGTGGTCTTGGGTTCGAGCCCCAAGGTGGGCGATGTTTGGATCTTTTTTTTTACTTGTTAGCGTTAGCAAAAACCATTTTCACATTCATGTTCATTTGAACTTCTTTTTTGTGTATTTACCATTTTAAGTTGTTCATTTTTGCGTTTCATTTATTTCCTAATTTACCATGCATTTCTTTCATAAACTTGCAAAAACTTATCACATTCATCAAACAGTTTATAAATCTCCTAATTAATTTGGTCATACATACATACACATTTTGGCCAGATTCATACGCACATGATCTGAGAAAAAAAATACCAAAGAGGAAAAAAAAACGACTGCCAGGCAGAGGAGCAGCGCCATGAAACGAGGCAACGAGGGCGCTCCGGAGCGGAAGATGGCTGCGAGAAGAACATCATGACTTGATGAGAATCAATTAATGTTTTTTGTGTTCCTCCCTGTACGTAGCAGCCTCAACAACAATGCCATGGTGCCGTCCCCGCTGTCAACAACAGCAGGCACGCCATGCTGTGGAGGAAGAGAACGCCGCGAACGAGAAGAGGACATCACTCACGGGTTCAGGGTCGAGTTCCGACCAACAGGCCGACCGCCGCCTCCCGGAAAGACAACAGCGCTGGGGTCGTTTTCCAGCCGGCGCAGGACAAAAATTACTGTTATGAACTATTTGGCTAAGGAAATCCCGATTTGACTTTGTTTTAAAAAAAATTCGTTTCTGACCTTTTCAGGTGACGCCAACATCCTCAAGGCGTCACGGGTTGCAAGCGACGCCATCGACCACAGGCGTCGGTCCCCAGCCCGCACCGCCTGCCCGTTGACCTGCTGACGTGGCAAAGGGGCCAGACGCCAAGGACCCCGGCGTCTGGCCTTGGTAACTGGATAACCCCCGTGGGACGAGCCCACCCACCCATATGTTCTTCTCCCTGGCGGCGCGCGAACAGAGGGTTTCTCTCCTTCGCCCCTCTTCTCCCTCACACCAAACCCCCCCTTGATCTACTCCATCCTTCACTCAAATTTGTGGATCTGACCCCCCAAGCTTCTTTGAGGTATTCTCCCCCATTCCCTCCAATTTGTTTTGGTTTTCCCCTCTCTTGTTGGACGCATTATTTAACATTAGGTGATGTTAGATTAGTAGATGGTTTCTTTGTTTTAGGAAATAATTTGTAGTTGATAGATGATTTGGTAGGTAGTGTAGTTGGTAGATGTTTGTAGTTGTCCACCAATAGACATAGTTTGTGAATTTTTTTTTGAATTATAGATGATGTATGCATGTGCTAGTAAATTAGCTATATGTTGAATATATAGATGGCATAATATTTGTTTGAATCTAAGAAGACTACTTTGGCAAGCAAATATATTAAGAAAAATATTATATGTGTGAAGTGGTATGACAATATAGTTGAATATATATATGGCATAATTATTTTTGCAAAAGAGATGATGAAATATGATGATTGTGTGTGACATGATTTTTTCAATAGAATGGCGGATGATGATTATGAAATTTATTTGATGGTGAAATTTGGTACTCTAGATGATATGTGTGCATATGTAGAAGAAAGAAATGATGTGGTTATGTGTGAGAAGAATGGTGTGTTCATATGGCATAACTTGAAAAAGGAAATAGTATTGTTTGATATTGTTCATGTATTCATAGATGTTTGTGATTTTTTTGTAGGATGGCGGATGATGGTGGACCTTGGTATGACGGATTAATCGATGAGTGGGATAAGGAGCATCGTGCTCATGCCATTGAGAAGGGACATGTAAGAAGCAAGACTTATCAATTTTCGTTGTTTCTCATTTGTGTTCTTGTATTGATTAAACATCACTTTATTTGCAGCTTGTAGTTGCTATGCGCATGAGGGGTCATTCCGCTGATGACTTTACTTACGACCATGATGCGAGCCTTACGTTCGGAGATTGGGTCTTCTCCCATTCGTGTTGCAGTTTAAGCGACGCGCTCCGCCGGTGAACCACGCGGCGCTGACCGCACTTGTGGATCGTTGGAGGCCGGAGACTCACTCGTTCCACCTTCCATGTGGGGAGATGACGATGACCCTACAGGACATGGCTATGATAAGCGGCCTTCCTATCAACGGACAAGCTGTTACCGGTCGTGTCAGCGTTGGTAATTGGCAAGAACGGACTGGCAATTTAATTGGTGTTCCGCCCGACGACACTCAGGAAGGCAAGGCCGATACCGCGAGAGTGAGGCATTCTTGGGTAAAACTGGTTAGAGGAAACACCAATCTGTGCCCTCAGGGTGCCAATGACGTGGTTGTGCAGCAGTACGCGCGGGCCTATCTTTGGTATGTACTAACCAAGGTAGTCTTCTCATATGCAACCGGGAACTCAGCCCTCTGGATGTTCCTGGAGCTACTCAATAACTGGGATATCCAGTATAGCTGGGGTTCGGCCGCACTAGCATATTTGTATCATCGGGTAAGAGATATTTGCAACCATTTATCTTGCATTTGTCATGCGCCTCCATATCTAACATGTTTGTTTGATTGCAGCTTGACTTGACGTGTCGCAGGAAGGGAGATACATCCTCATTGGCTGGGTTTGTTTGGAGGCTATCCGTGTGGATGTGGGAGCGGATCCCGGTTGGACGACCCGATTTCAAGAACCCCAACATGCCAAACCCACGGGGTAATCATGACGGGGTGCATGATGATGATCCATATCGGCGCCCTACGCTTGTTACTATTGGGAACAAGTGAAGCTCGCATGTGCGATACAAGTGCTATATAAACGAGATGGACACCTTGACTGCTGAGCAGGTATTGAGAAGTTCGATGAGACCAAATTTAGTCAAGAATGAAACTTGTATCTAACAATGTATCTCTTTGTTTTGCAGGTACATTGGTTGCCTTATGTGGAAGATCGTGGCTTTGATCTTAATGAGATGTGCACTCGTGATAGCCATCTTTGGCGGGCGAGGTGCCCAATGATATGCTTCTTCGCAGTCGAGTGGCACTTTGTAGACCGTGTGGCAAGACAATTTGGAAGAAGACAAGGTATTCCAATTGAGGAGAGCAATGAGAAAACGCTATCTCTGCATCGGTGAGCAAGCATGTCCTTGAGTATGTAGTAGAGCATTGAATAAGTCTATGTTTGCTAATGCTTTGTCCCGTGCATCATTTGTAGGTTCGATCGAAGGAACAATCAGGATATATCGGATTGGGCAAACAAGCACCGTGCGTGGATAGAAATTTGGAATCAAAGAGACACGTTAGTGCAATCAGAGAATAGACCTCACAATCAGTCAGCATATCAGAAGTATCAAGTGTGGTATGCAGATCGTTACCGGTTAAAGCTAAAGCCTGGTTGGACTCACGAGGAGTGGTCGGAGTTGGTGTCTGAAGACCCGGAGACTGCAGAAGGTTATCATACCTTCAACACGGTTGTGAGAGACACCAGAGGGGCTCACGTTAACTATGCACCGATGCATGACGAAATAGTAGTCTGTTTGACCTATTTTAACATACTTGCATCATGTTGTCTTCTTTCAAATACATAAGTTTGGTGTGTTCATGAATTGCAGGGTAGAGAGTTGCTTCTATGCGTCAACGATGCCAATGTTGCACTGAGTCATCCACCTGGTGGTGGATTATATTAGAGGACTCTTAGGAGCACGATGGAGGTGTGACCAATATACTATAAAAGTTTCTTTTCGTGGATTATTTATTTGCATCTCATATCATAGCATATTTTGTGTTGTTGCAGAAGTTCAAGAAGCGGTTCCATAAGATGGCAGCATGCTTTCTTGCCATGGTGCTCAGTCCAGTGACGTGTATGCACCTGATAGCCGCGCCGCCAGAGCTCATAGACAGAATTATCTTCAGAATGATGAGGACATGGAGGAGGAGGTCCATGAAGAGGAGCCAGCACATCAAGAGGAGCCAACACATCATGAGGAGCATGAGTATGATGCAACACATCAAGAGGATCATGAGTATGATGTTGATGCTCCACAACCATCACAACCGTCACAAGGCAATGCTCGCTCTAGGAAAGGCAAATCCATAGCTAAGACACCAAGCAAGAAAGGTAGAAAGAAGACATGGAACACACAATTCCATAGTCCGGAGTATCCTCATCAGCTTATCCCAACAGGAATGCAAAGATATAAGGCCAACATTGAGGCGGAGGAGGAGGCATGCAACGAAGAGAAGGAGGAGGCTAGCGAAGAGGAGCCTACACTTGCAACTATCGTGAAGAGAGGAAGGAGGAAGTGAGCTTCTTGTTTGTAAGTGCATGAACTAGGTGGTGTTTGTATGCATGAACTTGGTGTCATGGTAAAACCTTTTTGTGTCATATTATTATATATGTGCATGAACCTGTCATATTATTATATATGTGCTATCTTCTTGTGTCAAACAGCAAGTCCAAAATAATGTACAGGGCCCCAGACGCCAGGGTCCTTGGCGTCTGGTTTCAAGTCAGGGCACCAGACGCCACGGTCTCTGGCGTCTGGTGGTCGACTGGAAGCAAAAGCAGAGTCCTGGACAGCAGAAACAGGGCAGCCAGACGCCAGGGTCCGTGGCGTCTGGCCCTGGTGTAGTACTTTTTTCAATTTGTTCATATTTTGTCACAGCATAGTATCAAATGAAATAGATATTTTGTTCTAGCAAACACCCATAGTATCGAATGACAAACATTAGTCTTCACATAATAGCAAATGACAAACATAGTTATTACATAATCTTAAATTACACAAATAGTCTCGAATAAGAAGTTCATCACATACAATGTCTCGAATGACATAAGTAGTCGTTCATGACCACGATGGTCCACGATAGTTGAAATGACATGAACATCACATATAACTCGGTTTCCTGTAGTAATGCAAGTCAACAACCCTTTTCCATTCCCATTCTTGCAGCATTTCTTGAATCTTGCCATCATCAGTTATGTCAACCAATTTTCTTTCCCCGGGGCCATCTGACTGCTTTTTGCTGACGTAGTACACAAAATCCTCTTCCTTCAACCCTTGCTTCAACATGAATTTACTATTCAACCAATCGAAAGTGAGGTCCACTTCACTAACTTGCACAACACATGGAGACAAGCCTTGGACATGAACAACAGGGCTAAGCACCCACTGAGTACCCATCTACAGCACACAAATCTCTTAGTACCTAACCTATGATACTTTAAACCACGAGGAAAACAAACTAGGGTTTACACAAAAATATGATACATTAAACCAACCAAAAAATGGGGGTGGAGTCGATTTACCTTCTTGTTTGCAAATCCTGAAGATACAACGGTGAAACCGGACTGATTCGTGAGAGATTTGATGGGGGTTAGGGTGCTGGAGAGGGAGTGACGTTGGCAGGGCTAGAGGTGAGAGTGAGTGGAGATGAATATAATGAGAGGGGTAGAGGTGGAGATGAATGGATGAGAGGGCTATAGGTGGGCCCAAAGAATCTTATCCACTCAAAAGTTGCTCTCTGGATAGGGACCTGGGCCAGGGACCTTGGCGTGCTGGTGTACATTCACAAACTGCAAAATGCTCTCGGATAGAGACCTGGGCGCCAGGACCTTGGCGTGCAGGTGTCAAATTAGCAAACTGCAAAAAGCTCTCGGATAGAGACCTGGGCCTTGAGGACCTTGGCGTCTGGGTGTGCAAATTACCAAACTGCAAAAATGCTCTCTGGATAGGGACCCAGACGCCAGGGACCTTGGCGTCTGGGTGTGCAAATTAGCAAACTGCAAAAATGCTCTCTGGATAGAGACCCAAACGCCAGGGACCTTGGCGTCTGGGTGTGCAAATTGGCAAACTGCAAAAATGCTCTCTGGATAGAGACCCAGATGCCAGGAACCTTGGCGTCTGGGTGTGCGCATTTGCAAAATTGCAGAAATGCTCTCTGGATTGGGACCCAGACGCCAGGGTCTATGGCGTCTGGCCCACAGTTTTTTATTTTGCTAATGTTTGATATTGGCAACTTGTTGCACACACTTTTAAACATTGTAAATCAAACAAAAATATGAACAAAGCATAGTTTGCATATAATTTCAAATAGGTTGCACATAAGTAGTTCATGACCACACAAGGCCTCGAATAACAAGTTCACACACGATGTCTCGAATGACATAAGTAGTTCATGACCACACAAGGTCTCGAATGACAAGTTCATACATTAAACAAAGTCTCGACAGTCCATCATCGATGCCGGTGTCTTTCCATTTGTCTACTGAGTAGTACGGGGCCACTTTCCCTTCTTGTCACGTGCCTCGTCCTCCTCTCGTGCATCGCGAGCCCTTGCAAGTTTTCTTGCCCTCTCTTCTTGACGAGCCTCCTTCTCTTTGCGTGCCCTCTCTTGCTCACGCTTCTTGCGCTCGTTCTTCTCCTTCTCACGACGCTCATGCTCCAATCCCCGTGCAAAGGACTCCTCAAACAGGCGCTGCCTCCGTAAGTAATCTCGATGTTGGTCCTCTTGGACATCTTTTGGTACCTCGTGATCTATCCAAGTGAAGTACTTGCAAAGTGGAGGAGGAGACTACATAAAAATCATGTTATTGTTAGTAATATGAGTTCAAACTTGATGAGGTTTTTTGTATGTACACCTAACATACCGGTGGTATGTCATATGCGTTAGTTGGCCTTCGACGATCATGTGCATAGTTGGGACACACGAAAAACCTTCTACCTTCTGTCCATGACTTCTTGCGGTCCGTGGACACCTTCAGCTTGCAAACATCACCACACCAACATGGTGGTGTGGGCACATCCTTCTCCTTCTCCTTGTCCAACCTAGCCTCCATCCACGTCTTTGGCATGTCCTCTTGGTCCGCGCACGCCGGCCTCGTCCTGGAACCGGATGAAGCCATGCCTACAAAAAGAACAATTGTTAGCACAAGACACAAAGAGAGTACATGTGTAAATACAGTAAATCAACAAATGCTAGGAATTGTATGAACAAATAATATACCATTATTATTAGATCAACCATCTGGATTAAGCAAATAACCGAAGGCCAATCCATTATCAACCATTCCTCTACGACCACCACCACCTCTAGCACTTGTGCTTCCTCTCCGACCACCACCACCTCTAGCACTTGTGCTAGCTCGGCCACCACCCTCTAGCACTTGTGCCTCCTCGACCACCACCTCTAGCACTTGTGCCTGCTCGACCACCACCTCTAGCACTTGTGCCTGCTCGACCACCACCTCTAGCACTTGTGCTAGCTCAACCACCACCTCTAGCACTTGTACTCCCTCTACGAACACTAGCACCTCTAGCACTTGTGCTCCCTCTACGACCACCACTACCACCTCTGACACTTGTGCTTCCTCGACCACCACCACCGCCACCGCTTCCACCTCGTTCACCATCGGTGCCACCTCCACGACTTGTTTTTATTTTTTTTGGTTTTCCTATTCTTGCATGTCCGCTCATTGTGTCCCCCTTCACCGCACACCCCACAGTTAATAGTGTCAGGAGCCTCCATAAAATGACCGCTACCAAATTGTTTCATGCCAATGTATCCAGCCAGGTCATCCATATCACCCCTGAACCTCTTAGTTCTCCTTCTACCCTTGTTCTCCACCTTCAGAAGAGGGTCTGGCCTAATATGAGGGCCATGGTACTCAGGCCACTGTGATTGGTCCAAGAAAGGGTGAAATCTTGGCGCCCATGTCAACCTAGTAGCTTCCACATGGAACTCTTGCATCCGCACGGTTTTTCCATCACAAATAGGTATGTTTCTCGCCTTTGCCGTTATCAAATGCGAGCATGGCCAATGATACTTACTAGGCCTCTCGCCTTTGGCACCACCGAGTCTTGAGACGCACCTCAAATGCAGCACCACCATATTGAAAACCGTCTCGTGTTGTGCCACCGCTCATCAATTTGATAGATCATTTCAATTACATCGAATATGATAACTTGTTGCCGTGAAGACTTGCTTGCTTGTAACTGCAACCATTCATCAACGTTCTCCGGATAATCCTTTTTTCACCTATCCATTTTGCGCCTCTTGAATGCCTCTGAAAGTACTCATTAAGCTTGAAGAAGGTGTACTCCACTATTGCAGTCACCGGCAATGCACGAGCACCCTTCAGCACATTGTTGAAACATTCTACCAGATTGCTCGTCATGTCACCATATCGCCTACCACCATCGTCATGAGTGTGTGCCCACTTGTGCTTCTCGCTTAAATTCCTAGTTAAGAACTCTTTTCCCCCTTCGTTCACCGCTGCAAACACTTTGTTGTACCGAGCATCGAAACCTTGGGTCGTGAAGGCCACACATACATGGGTAAGGTCTTTGCTGAGCTCCTTGCTCTTACATCCCCGGTAAAAGTTGGCCACGAAATGCCTCATGCACCATCTGTGGTGAAGCTTTGGAAATCCTGGAATAACAATGTCCATTGCCTTGAGTATGCTATGGTGCCGGTCCGATATGATGCATACCTCCCTAGCCCCAATCACGTTGTGCCTAACATGACCCATGAACCACTCCCAGTTGTCTTGGTGCTCGGAAGGCACCAAAGCAAATGCACACGGCAACACGTTGTCGTTTGATGAGTGCGCCATTGCTACCATTAGTGTGCCCTTGTATCTACCGGTCAAGAACGTGCCATCTATAGACAAGACCGGACGACAATGCTGAAATGCCTCCACACATTCTCCATAACTCCATAAGGCACGGTGGAACACTCCCTCGTGATCCTCGACCACATGAAACATGCCAGGGTTCTTATGTGCAATCGCGGCCAACAACCTTGGGAGCTGGTTGTATGCTTCTTCATAACCACCATACAACATCCTAATAGCATTTGCCTTTGCCTTCCATGCCTTCCCATACTTGACTTCATAACCAAATTGTTTTTTCACCGTCAGCATGAGAAACCTCACTTTCACAGTGGGATCAAAGCCTATGTCTTTCATCCATTTGTATCCAAGATACTCAGATGTGAGTTGACGATGTGTCGTTCGAAGTCGTTTAGATGGCCGTTTGCACCTATGAGTAGCAACACAACTTCTTAACACCCATTCTTCGGTTTCTTTAAGCTTTCTTGCACGAACCTTCCATAGGCATCCTTCTTGCTCACACTTCACGGTGTAACGAAACTTCATGTTGGAGTGCTCAACATAAAATGGCCTATGGTTCCGAATGGCATAGTCAGACAACCAAAACTTCAGCATAGGCAAGCTCAGAAACTTCACTCCTTTCTTCAAATAAGCATTCTCGTCCTCCTTCTCCTCCCTTGGTTCTCCTGGATCCAGGCATGGTGTTGGCTCAATCGCCGTCATTCTCATTCCACCATCAACAACAGCTTTATGGGCAAGGCTAAGATCTTTAAACTAGTGAGTTCTTTTTTCTAAGCCCGTCAACTCAAAGTGGATTTGGTTTTCCTCCTTTGTGAATCCATCCTCGTCCAACTGTTCAACTGGACCCTCGTCATCCGAGTCATAGGCATATTGACGCCTAAAAGGCAACTCACGATCCATGTCCTTTTGCGCTATGTACGCATCCAAGTCACCAACATCATTACCATGAAACCCTTCCTCTTGCTCTTCGTCGTCATCATAAGCATCTTCATCATCTTGAATTACTTCGTCACTAGCAATCACCTCAACTTCATTTGCTTGGCTAGTTGGTGGTTGGCTAGAAGCATTGGGGGCATACAACTCAACCTCATTTGGTTCAATAGATGGTACACGGGGACGTGGTTGGCGATAAGCATTGGGGGCATCAACCACAACCCTATGCTCAATAAGTGCACCATTGTCATCTCGCTCATGTCATCCATTGGGGAAGAGACATGCCGGTTCAAATCAAGTGTAAACCAAGGAGATTCAACCTTGGTGGCAAACAATTCAAGTGACTTGTCTTCCGATTGGGAAACTTTTTCCTTGTATACATCCCAATGCAAATCTGAGGTGATAGGCATACTTTTCAAGCAAGATTTGGCTCCAACTCCAACATCATACCTTCCTATTAACTTAACATCAACATTGGTGTCCATCCACGTTAAGGCTTGTCTCGCTTTTGCAACAACATCCTCATAGCTAGGGCTTGTATCAAAAACCAATGGTTCCTCACCCGTGTCGGCATTGTTACTCAAGAATGTCTCCTTGTCCATGTAATGAACATTAACAAGTCTCTCCACCTAAAAATAACATGAATGCATTTTAGACTTCAATGAGAATTGGTGTTTATCCAAATACAACTCATTATATCCAAATCATATCAACACTAAATTATTGGTGACGTCCACAAAAGTATCACTAATTAACACACACTAAGCAAAGTTAACCCTAATCACTAACTAACCCTAACCCCCCAATCTTTTTACTCAACAAGCATATATTCCTACTACACACCATGCATATCACTATATTATCAAAGTTAACCAAGCCATTCACACTAACATAAGGGAGAAAACATGAACTAGGGTTCCACCAACATGTATAAAATGCAACCAAAATAACAAGATTTAACAAAAAATAATTGGATGATTTGGGGGAGATTACCAAGAGCAACAAAGTGATGGAAAGATCCACCTAAGGGATGCACCTTTTGGAGAGGATTTGAGGGGGAGCTTGAGGGGTGGGAGAGAGTGTGAGAGCTCCAAGTGTTCTTCAAGCTCGGGTTGTGGATTGGGGAAAGTGTGTGGGGTGGGTCCCACACACTCTTCCGTGGGTTATCCACTTACCAGGGCCAGACGCCAGGGTTCTTGGCGTCTGGCCCCTTTGCCACGTCAGCGGGTCAACGGGCAGGCGGGCAGTGCGGGCCAGGGGCCAGACGCCAGCGAATCCGGAAGCTAAGCGGACCATGGAACCCCCTCGTGCTCTTCTCGCTCGTCGGCGGCGGCTGGGGAATCTCACACTAGGGAAGAAGAGGGGTGAGGTTTGTGGTGGCAGTTTGTTTGTAATTTAAACAAAAAAAAAGGGGTAAGGGCTAAAAACCGAATCGTTTTGTTTTGTGGTAAGGAGTAGAATCGCAAGAATCACCACAATCGCTGCTTCCGGATTCGCTTAGCTTGTAGTGCGTTGTTTAGAATCGATTCTGTGAAGCTTGGCAGGAATCCAATGTGTTTGTTTGAGATCCTGATTTTGAAAGGTTAGAATCTGAGAATCGGAAGCTGCACCCCAAATAAAGGCCACCTTAATGTACTGACCGGACATTTGGTTGTACCACGAGATATCTCTAAGTCGATTACTGAGTTCTTTTTATTTTGAAGTCAGAAGATTTTTAGCATGGATTTTCTATCCTCAGTAAACAAAGTGGTTCGTGGCTTGACCGGCTTAGAAATCAGTTCCTGGCCACCGGCGGCGAGGCGTTCCGGCACTGGGTTGGGGCAGGGGTGCCAACTGCTTCCTCTTCACCTCACCCGAGTACATCTACTCCATTCAAGGTACACGGCAGATGATTGTACTAGCTCCCTGCACCCGTAACGGTCGAGCGCAACTGTGGCCGGGCCTCGTGTGTTTTCTGCGTGCTGAGACGCACCGGGTTATCGATTCTGAAGTGAAATCTATCTGTGTGCAGGCCCTCTCAAAAAATGCGCTGGACGCAACCGTTCGACAGGAGGTTTTTTGCTTGCTGAAAAGAGTCTGAAACCCACGACGACCTTTCCGCGCTTGTGAAGTGAAATCTACTACGTGTGCAGGCATTCTGAAGAACGCGTTGGACAGGGCTGGTGCCATGGCGAGCGCGTCGGGGAAGTCCGGCGGCAAGCGGTCGGCGTACAACACCCGACCGGTCCGGGTGTTCCTAGACATCCACTTGATCAACAAGCCGGAGAGGTTCGTCTTGATCTCGTTTCATCATCAGGTTTTGATCAGCTTCAGATTCATGGGATACCCACACGAACAAATCTGTGGTGCGAATCCATGTACACACTTTGTTGCTGGATCTGTTACGAGTTTTGCACTGGTCTGAGCTGCAGCTAGCGATGTGTTCCCACTTCCCAAGGCCCTGAGGTCTGCTGGCACCTGCCGCCATTGGTAGTGGCGGCAGGGCATAGGGCATAGGCCATCAGCCGGTGGAAGGTGCCGCTTTAAAGGGTGACAACGAGAGAGCGGGGACGGTGCCTCTCTCTTCCCCTCTTGTCCGCTGCGCCTCTCTCTTCTCCCTCTCCCCCCCTCCGGGAGAAGAAGTAGAAGAACAGTAGTACTTCGCAGTTTTTGAGCTCGATTTTTGGTATTTAGAGGCCGATTCAGGAGTTGCAGCAGTTGAAGAAAAGATAGATCAAGACGAGAGCTACAACATGCCTGGTATTATTTCTGCATCCATGCTATCTGTCGTGATTTCGATTAAATGTCCTAGTAATACTGTTTTAGGTAGTAGATTGCCGCTTTGGAGATATTTTGGAGCATTTGGGGTTGGATTTTTTGGTTGAAGTTATTGAAGAAGTTGTAGATCAAGTTAAGACCTATGAAACACACTGTTTTTTCTTCTCTCTTTTTTTTTTTTTTTTTTGCATTCATGCTGTAGTTCAGTTGTTTCATTAACTTGTAATGTCGTATTACCCCATTAACTAGTGTTTTCCCAAGAAGTTCTGGACCATTTAGAGTTGGTATATCTTGACATAAAGTAGTTGAAGATATCATAGATTAACGTTAACTTTTCAGATGCGTTCTTTTTTTTCTATTTTGGCATGTGAGATGTTGTTTAGTTTTTCGATTAGGACTAATTAGTTAATTATGTGTTGTTCACGGGGCGCTGTTTATTTGACAGCTCTTTAAGTAGTGTTTTCCCAAGAAGTTTTGGACCAGATAGAGTTGGAATCTTGACATGAAGTAGTTGAAATCTTTCAAATGCGTTTTTTGTTTCCCGCATGTGAGATGTTGTATGGTTTTGCGATTAGGACTAATTAGCTAATTATGGGTTGTTTAGGGGCCGCTGTTTATTTGACATGTCCAGGTTTGTAGACACTGTTATCTTGTATGCCATGTGTTGTAGTAGGAGTAATTTATTAATTTAGGCAAATGTTAACAAGTAGAGTAATAGTGTTTTCTGTGCAAACTGTTCTATTTAGATTTTATTACTATTTTCTAATTAGATCAATGATTTGGGCTGTTAAGGAGTTAGCCTATTTTCTTCTAACTTTGTATGCTAAATATGGTGCTGGGTAGGTGCAATGGAAAATTTCTTAATGTTTTATGGTGACATACGCGACGGCCCTTGTGGGCTTGATGTCTCAAGGTGCACAAGCAAGAGAGTTTTCGTGAAAGACATGGTCAAAAGAGGGTTCATGGACGTTAAAAGGTGCATCCAAGCCGAGTTTGGTCCTGAGACGGTTGGAAAGAATATGGTTGTCAAAGCTTTCGTCGTCGTAGGTAGGGTTGATGGGACACCTGCCCGTTGGGGCTTGAGGCTGGTGAACGGCGACCTATCTTGGGGTAGTTACATGAGGTTTGCAACCACACCTGGTAACTCTATGTATGGACGGCCAATGGTTTATGTGCGGTTTGTTGATGCTGGTGTGCTCCAGTTAACTACCACTGTAGGCGCTCACACCCAATCAGTGGCGCCGATGGGGGGCAATCATGTCCGTGAAGAAGGTGTGGTGGTTCCAACCGTGAATCCTGGACCATATCCGTCGGTGGTCGTTGACCATAACGAATCCGTGGAGGTACTGTCAGATGAGCTAGATTATGGTGATCATGCCAATGGATCATCAGATGATAGCGACGACGACGACGAAGGAGGTGATCCTTCTCAACCTCTTGTCATTCAGCAGAGGGCCGTGGTGCCCTCAACGGAGAGATGGACGGATAGTGACATAGCCCGCCATGATGCCATGGTATTACCACTTCTGATCATCTTGCAATTTTCACCAATAATTTGTTGACATAACAATGCCGGCTTCACGCAGATTACAGACATGCGGGGGCTCCTTGAGATTGTGTTGGAAGGCCTGCGGATGGTACCCCCTCTACCACATAGCGAAAAGGCAATATTAATACGAATTTATGAACTTGCCAAGGAGGTTATTGAGCGCTGCAGTTGCCCTAGAATTAATGGCATTGCTTTCCGGTCGTTCGACATGACAGAGGTATGGTTGGCACTACCAAGTAATGCTGAATTCAAAGGTTTATTTCTTTCTACAGTATAAGAAAAACAATTTATTTCTATTTCTATAATATAAGAAAAACAAATAGTATAAGAAAAACAAATCGAATCAAATTCATGGATTTACCACGACCTCGGTTGTGACTCCATAGATAAAAATAAATGAGAAATTTCTCTCTTCGAGACCATTGAAAAAGGGCATTGAACGAGAAAGAAATCGTCCACAGATAATAAAACTAGCAGATGCCTTGGAAAGTGAATGGAGGTGCTCGGAAATGGCTGAGGCGCGTCCAAGCCTCACCACTTCAATGGATCATGAGGTATATTTGCAAATTCATCGTATCTAACACTTGGTACTATGCGTGTGTGTATGTGTAATATGTTTTGTTGTGAACCGTGACAGACCGGGACGCGCCAGGACTCAGTGCTATTGCGTGTGCCAGCCAGCACTCCCTTGCAGCGCTCTCAGTTCGGCGGTTCACAGCCAGAACGTCAGGTGAATCTCATACTAATTTACTTACATTCACAGTGATTACATGTCCGATGCAGTAACGGTTGATATTGGATACAGTTCAACTCCGGAGCGATGGAGGTGGATAATCCATTCCCCGAGACCACCCCTACAGGGCAATGCTCGTACGATCAGGGCCAGGGATCTGACGGCGATGAATCCACAGATGTACGAACTAAAATCAAAATAAATACTGATGATTTTCACACTATTTCATAGTACTAATTGTTGGTTTCCTATTCATACGCATGCTACTCCTGAAATTTGTAGGAAGAAGAAGAGTGATTAATCTTCACATGGTGGACGTTCAGCGGGAGATGGGCGAGGGCACGCCCTTCACAGCGGCACGAGCAGCCCTGAGGATCTCCTACCAGTACCCTGGAACTTCGCAGGGCCGTGTGGCTCCTTGATCCGTGGACAATACAATGAGCACTACGACATATTTCAGAGCTTGTTAAGCTACGAAGTACCTTTGATTTCAACTCCATAATCGTTTTTACGTCCGATTTGTCGAGATCTTCCTTTTTTTTTTAGAAAAGGAGGATGACCCTCGGCCTCTGCATCTCGAAGATGCATACGGCCACTTTATTGATTATTCTTGAGGACCTTACAAAGTACTACAACAATGTGCCTGAATCCATCATCTTGGCAACACATGCCGCTACTCCTATCTAAAATAATGAAGGAGTGCTAGCTGGGCCACTACCCAAACCACTCACCTAAGGCTAACATCAGAAGCCGGAAGCCGAAACATATTCGGAAGCCCCAGCCGAGCCACATACCGGTCAGGCACAATCCGGTCGACGACTCGTGTCGTCGTCGCGCCATCTTCCACAGTCCGTCTTCGATCATATTGAGGCTTCTACCTTGTCCGCCACTCGCCATCGATGTCACCATGACGCCAGACAAGAACCTACTCTGCGAGTCCATCTCCGTGCATCGGACGCCGAGCCTCCCCTGCGCCATGCCGCCGATATCCGCCGCCATCGATGTGTGAGATGAAACACCACTCCACCATCCCCCCAGCCAACACTTACTCCAAAACGATGCCCCCAGGAGGGAAGGCGATAAAACGCCATTATCGTCCGATCCGGAAGACCCAGATCTAGGGTTTCCCCCGGAGCATCCCGAGCCTGATGACGCAGACTGCAACGACGATGCCTCGACAAGGGAACGACATCTAAGACGCCGCCATCGTCCGCCATGACCGTAGTCAGCGCGATTTTCATCGGAAGTTGCTCCACCAGACGTTCGCCGCCGACGTCGCTGGTCCCTTCAACCGGAGCAAACTCCGAAACAATGCCCTAAAGAGGGACTACGACGCGAAAGCGCCGCCATCGCTCGATCCCAAGGAGATCTAGGGTTTCCCGTGGTTGCCGCTACCGCCAAGGGGCGCATAAGGTAGAATCCCGCGGATCTGCCCAGCTGCCGACGAGTCGCACCCACCACCGTGCCGACGGCCGACCAGCGATCAATCTAGCCGCGCCGCCGCGAACCGATCCGGTCACGCCGCCGCCGTCCCTAGCGGCCGCAATGCACCACATCGCAAGGCCTCCCCGGTTAAGTTGCCTCTCTTGTAGTCCCTTGGAACACGACAGATTTATCCGTACTGTTGCTCGTCCACGTCTGCGTCAGGGTTACCATGCGATGGCATGCACCTGGGGTGATGGTGGCTTACGATTGGGCAGCCCGCGTTGCAGAGACGCATGCGCGCTGTCTCGACGAGAGCGATAATGTGTGTCCGTTCCTGTGCACCCACGTTCATCTTGCATGCAAGTTCAAGATCTGTTCTGTACAAAGTCATAGGCCGTGCAAAGCTCACAGCACAGCCTGCGGAAGAACTCCGGGTCTTATTTAGTGATTGATAAGAGGCACAACACGGCACGGAGGACTTCTTGCTTACAGTACAATCTTTGCATTATAGTACAAAGTACTAGCACGTTCGTATTACACTTAATACAGATTAGCCAGTAGAGGTACAGTGGACGGGAGCTCTCCTCGAACATAGATAAACCGAGTGGTAGCTAGGGATCACATGCATGCTGGACTCCCAAACATATTTGATTTGGAAACTGGACCGAGAGGTACGGTGGAGATCGGGCAAAAGACAGAGCACGGGCTAGCTGCCGCGTGCAATGTGCCGGCACTACCTAGCCGCTACGGTTGCCGTCGCACTGCCCCTTCCCGCCCCCCTCTGCCTTGGGCGTGCGGCCGCCGCCGGTGGCCGGAGGCAGCTTCTTGCCCTGGCCTTCGCCTACCTGCCCTGCTTTGGCAGCATCGCTCCCGCCGCCAGCGGGGCCATGCGTCGGCGCCGCGGCCTTGGATGCGGCTGCCTGGGGCTCTTCGCCGCCGACGTCGACCGCGTCGAAGTCGAGAGGGAGCGCGCGCGACGGCTGCCGCCGGTGGCGCGACGTCATGGTTCTATTAGCTGACAATCTAGCTAGCTAGCTACGTGGCTCGCTCACAACTCGACTGCAAGCTGCTAGATTGTTGATCTGTGGCAGTGTGGAGTGCCGATGAACAACGGAGGGCCTGGCCTTTATAGACGGGAGGAAGCCAGGGCCAGAGGCCACACATGCACAGGCGCTCGGCAACAACTGAAGGACCATGCATGTGCATGTGGTTTTCATGGATAAAACTCATGGCCCGTCCGGGGTCGCTCGATCGCGGTGCCGCGCGTCAGTGCCCCGTGACCGATCGTACACGGACGGCGAATCCTGTTACCGGACGCAACGCCTTGCAGTGTCGGCTTCTGCGCAGGGACCGCCCCGGTCGACGTCGACTAGTCTCCGGCAAAACTCACCCGCACAGACCCACTGATTCGCCCAGCACGCACGCAGGGTGCTGCCGAGAGCTCCTCTGAAAATGCATGCATGCACGAGCACGGTAACTCCATCGTGCGTCTCCATAGATTCTCCGGCGGGAGAAAGCTCCAAGAGGAAAGAAAGAGCCCGTGGGCCGTACGTGGCCATCGAGAGCGTCGGGCAGAGAGATGTCATCATCGCTTCTCGGCGCCATGCATGGGCGTGCGGAGAAAATCGGCATTTTGGCGGACAGGGCGCGCAGGACCGATGGTGGCCTGCCAGCGCGCATGCATGTGCACGGTCCGTTCCTGGTCGAGCATCAGCCGTAGGATGCGGAGGCTTTGGGCGCGTGGCGGCACGTCAGGCGTGCGTTGCGTTGCATGCGCGCGGATCCATGGAAGATAGAAGCGACAGAAATTTGGCGCGGCTTGTGGGCGCGGACAGACATCGCCCTTATCCATCGGCGGCGTACCCCCGTACTACGTGCGTACGCTGCGTCGCTGCCGAACGATGCTGAAATGCCTCCCATGTGAGCGGTAGTGGCGAGAAAAGTCTCGTGTAAACTTTAATTTTTATTAAAAAAAGTAAAATCCAAATTTATTATATAAGTTCTACAAAAACACCTCAAACATAATGAAAATTATATTAAGGTCTTCAGACTACCAAATGGTCACTATTGTCGTCAGAATAAGCAGTCGACGCGCTGTTGTCACCGCTCCCCTACCGAAGCATGCTTGACCTTGCGATGACGGCCAGAAAATCTTCGTGTACGAGCCTCTAAGGACCAGCGTCCTGGAATCGCAATCGCCCCCTTTGAACCCTTGAATATATCTGAATCAACTAGCAAAAATCTCGGCATCCGCGTGCATGATGAAAAACCCTAACCTCGCCGCTTCAAGGACACGACAAAAATTGAAGTCAGAGCTTCGTCCAGATAGATGAACTCGGGAAAAATCAGAACCCGGAAGCCAAATCTGAAGAAGAAGCGTCGCTGCCCGAGTGTTGCAACTACGAGGACTACAAACCATAACCTAAACTACTAGTCAGAACGAAGGCACCGGGATTCCCCCCGGCACCGACCGCCGAGTGTTGCAACTACGAGGATTAATTTTTTTGCCTTGGCTGCCAAGAGAAAGGGGGAGAATATTTGAAGAAACAGTCGCATGTATACTTAAATTCATACTCTTGTTCTAAGCCTTCAACGAACCTTGACCTCGAAATCCATAAAACTGGCACCATGTACTCTCTAATCTTGAACTATGACGATTGCTCTTTTTAGCGCCCTGGGAAAAAGATGATCCCGAGCAGGAGCCCACATTACTCTCACTAACCACACAGGCCCACATGTCATATTCATCTTTCTTTTTATCTTAGTATTTCTCTTTTAACGGATTTAGCCCTCATCGTGTCATGGTCGATGTCGGTGTCAAAACCGGCGGATCTCGGGTAGGGGGTCCCGAACTGTGCGTCTAGGCGGATGGTAACAGGAGACAAGGGACACGATGTTTTTACCCAGGTTCGGGCCCTCTCGATGGAGGTAAAACCCTACTCCTGCTTGATTAATATTGATGATATGGATAGTACAAGAGTAGATCTACCACGAGATCAGAGAGGCTAAACCCTAGAAGCTAGCCTATGGTATGATTGTTGTTCGTCCTACGGGCTAAAACCCTCCGGTTTATATAGGCACCGAAGAGGGTTAGGGTTACACAGAGTCGGTTACAATGGTAGGAGATCTGCATATCCGTATCGCCAAGCTTGCCTTCCACACCAAGGAAAGTCCCATCCGGACACGGGACGAAGTCTTCAATCTTGTATCTTCATAGTCCAGGAGTCCGGCCAAAGGTCATAGTCCAGCTATCCGGACACCCCCTAATCCGGGACTCCCTCAGTCGAGGACGTTGTGCTCCTCCTTAAACTTTCCCTCTGTCTTTCCCCGTGTTGTGCTTGCAAGATTTGGGGTTAGGCTGGTATCTTTCACCGTGGTTGAAGCGTTGCTCCGGTGCTAGTTGACCTGAGGCTGCTTAAAAGAACCTGTGAATTCGATTCAATCACATATATACATGTGACCAAAAGGAGTAAAATTGCACGTGAAATGGTGCATTGCAGTAGCACTCATCACACTTCACCGCTCTTGCCCGTGCTCGTTGTCCCGTGGTGGTGTTGCTTGCGATGGCGCTGCCCACCGTCGAATGGCGATGCCTCAATGCGTTGTCTTCGCATTGCAAGGCGGGTTCTTCTCCAAACTCTGTGTACTGTTGAATAGTGTCCGCTTCAGAATATCGCGCCCTTGGCTTCCACGCCCAATAATGGCCATCTTCCACGTGTTGAAAGAATGCGAAAAGCCGTGGTATTTTTACATTTACCCCCTAGCTGCGCAAATGAGCTGCCTATATACGAGACGAGGATCTAGATCCGAATCACACCATCTTCCCTTCGCGAGCTTTCATCGGAGCGCATCGACGTAAATCCATTCCATCATGGACGATCGACGCGGCTCCTCCTCTCGCCTCCCGGTCCTCACTGGAGATTTGGAGAGATGCTCCGTCCCTTGACAATGAGCTAGTGACGCCCAAACCAAGGGATTTCTTCCCCAGCCTTCATGGTTCCGGTTCGAGCGGACTCGCCACCTATAAGGGCGGAAAACAAGCGGAGAGCGTCCCCAGTCCCTTCCAAGGAGAGCGGGTATGCCTTGTCCCTTATTTGATAAGAGGGCTCGGATTTCCAATTCATTCGTTTCTCCGGGGGCTCCTGGAGTTCTATGGCCTCCAGTTGCACAACCTTACGCCTGCCTCCATTCTGCATATTGCGGGCTTCGTGGCCCTTTGCGAGCTGTTTTGGACATCGAGGCTCATTTCGCGCTGTGGAAGAGGTTGTTCTGCCTCGTATCCCGTTCTCAGGAGGGGTCGATATATCAAGTGGGCGGAGCCAAACTATGGCGCATCGCCGGGATCGGATATCTATCCGGAACCCCGAAGAAGGCGTCCGAAGACTGGTCTTCGGAATGGTTTTATATAGAAGATGTCCCCCTGCCGGACCCTGTCCGGATCGGCCTCGAGTTCAAGAATGCTCCTTTGAAGAAACGCCTAAGTCAAGCGTCCACGGAGCCCTCGGAGGAAAATGACAGGGGACGTCCTTTACATGATGAGCCGAATAAGGTTGTTGGCTCATTCCGGACTGACCATGATCGGGGTCATGGCCACATGCATTATGCGGGAGGGGGGGGGGTGCAGCCGCTCCAGTATAGAGGCCACCCCATGTGGGATTTCAACGGGGAGGATGATGCTGAAGGAAATATGCCCTAGAGGCAATAATAAAGTTATTATTTATTTCCTTATTTCATGATAAATGTTTATTATTCATGCTAGAATTGTATTAACCGGAAACATAATACATGTGTGAATAGATAGACAAACATACTGTCACTAGTATGCCTCTACTTGACTAGCTCGTTGAATCAAAGATGGTTAAGTTTCCTAGCCATAGACATGAGTTGTCATTTGATTAACGGGATCACATCATTAGTAGAATGATGTGATTGACATGACCCATTCCGTTAGCCTAGCACTTTATCGTTTAGTATGCTGCTATTGCTTTCTTCATGACTTATACATGTTCCTGTAACTATGAGATTATGCAACTCCCGTTTACCGGAGGAACACTTTGGATGCTAAAAAAGGAGTACTACAGGTGTCTCCAAAGGTACATGTTGGGTTGGCGTATTTCGAGATTAGGTTTTGTCACTCCGATTGTCGGAGAGGTATCTCTGGGCCCTCTCGGTAATGCACATCACATAAGCCTTGCAAGCATTGCAACTAATAAGTTAGTTGTAAGATGATGTATTACGGAACGAGTAAAGAGACTTGTCAGTGACGAGATTGAACTAGGTATTGGATACCGACGATCGAATCTCGGGCAAGTAACATACCGATGACAAAGGAACAACGATGTTGTTATGCGGTTTGACCGATAAAGATCTTCGTAGAATATGTAGGAGCCAATATGGGCATCCAGGTCCCGCTATTGGTTATTGACCGAGAATAGTTCTAGGTCATGTCTACATAGTTCTCGAACCCGTAGGGTCCGCACGCTTAAGGTTTCGATGATGCTTATATTATGAGTTTATGAGTTTTGATGTACCAAGGAGTTCGAGTCCCGTATGAGATCGGAGACATGACGAGGAGTCTCAAAATGGTCGAGACGTAAAGATCGATATATTGGACGACTATATTCGAGTTTGGAAAGGTTCGAATGATTCGGTATTTTTCAGAGTACCGGAGAGTTACGGGAATTCGCCGGGAGAAGTATTGGGCCTTATTGGGCCTGCGGGAGAGAGGGGCTGCCTAGGGCAGGCCGCTTCCCATGGCCTAGTCCGAATGGACTAGGGAGGGGCCGCACCCTTCCTTCCTTCCTTCTCTCTTCCCTTACTTGTCTCCTACTCCTAATACATGGAAGGACTCCTAGTTGGACTAGGAAGGGGAATCCTACTCCCGGTGGGAGTAGGACTCCCCATGGCGCGCCCTCCTAGGGCGGCCTCCCCTCCCTCCCTCCTTTATATACGGGGCAGGGGCACCCCATGAACACACAAGTTGATCTACGGATCGTTCCTTAGCCGTGTGCGGTGCCTCCCTCCACCATATTCCACTTCGGTCATATCGTCATGAGCTTAGGCGAAGCCCTGCGCCGGTAGAGTCATGTCGTCGCGGAGCTTAGGCGAAGCCCTGCGCCGGTGGAGCATCATCATCGTCACCACGCCGTCGTGCTGACGGAACTCATCCCCGACGCTTTGCTGGATCGGAGCCCGGGGATCGTCATCGAGCTGAACGTGTGCTGAACTCGGAGGTGCCGTGCGTTCGGTACTTGGATCGGTCGGATCGTGAAGACGTACGACTACATCAACCGCATTGTTATAACGCTTCCGCTTAAGGTCTACGAGGGTACGTGGACATACACTCTCCCCTCTCGTTGCTATGCCATCACCATGATCTTGCGTGTGCGTAGGAAATTTTTTGAAATTACTACGTTCCCCAACAGTGGTATCAGAGCCTCGTTTTATGCGTTGATGTCATATGCACGAGTAGAACACAAGTGAGTTGTGGGCGATATAAGTCATACTGCTTACCAGCATGTCATACTTTGGTTCAGCGGTATTGTGAGATGAAGCGGCCCGGACCGACATTACGCGTACGCTTACGCGAGACTGGTTTCACCGCTTGAGCACTCGTTGCTTAAAGGTGACCGGCGGTGTCTGCTTCTCTCACTTTAGTTGAACCGAGTGTGGCTACGCCCGTCCTTGCGAAGGTTAAAACTGCACCAACTTGACAAACTATCGTTGTGTTTTTGATGCGTAGGTAAGAACGGTTCTTGGTCAGCCCGTAGCAGCCACGTAAAACTTGCAACAACAAAGTAGAGGACGCCTAACTTGTTTTTGCAGGGCATGTTGTGATGTGATATGGTCAAGACGTGATGCTATATTTATTGTATGAGATGATCATGTTTTGTAACCGGTTATCGGCAATGGCAGGAGCCATATGGTTGTCGCTTTATTGTATGAAATGCAAAGCCATGTAATTGCTTTACTTTATCACTAAGCGATAGCGATAGTCGTAGAAGCAATAGTTGGCGAGACGACAACGATGCTACGATGGAGATCAAGGTGTCGCGTCGGTGACAATGGTGATCATGACGGTGCTTCGAGATGGAGATCACAAGCACAAGATGATGATGGCCACATCATATCACTTATATTGATTGCATGTGATGTTTATCCTTTATGCATCTTATCTTGCTTTGATTGACGGTAGCATTTTAAGATGACCTCTCACTAAAATTATCAAGAAGTGTTCTCCCGAGTATGCACCGCTTGCGAAAGTTCTTCGTCTGAGACACCACGTGATGATCGGGTGTGATAGGCTCTATGTTCAAATACAACGGGTGCAAAACAGTTGCGCACGCGAATACTCAGGTTAAACTTGACGAGCCTAGCATATAACAGATATGGCCTCGGAACACGGAGACCGAAAGGTCGAGCGTGAATCATATAGTAGATATGATCAACATATTGATGTTCACCGTTGAAACTACTCCATCTCACGTGACGATCGGACATGGTGTAGTTGATATGGATCACGTAATCACTTAGAAGATTAGAGGGATGTCTATCTAAGTGGGATTTCTTAAGTAATATGATTAATTGAACTTAAATTTATCATGAACTTAGACCTGGTAGTATTTTGCAAATTATGTTGTAGATCAATAGCTCGCGTTGTTGCTTCCCTATGTTTGTTGCTTTCATATGTTTATTTTGATATGTTCCTAGAGAAAATTGTGTTGAAAGATGTTAGTAGCAATGATGCGAATTGGATCCGTGATCTGAGGTTTATCCTCATTGCTGCACAGAAGAATTATGTCCTTAATGCACCGCTAGGTGACAGACCTATTGCAGGAGCAGATGCAGACGTTATGAACGTTTGACTAGCTCAATATGATGACTACTTGATAGTTTAGTGCACCATGCTTAACGGCTTAGAATCGGGACTTCAAAGACGTTTTGAACGTCATGGACCATATGAGATGTTCCAGGAATTGAAGTTAATATTTCAAGCAAATACCCGAGTTGAGAGATATGAAGTCTCCAACAAGTTCTATAGCTAAAATATGGAGGAGAATCGCTCAACTAGTGAGCATGTGCTCAGATTGTCTGGGTACTTCAATCGCTTGAATCAAGTGGGAGTTAATCTTCCAGATAAGATAGTGATTGAAAGAATTCTCTAGTCACCATCACTAAGTTACTAGAACTTCGTGATGAACTATAGTATGCAAGGGATGACGAAAACAATTCCCAAGCTCTTCGCGATGCTAAAATCAGCGAAGGTAGAAATCAAGAAAAACATCAAGTGTTGATGGTTGACAAGACCACTAGTCTCAAGGAAAAGGGCAAAGGGAAGAAGGGGAACTTCAAGAAGAACGGCAAGCAAGTTGCTACTCGAGTGAAGAAGCCCAAGTCTGGACCTAAGCACGAGACTAAGTGCTTTTGCTGCAATGGAACTGGTCATTTGAAGCGGAACTACCCCAAGTATTTGGCGGATAAGAAGGATGGCAAAGTGAACAAAGGTATATTTGATATACAGATTATTGATGTGTATTTTACTAGTGTTCTTAGCAACCCCTCGGTATTTGATACTGGTTCAGTTGCTAAGAGTAGTAACTCGAAACGGGAGTTGCAGAATGAACAGAAACTAGTTGAAGGAGAAGTGACGATGAGTGTTGGAAATAGTTCCAAGATTGATATGATCATCATCACACACTCCCTATATTTTCGAGATTAGTGTTAAAAGCCAAATAAATGTTATTAAGCGTTTGTGTTGAGCATGAATATGATTTGATCATGTTTATTGCGATACGGTTATTCATTTGAAGTAAAAGAATAATTGTTATTCTGTTTACATGAATAAAACCTTCGATGGTTATGCACCCAATGAAAATAGTTTGTTGGATCTCGATCGTAGTGATACACATATTCATAATATTGATGCCAAAAGATGCAAAGTTAATAATGATAGTGCAACTTATTTGTGGCACTGCCGTTTAGGTCATATTGGTGTAAAGCGCATGAAGAAACTCCATGCTGATGGACTTTCGGAATCACTTGGTTATGAATCATTTGATGCTTGCGAACCGTGCCGTTTGGGCAAGATGACTAAAACTCCGTTCTCCGGAACAATGGAACGAGCTACTGACTTGTTGGAAATAATACATACTGATGTATGCGATCCAATGAGTGTTGATGCCCGTGACAAGTATCATTATTTTCTGACCTTCACAGATGATTTGAGCAGATATGCGTATATCTTCTTGATGAAACATAAGTCTGAAATAGTTGAAAGGTTCAAAGAATTTCAGAGTGAAGTGGAAAAAACATCGTAACAAGAAAATAAAGTTTCTGCGATCTGATCGCGGAGACGAATAATTGAGCTACGAGTTTGGTCTTCAATTAAAATAATGTGGAATAGTTTCACAGCTCACGCCACCTGGAACACCACAATGTTATGGTGTGTCCGAACGTCGTAACCGCACTTTATTGGATATGGTGCGATCTATGATGTATCTTACCGATTTACCACCATCGTTTTGGGTTATGCATTAGAGACAGCTGCATTCACGTTTAATAGGGCACCATCTAAATCCGTTGAGATGACACCGTATGAACTATGGTTTAGCAGTAAACCTAAGCTGTCGTTTCTTAAAGTTTGGAGTTGTGATGCTTATGTGAAAAGTTTTCACCGATAAGCTCGAACCCAAATCGGAGAAGTGCGTCTTCATAGAATACCCAAAGGAAACTGTTGGGTACACCTTCTATCACAGGTCTAAAGGCAAAACATTCGTTGCTAAGATGGATCCTTTCTAGAGAAGGAGTTTTTTCTCGAAAGAAGTGAGTGGGAGGAAAGTAGAACTTGATAAGGTAATTGTACCTTCTCCCTTATTGGAAAGTAGTTCATCACATAAATCAGTTTCAGTGATTCCTACACCAATTAGTAAGGAAGTTAATGATGATGATCATGAAACTTCAGATCAAGTTGCTACCAAACCTCGTAGGTCTCCCGGAGTAAGATCCGCACCAGAGTGGTACGGTAATCATGTTCTGGAAGTCATGTTACTAGACCATGATGAACCTACGAAATATGTGGAAGCGATGATGAGCCCAGATTCCGCGAAATGGCTTGAGGCCATGAAATCTGAGATGGGATCCATATATGAGAACAAAGTGTGGACTTTGATGGAGTTGCCCGATGATTGGCAAGCCATATTATATAAATGGATCTTCAAGAGAAAGACAGATGCTGATAGTAGTATTACTATCTACAAAGCTCGACTTGTCGCAAAAAGGTTTTCGACAAGTTCAAGGTGTTGACTACAATGAGATTTTCTCAACTGTAGCGATGCTTAAGTCTGTCCGAATCATGTTAGCAATTGCCACATTTTATGAAATCTGGCAAATGGATGTCAAAACTACATTATTTAATGGATTTATTAAAAAAGAGTTGTATATGATGCAACCAGAAGGTTTTGTCAATCCTAAAGGAGCTAACAAAATATGCAAGCTCCAGCGATCCATCTATGGACTGGTGCAAGCATCTCGGAGTTGGAATAAACGCTTTGATAGTGTGATCAAAGCATATGGTTTTATACAGACTTTTGGAGAAGCCTGTATTTACAAGAAAGTGAGTGGGAGCACTACAGCATTTCTGATAAGTATATGTGAATGACATATTGTTGATCGGAAATAATGTAGAATTATTCTGCAAAGCATAAAGGAGTATTTGAAAGGAGTTTTTCAAAGAAGGACCTCGATAAAGCTACTTACAAATTGAGCATCAAGATCTATTGAGATAGATCAAGACGCTTGATAAGTTTTTTCAATAAGTACATACCTTGTCAAGATTTTGAAGTAGTTCAAAATGGAACAGTCAAAGAAAAGTTCTTGACTGTGTTGCAAAGGTGTGAAATTGAGTAAGACTCAAATCCCGGCCACAACAGAAAATAGAAAAGAGAATGAAAGTCATTCCCTATGCCTCACTCATAGGTTCTATAAAGTATGATATGCTATGTACCAGACCTATTGTATATCTTGCTCTGAATTTGGCAAGGAGTACAATAGTGATCTAGGAGTAGATCATTTGGACATTGGTCAAGAACATCCTTAGTGAGGACTAAGGAAATATTTCTCGATTATGGAGGTGATAAAAGAGCCCGTCGTAAAGAGTTACATCGATGCAAGCTTTTACACTGATCCGATGACTCTAAGTCTCAATCTGGATACATATTGTAAGTGGGAGCAATTAGCTAGAGTAGCCCGCAGAGCATTGTAGACATAGAATATTTGCAAAATACATACGGCTCTGAATGTGATGACCGTTGACTAAGCTTCTCTCACGAGCAAAACATGATCATCCCTTAGTACTCTTTGGGTGTTAATCACATAGCGATGTGAACTAGATTATGGACTCTAGTAAACCCTTTGGGTGTTGGTCACATGACGATGTGAACTATGGGTGTTAATCACATACAGATGTGAATATTAGTGTTGAATCACATGATGATGTGAACTAGATTATTGACTCTAGTGCAAGTGGGAGACTGAAGGAAATATGCCCTAGAGGCAATAATAAAGTTATTATTTATTTCCTTATTTCATGATAAATGTTTATTATTCATGCTAGAATTGTATTAACCGGAAACATAATACATGTGTGAATACATAGACAAACATAGTGTCACTAGTATGCCTCTACTTGACTAGCTCGTTGAATCAAAGATGGTTAAGTTTCCTAGCCATAGACATGAGTTGTCATTTGATTAACGGGATCACATCATTAGTAGAATGATGTGATTGACATGACCCATTCCGTTAGCCTAGCACTTTATCGCTTAGTATGCTTGCTATTGCTTTCTTCATGACTTATACATGTTCCTGTAACTATGAGATTATGCAACTCCGTTTACGGAGGAACACTTTGGTGCTACCAAACGTCACAATGTAATGGGTGATTATAAAGGAGTACTACAGGTGTCTCCAAAGGTACATGTTGGGTTGGCGATTTGAGATTAGGTTTTGTCACTCCGATTGTCGGAGAGGTATCTCTGGGCCCTCTCGGTAATGCACATCACATAAGCCTTGCAAGCATTGCAACTAATAAGTTAGTTGTAAGATGATGTATTACGGAACGAGTAAAGAGACTTGTCAGTGACGAGATTGAACTAGGTATTGGATACCGACGATCGAATCTCGGGCAAGTAACATACCGATGACAAAGGGAACAACGTATGTTGTTATGCGGTTTGACCGATAAAGATCTTCGTAGAATATGTAGGAGCCAATATAGGCATCCAGGTCCCGCTATTGGTTATTGACCGAGAATAGTTCTAGGTCATGTCTACATAGTTCTCGAACCCGTAGGGTCCGCACGCTTAAGGTTTCGATGACAGTTATATTATGAGTTTATGAGTTTTGATGTACCGAAGGAGTTCGGAGTCCCGGATGAGATCGGGGACATGATGAGGAGTCTCGAAATGGTCGAGACGTAAAGATCGATATATTGGACGACTATATTCGGAGTTTGGAAAGGTTCGAATGATTCGGTATTTTCGGAGTACCGAGAGTTACGGGAATTCGCTGGGAGAAGTATTGGGCCTTATTGGGCCCTGCGGAAAGAGAGAGGGCTGCCTAGGGCAGGCCGCGCCCCATGGCCTAGTCCGAATTGTACTAGGGGAGGGCCGCACCCTTCCTTCCTTCCCTCTCTTCCCCTTACTTGTCTCCTACTCCTAATACATGGAAGGACTCCTAGTTGGACTATGAAAGGGGAATCCTACTCCCGTGGGAGTAGGACTCCCCATGGCGCGCCCTCCTAGGGCCGGCCTCCTCCTCCCTCCCTCCTTTATATACGGGGCAGGGGCACCCCATGAACACACAAGTTGATCTACGGATCGTTCCTTAGCCGTGTGCGGTGCCCCTCCACCATATTCCACTTCGGTCATATCGTCATGGGCTTAGGCGAAGCCCTGCGCCGTAGAGTCATATCGTCATGAGCTTAGGCGAAGCCCTGCGCCGGTGGAGCATCATCATCGTCCCACGCCGTCGTCTTGACGAACTCATCCCGACGCTTTGCTGGATCGGAGCCCGGGGATCGTCATCGAGCTGAACGTGTGCTGAACTCGGAGGTGCCGTGCGTTCGGTACTTGGATCGGTCGGACCGTGAAGACGTACGACTACATCAACCGCGTTGTTATAACGCTTCCGCTTACGGTCTACGAGGGTACGTGGACATACACTCTCCCCTCTCGTTGCTATGCCATCACCATGATCTTGCGTGTGCGTAGGAAATTTTTTGAAATTACTACGTTCCCCAACAGATGCCACCCGCCATGGCCGTAAGGGGCCGGGATCGGTCGCCAATCTGATGAAGACCTTGTCCGCATTGTACAAGGGAGAAGAGGAGGAATTTCTTCGCGTCAATCCACAGGACAGATTTTCTACGAACAATCCTCCAAGCTGGGTAAGCGGACATTTCTTTTTGCCCATCCGATCCATATTTCCATAGTCAAGTATCTCATTTTGTGATTTCGACGCAGGAACTGCGCCAGGCCGTAAAGGATAAAAACAGCCTACCTCCACAACCCGAAGATCCGGAACGGTTCCTCGATCCGGCCTCCCAAGAGGATCCGGACATATCGGTGGAGCTGATCGATGGGGTATTTCACCAACTGAGCATTGATAATGCCCTAGTTGCCATTACGACCGATTACCCCGGGTAACTGAGACCGAAGCCCCAATACTTTGAGAATGATTCATTCGTGCTTATTTTTTATCACCGTATACCAACGGTGTTTTGCAGGGGAGCCCTTGAGGCGGAAGGCCGAGCCTGCGGCGGCTAGCCAACAAGGGGCAGCACGACCCAGCAGGCTAAAAAGAAGTGCGGTCTGGATTGAAACGCCGGCGCAACAGTATGGCGTGTCACCTTATTCCCAGGTTTTATTCTGGAAGGCATACTAACGCTCGTGCTCTCTTCAGGAAAAAGAGCGCTCGCCGGACTATATCCGGAGAGGTTGCCAATCGAGCCTCCTTGACCCGGGCTCCAAAGCCAGGCCTGTAAGCGGAGGCGAACACGAGGCGTGAGTCGGATGCTCCTCCGGCGAGAGGATGCCGACAGATTGTCTGCCACCAACTCCGAGGTGGAGAGTGCCATGAATCACAGGCACCGCCGGACAATTCTTCGTGACACATGTTTCTCCCAAGAGGCATTGAATGCCTTCAATTCGGGAGATGCACACCTCCGTGCCGCTCAAGATGGTCTAGCTAGAGCCATGGAGCAGTATGTAAAAGACATGCGAGTGAGGAAATTTAACAGTTATATATGCCAGTAGCCCCCGAGACTTGAAATAGTTAGAATAACTGATTTAAGGATCATTTATTGTGCAGGATCTTACGAAAAGAATACCCAACTGTCCCAGAGCTTGAAGAGTGCAAAGCCCAACTTGAGGCCGCACAAGCCGCGGCGGGGAAGCCAAAGAGACCCCTCCGTAATATACGCTTTTAAAAGGTAAGTATGTTGTGAAGTGCGGCGTGTGTATAAATCGACAATAGCATTGCAGATGGCGCCGGGTAGATCCGACAAGCAACAACTCTTGCGCCGGTTAAAGGCGGCGAGAACGATGCTTACGAGGGTGAGGCGGGAGAAAATAATCTCAAGATGCCAACACCCAGCTGGGTGAGGAACTAAAAGATGTTCGTGCTCAGCTGTCGACTCCGACTAAGGAGAATCGGTAACCGACGCGGCATTTTAGTAAGTGCTTAAACGAACTTTGAAAAAAGAGTTGGCGAGGAAGTCGACTAGCGAGTTATGTCTCAGAGGTATGCTCACAGCCGTCCCGCAGAGGAAATGCCCGGTTCTCGGGTGACCTTCTTCCCGAGCTCTTACAACTGCATTTAACGAGTTCGGCGGTGATGAAAGGCGCTCACCAGGCCTTGCGGCCATCTGTCTCCCCTGCTCAAGGCCTTGGGGAGCTTGCAGAGAGGCTCGGAGCGCGGCGCTCCGATTATGGAAGATATCGACCTGCCGTCAAGGCGCTTAGGGAGGCTGGGCCATGGTGAATACGCGGTACACGGTTGACCCAAACCACATGGCGAGGTCGGACTGTGGGGCCTGATGGGAAGGAGATCCTGTGAGCTTAGTGTATGGCCGTAGAATTGGCATAAAGTATTCCCAACAGGATCAGTAAACTAGACAGCTGTTAGATGGCATTGAAGAGGAATACAATCACCAAATTGACTATGTAATTTAAGGTGACATATAAAATGCCTTCTAGCCGGATTGTAGATCATTTGTCATAGCGGACCTTTTCGCTTCAACCTCGGGACCCAGAGTCCGAGTGTGTCCGAATACCCTCGCGGTTATATAAAACCGGGCATGTGTGGAGACCAGGCGTAGGGGTCATTATTGCTTTATCAGACAAGTGCCCAACTAGTTATGTTATATTACATGGTTAGTAAGAAACATCTTCCAGGGAGAATAGTTCCGTTAGGGGTTCCTTTCCCTGGAAGGCATGCCCTAAAGTGCATGTCCGGACTGCGAAAAAAGCAAAAAAACATCTGGGGGCAGATAAATAAATAGGTAAGAAATCTTCTTTTAGTTCACCGACCGAATATTCTATTAAGAACGCTAGCTTTCGGCTTCACCCAGTCTGAGGTACACATCCGGCTGACCCGGCAGTAACAATCGGAGAAGTGCTCCCTTTACCACCTAGCCGAACAATTGGGAATGTAGGGGGTAAGCACAGGAGCCAGGCAACCCAGCTTGGCCAAAACTTAAGTCATATCGATGCATATAATGGTGAATAAAAGGTACATGCGGAAGTGTGACACATGTATTGGGCATGAAGCCCTTATAAATAAGCTTTTGTGAAAGAAGCCCCCAGGTACAATGAGCGCGGATAGCGCGTCAATTGTGTGCGAACAATGCGCTAACGAGCCTTCAAAGGCTGGGAAAAAAAGGAGGGAGAAGGAGAAAATAGAAGACAGCTAAAGTGTAAAATATGGACAGAGGAAGGAGACGAACTCAAAATCCGGCGCTAGGCATAGAATCTTCGGAGACGGGCTGCGTTCCATGGGTTCGGCTCGAGTCGGTTATCCGATGCATCTCGCAGACGGTACGCTCCACCGGTCAGGACTTGGTCGATGATAAAGGGACCTTCCCATTTGGGCTTGAGTTTGTCCTTTTTCTTGTCCGGCAGGCGTAGAACTAGCTCGCCAACATTGTAAGTTTTGGCCCGTACTTCTCTGCTTTGATATCTTCGAGCCTGCTGTTGATAGAATGCGGAACGGGCTTTTGCTACGTCATGCTCCTCCTCCAAGGCGTCCAAACTGTCCTGCCGATCGAGCTCGACTTCTCTTTCTTCGTACATGCGCACGCAAGGTGAGTCATGAATTATGTCGCAGGGCAGAACTGCCTCTGCGCCGTATACCATAAAGAATGGTGTGAATCCGGTCGTGCGATTCGGAGTGGTCCGCAGCCCCCAGAGTACGAAGTCTAACTCCTCTACCCAGTGCGCGTTAGATTCCTTGAGGGACCGCACTAATCTGGGTTTGATGCCGCTCATAATTAGACCATTTGCTCGCTCGACTTGAGCGTTAGTTTGAGGGTGATAGACTGAAGCGTAGTCGAGCTTGATGCCCATGTTTTTGCACCAGAGTTTGACCTCGTCGGCCGTAAAGTTTGTGCCGTTATCAGTGATGATGCTGTGGGGGACACCATAACGGTGTACGACCCCTGATATGAAGTCTATCACCGGTCCGGATTCGGCAGTCTTAACAGGCTTGGCCTCTATCCATTTGGTGAATTTATCCACCATGACCAGTAGGTATTTTTGCTTGTGGGTTCCCCTTTAAGGGTCCAACCATGTCAAGTCCCAGCACTGCCAAGGGCTAGGTGATGGGTATAGTTTTGAGGCGGTGGGTGGCATGTGGCTTTGATTAGCAAAGAGCGGCATCCGACGATCGTTGGACTAAGTCCCGAGCATCTGCCGGGCCGTCGGCCAATAAAATCATGTACGGAAGGCCTTGCCTACAAGGGCCGGGCTGCGGCGTGGTGCCCGCCGAGTCCGCATGAATTTCAGCCGAAGATTCCGCCCTTCCTCTTCGGAGATACACCTTTGAAGGACTCCGGTTGTGCTTTTCTTATAGAGCTCTACCTCATGGACCTTATAGGCTTTAGATCGCCGCACTATGCAGCAGGCCTCATTTTGGTCCACGGGAAGTTCCTGCCTGGTTAGGTAGGCTAGGAATGGTTCTGTCCACGGGGCAATGACTGCCATTATTACGTGGGCTGAGGGTGTTATTTCGTTGGCAGAACCACCAACTGTGTCAGAATGTTCGGTGTGGGCTAGTGCGGTTGGGTCCGGGTTGTTATTTCCGGACTCTCCCTCCCATAATACGGATGGCTTGAACAGCCTCTCTAGGAAGATGTTGGGGGGACGGCATCGCGCTTTGCGCCGATGCGTGCCAACACGTCTGCTGCCTGGTTGTTATCCCGGGCTATATGGTGAAATTCGAGCCCCTCAAACCGAGCTGACATTTTTAGGACGGCATTGTGATAAGCTGCCATTTTCGGATCCTTGGCATCAAAGTCTCCATTTATTTGGGATATCGTGAGGTTCGAATCCCCGCGCACCTCTAGGCGTTGAATGCCCATGGAGACTGCCATCCGGAGACCATGTAGAAGGGCCTCGTATTCGGCTGCGTTGTTGGAGTCCGTATACATTATCTGGAGTACGTATTGAACTGTATCTCCGGTTGGGGACGTCAGAACGACGCCAGCTCCCAGGCCAGCCAACATTTTGGAGCCGTCGAAGTGCATTATCCAGTTGGAATATGCTCCGTACTTTTAGGGAGTTCGGCCGTCCATTCGGCACGAAGTCGGCCAAAACTTGCGACTTAATAGCTCGCCGTGGCTTATAGGTTATGTCGAACGGGAGGAGCTCAATGGCCCATTTGGCAATCCGGCCCGTCGCATCGCGGTTGTTTATAATGTCGTTAAGAGGTACTTTGGAAGCTACTGTTATCGAACACCCTTGAAAGTAGTGTCGCAGCTTCCGGGATGCCATAAACACCGCGTACGCTATCTTTTGATAATGTGGGTACCGTGACTTGCATGGAGTTAGGACAGTGGACACGTAGTAAACTGGTTTTTGAAGGGGGAACTTGTGTCCGTCCGTTTTTCGTTCGACAACGAGCACCGCGCTTACACTTGATGAGTTGCCGCGATATATAATAGCATTGGTTCGCCCATGTTGGGCGCGGGCAGGACTGGGTTTGTTGCCAATATGGCTTTTATTTCTTCGAGTCCGGCCGTGGCGTATCCGCCCACCAAGTGTTCGGTGCGCCGAGGAGGCGATAAAGGGTAATGCCTTTTCTCCCAAACGGGAGATAAAGCGGCTTAGAGCCGCCACGCATCCAGTCAATTTTTGTATTTGTTTGAGGTCTTTTGGGTTATCCAATTGTGACAGAGCTCAGATCTTGGCTGGGTTTGCTTCAATTCCTCTACGGGATACAATGAAGCCCAAGAGCTTTCCGGCTGGTACGCCGAAAACGCATTTTTCCGGGTCGAGCTTGATGTCATATGTTCGGAGATTATCGAATGTGAGCCTCAACTCGTCTACTAGAGTTTCGACATGCTTGCTTTTGACGACCACATCGTCTACGTATGCCTCCACTGCTTTGCCGATCTGGTTTGCCAGACATGTCTGAATCATGCGTTGATATGCTGCGCCGGCGTTTTTGAGCCCGAAGGGCATTGTGTTGAAGCAGAATGAGCCGTATGGAGTGATGAATGCCGTTGCGGCTTGGTCAGGCTCTGCCATCTTAATTTGGTGGTAGCCAGAGTATGCGTCGAGGAAGCACAATAAATCATGTCCTGCGGTAGCGTCGATAATTTGATCGATGCGGGGGAGGGGGAAGGGATCCTTTGGGCAAGCCTTGTTGAGGTCCTTGAAATCGACGCATAGGCGCCAGCATTTGTCCTTCTTTGGTACCATCACCAGGTTTGCTAGCTAGTCTGAATGATTTATATCTCTGATGAATCCGGCCTCCAATAGTTTGGCTAGCTCCTCTCCCATGGCATGTCTCTTGGGTTCGGAGAAACACCGAAGAGCCTGTTTGATTAGCTTGAATCCTTTTAGGATGTTTAGGTTGTGCTCGGCCAGCCGGCGTGGGATTCCTGGCATGTCTGAAGGGTGCCAGGCAAAAATGTCTCAATTTTCGTGTAGGAATTCTCTTAGTGCGGCGTCTACATCAGGATTTAATTGTGCCCCGATGGAGGCCGTTTTTGTAGGGTCCATTGGATGGACTTGGAATTTGACTATTTCGTCCGCCGGTTTAAAGGAGGTGGACTTGGATCTCTTATCGAGTATCACATCGTCCCTATTCACCGTGGAGCGCAGCGCAGTGAGTTCCTTGGCCGCTAGGGCTTCGGATAGTGCCTCAAGGGCCAGTGTGGCTGTCTTATTTTCGGCGCGGAGTGCTATGTCCGGGTCACTATAAAGAGTGATGATTTCGTTGGGCCCGGGCATTTTGAGCTTCATGTACCCATAATGGGGTATAGCTTGAAAAATTGTGAATGCCTCTCGCCCTAATAGAGCGTGGTATCCGCTGCTGAACGGGGCCACTTGGAACGTGACCTCCTCGGACCTGTAATTATCCGGCGTGCCGAACACCACATCCAGTGTGATTTTTCCTGTACAACATGCTTCCCGACTGGGGATTATTCCTCTAAAGGTTGTGCTGCTTCGCTCAATGCGGCTCCAGTCTATTTCCATTTTTCGGAGGGTTTCCTCATAAATGAGGTTCAATCCGCGGCCACTGTCCATGAGTACCTTGGTAAGGCGAAAGTCGTCCACTATCGGACTGAGGACCAATGCAGCTGGTGCTCGGGCTGTTCGGAATTTAGGTTCGTCACTGGCATTAAAGGTAATAGCCGTGTCACTCCATGGGTTTATTGTTGCTACTTGGTAGATTTCGGCAAGGCTACGAAGTGTTCGTTTCTGCATATTATTTGATGCGAAAGTCTCGAAGACTGTTAATACCGTACTGGTATCCCTGGGCTGGTGCTCTAGAGCTAGAAGCTCTTCACCACTTTTGGCCACCTGCCGTAGTATCCAACATGCTCTAAGGCTATGAGTTGGAGTGGCGCCCTCTGTACTATGAATTTTACAGGTCCATTGAGCCATCCCTCGAAGACGGTTCCATGCCCTATAGAGGGTTTTTGCTTTACGGTATTTAACCCGGTGCTGGCGATGATGCACCCTTTTATTTCGGATCGGGTTGTATTCAAGGCGGATTGTCCCAAAATCTTGCTTCGTTTTCCAGCGCTTTCCATCGCACAAGATTTTCGTATTATGGACGCCAAGTCGGCAAAGCGTGTAATGTCACGGCGACTTATAGCGTTGAGGATCCCGTTGTCCGTGCAATTATTGTCAAGAATGAGATTGTGTCCTCCTCGTGATAGTCCTTTATCCTGTCCATAACCAGGAGGAATCGCCCAAGAATGGTGTACTGCTTCATGGGCTTTGCCGAATTTGAGATAGGTCGCTTATGTTTGGGTGGGCGGGTGGAATTAAATCCGAACCTCGCCCGATCTAAGACTTAAGGGCCAAGGAGCTTCGAACTTGGAAGCTTGGATTCTTGGATGTTGTCCAATGAATCTAGCCCACCGCCTCGACTTTAGGTTCGGGGCTTGAGGACGCCCTCCCTCCGGGAATCCGCATGGAGGGATCGGGAACCGGACGTAGCTAGTCCTTAAGATAGAAGAAGGATCGCCAGATTGTTCCTCTACCACAGCAACGTGGTGGGTAACCCGGGAGAGTTAATCTCTCTCGATCGGGTTTAGGCCCAATCGATCATAGTCTCATAGCGACTCCTGTATGAGATGCGATCCAAGAGCTCATTTAAGGAAGAGAGCTCCATCAGATCTAACTGCTCGGCGAGTTCCGAGTTAACGTGAATATTGCTTTCGATGACCCGAGAAGTCATCGTCGGCGCGGCGGCCGAACAGGCGGTCATAAGAAAACCGCCTAGCCGGAGAGTTTGGCCGACAGCCAAAGCTTCTTTAGCAACAGTGCCGTCTTTAAAGACGGGATGAGGCATCCTTCCTGACGGTTGGACACAGAGGAACTCTCAACGAGAGCACCAATGTCGGTGTCAAAACCGGCGGATCTCAGGTAGGGGGTCCCGAACTGTGCGTCTAGGCGGATGGTAACAGGAGACAAGGGACACGATGTTTTTACCCAGGTTCGGGCCCTCTCGATGGAGGTAAAACCCTACTCCTGCTTGATTAATATTGATGATATGGGTAGTACAAGAGTAGATCTACCACGAGATCGAGAGGGCTAAACCCTAGAAGCTAGCCTATGGTATGATTGTTGTTCGCCCCACGGACTAAAACCTCCGGTTTATATAGGCACCAAGAGGGTTAGGGTTACAGAGTCGGTTACAATGGTAGGAGATCTGCATATCCGTACGCCAAGCTTGCCTTCCACGCCAAGGAAAGTCCCATCCGGACACGGACGAAGTCTTCAATCTTGTATCTTCATAGTCCGTGAGTCCGCCAAAGGTCATAGTCCAGCTATCCGGACACCCCTAATCCGGGACTCCCTCGATCGAGGACGTTGTGCTCCTCCTTAAACTTCCCTCTGCTCTTTCCCGTGTTGTGCTTGCAAGATTTGGGGTTAGGCTGGTATCTTTCACCGTGGTTGAAGCGTTGCTCCGGTGCTAGTTGACCTGAGGCTGCTTAAAAGAACCCGTGAATTCGATTCAATCACATATATACATGTGACCAAAAGGAGTAAAATTGCACGTGAAATGGTGCATTGCAGAAGCACTCATCACACTTCACTGCTACTGCCCCGTTCTCGTTGTCCCAGTGGTGGTGTTGCTTGCGATGGCGCTGCCCACCGTCAGAATGGCAGATGCCTCAATGCGTTGTATGGGCAAATTTGATGTTTTGACCCTTTTGCAAACATTGAGCCAGATTTGACCTTGGTACAATTCTTTTTCGACATTCGACCCTTTTCATATTGCCGGGGTCGATGGCGGTAGGTTATAACTGCCTACCCCAAGGTCTCGGCAGTAGGGTCGCACGCCCTACCGTAAACAAATTCTAAGTATCAAATACATCGCTTGTACCCCCTACCGTCGAGAACCTCAGTGATAGGGTTGCACAGGCTACTACAACCTGTTTGGAGGTAGGGATGCACTACGCTAACGTGGATAATTTTCCTACCGCCAGGGGCCGTGGCGGTAGGCTTGTATACAGCCTACCGCCATCGACCCCGACGGTAAAAAAAGGGTCAGATCCTGAATTTTTTTCAAACAGGGTCAGATCTGGTTTAACTTTCACGAAAGGGTCAAAACACCTGAAAGATCTTGGGTGTCGCCTAGAGGGGGTGAATAGGCTCTTTAAAATAATTACATTTTAGGCTTGAACAAATGCGGAATAGACTTAACGGTTAATTTGTCAAGCACAAAACCTACAACAACTAGGCTCACCTATGTGCACCAACAATTTATGCTAAGCAAGATAAACAACTAGGTGATAGCAAGATATATGACAAGAAACAATATGGCTATCACAAAGTAAAGTGCATAGGTAAAGGGCTCGGGTAAGAGATAATCGAGGCACGCGGAGACGATGATGTATCCCGAACTTCACACCCTTGCGGATGCTAATCTCTGTTTGGAGCGGTATGGAGGCACAATGCTCCCCAAAAAGCCACTAGGGCCACCGTAATCTCCTCATTCCCTCGCACAATGCAAGATGTCATGATTCACTAAGGGACCACTGAGGGCGGTCATCGAACCCGTACAAATGGAGACCCTTGGGGGCGGTCACCGAACCCGTACACTTTGGCAACCCTTAGTGGCGGTCACCAGAACCCGTCAAATTGCTTGGGGTGATCTCCACAACCTAATTGGAGACCCTGACGCTTGTCCGGAGCTTTACACCACAATGATTGAGCTCCGAACACCACCAACCGTTTAGGGCACCAAGGCACCCCAAGAGGAACAAGCTCAAGGGTCCCAAGTACCCAAGAGAGATAAGCTTCTCAACTTGAAACTTTCATGTATCACCGTGGAGAACTCAAACCAATGCACCAAATGCAATGGTAAGGGCACACGGAGTGCCCAAGTCCTTCTCTCCCAAATCCCACCAAAGCAACAAATGCTAGGGAGAAAAATGATAGGAAGAACAAAGAAAAGAGAACACGAAGAACTCCAAGATCTAGATCCAAGGGGTTCCCTTCACATAGAGGAGAAAGTGATTGGTGGAGATGTAGATCTAGATCTCCTCTCTCCTTTCCCGCCAAAACTAGCAAGAATCCATGGAGGGATTGAGAGAAAACAAGCTCGAAGAAGGTCAACAATGGTGGGCAAATGCGAGCTCAAAGGATAGGGTCCATTGGGGAAGAAGGCCCCCTTAAATAGGCACCCACGAATCCAACCGTTATGCCCACTGGTCGTGCGCAAGCGGTACTACTGCTTGGGGGAGCGGTACTACCGCTTAGGACGGCCAAAACAGCCCAATGAGGCAGAAAACACGAATAGTAGATCTGCCAGAGAGGTAGTACTGCTCTGGGGAGAGGTACTACCGCTTGAGCGGTACTACCGTTCTACTACTGCTTAGGGAAAATATGCAATGGAAACAAGCACAAGCATTGAAACACAATAGGTACTACCCCTCGGGGGTGCAGTACTACCGCTTGAGCGGTACTACCGCTTAGAGAAAAATAGGCAACATAAACATGCACAAAAGACTTTGCCCAAGCGGTAGTGGCAGTGGTAGTCCACAACGGAAGTACCGCTCATGGTACTACCATGTTACTAAGCTGTACTACCACTTGGGTGCTGCAAAAAAGCCCAAGCAAAACAGAAGAAACAGGTTGGACCGAAACAGTCACAACATTTGCATATGAGCTCCGAATTGAGCAAACTCAAGCTTCTTGGATAGCTGACGATGAGTAGCATCCAACAACGGCTGGTTATAATAAGAATAGGCGGGGAAGGTATGCCTAAGATATAGAGGAGAGAAACCTTCGAAAGAGAAGAACCGGCATAACCTCCAACATCGAAAACATCATAGAAGATGCATGTGAACTTCGTTTTCGATGAACTCGACCTTGTAATCAAGATGAACATAAGCTCTAAATCTCACAAGGAGAATAACCAAACATGAACCAATAAAGATGATGCGAGGATGCAATGGTTTGAGCTCTTTATGAACGAAACGATCAAGCTACTCATCGAGAGCCCCCCTTGATAGTACGACAATCGATCCTATAACACGGTCTCCCAACTACCATCATGAGACCGGTAAAATAGAAAATCTATCAAGGGCAAACCTTTGCCTTGCACATAGTCCATTTGAGCTAGATGATGACGATCTTGACTCCCTCAAGTTGGACCACCTTTCTTGATTGTGTTGGCTCGATGAAGTCTAATTAATTGTTCCCCCATACTCCACTATGGGTGAACCACTTTTTGGCACATCTTCACAAGTCCATTGACACCACAATGGACGGCAAGCCTCAAGCACTTGATCTCTTCGTGATGCTCCACTTGACCTTGCACACCGCACCACTTGATGTCATCCTCTCCATGGGTTGTACGATATCTTTCTCTTGACGCAAGCCCACGAAAACATACCTAACCCCACATAGAACTCTCACATAGACCATGGGTTAGTACACAAAGTGTAATGGACAATGCTTACCGTACCATGGGATCACTTGATCCCTCTCGGTACATCTTCTACGCTTTGCGTGTTGATCAACTTGAATCACTCTCTGTACTTAGTCTTGATCAATCTTGAATCTTTCCAACTCTCTTCATTTGGATGATGTCTTGAAGGTAAACATGAATGATCACACAATCTTCTTCTTCAAGACATGCTTGAAATAAGCTCAAAACTCACATGACCAATCTTTGGATGATTCCTTAATAGCATCTTGGTCAACTCATGTACAACTTGAAGCCAACACATGGACTTCAAGAAATGCCTATGGACAAATCCTTCAAATATAACTCAATGCAACCATTAGTCCATAGAGAATGTCATAAATTACCAATACCACACATGGGGGCACCACATGTTCTTTCAACACCAAATTTGGCCGCGTTATACCTTGAAGCATTGTTGTCGTTGAAGAAGGGTGTCACGGTGGAACCGCTCAGTGAGTTTCCGGGCTAGACAGTGCGGCTTCTTGCGGCCAAGCTGTCAGTGGCGCTACGATGCGACATTGGAACTAGAGTACCAGACCCATGTCGCCTATGGTATGGGCCGCCTAACATGCGACCAGTTGGCCGAGGACAACTCCAAGGCTCACCCGCCGGTGCACGTAGTTCCTCAGTAACATTTCCACACTCCAGGTCCTCGACCGTATGCCCAACTATGACAATTGTCATCCCAAACTGCCTCGTCAACTACTCAGCGATGTGGGCGCTTAGCCTCAACACCAACAACTTCACCGACAAAATTCCCTCTTGCATCAGCTATCTTGGCAAACTCCCGATATTCCTGACCTACCAAGTTCTTATTTCTTTTGTCACTTACAGTCGTGTGAGTTCAAAGTCGCATTCACGGTTTTGCATGAGAGAAAGAAGTGGGGAATCCTCTTTTCGACTCCCCACTCTAGTCGTTAATTTTCTTTCTGTTACTTTGTATGTAGATGCTTCAGCTTCAGCCACGCGAGTCGATTGCTTGTGCTGCATATAATGCACATATTTCTAGCTCCTCATTAGGCGGGCTCAATGGCTTTATAAGAATTAGCAGTTTTTGATCCCTTTGATCATGTTTTGGATCTGGTGTGGAGGCAAGGTATGTTTGTAATTCCCTTCATGACTCGTTTAGGAATAGCAGATTCATGGGGTGGTTGGAGTATTTCAGGAGGAAATGTAACAAATCCGGGTATTTGAAGTTACGAGGGTGTGGCACGAAAGCACATTGTGTTTTATGGCTTGTGATTCTTGGCAGCAATCTGGCATTGGGTATATTGGGACTTAGAAATATTCTCTGATTGAATTTATATTTTCAAAAAAAGGGGTTTAACAAATTCTTCATGAATCTGAGGTTCAACCCAATCCATTTTCCTTTCTTTTTTCCTTCTGATGATTGAAAAAAGATAGAAAAGATTAAGTTTTGTCATATCACGAAGAATCTACCCCTCCCATAGCAATAACTAGAATTTAAAAGAAAGAATGAAAAAGCATCTAGGAATAAATGATTAATTTCTCTAAGTAAACCTTCATCGTCGAGAGGGAAACAGTCTGGATCACCAACTAAGATCCCTAAATGACAGTTCGATGATAAAGGAGGTGGCGAGGGGGAGGGTTGTAAAGATAGGCAGGGGGTTTGCCTAGAAGCAACCACCCTTTAAAGAGCGCATAATAGCTCACTAATCAAACAAACTCGATGGCAAGCTACCACCGTCCTTCGCGGAGCTCACACAACTCAAGACACTGGACCTGGGCAGCAACAAGGTTCCCGCCATAGACCCAGCGCGAGATTGGAAACATCTCGCATCACTAGATTGTACCACTGTATGGTAACCTATTCTCCAAGGTATTTCGGTCGAAGCTTGACCAATGCAAATACCTGTTCCATGAAAAATAGACGAGGATCACAACATTGGCCAAAACCACATGAACATGGCTGAATCTAGTGAAGGGGAGAGACCAAGAAAAAGAGGAAGATGAATATGACACATGGGCCCAAGTAGTCAGTGAGGGGTAGCGTGTGATCCTCCCGATGACGTCATTTTTCTCCTGCGCCGAACTAGCATTTAGCATAAAATGCCCGGGTTATTCTGGCATTAGAGAGTATAGGGTGCGAGCTTCGTGGATTTTGAAATCATGGTTCAGTTTAGATTGAGAGTATGGATTTAAGATTTGCTTGAGACGTTTCGATAGTGGCTAATTTTTTTTCGATAGTGGCTGATTTTTTTCCGATAGTGGCTGATGAGCGTCGGGCTTAGAGCATCTATACCGAACTCCTCAAATTGACCAAGTGGAGGACAATTGACCGGACATGAGACAGAAGGAAAAAATTTACCCAACATGGACCCCTCAAAGCCTTCTTAAATGGTCAGACTGTGCGGGACTCCTCATATTGCCCTCACCTCTTCTATCAATCCATCTGTTGGGGAACGTTGCAAAAAATAAATTTTTTCTACGCTTCACCAAGATCAATCTATGGAGTCATCTAGCAACGAGAGAGAGGAGTGCATCTACATACCCTTGTAGATCGCGAGCGGAAGCGTTCAAGAGAACGGGGTTGAGGGAGTCGTACTCGTCATGATCCAAATCACCGATGATCCTAGTGCCGAACGGACGGCACCTCTGCGTTCAACACACGTACGGTTGGGGAAGACATCTCCTCCTTCTTGATCCAGCAAAGGGGAGGGAGAGGTTGATGGAGATCCAGCAGCACGACGGCGTGGTGGTGGAAGCAGCGGTGATCTCGGCAGGGCTTCGCCAAGCTCGACGAGAGGGAGAGGGAGGCGCCAGGGACTTGGGTGCGGCTGCCCTCCCTCCCCCCACTATATATAGGGCCCCTGGGGGGCGCCGGCCCTAGGAGATCCCATCTCCAAGGGGGGGCGGCGGCCAAGGGGGTGGCTTGCCCCCCAAGCCAAGTGGGGCGCCCCCCACCCCTAGGGTTTCCTACCCTAGGTGCAGGGGAGGCCCAAGGGGGGCGCACCAGCCCACCAGGGGCTGGTTCCCTTCCCCACTTCAGCCCATGGGGCCCTCCAGGATAGGTGGCTGAAGGAAATATGCCCTAGAGGCAATAATAAAGTTATTATTTATTTCCTTATTTCATGACAAATTTTTATTATTCATGCTAGAATTGTATTAACCGGAAACATAATACATGTGTGAATACATAGACAAACATATAGTCACTAGTATGCCTCTACTTGACTAGCTCATTAATCAAAGATGGTTATGTTTCCTAACCATAGACATGTGTTGCTATTTGATTAATGGGATCACATCATTAGGAGAATGATGTGATTGACATGACCCATTCCGTTAGCCTAGCACTTGATCGTTTAGTATATTGCTATTGCTTTCTTCATGACTTATACATGTTCCTGTAACTATGAGATTATGCAACTCCGCCACGGAGGAACACTTTGGTGCTACCAAACGTCACAATGTAACTGGGTGATTATAAAGGAGTACTACAGGTGTCTCCAAAGGTACATGTTGGGTTGGCATATTTCGAGATTAGGTTTTGTCATCCGATTGTCGGAGAGGTATCTCTGGCCCTCTCGGTAATGCACATCACTATAAGCCTTGCAAGCAATGTAGCTAATGAGTTAGTTATGGAATGATGCATTACGTAACGAGTAAAGAGACTTGCCAAGAACGAGATTGAACTAGGTATTGGATACCGACGATCAAATCTCGGGCAAGTAACATACCGATGACAAAGGGAACAACGATGTTGTTATGCGGTTTGACCGATAAAGATCTTCGAGAATATGTAGGAGCCAATATGGGCATCCAGGTCCCGCTATTGGTTATTGACCGAGAATAGTTCTAGGTCATGTCTACATAGTTCTCGAACCCGTAGGGTCCGCACGCTTAAGGTTTCGATGATGCTTATATTATGAGTTTATGAGTTTTGATGTACCGAAGGAGTTCGGAGTCCCGGATGAGATCGGGACATGACGAGGAGTCTCGAAATGGTCGAGACGTAAAGATCGATATATTGTACGACTATATTCGGAGTTCGGAAAGGTTCGAATGATTCGGTATTTTCGAGTACCGGAGAGTTACGGGAATTCGCCGGGAGAAGTATTGGGCCTTATTGAGCCCTGCGGAAAGAGAGAGGGCTGCCTAGGGCAGGCCGCGCCCCCATGGCCTAGTCCGAATTGACTAGGGGAGGCCGCACCCTCCTTTCTTCCTTCTCTCTTCCCTTCCTTGTCTCCTACTCCTAATACATGGAAGGACTCCTAGTTGGACTAGGAAGGGGGAATCCTACTCCCGATGGGAGTAGGACACCCCATGGCGCCCCTCCTAGGGCCGCCTCCTCCTCCCTCCTCCTTTATATACGGGGCAGGGGCACCCCATGGACACACAAGTTGATCTACGGATCGTTCCTTATCCGTGTGCGGTGCCCCCTCCACCATATTCCACTTCGGTCATATCGTCATGAGCTTAGGCGAAGCCCTGCGCCGTAGAGTCATATCGTCATGAGCTTAGGCGGCCCTGCGCCGGTGGAGCATCATCATCGTCCTGCACGCCGTCGTTCGACGGAACTCATCCCCGACGCTTTGCTGGATCGGAGCCGGGGATCGTCATCGAGCTGAACGTGTGCTGAACTCGGAGGTGCCGTGCGTTCGGTACTTGGATCGGTCGGATCGTGAAGACGTACGACTACATCAACCGCGTTGTTATAACGCTTCGCTTCGGTCTCACGAGGGCGTGGACATACACTCTCCCTCTCGCTGCTATGCCATCACCATGATCTTGCGTGTGTGTAGGAAATTTTTTGAAATTACTACGTTACCCAACAGTGGCATCCGAGCCTGGTTTTATGCGTTGATGTCATATGCACGAGTAGAACACAAGTGAGTTGTGGGCGATATAAGTCATACTGCTTACCAGCATGTCATACTTTGGTTCGGCGGTATTGTGAGATGAAGCGGCCCGGACCGACATTACGCGTACGCTTACGCGAGACTGGTTTCACCGCTTCGAGCACTCGTTGCTTAAAGGTGACCGGCGGGTGTCTGTTTCTCTCACTTTAGTTGAACTGAGTGTGGCTACGCCCGTCCTTGCGAAGGTTAAAACAGCACCAACTTGACAAACTATCGCTGTGGTTTTGATGCGAGGTAAGAACGGTTCTTGCTCAGCCCGTAGCAGCCACGTAAAACTTGCAACAACAAAGTAGAGGACGCCTAACTTGTTTTTGCAGGGCATGTTGTGATGTGATGTGGTCAAGACGTGATGCTATATTTTATTGTATGAGATGATCATGTTTTGTAACCGAGTTATCGGCAATGGCAGGAGCCATATGGTTGTCGCTTATTGTATGAAATGCAACGCCATGTAATTGCTTTACTTTATCACTAAGCAGTAGCGATAGTCGAGAAGCAATAGTTGGCGAGACGACAACGATGCTACGATGGAGATCAAGGTGTCGCGCGGTGACGATGGTGATCATGACGGTGCTTCGAGATGGAGATCACAAGCACAAGATGATGATGACCATATCATATCACTTATATTGATTGCATGTGATGTTTATCCTTTATGCATCTTATCTTGCTTTGATTGACGGTAGCATTATAAGATGATCTCTCACTAAAATTATCAAGAAGTGTTCTCCCTGAGTATGCACCATTGCGAAAGTTCTTCGTGCTGAGACACCACGTGATGATCGGGTGTGATAGGCTCTACGTTCAAATACAACGGGTGCAAAACAGTTGCACACGCTCAGGTTAAACTTGACGAGCCTAGCATATAACAGATATGGCCTGGAACACGGAGACCGAAAGGTCGAGCGTGAATCATATAGTAGATATGATCAACATAGTGATGTTCACCATTGAAACTACTCCATCTCACGTGATGATCGGACATGGTTTAGTTGATTTGGATCACGTAATCACTTAGATGACTAGAGAGATGTCTATCTAAGTGGGAGTTCTTAAATAATATGATTAATTGAACTTAAATTTATCATGAACTTAGTCCTGGTAGTATTTTGCAAATTATGTTGTAGATCAATAGCTCGCGTTGTTGCTTCCCTATGCTTTTATATGTTTGTTTTGATATGTTCCTAGAGAAAAATTATGTTGAAAAATGTTAGTAGCAATGATGCGGATTGGATCCGTGATCTGAGGTTTATCCTCATTGCTGCACAGAAGAATTATGTCCTTAATGCACCGCTAGGTAACAGACCTATTGTAGGAGCAAATGCAGACGTTATGAACGTTTGGCTAGCTCAATATGATGACTACTTGATAGTTTAGTGCACCATACTTAACGGCTTAGAATCGGGACTTCAAAGACGTTTTGAACGTCATGGACCATATGAGATGTTCCAGGAATTGAAGTTAATATTTCAAGAAAATACCCGAGTTGAGAGATATGAAGTCTCCAACAAGTTCTATAGCTAAAATATGGAGGAGAATCGCTCAACTAGTGAGCATGTGCTCAGATTGTCAGGGTACTTCAATCGCTTGAATCAAGTGGGAGTTAATCTTCCAGATAAGATAGTGATTGACAGAGTTCTCTAGTCACCATCACTAAGTTACTAGAACTTCGTGATGAACTATAGTATGCAAGGGATGACGAAAACAATTCCCAAGCTCTTCGCGATGCTAAAATCGGCGAAGGTAGAAATCAAGAAAAAACATAAAGTGTTGATGGTTGACAAGACCACTAGTCTCAAGGAAAAGGGCAAAGGGAAGAAGGGGAACTTCAAGAAGAACGGCAAGCAAGTTGCTGCTCGAGTGAAGAAGCCCAAGTCTGGACCTAAGCCTGAGACTAAGTGCTTTTGCTGCAATGGAAATGGTCACTGGAAGCGAACTACCCCAAGTATTTGGCGGATAAGAAGGATGGCAAAGTGAACAAAGAATATATTTGATATACAGGTTATTGATGTGTGCCTTGCTAGTGTTTATAGTAGCCCCTGAGTATTTGATACTCGTTCGTTTGCTAAGATTAGTAACTCGAAACAGGAGTTACAGAATAAACAGAGACTAGTTGAAGGGGAAGTGACGATGGGTGTTGGAAGTAGTTCCAAGATTGATATGATCATCATCGCACACTCCCTATACTCTCGGGATTAGTGTTGAACCTAAATAAATGTTATTTAGCGTTTATGTTGAGCATGAATATGATTTGATCATGTTTATTGCAATACGGTTATTCATGTAAGTTAGAGAATAATTATTGTTCCGTTTACATGAATAAAACCTTCTATGGTCATACACCCAATGAAAATGGTTTGTTGGATCTCGATCGTGTGATACACATATTCATAATATTGAAACCAAAAGATGTAAAGTTAATAATGATAGTGCAAATTATTTGTGGCACTGCAGTTTAGGTCATATTGGTGTAAAGCGCATGAAGAAACTCCATACTGATGGGCTTTTGGAATCACTTGATTATGAATCACTTGGTACTTTCGAACCGTGCCTTTTGGGCAAGATGACTAAAACTCCGTTCTCCGGAACAATGGAACGAGCTACTGACTTGTTGGAAATAATACATACTGATGTATGCGATCCAATGAGTGTTGATGCCCGTGGCAAGTATCATTATTTTCTGACCTTCACAGATGATTTGAGCAGATATGCGTATATCTTCTTGATGAAACATAAGTCTGAAATAGTTGAAAGGTTCAATGAATTTCAGAGTGAAGTGGAAAATCATCGTAACAAGAAAATAAAGTTTCTGCGATCTGATCGTGGAGATGAATATTTGAGTTACGAGTTTGGTCTTCAATTAAAACAATGTGGAATAGTTTCACAGCTCACGCCACCGGAACACCACAATGTTATGGTGTGTCCGAACGTCAGAATCGCACTTTAATGGATATGGTGCGATCTATGATGTATCTTACCGATTTACCACTATCGTTTTGGGGTTATGCATTAGAGACAGCTGCATTCACGCTTAATAGGGCACCATCTAAATCCATTGAGATGACACCGTATGAACTATGGTTTAGCAATAAACCTAAGCTGTCGTTTCTTAAAGTTTGAGTTGTGATGCTTATGTGAAAAGTTTTCACCGATAAGCTTGAACCCAAATCGAGAAGTGCGTCTTCATAGAATACCCAAAGGTAACTATTGGGTACACCTTCTATCACAGATCCGAAGGCAAGTTTTTCGTTGCTAAGATGGATCCTTTCTAGAGAAGAAGTTTCTCTCGAAAGAAGTGAGTGGGAGGAAAGTAGAACTTGATGAGGTAATTGTACCTTCTCCCTTATTGGAAAGTAGTTCATCACAGAAATCAGTTCCAGTGATTCCTACACCAATTAGTGAGGAAGTTAATGATGATGATCATGAAACTTCAGATCAAGTTGCTACCAAACCTCGTGGGTCTTCCAGAGTAAGATCCGCACAGAGTGGTACGGTAATCGTGTTCGGAAGTCATGTTACTAGACCATGATGAACCTACGAACTATGAGGAAGCGATGATGAGCCCAGATTCATGAAATGGCTTGAGGCCATGAAATCTGAGATAGGATCCATGTATGAGAACAAAGTATGGACTTTGATTGACTTGCTCGATGATCAGCAAGCCATGTTAAATAAATGGATCTTCAAGAGGAAGACGGACACTGATAGTAGTGTTACTATCTACAAAGCTCGACTTGTCACAAAAAGGTTTTCGACAAGTTCAAGGTGTTGACTACAATGAGATTTTCTCAACTGTGAAGCGATTCTTAAGTCTGTCCGAATCATGTTAGCAATTGCCACATTTTATGAAATCTGGCAAATGGATGTCAAAACTACATTCTTTAATGGATTTATTAAAGAAGAGTTGTATATGATGCAACCAGAAGTTTTGTCAATCCTAAAGGAGCTAACAAAATGTGCAAGCTCCAGCGATCCATCTATGGACTGGTGCAAGCATCTCGAGTTGGAATATACGCTTTGATGAGTTGATCAAAGCATATGGTTTTATACAGACTTTTGGAGAAGCCTGTATTTACAAGAAAGTGAGTGGGAGCACTACAGCATTTCTGATAAGTATATGTGAATGACATATTGTTGATCGGAAATAATGTAGAATTATTCTGCAAAGCATAAAGGAGTATTTGAAAGGAGTTTTTCAAAGAAGGACCTCGGTGAAGCTGCTTACATATTGAGCATCAAGATCTATTGAGATAGATCAAGACGCTTGATAAGTTTTTTTTCAATAAGTACATACCTTGTCAAGATTTTGAAGTAGTTCAAAATGGAACAGTCAAAGAAAAGTTCTTGCCTGTGTTGCAAAGGTGTGAAATTGAGTAAGACTCAAATCCCGACCACGGCAGAAAATAGAAAAGAGAATGAAAGTCATTCCCTATGCCTCAGTCATAGGTTCTATAAAGTATGCTATGCTATGTACCAGACCTATTGTATACCTTGCTCTGAATTTGGCAAGGAGTACAATAGTGATCTAGGAGTAGATCATCGGACATTGGTCAAGAACATCCTTAGTGAGGACTAAGGAAATATTTCTCGATTATGGAGGTGATAAAAGAGCCCGTCGAAAGAGTTACATCGATGCAAGTTTTTACATCGATCCAGATGACTCTAAGTCTCAATCTGGATACATATTGAAAGTGGGAGCAATTAGCTAGAGTAGCTCCGTGCAGAGCATTGTAGACATAGAATATTTGCAAAATACAAACGGCTCAATGTGATGAGACCGTTGACTAAAGCTTCTCTCACGAGCAAAACATGATCATACCTTAGTACTCTTTGGGTGTTAATCACATAGCGATGTGAACTAGATTATTGACTCTAGTAAACCCTTTGGGTGTTGGTCACATGACGATGTGAACTATGGGTGTTAATCACATACAGATGTGAATATTAGTGTTGAATCACATGATGATGTGAACTAGATTATTGACTCTAGTGCAAGTGGGAGACTGAAGGAAATATGCCCTAGAGGCAATAATAAAGTTATTATTTATTTCCTTATTTCATGATAAATGTTTATTATTCATGCTAGAATTGTATTAACCGGAAACATAATACATGTGTGAATACATAGACAAACATATAGTCACTAGTATGCCTCTACTTGACTAGCTCCTTAATCAAAGATGGTTATGTTTCCTAATCATAGACATGTGTTGTTATTTGATTAATGGGATCACATCATTAGGAGAATGATGTGATTGACATGACCCATTCCGTTAGCCTAGCACTTGATCGCTTAGTATATTGCTATTGCTTTCTTCATGACTTATACATGTTCCTGTAACTATGAGATTATGCAACTCCGTGCCACGGAGGAACACTTTGGTGCTACCAAACGTCACAACGAATCGGGTGATTATAAAGGAGTACTACAGGTGTCTCCAAAGGTACATGTTGGGTTGGCATATTTCGAGATTAGGTTTTGTCACTCCGATTGTCGGGAGGTATCTCTGGGCCTCTCGGTAATGCACATCACTATAAGCCTTGCAAGCAATGTAGCTAATGAGTTAGTTACGGAATGATGCATTACGAACGAGTAAAGAGACTTGCCAAGAACGAGATTGAACTAGGTATTGGATACCGACGATCAAATCTCGGGCAAGTAACATACCGATGACAAAGGGAACAACGATGTTGTTATGCGGTTTGACCGATAAAGATCTTCAGAGAATATGTAGGAGCCAATATGGGCATCCAGGTCCCGCTATTGGTTATTGACCGAGAATAGTTCTAGGTCATGTCTACATAGTTCTCGAACCCGTAGGGTCCGCACGCTTAAGGTTTCGATGATGTTATATTATGAGTTTATGAGTTTTGATGTCCGAAGGAGTTCGAGTCCCGGATGAGATCGGGGACATGACGAGGAGTCTCGAAATGGTCGAGACGTAAAGATCGATATATTGGACGACTATATTCGAGTTCGAAAGGTTCCAATGATTCGGTATTTTTCGGAGTACCGAGAGTTACGGAATTCGCCGGGAGAAGTATTGGGCCTTATTGAGCCCTGCGGGAAAGAGAGAGGGCTGCCTAGGGCAGGCCGCGCCCCATGGCCTAGTCCGAATTGACTAGGGAGGGCCGCACCCCTCCTTCCTTCCTTCTCTCTTCCCTTCCTTGTCTCCTACTCCTAATACATGGAAGGACTCCTAGTTGGACTAGGAAGGGGAATCCTACTCCCGATGGGAGTAGGACTCCCCATGGCGCCCTCCTAGAGCCGGCCTCCTCCTCCCTCCCTCCTTTATATACGGGGCAGGGGCACCTCATGGACACACAAGTTGATCTACGGATCGCTCTTAGCCGTGTCGGTGCCCCCTCCACCATATTCCACTTCGTCATATCGTCATGAGCTTAGGCGAAGCCCTGCGCCGGTAGAGTCATATCATCGCGAGCTTAGCGAAGCCCTGCGCCGGTGGAGCATCATCATCGTCACCACGCCGTCGTGCTAAACGGAACTCATCCCCGACGCTTTGCTGGATCGGAGCCGGGGATCGTCATCGAGCTGAACGTGTGCTGAACTCGGAGGTGCCGTGCGCTCGGTACTTGGATCGGTCGGATCGTGAAGACGTCGACTACATCAACAGCGTTGTTATAACGCTTCCGCACGGTCTCACGAGGGTACGTGGACATACACTCTCCCCTCTCGTTGCTATGCCATCACCATGATCTTGCGTGTGCGTAGGAAATTTTTTGAAATTACTACGTTACCCAACAGTGGCCCCACCCGGTGGACCCTTGGGACCCTTTCGGTGGTCCCGGTACAATACCGGTGACCCCCGAAACTTTCCCGACGGCCGAAACTGGACTTTCCATATACAATTCATCACCTCCGGACCATTTCGGAACTCCTCGTGACGTCCGGGATCTCATCCGGGACTCCGAACAACTTTCGGGTTTACCGCATACTAATATCTCTACAACCTAGCGTCATCGAACCTTAAGTGTGTAGACCCTACGGGTTCGGGAGACATGCAGACATGACCGAGATGACTCTCCGGTCAATAACCAACAGCGGGATCTGGATACCCATGTTGGCTCCCACATGCTCCATGATGATCTCATCGAATGAACCACGATGTCGAGGATTCACGTAATCCCGTAGACAATTCCCTTTGTCAATCGGTACGTTACTTGCCCGAGATTCGATCGTCGGTATCCCAATACCTCGTTCAATATCGTTACCGGCAAGTCACTTTACTCGTACCGTAATGCATGATCCCGTGACCAACCACTTAGTCACTTTGAGCTCATTATGATGATGCATTACCGAGTGGGCCCAGAGATACCTCTCCGTCATACGGAGCGACAAATCCCAATCTCAATCTGTGTCAACCCAACAGACACTTTCGGAGATACCTGTAGTATACCTTTATAGCCACCCAGTTACGTTGTGACGTTTGGTACACCCAAAGCACTCTTATGGTATCCGGGAGTTACACGATCTCATGATCTAAGGAAACGATACTTGACATTAGAAAATCTCTAGCAAAACGAACTACACGATCTTGTGCTATGCTTAGGATTGGGTCTTGTCCATCACATAATTCTCCCAATGATGTGATCCCGTTATTAATGACATCCAATGTCCATGGTCAGGAAACCGTGACCATCTATTGATAAACGAGCTAGTCAACTAGAGGCTCGCTAGGGACATGTTGTGGTCTATGTATTCACACATGTATTACGATTTCCGGATAACACAATTATAGCAAGAAAAATAGACAATTATCATGAACGAGGAAATATAATAATAACCATTTTATTATTGCCTCTAGGGCATATTTCCAACAATCTCCCACTTGCACTAGAGTCAATAATCTAGTTACATTGTGATGAATCGAACACCCATAGAGTTCTGGTGTTGATCATGTTTTGCTCGCGGAAGAGGTTTAGTCAACGGATCTGCGACATTAAGATATGTGTGCACTTCACAAATATCTATGTCTCCATCTTGAACATTTTCACGAATGGAGTTGAAGCGGCGCTTGATGTGCCTGGTCTTCTTGTGAAACCCGGGCTCCTTGGCAAGGGCAATAGCTCCAGTGTTGTCACAGAAGAGAGTGACCGGCCCCGACGCATTGGGTATGACTCCTAGGTCGGTGATGAACTCCTTCATCCAGATTGCTTCATGCGCTGCCTCCGAGGCTGCCATGTACTCCGCTTCACATGTAGATCCCGTCACGACGCTTTGCTTGCAACTGCACCAGCTTACTGCCCCACTGAGGGAGTCCCGAATTAGGGGGTGTCCGGATAGCCGGACTACCATCATTGGCCGGACTATCATCGGCCGAACTATCATCATCGACCGGACTCCAAGACTATGAAGATACAAGATTGAAGACTCCGCCCCGTGTCCGGATGGGACTTTCCTTGGCGTGGAAGGCAAGCTTGGCAATACGGATATGTAGATCTCCTACCATTGTAACCGACTCTATGTAACCCTAGCCCTCTCCGGTGTCTATATAAACCGGATGGCTCTAGTCCGTAGGACGAGAACAACAACCCTTACAATCATACCATAGGCTAGCTTCTAGGGTTTAGCCTCCTTGATCTCGTGGTAGATCCACTCTTGTAAACATCCACAATATCAATATCAATCAAGCAGGACGTGGGTTTTACCTCCATCAAGAGGGCCCAACCTGGGTAAAACATCGTGTCCCTCGTCTCCTGTTACCATCCGCCTAGACGCACAGTTCGGGACCCCCTACCCAAGATCCGCCGGTTTTGACACCGACATTGGTGCTTTCATTGAGAGTTCCTCTGTGCCGTCACCGATAGGAAGGATGCCTCCTCCCGTCTTCAAGGACGGTATTTTCGCCAAAGGAGCCTTGGCCGCCGGCCAAACTATCCGGCTAGGTGGTTTTCTTATGACCGCTGTCCGCCATCGCTCGACAATGACCTCTCAAGTCGCCAAAAGCAATTTTCACGCCAGCTCGAATTCACCGAAGCGGTTGGATCCAATAGAGCTCTCGTCCAGAACGAGCTCTTGGATCGCATCGCGCTCCGGGAGTCGCTTCATGAGACTACAATCAGATTGGGCTTAAACCGATCCGAGAGATTAACTCTCCCAGTCACCCACCACGTTGCGATGGTAGAGGAACAATGCGGCGACGCTTCTCCTGTATTGATTTTAGTCATGTCCGGGCTCCCGAACCCCCCATGCCGGATTCCCGCGGAGGGACGGACTTCGATCAAGCATCGAACTTAAAGTCGCATCGGACTGCACTCGTTGGACAACGTCCAGCAATCCAGGCTTCCAAAGTTGGAAACTTCTCGGCCTTCGAGCCTTGAAATGGGCAGGGTTCCGGACTTAGTTCCACCCACCCGCCCAGACATATGCGATCTATCTCTAATTCGGCAAGAGCCCGCCGAGACAACATCACTCTTGGGCCGATTCCTCCGGTTATGGACAGGATAAAGGACTGCCGAGAGGAAAACGCAGTCTCAATTTTTTGCAAGAATTGCACGGACGAGGGAATCTTGAACGCCGTCAGCCGTCGTGAAATTACACGCTTCGCCGACCAAGGCCCATAGTACGAAAGTATCTTGGCGATGGAGAGTTTCCGACAACCAAAATAAGTTTTGGGACAATCCGCCCCAATGCAACCCTAGTCCGCAACAAAAGGGTGCATTACACTCAAGCACCAGATACAAAAACCAAAAAGCAAAAACCCCATAAAGGGCACGGAACCGTACTAGAGGGATGGCTTAGCGGACCCTGTAAAATTCACAGTACAGAAGGCGCCGTCCCAACACATAGCCTTCGAGCATGTTGGATATTACGGCAGGTGGCCAAAAGTGGAGAGGAGCTTCTAGCCCCGGAAAACCACTCCAACAACATCGGTACGGTATCAACAGTCTTCGAGACTTCCATATCAAATAATATGCGGAAACGAACAATCCGCAGCCTTGCCGAAGTCTACCAAGTAGCAACAACCAATCCATGGAGCGACACAGCCATCACCTTCAACGCCAGCGATTTAACCTAAATTCGAACAGCCCGAGCTCCACCAAGACCGGTACTTAGTCCAATAGTGAACGGCTTTCGACTTACAAAAGTCCTCATGGATGGCGGCAGCGGATTAAACCTCATCTACGAGGAAACCCTTCAAAAATGGAAATAGATCGGAACCGTATTGAGCGAAGCAGCACAACCTTTAGAGGAATAATCCCTAGCCGGAGGTGCGCTGCACAGGAAAAATCACACTCGATGTGGTATTCGCTCGCGGACAACTACAGATCCGAAGAAGTCACGCCCAAGTGGCCCTGCTCAACAGCGGATATCACGCTATATTAGGACGAGAGGCATTCACAATTTTTCAAGCCGTACCCCATTACGGGTACATGAAGCTCAAAATGCCTGGGCCCGGCGGAATAATCACTCTCGTTAGTGATCCGGACATAGCACTCGAGCCGAAAACAAGACAGCCGCATTAGCCTTAGAGGCACTATCCGAAGCCCTAGCGGCAGAAGAACTCACCACGCTGCGCTCTACGGTGAATAGGGACGATGTGATACTCAATAAGAGATCCAAGTCCACCCTCTTTAAACCAGCAGATGAAATAGTAAAATTCCAGGTCCACCCAACGGACCCGACAAAGACGGCCTCCATCGGGCACAATTGAACCACGATGTAGACGCCAGATCATGAGAAATTCCTTCGAAAATTGGGACATTTTGCTGGCACCCCTCGGATATGCCCGAATCCCACGCAGATTGGCGAACACAGCCTAAACATCCTAAAAGGATTCAAGCCACCAAACAGGCTCTTCAACGATTTTCCAACCCAAAAGACAGGCAATGGGAGAAGAGCTAGCCAAACTATTGGAAGCCGGATTCATCGAGACATCAAGCACCGGATTGGCTAGCAAACCTGGTAATGGTACCAAAGAAGGACAAATCCGGCGCCTATGTGTCGATTTCAAAGACCTAAATAAAGCCTGCCCAAAGGATCCTTCCCCTCCCCAAGATCGACCAAATCATCGATGCCACCGCAGGCACGATTCATTGTGCTTCCCGGACGATACTCCGCTATCATCAAATCAAGATGGCGAAGCGGATCAAGCCGCAACGGCATTCATTACTCCATATGGACCATTCGCTTCAACACAATGCCCTTCGGACTTAAAAACGCCGGCGCAACATATCAGCGCATGATTCGTACATGTCCGCTACCCAGATCGGCAAAACAGTAGAGGCATACGTGAGACGTAGTCGTCAAAACTAAACACGCCGAAACTCTAGTAGACGACTTGAGGCTCACATTCGACAACCTCGAGCATATGACATCAAGCTGAATCCGAAAATGCGTTTTCGGCATACCACCGGAAAGCTGCTGGGCTTCATCAGATCCGGTAGAGGAATTGAAGCAAACCCAGCCAAGATCCGAGCTCTCTCACAGCTAGATATCCCAAAAGACCTCAAGCAAATACAAAATTGATCGATGCGTGGCGGCTCTAAGCCGCTTTATCTCCGCCTAGGAGAAAAGGCATTACCCTCTATCGCCTCCTTAGGCGCACGAACACTTCGAGTGGACGGATGCTGCCACCGCCGACTCAAGAAATAAAGGCCATATTGGCAACAACCGTCCTGGCTGCGCCCAACCTAGGCGAACCAATGTTGTTATACATCGCAGCTACGCATCAAGTTGTAAGCGCGTACTGCGTCGTCGAACGGAAAAAGAAGGGCATAAATTCCCTCTTCAAAACCAGTATACTACGATCCACCGTGTTAACCCCGCAAGTCCTGTTACCCGCACTATCAAAAGATAGCATACGCGGTATTCATGGCGTCCCGAAGCTCGATACTACTTTCAAGAGTGTTCGATAACAAGGCCTCTCAAGTACCACTTAACGACATTATAAACAACCGCGACGCGATGGGCAGGATTGCAAAATGGGCCATTGAGCTCTTACCATTTGATATATCTTACAAACTTCGGCGAGCTATAAAGTCACAAGTTTTGGCTGACTTTGTCGCTGAATGGACCGAAGCCGAACTCCCTAAAGAATATGGCGCATACTCCAATTGGATTATGCACTTCGACGGCTCTAAAATGTTAGCCGGATTGGGGGCTGGCGTCGTATTGACGTCCCCGACAGGGGACACAGTCCAATACGTACTTCAGATAATGTACACGGACTCCAACAACGCAGCCGAATACGAGGCCCTTTTACATGGTCTTCGGATGGCAATCTCCATGGGCATTCAACGCCTAGAGGTGCGCGGGGATTCAAACCTCGCAATATCCCAAATAAACGGAGACTTTGACGCCAAAGATCCGAAAATGGCAGCATATCGCAACGCTGTCCTAAAAATGTCAGCCCGGTTCGAAGGACTTGAATTCCATCACGTGGCCCGGGATAATAACCAAGCAGCCGACGTACTGGCACGCATTGGCGCAAAACGCGACGCTGTCCCTCCTAACATCTTCCTGGAATGGCTCTTCAAGCCATCCGTACTATGGGAAGAGGAGTCCGGAACTAACAAACCGGAACAAGCCGCACCAACCGCGATTCAGCCGATGATATAACACCTTCCGCCCACGACATAATGGCAGTAATTTCCCCATGGACAGAACCATTCCTCGCCTACTTGCTTAGGCAGGAGCTTCCCGAAGACCAAAATGAGGCCCGCTGATCTAAAGCCTACAAGGTCTATGAGGGAGAACTTTATAAGAAAAGCACAATCGGAGTCCTTCAAAGGTGTATCTCCGAAGAGGAAGGGCGAAACCTCCTGGCTGAAATTCATGCGGACTAGGCGGACACCACGCCGCAGCTCGGGCCCTTGTAGGAAAGGCATTCCAGACAGGATTTTATGGCCGACGGCCCGAGCAGATGCTCGGGACTTAGTCCAAAGATGCGTCGGTTGTCGCTCTTTGCTAATCGAGCCATATGCCACCCACCGCCTCAAAACTATACTCATTACCCGCCGTTCACGGTCTGGGGGCTTGACATGGTTGGACCACTTAAAGGGGGAACCCACAAGCAAAGGTACCTATTAGTCATGGTGGATAAATTCACCAAATGGATAGAGGCCAAGCCAATTAAAACGGCAGAGTCCGGACCAATGATAGACTTTATATCCGGGGTAGTACACCGTTATGGTGTCCCCCACAGCATCATCACCGATAATGGCACGAACTTCACCGCCGATGAGGTTAAATCATGGTGCAAAAATATGGGCATCAAGCTCGATTACGCTTAGTCTATCATCCTCAAACCAACGGTCAAGTGGAACGAGCAAATGGTCTAATAATGAGCGGCATCAAACCCGCACTAGTGCGGTCCTCACGAAATCTGACACGCCTTGGGTAGAGGAGCTCGACTCCGTACTACTGGGACTGCGGAGAACGCCTAACCGTACTACCGGATTCACACCATTTTTATGGTATACGGCGCAGAAGCAGTTTTGCCTGCGACATCATTCATGACTCACCTCGAAAAGCGCATGTACGAAGAAAGAGAAGCCGAGTTGGATCGGCAGGACAGCTTGGACGCATTGAGGAAGAGCGCGACGTCGCCAAGGCTCGTTCCGCATTCTATCAGCAGCAGGCTCGAAGATATCAAAGCAGAGAAGTACGGGCCAAGACTTACAACGTTGGCGAACTGGTTCTACGCCTGCCGGACAAGAAAAAGGACAAGCTCAAGCCCAAATGGGAAGGCCCCTTCATCATCGATCAAGTCCTGACCGGCGGAGCGTACCGTCTACGAAATGCATCGGATAACCGACTCGAGCCGAACCCATGGAACGCAGCCCGCCTCCGACGATTCTATGCCTAGCGCCGGACTAAGAGTTCGTCCCTTTCCCCCCGTCCAAATTTTTTTTACTTCAGCTGCCTTTTGTTTATCTTTTTCTTCTCAACCCTATTCATCCAAGCCTTAAAGGGCCTACTTGCGCAACGTCATACAAGAATTGATGTGCTATCCGCACTCATTATGCACAGGGGCTTCTTTACCAGAAGCTTAATTATACGGGCTTCATGCCCAGCACATGTGTCAAGCCTCCACATGTACCTTTTATTCACCATTATATGCATCGATATGACTTAAGTTTTGGCCAAGCTGGGTTGCCTGGCTCCTGTGCTTACCCCTCGCTCCCGATTGTTCGGCTAGGAGGTAAAGGAGCACCTCTGCGATTGTTACTGCGGGTCAGCCGGATGTGTACCTCAGACTGGGTGAAGCCAAAGCTAGCGTTCTTAAGGGAATATTCGGTCGGTGACTTAAAAGATGATCTTTTATCCACTTATTTATCTGCCCCAGATGTTTTTCTGCTTTTTTCGTAGTCCGGACATGCACTTTAGGGCATGCTACTGTTGGGGAACGTAGTAATTTAAAAAAAATTCCTACGCACACACAGGACCATGGTGATGGCATAGCAACGAGAGGGAGAGTGTCTGTCCACGCACTGTGAGACCGAAAGCGAAGCGCTATAACAAAGCGGTTGATGTAGTCGACGCCTTCACGATCCGACCGATCCAAGCACCGAACGTCGGCACCTCCGAGTTCTGCACACGCTCAGCTCGATGACGATCCCCGGCTCCGATCCAGCAAAGCGTCGGGATGAGTTCCACAAGACGACGGCGTGGTGATGATGATGATGCTCCACCGACGCAGGGCTTCGCTTAAGCTCCGCGACGATATGACTACTCCGCGCAGGGCTTCGCTTAAGCTCCGCGACGATATGACCGGGTGGAATATGGTGGAGGGGGCACCGACACGGCTAAGGAACGATCCGTAGATCAACTTGTGTGTCCATGGGGTGCCCCCTGCCCCGTATATAAAGGAGCAAGGAGGAGGTGGCCGCCTAGGGAGGAGGCGCACAGGGGGAGTCCTACTCCCACCGGGAGTAGGACTCCTCCTTTCCTAGTAGGAGTAGGAGAGAAGGAAGGAGAAGGGAGGAAGGGGTGCGGCCCCTCCCCCTAGTCCAATTCGGACTAGGCCTTGGGGCGCGCGCCTGCCCTAGGCAGCCCTCTCTCTTTCCCAGGGCCCAATAAGGCCCAATACTTCTCCCGGCGAATTCCCGTAACTCTCCCAGATTCAAAATACCGAATCATTCGAACCTTTCCGAACTCCGAATATAGTCGTCCAATATATCGATCTTTACGCCTCGACCATTTCGAGACTCCTCGTCATGTCCCCGATCTCATCCGGGACTCAACTCCTTCGGTACATCAAAACTCATAAACTCATAATATAACCATCATCGAAACCTTGTTGCGTGGGACCCTACGGGTTCGAGAACTATGTAGACATGACCTAGAACTATTCTTGGTCAATAACCAATAGCGGAACCTGGATGCCCATATTGGCTCCTACATATTCTACGAAGATCTTTATCGGTCAAACCGCATAACAACATACGTTGTTCCCTTTGTCATCGGTATGTTACTTGCCCGAGATTCGATCGTCGGTATCCAATACCTAGTTCAATCTCGCATCGGGCAAGTCTCTTTACTCGCTTACGTAATGCATCATTCTGTAACTAACTCATTAGCTACATTGCTTGCAAGGCTTATAGTGATGTGCATTACCGAGAGGGCCCAGAGATACCTCTCCGACAATCGGAGTGACAAAACCTAATCTCGAAATACGCCAACCCAACATGTACCTTTGGAGACACCTGTAGTACTCCTTTATAATCACCCAGTTACGCTGTGACGCTTGGTAGCACCAAAGTGTTCCTCCGTAAACGGAGTTGCATAATCTCATAGTTACAGGAACATGTATAAGTCATGAAGAAAGCAATAGCAGCATACTAAACGATCAAGTGCTAGGCTAACGGAATGGGTCATGTCAATCACATCATTCTCCTAATGATGTGATCCCGTTAATCAAATGACAACTCATGTCTATGGCTAGGAAACTTAACCATCTTTGATTCAACGAGCTAGTCAAGTAGAGGCATACTAGTGACACTATGTTTGTCTATGTATTCACACATGTATTATGTTTCCGGTTAATACAATTCTAGCATGAATAATAAACATTTATCATGAAATAAGGAAATAAATAATAACTTTATAATTGCCTCTAGGGCATATTTCCTTCAGTCTCCCACTTGCACTAGAGTCAATAATCTAGTTCACATCATCATGTGATTCAACACTAATATTCACATCTGTATGTGATTAACACCCATAGTTCACATCGTCATGTGACCAACACCCAAAGGGTTTTACTAGAGTCAATAATCTAGTTCACATCGCTATGTGATTAACACCCAAAGAGTACTAAGGGATGATCATGTTTTGCTCGTGAGAGAAGCTTTAGTCAACGGGTCTCATCACATTCAGAGCCGTATGTATTTTGCAAATATTCTATGTCTACAATGCTCGCACGGGCTACTCTAGCTAATTGCTCCCACTTACAATATGTATCCAGATTGAGACTTAGAGTCATCTGGATCAGTGTAAAAGCTTGCATCGATGTAACTCTTTACGACGGGCTCTTTTATCACCTCCATAATCGAGAAATATTTCCTTAGTCCTCACTAAGGATGTTCTTGACCAATGTCCAAAGGATCTACTCCTAGATCACTATTGTACTCCTTGCCAAATTCAGAGCAAGGTATACAATAGGTCTGGTACATAGCATAGCATACTTTATAGAACCTATGATGAGGCATAGGGAATGACTTTCATTCTCTTTTCTATTTTCTGTCGTGGTCGGGATTTGAGTCTTACTCAATTTCACACGTTTTGCAACACAGCAAGAACTTTTCTTTGACTGTTCCATTTTGAACTACTTCAAAATCTTGACAAGGTATGTACTTATTGAAAAACTTATCAAGCGCCTTGATCTATCTCTATAGATCTTGATGCTCAATATGTAAGCAGCTTCACCGAGGTCCTTCTTGAAAAACTCCTTTCAAATACTCCTTTATGCTTTGCGAATAATTCTACATTATTTCCGATCAACAATATGTCATTCACATATACTTATCGAAATGCTGTAGTGCTCCCACTCACTTTCTTGTAAATACAGGCTTCTCCAAAAGTCTGTATAAAACCATATGCTTTGATCACACTATCAAAACGTTTATTCCAACTCCGAGATGCTTGCACCAGTCCATAGATGGATCGCTGAAGCTTGCACATTTTGTTAGCTCCCTTAGGATTGAAAAACCTTCTGGTTGCATCATATACAACTCTTCTTTAATAAATCCATTAAAGAATGTAGTTTTGACATCCATTTGCCAGATTTCATAAAATGTGGCAATTGCTAACATGATTCGGACAGACTTTAAGCATCGCTACAGTTGAGTAAATCTCATTGTAGCCAACACTTTGAATTTGTCGAAAACCTTTTTGCGACAAGTCGAGCTTTGTAGATAGTAACACTACTATCAGCATCTCTCTTCCTCTTGAAGATCCATTTATTTAACTTGTCTTGCTGATCATCGAGCAAGTCAACCAAAGTCCACACTTTGTTCTCATATATGGATCCTATCTCAGATTTTATGGCCTCAAGCCATTTCGCGGAATCTGGGCTCATCATCGCTTCCTCATAGTTCGTAGGTTCATCATGGTCTAGTAACATGACTTCCGAACACGATTACCGCACCACTCAGTGCGGATTTTGCTCGAAGACCTACGAGGTTTGGTAGCAACTTGATCTGAAGTTTCATGATCATCATCATTAACTTCCTCACTAATTGGTGTAGGAATCATCGAACTGATTTCGTGATGAACTACTTTCCAATAAGGGAGAAGGTACAATTACCTCATCAAGTTCTACTTTCCTCCCACTCACTTCTTTCGAGAGAAACTTCTTCTCTAGAAAGGATCCATCTTAGCAACGAAAAACTTGCCTTCGGATCTGTGATAGAAGGTGTACCCAATAGTTACCTTTGGGTATTCTATGAAGACGCACTTCTCCGATTTGGGTTCGAGCTTATCAGGTGAAAACTTTTTCACATAAGTATCACAACTCCAAACTTTTAAGAAACGACAGCTTAGGTTTACTGTTAAACCATAGTTCATACGGTGTCGCCTCAACGGATTTAGATGGTGCCCTATTAAACGTGAATGCAGCTGTCTCTAATGCATAACCCCAAAACGATAGTGGTAAATCGGTAAGATACATCATAGATCACACCATATCCAATAAAGTGCGTTTTGACGCTCGACACACCATTTATGTTGTGGTGTTCCATGTGGCGTGAGCTATGAAACTATTCCACTTTGTTTTAATTGAAGACCAAACTCAGAACTCAAATATTCATCTCCACGATCAGATCGCAGAAACTTTATTTTCTTGTTACGATGATTTTCCACTTCACTCTGAAATTCTTTGAACCTTTCAACTATTTCAGACTTATGTTTCATCAAGTAGATATACCCATATCTGCTCAAATCATCTTGTGAAGGTCAGAAAATAACGATACTTGCCACGAGCATCAACACTCATTGGATCGCATACATCGGTATGTATTATTTCCAATAAGTCAAGAGCTTGTTCCATTGTTCCGAGAACGGAGTTTTAGTCATCTTGCCCAAACGGCACGGTTCGCAAGCATCAAATGATTCATAACCAAGTGATTCCGAAAGTCCATCAAGATGGAGTTTCTTCATGCTTTACACCAATATGACCTAAACGGCAGTGCCACAAATAAGTTGCACTATCATTATTAACTTTGCATCTTTTGGCATCAATATTATGAATATGTGTATCACTACGATCGAGATCCAACAAACTATTTTCATTGGGTGCATAACCATCCAAGGTCTTATTCATGTAAACAGAATAACAATTATTCTTTAACTTCAAATGAATAACCGTATCGCAATAAACATGATCAAATCATATTCATGCTCAACGCAAACGCTAAATAACATTTATTTGGCTTTTAACACTATTCTCGAAAATATAGGGAGTGTGTGATGATGATCATATCAATCTTGGAACTATTTCCAACACTCATCGTCACTTCCCCTTCAACTAGTTTCTGTTCATTCTGCAACTCTCGTTTCGAGTTACTACTCTTAGCAACTGTACCAGTATCAAATACCGAGGGGCTGCTGTGAACACTAGTAAAATACACATCAATAATCTGTATATCAAATATACCTTTGTTCACTTTGCCATCCTTCTTATCCACCAAATATTCAGGGCATTTCCGCTTCCAGTGACCATTTCCTTTGCAGTGTAAGCACTCAGTTTCAGGCTTTGGTCCAGCTTTGGGCTTCTTCGCAGGAGTGACAACTTACTTGTCTTTCTACTTGAAGTTCCCTTTCTTTCCCTTTGCCCTTCTCTTGAAACTAGTGGTCTCGTCAATCATCAACACTTGATGCTCTTTCTTGATTTCTACCTTCGTCGATTTCAACATCACGAAGAGCTCGGGAATCATTTTCGTCATCCCTTGCATACTGTAGTTCATCACGAAGTTCTAGTAACTTAGTGATGGTGACTAGAGAATTCTGTCAATCACTATCTTATCCGGAAGATTAACTCCCACTTGATTCAAGCGATTAAAGTACCTGCATAATCTGAGCACATGCTCACTAGTTGAGCGATTCTCCTCCATCTTTTAGCTATAGAACTTGTTGGAGACTTCATATCTCTCAACTCGGTATTTGCTTGAAATATTAACTTCAATTCCTGGAACATCTCATATGGTCCATGACGCTCAAAACGCTTTTGAAGTCCCGATTCTAAGCCGTTAAGCATGGTGCACTAAACTATCAAGTAGTCATCATATTGAGCTAGCCAAACGCTCATAACGTATGCATCTGCTCCTGCAATAGGTCTGTCACCTAGCGTGCATTAAGGACATAATTCTTCTCAGGCAGCAATGAGGATAAACCTCAGATCACGGATCCAATCCGCATCATTGCTACTAACATTTTTCAACATAATTTTCTCTAGGAACATATCAAAACAAACATATAAAAGCATAGGGAAGCAACAACGCGAGCTATTGATCTACAACATAATTTGCAAAATACTACCAGGACTAAGTTCATGATAAATTAAAGTTCAATTAATCATATTACTTAAGAACTCCCACTTAGATAGACATCTCTAGTCATCTAAGTGATTACGTGATCCAAATCAACTAAACCATGTCCGATCATCACGTGAGATGGAGTAGTTTCAATGGTGAACATCACTATGTTGATCATATCTACTATATGATTCACGCTCGACCTTCGGTCTCCGTGTTCCGAGGCCATATCTGTATATGCTAGGCTCGCCAAGTTTAACCTGAGTATTCTGCGTGTGCAATTGTTTTGCACCCGTTGTATTTGAACGTAGAACCTATCACACCCGATCATCACGTGGTGTCTCAGCACGAAGAACTTTCGCAACGGTGCATACTCAGGGAGAACACTTCTTGATATTTAGTGAGAGATCATCTTATAATGCTACCGTCAATCAAAGCAAGATAAGATGCATAAAGGATAAACATCACATGCAATCAATATAAGTGATATGATATGGTCATCATCATCTTGTGCTTGTGATCTCCATCGCCAAGCACCGCCATGATCACCATCGCCACCGGCGCGACACCTTGATCTCCATCGTAGCATCGTTGTCGCCTCGCCAACTATTGCTTCTACGACTATCGCTACTGCTTAGTGATAAAGTAAAGCAATTACATGGCGTTGCATTTCATACAATAAAGCGACAACCATATGGCTCCTGCCAGCCAGCCGATAACTCGTTACAAAACATGATCATCTCATACAATAAAATATAGCATCACGCCTTGACCACATCACATCACAACATGCCCTGCAAAACCAAGTTAGACGTCCTCTACTTTGTTGTTGCAAGTTTTACGTGGCTGCTACGGGCTGAGCAAGAACCGTTCTTACCTCGCATCAAAACCACAACGATAGTTTGTCAAGTTGGTGCTGTTTTAACCTTCGCAAGGACCGGGCGAGCCACACTCGGTTCAACTAAAGTGAGAGAGACAGACACCGCCGGTCACCTTTAAGCAACGAGTGCTCGGCGGTGAAACCAGTCTCGCGTAAGCGTCTGGCGTAATGTCGGTCCGGCCGCTTCATCTCACAATACCGCTGAACCAAAGTGTGACATGCTGGTAAGCAGATGACTTATATCGCCCACAACTCACTTGTGTTCTACTCGTGCATATGACATCAACGCATAAAACCAGGCTCGGATGCCACTGTTGGGGAACGAGTAATTTCAAAAATTTCCTACGCACACACAGACCATGGTGATGGCATAGCAACGAGAGGGAGAGTGTCTGTCCACGCACCCTGAGACCGAAAGCGAAGCGTTATAACAACGCTGTTGATGTAGTCGACGCCTTCACGATCCGACCGATCCAAGCACCGAACGTCACGGCACCTCCGAGTTCTGCACATGTTCAGCTCGATGACGATCCCGGCTCCGATCCAGCAAAGCGTCGGGGATGAGTTCCACAAGACGACGGCGCAGTGACGATGATGATGCTCCACCGACGCAGGGCTTCGCCTAAGCTCCGTGACGATATGACTACTCCGCGCAGGGCTTCGCCTAAGCTCATGCGATATGACCAAGTGGAATATGGTGGAGGGGGCACCGCACACGGCTAAGGAACGATCCGTAGATCAACTTGTGTGTCCATGGGGTGCCCCCTGCCCCGTATATAAAGGAGCAAGGAGGAGGTGGCGGCCTAGGAGGAGGCGCGCAAGGGGGAGTCCTACTCCCACCGGAGTAGGACTCCTCCTTTCCTAGTAGGAGTAGGAGAGAAGGAAGGGAAGGGAGGAAGGGGTGCGGCCTCTCCCCTAGTCCAATTCGGACTAGGCCTTGGGGCGCGCGCCTGCCCTAGGCAGCCCTCTCTCTTTCCAGGGCCCAATAAGGCCCAATACTTCTCCCGGCGAATTCCGTAACTCTCCGGTACTCAAAAATACCGAATCATTCGAACCTTTCCAACTCCGAATATAGTCGTCCAATATATCGATCTTTACGCCTCGACCATTTCGAGACTCCTCGTCATGTCCCCGATCTCATCCGGGACTCAACTCCTTCGGTACATCAAAACTCATAAACTCATAATATAACTGCCATCGAAACCTTAAGCGTGCGGACCCTACGGGTTCGAGAACTATGTAGACATGACCTAGAACTATTCTTGGTCAATAACCAATAGCGGAACCTGGATGCCCATATTGGCTCCTACATATTCTACGAAGATCTTTATCGGTCAAACCGCATAACAACATACGTTGTTCCCTTTGTCATCGGTATGTTACTTGCCCGAGATTCGATCGTCGGTATCCAATACCTAGTTCAATCTCGTTCGGCAAGTCTCTTTACTCGCTTACGTAATGCATCATTCCGTAACTAACTCATTAGCTACATTGCTTGCAAGGCTTATAGTGATGTGCATTACCGAGAGGGCCAGAGATACCTCTCCGACAATCGGAGTGACAAAACCTAATCTCAAATACGCCAACCCAACATGTACCTTTGGAGACACCTGTAGTACTCCTTTATAATCACCCAGCTACGTTGTGACGCTTGGTAGCACCAAAGTGTTCCTCCGTAAACGGAGTTGCATAATCTCATAGTTTCAGGAACATGTATAAGTCATGAAGAAAGCAATAGCAGCATACTAAACGATCAAGTGCTAGGCTAACGGAATGGGTCATGTCAATCACATCATTCTCCTAATGATGTGATCCCGTTAATCAAATGACAACTCATGTCTATGGCTAGGAAACTTAACCATCTTTGATTCAACGAGCTAGTCAAGTAGAGGCATACTAGTGACACTATGTTTGTCTATGTATTCACACATGTATTATGTTTCCGGTTAATACAATTCTAGCATGAATAATAAACATTTATCATGAAATAAGGAAATAAATAATAACTTTATAATTGCCTCTAGGGCATATTTCCTTCAGCCACCCCCAGAGGAAAGGAACCCTTAACGGAACTATTCTCCCTGGAAGATGTTTCTTACTACCCATGTAATATAACATAACTAGTTGGGCACTTGTCTGATAAAGCACTTGATGACCCCTACGCTTTGGTCTCCATGCATACCCGGTTGTTTCATAACCGAGAAGGTATTCGGACACACTCCGGACTCTAGGGTCCCGAGGTCGAAGCGAAAAGGTCGGCAAAGACAAACGATCTACAATCCGGCTAGAAGGAATTTTGTATGTCATTTTATATAATACATTGTCAAATCGACTGATTGTATTCTTCCTCAATCCCGTCTAACAGGTTGTCTAATTTACAGCCCTGTTGGGAAAATTTAGCGGCCAACTCTACTTGGCCATATACTAAACTCACAGGGATCTCCTTCCCATCGGGCCCCACAGGTCCGACTTCGACCATGTGGTTGGGATCCGCCTTCTTGTATCTGCATCTTTACCATGGCCCAGCCTCCTCGGCACCTTGGCGGCAGGCGAAATCTTCCATAAATGGAAGCGCTGCCGCACTCCTGCAGCTTCTCCATAGCTCCCCAAGACCCTCGGGTAAGGAGAAGGTTGGCCATAATGCCCGGATGACGCCGCTCATTGCCCGCCAACTTCGCTCGATCGGTTGCAACAATTCGGGAAGTTGATCACCCGTTGATACGGGCATCTCCTCCATGAGGCGACACTGTGAGCATACCTGCGGACATATTACATCAAATTGACTTCCTCACGAACTCTTCTTTTCAAAGGAGTTCGCTCAAGCACTACTATATATGCCGCGAAGCCGCTGATTCTCCTTAACGGAGCCCGACAGCTCGGCTCGAATGCCTTTCAGCTCTTCTCCAAGCTGGGCATGGGCATCCTGGAGCTTGTTCCTTTCATGCTGCACCTTATGCAGCACCCTCTCGCCGGCCTTTAGTTGGCGCAGAAGTTCTTGCCTGTCCGGATCTTGTCCGGCAGCACCTGCAACGTCATTTTTTCTTTCAGACTTGCGCAAAGGCCAAACGCTACTTATCTTTCTAAAATAATGCGTTACCAGGAGAGGTCCCTGCGTTCCCTCCTGCGCCAGAGAGTGCGGCCTCAAGTTGGGCCTTGCACTCTTGCAGCTCCTGAGACAGTTGGGTATTCTTCTCGGTAAGATCCTACGTTTCATATGATCCTTAAATCAGTTAATATAACTACTTTAAGTCTCGGGGGCTACTCGCATATATAACTATTAAATTCTCTTACCCGTATGTCTTTTACATACTGCTCCGTGGCTCTGGTAAAACCATCTTGAGCAGCACGAAGGTGCGCGTCCCCCGTGTTAAAGGCATTCAACGCCTCGGGAGAAGCACGTCACGAAATCTGTCCGTGGCGCTGTGATTCAGTGGCACTCTCCACCTCGACTTGGTGGTGGACGGTCTGTCGGCATCCTCCGTCGGAGGAACGTCCGGCTCGCGCCTGCGCCGCCTCCCCCTCGACCAGGTGCGGGAGCTGGCTGGTAGAGATTGGATTGGCAACCTCCACGCATTGTCCAGTGGACGCTTTTTTCCCTATAAAAGTCATGAGCACTCAAACGCTTCCTAGGAACGTTGCTCTAAATAATGAATTGTGAGCTACATCTTTGCGGCGACGTTTCAGTCCGCGCCGCCTCCCTCTTCCGCCTCTTGGTCCGAATCGGCCTTGTTGGTCAGCCACCGCGAGCTCGGCTTCTCGCCCTAGGGGCGCCTCCTGCATAGCGCCATCATATACGGTGGTCAGAAATAAGCAAGGAAGGAATGACGGTGTCAGGGCTTCAGTCGCAATCACCTGGGAAGCCGGATATAGTCCGGGGCCGTGATGGCGACTAAAGCATTGTCCATGCTGAGCTGGTGGAACACCCCGTCGATTAGCTCCACCTTTATGTCCGGATCCTCTTCGGAGGCTGGATCCCGGGATCTCTCTGGATCCTCGGGCTGCGGAGCCGGACTTAGCATGCCCTCCACGGTCCGGCGCAGTTCCTGCGTCGAAAGAAGAACACAATATAAGAAACTTAAGTTTCGAAAGGCACGGGTCGGACACGCAGAGTGTTCTCTTACCCAAGGCCGGGGATTATTCATGGAGAACCCATTTAACGGGTTCGTCCGAAGGAAATCCTCCTTCTCCCCCTTATACAGGCCGACAGGATCTTCACGGATCTTGGCGAATCCGCCCTTCTGCGCCATGACGGGTGGCATCGTCTTCCCGTTGAAATCCCACATGGGTGGCCTGTATTGTAGTGGCTGCACCCCGCATAATGCATGTTGCCATGACTCAATCATGGTCAACCCGACATGGGCCAAGAACCTTATTCGCCCATCAAATAATGGACGCTCTTATCTTCCTCCGGGCGGGGCTCGCGGACGCCAACTAAGGCGTTTCTTCAGAGGAGCATTGCTGAACTCCGGAGGCCGATCCAACAGGGTCCGCAGCGGGCGTCTTCTATATAAACCATTCGAAGGCGGTCTTGAGCGCCTTCTTAGGGGTTCCGATGGATATTTGGTCCCGCAATGCGCCATATTTCGCGCCGCCCACTTGATATATGGACCCCTCGTGAGAACGGGTACAAGGCGTAACAACCTCTTCCATAGCGCAAGTGGGGCTCGGCGCCCAGGAATAGCTCAAGAAGAGCTACATAACCATAATATGCAGGATTGAGGCGGGCGTGAGGTGATGGAGCTGGAGTCCGTAGAACTCCGAGCCCGCAGAGGAATGGATGTACAGAAATCCGAGCCCCTTATCGGATAGGGGACGAAGCATACCCGCTCCCTTTGTTGGGATTTGGGGTAACCTCCGCTTGCTTCCCACCTTTGTAGGTGGCCAGCCCGGCTCGAACCGGAACCATGAAGGCGGAGGAGATATCCCCCACTTGAGCTTCACCAGCTCGTTGTGCGAGCAGAGCATCTCCTCCAATCTCTGGCAAAGGGCTGGGGCGTGAGAAGAGGAGCCGCGTTGACGGTCCATGATGGAATGGATTCTTGGTCAAAAGCGCTCCGATGAGTATTTGCAGGAGGAAGATGGTGATTTGGATCTGGATTCTTGCCTCCCTTATAGGCGATCATTCGCACAACTAGGGGTAAGACATAAAAGACACCACGGCTTTTCACGTTCGCTGACGCGTGGAAGAAGGCCATTATTGGGGTGGAAGCCAAGATGCGCAACATTGATGAGGAAGCTGGACACTGTTCGGCGAGTGCGTAGAACTTGAAGGAGAACCCGCCTTGCAACGCCAAGACTACGCATGCTGGACTTATCGTCATTGAAGCCTGGTTCGGGACTCTTGAGGAGTCCCGGATTAGGGGTGTCCGGATAGCGGACTACCATCATGGCGGACTATCATCGGCGAACTATCATCATCGACCGGACTCCAAGACTATGAAGATACAAGATTGAAGACTCCGCCCGTGTCCGGATGGGACTTTCCTTGGCGTGGAAGGCAAGCTTGGCGATACGGATATGTAGATCTCCTACCATTGTAACCGACTCTATGTAACCCTAGCCCTCTCCGGTGTCTATATAAACCGGATGGCTCTAGTCCGTGGGGCGAGAACAACAACCCTTACAATCATACCATAGGCTAGCTTCTAGGTTTAGCCTCCTTGATCTCGTGGTAGATCCACTCTTGTAAACATCCACAATATCAATATCAATCAAGCAGGGCGTGGGTTTTACCTCCATCAAGAGGGCCCAACTGGGTAAAACATTGTGTCCCTCGTCTCCTGTTACCATCCGCCTAGACGCACAGTTCGGGACCCCCTACCCGAGATCCGCCGGTTTTGACACCGACACCCACCATTCAAAATATACACGTATCCGGTTTGTGACTTAGAGTCATCCAGATCTGTGTCGAAGCTAGCGTCGACGTAACCCTTTACGATGAGCTCTTCGTCACCTCCATACATGAGAAACATGTCCTTAGTCCTTTTCAGGTACTTCAGGATATTCTTGACCGTTGTCCAATGTTCCATGCTGGGATTACTTTGTACCTTCCTACCAAACTTACGGCAAGGTTTACATCAGGTCTGGTACACAACATGGCATACATGATAGACCCTATGGCTGAGTCATAGGGGATGGCACTCATCTTTTCTCTATCTTCTGCCGTGGTCGGACATTGAGCCGAGCTCAATTTCACACCTTGCAACACAGGCAAGAACCCCTTCTTGGACTGATCCATATTGAACTTCTTCAATATCTTATCAAGGTATGTGCTTTATGAAAGGCCTATGAGGCGTCTCGATCTATCTCTATAGATCTTGATGCCTAATATGTAAGCAGCTTCTCCAAGGTCCTTCATTGAAAAACACTTATTCAAGTAGGCCTTAATGCTATCCAAAAGTTCTATATCATTTCCCATCAAAAGTATGTCATCCACATATAATATGAGAGATGCTACAGAGCTCCCACTCACTTTCTTGTAAACGCAGGCTTCTCCATAAGTCTGCATAAACCCAAACGCTTTGATCATTTCATTAAAGCGAATGTTCCAACTCCGAGATGCTTGCACCAGCCCATAGATGGAGCGATGGATCTTGCATACCTTGTTAGCATTCTTAGGATCGACAAAACCTTCCGGCTACATCATATACAGTTCTTCCTTAAGATGGCCGTTAAGGAATGCCGTTTTGACGTCCATTTGCCATATCTCATAATCATAGTATGCGGCAATTGCTAACATGATTCGTACGGACTTCAGCTTCGCTACGGGAGAGAAAGTCTCATCGTAGTCAACCCCTTGAACTTGTCGATAACCTTTAGCGACAAGTCGAGCTTTATAGATGGTAACATTACCATCCGCGTCCGTCTTCTTCTTAAAGATCCATTTGTTTTCTATCGCTCGCCGATCATCGGGCAAGTCTGTCAAAATCCATACTTTGTTTTCATACATGGATCCTATCTCGGATTGCATGGCTTCAAGCCATTTGTTGGAATCTGGGCCCGCCATTGCTTCTTCATAGTTCGAAGGTTCACTGTTGTCTAACAACATGATTTCCAGGACAGGGTTGCCATACCACTCTGGTGTGGAACGTGTCCTTGTGGACCTACGGAGTTCAGTAGTAACTTGATCCGAAGTAACTTAATCATCATCATTAATTTCCTCTCTAGTCGGTGCAGGCACCACAGGAACATCTTCCTGAGCTGCGCTACTTTCAAGAGGTAGTACTTTATCAAGTTCCACTTTCCTCCCACTTACTTCTTTCGAGAGAAACTCTTTCTCCAGAAAGGACCCGTTCTTGGCAACAAAGTTCTTGCCTTCAGATCTGAGGTAGAAGGTATACCCAATGGTTTCCTTAGGGTATCCTATGAAGACGCATTTTTCCGACTTGGGTTCGAGCTTTTCAGGTTGAAGTTTCTTGACATAAGCATCGCATCCCTAAACTTTTAGAAACGACAGCTTAGGTTTCTTCCCAAACCATAATTCATACGGTGTCGTCTCAACGGATTTAGATGGTGCCCTATTTAAAGTGAATGTAGCTGTCTCTAGAGCGTATCCCCAAAATGATAGCGGTAAATCGGTGAGTGACATCATAGATCGAACCATATCTAATAGAGTGCGATTACGATGTTCGGACACACCGTTACGCTGAGGTGTTCCAGGCGGCGTGAGTTGTGAAATGATTCCACATTTCCTTAAATGCATACCAAATTCGTGACTTAAATATTCTCCCCCACGATCTGATCGTAAGAACTTTATCTTTCGGACACGTTGATTCTCTGCCTCATTCTGAAATTCCTTGAACTTTTCAAAGGTCTCAGACTTGTGTTTCATTAAGTAGACATACCCATATCTACTCAAGTCGTCAGTGAGAGTGAGAACATAATGATATCCTCCGCGAGCCTCAACGCTCATTGGACCGCACACATCAGTATGTATGATTTCCAATATGTTGGTTACTCGCTCCATTGTTCCGGAGAACGAAGTCTTGGTCATTTTTCCCATAAGGCATGGTTCGCACGTGTCAAATGATTCGTAATCAAGCGACTCCAAAAGTCCATCGGCATGGAGCTTCTTCATGCGTTTGACACCAATGTGACCAAGGCGGCAGTGCCACAAGTATGTGGGACTATCGTTATCAACTTTACATCTTTTGGTATTCATACTATGAATATGTGTAACATCACGTTCGAGATTCATTAAGAATAAACCATTGACCAGCGGGGCATGACCATAAAACATATCTCTCATATTAATAGAACAACCATTATCTCGGATTTAAATGAGTAGCCATCTCGCATTAAACGAGATCCAGACACAATGTTCATGCTCAAAGCTGGCACTAAATAACAATTATTGAGGTTTAAAACTAATCCCGTAGGTAAATGTAGAGGTAGCGTGACGACGGCGATCACATCGACCTTGGGACCATTCCCGACGCGCATCGTCACTTCGTCCTTCGCCAGTCTCCGCTTATTCCGCAGCTCCTGTTTTGAGTTACAAATATGAGCAACGGCACCGGTATCAAATACCGAGGAGCTACTACGAGTACTGGTAAGGTACACATCAATTACATATATATCACATATACCTTTAGTGTTGCCGGCCTTCTTGTCCGCTAAGTATTTGGGGCAGTTCCGCTTCGATGTCCCTTTCCTTGCAATAAAAGCACTCGGTCTCGTGCTTGGGTCCATTCTTTGGCTTCTTCCCGGCAGCTGGCTTACCGGGCGCAGCAACTCCCTTGCCGTCCTTCTTGAAGTTCTTCTTACCCTTGCCTTTCTTGAAACTAGTGGTTTTATTGACCATCAACACTTGATGTTCCTTTTTGATTTCCACCTCTGCTGATTTCAGCATTGAAAATACTTCAAGAATAGTTTTCACCATCCCCGCATATTGTAGTTCATCACAAAGCTCTTGTAGCTAGGTGGGAGCGATGAAGGATTCTTTCAATGACCGCCTCGTCAGGAGGTTAATGTCCAGTGGGACAAGCGGTTGTGCAACCCGGACATTTTGAGTATGTGCTCATTGATGTAACTATTTTCCTCCATCTTACAACTGTAGAACTTGTCGAGACTTCATATCTCTCGACCGGGCATGAGCTTGGAAAACCATTTTCAGCTCTTGAACATCTCATATGCTCCGTGTTGCTCAAAACGCTTTTGGAGCCCCGGTCCTAAGCTGTAAAGCATGCCGCACTGAACGAGGGAGTAATCATCAACACGTGACTGCCAAGCGTTCATAACGTCTTGGTTCTCTGGGATGGGTGCTTCACCTAGCGGTCCTTCTAGGACATATGCTTTCTTGGCAGCTATGAGGATGATCCTCGTGTTCGGACCCATCCGAACGATTGCTGCCATCATCTTTCAGCTTGGTTTTCTCTAGGAACGCGTTGAAGTTGAGGTTGACAAGAACGTTGGCCATTTGATCTACAAGACATTTTGCAAAGGTTTTTAGACTAAGTTCATGATAATTAAGTTCATCTAATCAAATTATTTAATGAACTCCCACTCAGATTAGACATCCCTCTAGTCATCTAAGTGATACATGATCCGACTCAACTAGACCGTGTCCGATCATCACGTGAGATGGACTAGTCATCATCGGTGAACATCTCCATGTTGATCGTATCTTCCATACGACTCATGTTTGAACTTTCGGTCTCTTGTGTTCCGAGGCCATGTCTGTACATGCTAGGCTCGTCAAGTCGACCTAATTGTTTTGCATGTGTAAATCTGTCTTACACTCGTTGTATGTGAACGTTAGAATCTATCACACCCGATCATCAGTGGTGCTTCGAAACAACGAACTTTCACAACGGCGCACAGTTAGGGGTAACACTTTCTTGAAATTATTATAAGGGATCATCTTATTTACTACCGTTGAACTAAGCAAATAAGAAGCAAAACATGATAAACATCACATGCAATCAAATAGTGACATGATATGGCCAATATCATATTGCTCCTTTGATCTCCATCTTGAGGGCGCCATGATCATCTTCATCACCGGCATGACACCATGATCTCCATCATCGTGTCTTCATGAAGTTGTCACGCCAACGATTACTTCTACTTCTATGGCTAACGTGTTTAGCAACAAAGTAAAGTAATTTACATGGCATTATTCAATGACACGCAGGTCATACAAAAATAAAGACAACTCCTATGGCTCCTGCCGGTTGTCACACTCATCGACATGCAAGTCGTGATTCCTATTACAAGAACATGATCAATCTCATACATCACATATATTTCATTCATCACATCCTTTTGGCCATATCACATCACAAGGCATATGCTGCAAAAACAAGTTAGATGTCCTCTAATTGTTGTTGCATGTTTTTACGTGGCTTCTATAGGTTTCTAGCAAGAACGTTTCTTACCTACGTAGAACCACAACGTGATATGCCAATTTCTATTTACCCTTCATAAGGACCCTTTTCATCGAATCCGCTCCAACTAAAGTGGGAGAGACAGACACCCGCTAGCCACCTTATGCAACTAGTGCATGTCAGTCGGTGGAACCTGTCTCATGTAAGCGTACGTGTAAGGTCGGTCCGGGCCGCTTCATCTCACGATGCCGCCGAAGCAAGATAAGACTAGTAGTGGCAAGAAAATTGACAACATCTACGCCCAGAATAAGTTTTTGTTCTACTCGTGCATAGAAACTACGCATAGACCTAGCTCATGATGCCATTTGTTGGGGAACGTTGCAGAAAATAAAATTTTCTACGCTTCACCAAGATCAATCTATGGAGTCATCTAGCAACGAGAGAGGAGTGCATCTACATACCCTTGTAGATCGCGAGCGAAGCGCTCAAGAGAACGGGGTTGAGGGAGTCGTGCTGTCGTGATCCAAATCACCGATGATCCTAGTGCCGAACGGACGGCACCTCCGCGTTCAACACACGTACGGTTGGCGAAGACGTCTCCTCCTTCTTGATCCAGCAAGGGGGAGGGAGAGGTTGATGGAGATCCAGCAGCACGACGGCGTGGTGGTGGAAGCAGCGGTGATCTCGGCAGGGCTTGGCCAAGCTCTACGAGAGGGAGAGGTGTTGCAGAGGGAGAGGGAGGCGCCAGGGACTTGGGTGCGGCTGCCCTCCCCCCACTATATATAGGGCCCCTGGGGGGGCTCCAGCCCTAGGAGATCCCATCTCCAAGGGGGCGGCGGCAAGGGGTGGCTTGCCCCCAAGCCAGTGGGCGCCCCACCCCTAGGGTTTCCTACCCTAGGCGCAGGGAGGCCCAAGGAGGCACACCAGCCCACCAGGCTGGTTCCTTCCCCACTTCAGCCCATGGGGCCCTCCGGATAGGTGGCCCCACCGGTGGACCAGGACCCTTCCGGTGGTCCCAGACAATCTGGTGACCCCGAAACTTTCCCGACGGCCGAAACTGGACTTCCCATATATAATTCTTCACCACCAGACCATTCCGGAACTCCTCGTGACGTCCGGGATCTCATCCGGGACTCCGAACAACTTTCGGGTTTACCGCATACTAATATCTCTACAACCTAGCGTCACCGAACCTTAAGTGTGTAGACCCTACGGGTTCGGGAGACATGCAGACATGACCGAGACGACTCTCCGGTCAATAACCAACAGCGGGATCTGGATACCCATGTTGGCTCCCACATGCTCCACGATGATCTCATCGAATGAACCACGATGTCGAGGATTCAAGTAATCCCGTATATAATTCCCTTTGTCAATCGGTACGTTACTTGCCCGAGATTCGATCGTCGGTATCCCAATACCTCGTTCAATCTCGTTACCAGCAAGTCACTTTACTTGTACCGTAATGCATGATCTCGTGACCAACCACTTAGTCACTTTGAGCTCATTATGATGATGCATTACCGAGTGGGCCCAGAGATACCACTCCGTCATACGGAGCGACAAATCCCAGTCTCGATCCGTGTCAACCCAACAGACACTTTCGGAGATACCTGTAGTATACCTTTATAGCCACTCAGTTACGTTGTGACGTTTGGTACACCCAAAGCACTCTTACGGTATCCGGGAGTTACACGATCTCATGGTCTAAGGAAACGATACTTGACATTAGAAAAGCTTTAGCAAAACGAACTACACGATCTTGTGCTATGCTTAGGATTAGGTCTTGTCCATCACATCATTCTTCCAATGATGTGATCCCGTTATCAATGACATCCAATGTACATGGTCAGGAAACCGTGACCATCTATTGATAAACGAGCTAGTCAACTAGAGGCTCACTAGGGACATGTTGTGGTCTATGTATTCACACATGTATTACGATTTCCGGATAACACAATTATAGCAAGAATAATAGACAATTATCATGAACGAGGAAATATAATAATAACCATTTTATTATTGCCTCTAGGGCATATTTCCAACACCATCGCCCATTAATACAATCCCAACATTTTTGGATTCCAAATTCAGATTAATACAATCCCAAATTTTTGTATTCTCAATCCCTACTTCCCTATTTTACGGGGTGAGTATGAGTTACGACCAGACGTGTCCGATCAGTGGTCATGTGCCCGCCTCATAGCATTTGGCCCAACATCAACCACCTTTTCTCTTTGTTTATTCTTTCTCTTCTTTCTCTCACTCCATATTCACCGCCCACATGCATGTGACCGGATGCATAGAAAAAAATTATAAAGACATGGCTATGAAAATGAAAATTTGAGAGATGATCGGTCACTGTCCCAGATTGTAGATGCCCTTACTGCCAACGGTGCCGGCATGTACGTCATGGCATGCGAAGAAGAAGATCGCCGTGCCGGGCCGGAACTCGTGTAGGCCGAGAGCCCCAGAAGAATCTTGCTCGTCTGCGTGGCGGAAGGAGAGCCCGTGCATGCCCACCTCTTGTCAGCCCAACGACACATGGCCACCTCTCTTCTCATGGGCTCCGCCCATTCGCTCCCGTCCGCGCGCGTTCATTGACCACCGCGGAAGCCAGCAAGCGTGGCGCCCAAGCCGCTGTCACGCCGAGCGAATAAACGGAGGGCATCTATTCTCCCCCACCGATCCCCTCCCCTCCCACCCCGCGTCCTCGCGACGGCCCCCCTTTCCCCTCCCCACCCCACCCCGCCCCGCCACCCCCCACCGAACCAAATCAAACCATCTCCGCACAGGGGGAAAGGAAAGGAGAAAACCTACCGCCCCGACCGCCGACCGACATGGCCGCCGCCGCCGCCGGTTCCTCCGCCGCATCCCTCCCGGCCCCAATCTCCCTCAACGACAAGGTGGGTGCCCGCTCGCTTCCTCCCTCGCTGGGTCTCCCGGATCGAATCCGCTCCTCCGTCGCTGGGTGCTCGGCGATCTGATCTGATCTGGTCTGGCTTGTTTGTTCGTTCCAGGCGGCGGCCGTGGGCGGCGGGGTCGGCGGCGACCGGGCGGCGGGGGGCTGCGGGGTGTGCGCCATCTGCCTCGACAAGATCCCGCTCCAGGAGACGGCGCTCGTCAAGGGCTGCGACCACGCCTACTGGTTCGACCCCCTCTCTCTCTCTCTCTCTCCCTGATTTCTCCCTCCCCGCCCCTCATCTCACACTGGATATCCGATTCGTGTGGTAGATTGCCGTTCCCTGCGGTTGCCTCGTAGATGATTTGAACACTTTAGTGATGTGTTTGATAGAGATTTTTGTAATTTCGATCGAATATTCCCCATTAGATTCGTACTAATCTGTATCAACCGATGCCATGCCCGTGAATTACTAGCACTAATTTATGCACTCCAGTACACTTTTGCCCTTATCCGAGAAAATTTGGGGAGAGTGCTATTTTATTTTTGCTGCTAAAAGCTGTATTTAGCATTGCCAGCCCACCCACCCTATTAAAGGTCTTCTCATTATTTATGAACTGAGCCTAATTTGTAGGCTTTGGGTGCTTGGTATGGATTCTAGCATGTTACCCATCTTGGTTTCCATGTGCAGCTCCTTATTTGTGTCCCGATAACCATGTTTCATATTCCAGGGTTGTTGACGGTATTTATGAATGTGATCAGTGGCGAACCGGTTCTAATTTGTAGGCTTCGGGTAGTTGGTAATGTAGTATAATATGTTCCTCATCATCTTGGTTTTCATGTGCAGTTGGTTGTCTATTTCCTTCCAACCAACCACGTTCCATATTCAAGAGTTGTTTAGTTGTCAACATCCCTGATACTATATCCTAAAACGATTCTCTTCTTGTGAGATATGGAGGTTTCTATATGTATGCATTGACATTGACCTGAAGAACCACTTATGTTATTGTTATTTGCTTAGCACTTTATGTGGGAAACTTTGGTTAGTTAGTAAATCACTTTTTTTTGGGCAATAGACATTAACGTCGATACATATTTCACAACTTCCTTTTGTTCTTTATTATGATAATTGTTTTGTTTGTGAACAACTGCTCACTTATTTTGTGATGCAGCGTCACTTGCATTCTGAGGTGGGCATCCTACAAGCAGACACCAGTTTGCCCCCAATGCAAGCACCCGTTTGAGTTCCTCAGTGTGCACCGCTCTCTTGATGGCTGGTAACCCCTTTGTTGTTTCTTTAGTATGTGGTGGGTACAGTTATTTCAGTTATACTTTTGGCTTGATGGTTGTTTCTTTTCTTCAGCCTTCATGACTACATGTTCGATGAGAGCGTTTGTCTTCTTCTGAGAGCCACTTGGTTTAAGCCTCTGGTCGTAGAGGCTCACGAGGAGGCTCAAGAGGAAGAAGACATTTACCGCAGTTACCAATATGATGATGGCGATGAGGATGACCTTTATGAGGAATACATAAGCAGGTCACCGAGCATTCGAATTGGTAACAGGAGGTGGGGTGACAATGGGTACGTCAGAGGGGGCAGGAGGGAGGCCAGGCCAGTAGTGATCCCTCCTGTTGTTGATGCTGTTCCATCCAGGACTCCCAAGAAGAAAGAGGGATCAGCATCAGGTTCTGGATCAGGTTCTGTGTCCAAGGATGTCGCAGGACGGCGGGCAAGAAGGGCTCAGAAGCGGGAGGCTGCTGACAAGGCGGCTGCAGAGAAGCACCTCAAGCTCCTGCAGAGGCTGGGCCGCGGGAAAACTCCCGAAGCACCACCGGAATCACTGGAGGTTGGTCCTCCAGCGTCACTCGAGGTTGGTCCTCCGGTGATCGAGTGATCCACCAGCCTCTGTAGATAACGGTGCTTCGGGGGACGCTGCAGCCCCTGGGAGCCCCTCCAATAATCCTCCCGGTGCGAAGAAGAGGAAACCGGGCCGTGTATCCTGGCAACTTTGTCGCCTTGTACAGTAATTTAGCTTCGAGTCACTCGTTAGGTCGGTCATCGGAGCTGCTACCCAGTTCTGCTCCAGATGCAGCGATGTGGTCGGTCGGTCGGTTTATCCCACACTGATAGTTGTTTAATTCAAAAAGGTCATGTACTCGTGCCGTATTAGGGGGCACAAAAATTGCTTGCTGTGCTAATTTTCTTGGCAATGTGGCAATTCTGGTAGGTTGTTACATCCATCTACCCAAAATGAAAATGAAATGGGGGAACGGAGTCTTATTGTGAATATACTTTGCTTACGGATGACTTGCGATGGTGTTGTCAGTGCTTGGTCCCTAGTTTGCACATTTTGGACGGTTTACGGACTGGTGGTTGTCGTGATCGTCCCTGGATGGTTTTCATTGGTGCCCAAGTTGTCCGGGTTGAATTTCCTGGTGATAAGTACTCCCTCTGTTCACTTTTTTTAAGTCGTTTAGGACAGCTGAAATTGAACTGTTTTAGGTGCTGTCTAAAAGGTCTTACAAAAGTGAACGGAGGGATAGTATATTTATCTGAACTACTTATTATCTAGCGAGGTTTATCTGAAGTACTAGCTGAAGTTGCCCAGTCAGCTGCATCGCAACTGGGTTCACTCCGCCGATGGGCCTATTCGAAGTAATTTTTTCTGTAGATAACTTCAGTAACCTTCATTAATTAACAGTGGCATTCAACGGGATTTTTATAGGGTCATCAAATGTTCAATGTTCCTTCGTTCATGGACAGAGGCATTCACCAGATTCAGCTGTGCGGGCGTTGATCTTGTGTCGCGACAACCTGATTTTCCTTCACTACCATTGAACAGTCTGAAGCGATGAGCACTCGGCAGATTGGCCTTTTTTTTTTTTGGAAAATGACTCGTAATTTTGTCGGGTGGGCTACGCATTGGCTGATGGATCTTTTTAAAAGATCCTATGGGGTGGGCTACGCATTGGCTGATGGATCTTTTTAAAAGATCCTCCTGTGGGGTGGGCTACGCATTGGCTGATGGATCTTTCTAAAAGATTCGCTGCCTCGCGAGCCATCTGATCTTAGGGTTGCTTAGGTTGCTTAGCGTATGATCTCTCTTCACAACAGTAGTATGGTTTCAGAAAAAAAAAAGGTGACTATCGCGGGCTTGTTTTAGAAACACATCCGTGACTGTTGCAACAAAAGCTTTGTCTTAGAAACATTGGTGTCATTGCAAAGCATCTTCGCGTATGCTCCCTCTTTGCAACAAGAACTTCGTTTCAGAAACATCGTTGACTATTGCAACAAGAGCCTTCAGAAACATTGATAATGTTGCAAAGCCTGTAAACACGCCTCGCAGGGCTGGGACGGAGGGCTCCCTTGACACCGACACAACTGACGGAGAGGCCGCGCGCCGCTGGAGCGACGACTGGGCCGCGAAGATCTCAGGCAAAATCGCCAACGTCGGGGGGTGGCTCGGCAATCCTGATCTAGATGTGGGGCAGGAGAGATGCGAGCAGCAAGGCGGCCAGCTGTCCGATGTGAGCGGCGTCGGCGGTGGCCGACTTCCAACGCCTCGCCTGATCTGCAGCAGGAAAGATGAGAGTCGTGGGGAAGAAGACGATGCAGTTGGGCGTTGTTTCAAAAATCGTGGGAGGTGGAGACATGCATGGGGCCTACATTGACACGTGTTGCGCAACGAAGGCGGCGGAGGCAAAGTCTCTTTTCAACCCATCGACGGTGAGTGTTTCCCTAATTTTATTCAAACTTTAGAAATTTACCAATACAATAATTGAGATCATAGATGCAAGAAACTACAAGATAACTCTTATAACTAACAATAGCCCTAAGTTCGAACTTAGGGCGGGGGGTGGGGAGGGATGGAACCTTGGAAAGTTCGAGATCTTGCAAGCAGGGTGCAGTCGCATAACCCCAATTTTGTTTTTCTTTGTGACACTAAACAAAAAGCGAGTCGGATGAAGAGAATTAGGAGACATCTTGGTCTCTGGAGTTTCGAAGGTGTGGATAGTAATAGAATGAGTGGTGGGCCGGCTTTGTATTGGCATGAATCATGCCAAGTCACAATTTACATTGATGTTGCTGTTAGAACTCAGCCAGATGGTGTTTAATGGAGATTAACGGGTGTCTATGGCGACCTGAGAGTAGAAAATCGACACCTTATGTGTGGAAAGATTACAAGGCCTCAAAGCAGTTTTCAGATCTTCCATGGTTAGTCATTGAAGATTTCAATGAAGCAGTGTGGGGGTTTGAACATCTTTCAGTTACACCCCTACCGGATCCGCAGATGGTAGCTTTTAGGGATACCCTTATGTCATGTGACCTTGTTGACCTCGGCTTCGTGGGTGCCCCGTACACCTATGATGATATGCGTGCGGGCTCGACAAATATGAGTGTTCGGTTGGACCGAGCAGTGGCGTCAAACTCATGGGGGAATTTATATGCCTATCATACAGTGCAACACCTAGCTTCCCCAAGTTCAGATCATGTGCCATTGTTGCTGAGGGGAGCAGCCGACCAGCAGGTGCCAAAAGCTGAAGGGAGGCGATATGAGATCTTTTGGGAAAGGGATCCTAGCCTTCCAGATCTAATCAATAAAGCGTGGGCGGCATTTGGAGTTGCTCAGAGAGATCAATAAGACTCGGTCTCGTTTGGAAGAGTTCATGAACATGAATGCAAACAGATAAGAAATTAGAGAAGTAACATATAAACTAAATGGCCCGTTATATAAGGAGGAGATGAATTGGCTCCAGCGCTCTCGAATCACGTGGTTGAAGGAAGGAAATACGATTTTTTTTCCAGAGCAAGGCGGTATGGCGAGCACGCAAAAATTAAATTAGAGAACTTCATGATGATGAGGGAAATACCATTACAGATCACAAGGCTATGGGTGACTTAGCCTCCTCTTACTTTCAGTCTATTTTTACAGACCCCTCTCCTATTCTGGATTTATTTCAATCAGTAACTTCTGATGATGAGTTCTCTGACAAGGGAATTTCAGATGCTCTTTTTCAAAATGGACGCTTGAAGGCACCCGGACCCAATTGTTTCCGGGCAAGATTCTTTAAACGGAATTGGGATAGTTTAAAGGAAAATATCATCAAGGTTGGCAAAGTATTTTTTAGGGCAAATGTTATGCCAGATGGAGTGAATGAAACATCCATTGTGCTTATACCGAAAGTTGCAAACCCCAAAAAGGTGTCTGACTTTCGTCCTATTAGCATCTGCAATATGATATACAAGGTTGTCTTCAAATGCCTTGTAAATAGACTACTGCCTCTTCTGAATGATATTATTTCACCTGAACAAAGTGTTTTTAGTCCAGGGAGAATGATAACTAATAATGCTTTGATAGCCTTTGACTGTATCCATTACATTAAGCAGGAAAAATATCCCACAATTTTTGTGTGGTTATAAGCTGGACCTATCAAAAGCGTATGACAGGGTTGATTGGAACTTCTTGAGGCAAGTGATGCAAAAGTTGGGTGTTTGCACATCGATGGGTTGACTGGATTATGACCTGTATCAAATTGGTGTGGTACACTGTCAAATTAAATGGTACCCCCTTGGTTTGATTTACAACGTCGCGTGGGCTACAGCAAGGTGATCCACTCTCCCCATTCTTATTCATGTTTGTTGTTGATGGTCTTTCTACAATTCCGAGGAACTTGGTGGTAGTAGAGAATATTATGCCAACTAAAATTTGTCGAAGAGCTCCTGGTATATCACATCTTTTATTTGCGGATGAAACTCTTTTGTTCTTCAAGGCCTCTTGTGATCAAGCTGAGAGGGTGAAGTCATGCTTGGATTTATATGCTTTGGCTAGGGGATAATCTTTGAATTATAATAAATGCTCCATAATGTTTGGAGATGCGTGCTCTCTGAATGAACAAGAGGAGTTGAGAGATGTACTAATGATTCCTAATGGGGGTTTTGAAGAGAAATATTTGGGGTTGCCAACTCCATATGGGTGTATGTATAAAGGGAAATTCCAAAATCTTCAAGCTCAACTCCTGAAAAGACTAGTCCAATGGGTGATGCCACTTGGCCAAACCTGGGAGGGAAGTTCTCATAAAGTTAGTGAATTTTTAGCTAAGTATGCTAGTTCCGAGAGTAGAACTGTAGTCTGGCTAGGCTTCGGCCTACCAGAAGTTATGGAATTGTCTAAGCTAGATTGTACAGTTGTCACTCGAGTAATACAAAAAATTTGCCCGCAAAAAAACTAACAATTACAATAAAATTTCTCAGAATCATCTTTTTCATCGTATAAATATTTGCAACATGAAATAAGTCCAAGGCTTCCGTAAAAGCGATTGCAATCCGATCGGAGCAACGACACTGCCACTCATACACCTGCATGAATTAAGTCGCCCATCGGAAAGGATGGAAGACAGAAAACATTGAACATACTTAGGCCGGGGATAAGTACAAGTTGTTGAACCATAAGTGTTTCAATAGAACATCAGAGAGTCACAATGGATCCCATCAACAAAGCAACCGAAAATACTAACATACAATTAGCAGATCCAGAGTTTTGGACTATGCTTTTTGGGTTCGAGCTCATCAACGATGGCGTCTGTAGCGAGGCAACAGCTACCGCGGAGGCGGTCGGCAGCCGATCATCTTCGCTCTGTCATCGTTTCTTCTGGCCGAAGGGCGGCTACTCATATTCCCACTAGCTATGTGCAAGAGGGGAGGCAGTTATGTTCCTGTTGGGAGTTCATGGTTTGCTTTCCCGGCATGGGTTGCCGGCGGCGAAGCTGTGAAGGTCTTGGCGTCCCAAGTGGTCTCGTCCCCGGCGACGGCAAGGCTCAATCCATTCAGGAGCTGTCAGGGTCTCGATTGCATGTTTCTTACTCTGTTCAGGGTCCTTCTTGCATTACTCAGGGACCAGCATGTAATTTCTTAGTTTCTCTGGGTCCTGTTGTAATCTGCACTGTACCGACGTGGTTTACTTAATGCAGGTTCTCGGGCCTTCTTGGCCCTTCTTGTTCAAAAAAAAAAAAAATAGCAGATGAGCGAATCTGCAAGGACGTAGACCTAAACCCGCAAGGTCGGCGATGGACACATCACACCTGCAGATACACAAACACAGGCCCTCTGGCTGGTGCCGTCTGATAGGACTTCACTATAGCATGAGAGGAACCATAGTACCTTTATATTTGATGGTATCATATCATGTGCCCAGACATGGCCGATGATGACCAAAAAGACCACGCTAATAAACTTTGAAATTGCTACGAAGATGCAAGCCCCCCCTTCCCTCGTAGCATGACGACTGGAGGTGACCGGAGCCGGTGAAATCCGTGACAAGTGACCTATGGGCCCCTAGCCTCTCATCACTTTGTCCTCTGCTCTGTGATAGTAAAGAGTACTCAACACATTAGCAAATCATTGGCTAGGCCTTGAGCTTCCCGGCATGCTAGGGCCTCCAAATTGGGCGTGGGTGGTTATCTCGTGGAAAGTTACCGCCGAGGATCCCAGGAAGAACCAGATGTGGTCTCAACAGATAACCCCGATTACATCATTTGAAGAGTGCTTTTGGGAAGGTACTATAGATCGATTTTAGAAGCTTCCGTGTGTGTTTTTTTAATCTTCTCTTTATCTTTTTTTTCTTTGTTGGTTCCATCATCTTTATTTCATCTCATTTTTTATTCGTTCTTTTTTAACTACTTTTCATCTTTTTTGAAATACACATTAAGCATTTTATGTCTACAGGTTGAACATTTTTCTGAATTACACATTGAACATTCCTCAAACAAACATTGAACATTTTCGATATACAGTGAACATTTCATTTAAGACACACTGAACATTTTAATTAATGCCATGACCATTTTTAGAAAAATGAAAACATTCATTAAGTGTTAAAATTTTCTTTAAATGGCATTAACATTTTTGAATCGTTAGAATCATTTTAGAAATTTAGCAATTGTATATTGTACATATATATTTTTAAAGTCACAAACATATTTTTGAAACACGAGAACATTTTTTTAAGTTTCGTGAATTTTAACATAGTACGGAATATTTTCTTAAAATCAATGACCTCTTTTTCAAAATCGATGAACTTGTTTTTCCAAATCGATGAATTTTTTTCAAAATCAATGAACTCTTTTTTTAGAGTCAGTGAACTTTTTCTGCAGATTTTGTGAACTTTTTGAAAATCGATGAACTTTTTTTTTAGAACCGATGAACTTTTTGGATACATGAATTTTATTAATTCGTGATTATTTTTTATATCTGTGGAATTTTGAATTTTGTTCACGTTTTTGTCAAAAGAAATCATGTTTTCTAAATTTTTTCCAAATAATTCAAAAAAGGGTCTCGATAACTGCCACACGTGTGGTGTATCGGGTGGTTGCACCGCACGCCCTGTGTGACACGAAGACGACCCGCCCACGACGCGCGTCGGCGCAACAACCAACCACAGCCGCACACGTCCGGTCTGTGCGATCGCCCACGAAAGCACGTCCGGGGCGAAGCGAAAGCGGCGCCCGACGACCCGTCTCGGCCGTTGCCCCTCCCTGCTTGCGAGCCACACGCCCCGTGTGTCAGTAACCACGCGTCCCGCCGTGATTGCCATAGTCCGGACCCTCTTCAGTTGCCATGTTGTTGAACTGCAGTTGCCATGTTGCTAAACTACAGTTGCCATGTCGGACAACTACAGTTGCCATGATTGCTCAACTGCAGTTGCCATCTTAGGTCAAGTACTGGATGCCATTTTTGGGCAACTACAACTGTTGCCATGTCGGACAACTACAATTATCATGATTTGGAAAACTTTAAGAGTTGCCACCTACTAACATTGGACAGTTGCCATGTAGCACTAAAAACACATGGCAAAAAACATGTTGCGGGTAAAAAGAGAGTTGCCATCTGCTTAGAAGCACGCTAGGAAACACATGGCAACTGATGGCTTTTGGTGTGCGGGAGAGGAGACGGGCATGTGGGTGACGGTGGTATCTTTAGGAGTTGCCACCTACTAACACTAGACAGTTGCCATGTAATGCTACAAAACAGACGTGACAACAATAACATGTTCGGGTAAAAAGAGAGTTGCCATATGCTTACAATCACAAATAGGGCAGTTGCCATGTACCCGTTCAAAAACATGGCAAATGACAGCTTGGGTGTGGGAGAGTGGGAGAATGGCAGTCGTGGGAGATGGGGAACAAGAGTGGTGCGTGGCGTACGTGCGCGACAGCAGTTCCATCGCACATCCCAACTGGCGAACGTTGGCAGCGGAGAGAAAACTGGCGTGTGGGCGAACTCCCCCACATGTCACACACACGAGTTGTCCTACGTGGCACACAAAATCAGCCTTTTTATGCCAAGATTCGTGCAAAAGGCGCTGAACGGTGATGGAGACGTGTGGGCGAGTTGACTAACGCCCACATGTGTAGGCGTTAACATTTCCGTTCAAAAAATTACCTTGCAATGTATGTGTAATAAATAGCGTGGCTACAGTTCTTCGTACTTATATAGTGTCGTGCTACAATATCTCACAAGTGCCGAGTTGTGGTAGTGGTCAAGAAACCACGTACTGCAGGTGAGGGCACGAGGTTGGTTCCACAGTAGGACCATATTTTTGTTTTGTTTTCTCTTTTTGCACGCGTTTGCACCGCTGCGTGTTCGTGAGCTGGCCCAATCGCATCGCCTTCGGGGTCAGACGACGAACCGGCGCTGAGACCGGCCCAACATAGGTCGTTTCCGGTTTTTCTTTTTTCTTTCTCGTTTTCATATTTTGTTTTTTCACCTTTTTCATTTTCGTTTGTTTCATTCCATTTCAATTTTCTCTTCTATTTCTTTCTTTGTATTTTTATTTAATTTCCCTTTTTATTATATTATTTTGTGAACAATTTTCAAATTTGTGAACATGTTTTAAATTATTGATTGATATGCTTTGACATGAACATGTTTCAAATTCGTCAATTGTTTTTGAAGTCATGAACATATTTCAAATTCCTGATCATTATCTTCACAACCTTTGGATTTTTTGTAAATTTTGAGCAGTTTATGAAACTCATGAACATTTTTCTGGATCGGCGAATAGTTTTGAAGAAATGAAAATTTTTCAATATTTTGTTTTGGATTTTTAGTTTGCGAACATTTTTTGACATTGTGAACATAGTTTTAAAATAATTAATATTTTCTGAATGCACGAACATTTGTTTTCAAATTAAATAATATTTTCAAATATGAACATTTTTTAGTGAACATTTTTCTATTAAATGGCGAATATTTTTGAGAACTTGAAAAGCATTTTTTAAACTCCTGAACAATTTTTCAATATAGGAACATCTTTTAAATCACCATCATTCTTTAATCTATGAACATTTTATGATTTCTTGAACTTTTGTTTTTGAAAATTCTTTTTTCTGAAATTACATTAAGGAAGAATAACAAAAACATCTAATGGAAATGAAAAAGAAAAAAAAAGAAAAAAAGGGTGCTCGCTGGCTTGTTCATTAGCCCGTACAACGATAAATAAAAGGTTCCGTGATACATGGGCGCTCCGGCAATTCCTATTCGACGCTTCAGATGTCCATTACTATGCACTCCCTCAGTTCCTAAATATTTGTCTTTTTAGAGATTACAAATGGAGTACCACATACAGGTGTATATAGACTTATTTTAGTGTGTAGATTCACTCATTTTGCTTCGTATGTAGTCACTTGTTGAAATTTCTAGAATGACAAATATTTAGGAGCGGAGGGAGTATTTTGCAAATTGGCGCCTAAGGCGCCCCCATGTTGGGCCGGCTCATGTAGCTTGTATTCTGTCTCTTTAATCTGGCACACAATGTGCTGGTTGTGAATCGAACGAGCAACGGGACCTCATCGATGTTGTAACCACCGTGCCACGCAGCGGGATCTGGTATGTTAACACCTTTTTGTTCTTTCATTCTTCCTTTTTCCTTTTTTGTCTTTTGTTCTTCCTGGTTTGATGAATTGTTTGCAATTATGTGAACTTTTTCTTCAAATCGATGAACTTTTTTGAAATTCAATGATTTTTTTATATTCGCTGAACTTTTTCCACTTTTCATGAAATTTTTTTCAAAATTGATGAATTTTTCTTAAATGACTTTTTCTAAACCACGGTATTTTTTTGAAATTTGATAAGCGTTTTCAAATATGATGAACTTTTTTAATTTGATGAACAATTTTCAAATTCAATGAATTTTTTTTGAAGTATGACGATCTTCTTTTTAATTTTGATGAAATTTCTTCAATATCGATGAACTTTTTTTCAAATTCGACGAACTTTATATAAAATCCATTGAATTTTTTTTCCAAAACCCGACAATTTTTTTTCATTTTTGATGAACTTTTTTTCAAAACCTTGAACATTTTTTCAAATCCTTAACATTTGAAATTCCGGTTTTTTTAATTTTGTATGATCTTTTTCCATACTTTTTTTTCAAAAGCGATCGAGCGAACTGAGAGGGAGTAAAAATCTCGCTTTACATGGACCGACCCACCAGATTTAGTGCGTGGGCGCCAGGGAGCTTCTCTGCCGCCCGAAGCGCCCAATAGGAGCACCCGGGCGCTCCTGCCTGATACTCCCTCCTTCCCAAAATATAAGGCGCGATTGACTTTGCACGGTCTTTGATGCACGACTTTGACCACTAATATATATCAAAGTACATGGATTGAATATGTATAAATGGCATAGTTGTGTTTATTTTACAAAATAATTTTATTTCATATGTCATATACTAATTTTATAGAGATGCAATATGTGAAAATTATAGTCAAAGTTATGCAACGAAGACCAGAAAAGTCAATCTGCGCCTTATATTTTGGGAAGGAGGGAGTATTAAATTTCACCAACCCTACCGAAGGCTTGTTTGGGGCAACACAATTGGGTTTGACTTTGCCGTCGGCCAAGTTTACCGAGTGGCAACCTGGTACCCCTACTCTCGGAATATATTTCTCAATCGTACTAATTTTAACAATAGACTTGCCACCGGCGCTACGCTGCGGCTCACCTTTGTTGGCCGGCTTAGTAAAGGGGTCTTGGTAAGCTTGTACGGACCGGTTCAGTTAGGTCTTAGAAGCTTTTGTGCATTTTTTCTTCTGTTTTTCTGTATTGGTTTCATGTTATTCATCAGTTTTCTTTGGTTCACAATTGTTTTCTTCAATTTTTCTTGTGTCGTTATTTAGCGTTTTTTACTTTATTTTTTGCAATACATGTCTACCTTTATTCAACGCATGTTGGAACATTTTTCCTATATATTTAAAAAAATTATACACATTAATATTTTTCTATCATAGGATATACATTTTCTCAAATATATGTTTTAGATATTTTCGAATATGTGTTATAAGCCTTTTAATTACATGCCTAAGTATGTTATAAACTATGCATACATTTTTTACGTTGGTATAAAGTTTGCTAAAAAATATGTACATATTTTTGAAATACATGATTGTTTTGAAACATAACGCATTTTTTTAATGGTATGATTTTTCTGAATTACAAAGTTTCTATTTGCATCCATATTTTATTTAAATGTCATGTTCATTTCTTTTGTAACACATGAATTTTTTAAATGCTACTATTGTTATTTTAAACTACTATAACAATTATGTACACCACGGTAACATTTTGGAAAGCTATTTTTAAAATTATTAAATAAATTTATGGTTTTGGTATATATGTATAAATAAATAAATTTATTTAATAATTTTCAAATATATGCAGAAATACATGAATTTGACAAATATTTTTGAAATACATGATTGTTTTGAAATGCAACGTACTTTTTAATGGTATGATTTTTTGAATCACAAAGTTTCTATTTGCATCCATATTTTTTAAATGTCATGTTCATTTCTTTGTAATACATGAATTTTTTAAATGTTACATTTTCTTTGAATGCTACTATTGTTATTTTAAACTACTCTAACAATTATTTACACCATGGTAACATTTTGAAAAGCCATTTTTTAAAATTATTAAATAAATTTATGGTTTTGTTATATATATGTATAAATAAATAAATTTATTTAACAATTTTCAAATATATGAACAACTGAGAAAAAAAGATGAACAAATGGAAAAAAGAGAAGAAAATTGAAATTTAACTTGCAGAAAGGTACTTGGACCGGGCTAGTAATTGGGACGAAAGGGCAATGCTCCAGGCTAGAGCTACTTTGGGGTTGTGGTAAGCAACATATAGCCGGGTCGGCCCCTGATCGGCCGCCCCAACTGATTCTCAAAATAACAAAAGAAAGTTGTTGGAAAGGTCAGGCACATTAAACTCATGGGCGACATAACCGTGTAACACGGTTGATTTTTAGCATAAGGAAACCTTTACGGTGTCTATCCTTTGGACAAAAAGAGTTTCTTTGAGCTTGTTGTAGATGTTGGTTGTTTCTCTCTCAGTGTTGGCTTCTCACATCTTTGTATTTTTTCTTAACATGATTCATAGGGGCATTACATTGGTTGATACAACAATCTTAACTGAAATCTGCCATGTTATTCTGAGATGTCAATGAAAGCATGATGTACAATGGATAATCTTTTAGTTTTATCTGTAGTAACCATATATGCCTAAATATGGGGTGACAAATATTACTGCTAAGTGGTCATCTCTTAACTAAAAGTAAAGGCAAGTATTTTTTTTGTTTCTCTTTCCTCCACCTAAACATTAGGAGCCTCATAATTAGTGAACATTCGCTGGGGGATGACAATTGCAAATGATTTTGATGGCAAGTTGTGTTGGCCGAGAATGAAAAATTTAGTTAGCAAGAATGGCAACTGGGGGATGACAACTGCAAATGATTTTGATGGCAAGTTGTGTTGGCCGAGAATGACAAATTTAGTTAGCAAGAATGGCAACTCCCCTTCAATTTTGTTTTTCGCCAGAAAATTCCCGTGCTTACAAAATAAAATCACCATCGTGACGACAATATAAATTGCCATAAAAACATTCACAGTTGCCATCTAACATTATCCAACATCTTACGCGACACTTCTAAAATAACAACAAAGTGTACATGCTTTAACTGCAATGATGCCAGGTGTTTCATCTAACAGAATTGGTGTGCACACCGCGGCAAAATTTCGTGTTTTGACCCTTTTGGCATACAAATTCAGGATCTGACCCCGGTTTGAAATTTTTTCGGGATTTAACCCTTTTTCTTACCGCCAGGTCTCTGGCGGTTGGGTTCTACCTACCTACCGCCAGCGCCTACAGCGGTAGGTACTATCCACGCCGGCTGACCAAGCGGTTTGCCGTTTAGTCCGTCGACCCTACCGCCAGGAGACTTGGCGGTAGGTTGTGCGATCCTACCGCCAATGTCCATGGCGGTAAGTGCCGAACCGTTATAACCCCGCGGGGGCCGGCTCGTGGGGCCCATCCACGAACCCAGCCCTCATCTTCTTCTCCCCTGCCGCCGCCCGCAAGAACAGAAAGGGGAAGGCCTCTCTCATCCCCTCCACTCCCTCATCCGATCTTCTTCGTTTGTGCACACCGCATCAGTAAGATGCAGATACGCATAGATGTGCGGAATACAGAGGTGTGCCCAATGATTAGACATTCTGTGGTGAGCCTGGAGGCGCAGGCGCCAACAGGCAACACACGAAGGTTCTCGGCTGCAATCATGGAGAGTTGCCACGCATTGCACCGGCCACCCCACAGGACGAGGTTCCATCCCATCTTCCAAACCGGACACCGGCACCAGTGCTGTCTCCTGAAAAGAATAAACTAATGGCAAAGCCAAACTACACCCCACCCATCCTCGGACGGCATGGCGCGCTGCATCCTGCATGGTGGCTGGTGGCTGGCTCGCCGGCGGCGTCACGAAACGGACGTTCTCGAGGACCCTGGACCAGCCCGTCGGGCCACGGGCTCACGCTGGGATCACGGGACCCTCGAGAGCAGACGATCGAACGTGGGCAGCAAAAGGACGACGAGACCCCACCCGTGTCCGTCCGGCGCCACGAGCAAGCAATCACGCAACTTTGTCTTGCAAAAGCTCGCACCTACCGCCCTAGGGTTTCCACAGCTCGTACTGACCTATGCTCCTAGCTAGTAGATGGCGTTCGCGGATGGGGTCCGGCCACCACTTATTTTTCGTCCACGGCAACCATAAACCTCAAATCTCTTCGTTCTTCATACTATACACCATGGAACGTAAAATAAGGTACATCGTACTCTCTCTCTTTCAAAATAAATGTCTCAACCTTAGTATAAGTGACGTATATGGTGAATCCGGCCGTAGGAAGCACCGGATCCGCCTCGCCGCCCACCTCCTCCTCGTCCCGCGTTCTTTCACGGCTGGCATCCCCTGCTCAACCTCCTCCTACTCCGCCCCGTCCTGCTCCAGAGAGTGAAGGCAAGCCAATGACGAAGCAAGCAACGCGTTGTGCCTCGATCTCCGCAAGGATCTTCACCTGGCACTGCGCAATGAGCCTCTTGTACGCGACGATCCGCTGGCGGATCATGGCTGCCCGCGGAGGCATGCTCAGAGCGAATTGGAGTGGATGGCGAGCTCAGAGCTTGGGAGTGGCGGCGTGGACGAGAGGGAGAAGGTGGAAATGAAAAGTGGCTAGGGTTGATGCTCGCTGTCCAACTTAAAGAGCCGGATTTGGCCCCTCAGGCGGTGTGCCGAAGCAGCGACATGAGTGCGTCCTCACCGGACCGATGGGTTTTGACGTGTGTCCTGCCCACCAGTCTGATGTGACGGACGCGTCCGGACCTCCACATATCCGCCTTAGATATGGATTCGATATGAAAGGTGAAGGTCAGCCCTGGCGTATAGGGTTGGTTTCAGGAGTCTGACTTGGTTGTGACTTTGTGACCGGTCACTAACAAGACCATCACGTATAGGCAGCATTTGAGGAGCCCGACTGTAGATGCTTTCATGTCACTATTGGCTTAAAAGCACGACGCGTAAGAAAAATGGGTCCCTGTTCACATTCATAGTAGAGGGCTGGAAACACTGCGTCGAGCATGAACGAAAACAAGGTGTCTATTGTATACCGGGCTCTCTGAGCATGATTAATTATTAGTTGTCACGTTGTTCTGCAATAATTTTTACTACTCCCTTCATTCCAATTATAATGTGTATAAGTATTTTGAATCAAACTTTGAAAAGTTTGATCAAGTTTATAGAGAAGATATCAAAATCTACAACGTAAAAATATATTTCTTGATGTACGTAATGCTATTTATTTTGTATTATGTCATTTTATTTTGTTCACATCAGCTCAAATATCAAATAATTTCTCCCTTAAATTTAATATGTACAAACACATTGAATTCTTTTTTTTTCTGCGGGTGTAAAAGAGTGTATTTCAAAGCAATGAGTTATAGTACAAGATCTAGAATAAAAGGTGGCCCCCGCTGCAACCAACAAGTGCTATTGCGAGCTGTGCGGGCATAATTAGTAAGACAGTTAGAAACCCTATTTTTGACCGGGCTATCCTAACTGGAACAAACTCAGGGTCCAACATGAGCAATTTAATCTGTTGTAAATAGTGACCATAAGATGATTTCACGAGGGGTGAATTTGACAGTAAAGAGAGAGCGCCCACCGAGTCGGACTGCACCAAAATAGGGAGATTAGAGCGTTGTATTGCCAAGGCCATTCCCTTTCGCATTGATAGCATTTCCGCCTCCAGTGCATCATTGCAGAAGAAGAGCACATGAGCACATGGCAAGCTGCAAAAATAACATCATTGTCGCTGTCACGAAGCACATTGAAATCTATGTCTTGAAAATTTGATGTATTTTTTTACTCTAACCATGTTTCTTCTACACTACTGGGTGGACTCACTTTTTCACTTCGACTATTTTTATGTCACTTGACTCTCTCAAACTATCATATATGCATTTAACTCCTGATTCGTTTCTTTTGAAGTATGAAATCTTGTCAACAAGTTTTCAAGTCAAGTTTTCTTTTACAAGTATAGCTTAATTGTAAGTTTGCTTTAAATATAAAAAATATTCCAGCATAAAAAAGCACACTATTTTCTATACTCTGCCTCCAACAACTATTTTTTTCCATTTTGTTTTTTCAAAAGGTTGAAAGCTATGATATGTCCTTACATGAACTGGAGATGGGTTAGAACTGTCATAGTTTAGGGCTCCTTTTTAAAAGGGAGATTTTTATTGCCCAAGTGTATGCGGAACATTGATGGAAGTTTTGAAATATAAATAATTATGGATAACCATGATAAAAGCAAGCACTGTGATAATAGAAAAGTAAATTTTGTCCAAAACACAACAAAAATATTTTTTCTGTGGGGGAAGGTCGACATGGCTAGCTTTAATGTCAAAACATGTTTACATCGTCTACAAGCTTACTGACCAGACAATCAGTAGGCTCATCGAACCAACTGAAAGAAGACTTACTACAAAAACTAAAGTTGGCTAGCACATGAGCCGCTTGGTTACATGAACGAGAACAATGCTTATGAATGACCATCCCAATCACTGATATCCACGCACTCTGTGAAGATTGTCGTCACCGAATCTCACCATCTAGTTTATCCAGTGCAAAAGTTAATAACTTGTAGGAGTCTGATTCTGCCTTTACTCGATTGAATCCAAGAGAATTAGCAAGAGCAAGCCCATCTCTCATAGTTGTTACTTCTGTGTTGATCGCATTTGTTGCAAACAAAATAAATTTACACTAGGCTGCCAGAAAATTGCCTCTCTCATCCCGGAGTATAGCAGTGGTAGCTCCTACTCCCTCATATGAAAAAAATGATGCATCAACATTCAATTTAGTAAAACGAGAGTCTGGCTTACTCCACCATGCTTTAGGCATACTTGGTGACTGAGATGATGAGCTCTGATGATTTCTTGCAATTGACAAAAACGAGAGTGACCATCTCCATGCTGGTGGGACCAACTAAATGTGAACAATTTGTCTTCGGAACCACCACAAGTACCATCCTCCTACTGCTATGACTTGCTTGAAATTCAACCTTAGATGTATAGCCATATGTTCATCCGGAAGTGAGAGGATGTATTCGAAGATTGCAAAACCCAATCTATCCAAGGGAAGAGCTTTGTCAACAATCTGGATCACCCCAAGGCAAGTCCATAGGTCTCGCGCATGTGAGCACACGAGTAGGTGCTGTATGTCCTCCACACCCTGATGAAAAATAGGACAAACACCATTGAGCCAATATGCCCGTTAGGTAAGATAGCTCGTAGAGAGACAATCCCACACAAACTTCATCATCCAAAAATCTGAACTTTTCGTTGAACTTGAAGTTTCCAAAGAGTATTCCAAACTGCCATAGGGGTAGATCCAATAGGTCGCTCTATCATGTTTGCACGCACCCGAAAAGTATGTATCCACTTCATATGATAATCACTTCATACTAAAAAAATCATGTTTTATTTGGATGCCATGCTATGATATCATCGAAGGATTGAAGTGAATCGAAATTTGCAATATCCTTCGGATATCCACTGGGCTAAATATGTTCAACAATTACTTCCATGTTGGTCACCATTTCCAAAGGTTTTATTTGGTTTAAAATCTTGCATTACCAACAAACATTTGTTGAACATAGATATACTCCTTGGTTGTTCTTCGTGCTCAAAATCTTCAAATTCTAGCTTGTTTCCATTCTTTATGTCCTTTGATACCTTATTTTGATTAGACTGGGCTAGTGAATTCCTTTTTCTTCTCATGTATGTGAACATGCACCTTCTTCCTCCATGAACCAACCTTCCACGAAAACTTGCTTTCTCTGTTCTGCCCAAGAGACTGAAGGAAATCTGCCCTAGAGGCAATAATAAAGTTGTTATTTACATTTCCTTATATCATGATAAATGTTTATTATTCATGCTAGAATTGTATTAACCGGAAACTTAGTACATGTGTGAATACATAGACAAACAGAGTGTCCCTAGTATGCCTCTACTTGACTAGCTTGTTTATCAAAGATGGTTATGTTTCCTAGCCATAGACATGTGCTGTCATTTGATGAACGAGATCACATCATTAGAGAATGATGTGATGGACAATACCCATCCGTTAGCTTAGCACTATGGTAGTTTAGTTTGTTCCTATTGCTTTCATCATGACTTATACATGTTCCTCTGACTATGAGATTATGCAACTCCCGAATACCGGAGGAACACTTAGTGTGCTATCAAACGTCACAACGTAACTGGGTGATTATAAAGATGCTCTACAGGTGTCTCCGATGGTGTTTGTTGAGTTGGCGTAGATCGAGATTAGGATTTGTCACTCTGATTGTCAGAGAGGTATCTCTGGGCCCTCTCGGTAATGCACATCACAATAAGCCTTGCAAGAAATGTGACTAATGAGTTAGTTTCGGGATGATGCATTACGGAACGAGTGAAGAGACTTGCCGGTAAGGAGATTGAACTAGGTATGGTGATACCGACGATCGAATCTCGGGCAAGTAACATACCGATGACAAAGGGAACAACGTATGTTGTTATGCGGTTTAACCGATAAAGATCTTCGTAGAATATGTAGGAACCAATATGAGCATCCAGGTTCCGCTATTGGTTATTGATCGGAGATGTGTCTCGGTCATGTCTACATAGTTCTCGAACCCGTAGGGTCCGCACGCTTAACGTTCGATGACGATTGGTATTATGAGTTTATGTGATTTGATGTACCGAAGGTTGTTCGGAGTCCCGGATGAGATCACAGACATGACGAGGAGTCTCAAAATGGCCGAGACATAAAGATTCATATATTGGAAGGCTACATTCAAACACCGGAATGGTTCGGGTCGTTTGAGTAACGGAGTTACCGAACCCCCGGAAGTTATTGAGCCTCCTGGGCCTAGTGGTGGAAGAGAGGAGGCCGGCAAGGTGTGGGCGCGCCCCCTAGCCCAAACTGAATTGGACTAGGGCTAAGGGGGCCGACCCCCACTTTCCTTCTCTTCTTCCTCTCCTTCCTTCTTCTCCAACTTGGACTAGGAAAGGGGGAAACCTACTCCTACTAGAAGTAGGAATCCCCCCCTGGGCGCGCCCCTTGTGGCCGGCCCTCCTCCTCCTCCCCTCCTTTATATAGGGGGGAGGGGGGCACCCCGTAGACACACAAGTTGATCTTTAGCTGTGTGCGGTGCCCCGCTCCATAGTTTTACACCTCGGTCATATCGTTGTAGTGCTTAGGCGAAGCCCTGCGCCGGTAACTTCATCATCACCGTCACCACACCGTCGTGCTGACAGAACTCTCCCTCAGCCTCAGCTGGATCTAGAGTTCGAGGGACGTCACTGAGCTGAACGTGTGCAGATCGTGGAGGTGTCGTGCGTTCTCTACTTGATCGGTTGGATTGCGAAGACATTCGACTACATCAACGCGTTATATTTAACGCTTTAGGTCTCTACGAGGGTACGTGGACACACTCTCCCCGCTCGTTGCTATGCTTCTTCTAGATAGATCTTGCGTGATCGTAGGATTTTTTAAAATACTACGTTCCCCAATAGTGGCATCCGAGCTAGGTCTATGCGTAGATGTTATATGCACGAGTAGAACACAAATTGTTGTGGGCGATAATAGTCATACTGCTTACTAGCATGTCATACTTTGATTCGGCGGTATTGTTGGATGAATCGGCCCAGACTGACATTACATGACCGCGTTCATGAGACTGGTTCTACCGCCGTGCTTCGCACACAGGTGGCTAGTGGGTGTCTATTTCTCCAACTTTAGTTGAATCGAGTGTGACTACGCCCGGTCCTTGTTGAAGGTTAAAACATCATACTTGACAAAAAATCGTTGTGGTTTTGATGCGTAGGTAAGAACGGTTCTTGCTAAGCCCGTAGCAGCCATGTAAAACTTGCAACAACAAAGTAGAGGACGTCTAACTTGTTTTTGCAGGGCTTGCTGTGATGTGATATGGTCACGACATGATGATATATAATTTGTTGTACGAGATGATCATGTTTTGTAACAGTTATCGGCAACTGGTAGGAGCCATATGGTTGTCGCTTTAATGTATGAAATGCAATCGCCATGTAATTGCTTTACTTTATCACTAAGCGGTAGCGATAGTCGTGGAAGCAATAGTTGGCGAGACGACAATGATGCTTCGATGGAGATCAAGGTGTCAAGCCGGTGACGATGGTGATCATGACGGTGCTTTGGAGATGGAGATCAAAGGCACAAGATGATGATGGCGATATCATATCACTTATATTGATTGCATGTGATGTTTATCCTTTATGCATCTTATTTGCTTAGTACGACGGTAGCATTATAAGATGATCTCTCACTAAATTTCAAGGTACAAGTGTTCTCCCTGAGTATGCACCGTTGCGATAGTTCATCGTGCCGAGACACCACGTGATGATCGGGTGTGATAAGCTCTACGTTCACATACAACGGGTGCAAGCCAGTTTTGCACACGCAGAATACTCGGGTCAAACTTGACGAGCCTAGCATATGCAGATATGGCCTCGGAGGACTGAGACCGAAAGGTCGAGCGTGAATCATATAGTAGATATGATCAACGTAGTGATGTTCACCATTGAAAACTACTCCATCTCATGTGATGATCGGACATGGTTTAGTTGATATGGATCACGTGATCACTTAGATGATTAGAGGGATGTCTATCTAAGTGGGAGTTCTTAAGTAATATGATTCATTGAAATTTAATTTATCATGAACTTAGTACCTGATAGTATTTTGCATGTCTATGTTGTTGTAGATAAATGGCTCGTGCTACTGTTTCGTTGAATTTTAATGCGTTCCTAGAGAAAGCTAAGTTGAAAGATGATGGTAGCAACTACACGTATTGGGTTCGTAACTTGAGGATTATCCTCATTGCTGCACAGAAGAATTACGTCCTGGAAGCACCGCTAGGTGCATGACCCGCTGCAGGAGCAAAGCTGGACGTTGTGAACGTCTGGCAGAGCAAAGCTGATGACTACTCGATAGTTCAGTGTGCCATGCTTTATGGCTTAGAACCGGGACAACAACGTTTTGAACATCATGGAGCATATGAGATGTTCCAGGAGTTGAAGTTAATATTTCAAGCAAATGCCCAGATTGAGAGATATGAAGTCTCCAATAGGTTCTACAGCTGCAAAATGGAGGAGAATAGTTCTGTCAGTGAACATATACTCAAAATGTCTGGGTATCATAATCACTTGACTCAACTGGGAGTTAATCTTCCGGTTGATAGTGTCATTGACAGAGTTCTTCAATCATTGCCACCAAGCTACAATAGCTTCATGATGAACTATAATATGCAAGGGATGGATAAGACGATTCCCGAGCTCTTCGCAATGCTAAAGGCTGCGGAGGTAGAAATCAAGAAGGAGCATCAAGTGTTGATGGTCAACAAGACCACTAGTTTCAAGAAAAAGGTTAAAGGGAAGAAGGGGAACTTCAAGAAGAACGGCAAGCAAGTTGTTGCTCAAGTGAAGAAACCCAAGTCTGGACCTAAGCCTAAGACTCAGTGCTTCTACTGCAAAGGGACTGGTCACTGGAAGTGGAACTGCCCCAAGTATTTGGCGGATAAGAAGGATGGCAAAGTGAAAGGTATATTTGATATACATGTTATTGATGTGTACCTTACTAATGCTCGCAGTAGTGCCTGGGTATTTGATACTGGTTCTGTTGCTCATATTTGCAACTCGAAAAAGGGGCTACGAATTAAGCGAAGATTGGCTAAGGACGAGGTGACGATTTGCGCGGGAAATGGTTCCAAAGTCGATGTGATCGCCGTTGGCACACTACCTCTACATCTACCTTCGGGTTTAGTTTTATACCTGAATAATTGTTATTTGGTGCCAACGTTAAGCATGAACATTATATCTGGATCTTGTTTGATGCGAGACGGTTATTCATTTAAATCAGAGAACAATGGTTATTCTATTTGTCTGAGTAATATCTTTTATGGTCATGCACCCTTGATGAGTGGTCTATTTTTATTGAATCTCGTTAGTAGTGATACACATATTCATAGTGTTGAAGCCAAAAGATATAAGTTTAATAATGATAGTGCAACTTATTTGTGGAACTGCCGTTTAGCTCATATTGGTGTAAAACGCATGAAGAAACTCCATGCTGATGGACTTTTGGAATCACTTGATGCTTGTGAACCATGCCTCATGGACAAGATGACTAATACTCCGTTCTCCGGAACAATGGAGCGAGCTACAGACTTGTTGGAAATGATACATACTGATGTATGCGGTCCAATGAGTGTTGAGGCTCGCGGCGGGTATCGTTATTTTCTGACCTTCACCGATGATTTGAGCAGATATGGGTATATCTACTTGATGAAACATAAGTATGAAACATTTGAAAAGTTCACATAATTTCAGAATGAAGTGGAAAATCATCGTAACAAGAAAATAAAGTTTCTACGATTAGATCGTGGAGGTGAATATTTGAGTTACGAGTTTGGTCTTCATTTGAAACAATGCGGAATAGTTTCGCAACTCACGCCACCCGGAACACCACAACGTAATGGTGTGTCTGAACGTCATAACCGCACTTCATTAGATATGGTGCGATCTATGATGTCTCTTACTGATTTACCGCTATCATTTTGGGGTTATGCTTTAGAGACGGCTGCATTCACGTTAAATAGGGCACCATCAAAATCCGTTGAGACGACACCGTATGAACTGTGGTTTGGCAAGAAACCCAAGTTGTCGTTTCTTAAAGTTTGGCGCTTCAATGCTTATGTGAAAAAGCTTCAACCTGACAAGCTCGAACCCAAATCAGAGAAATGTGTCTTCATAGGATACCCAAAGGAATCTGTTGGGTACACCTTCTATCACAGATCCGAAGGCAAGATTTTCGTTGCTAAGAATGGATCCTTTCTAGAGAAGGAGTTTCTCTCGAAAGAAGTGACTGGGAGGAAAGAAGAACTTGATGAGGTAATTGTACCTGCTTCCTCATTGGAAAGTAGTTCATCACAGAAATCAGTTCCAGTGATTCCTACACCAATTAGTGAGGAAGCTAATGATGATGATCATGAAGCTTCTGATCAAGTTATTACCGAACCTCGTAGGTCAACCAGAGTAAGATCTGCACCAGAGTGTTACGGCAATCCGGTTCTAGACGTCATGTTACTTGACCATGACGAACCTACGAACTATGAGGAAGCGATGATGATCTCAGATTCCGCAAAATGGCTTGAGGCCATGAAATCTGAGATGGGATCCATGTATGAGAACAAAGTATGGACTTTGGTTGACTTGCCCGATGATCGGCAAGCCATAGAGAATAAATATATCTTCAAGAAGAAGACTAATGCTGACGGTAATGTTACTGTCTACAAAGCTCGACCTGTTGCAAAAGGTTTTCGACAAGTTCAAGGAGTTGACTACGATGAGACTTTCTCACCCATAGCGATGCTTAAGTCTGTCCGAATCATATTAGCAATTGCCGCATTTTATGATTATGAAATTTGGCAAATGGATGTTAAAACTGCATTCCTGAATGGATTTCTGGAAGAAGAGTTGTATATGATGCAACCAGAAGGTTTTGTCGATCCAAAGGGTGCTAACAAAGTGTGCAAGCTCCAGCGATCCATTTATGGACTGGTGCAAGACTCTCGGAGTTGGAATAAATGTTTTGATAGTGTGATCAAAGCATATGGTTTTATACAGACTTTTGGACAAGCCTGTATTTACAAGAAAGTGAGTGGGAGCTCTGTAGCATTTCTAATATATATGTGGATGACATATTGCTGATAGGAAATGATATAGAATTTCTGGATAGCATAAAAGGATACTTGAATAAGAGTTTTTCTATGAAAGACCTCGATGAAGCTGCTTACATATTGGGCATCAAGATCTATAGAGATAGATCAAGATGCTTAATTGGACTTTCACAAAGAACATACCTTGATAAGATTTTGAAGAAGTTCAAAATGGATCAGTCAAAGAAAGGGTTCTTGCTTGTATTACAAGGTATGAAGTCGAGTGAGACTCAATGCCCAACCACTGCAGAAGATAAAGAGAAAATGAAAGTCATTCCCTATGCCTCAGCCATAGGTTCTATCATGTATGCAATGTTGTGTACCAGATCTGATGTGTGCCTTGCTATAAGTATAGTAGGGAGGTACCAAAGTAATCCAGGAGTGGATCATTGGACAGCGGTCAAGAACATCCTGAAATACCTGAAAAGGACTAAGGATATGTTTCTCGTTTATGGAGTTGACAACGAGCTCGTTGTAAATGGTTACGTCGATGCAAGCTTTGACACTGATCCGAATGACTCTAAGTCTCAAACGGGATACGTATTTATATTGAATGGTGGAGCTGTCAGTTGGTGCAGTTCCACACAGAGCGTCATGGCGGGATCTATGTGTGAAGCGGAGTACATAGCTGCTTCGGAAGTAGCAAATGAAGGAGTCTGGATGAAGGAGTTCATATCCGATCTAGGTGTCATACCTAGTGCATTGGGTCCAATGAAAATCTTTTGTGATAATACTGGTGCAATTGCCTTGGCAAAGGAATCCAGATTACACAAGAAGACCAAGCACATCAAGATACGCTTCAATTCCATCCATCATCAAGTGTTGGAAGGGGACATAGAGATTTGCAAGATACATACAGATCTGAATGTTGCAGACCCGTTGACTAAGCCTCACTGACGAGCAAAACATGATTAGCACCAAGACTCCATGGGTGTTAGAATCATTACTATGTAATCTAGATTATTGACTCTAGTGCAAGTGGGAGACTGAAGGAAATGTGCCCTAGAGGCAATAATAAAGTTGTTATTTACATTTCCTTATATCATGATAAATTTTTATTATTCATGTTAGAATTGTATTAACTGGAAACTTAGTACATGTGTGAATACATAGACAAACAGAGTGTCCCTAGTATGCCTCTAGTTGACTAGCTTGTTTATAAAAGATGGTTATGTTTCCTAGCCATAGACATGTGTTGTCATTTGATGATAGGAATCACATCATTAATTAGAGAATGATGTGATGGACAAGACCCATCCGTTAGCTTAGCACTATGATCGTTTAGTTTGTTGCTATTGCTTTCATCATGACTTATACATGTTCCTCTGACTATGAGATTATGCAACTCCCGAATATCGGAGGAACACTTACTGTGCTATCAAATGTCACAACGTAACTGGGTGATTATAAAGATGCTCTATAGGTGTCTCCGATGGTGTTTGTTGAGTTGCCGTAGATCGAGATTAGGATTTGTCACTCTGATTATCGGAGAGGTATCTCTGGGCCCTCTCGGTAATGCACATCACAATAAGCCTTGCAAGCAATGTGACTAATGAGTTAGTTGCGGGATGATGCATTACAGAACGAGTAAAGAGACTTGCCGGTAACGGGATTGACCTAGGTATGGTGATACCGACGATCGAATCTCGGGCAAGTAACATACCGATGACAAAGGGAACAATGTATGTTGTTATGCGGTTTGACCGATAAAGATCTTCGTAGAATATGTAGGAACCAATATGAGCATCCAGGTTTCGCTATTGGTTATTGACCGGAGATGTGTCTCGGTCATGTCTACATAGTTCTCGAACCCGTAGGGTCCACAAGCTTAACGTTCGATGATGATTGGTATTATGAGTTTATGTGATCTGATGTACTGAAGGTTGTTCGGAATCCCAGATGCGATCACGGACATGACGAGGAGTCTCGAAATGGTCGAGACATAAATATTCATATATTGGAAGGCTACATTCGGACACCGGAATGGTTTGGTTCGATTCGGATAAGTTTCGGAGTACCGGGGGTTACCGGAACCCCCCCGGGAAGTTATTGGGCCTCATGGGCCTAGTGCTGGAAGAGAGGAGGCAGGCCAAGGTGTGGCGCGCGCCACCGTAGCCCAAACCGAATTGGACTAGGGCTAGGGGGCCGGCCCCCACTTTCCTTCTCTTCTTCATCTCCTTCCTTCTTCTCCTACTTGGACTAGGAAAGGGGGAAACCTACTCCTACTAGGAGTAGGAATCCCCCCCTTGGGCGCGCCCCTTGTGGCCGGCCCTCCTCCTCCTCCCCTCCTTTATATAGGGGGGAGGGGGCACCCCGTTGACACACAAGTTGATCTTTAGCTGTGTGCGGTGCCCCCCTCCATAGTTTTACACCTCGGTCATATCGTCGTAGTGCTTAGGCGAAGCCCTGCGCCGGTAACTTCATCATCACCGTCACCACGCCGTCGTGCTGACAGAACTCTCCCTCAGCCTCAGCTGGATCTAGAGTTCGAGGGACTTCACCAAGCTGAAAGTGTGCAGATCACGGAGGTGTCGTGCGTTCTCTACTTGATCGGTTGAATTGCAAAGACGTTGACTACAAATGATAGGACTTTGCATGCTTCTAGTGAACCTGTTGTTGAACCACCTGAGAATCCAAATGATATATCTATTTCTGATGCTGAAACACAATCTGGTAATGAACATGAACCTAGTGATAATATTAATGATGATGTTCATGATGATGCTCAACCTAGTAATGACGAAGATGTAGAAATTGAACCTGCTGTTGATCTTGATAACCCACAATCAAAGAATCAACGTTATGATAAGAGACTTTGTTGCTAGGAAACATGGTAAAGAAAGAGAACCATGGGTTCAGAAACCCATGCCTTTTCCTCCCAAATCATCCAAGGAAAAGGATGATGAGGATTTTGAGCGCTTTGCTGAAATGATTAGACCTATCTTTTTGCGTATGCGATTAACTGATATGCTCAAAATGAATCCTTATGCTAAGTATATGAAAGAAATTTTCACTAATAAAAGAAAGATACCGGAAGCTGAGATTTCCACCATGCTTGCTAATTATACTTTTAAGGTTGGAATACCAAAGAAACTTGGAGATCCAGGAGTACCTACTATACCATGCTCCATTAAAAGAAACTATGTTAGAACTGCCTTATGTGATCTTGGAGCCGGTGTTAGTGTTATGCCTCTCTCTTTATATCGTAGACTTGATTTGAATAAGTTGACACCTACTGAAATATCTTTGCAAATGGCTGATAAATCAACTGCTATACCTGTCGGTATTTGTGAGGATGTGCCTGTTGTGGTTGCAAACGTTACTATTTTAACGGACTTTGTTATTCTTGGTATTCCCGAGGACGATATTATGTCTATTATTCTTGGAAGACCTTTTTTGAATACTGCAGGGGCTGTTATTGATTGCAACAAAGGCAATGTCACTTTTCATGTTAATGGTAATGAGCATATGGTACACTTTCCGAGGAAACAACCTCAAGTCCACAGTATCGATTCCATTGAAAAAATTTCATCGATTATTTTTGGAGGTTTTGAATTTCCTCTTCCTACTGCCAAAAAGAAATATGATATTCTTATTATTGGGGATGTGCATATCCCCGTTGAGGTAACACAATGTCATTCGAAATTTCTCCGGTTCCATGTTATTCGGAATGAGTTTGTTGACAAGACTTGATCAACCTTGTTAATGGATTCCTTTTGATGAGCATGAGATGGTTTAAACTAGAAGGCACAACCTTCTGTCCCGTCTTTCTACTTTCTGTTATTTAGTTGAAATAAAGTAAAAATAGTATTTTTCTGTCTGTTTTCTGATTTATACGTGCAATATAAAAATACCCCGAAAATAAAAGTTCTCCAAATGCCCTGAAAATGAAATATAATTTTTTCTGGAATATTTAAGAATATCTGGCACTGAGAACACAACAGGGGGAGCAAGCACCTGGCCACGAGGGTCCAGGGCGCGCCCACCCCTACCGGGCGTGCCCCCTGCCTCATGGGCCCATGGTGGCTCCCCTCCACTTATTCCTGCACCGACACGCTTCTTCTTCCTCCCAAAAAAATCACCATCCAGCTCAAGCACGAGTTCTAGATCATTTTGCTGCGATTTTCGATCTCCTTGCTCAAAGCACCTCTCACAAAACTACTTGGGGGATTGTTCCTTGGTATGTGACTCCTCCATTGGTCCAATTAGTTTTTGTTCTAGTGCTTTATTCATTGCAAATTTGTGTTGCCTAGGTGACCATGGTCTTGAGCTTGCATGTCAAATTTATATGGTTCCAAGTAGTTCTAATGTATGATATAGGCTCTAGGCACTTGTAGGAGTAGTTGCTATCAATTTTGTTGAGTTTGGTTCACTTTTATTTGAAGTTACTAAAAATTTCAGAAATTTTTCAGAGGATGAAATATGCTTAGGAAAATGTACCAAGGTGGTTCTTCAAGGAAGCAAGGACCAGGCTTGCAATGCGTGATGCTGACAATGAGCCACCATGGGACGCTCCAGTGCAGCCTTGTGAATGGCCTTCAGAAAACTTTATGGATCGAGCGGGAATCAAGGAAGAATTTAACGCATATTTGTGTAACGCTGATCTTGTGAGCTTCGAGGAAGAAAAGTGCCGCCAGTACCACTATCTCACTAGTTCCTTTGTGAGGAGGTTTGAATTTTCATCTTCACGCAATTCTCCAACTGTCCTGTTTGATCTTTATGAAAAATCTTATACGATGCACTTAGAGGATTTTACTACTGCTTGCAAACTTCCACATTGGGGTAGTGCTAGTGAACCCCGCAAATCTGAATTTAGAAATTTTCTTGCTGGTATAACTGTGGGGGAATCTAGAGATATAGCACAAGCTACCATCGGGAGCATTCATTTTCCTGCTATACATTATTTTGCTCTCTTCATAGGTAGGTGCATAAATGGTAAAGATGAAGCATGTCATATGTGTGTCTCTGACCTCAGTATTCTTAGGAGTGTTGTGACCTCAATATTCTTAGGAGTGCTGTGTTAGGAGACAAATCTTATAATTTGGGAGCCATTGTTGCGCGTAGGTTGCATCACAATAGATTTAATGGAGATTTCTCTGGTGGAATTTATGCAACCCGCTTAGCTGATTTTCTTGGTGTAACCATACGTGATGATGATATTGAATTGCCTCCTACTTATTTAGACTTTAATGCTATGGTTCACCACCAGTTTGTTGAGAGGAATGAATCACCTCTCCAGTATCGCTTAATCTTTGACAGACGTCGTGCTGTCCGTATTACTCTCCCTGCTCCTGCCTTCTTTGATTATCAGGCAAAAGGAAGATATGTTATTACCAGAGAGGAGGCAGATGAGTACGAGAGGAGGCCGGAGGCAGCTCGCCGCCACGCTGCAGCTCAGGAAGCAATAGCCGCTGCATCTCTGTATGACCCCGGCTAAAACTATGGATATCCCCCAGGCCATCCGTGGCAATAAACCAACTTAGGCCAAAAGCCTAAGCTTGGGGGAGTACATATTTCCCACCGACATCACATTTATGTTCACACACACTCATTGCTAGATGTCGGTGCTCATATTCTTTCACTGTAATATCCATGCTAGTTTATTTTATTTTTCTTGCTTTCTTCTTGTGTGTTTGAAAAACCTTAAGAAAAACAAAAAAATTAGTGTAGTTTTTTAGTTAGTTTACTTTTCTTGCTATAGTAGTAATAATTAAAAAGAAAACCCAAAAATATTTCCTATTCTTCTTTTTGCTTGTTGGGAGCTTTCCCGTGTAAATAGTTTTATTTCTTTTCTTTGGGGGTCGATAGGAGAAGACCATGATTAAACTGTTGAAGTGGCTCTTATATGCATTATTGTTGATTTAACCAAGAGCCCATATTGCCTTGTCTTCTCCTGTTTATTGAATGCTCGCAGATTCCAGCTTAGTCCAATGCACGTGCACTCTTGTTATTATTCACTCCGTTCGGTCGTGCAAGTGAAAGGCAATTATGACGATATATGGTGGACTTATTGAGATGAGAAAAGCTGGTATGAACTCGACCTCTCTTGTTTTTGTAGATATGATTAGTTCATCATTCCTGATTCAGCCTATTATGAATAAACATGTTTGCAATGACAATCAGAGATCATAGTTGCTCATGCCATGCTTGATTAGCTATGAGTTATAATGGTTTACCTTGCGTGCCAACATGCTATTAAAATGGTTGTGATGTGGAATAGTAGGGTGGTATCCTCTTTTGAATGATTTAAGTGACTCGACTTGGCACATGTTCACACATGTAGTTGAAACAAATCAACATAGCCTTCACGATATTTATGTTCATGGTGGATTATATCCTACTCATGCTTGCACTCAATGTTTATTAATTTTAATGCATGTTCATGACTGTTTTCGCTCTCTAGTTCGTCGCTTCCAAGTCTGTTGCTAGCCTTCACTTGTACTAAGCGGGAATACTGCTTGTGCATCCAATTCCTTAAACCCCAAAGTTATTCCATATGAGTCCACTATACCTTCCTATATGCGGTATCTACCTGCCGTTCCAAGTAAAATTTGTATGTGACAAACTCTAAACCTTCAAATGAAATTCTGTTTTGTATGCTCGAATAGCTAATGTATCAACTAGGGCTGTCCGTATCTTCCATGCTAGGCGGGTTATTCTCAAGAGGAGTGGACTCCGCTCCTCACTCACGAGAAAATGGCTGGTCACCGGGATGCCCAGTCCCATGCTTTATGCAAATCAAATCAAAATAATTGCAAACAAAACTCCCCCTGGGACTGTTGTTAGTTGGAGGCACTCGTTGTTTCTAGCAAGCCATGGATTGATGCTTGTTGGTGGAGGGGGAGTATAAACTTTACCATTCTGTTTGGGAACCGCCTATAATGTGTGTAGCATGGAAGATATCGCCATCTCTTGGTTGTTATGTTGACAATGAAAGTATGCCGCTCAAAATATTATTTATCTCTATTTCGAAACCGAGCTCTGGCACCTCTACAAATCCCTGCTTCCCTCTGCGAAGGGTCTATCTATTTACTTTTATGCTGAGTCACCACCTTCTTATTAAAAAACACTAGCTAGAGAGCACTGCTGTCATTTGCATTCATTACTATTAATTTATATTGGGTATGACTATGACTGGATCTCTTTTACCATGAATTACAATGTCTAGTCAGTCCTTGATCTTTAAAGGTGCTCTGCATTTATGTTTAGCGGTCTCAGAAAGGGCTAGCGAGATACCATCCTATTATATCATATCATGATTGTTTTGAGAAAGTGTTGTCATCCTAGATTTATTATTATGGCTCGCTAGTTGATTATGCCATTGATATGAGTAAACATGAGACCTAAGAGTTATTGCGAATGTGGTTAGTCATAATCTTTGCTGAAAACTTGAATGTTGGCTTTACATATTTACAACAACAAGAGCAAGCAGAGTTTGTAAAAGTTTTTCTTTATCACTTTCAGTTTATCAACTGAATTGCTTGAGGACAAGCAAAGGTTTAAGCTTGGGGGAGTTGATACGTCTCCGTCATATCTACTTTTCCAAACACTTTTGCCCTTGTTTTGGACTCTAACTTGCATGATTTGAATGGAACTAACCCGGACTGACGCTGTTTTCAGCAGACTTTCCATGGTGTTATTTATGTGCAGAAACAAAAGTTCTCGGAATGACCTGAAACTCCACGGAACTTCTTTTTGGAAAATATTAAAAATACTGGAAGAAAAATCCACGTCAGGGGGCCCACACCCTGTCCACGAGGGTGGGGAGCGCGGCCCCCTTCCTCGTGGCCCCCCTGACGCTCCACCGACCTCAACTCCAACTCCATATATTCACTTTTGGGGAGAAAAAAAATCAGAGAGAAGGATTCGTCGCGTTTTACGATATGGAGCAGCTGCCAAGCCCTAAAACCTCTCGGGATCTGGAGTCCGTTTGGGGCTACGAAGAGGGGTATCCGTCGTCGTCATCATCATCAACCATCCTCCATCACCAATTTCATGATGCTCACCGCCGTGCGTGAGTAATTCCATCGTAGGCTTGCTGGACGGTGATGGGTTGGATGAGATCTATCACGTAATCGAGTTAGTTTTTTGGGGGTTTGATCCCTAGTATCCACTATGTTCTGAGATTGATGTTGCTATGACTTTGCTATGCTTAGTGCTTGTCATTAGGGCCCGAGTGCCATGATTTCAGATCTGAACCTAGTATGTTTTCATGAATATATGTGAGTTCTTGATCCTATCTTGCAAGTCTATAGTCACCTACTATGTTTATGATCCGGCAACCCCGTAGTGACAATAATCGGGACCACTCTGGGTGATTACCATAGTTTGAGGAGTTCATGTATTCACTATGTGTTAATGCTTTGTTCCGGTACTCTATTAAAAGGAGGCCTTAATATCCCTTAGTTTCCATTAGGACCCCGCTGCCACGGGAGGGTAGGACAAAATATGTCATGCAAGTTCTTTTCCATAAGAACGTATGACTATATTCGGAATACATGCCTACATTACATTGATGAATTGGAGATAGTTTTGTGTCACCCTATGTTATGACTTTTACATGATGAACTACATCCGACATAATTCTCCATCACCGATCCAATGCCTACGAGCTTTTCACATATTGTTCTCCGCTTATTTACTTTTCCGTTGCTATTGTTACAATCACTACAAAACCCAAAAATATTACTTTTGCTATCATTACCGTTACTTCCATATTACTTTACTACTAAATACTTTGCTGCAGATACTAAGTTATCCAGGTGTGGTTGAATTGACAACTCAGCTGCTAATACTTGAGAATATTCTTTGGCTCCCCTTGTGTCGAATCAATAAATTTGGCTTGAATACTCTACCCTCGAAAACTTTTGCGATCCCCTATACTTGTGGGTTATAACCAATGCAGCTGAATATGAGGCTTTACTCCACGGTCTTCGGATGGATAAGGAGATGAATTTAAGCCCGGTTAAGTGCTTCGGTGACTCAGACCTGGTGGCTCAACAAGTGTCTAGTACTTGGGTTTCCAAGGACCCGCTCATGGAAGCATATCGTCAAGAGGTGGATATTGTTGCAGGTCATTTCAAAGGTTATCAGGTTGACCATGTGGACTGGCGAAAGAACGAAGCGGCGGACGCTTTAAGTCGTTTGGGTTCCCAACGTAAACCGGTTCCACCCAACGTCTTTCTGAATGTGCTACATAATCCGTCGGTCAAGCTCCCCACAGAGGAGGATGTAGCTGTTCCTCTTCCGGAGGCTCAGTTGGTGGCGGCTCTTCATATCATCCCAGATTGGACGGTCCCATATTTGGCGTATATGAACTGGGGCGAGTTACCGGAGGATGAAACTTTGGCCAGGCAGATAATCCGGCGGTCAAAGTCCATGACTATTGTCAATGGAGAGTTACATCATTGCAGTGTGACAGGGGTGTTTCAGCGTTGCGTGTCTCCTGAAGAAGGCCGTGAGATTTTGCGTGAGATTCACGAAGGAGATTGTGGACACCATGCCGATTCAAAGTCCCTGGTAGCCAAGGCTTTTCGTCATGGTTTTTATTGGTTGACGGCTCATGCTGATGCTGAAGACTTGATCAAAAAATGTGATGGCTGTTAGAAATTTTCACGCCGAGCTCATGTTCCGGCTCAAGAACTGAGGACGATTCCAATTACTTGGCCGTTTTCAACTTGGGGGCTGGATATGGTCGGGCCCTTTAAGAGATCCAAGGATAAGAAGACCCACCTGTTGGTGGCAGTTGACAGGTTCACTAAGTGGGTGGAAGCAGAGCCAGTCAGTAAGTGTGATGCAGCCACGGCGGTTCAATTCATCAAGAAGGTGATTTTCCGGTTTGGTTTTCCACACAGCATCATAACTGATAATGGCACTAATCTGTCCAAGGGTGCCATGAAAGAGTTCTGTCAACGTGAGCACATCAGGCTTGACGTATCATCAGTGGCTCACCCCCAATCTAATGGTCAAGTAGAGAGAGCCAATCAAGATATCTTGAGAGGCATCAAGCCCCGGCTCATGGTCCCTTTGCAACGGACGCCGGGTTGTTGGGTGGAGGAGTTACCTTCTGTGTTATGGAGCATCAATACCACACCCAACAGATCTACGAGTTACATGCCTTTTTTCATGGTTTACGGAGCAGAGGTGGTTCTCCCTAGTGACATCCGTCATGACTCGCCTCGTGTGGCGGCTTATGTCGAAGCTGACAATGAGAAGGCACGACAAGAAGCACTTGACCTGTTAGATGAGGAGCGTGACATTGCAGCAGCCCATTCGATGATTTACCAGCAAGATCTACGGCGCTATCACAACCGTCGGGTTAGAACCAGAACTTTTCAAGAAGGCGATCTGGTGCTCCGACTCATCCAGGATCAGACTGATATGCACAAGTTATCCCCGTCTTGGGAAGGGCCTTTTGTGGTCAGCAAGAATCTGCATAATGGATCATACTACCTTATCGATGTTCGAGAGCACAAAGACTCGCGTAAATCGGAGGAGGAGATCCACCGGTCGTGGAATATCGCTCATCTTCGGCCTTACCATACTTGAGCTACAGCCTCTTCTTATGTACATAGTTATGACAATGTATATATTATGATCAATATAATAAACCGGAGCCTCAGCTAAAGCGGGGTATCTGTTGTTTTTCTTATATCATGTGTGGTCACATGGGGGCTTCTGCTTATAAAGCGGAGTCTGGTTTATCCATCGATCCAGCTTATAAAGCCATATATAAAAATCACTTGGGGGCTTGGTCGTATTCGAACCATTTCTACACCTCTTGATAGGCATAAGGCCACCAGAGAAATCACTTGGGGGCTTGCTCGAGATCGAACCATAGCTACACCTCTTGATCGGCGTAAGGCCACCAGGAAAATTACTTAGGGGCCAAAGAGAGTGTTGCAAACAACTCAAACATGGGCACCCACTGAGCACAACTCAAAATATTGCTTGGGGACTCTTTGCTTCGCAACAAACAAAGAGTTTACACTTGTAATAGGCTATCAAGCCAGGCTTGGAAGCCAGGTGTACGCACCTAAAACCCCAGGTTATCCTACCTTTTTTAAGTAAGCCACTCCGTCCAGGTAAACCTGGTATGACCCGCCGAACGTTTGACAAGTCAATCTCATAGACCCTGAACTTGTCAAACTTAAAACAACGATTGGTTAAAGATTGAGGTCCATCTTAAAAGGCTTTGTGAAATGGTTTAACTCAGTGGCCTGACAACCCATGAAAAGCCTCGATTTGGGGCCTGGCAGGCCGTGAAAAGCCTTGCATGTTTCTTTTATGATTTTATTTGCCAAGTTCTTTTTTGAGATTTATAATATTTTTTGATAAACCGGCGTTTATTGACCCAGCTCGGCTTTCAACTACAAGTTGTCAGTACTTGATCAGTTATAATCCGGTGTTTATTAACCCGGTCTGGTTTCGACTATAAGTCGCCAGTGTTACATATGGATAATCCAGTGTTTATTACAGCCCGGTACGGTTTTATCATAAACCGGCAAAATATGAAAGGAGTTATCAATACTCAAGCTTGGGGTTATCACCCTTACTATACAAAAAAGTTGGTCAATCAATGGTGTGATTCAATGTCACAGGTATCATCTATTTTCATATTTGATTATTTTCAAATACAGCCTTGGTTATAAACTTCGGCTATATATTTGGGCATCAATACCCGTCCAGCGGTAAACTGCCAGGATGCTTTCAATTTCTTGTGTGCAGGAACAACTTGAATAAACTGCTACGGATTATGAAAGTAATATATCTTAAGCGTGGCGGATTAACAAGTGTCAGGCACAATAAATATGCAAGATGGCATAGCAGACCAAGTGTTTGAATTAGCATATTACAAGGCGCTTTAATGCCCAAAAGAATAATTGTTTTCAGCAAATGTTGCAATATACAGAAGGCTAAACGGGCCTCTGAATCATGACTCGTCACCAGGCTGACTTGACGGCTGCGGATCATCTTGCGCTGGTTCATCCCCCTCCTCTCTACCCAGTGGCTGGAAGTCAATGGTTGCCTAATCGATCCCAGTTAGGGCTTGGAATACAGCTTCATCGCTTATAAGTGTGGACGGTTCAACGTCAGGGGCATAGGTGTGCTTACGAATTGGCGGGATAAGATTTTGAGCCTTAGGAGTTGGTGCAGCGACCCGTTTGTTGTTGACGTCGTAACTCGCCTGGTAATGTGAAAGGTCAGCTTCTTCAGCCAATTGGCAAGCTAGTGAACGTACTTCCCTGTTTATGGCTCGGAGGTCATCATTGCCAAATTCTGATCCGTCTTCCTTTAAACTCGGATAGCCTTTACCCACATCCACCGGATCAAGATCAGGCACCCATGCTTTAGCCCGGGTTAGTGCAGTCAGAGCACCTGCCCTTGCAGCGGATCTTTTCAGCTCTTCAACCCTGGCAGGCAGCATTGGTAACCTTTCTATGGTTTCCTTGATTAAGGTTGGGGGCAGTTTGTTGTGAGAAGCATTGCAGATGATCCGTTGCGCGCCGGTATATAATTTCTCTATAAGAGTATAGGCAGCCTTCAATTCCTTTTGCATGTCAGAACCCAGGTGGGTAATGCGAGTCCCTGCATCATTACAAACATCAGTAAACCGGCAATGTATGGGATGATATGTTGAAAACTTAAAGCGAGGAGACTTACCAAATACAGCAGTGGTCATAGCATTGATCTGCCGCTTTAAACCATCAGCTCTTCTGCCCCCGGTTTAAGGGCTGCCTCTGCATCCTCAGCTCTCTTTTGCAAAGAGGTTTTCTCTATGACCCAATCTGCCCGCTCATTCTTGAAATTTTCCTTCAGTTTCTCCATGGCTGTTAAGGCACTGGTCAGCTCATCCTTGGCTTTGGAGGTTTCTGCTTGCTGGGACTTGATGTTCTCTTGAAGGTCAGCGGTTTGGGCTTCCTTTTTGTCAGTTCAGCCTATAAGAGACAGACATATCATGAGTTGGCAGTACACATTTGAAGTACCAAGCACATAATAAGTTATGCACTTGATACTTGGGGGCTAATGCATATTTGTTTGTTCTCAGAAATTTTTACAAGTCCCAAGCACAATACAAGTACTATCCTTGGGGGCTACTGGAGTTGATATTTGGACATAAAGAAACAGTTATGCAGAGTTAAGCAGTAATTACCTCATATCGCTCTTTCATCAAGTTTACTAAGCCGGTTTCATAGTCGCGGCTTGTGTACAGACGGTTCAAGAAGCCAGAGTGAATGTCTTGAGCGTTGAGATGGGCGTAGGTTGACAAATCTGCGTTCCACTTGCCTTTGCCCATAGCAGAAAGTTCATCCTTGGCGCTATGCTTGGATAAAGCGACAGGATTGCCAGGAGCGGTGTGGCCGAAGCCAGTAATCATAATGTCATCCTCTTTATCATCAGCAGCCTTCACAGGACTTGACGGTTTATCAGCAGCGCGGACTGGGCTTGATGGTTTGTCAGTGGCTCGGACCGAGCTGGTCGGTTTATTAGATTGGCCTGTTGGGTCAACTTCCACTTGTTCAACAACAAATTCATAATCTTTTGGTGGCAGGTCATTAAGCATGGCGTCAGCATTTGTATCTTCTGGATCTGGAGTTTTTTCCGGTTCAACAACTATATTGTCGTCAGCCGGTTTATTTAACCAGGCATTCTTGCTGGGTCTAGGCTTGGCGCTGGAAGCAAACATAAAGATCAGTAAATCAGGCAAAAATAATATATAAAGGATAAACTTAAAGCATAACTCACCCAGGAACCGTCTTGGAGGGTGGAAGTTGTGTGGCCGTTGACTCGCCTGAAGATGAATGAGGTGTGCCCTGATATTTGAATCAGACGGATTAAGAGGCTGTCGGAAACAACCCGCCTTGGGGCAAGAAGTATCAGGAATATAAGAGACCTCTGATCGACGTTTCTGGGCTGGAATGTTCGGTAAACCGTCGGAGGTAACTACCTGGCCGCTATGCCGGGTTGTGCGGCGAGCTTCGTGTTGCTGCTTCGTCAAAAGAAAGTGTGGGTCCAAGTGAGCTAGGGGGTGAGAAAATCTTACTTTCCGGTTTGCTTGACGGATTTTATGTGTTGGCAGAGGATCTGAATCGGAGGAAAGGATAATTACCTATGCATCCTCAGCTTGGCTGCCTTCAGCGTCGTCCTGATAATAGTCATTGTCAATGAGGTGTATGAAAAACGAACCAAGAGAGTAAAGTTCTACCTCTAAATCTGGATTATCCAGATCATCATCAGCATTTGGTTCAGAAGACTAAGTGGTTTTCTTCTTGGCAGGTTTTTTAGTAACCTTGGTCTTGGGGCGAGGTGTCTTGGCCGGTTTGTCCTGTGGTTTCTTCTTCCAGAACGGATCATCGCCCTGTCAAAGATGGACAAAATTTTGAGAGAGTTTTTAAAAGTATTAAGTTAAAAAAAATATGATTCTTACAGCTGGCGGTTTATTAGAAGTGCAGAAAGGACTTAGCCCCGTCCTGCTGCAAACAGCTTCCGGTTCATTCAGTATCTTCTTGACAGCTTCAGTAACTTCAGCCTCTCTTAGCTGAATATTGATATGGTGTTGAGGATCTTTTAAGTCCCCTGTATAATCACACATTAAACCGGGGCGCCGGCTTAGAGGCAGAATGCTCCAGGTTATCCAGCAACAAACAAAGTCAACGCCTGTCAAACCATTCGCCATAAAGGCTCGGAGCTTTGAGAGTTGTGGTGCGTAGTTGGACCGTTCTTTTGCAGTCAGCCTCTGAGGAAAGGGCTGTGTGTTGCTAAGCCGGTGAGGGCGGTAACCTGGCAGGGGATTCTCATCAGTTGGAGATGTATCTTTGCAATAAAACCAAGTCTGATTCCAGTCCTTGGGGTGACAATGAAGCTTGGCGTGAGGGAAGCTGACATCTTTCCTCTTTTGAATAGCCATTCCACCAAGTTCAGTGTTGGGTCCGTCTGTAAACTCTGTACGGCGGTTCAAATAGAAGAAATTCCTAAACAGTTCAGCTGTGGTCTCCTCTTGAAGATAAGCCTCGCAAAATACTTGGAAATTGCAAACATTGGACACAGAGTTAGGGTCGATGTCTTGAGGATGGAGTTGGAAGCTAGCAAGTACATCTCGGAAGAATTTTGATCCGGGAGGGCTGAACCCTCGGCTCAGGTGGTCAACAAACACAACTACTTCTCCATCCTTGGGCTCAGGAGGATTTTGAACCAGGGACCCTCCAGTGGATAACTTCTTTCTTTGCTAAAGCGCCGGTTGCGACACAGCCCTCTAATTGCTCTTCCGTAACTCGGGAAGGGATCCAGTTACAAGCATAATTTTTTTGGCCATTTCAACGAAAAGCTGGAAAAAGATCAATGCCGGTTTAAGATTTATGACGGACAAGCATAAACCGACGCAATATCAGAAGCAGAAACAGAGGCATATGCACATTGTTAAGATAGAGTCTGACATTGTTAAACCGGAGTCTAATTTTGGCAGGGCTATAAAACAAAGCGGCTTGGAGGTTTAAGAAGGGACTAATGGTACCTGCCGGATTATCATTTTCTAAAAGTTAAACCACCTATATTGGTGTGGAAGGTACAGATTTGAGATGACTAAGTGATGGAAAACAGGTTTCACAGATTGATATGATAATTTCAGATCTGCGGTGCGACAGAAAACTAGAATATATTCAGACCTAAATTACAGGTGCTTAAACAGTTCATCAGGTTCAGATGAGTTTTTCTATATGAAGGGGATGCTATAATGAGGAAAAAAGGAACTATAGCTATGACGACACAGGAAAATATCAGATCTAACTTGCCATTTGCGCTACTGAGAAGAACAGGGAAGAACAGCTCTAGAACTTCGATGAACTCCGATGAACACAAACCCTAATGACAAGATCTACGGTGGAAGGAGAGAATACTTACCAGTGTCACAGGAACAGCGGAGAGGCCCCGCGGCTCTCTGGTTCGATCAGGGTGATGTAGCGGCCGTTGTTGGGGCAGAAGCGAAGGTCGACGGCGGCGACGGAGCTCGAACATTCGGTCGGCGCGAGTAAGAGGACGATGTGAAGGGGCACGAAGGGGAAAAGTGAAAATGACCCTTGGCCTTATTTATAAGGTGCACGGATAAGTGACATGCGCGAGAATCGAGGAGCCCAAAAATTGGATATATGACAGAGATGTCGCCTCGATTGTCGGAGGCTCATTAATGGAGGTGAGATACGAACAATTCTTAATAATAGGTGATGTCAGGGAGATTTATTATGATCCTGGAAGATGACGTCATGGCGGTTTACAAGATTTACGTGAAGGTGCTGAAGGAGGAATTTTCCTAAGTGTTGAGGATTGGCATGAATAGGTTCAAATCAATCTGGGGCCTAATGTTGGGGATATTACTACTGGGTATAAACCGGCCAGGAGATGTCGGGTTATCCCCATAATGAATTATTTATATTATATTTGAAGCCCATGAAGACAAGGAGTGTGGCGCTTTACGACGGCCTAGGGCCTAGGGACGGATTAAGGCCTGTAGACATAAACCGCCATTGATATGTAAACTTGTGTTGTAAGATGGGAAAGGGTAGAAACTGGGCCGGACACGTTTATGAGCCGGCCTCGGGATTCTGTAAACCGACGGGGGTCAACCTGTGTATATAAAGGGACGACCCGGCGGCGGTTTAGGGACAACAAACAACAACTCGAGATCCAGGCATAGCGGATTCGCTCCCTGGTCATCGAAACCCTAGCAATTCCACAACAACTAGATTAGGCCTTTACCTTCACCGCAAGGGGCCGAACCAGTATAAACTCTCTGTGTCCTTTGTCCGCTTTAACCCCTTTAAGCTAACCCGTTGCGATGGCTCCACGACTAAGTCCTTTCACTAGGACATCTGCCGTGACAAAACCACGACAGATGGTGTGTTGATGATGAACTCCTTGCTATTGTTCTTCAAATGATAGTCTCCCCAACACTCAACTCTCTCTCACAGATTTGGATATGGTGGAAAGATGATTTGAGTGGAAAGTAACTTGGGGAAGGCTAGAAATCAAGATTCTTGTGGTAGGATTGGTATATCTCCATCTCAACACATGAGTAGGTGGTTTTCTCTCAGAAAATGTATGCTGGAAGTGTAGTCACGTTCTGATGGCTCTCTCTCATCTGGAGAAGGGGGTGGAGGGGTACTTATAGCCTCCACACAAAATCCAACCGTTACACACATTTGACCCAACTCGGTGAGACCGAATAGAAGAACATGGTGAGACTGAGTTAGTTCAAAGTGTGAACGTTAGGAATATCGGTGGGACCAACTGGAACAACTTGGTGGGACTGAATTGCTAGGGCTTAGGGCAAAGATAAACTCGGTGGCACCGATTGCGTCAACTCGGTGAGACCGAACTGAAGCAATAAGGCAACAGAGAGAATGTCAAGCCAACTCGGTGAGACCGATTGCATAACTCGGGTGAGACCGAAATAAATGCAACAAGTCACAGAGTGTTGGCAAGGCCATCTCGGTGAGACCGAGATCCTTATCGGTGTGACCAAACTGTTAGGGTTTCTGGCAGTGGATATGTCATATGAACTCGGTGGCGCCGGATAGAAAGAATCGGTGAGGCCGAGTTGGAGTTTAGTGTTTTGACATATTTGGAATGAGAAAGTGGTTGAGGGATTTGGAGCAATATCACTAAGCATTTGAGCAAGCAAGCCATTAAGCAACACCTCATCCCCTTTTAATAGTATTGGCTTTCCTATGGACTCAATGTGATCTTGGATCACTAAAATAGAAATGAAGAGTCTTGAGCATTTGCCAATATGTGTCCTTAGCATTTTGAGGGGTCCACATCTCTAGTCCATGCCATGCTATTCATTAAACTTTCTGAAATATTAGACTTGAATGGATATTAGTTCAATGACCTATATGTTGTTATGAATTACCAAAACCACCCGGGGATTAGTTGCACTCTCAGACAGAAAATACCTCTCGGTCTATTTCAACAAATTTGCAAAATTCAACTCGAGTGTCACTCACATGATTACGTGTATATATATTGTGATCCATAGACAGCAGACAACAGGGACAAAGTTTTGCTATGGGTCGATCTCGTGCAAAAGTACGTAAGCGAGTTGCTCGAGTACTCCATTAGACCACTAAGACAACAGATAGATGAGATGCAAGTCAAGAATGATGTGATGCTTTGATATGCTCTTTTAGATGGTTTCTGATTGGGCTCGTTCTCCCAGCTCGATCGGTGGCAGCATTTCTTCTCATGGGATTCTTTACATTGTTGATGTTCTTAGTCTAGATCGAGTAATGGTAGAAGTTATAGTTGTTATTGTTTATCATCCTTCAACTATTACGTATTCAGGCCAAATTAATGAGATCAATGTTGTTTTAATTATTTGGTCTTGAACTATTTTAGTACGTATATTTACATGAAATAATAAAATAATAAACTAATCATCTATACCAATATAAAACAAGCTATACAAAAAATAAACTCAAAAAGATAAACATAAAAATAGCAATGGCATGGACCATGTCGGCCCACGCCAGCAACTACTTGGCTGGCCCCTCAATAACCACTTACCCCAACTGCCCCATCCCCCATTCCCACCCATCCATTCATCCCACACCCCACGTTGCCACCAACGCCCCCGGCACATCGTCTTCGTCGTCGTCTCCGTCGCTGCCTCCACCACCGCCGACTACGCCTCCCTCTGCAACACCCCCCCCCCCCTTCCGGCCGTCTCTGCCGCCGTCGCCATCGCCATCGCCGACACACCCAGTTAGTTATATGTATATAGTGTAGTGTAAGATTTATATTGTAGAATTTGAAGTGTAGTTGTAATAGTAAATTTTAGTGTAAGATTTTAATACATTCTTAGTGTAGTTGTAGTTTTAAATTTTAGTGTAGAATTTAGTCTATGATTTTAGTGTAGTTTAAGAATTTAGCGTAGAATTTTAGTAAAGTTGTAGTTGTAAACTTAAGTATAGAATTTAGTGTAGAGTAAGATTTTTTTTGTGTAGAATTTTAGTGTAGTGTAGTTGTGGACTGTAGTGTAGAATTTTTAGTGTAGTATAGTGTAGTTGTAGTTGTACATTTAGTGTAGTTTGTATAATTGCGTAGTTGTACAATTTTGTAGTTGTACATTGCAGATTGTAGGTTTTGCTGCTACTCATCAATATGTCCAATTTATAGACAAGGTCATGAGGATTTGTTTTACTAATTTGTTAAGTATTTATGCACCATCACATATGGCTCCCAAGTTTTGTGGTATGCGGCGAAAGGGAAATAAATACTATGCGACCATTACGAAGGACAATGTCGTCCATGAGCTTGGCCAGCGGGACACCCCGGAGTTAGCGGCGCGCGCCTATGATTCCAAGGCAGTTGAGTTCTATCATAAAGGGGCGATTCTGAAATTCCCTGAGTATCGTGAGTACACGTCGTTCCACACGCTCGAGGGCATGAGGATATGCACGAAGGATGAGGATAAAGAGAACCTCCAGCTTGAGATGCAGTTCTTCGACCCCATGGTGAGGCAGCTTGCGGCAGATGAGAAACTCATGGACATTAATAAGATGATTTTCCTTCAGTGTGAAGCCAAGAAGGAAGTGGAGGTGAATCCCATAGGTCGAGAGGGGTCAGCAGGGGGCGTAGGTCCAACAGGGACGACCACGAGGTCGCGCCCTCCGGGCACTAGTATCTTGCTATATGGGTAGCGCTACTTCGTATGAACTGTTTAACTTTATCCAGGTTTTATGTTTGAATTATATGTGCATGTTTGTAGAACTTCTTAATTACTAGTATGTGTAAAATATCTGATGAATCTAGCTAGGTATATGTGTTTTATGTTGAATTATATCTATGAATGTGTTATCTATGTCAGTCATTTAGTTTAATGATGTATGTTTACTTTGGTCGACATGATGAAAACAGTAAATGGATGCCCCGTGTGAGACCTGTGGTGCAGTGAGATGCTAGAAGGACAGGAAGTTCTTCATAGATCTTTCGACTGACTTCCTCACTAGGATGGTATGTTTGAGTTCAACATGTTATGATTGAGTTTCATTTGTGGTTGTGCCTAGAATTGTCTAACTAGTTCTTTCATTTAATTTTGCTCAGGTCATACCTTGCGGGGCAAGGCATGACTTCTTAGAGAGATTTCGAGTTTCGCTTGATGCAACCATCACATTCCAGTGCACCCTCATGAAGATGTTGATGGACCAACACTTCAATTGTCTTGTCACCAATGAGCCAAATCTCTCTTATTTCAGTTGCCCTGGTTGGAGAGCCCTTGCAAATGCTTATGCGATGGAAGCTGGGGAGAGAGGCACATTCTACGTCGAGTATGATCGTGACGAGATCATGGTCTATTACAGGCCTGCTGGCAGTGATGGTTCACTTACTCCAGACTATAGCCCTGAGTCCACCTGCCGAAGAGTCTTGTTAGTATAGGCATGCATGGAAGATCATGTTTTACCACTTCTATTTAGTTGAACTTGTGTGTTACTTGCCTCTTTTTAGTACTTTGTTCAACTATGTTAATTAGTACATTGTTGAACTTAAATGTTGTTATCTGCCTCTATTTAGTACTGTCAAGATCTGATTTAATTAATGTTCATAAATTTGGTTATGTTGTCATTTTGGTTGGGATATTGCTTGTTGTACAGATTTTATTTCAAATCTGAAAATCAAATTGCTGGCATGGCACCAACATGGCATGTCACTACTGATGAATATTAGTGGTGGTGTTGGACACGTGAAACGCCATCAATATCTAAAATACTGGTGAAGTGGGCTCCAACGACACCACTATTTTTTGACAATGGCGCCATATTGGTGGTGTCGGCCTCCCACACCAGCAAGGCCTATTTTGCCACTCCATAACTAGCCTTTTCCGCACTAGTGGAATTCTAACTCTTCAAAAATCCTATGGCATTCCTTCAAATCACAGGAGCCCTAAGTTGTGTGCCTTCTCTACCACAAATAATGCTGATTTTAGCACACCCACTATTAAGGTTGGTTCCTTTCAAATTAGCCCTACTTTGCTTAACTTGGTAATGAAAGATTACGTCTCTTAAGCTTTTAAATTTTAACGAAGATATTGATTTTCATTTACACAAGTTCATTGAAGTTTGTGACATGCAAAACTATAGAGATGGACAAGCTGATTATGTCAAACTAAAATTATTTTTGTTCTCACTAAGAGCTAGAGCAAAAGAATGGTCACTATATTTACTTCAAATTAGCATACATTCATGGAATAAGTGCAAATCTATTTTTGGAAAGTATTATGCTCCTACAAAGATAATACAATTTAGTAATCTTATCATGAATTTTCCAAAAATGGCTATAAACACTTATCTCAATCATGATATTTTTTTAAGTATGCTTAGAAATTGTCCATCTCATGCAGTAGGTAATTGGTAATGCTTCACACTTTTTAGGCTAGACCAAAAATGTTATGTAAGTAATTTTTAGGCTCAGTTGTAGGTAGAACTTTTATGAACATGCATGACTCAAAAAAGTGTCAAGAAATTTTTGGACAACATGATGGAAAATATGCCCAACAGCATACGGAAAGAGCTTCCACAACCAAAAAGGAAAACTCTATAGAGGAAGTTGGTAGCTTGATTGATAGAAATAACATGTTAATGTCTATGTCATCCTTGAAAAATCTTCTTGAAGTCCCAACACGACAAAATGTGTGCTATTTTGTGACGAATTTCTTTGGGACGGAAAAGAAACTTCGCCTAAGATCATTTTTTGTGACGGAAAACTGTCACCACGTGATGTTCTCCTAGGGCAGCGCCCTTTGCAACTTTGGTGATGTTCTGGCCTGATTTTAGCGATGTATTTGGCCGTCATTAGGCATGTGCATAGTCTGTGATGATTTTAGTGTCAAAGAAATACTTTCAAAACTTAATATTTTTTATATCTCAGTTGCTTATATTAAAATTCCCTAAAGCACCAAGAATCGCCATCACCACCAGGAGCCGCCCTCCACCCGGTGTCCCCCTCCTCCACCTCGGCGTACACATACTCCCCCACCGAGATCCATGTGGATCGATGATGGCAGCTGCATCAGGTAAAACTTTCAGAGCGATGCGCCTCCCCTCTCTCGTCGTGGCCATCAAGCCACGACAAGGCCATGCTCAGGGAAATGTCCTCTGGTGGTGTCAATTTGGCTTCATAATTGTCTATATATAGACAATTTTGTTAGCTATAGTAACTTCTCATGGTGGCATGCTACTTCTTGAGCTTGCGTTGGTTTTTTCCTTGAAGAGGAAAGGGTGATGCAGCAAAGTAGAGACAAGTATTTCCCTCAGTTTGAGAACCAAGGTATCAATCCAGTAGGAGGAACACACAAGTCACCAATGGTTGCACCAACACAAACAAACAAATACTTGCACCCAACGCGATAAAGGGGTTGTTAATCCCTTCACGGATACTTGCAAGGATGAGATCCAATAGAGATAGGTATTAAAAATAAATAAAAGTGCAAAATAAAGTAAAAGTAAATAAATTACAGCAAGGAATTTTTGGATTTTTGGTTTTGTAGATCTGAAAATAATATGCCAAAATATAGACCTGGGGGCCATAGTTTTCACTAGGGGCTTCTCTCTTGAAAGAACGCATACGATTGGTAAACAAATTACTGTTGAGTAATTGATAGAAAAGCGCAAAGTTATGTTGATCTCTAAGGCAATGATCATGAATATAGGCATCACGTCCGTGACAAGTACACCGACTCCTGCCTGCATCTGCTACTATTACTCCACACATCGACCGCTATTCATCATGCATCTAGTGTATTAAGTTAACAAGAACGGAGTAACGCCTTAAGTAAGATGACATCGGGTTGCGAGTAGTTGTTATTTGTGTGCAGGTGTTGTTTATGTTGTGTTGCTTGGTTCTCCTACTAGTTCGATAACCTTGGTCTCATCACTGAGTGAAATACCTACCGCTGATGTGCTGCATCATCCCTTCCTCTTTGGCGAAATACCGACGTAGCTTCAAGCCGCATCAAAAACGTATCAAACATCCCCAAGCTTAATTCCTACTCGTCCTCGAGTAGGTAAATGATAAAAACAGAATATTTGACGTGGAATGCTACCTAACATGTTTATCATGTAATCTTTCTTAATGTGGCATGAATATTCAGATCCATAAGATTCAAAACAAAAGTTTAATATTGACATAAAAATAATAATACTTCAAGCATACTAAAAAGCAATCATGTCTTCTCAAAATATCATGGCTAAAGAAAGTTATCTCTACAAAATGAGATAATCTTGTCATGCTCTATCTTCTTAACACAAAGTATTTATCATGCACAACCCTGATGACAAGCCAAGCAATTGGTTCATACTTTTTAACGTGCTTCAGCTTTTTTAACTCTCACGTAATACATGAGCGTGAGCCATGGATATAGCACTATGGGTGGAATAGAATATGATGTTGGAGGTTGTGTGGAGAAGACAAAAAAGGAGAAAGTCTCACACCAACGAGGCTAATCAACGGGCTATGGAGATGCCCATCAATTGATGTCAATGCAAGGAGTAGGGATTGCCATGCAACGGATGCACTAGAGCTATAAGTGTAGGAAAGCTCAAAAGAAAACTAAGTGGGTGTGCATCCAACTTGCTTGCTCACGAAGACATAGGGCATTGAGGAAGCCCATCATTGGAATACACAAGCCAAGTTCTATAATGATAAAATCCCACTAGTAATATATGAAAGTGACAAAATAGGAGACTCTCTATCATGAAGAACAAGTGCGGAAAAGGAAAGTAACATTGTCCATTCTCTCTTTTTCTCTCATTTTTTTCTCTTTTTTTTTGTTTTGGGCTCTTTGGCCTCTTTTTTATGTAAGTCCGGAGTCTCATCCCCACTTGTGGGGGAATCATAGTTTCCAACATCCTTTCCTCACATGGGACAATGCTCTAATAATGATGATCATCGATCACACTTTTTATTTACTTACAACACAAGAATTACAACTCGATACTTGAACAAAAATATGACTCTATATAAATGCCTCCGGCGGTGTATCGGGTTGTACAATGATCTAGTGTGACATGTATAAAAAATATGAACGGTGGCCAAGCCAATAATACTATGTCAATCATATGATCATGCAAAGCAATATGACAATGATGGTATGTGTCATAACAAAATAAAACGGTGGAAGTTGCATTTCAATATATCTCGGAATGGCTATGGAAATTCCATAATAGGTAGGTATGGTGGCTGTTTTGAGGAATATACAAGGTGCCTTATGTGTGAAAGAGCGTATCATATCACGGGGTTTGGATGCACCGTCGAACTTTACACCACAACTCAAGGTGAGTAAGGGCAATGCACGGTACCGAAGAGGCTAGCAAAATGCGGAAGGGTGAAAGTGTGTATAATCCAAGGACTCAACACTAGTCATAAAGAACTCACACACTAATTGCAAAAGTTTATTAGCCCTTGAAGCATAGTACTACTATGCATGCTCCTAGGGGGATAGATTGGTAGGAAAAGACCAGAGCTTATCCTCGACCACCACTCGTAAGGAAGACAATCAAAAATAAACCATGCTCCAACTTCATCGCATAACAAGAGACCATATGTGCATGCTTCGGGAATCACAAACCTTAACACAAATATTCTTACTAAACCACAATTACTCACTAGCATGACTGTAATATCACCATCTTCATATCTCAAAACAAATGCAAGGAATCAAACTTCTCATATATTCAATGATCTTCATGAAAGTTTTTATTATATCCATCTTGAATACCCATCATATTAGGACTGAATTCATAACCTAAGTAAATTTCCATACTATTTATAAGACTCTCAAAATAATATAAGTGAAGCATGAGAGTTCATCAATTTCTTCAAAATATAACCGCTGTCGTGCTCTAAAAGATATAAGTGAAGCACTAGAGCAACTACCTAGCTCAAAAAAATATAAGTGAAGCACATAGAGTATTCTAATAAATTCACAATTAATGTGTGTCCCTTTCAAAAAGTGTGTACAGCAAGGATGATTGTGGCAAACTAAAAGGCAAATAAAGTAAAGACTCATATAATACAAGACTCTCCAAGCAAAACACATATCATGTAGTGAATAAAAATATAGCCTCAAGTGATTTACCGATGGATCATAGACAAAAGAGGGGATGCCATCTGGGGCATCCCCAAGCTTAGATGCTTGGTTGTCCTTTAATATTACCTTGGGGTGCCATGGGCATCCCCAAGCTTAGGATCTTGCCACTCCTTATTCCATAGTCCACCGAAACTTCACCCAAAACATGAAAAATTCACAACACAAAACTCAATGGAAAACTCGTGAGATCCATTAGTGAAACAAACCAAATCACCACCTTTTGGTACTTTTGTAAACTCATTCTAATTTTATATTTGCATTATATATACTGTATCCTAACTTTAGCATGGTTCATACCCCCAGATACTACCCATAGATTCATTAAAATAAGCAAACAACACAATGAAAACAGAATCTGTCAAAAACAGAATAATTTGTAGTAATCTGGAGTTTAGCCAAACTTATGTAACTCCAAAAAATATTAGAAATTATTTAACCTCAGGAAATTTGTATATAAATCTTGTGTAAAAAATTCGGAGTTTTATCATGCTCCAGTGAATTTTAACAATTCTGATATTGGACGCAAAAGTTTTTGTTTTTCAGCAAAATTAAATCAACTATGACCCAAATCATCCCAAAGGTCTTACTTGGCTCAAATACTAATTAAAACACCAAAACACAATCATAACAGAAGTATAATTGCATATTTATTGAAAAACAGAAGCAAAAACAAAAACACAAAATAAAATTGGGTTGCCTCCCAACAAGCGCTATTGTTTTACGCCCCTAGCTAGGCATATTGCATAGATCTAGGTATTGTCATCTTTGGTATTCAATCCATTAGTGGCCCTTATAAGAGATTCATATGGCAACTTAATTTTCTTTCTTGGGAAGTGTTCCATGCCCTTCCTTAACAGAAATTGAAATCTAATGTTTCCTTCTTTCATATCAATAATTGAACTAATCGTTCTAAGGAAAGGTCTACCAAGAATAATAGGGTATGTAGGATTGCAATATATGTCAAGAACAATAAAATCTAAGGGCACATAATTCCTACTTGCAACAATAAGAACATCATTAATTCTTCCCATAGGTTTCTTAATAGTGGAATCCGCTAAGTGCAAATTTGAATAACAAGCATCAAGTTGATGGAAACCTAGCACATCACATAAAGTTTCTAGAATAGTGCAAACACTAGCACCCAAATCACGCAAAGCATTGCACTCATAATCTTTAATCTTAATCTTAATAGTAGGTTCCTATTCATCATAAAACTTTCTAGGGATTGAAACTTCAAGTCAAGTTTTTCTTCAAAAGACTTCATCATAGCATCAACGATATGTTTAGTAAAAGCTTTATGACTATAAGCATGAGGTAATTAAGCATATATTCTAACAAGGACATGCAATCAATCAAAGAAAAATTTTCATAATTAAAATCCTTGAAATCCGGAAGAGTGGGATCATCACTAGTTAAAGTTTTAACCTCGCCAAACCCACTTTTATCAATTTTTTAATTAAGATCTTCACCCTCCAAATTATTGGGATGCTTTCTAGCTAAAGTTAACTCATCTCTAGTCCCTTCTTTATCGGGTTTTATATTATCAAACAAATATTCAATAGGAGTCACACCAATCACTTTAAGATCTTCATCATGATTCAAAGATTCAGGTTTAACAGCCATCCTATTTATTAACGTAGTTTGTTTATCGCAAATTTGACCTACTAAACTCTCAATATGAATGAGTTGATATTTAAGACCAATAACTTACTTATTGACATCATCAAGCTCTTTATTGATATACACAATCATAGTAGATTGTTCCTTAATTTCGTTACTAAAGAAACTATTGTGCTCAAATTACAAAGACATGAAGCTTTTTGCATTATTTTCAATCTCTTCCAACTTTATATGGTAAAGCTCAAGATTTTTAAATTGAGACATGATGACAAAGCAAGAAATCTAGCACACAAGCTAACAAAAAGCAAACGAAGGACAAACGGAAAGAAGGCAAATATTTTTGTGTTTTTCTAAAAACATTTTAGAAGTGGGGGAGAGGAAAACAAGAGGCAAATGGCGAATAATGTAAATGCAAGAGATGAGAGTTTATGATGGGTACTTGGTAGGCTTGGTGTAGATCCTCCTCGGCAACGGCGCCAGAAACTCTTCCTGCTACTTCTTGAGCTTGCATTGGTTTTCCCTTGAAGAAGAAAGGGTGATGTAGAAAAGTAGAGATAAGTGTTTCCCTTAGTTTGAGAACCAAGGTATCAATCCAGTAGGAGGAACACACAAGTCACCAATGGTTGCACCTACACAAACAAATAAATACTTGCACCCAACGCGATAAAGGGGTTGGCAATCCCTTCACGGTTAATTGCAAGGATGAGATCTGATGAGATAGGTATAAAAGATTAATAGAAGTGCAAAATAAAGTAAAAGTAAATGAATTGCAGAAAGGTATTTTTGGAATTTTGGTTTTGTAGATCTGAAAATAATATGATAAAAGATAGACCCAGGGCCATAGTTTTCACTAGAGGCTTTTCTCTTGAAAGAACGGATACGGTAGGTAAACAAATTACTGTTGAGCAATTGATAGAAAAGCGCAAAGTTGTGACGATATTTAAGGCAATGATCATGAATATAGGCATCACGTCCATGACAAGTAGACTGACTCCTGCCTGCATCTACTACTATTACTCCAGACATTGACTGCTATCCAGCTTGCATCTAGTGTATTAAGTTAACAAGAACGGAGTAATGCCTTAAGCAAGATGACACGATGTATAGGGATAGATCCAAACAATAGAATAAATCACACCTTTTTATCCTTAATGGAAACAATACAAATACTTGCCATGTCCCCTTCTGTCACTGGGTATGAGCACCGCAAGATTGAACCCATTACAAAGCACCTCTCCCATGGCAAGAAAAATCAATCTAGTAGGCCAAACCGAATCAATAGATTGGAGGGAAATACAAAGCTATCTTAATCATGCATAAAAGAGTTCAGAGAAGACTCAAATAAAATTCATAGATAATCTGATCATAAATCCACAATTCATCGGATCTCAACAAATGCACCGCAAAAGAAGATTACATCAAATAGATCTCCAAGAACATCGAGGAGAACATTGTATTGAAGATCAAAGAGAGAGAGAAGAAGATATCTAGATACTAGCTATGGACTTGTAGGTCTATGTTAAACTACTCACACATCATTGGAAGGGAAGCAAGGTTGATGTAGAGGCCCTCCGTGATCGAATCCCCCTCCGGCGGAGCATCGAAAAAGGTCTCCAAGTGGGATCTCATGAGGATGGTAATTTGCGGCGGTGGAAAAGTATTTTTGGTGTGCTCCTGGTATATGGGAAATATTTGGGTATTTATAGAGCAAAGGTAAGGGTTAGAGGAGCATCAGGGGGCCACTAGCCTGGGGGGCGCGCCCTCCGAGCTTGTCGCCAACTGGTGGCCCCTCAGACCCCCTCCCAAAGGTTTCTGGTTGTCTTCTGGTCCAAGAAAAATCCTCAAAAAGTTTCGTTCCGTTTGGACTCTGTTTGGTATTTGATTTTTTGAAAAAGACAAAAACAAGGAAAAAACAGCAACTGTCACTTAGCACTAGGTTAATAGGTTAGTCCCAAAAATTGATATAAAAAAGCATAATAATGCATATAAAACATCCAAGATGGATAATATATATAATAGCATGGAACAATCAAAAACTATAGATACATTGGAGACGTATCATGGCAATTTGGTTAGCTACGCTCTAAGGATGCTCTTGGTTTTGTAGTAGTAGTATTGCAACTCTAATTGTAGCATAATCAAATATTAGCTCTGTTAGTGTCTAGATTGAGCTGATTTCCAACATATTATGGTAAATGCTTGGGTAGTATAACCAGTTAACGGTAAATGGTTGTGTAGTATAACGGGTTAATGTATTGGTACTACTAAGGCATGCTATTGTATCTATGTTATAGTCGGGATTGCCATATGGATTAGTTTGTCCATTTTCATGTGCCTTACCTCTCTATACATTATGTTTCTAGTACTTGGATAATGTTTCATGCTATGGTCCTAGTCCAATTGGGTGCTATACATCTAGTTATTTTCTATCTAGTTAAGATATGGTACAAAACATACTAACTTTTGTAGAAGAATGCATATGGCTATAGCTTTTGCAGCTAATGAACTTTGTACTTCATGTGGACTGTATATCATTTTTTGGGTTGCACATCTTGACATATGGGATCACGACGTGCATCTTCAAACAGAGGATCTCGACAGTTTATACCAAACCGATGACTTATAGTTAGTCAGAGCTCGTCGGTGATGCTTAGTGCCATGCTTTACTTTTGGAGTTGTCTACAGATGAATATGGGCTTATTCACGACCCTCCTTCGAATGTTTAGGGGGAGGGCTTTCTCTTCTCGCTCTACTTTTAGAGCAAGACGAGAAAGCCCCCCACTTAAAAATCCGAATGAGGACTGTAAATAAGCCAGTCTCCGTCTAAAGGCAGGTCAAAACTAAAGCAGGCTGATACGTCTCCAACGTATCTATAATTTTTTATTGTTCCATGCTGTTATATGATCATTCTTCGATGTTTTATAATAGTCGTATATCATTTTTTGGTACTAACCTATTGACATAGTGCCAAGTGCCAGTTGTTGTTTTCTGCATGTTTTTTCCATTGCAGGAAATCAATACCAAACGGAGACCAAACGCAGTGAAACTTTTTGGACATTTTATTTGGACCAAAAGACATCCAGTGGGCCGGAGAAGCACCTGGGGGGTGCTCCAAGGGGACCACAACCCACCAGGGCGCGCCTGGAGGCCCAGACGCGCCCTGGTGGGTTGTGCCCACCTCGGGCCCCCCGCACCGCCTCTTTGCTCTATAAATACCCCAATATTCCAGAAACCCTAGGGGAGTCGACGAAAATCAATTCCAGCACCGCAGAGTCCAGAACCACCAGATCCAAGTAGACACCATCACGGAGGGGTTCCCCACTTCCATTGGTGCCTCTCCGATGATGCGTGAGTAGTTCTTTGTAGACCTACGGGTCCGTAGTTAGTAGCTAGATGGCTTCCTCTCTCTTGTTTGATTATCAATACAATGGTCTCTTGGAGATCCATATGATGTAACTCTTTTTGCGGTGTGTTTGCTGGGACCGGATGAACTTTGAGTTTATGATCAGATCTATCTTTTTATCCATGAAAGTTATTTGATTCTTCTTTGATCTCTTATATGCATGATTGCTTATAGCCTCGTATTTCTTCTCCGATATTTGGGTTTTGTTTGGCCAACTTGATCTATTTATATTGCAATGGGAAGAGGTGCTTTGTAGTGGGTTCGATCTTACAGTGCTTGATCCCAGTGACAGAAAGGGAACCGACACGTATGTACCGTTACTACAAAGGATAAAACGATGGGGTCTATTTCTACATAAATAGATCTTGTCTACATCAGGTCATCATTCTTATTGCATTACTCCGTTTCTCCATGAACTTAATACACTAGATGCATGCTGGATAGCGGTCGATGTGTGGAGTAATAGTAGTAGATGCAGACAGGAGTCGGCCTACTAATCTTTGACGTGATGCCTATATAATGAATATTGCCTGGATATCGTCATGATTATTGAAGTTATATCAATTTCCCAACAATAATTTGTTCATCCACCGTTTGCTATTTTCTCGAGAGAAGCCACTAGTGAAACCTAGGGCCCCCGGGTCTCTTTCTCATATTATTTGCCTTTGTGATATATTTTATTTGCCTTTTATTTTCAGATCTATTAAACCAAAAATACAAAAATACCTAGCTGCACTTTATTTTATTTGGCATTCGATTATCAATATTTACTACTCTCTCACGTTCATTTGCCAATTTCTGACGCCATTACCCGAAAGGGATTGACAACCCCATTTACACGACGGGTTGCGAGCATTTGTTATTTGTGTGCAGGTGTTGTTTACGTAGTGTTGCTTGGTTCTCCTAATACTTCGATAAACTTGGTTTCATCACTGAGTGAAATACCTACCGCCGTTGTGCTACATCATCCCTTCCTCTTTGGGGAAATACCGACGTAGCTTCAAGCCGCCATCAAAAGGAATTTATGGCGCCGTTGCCGGGGAGGATCTTCAACATATACCAGGTTCCTAATCAAAAATATCATCTCCTCGCAATATACATTATTTCCCATTTCCCTCTCGTTTTCCTCTCCCCCACTTCACAAAAGTTTGCCATTTTATTCGCCCTCCTTTTCGTTTGCTGTTTTCTTGTCGGATTTGTTTTTGAGTGTAATCTTGTTGCGTAGTCACAATGACTCAAGAGAACACCAAGTTGTGTGATTTATCAAATACCAACAACAATGATTTTATTGGCACTCCGGTTGCTGCTCCCTCCACTAGTGCGGAGTCTTGTGATATTAATACTGCTTTGTTGAATCTCGTCATGAAAGATCAATTTTCCGGTACTCCTAATGTGGATGCCGCGTCCCATCTTAATACCTTCGTGGAATTATGCGATATGCAAAATAAAAAAGATGTGGACAATGATGTTGTGCAGATGAAATTATTTCCGATTTCCTTGCTTGATTCTGCAAAAATGTGGTTTTCTTCTTTGCCTCACAATAGTATCGATTCTTGGAATAAGTGCAAAGATGTTTTAATCACTAAGTATTTTCCGCACGCAAAAATTATTTCCCTTAGAACCCAGATCATGAATTTCAAGCAACTTGAGCATGAGCATGTTGCAAAATCTTGGGAAAGGATGAAAATGATTCTAAGGAATTGCCCAACTCATGGGTAAAATCTTTGGATGATCCTACAAAAAATTTATGCGGGGTTGAATTTTGTTTCTCGTGATCTTTTAGATTCCGCCGCGGGTGGTACTTTTATGGAAATTACTTTGGGTGAAGCCACCAACTTGCTTGATAATATTATGGAAAATTATTCACAATGGCATACCGAAATGCTCCTACTAGTAAAAAAGTTAATTCGGTTGAAGAAATTTCTTCTTTGAGTGAAAAAGTTGATGCTCTTATGAAATTGGTTGCTAGTAAAAGTGCTCCTATTGATTTTGATGATATGCCTTTGTCTACTTTGATTGAGCAAAATAGTTGTGCCATATATTTTATTGTCCTTGATATTGATTGCAATCCGTCTTGTCCAATTATTCTTGGTAGGCCGTTTTTACGCACTATCGGTGTCGTGATTGATATGAAAGAAGGCAATATTAAGTTTCAATTTCCACTAAGGAAGGGTATGCAACACTTCCCTAGAACAAGAATTAGGCCTCCATATGAAACAATCATGAGGCCATCTTTTGGATCTCGAAACAAAGATGACATTAGATCCTTGCTTTATGCCTAGCTAGGGGCGTAAAACTATAGCGCTTGTTGGGAGGCAACCCAATGAATAAAATTTATTTTTGCTTTTTTCCTTTCTGTTCTTGAGTGTTTGCACAATTATTCTACTGTTATGATTGTGTTTTTTTTTAGTCTTTGTGCCAAGCAAAGCCTTTAGGATCTTCTTCTGAGATTGTTGATTTGATCTTGTTGAAGAGCAGAAAATTTTGTGTTCAGAAAAACAATTTTCAAAAATCACAGAAACGTGATTTTACTCTGAATTTTTTACACAAGATTGATATAAAAATTTACCAGGACGTCGTAATTGTTCAGAATTTTTGGAGTTACAGAAGTATTCGAGTTATCCAGATTGCTACATACTGTTCTTTTTTCGACAGATTCTGTATTCTTTGCATTGTGTGCTTGTTTTGATGAGTTTTTGCCATAGAAAAGTTGGAATTTAGTAGATATAATGCAAGAATAAAATATGAATTGGTTTGATACAGTACTTATAGTAGTGATTTGTTCTCTTATACTAACGGATCTCACGAAGGTTTTGTTAAGTTTTGTGTGATTGAAGTTTTCAAGTTTTGGGTGATGTTACGATGGATGAAGGAATAAGGAGTAAGAAGAGCCTAAGCTTGGGGATTCCCATGGCATCACAAGATATTATCCAAAGAGAAGCAAGCAACTAAGCTTGGGGATACCCCGAGTGGCATCCCCTCTTTCTTCTAGCGATCATCGGTATTTTACTCGAAGCTATATTTTTATTCGTCACATACTATGAGTTTTACTTCGAGCATCTTGTATGATTTGAGTCTTTGCTTTTTTTGCTTTGTGTTCTAAGTCATGAATCGTTGCTGGACACACCTATTTGAGAGACCAAAATTATGCCATGACTTCTTAGAATTACTCTCTATGCTTCACTTAAATTTTTATGAGCTATGGATTTGCTCTAGTGCTTCACTCATATCTTTTTTAGCACGGTGTGCTTAGTTATATTTGAAGAAATGCTCTCTTGCTTCACTTAGATTTATTTGAGAGTTAGTAATTTTTTTAAGAAATTCTCTCTTGCTTCACTTAAATTAATTTGAGAGAAAGAAATATTATGCTCATGATCATCACTTATATTCGTTTGAGCTTATCAAAAGCAACACATGAAAATTAGTCCCAAAGTGATAGAAGGATATAATAAAAGCTTTCATGAAGATCATTGGACAAAGTAAACTTGATTCCTTGTAATAGTTTTGTGATATGATGATGTGATATGTGAGTCATGTTGATGAGTAATTGTACTTTAGTAAGAATATTGGTGTTAAGGTTTGTGATTCCCTATGCAAGCACGAAAGTCAATAGTCATGCAATGAAATTATATCCTACTTGTGGTGCATTATTCGGTGTTAATTATGCTTAATGCTCGCCTATGAGATTATTCATTTCTTGGTTGGTCGCTTCTCAATCTTTTGCTAGCCTTCATTTTGCACTAAGTATTATCTCTACTTGTGCATCCAAAAACCTTTAAACCAGTTTTGCCACATGAGTCCACTATATCTACCTATATGCGGTATTCTTTTGTCGTTCTAAGCAAATTTGTATGTGCCATCTCTAATTTTCAAAATAAACTTCTCTTTTGTGTGTTCGTACCGCTTGTGAGGCGGTGAGGGGTGGCTAATATTTTCCATGCTAGATGTGTTATTATCACGATGAGGGTTTATTCACTTGTCATTACACGAGAGTAAGGCAAAGGTATTAGGGATGCCCAGTCCCGAAATAAAAAATGAATTTAGTTTATGTTGTCAAATAATAAATTCCTTGGAAAGTGTTGGTATGGAAGGCAGCCGTGGATACGGCTAGCCATGGAAAGTGGAAGTATGGTGGAAAAAGGAATAAACTTTATTTTCTGTTTGGGAACCGCCTATGATATATCCAGCATGGAAAGTGTTGGGAACTCTAAGACGTTTTCGTTGGTGGGAAAGGCACACCTCCTAAAATGTTTTTATCTCTAAGTTTTTCGCTTTGAGCTCTGGCACCTCTACAAATACCTACTTCCCTCTGTGAAGGGACGTTCTTTTACTTTATGCAATTTTATTTTCAATTTGAGTCTCCATCTTCTCTTATAAAAGCACCAACTAGGAGGCACTATGATCATACTTGAGTATTGGGTGTAGCCAATATGCGAGTGTGTTTCATAAATGGATCAATGATTGAGCATGATGAGCTAGGGATAACTTATTTTAACATTGATATTTTGAAAGACATGGTTGCTTGTTGATATGCTTGAGTATTTAATTCATCATGACAAAACTAGACTATTGCTCTGAATCATATAAAAATTCAAATGTCCATGCTATAAAGAAAAGAATATGAGATGACATGTTAGGCAGCATTCCACATCAAAAATTCTGTTTTTATCATTTACCTACTCGAGGACGAGCAGGAATTACGCTTAGGGATGCAGATACGTCTCCAACGTATCTATAATTTTTTATTGTTCCATGTTCTTATATTATCATTCTTGGATGTTTTATAATCATTTTATAGTCATTTTATATCATTTTTTGGTACTAAACTATTGACATAGTGCCAAGTGCCAGTTGTTGTTTTCTGCATGTTTTTTACATCGCAGGAAATCAATACCAAACGGAGTCCAAACGCAGCGAAACTTTTTGGAGATTTTTTCGGACCAGAAGACATCCAGTGGGCCGGAGAAGCGCCTGGGGGTGCTTCGAGGGGAGCACAACCCACCAGGGCGTGCATGGAGGCCCAGGCGCGCCCTGGTGGGTTGTGCCCACCTCGGGTGCCCCCCGGACCGCCTCGTTGCTCTATAAATACCCCAATATTCCAGAAACCCTAGGGGAGTCGGCGAAAATAAATTCCAGCCGCCGCAGAGTCCAGAACCACCAGATCCAATCTAGACACCATCACAGAGGGGTTCACCACTTCCATTGGTGCCTCTCTGATGATGAGTGAGTAGTTCTTTGGAGACCTACGGGTCTGTAGGTAGTAGCTAGATGGATTTCTCTCTATCGTTTGATTCTCTATACAATGGTCTCTTGGAGATCCATATGATGTAACTATTTTGCGGTGTGTTTGTTGGGATCGGATGAACTTTGAGTTTATGATCAGATCTATCTTTTTATCCATGAAAGTTATTTGAGTCTTCTTTGATCTCTTATATGCATGATTGCTTATAACCTCGTATTTCTTCTCCGATATTTGGGTTTTGTTTGGCCAACTTGATCTATTTATCTTGCAATGGGAAGAGGTGCTTTGTAGTGGGTTCGATCTTACGGTGCTTGATCCCAGTGACAGAAGGGGAACCGACACGTATGTATCGTTACTACTAAGGATAAAACGATGGGGTCTATTTCTACATAAATAGATCTTGTCTACATCATGTCATCGTTCTTATTGCATTACTCCGTTTCTCCATGAACTTAATACACTAGATGCATGCTGGATAGAGGTTGATGTGTGGAGTAATAGTAGTAGATGCAGGGAGAAGTCGGTCTACTAATCTTGGACTTGATGCCTATATAATGATCATTGATTTGATATCGTCATGATTATTTGAAGTTCTATCAATTTCCCAACAGTAATTTGTTCACCCACCATTTGCTATTTTCTCAAGAGAAGCCACTAGTGAAACATACGGCCCCTAGGTCTTTTTCTCATATTTTTTGCCTTTGCGATCTATTTTATTTGCCTTTTATTTTCAGATCTATTAAATCAAAAATACAAAAATACCTTGATGCACTTTATTTTATTTTGCGTTCAATCTATCAATATTTACTACTCTCTCACGTCCTTTTGCCAATTTCTGGCGCTGTTACCCGAAAGGGATTGACAACCCCTTTTACACGTCAGGTTGTGAGTATTTGTTATTTGTGTGCAGGTTATGTTTACGTAGTGTTGCTTGGTTCTCCTACTGGTTCGATAACCTTGGTTTCATCACTGAGGGAAATTACCTACCGCCGTTGTGTTGCATCATCCCTTCCTCTTTGGGAAAATACCGACGTAGCTTTAAGCCGCCATCACAGGCCAGGAAGCATCACCTACGAACTTGAGCTAAAAAGTCATCGATTTAGTAAAAGTTTGATGTGGGCTCCAAACTGAAGACACCATGATCTGACTTGATGCAACAAAAGAAATTTGGGAACAGAAGAAAAACATCATCAACAAGAGAAATTTTACATTGAACATGGATTGCAACCAAGGATTACATGCTCTGATTTTGATAACTCTTATTACATGATGCATAGGTCATACAAAGACTTCTCGGCAACAGGTTCCGGATCAAGCAGAGTGGCACTATCATATAGGACATACCAACCGAGGACTACGACGATCCAGCAATAGTTCACTACACCATCAAAACCGGTGGTGGAATATACATGACTGAGGTGGGGTGGTTACGATATGTGTATCATATTGACATAGACGTTGAATCCATATACACTATCATGTTGGGGCGTGATGATTTGCAAAGTTCACGTAGTGTTTCACTAGCCATTTCTTTACCTCTCACAAATTATTGTATGTAATAAGTAGACGTGCTATTTTGGTAATCGTAAACACACATGACACTTACAAGGAAAATTAAAATGATTTTGCAGCACAAACCTATAAGATTCACCTTGACCATGTCGTCAAAACCTGTAAAAATGCACCTTGAACATCTGAAATTTCAATGAACACATGATAAACCAAATTGAAAACCAATATCGATCTTTGCTTCCAACTGTTGGTCTAAACCACCATGTATAAAATTAACCACAAGGTTAGTAATGAAGTTATATATCATACATACCAAAACCCACTTAAGTATAGAATTGCACCTTCATGGGCACACCAGGGCTCCGCTAGCTCTACGAAAGGCGCCCTTGGCTTATATATACCACAAAAAACTTCGCCATATTAAAATTATTTTTACGCCACCATCAATTCATGATCTAAAGCGATCTCATCTGGTACGCTGCTAGAGTGAGAATTCACCGTCAATTATTTTTACGCCTGGTTCTGGTACGCTGCTGGAGAGAGAATTCATCACCTTTTTCATCAACATCAATTTATGTGCAAGATGAGCTATAAGTAGTGCACCCAAAGGACTATGGGTTCATTGAAGTACCCAAGATATAATATATCCTCCAATTTTCAATACAATGGCCAGATGCTCTGCCTATCTTGATTGTGCCCCGTCTGATGTATTCTTAGCAGTATTGTTGATCATATGATGAATTATTTCTTTATCTTCAGATTGTGTTAATGATTATGTTTGGGTTGTAGATTTATATTTTTCTGATTAATTTTGTTCTCTCGGCTAGTTTAGATGGGTACTCGGTAGAGGGAGCAGTGTGCATTAGTTGTGTTTAAACTTCCAAGAAAAGTATCATGGTGACTGTTGGGGATATTACTACTGGGTATAAACCGGCCAGGAGAGGCGAGGTTACCCCCAAAATGAGTTATTTATATTTGAAGCCCATGAAGAAAAGGAGTATGGCGCTTTACGAAGGCCCAGGGCCCAGAGGCGGGTTATGTCCTGTAGACATAAAACGCCATATCATATGTAACTTGTGTTGTAAGATAAGAAAGGTAGAAACCGAGCCGGGCACGTTGATGAGCCGGCCTCAGGATTCTGTAAACCGCCGGGCGTCAACCTGTGTATATAAAGGGACGACCCGGCGGCGGTTTAGGGACAACAAACAACAACTCGAGAGCCAGGCATAGCGGATTCGCTCCCTGGTCATCGAAACCCTAGCAATTCCACAACAACTAGATTAGGCCTTTACCTTCACCGCAAGGGGCCGAACCAGTATAAAACTCTCTGCGTCCTTTGTCTGCTTTAACCCCTTTAAGCTAACCAGTCGCGATGGCTCCATGACTAAGTCCTTTCACTAGGACATCTGTCGTGACAAAACCACGACAGTGACAGTAAGTGGAAAAAAGGCTTGTATTGTCTTATTGCCACTAAGGATAAATGGTTTCATGAGGTATCTAATAAAATCATGTATATCAACAGTGTATCATCTTGCCCAAGGAAATACAGTATTTTATTACTTAATACCTGGATATGCAGGTGGTATTTATTGATTTATGGATGTAGTGCCTATATTGTTGGGAAACATAGTAGAAACCAAATAAAATCGTCATACGAATCAAACTCCAAAGATCACTATGAAGATGCGTATGAGATTGGATACATATCTTTACCAACAAGAGTGCAGCAAAATATTATTTGGTGCAGGTTCTCGCAGCTAGGAGTTACAACCTCCCAACCGTAGGAATATTATCCCTCAAACAAAGATCAAAAGCACGATCTCTCTACGAAAACACAAATTTAGCAGGGCTTCGCCGTCCAAATCAAAACTGTGCCGGAGAACAATTGGTGGAAGTGGTGCAGCCTGATGGTGGAACTATTTCCATGAGAGAGAGATGGGGTAGCCTCTGCACAGAAAGATATGTGTTTGGAGTGGGGCTGACCCTCTCTATGTATAGGCGCATGGGAGGGGTGGGCAGCCTCTGACGAAGGGTTGCCTTCTCCTAGGTCAGCCTCGGGATTCTGTAAACCGTCGGGCGTCAACCTGTGTATATAAAGGGACGACCCGGCAGCGGTTTAGGGACAACAAACAACAACTCGAGAGCCAGGCATAGCGGATTAGCTCCCTAGTCATCGAAACCCTAGCAATTCCACAACAACTGGATTAGGCCTTTACCTTCACCGCAAGGGGCCGAACCAGTACAAAACTCTCTGCGTCCTTTGTCCGCTTTAACCCCTTTAAGATAACCAGTCGCGATGGCTCCACGACAAAGTCCTTTTAGTAGGACATCTGCCGTGACAAAACCATGACAGTTGGCGCCCACCGTGGGGCTATCACACGATGGTTTCGAGTTCATAGAGGGCAGCTTCGAAGGGCTCAAGGGATACGCTGTGGGCCGGATGACTAAGAGTCGTTGCGGCAAGCTCTACATCAAAGACGCAGGCTGGGGCCCCGAGGCCGGCTCAATTGAGTACGGGTACCGGGACCCCTTCTGCGGCATTCACGTTTTCATTGGCAAGATCGGCGAACCGGGCCCTGAGCCGGACATCTGCACCGACCTCGTCGAAACGGCTCAGCGTGCGAGATCCGCCCGGTTTCAGCCTGCCATGAAGCGTGCCTTCGTGGGAGTCATCCACGTAGCGGAATTTGAGGTTAGATCGGCATCTGGTGGTGAGACCATCGTTTACTCGGATGACGAGTCATCGACCGGAGAGACCGAGTCATTGTACCAGTTGTAAGATGGCCGGATTGGGGGCTGTTCCGATGGCGACAGTATTCCGGACCCCTTTGATCCGCCAAGCCGGGTTGCGATCTTCATGGCCGGTACACAGCCAGCGCACCACTCTTCGACCGCAGCGGTGATGGTTTCCGGATCGAGCGGCGGCGACAAGCGACAAGGCAGAGGCCTGTGCGACCGCCGACTCGTGTTTTATCGACTTATTTGACGCCCGGCGATCGCCGACGGAAGTTAACCCGGCGAACCAGGATGATCATAACGCGGAGATCGCGAAGGTAAAGGATCAAATAACTCAGGCCAAGGTGGACCTAGCAGCCGAGGATACCAGGATGGCTGCAGAACGGGCCGAGTTGGAGGCACAGGCTTACCGGCTTATGTTGGATCAGAGCGCGTCAAACGATGTCATGAGGAGAAGGTACCGGTCTCACCTACCTCCGGTGTATGAGGCCAGGAATCTCTTTGACACCCCAGGAGCAGGAGCCAGTAATGCGCCAGTGGTAAACCGGGTGGAAGCACCTGGAACGGGGGCGCCGGTTCAGCCACGTCCAATAGATCCGCCCCGTCAGAACAACGTCCTATTACAGCACGTCCCAACACCACCGGGTCATTACTCTAACCCGTTGGATAACATTGTTGTCGCCGCTTCACGATTGGCAGCTCTCCTGATCAAAGGCGAGTCCCCAGTGGTGGTCGAGACACAACGGGCTAGGGAGCTCCTTCAGACAGCCTTGACTCAGCAGTAGGCTTATTCATACAGCCGCGAAAGGATTCATTCCACTCCCCGCCCGAGCCGGAGTTATAGCAGGCATATGGATGAACCGGCCGTGTCGAGCAGTGCGCAAAACCATAATCCACCCCGTGGCCATAACACGGCGGGTGGCGGTGGTGAGGCTCAGGATGTGGTGGATCGTGCTAGGGCACGTCGAGAGGCCGAGTTAGCGGCGCGGCATGAAGCCCACCAGCTTACTCTGGTTCGTCCAACAACTTCGGTGGAACCAGGGGTTACCTCCAGTTCTTTGAGGATACCGTGCCGCGTCCCAGCGCTGCACAATGTACGGCTGCCCAAGGATTTCAAGGGCCCACGTAAGGTGCCGAATTACACTGCCGATTTATCCCCCGAGTCGTGGGTTGAAAGCTATGAGATGGCAATGGAGATGCTGGATGTGGACGATGTGGCGTGTACTAAATACTTCACCATGATGTTGGAGGGAACAGCTCGCACATGGTTGAAAAACCTGCCAGCTAACTCCATTGGGTCATGGGCCGAGTTAAGGGCCCGGTTTATCCAGAATTTCAAGGATACATGCAAGCAGCCCATGTGAATTGTGGACTTAGCTGCCTGTGTCCAGGAGGAAGGAGAGTCTACAACCCATTGGGTGCGCCGGGTTTCGGAGGTTTTGCATTCATCAGACCGCATCAACGCTGATAGAGCAGTTTTAACGTTGGAAGGCAATTGTCAGTTTGCACCTCTGAAGTTGAAGTTGGGACGGCTCAAACGTCATTGCAATGACATGGGAACACTTATGGCAGCTCTGGTAAAGTATGCCGACTCTGATAGTACCAAGGACCCCGAGTCTGACGAAGACAAGACAGGGAAGGGAAAAAAGAGCGGCAGCACCAAAGGGCAGCAGCATAACCCGGCGGGTCATGGAAATAGCGGTAAGCGTAAAGCGGATAACAGTTTAGATTTTGTGGCTAACACCAACGCGCAGGATAATGGCCACCGTCGTAAGGGTAAACCGCCACCGCGTGGCGGAGGACCAAGTCCCAATCCGGAGCGCCTGTCTCACCTGTTAAACCAGCCTTGCCCAAAGCACGGGTCGCGGGATAAGCCGGCCATGCACCTCTGGAAGGATTGTTATATTATGTGGGAGTTCAAAAATTCAGATTTTTTTCGGTATGATCATGGACCGGGCGGCGGTTCGGGCCCCGGATCTCATGGGCCGGGTTACGGTGGAGGCAGTTCCGGTTCAGGTTTTCACGGTAATTAGAGCGGACATGGCAATCAAGGCAATCAGGGCAACCAAGGTGGTTATAATCACCAGGGGAGTCAGCAGCAACAGCAGTAGTTGGGTTACCAGAGCAACCCGAAGCAGTTGAATAGTGGGCAGTACCATGTCTTCACCACAAGCCTGTGCAAGCGCTATCAGAAGCTTCATAAAAGGGCAGTGAACTCCGTTGAACCGGCGGTGCCCCGTTACTTGCGCTGGTCTGAACAGCCCATTGTTTGGAGTCGAGAGGATCATCCCCCTCGGGTTGATAATCCGGGTCAGCTGGCATTGGTGGTGGCACCACAGGTTGGAGGATATAAGTTCACCAAGGTACTCATGGATGGAGGGAGTAGTATCAATATCCTTTATTATGAAACCTTCCGTCGCATGGGGTTAACAGATAAAAATCTTAAACTGTCAAACACCATTTTTCATGGTGTGGTACCGGGTAAATCAGCGTATCCAGTTGGTAAGATAGCTCTGGAGGTGGCTTTGGGAGATGAGCATGACTCGAGATCAGAAACATTGACTTTTGAAGTAGTAAAGATCAAGAGCCCATATCATGCCCTGTTTGGACGGCCGGCTTATGCCAAGTTCATGGCAAGACCCAGTTATGTTTATCTACAGCTCAAGATGCTGGGCCATAACGGGACCATCACAGTATATGGGAGCCGCAAGATCGCTTTAGAATGTGAAGAAGGTGATGCGGCATATGCTGAGTCGGTTTGTGCGACAAAGGAGTTAAAGTTCTACAAAGACAATGTTGATCCGATAGATATGACTTCTTTGAAGAAACCAACTACAGAGCGTGATCCGGCCTTGAAGTTTAAATCAACTGATGAGAATAAGCTGGTCGATTTTTTTCCTGGCGATTCATCCCAGCAGTTTAGCATCAGCGCTAACTTGGATCCGAAATAGGAAAGCACGCTCATCGATTTCATCCATGAGAACCGGGACATCTTTGCATGGAAACCCTCCGACATGCCAGGTGTACCGAGGGAACTCGCTGAGCACACTCTTAATGTTGATCCCAAGTTTAAACCGGTCAAGCAGTTTCTCCGCCGCTTCAATGAAGAAAGGCGCAAGGCTATTGGTAAGGAGGTAGCCAGGCTCTTAGCGGCTGGGTTTATCGTCGAAGTATTTCATCCTGAGTGGTTGGCTAATCCGGTGCTGGTACTTAAGAAGAATGGCACTTGGCGTATGTGTGTGGAATACACAGATTTGAACAAGGCTTGTCCAGCAGATCCTTTTGCTCTACCTCATATTGATCAGATCATTGATGCTACGGCGGGTTGTGAGCGTTTGAGCTTTCTGGATGCATACTCTGGTTACCATCAGATTAAAATGGCAGTTAAGGACCAGGAGAAGACAGATTTTATAACTCCCTTTGGAGCCTTCTGCTATGTGTCTATGCCTTTTGGGATCAAGAGTGCCCAGGCGACTTATCAGCGTTGTGTGCAGAATTGTCTTCATAATCAGATCGGCCGCAATGTTCATGCTTATGTGGATGATATTGTGGTGAAATCCAGGAAGGAGGAGACATTGATAGATGACTTGAAGGAGACCTTCGATAACCTCCGGGTTTATAAAATGATGCTTAATCTGACTAAGTGTGTTTTTGGTGTACCAGCAGGCAAACTCTTCGGCTTTCTGGTGTCTAACAGGGGGATTGAAGCTAATCCGGAGAAAATCAAGGCTATAACTTCTTTGGCTAAACCGAAGTGTATCAATGATGTTCAACGCCTGGCAGGCCGGACTGCAGCCTTGAGCCGGTTTATTAGTCGCCTCGGGGAGAAGGCAATCCCTTTATATCAGATGCTGAAGAAGACGGATGACTTCGTCTGGAGTGACGCCGCCAGTGAAGCGTTTGAGGACTTAAAGCGGTAGCTGGCCGAGCCGCTGGTCCTTGCTGCTCCTGTTGACAAAAAGCCCTTGTTGTTATATGTGGCTGCTAATGCCGGGCTGTTAGGGTGGCTATTGTGGTGGAGCGCAAGGAGGCCGGAAAGGAGTATCTGGTTAACGACCGGTTTATTATATCAGTGAAGTACTTATTGAGTCCAAACAAAGGTACCCACATTGGCAGAAGCTGGTGTAAGGAGTTTTCATGGCGAGCCGGAAGCTTAAGCAATATTTCCAGGGCCATCCCATCACTGTGGTCAGTTCTGCTCCTTTAGGGGATATAATCCAGAACAGAGAAGCAACTGGCCTGGTTGCCAAGTGGGCTATTGAGCTTGGGCCTCACGGGTTAAAATATATGCCCCGGACGGCGATCAAATCTCAGGCGCTTGTGGGTTTCATCAATGACTGGACAGAATTATAGGCGCCATAGCCGGATCATACTTATTGGACTATTCATTTTGATGGGTCCAGGCAATTGGAGGGCTCGGGGGCTGGAGTCGTGTTAACTTTCCCACGAGGTGATAAGTTTTGTTATGTTCTCCGTTTAATGTTCCCTTGCACTAACAATGCAGCTAAATATGAGGCTTTACTCCATGGTCTTCGGATAGCTAAGGACATGAATTTGAGTCGGGTTAAGTGCTTCGGTGATTCGGACCTAGTGGCTCAACAAGTGTCTGGTACTTGGGATTCCAAGGATTCGCTCATGGTAGCATATCGTCGAGAGGTGGATACTGTTGCAGGTCACTTCAAAGGCTATCAGGTTGATCATGTGGACCGGCGGAAGAATGAAGCGGCGGACGCTTTAAGCCGTTTGGGTTCCCAGCATAAACCGGTTCCACCCAACGTCTTTCTGGATGTGCTGCATAATCCGTCGGTTAAACTCCCCACAGAGGAGGATCTGGCTGTTCCTGATCCGGAGGCTCAATTGGTGGCAGCACTTCATATCATCCCAAATTGGACGGTCCCGTATTTGGCATATATGAACCGGGGTGAGTTACCGGAGGATGAAACTTTGGCCAGGCAGATAATCCGGCGGTCCAAGTCCATGACTATTATCAATGAAGAATTACATCATTGCAGTGTGACAGAGGCGTTTCAGCGTTGCGTGTCTCCAGAAGAAGGCCGCGAGATTCTGCGTGAGATCCACGAAGGGGATTGTGGTCATCACACCGGTTCAAAGTCCCTGGTGGCTAAAGCCTTTCATCATGGCTTCTATTGGCTGATGGCTCATGCGGATGCGGAGGACTTGGTGAAAAACTGCGACGGTTGTCAGAAATTTTCACGCCGAGCTCATGTTCCGGCCCAAGAATTGAGGTTGATTCCAATCACTTGGCCGTTTGCAACTTGGGGGCTGGATATGGTTGGGCCAATGAGGTCGTCTTGATAATAGTCATTGTCAATGAGGTGTATGAAAAATGAACCAAGAGAGTCATGTTCTACCTCAGAGTCCGGATTAGCCAAGTCAGCAACAGCATTTGGTTCGGAAGACTCAGTGGTCCTCTTCTTGGCAGGTTTTTTAATAACCTTGGTCTTGGGGCGAGGTGTCTTGGCTGGTTTATCCTGCGGTTTCTTCTTCCAGAACGGATGATCGCCCCGTCAAAGATGGACAAAATTTTGAGAGAGTATTTAAAAAGGAGCAAGCTAAAACAAAAAAGTTGTGATTCTTACAGTGGGTGGTTTATTGGAAATGCAGAAAGGACTCAACCCGGTCTGGCTATAGACAGCTTCCGGTTCATTCAATATTTTCTTGACAGCCTCAATAACTTCAGCTTCTGTTAGCTGAATGTCGATATATCGTTGAGGGTCTTTTAAATCCCCTGTGTACTCACACATTAAAGCGGGGCGCCGGCTTAAAGGCAGAACGCTCCAAGATATCCAGCAGCGAACAAAGTCAACACATGTTAAACCGTTTGCCATAAAGGCTCTGAGCTTTGACAGTTGTGGTGCATAGTTGGACCGTTCCTTGGCAGTCAGCCTCTGAGGAAATGGATGAGTGTTGCTAAGCCGGTGAGGACGGTAACCCGGCAGAGGATTCTCATCAGTTGGAGACGTGTCTCGGCAATAAAACCAAGTTTGATTCCAGTCCTTGGGGTGACTATGAAGCTTGGCGTGAGGGAAGCGGACATCTTTCCTCTTCTGAATTGCCATTCCACCAAGTTCAGTATTGGGCCCATCTGTAAACTCAGTACGGCGGTTCAAGTAGAAAAAGTCTCTGAACAGTTCAACTGTGGGCTCCTCTTGAAGATAGACCTCACATAATACTTGGAAATTGCAAATATTGGACACATAGTTTGGTCCAATATCTTGAGGGTGGAGTTGGAAGCTGGCAAGCACATCCCGGAAAATTTTTGAACCGGGAGGGCTAAAGCCTCGACCCAGATGGTCAGCAAACACGACTACTTCTCTGTCATTGGGTTCAGGATGATTTTCCGGACCAGGGGCCCTCCAGTGGATGACTTCTTTCTTTGCTAAAGCGTCGGTTGCGACACATCTGTCTAGTTGTTCTTCAGTAACCCAGGAAGGAACCCAGTTGCACTCGTAAACTTGTTTGGCCATTTCAATGGAAAGCTGAAACATGGTTATTGCTGGTTTAAGATTTATAATGGACAAGTATAAAGCGATAGAAGATCAGAAGAAGACAGAGGTATATACACATTGTTAAACCGGAGTTAGACATTGCAGAAGGTACAAAGATAAAACGGCTTGGCGGTTTAACAGGGGACTAATGGTACCTACTGGATCATCATTTTTCTAAAAAATTAAAACACTTACTTTGGTATAGAAGGTTCAGGTCTAAGATGCCTAAGTGAGGGAAAAACAAGTTTCACAGATTGACATGGTAATTTCAGATCTGCAGCGTGTTGGTAAATCAAAATATATTCCGACCTAAAGCGCAGGTGCTTAAGCAGTTTAACAGATCCAGATGAGTTTTTTCTACACAAAGCAGATGATCTAAGGATGAAAAAGGGGATTATAACTACAACTGTATAAGAAAGTGGCAGATGTGAGGTCATCATTTACGCTATGAAGAAGAACAGGGAAGAACAGTTTCAAGCCTCACGGAACACCGAAACCCTAATGATAGATCTAGAGCAAGGGAAAGGAAAACTTACTAATGCTGACGAAGCAGCGGAGGAGCGCCGCATTTCTCTGCTGCGTTCAGGTTGATGCAGCGGCCGGAGTTGAGGTCGAGGGCGGAGCTTGACAATGGCGGCCGCGCGTGAGGGTTAGGTCGGCTCGAGGAGGAAGAAGAAGCAAAGAGGCATGAGGGAAAATGGAAAGGACCCCCTGGTCCTATTTATAAAGGCAAAGGGATAAGTGACAGGCGCGAAAATCGAGGAGCCCAAAAGTTGCATATGTGACAGAGTTGTCGCCTCGATTGTCGGAGGCTCATTAATGAAGGTGAGCTATATGCAATCTTTAATAATAGGTGACGTCGTGGCGGTTTATCATGATCCTGGAAGATGACGTCATGGCGGTTTACAAGATTTATGTGAAGGTGATGAAGGAAGAATTTTTCCCAAGTGTTGAAGATTGACATGAACCAGTTCAAATCAATTTGGGGCCTAATTTTGGGGATATTACTACTGGGTATAAACCGGCCAGGAGAGGCTGATTTACCCCCAAAATGAGTTATTTATATTTGAAGCCCATGAAGAAAAGGAGTATGGCGCTTTACGAAGGCCCAGGGCCCAGAGGCGGGTTATGGTCTGTAGACATAAACCGCCATATCATATGTAACTTGTGTTGTAAGATAAGAAAGGTAGAAACCGAGCCGGGCACGTTGATGAGCCGGCCTCAGGATTCTGTAAACCGCCGGGCGTCAACCTGTGTATATAAAGGGATGACCAGGCGGCGGTTTAGGGACAACAAACAACAACTCGAGAGCCAGGCATAGCGGATTCGCTCCCTGGTCATCGAAACCCTCGCAATTCCACAACAATTAGATTAGGTCTTTACCTTCACCGCAAGGGGCCGAAGCAGTATAAAACTCTCTGCGTCCTTTGTCTGCTTTAACCCCTTTAAGCTAACCAGACGCGGTGGCTTCACGACTAAGTCCTTACACTAGGACATCTGTTGTGACAAAACCACGACAGTGACAGTAAGTGGAAAAAAGGCTTTTATTGTCTTACTGCCACTAAGGATAAATGGTTTCATGAGGTATCTAATAAAATCATGTATATCAACAGTGTATCATCTTGCCCAAGGAAATACACTATTTTATTACTTAATACCTGGATATGCAGGTGGTATTTATTGATTTATGGATGTAGTGCCTATATTGTTGGGAAACATAGTAGAAACCAAATAAAATCGTCATACGAATCAAACTCCAAAGATCACTATGAAGAAGCGTATGAGATTGGATACATATCTTTACCAACAAGAGTGCAGCAAAATATTATTTGGTGCAGGTTCTCGCAGCTAGGAGTTACAACCTCCCAACCGTAGGAATATTATCCCTCAAACAAAGATCAAAAGCACGATCTCTCTATGAAAACACAAATTTAGCAGGGCTTCGCCGTCCAAATCAAAACTGTGCCGGAGAACAATTGGTGGAAGTGGTGCATCCTGATGGTGGAACTATTTCCATGAGAGAGAGATGGGGTAGCCTCCGCACAGAAAGATATGTGTTTGGAGTGGGGCTGACCCTCTCTATGTATAGGCGCATGGGAGGGGTGGGCAGCCTCTGACGAAGGGTTGCCTTCTCCTAGGTCAGCCGCACCTAGGTTTGGTTCTCTTTAGATATTTCTCAAACTTTTTCCATGAATTTTCCCAAGCTCCTAACACTTCTAGTACTCAACAAATTGGCGAACCTTAAGTGTGTGACCCCATAGGTTCAGTAAAGTGCAGACATGACCCAGGACCATTCCGGTCAGTGATCAATAGCGGAACATGGACATCCATATTGATCCGTACACCCACACGAATTATTATCGAGTGAACTTATCGTTCCCACACACAATTCACTTTGCTTCATGATATAACAAAACCAGAGGCGAGACTTGTCGGTATCCATTTGAAGCAACTCTTGATCACTATACCAAGTAATCCTCGTTCCTATATTCCATAGAGCATTGCACTCATAATTTTTAATCTTAACTTTAATGGTAGGTTCCCACTCATCATATAATTTTCTAGGAATTGAAATCTCTAGTTCCAACTTTTCTTTTAAGGCTTTCATCATCGCTTCTACAATATGTTTAGTAAAAGCCTTGTTTTGCTCATAAGCGTTGGGTGAATTTTACATGGATTGTAACAAATAAATGCATTCAATCAAAGAGAAACTATCATAATTGAAGTCTTTGTAATTCAAGAGAGTGGGCACATCACTAGTTAAAGTTATTACCTCTCCAAACCCACTTTTATAAAAAAAATTCATCAAGGCTTTCACCCTCCATATTATGGGGAGGCCTTCTAGCTAAAGTTGACTCTTCTTTAGTCCCCTTTTCATCAATTTTAACACTACTAAACAAGGATTCAATAGAAGAAACACCAATCATTTTAACATCATCATTACTACGAAAAATATCAGGCGGAAACACTTTCTCTAAAAATTCTCGTTTAGCTCTTAGCATAGCGGTTCTTTTCTTACTCTCATCCATGGAGAGATATAAAGCTTTAACTGACTCATTAGTATCAATCTTGGGTGGCAGAATTTTACCCTTAAGAGTGTCCACATCATGAATAATTCTATCAATGCTCCTAGACATGTCATCAAGTTTGTTCAATTTTTCCTCTATCGTAGTGTTGAAAACTTTTTGAGCATTATTTGATGTTATCGAGGGCATCTTATTATTATTATAAGAATTACCATAGGAATTGCATAATTATTAGAGGAATTTTCAGGGAACGACCTAGGATTTAAAATCATTTCTCGATACAAAATTCACATCTATAGGATCATTATTTTCTTTAATCAAGGTAAACAAAGGCACATTATTAGGACGAATAGGAGCATTTTTACTAGCATCCGGTTTCATAAGTGCATCGGCTTTTTCACTCAAAGTGCTAGTTTCTTCAACTGAATTCACTTTTTTACTAGTAGGAGCTCTTTCAGTATGCCATTGTGAATAATTTGCCATAATATTATCAAGAAATTTAGTAGTCTCTCCCAATGTAATTTCCATAAAAGTACCACCCACGGCGGAATCTAAAAGATTTCTAGAGACAGAATTTAATCCCGCATAAAAAAATGTATGATCATCCACAAATTTAAACCATGTGTAGGGCAATTTCTTATCATTAATTTCATCATTTCCCAAGATTGGGCAACATGCTCATGTTCAAGTTGCTTGAAGTTCATAATTTGATTTCTAAGGGAAATAATTTTCGCGGGAGGAAAATACTTAGTAATAAAAGCATCTTTTCACTTATCCCAAGAATCAATACTATTTCGTGGCAAAAATGAAAACCAAAATTTTGCACGATCCCGCAAGGAGAATGAGAATAATTTTAATTTCACAACATCGTAGTCCACATCCGTTTTCTTTTGCATATCACACAATTCTACGAAAGTATTTAGATGGGACGCGACATCCTTATTAGGACTACCAGAAAATTGTTCTTTCATAACAAGATTCAACAAAGCGGCATTAATATCATAAGACTCTGCACTAGTGGCGGGAGGATCAATCGGAGTACTAATAAAATCATTATTAATAGTATTGGAAAAATCAAACAATTTTGTATTTTCTTGAGACATCGTGACTACGCAAACAAGATAATAAGCAAGCAAACAAGCAAACAAGAAAAAGGCAAACGGAAAATATTTTATAATTTTTTTTGTAAAAACTTTTTAAAAATGGGGGATATGAAAACGAGAGGCAAAGGAAATAAAGTAAATGTAAGGAGATGAAAATTTATGTGTAGGTACTTGATAGATATTGATGATGTCTCCCCCGCAACGGCGCCGGAAATTCTTCCTGCTACTTGCGAACTGCGTTGAGATTTCCCCGAATAGGAGATGATGATGCAGTGCAGTAGAGATAAGTATTTCCCTCGGTTATGAAGCAAGGTTATCAATCCAGTAGGAGAACCAAGCAACACTATGTAAACAGCACCTGGACACAAACAACAAATCCTTGCAACCCAATGTGAACAAGGGGTTGTCAATCCCTTGACGGTTACGAGCAAGATTAAATTATATGGGTTTTGATAGATAGATCGAACTAAAATATAAAATAAAGTAAATAAAGTAAAAACGCAGCAAGGTATTTTTGGTTTTAATATATGATAAAAGATAGACCCGGGGGGCCATAGTTTTCACTAGAGGCTTCTCTCGAGAAAATAGCATATGGTGGGTAAACAAATTAATGTTGGGCAATTGATAGAAAAGCAAATAATTATGATGATATCCAAGGCAATGATCATACCTAGGCATCACGTCCGAGACAAATAGACCGAAACGATTCTGCAACTACTACTATTACTCCACACATCGACCGCTATCCAGCATGCATCTAGAGTATTAAGTTCATAATGAACGGACTAATGCCTTAAGCAAGATGACATGATGTAGACAAGATAAACTCACGCATAAATAAACTTCATATTTTTACCCTTAATAGCAACGATACGTACGTGTCATGTCCCCTTCTGTCACTGGGATTGATCACCGTAAGATCGAACCCATTACAAAGAACGTCTTCCCATGGCAAGATAAATCAATCTAGTTGGCCAAACCAAACCAATAGATCGGAGAATAAATAAGAAGCTATATTAATCATGCATAAAAGAGTTTGGAGAAAACTCAAATAATATTCATGGAGATCTGATCATAAACTCACAATTCATCAGATCTGAACAAACACACCGCAAAAAGTGATTACATCGAATAGAACTCGAAGAACATCAAGGAGAACATTGTATTGAAGAACGTCGAGAGAGAAGGAGCCATCTAGCTACTAACTATGGACCCATATATAGGTCTATGTTAAGCTACTCACGCATCATCGGAAGGGCAGCAAGGATGATGTAGAGCCCCTCTGTGATCGAATCTCCCTCCGGTAGAGTGCCGAAAAAGGCCCCCGGATGGGATCACTCGGGAACAGGAACTTATGGCCGCGGAAAAAGTATTTTGTGGACTCCTTTGTTGGTTTCATGAGTTAGGTCAAACGGAGCCACGTGGGCCTGGGGCACGCCCTGGTGCCTCGTGGGCCACTACTCCATCTTCTCGTCCCCTCCCGAAGCTTCAAGGGTCTCTTATATCCAGAAAAAATCACCAAAAAGTTTCGTGGCATTTGAACTTCATTTGGTACTAATATTCTAAAAACCAAAAACAAGCCAAAAAAACAGCAACTGGCACTGGGCACTAAGTGAATAGGTTAGTCCCAAAAAATGATATATTGTTGCTTGAAATTGTATATAAAACATCCAAGATTGATACTATAATAGCATGGAACAACAAAAAATTATAGATACATTGGAGACGTATCGGTTTCTCACCAAGTGAAAACTTGCTTGTTGCAACAGAATCCTGGAGTTGTGAGCCCGACTACCTTGAGTGATCATACTACCAGAAAGCATCACTTGCTGATGGATCTCTTGCTCTTCTGCTTCAAAAGATACTCTTCCACGCTCAAACTCTCATAGGATGAGCTTGATTGGATAGGTAGGGTAATGATTGGAGTGGTATCAAGGAGGTGAAGAGATATCAAAGGTTTGGCATGATGTTAGGGTAGAATGCCCTATGAACTCAACACAAGTTCTAAAAGTTGTGACTCAAAGCACATACGAGCAAGAAGCTTTCCACCACATCCTAGATCCTCCTTTCATAGTATTGGCATACATATGAACTCAATGTGGTCTTGGATCAAAAATATATATAATTAAGTCCTTAATTTGGCCAACACTTGTCCATGTTGATATATATAGGGATCACCAACCATCTTCCTAGTTGCTTCTTCTTGGACATAACAAAAAGAAACTTGAATGTCCATTAGTCCTTGAGCTATGATGTCATTGATCACCAAAATCCACCTAGGGATGAAGATGCACTTATTTAGACTTAACCAATGGATCGAGTTCCCCCATCCTTTTAGTCGATCTATATGTCATGTGTATTGTGGTCATGATGCCATGGGTAGGCATAGCAAAAGCGTGGCGGATGTTCGTAAGTAAAGTAAACTAAACATTCCTTCTCACTTCCTTACTGCTCCTCAACCTCACTAGTACTTCCTCTCATCACTTGTCTCGTTTTCCTCATCATCTATGAGAATGGTTGTGCCTCTCATCAATGGCTTGTAAAAGACCGCCTTTAATTCTTGCTCTATAACATCCATGGGCCATCATTAAAGTTCTTGCCCTCCATCCCTTTTATGGGATTGAGAAGCTAATCCACTCTTTTTCATTTTTTTGGGTAAGTGAAGAGCTCAACCCTGACCCCCTTGCAGTTTCTCCTTTACTCCGTCCATCTTCTTCGAGTAGAACCCCCGACCTTGCCAACTCAGTTCACCACCTCCCATGGCACCCACATCTCCTCTAGTCTTCTGCCGCCAAACTCCTTCTAGCTTGGCAACAGTGTACTATCATCGCATGCCAGCCTAATGCGAAGGGTTTGGATGGTGGATGTGTGGGATTGGGAAAGGGGTCGAGAAGCTTAATGAGAGGGTTGTCAGGCTCTCAAACAATAATGCAGAAGAAACATTGTGTAGGTAGGTTACAGTTTCAACTTAACCCAAAACTAAGCTAAAGACCAAGATGGATTGGACCTAGAAAGATGTGCGGATGGGAAAGTTGAACCAATATTTCAACATGTGGATTGCCGCCGAACTAGCCAGAACCCTAACCTCATTCACCACAGGGGCCTAGGATTGTCACTATGGGGATAGAACTTAGTGCTCAATCCATGAAAATGAATCTGATGATAGGTCATCGTTTCTTGTACCTCCACGGCGTATCAAAAACGGAAGTCCCCAACTCAAACCCAAAAATGGTATGTCCAAGTTCACATAATATGTGGCTTGCGCAAAACAAGAATGTTCGCTCTTATGAAAGTTAATCTTATGATAGTTTACGAAAATACAAAGGTGAACATGGGTGTACCCACGTGAACAGTAAATTCATAAAAAAAAATACTAGAAAAAATTAAAATTTTCTGAAATTTCACACTATGAACCTTAGTCGATCATTCTACTCACTGTGAAGTTTCATGATGTATTGACACCCATAGTATTCTTAGTGAAGAAAATACAAATGCGACCATACTATTCATTAAACAGTGTTTTCTAATATAGCTTTGATTAGCTTCAATTTTGTCATTTTTTCCAAGATTACTACGGATGTGATTTCTTTGTGAAAATACATATGCGAGTATACCGGTTGACTATGTATATTAAAAAAAAATCAGATTTTTTTTATTTTTTCTAGCATTTTTTTGAATTTACTATTCATAAAGGATGCGCGCGCACCCATGTTCACCAAATCCGCGTCCGGTAGTTTAGGGACTAAATGAGCCCCAAAAGTAGCCTGTAGCTTGGCTCACTAGAGATTGAGAGCCATAATCGTGATCTCTCCATAGGACACTGCGTCACAAGTAGGTTAAGATCCATAGTGCAAGGCTTATAGATTGATGATGGGCATCCGTTCCCTGGCACTGGAGACAATAGGCATGGCCTAACACGACACCCCTCATTCAAAGGGCAAATTCTATCTCATTGTGATGATCATCAGGACAGCTTTTTGGCTCTGCCGTTCGCACCAGACAGGGCCGGGCTATTCGCAGCGAGCAGCAAAGCCACGGCACGAACAACGACAGCAGCAGCACAACAGGGGGCAAAAGAAGAAAAGACAGAGCGTGGATTTGTACCAGGATTATTCGGCTGGTTCCTTAAAAACCCAGGCACTCGGCCTGGCCGGAATGCCCATCATTTCAGGAAGCATATATGGTGGAGCTTTAACCAACACAACAGTTACGGCACCGCGCGAGTGGCCTCCGGAATCATTGCTAGATCATGTCACAAACACACTACCTGTACCCAGAATCGCATGAATTCAGGGAGTGATTGCGCTTTACTTTACGCGTCAGCATAATCAGTCCAACTGCGTACTCCAAGCATCAGAATGTTCGGATTAAAATGTACATCTAGTGCATCTCAAGCAGGAGTACTATTTACAAAGCAGTGCGTTCGGCGCGTTCGAAAGCAACTCCGGCATATTCCAAACAAGACAAGGGGCTCAATTTCTAGCACAAACATCATCTGTGTGTCAGGAAAATATACAGCATTGAAGAATGTGGAAATGGCAAAGATACTAACGAACTACAGAGGAGTATATGCCATAAAATGACATACCCATTATCTTATATAGAAAGATCCATGCAAATATAAGGTGCCAATACGTAGTTATGGATACAACCCATCAAAAAACATAACTTCTCAGTAGTAGCAAAATTTGGCTATATAAACGTTTTGGGACTACAGACATCAGCATCGCAAAATGTAAAGAACGTAAATATACCTGCACGGTATGGAAACCTAATCATCAGTGTCCCTTGCAACACAATAATGAGCAAATGTCACATGTTCAGATCCACATTTATGTACCTTGCCTGACAGATAAAAAAGCTTCTGGTGCCATCCAAAATATACATGTTCTTCAATAATGAAAACAATGATGCAAAGCAATCACCCAACAAAATGCACCCCTTGTCTTACGAGTTCTAACAGACAATAATGGTACCATAAGGTAGAAACTCGGAAGCAATATTAACTACTCAGTGATCCAACAAACTTTTACGCAATATGGCGTTAGAAGCTCAACGATTGCACTATATATTAATTGTCAGAATGGCTAGGCAAAGTAAGAAAAACATTATTCCAGTGACTGGACAGCAGCAATACCAAACAAGAATATGACATCCACATAAGACATCCCACACATATCACCAAAAAGTTAAGGAAAAAGAATAGTCAGCAGTCTACACTAGACAAGTACTAGGTCTGTTACCTATGATCAGAGGCTACCAATACCAAGTTAGCATCAATGATTTTTCGTCAAGATACAATTTCATCGATCACTCATGTCATTTAAACATGTACCATCTCAAGGAAAATTTGTAAGAGATGTGGTCAATAACTTCAATAAAGCAAACCATAGCTAGTATACTAACACAGAGATTATATCAATATATCTACCTTCCACATCAGATATCTCATGCAAATTTGAATCGATGAACTTCAAAAGGGAACAAAGACAGTAGAAATGTATTGTCGACCACCATGGTAAATATGATTATGATAAGAAAAAATGACAGGGTGAATGTTCACACACACACACAAAAGAAATACCACTTATGAACAAAACCCTACTTGAGTTGAACATAAACTAAATGACAAGTTAGCAGATTTACAATATATTATGTCACACCCAGGTTATAAACAAACATAGCATAAAAGCTATAGGCAATCAAAATCCTAATCACACCTAGGCTTCCCAAGTGCATGGATTACATAGCAAGTGAGCAATCCCAATATTTTAATCAGTGAGTACAAAAGTTGCTTCAACCGATAAATCCTTTTCATCTATCAGTAATCGGTGAACAATCATTTGTTTCTTGGCAAGTCATTAATCACAATACCGAGTTGATGCCACAAATTTAACAGGACAAACAATTGTTTTTCAGGCACACTAGCTGGGGATTAACAAATGTCACCACATGAGAGTTGGGCTAGTCAATTAGATCACCATCGTCACAAGAATACAAGCAGCACATGTCCACATTACTAGATCCGTTGAAATTTTTGTCCAAAGAAAAGGGACGTGACAGAAGTTAGTAGCATTGATAAACAAACATGTGATGATCGTGCCTTCACGGATATAAATAAATATCCACATATCAAGCCAATTTATTGTGCCAATTATATGCCTCAACAGTCTGTCACTGTTGACCCAGTTTGTCAAGTGACACACGTCTCTGAACACAACACAATTATATGCCCAGGTGCAATGACAAAATTCTGGTGTTAAATTCTTTCATATAGAACAAATTAAGTCCTAGGGCGACTAAATAACAGCACCTTATCTAGTATGACCAGTTAAATGGAAACAGAAACATCAGGAAGAAAGGAAGGAAACCTTGTTCAACAGTAGCAGCAGCAGGTGTTCGATTAGTCAAGCAGCAGCGCGATTCAAGGAGAGAGTCAAGGCCTACGAAGCCCCCAAAGTCTACCATCTACAAGCTGATGAAATAAAGAAGATAGCTGAACAGTAACCGTGCTCCCCAAAGGATGGCAACAGTCGACATGGCGACATGGACGGACGCCATGATCGGGCACATGAGATAATAGCAGCTTTGATGATGAAAAGATAGCCCAGCGACTAACGCCAATCCCAAAAAAATTAACATATACTTCATCATGGCTGATGAGCCATGCATGAATGGCCTGCCCATGTGCATGATGCGGCTGGGTAACTTGCAACAGCAGCTTAAGCAAGCAGGCTATAGTGTAGCCGACCAAGATTTTCACCCAGCAAGCAAAGGAGAAAGAAAGGCTGCAATCCCAGGCAGTGAGCCGTGTCAAATCAGGCATGCATGGGTTTGCTTTTCACACGCCTTTCTTTCCTTTCCTTTCACATCTTGTCAATCCGGCACGGGGAATCAATATGGGGGCTAGCACAAAAAACCATGGCTGGTAGGATAGGAAGCCGCCATGATCCTGCCTCCTCTCCTCCTCATGCATCTCCTCTAGCCTCTTCTACAGCATCAACATGCATGCCAATTATCAAAAGATGAAGATGCTAGTAACATAGTTTAACATGTAGTATGAGTGTTAGATAAGATGGTGTATAATAAGCACAAGAATTCCCTCATCACATGCAGCATTACACACTGGCCTCTCTCTAGGACACAAGTTCCAATGCAATTAGAAGATGCTCCATCTACAAAGCACAAAGCCAATGCCAAGAATGCATCCATATGCCTCCCATTCCTTCAATCCTACCTACCCGTAGAAAAAGATGGGGAAAACAAACAGGGAAAAGGGGTGCTCCGATGAGTGAGTGAGATAAACAAGATAGGCATGGCAAGCATTGGATGCCAAATCGGCCACGCAAAGGAGTGAACGCCAAGCAAGCGAGTGTTGCAAGAGTCAAACTTTTCTGCTCAGCCTATCATCATAATCTATCTATCAGCAGGAGAGAAGCCTGAACAGTGCACGCCTCTGGATCCCAGCCTGCTCGAAATGGCACCCACGGCCTACATGGTTTGCACCCCTGAACACATCCCCATATATGGAAAGGCAGGCATTGGGAACATAAGCAAGGCATGAGACAAGAAGAAACCAATTGGACATAACCAGCAGGCAATGACCTGATCAATTCATTGTGCAAAGTACTAGTGTTGATTTGATCTTCATTATCTTGTTTAACATTCCTAATTGACGATTATTCTTCTCTAAGAGTACATTAGTACTGCTAGAAAACTAAGGAACTGGTGCTACTAGGAGGACTGGAGTGGACTAGGCTAAGAACGATTAAGACTTGATGTCATACAGCATGAACAAATCAATGGCGAACACCATGCATTGCATTGCACCCCGGCCACGAGAGGGTTGACAGGTTTGTACTTACTAGCAATGAAGAGAAGAAAGGAAAGAATGGTACTGTAGTAATGATCTACTATGTGACCTTACTCTTCTAGCAGCTCGGCTCAGTTCATGGTGTTGCCATAGCTGGACCCGCCGCCAAGTATGTGCTGCTGGCCTCCTCCCCCTCCGCCTGCTCCTCCGGCGCCACCGCCGCCGTACATGTCGGTGGGCGCCATCGAGGAGGACCCCCCGCCTCCCCTCGCGGCATTGCTGCCGCCGCCGAGGTGGAGCTCGGACATGTTGGGCACGGCGCCGCCGGTGCTGGAGTCGATGTCATTGCTGGCGCGGCCGTCGTCGACGCCCTGGTCGTAGAGGAAGCCCTTGAAGACGTGGCCGTTGATGGTCACCGTGGCCTGGTACGCGTACTCGTCCTCGCCGTCGTCGACGGACGACACGCGCACGCACCTGAACACCGCCGGCGCGCGCACCTGCCGCGGCAGGTTCCCCCTGAACGAGGCGTCTGCAGCACACACACACATAGTAGATGCTGAGCAAACTGTCTCGAATTACACCACGCGTGGCCGTGGTGGGCGGCGTGGTTACAAAACATACCTTGATGGCTGGAGGTGGTGTCGTAGCTGCGCGGCGTGGTGGCGTTGGAGGTGGAGGTGTGCGATGTGGTGGGCTGCTGGGAGGAGAGGAGGCGAGGCTTCTTCGATCCGGCGGCGGTGGCGGGGGACGAGGAGGAGCCGCCGAGGTGCTGGCGCTCGCGGCGGCGGGCGGCGGGGACCCAGGTGCTCTTGACGTGGGTGGAGCAGTCGAAGCCGCGGCTCTTGCAGCAGGTGCGGCACCGGCTGTGGGTGCAGTCCTTCTTGGCCTGGTTGCCGCAGTCCTGGCAGGTGGTGGTGCCGGAGCCGGAGGAGCCGTCGCCGCCGGGGTCGAGCATCGGGACGGGCTTCTTGAGGTAGAAGGCGCCGAGGCTAGGGTTAGGGTTGCCGCCGCCGCCGCCGCCGCCCGCCGCCGACGGCGAGTGCTGCTGCTGCTGGTGCTGCGCGGACTGCCAGAACTGGATGCCGCCGCTGGCGGCGGCCGCCTTGGCCGCCTCGGGGTCCAGCACGCAGGGGCCCGCGGAGAGCAGCGGGAAGATGGCGTCGGAGGCGGCGGCGGCGGCCGCCGCGTCGTGGTGGTGGTGATGGTGGTGCGTGTGGTGGAACGAGGCCGCAGGGGCGACCACCACCATCCCCACGTCGCCGGCCGCCATGCCGTAGTTCAGCGCCGCCTGGCGCGAGGCGGGGGACGAGGCCGAGGACGCCGACGCCGGGCCCCAGAGCCCGGCCCCAGCGCGGCGCCGGAGGCGGCCGCGGCCGCGGCGCCGGCATTGAAGCCGAGCGAGAGGTCGTCCCCCCTGCCGCCCCCCGCGGCGGCGGCCGCGGCGGAGGAGGCGACCCAGTCCGCGAAGGCGCCGGTGTCGGACGGGAAGCGCCGGCCCGAAGCCACACTTATGCCCAGCGAATTCCGCGGCGGGGATCGGGATTAAAAATACCGCCGCCCCTCCGAATCCGCCGCCCGCCGCCTAGAAGCTACTGCTGCTGCTGCTACCCGTAGTGGCTGCTGAGCGGATCCCACGCCGCCGATCCGGGGGAATAAAAATCCTCCACTAGCGCTGATGCTACGACTCTCTCTCTCTCTCTGACGCAGCAGCAGCGACGGGGGCTGAGGCTGTGGTGGGAGCTTCTTCTCTTCTCTTCTCTTCTCCTCCTCGAAAGAGAGTCGCAGACGGACGGACGGACGGACGGATAGCGAGTGCACTAGCTAGGCTGCGGCGTCTCTATCGCCCCAATTACTAGTAGCGCGCGCCGGCCGGCCACGACCCCTCTCTCCCTCTCCCTCTCGCTATCTCCAACTCCTCCGAGCACCGAGCTCACTCTACCACTCTACATCTACTGCCTCTAGCTCTAGCTGCCTATATAGTACCTGCCTGACAGGGCCCATCAATCTAGCCGCTGCTGCTGCTAGGTGCTAGCCCATCTCCGCTCTCTCTCTCTCTCTCTTTCCCCCCCTGCCTTTTCATGGCACCTTTATTTTGTTTTCCTTGGTGATTTTCTAGTGGTAACACTTTTGTAATGCCTACCATGGAAGCCAAGGTTGGCTTTTGCGGATGACGGAGGGGGCAGAGGGATTTTCAAGTCTTGTGTTGGGTTGGGGGTGCTGTGTGGGGGCTCTGAAAATTCCTGTGGGACGGAGGGACGGACATCTTCTTCGCTTCTGGACCGACGATGATCGCTCGCTATCTATCCATCCATCTTTGGCCGGCCGGCCGGCCGCTTCTCTGTCTTCTTCTTTTCTCCCGGCTTCCCACGCACTGACCAGCTTCTTCGCTTCCCCTGCCCCCTTCTGCCGCGCCTGCTGCGGCCAGGCAGCCGCGTTAATTGCCGGAGTACTAGCAGCATCTGCTCCGGTGGCTAACGAACGACGTCGGTTGGCAGGCAGGTACGCCGGCCGGCACATGCTCGCCTCGCGTGCTCACAGGATCCGGTGCGTGCCTGCATGGCGTGACGAAACCAGACCCGCTCCGTTTCCAATTCCAACTTGACAACGATCCCATTCTCCTCCTCTGCAGCAAATTTTGGTCGGACGTGGCGCGGCTACGGCGCCGCTGGCCGGGGAAGGGACGGCGTCCGGAGTTAACGCCTGCACTGCACTGCTCGAGCCTCTCTGTTCAGCGCGTCATTGGCGGTCTGGGTTTGCTGGCCACCAGTGCATGCGTGACCAGTAGGAGCAACTGTTCTTCACAGCGGCGTGATTGATGATTGGCCGGAGAAGAAGAGACCCTTTTCACTGCGCGCTGCCACCGCTCCCCTATTCACGCATTAATTAACCCCGTAGTGGAAACCAAGGTTGTTCAGTTTGAGGCTAAGGTTTATTCCGATCGTTGCATGAGTTATGTATGGAATATTAAAAAAGTTTTTGAAAAATAGATTAAAATAAACTGTGAAAACTTGAGTGTGTTCACTTTGGATCTGTAAAAATTCATTAAAGATGTACTAGTGATTTGTAAGTACACAACAAAATTCTCGGCCCAGCAAAAGCAATAAAGGGCCCCTTTTATATACATATATTTGTCTTCTTTACGCGAGGTCTGAAAGTAATATATTCGTTTAGAAACTCACACATACTTGGTGTACGTGTATATGCTAATTTTGATAAAATGGGCTCCATGGAGCCCGCCCTCCATACACAGTTTTTTTATGGATTATGGAGGAGTTCTGTGGATGTCGGGTTTTTTAGATCCATATGTATTTATTTTAGATACAACAATGTGAACTCTTGGGCGTTGGCATGGTACTGAAAAAATATTCTACCAATCTTCTAAACAGAAACCAATATTCTTTGTTATTATAGTGAAATTAAATGTGGACTCACTCCTTTATCATTTCTTACATCTCTTTTTTTTGCTGTTTATTACATCTCATTCATAATAAGGACCCTGCTTTGGAAATATGAAAACATTGACTATTGTATAATTTCAGGGGCGTAAATATTCAATGCATGAGGAGAGCGTCGGCGGAGCTATGTGTTGTGCTGGGGTGGCTGTGCCCCCCCAAGCTTTGAACCAATTTGTGAAGGAAAAATATAGGAGGACTTGGATGAAGAATTTTTTAGCTTTTGGCCCCTCCAAACACTCATATTTTGCCATTGGCCCCTCCAGCAAAATCCATCTAGCTCCGCCACTGGAGAAGAGGGCTCCATTTGTCGAAGAGGCTCCGATCGGACCGGGTCATCAATGATTACTCCATTGCTACAAGAAGATAGGCTGGTGCCACTTCATGTATTAGTTCTACTTCATTCGTCGAAGAGACTCGGGTCGGGTCTAGGGGGCTATTGAGAAGGTCGGTGTTTTTCTTCTAATTATGAATTGAAGTACAAGTGTGCAATGTTGTTAGGAACTAATCCGGAAAGCCGCTTGAATGCGAAAATACCCTTCTACACCCAAGCTCATATGCACCCTCATGAATAGTAAAATAAAAAAAATAAAAAAAAACAGAAATTTCTTGGAGACAAACTTTCACGAATTCTGAGCATGCGTGCAAAAATCCATAAAGAAACAACATTCCAAAAATGCTCCCATAGAAATACAAAATTAACGCCACCGAAAGTCTCTTTCTCGGAGCATCAATTTTGTTTTTTTACGGCAGCATTTTTGGAATGTTCTTTCTTCGTGAAATTTTGCACGCATGTTAAGAATTTGTCAATGTTTGTTTAAAAAAATCAGATTTTTTTGCTATTTTTTTAGTTTTACTGTTCACGAAGGTGTATATGAGCTTAGGTGCAGAGACTTCATGTTCGCTTGAATGAGGCTTTTCCATTATATGGCAAACTTTGGTAGAACCTAGGTTTGTACTACAACTTGGCTTAGCTCCGGGTCCGAGAATGTTGACAACTTATGCCGCATACATTGTACTCCCTTAAGTAGTGATCTAAACACTCTTATATTAGTTTACAGAGGGAGTAACTGTTAATGTGTTGAGTGATACTATAATACAAGTGTTGATTCGCACCCAAAGAAAAAACCTATAAATTCGAGTTGGCCATGTTGTCCAGAGAAGCCCTTAAGTTTTTAATTCTTTTTCGGCTTCAAGTATGCATGACCTCGAAGCTGAAGCTGCCAAGGAAGCGAAAAAGAACATGCCATATCATAGTAAGACAACATGCATTATATGGAACATTGTTTTATTTTTCTTTGTATGTATAGAAGACAATATTTGTTTTGGTGAAGTGAACAGCCCAGATGGTTGGGTTCCTTCCTTCTGATGGAACCAGCCCAACTAGATTCAAGTCCTGAACTTTGCACGCGCACTCGCATTTTTCTGCACTTATCTCAGACTTTCCGGCGATGTTTGTGTGTTCCTAGAAGTGAGTGAGTGAGTGTGCGTGCATGTACGATAAGGTCTGGTTTGCTTTGTGTTTCTAAAAATATATTAACTTCGTGCCAAAATTCTTGTCTTAGATTTGTGTAGATACAGATGTATCTAACACTAAAGCGCGACTAGATACATCCGTGTCTAGACAAATCTAAGAACAAAATTTTGAACGGAGAAAGTATAAAATATTAGTTTTGCGTGAGCGCATGTGTCTGTGCAATGTTTCTTACAGAAAAGCTGTGCAGTGTTTCTTACAGAAAAGAAAAAAAAACTAAGAAGACATTTGTTTTGAGCAAAATAAATAAAGATATGCCTTTTGTTGCTGACCCGTGTATGGGATGGTGACAAAGGCAGAGATCTACACTAGTTCCTCGTTTGGACCTGCGAGAGCTTAGCTGGCCGCCCCCATGGATATCTTGCTGTGATAGGGAAGTGTCAACGCGCGCGGTGGTCTCATTTGGAAAACCAGAGCGTGGTCCTCCTCCCTCCGTTCCGCAGAATTCTCGAGACAGGCACGAGACCCAAATGGCGAAACCAAACAAGTGGACGCCCCGCCCGGCTGGTTGCATGGATTACGTATACTACTGTAGTACTACTACGACGGTGTGAACGGGCGTGTAAAATGTGGCCGCAAAGGCGACGGACGGCGTTGCCGCATGTGCCCGCCGCGCTGCCGGACCGTCCCCGGCTCGCATGATTGAACGAACGGCGCCGCTACTTTGGACGCGAACGGACGAAAGAAAGCGTCCCGGTCCCGGCCCGCCCGCCGTGTCCCCATCACCGGCCCGGCCCGCCCCCGGCCGATCGACCAAAAGAGCAAGATACAGTCGGGCGGGCTCGGGGTATTTTGACACGCTAAAGCAAAGCAAAGCAAGCAATAAACATGCATGCCAACCAAGGAAGATACTCCTACTTAGCTGCTGCCGAAGCACAACTGTTTGGAGCGCCGCATGCATGCATGCACATTGTCGCCGCTGTAAAAGCCTGTGCCAAAGTTAGATGGCGGCCGCGTCGGGCTCCTGCGAAACGTGAAGGACTGGTCTGAGCGGGAAGAAACGGGCTGATTGATTGTCAGCCTACAGTATTGGGCATATATGGCACGAACTTTAAAGCACCTCCAAGCATGTCTCGCGAGACACGCTTGAATCGGCAGTTTCTCATGAGGCAGGCCCGTGCGAGCCGCGTGGACGGTGGGGGCTGCACGCGAGGAGCTACCTTCATCGGCATCCACAACAACACTTCAAACATGGCAGCAAGCTATTCTTTCCCCTCCTCGCCTACTACTTCGCATTCAGTTCGAGTTTAGATTCGATCCGCGTTAGGTGAACGGGCAATCAGGGTAGACACCGTAGGAGTGATCATAACATCGTCATGACTACCGGTAGATATGAGATTCTCGATCCAGATTGAGTACAATAGGAATGGGGATTAGGGTTCATCTTACATAGTACGCACAGTTTTTAGCCTCGGGGACCCTAGAGGCGATTGGAGCAGCGGGTGGCCTTGGTCTTGGTCTTCTCCTGGACCTGCACCACCGTCTCTTCTTCCTCGCCGGAGTCCATCTCGATGGGCATGCTTCGGCGCCCTCACAATCATCACCACCGCATCTTCTTCCACCTCCATAGCCATACTATTTGTGGTGAAGTACACGATGGTCATGAGGACGCCGGTATTGTCTGTACTTGACCCACTTTGCCCTCTGTCCAGCGTCGCCAGAGTCAGCCTGATTCATGGCCTACCGAAGTATGTCGACTAACATAGCGCCCTGCGCTGGGTCAGAATCAGTGTCTTCTACTCCTCCCGCGTCGCCTTCTTCACCACAGCGTCTGACTCTTTGTGTAGATCTTCCACGCTGCTGAAGTTTGACTTGTTGGAGTTCATGTCGTTGGGTTGGAGGAAGAGTGAGAGACAGAGAGGTGGTGGGTAAGCGGTGACCGTCACGGCGGGTAATTAAAGGGGCACACGAGCAAAGGTTTTAATGGCGATGTTGCAAGGTTCAAAATACAGATCGTGACACTACCTTTGAACCTCTTCACAATGCAGATCGACACGGAGAACAAGAGAAAGGAGGTGGTGGCATCAAAGGAGCATGAAAAAGGCAAGGATATGGTGCCGCCCTCAGAGGTGATGCCCGTTCAGAGCCCGGGCACGGATGATGACGTGCTTGAGGAGCCCCCAAGCGGCAAGCGGTGGAATTACGATCACTACCATGAGGTGGGAGGGCCAACAACCTTCTGCAAGGTGATCACGGTCCCCCAGCTCGAGGCCATACCTACGCCGCTGGACTTCACGAAGCAGTTTCCGTCCGTGCCGCAGGAGTTCAAGCAGAAAGACGGACATCGGCTTCTCCTGGAGGGTCACTGTCCTGCTGTTGAACGGCATGGTCACCCTCAATCAGGTTGGGCCACCTTCGTTGCCGTCCATCAGATCAAGATATGCTTCATGGTGACCATCAAGTTGTTGACTCCCGAGATGCTGAAGGTCATCGTCTTCAATGATGATGGTATTGAAGTGGTGACCAGGTGCGGGAGGCATGACAACGCCTTTGCCATGAACGCCTAGGGCAGCCCATCGTATGCTCCAGCTGCTTTAGTTTAATATCGAACTGCTTAGTACTATGTTTGAACTGGTATGCTTATGTGTGGCACAATATTTATAACTGTTTACTACTATGTTCGGTTGTGTGTGATCTTACTGACGCCGTCGTGTGCTGGTAAACTCCCCACCGCGCCGAAGAGGTTATCAGACAACAGACGTTGCGTGCAACCAAACAGCGTGCTTATGTTGAGTTCAGACAATGCAGGCAACCAAACACCGTGCACTAAGCTATCCCTTAACGCGTAAGAACTAAATGCAGGCAACCAAACAAATTGTAGATGTTGATTTAGAGGCTACATTTGCTAAAACAGCCTCATGTGAGTAAGGCCTCCTTTGGTTCATAGGGTAGGAAAATCGTAGCAATAGGAAAGTTATAGGAAATGAGATGACATGTATCTCAAATCCTATGAATAGGAATAGAAAAGGAGATACCCTTTGATTCACATCATAAGATTTTTTTTTTCATTAAGTCTAAGCTCATATTTATTTTCCTATGAAATGTGGAGGATAGAAAGAATTCCTCCATAGAAATAGAATTTCATTCCTACAAATCAAAGGGCTTTAAAGGAATTTTTTCTATAAAAATCTTATCCTATAAAATTCTTGCCAGATTCCTTTAAACCAAAGGAGAGGTCTTTACTTGAGCTAGCGGCTGCTACGGCTGTCAAACATGCCCGAAGGAACCGGTGGAGGCCGGCCGGCGACGTGGATGGGCCTACGCCGGGGACCCGACGTGACGCCGAGAGCTTTTCGATCAGTTGATGCAGCGGGGCAGCTGGTCCCTGCGATGCGAGAGCTAACGAGACACCACAGCTTTTGCTGCTTGCGAGCGAGCAGCCCGATCCCGGCCCGATACTTCCATCCCAGCTCAGCTCTTGTGTCGTGTCGATGTCGTGTGCGGTGGTGCCCCGCTGTCATGTCTCGTGCACGCTTTGGGCCAGGTTTGCACGTTAAACTGGCGAAAAGGGAGGCCCGGAAACGCCGCTGGTTTACGGCGCGGAGGAAGCATCCGCGGCTGCTCCTGCGGCTGGGAAAAGACGATTGTCCGAGTGAGATTCCCCGTCGCCGTCGTCAGATCGAGCACGCGCCGGTTACGTAAACTAAACGAGCATTCCGTCCTTTTGCTCCGTGGAGATAAAGTGGAATCGGGTGTGTGAGCGGCGACGAATGATCGGCGTGCAGCGCGGCTCCCCGGGTGTTCTCTGCGTGCAGGGGTCGGAGCCTAAAATATTCTCCCGCCGTCCGGCATATGCTTGCCATGGCGCAGATTTAACAAATTAGCACGCACATGACTTTGACCAAACCTAATACGATGAGTAAATAAAAACGGAGGAAGTACTGTTTAAGGAAACTATTTTTCTGTTGTCCACGGTTATTATTGTAATGTAGTACTAACTTTTTCATGAGTTTTCATACAGGTACTCTCCGTCTCAAAAAGCTTATCTTGCATTTGTCCTGGATATGGATGTATCTAGACAAATTTTACCGTTAGATACATCGAATCTAGATAAATTTAAGACAAGTCGTTTGGGACGGAGGTAATATCTAATTTGTGAACACTGAGTTTGCTAACCACATGTTCCATGCGCTCACAAGTACATAATTTTACTACGCATTATGGTAGAAAAACAGATTTAATGTGTAATATTACAAGGCACTTGCACTAGAAAAAAGACAGCGATGCTATGTTTGTGGGATGTGATATTTCGGTCGACTATCAATTCTACCACGTCTGATAATAGATCATGTGGTACAGAAACAAGGAGGAGAGAGAGAGAGAGAGAGAAATAGTTGATCATTCGCTAAGCAATGCACTCTTACTTAAGAATCATGACAAGAGTTGATGAATGGTGTCCATATGTTGTCGAATTAAGACAAACTAGTCATTTAAACTCATTTCAGACTCGCATTACTATATGGCCCATTTTAAGTTCCATATATGCTAATCCTTAGGCAACTGGAAAATTTGGAAGCCTCAATAGATTTATGTAGGGAGAAAAGCTCAACCTCGAGTGCAAGAAGGTTTCTGGGTCCTCCATGGTGAGTGCAAGTCGAAGGCCTAGTTGTTTAGGTGGAAGGGGGTGGATAGTTGTTGGTGCTTGAGAACACGGGTTGGGCAACTTGAGCAGGACGAGATGTCGAGGAGCAGTAGAGGTGCCAGCGCCACATGTCGCGGGTGGCAGAGGCGGGTGCGCGTGGACATCGACAGGAAGATAAATGGGGCATCCTCCGAGGAAGTATGACGATTGGGTCGTCTGTTTTGGATCCAACGTCATCGAGCCTTCCCTGGTTTTTCTTTCAATAGACTAGTAGAACTGGAACATTTTGCAGTTACCTAGTACTCCCTCCGTTTTTGTTTACCCTGCATATTAGATTTGACTGAAGTCAAACTTTATAAAGTTTGACCAAGTTTATAGAAAAAAATATGAACATTTACAATAGCAAATCTATATGATGGGAAAGTGTATTCAATAATAAATCTCATGCTTTTGAATTGTTATTGTATATGTCAAAGTTTACAAAGCTTGACTTCGACCAAAGCTAATATAAAGAGTAAGGCTAGTCACAATGGGCAGGAACTTAAGAGTAACATCACACACTCCAATGCAAATTTGCTTATGTGGCACATATTTAATGAAGAGAGAACTGCTTGTGGTAACTAGTTAAGGGCATGTTTGGTTCCAATAAGTCACCTGACTTATAAGTCAGGTGACTTAAAACCAGTGACTTATAAGTCACGCCTGTTTGGTTGTCACCTGAGTTATAAGCCACCTGACCACAGCTTTCCACCTTGTTTTTTTATGTAAAGGTGATGGGACCCACGCAAAAGAAGGTGACTTATAAGTTTTAAGTTGGGGTGGAGCAACTTATGACTAGTAAGTTGGGGTGACTTATAAGTCAGATATATTTGGCAAAATAAGTCATTTTTTTTTCACTTTTCGACTTATAAGCTGATGACTTATTTGTAACCAAACAGAACCTAAGTTACCGTAACATCACATACTCCAAGAAACAATGAGTCTATGACCTAATAAATACATCGTTGCAAGACATTACATATGGAGTAGTAACATAGTCTAGGGATGTGTGTAGGTTACTAACTTATGTTCCGGTCCATTGTGACCAGTCTAAATAGAGGGAGTACTAATGCATAGGCGGTCCTCTTAATTCTCATTTATGGTTGATACGGATGGACGAGACAGTGATCAAACAAACGACCTACCGGCCGTGCATCCTCTGGGCCGCAAACTGCAAGCTCGTTGCAAGGAGACGATGCCATTTATGGGACGCGAGAGGCGTACATGGCGCGTAGCGGCGCCGCAGCGCAGCACCCACCATACGTACCCTACGAGAGGAAGAGGAAATTTATTGGAGCGTCCGGCGCGGTAGCCGCACGCTGTCGGGACCGCTCCTCGGGTCTTTTTGGACGCTAGCTGCGCGCGCGCGCGGCGTGCAATAACTGCCCCGCCTAACGGCCCTCGCGACGTGTCCCTCCTCCGTCCCGGAGAAGAAGACCGGCCGGACGCAAAAACGGTCCTCGCCGCACACCACAGCGACGCAGCACACACGTATGTACGTACAACGTACGTGCTACTCGATCTACATGTGATGTGGGCAGGACACATGCATGGACAGCGTACGCATAGCATGATCTGTCCCTACCATAATATCGTGCAATTTACGATGTGATTTGGCAATCCGCCCACGATGATGAGCTGCATGCGGAGGAGGAGGAGGAGGAGGAGGAGGGAGGACGGCACAGTGCGGCACAGTGCGCCGGTGGCCGGTGGTACGAGGCAATAGATGCGGCCGGTTTCTCGCTACAGGAGCTGCCGCAGCAACAGTGATGCATCGTTGTTGGTAATGCGCTACGTGACAAGGCCGCAGCGACAGGCCCGCGGCCGGTGCACTCACTGCCCAGCCGGCCGCAAGTTGCCTCGAGGTCCCGTGTCTAGCAAGCCATAGCTTGTAGCTTGTACTACAACGGACGGATGGCCGGACGGCCGGCGTGCTCGATCTAGGTTCAGCCACCCACCAGAGCTGGGCACGCTGGAATATCCTTGTAGGTTTGGCTAAGCGACACGTACTGTGTGTGTGCGAGAAAGAGATTGGCAGTACGTAGCGTATGGTGCCATGCTTCTGTAAAAAAAATTACTTCCATTTCAAAAAAAAAAGTGCATCTGTAAAAGAAAATTACTTCCTTGGTCACATAATATAAGGCCCCGCTTGGAATGTAGTTTTTCTGTCACCCCTGTAATATTTTACACCGGTATTATACCGGCCTCCAACAGAATACATTCCGCAGGGTGGTATTTTCAATCCAATTGTAATTTGCGCTTGGCTCCAGGTTTCAATCCGGTTGTAACACCTGGTTCCAGGTTTCAACGTTTCAACTGACAGAACTAATTACCCTACGCCTGACAAAACTGAATTCTTATGAAACTTTGGCAGCAGCTGTTAACTGACACGAGGGTTCGGGCTAATCATCAAAGCAGGACTGCCACATCGCCAAGGAGGAGTACTCCGCCGCCGGCTGACCGGGAAGGGATTGGGAGGGGGAGCAGAGGAGGAGGGAGGATACTTTGGTGGAGCAGAGGAGGCCGCTTGGATGAGGAGGAGAGATTCGCCGTCGCGGTCAAATCACGACTTACTTTGGTGGAGCAGAGGAGGCCGCTTGGATGAGGAGGAGAGATTCGCCGTCACGGTCAAATCACGACTGCCTGCCAATGTCGCCGTCTCAGCCAGGAGCGAGTCGCCGTCGCCGTCGCGGCCAGGAGCAAGCCACCATTGCTGGCGCACCTAACTCCCGTCGTGAACGTCGTCGCTTCACCCCCTCGTGGACATCGGCGCCGGCGCCTCCCGGCGGCGCAACCTCGATCTAGGTCTCGAGCGAGAGGCGAGGTGGCGAAAAACGACGAGAGGTGGTCTGTATCGGATACCGGTCTAATACGGGTGTAAACGAGAAAACCGGTGTAAAATTTACAACCCAAAAACGACATGACAAGCACCAACGCTGAGGCCCATCCGTTTTCAATTTACAGGGGTATATTTTACAGGTGTATTGGCACACGAAACAAGGAACCAAGCTAAGCCTAAGAGGGTGCTTGAATCCAAGGGACTTATTTTAGTCTGATTAAAAATAGCTTTTTAAAGAGGCTAAAGTTTCAAGCACCCCTGACTAAAGAGGGGCTAAAACTAGTCTTGAGACTAAAATTTTTTAGTCAGGGATACCCCTACTAAAATATGGATTAGTCATCTCTCTCCTCATTTAACTCCTCTCTTTAACACAGGCGAGTTCTGGATTGAAGGATTTGAAGGATAATAAATGCTCATTAACTTTATTTTAGTCTCTTTAGTATTTGGATCAAAAAATGGATGAGGCTAGAAAGTTTCAGTCCCACTACTTTTAATCATGGAACTAAAACGTATCCAAGCACCCTCTAAAAGTGTTTTTTACGTTGAAATAGAAGAAAGTGAAGTATAGTAGTATGCCAAAGAGGAAATGGAAGGCGCGTTGCATTTTCCCGTTCGTGCTCCTTTTCCATGCATGCAGCGTGCGCTTTTTGGACGGGAGGAATTATTGGTGGCGGTGCAGCAGACCGGCCGGCCCCGCCGCACCAGCCTCCGTGAATTTAGCCCGGCCTGTCGCCACCATTCCCGCCCCCGCTCCCCGGCCCCTCCATCTCCATCCCACACCCACCCGTCGCCGTGCAGCTTCATCTTCTTCCTCGGCTGCTGTCCCCGTAGATCCGCTAGTCGATTTTATTATCTCGGAAAAAAGACAACAGCAGTACTAGTGCACATGGGGTGGCAGTGGCAGCGGCAGCGCAGGCTCGCTGCGACGCTGAGCACCGGCCTTTCTGCCCGGGCTAATCCCATCATCATTCCGCCGCTCATTGGGCCCTAACCCTCTGATCCACTGCGCCGGGGGAAAGGCAGGCCCGATCAGTGTCGCAGGCCCGTCCTGATACAGTAATTATCTCGGACCACGTTCCTGCCCTGCCACAGTAAAATACAACGCTGTGAACAGTGTCTGCATCAACCTGACCCGTCAGAGCCGCGCAAGTCAACTTTGTTAATCCGTGGCCTATGGCGTCTGTGTTTTTTCACTGGGCGTTCATGATTGGCGTTGGTGGGCGATGGATCGCCAGCCGGCGCATTCAGATGGGATGAGCTTCGCCGAATGGATTCCTGGAGATGAACTGGCTCAGGCGCGCAGAGGAGGTCAATTTATTAAGCACGTCGGCCGGGCAAGTGGCCGCATGAGATTAAAGGCTGCTCGATATGCGTGCATGCAGCGCCTCTGGGCGTCTCAAGGTCGTCGCTGGCTTCCATGCAGGCGGTGGATGAGATAGTGCAGGTCAGGCCGGCGTGCCAGCGCCACGTCAGAGCTTGGACTTGGGATTAGCCATGGATGAGCACGCAAGATTCCTCTCTGCACTCCATGGCTTGCAGAGCTGCAGGGTACGTACGTGGCCTGAATACGAATTTGGTTTCGGTCCAAAATATCATATCTTTGCTGCCTGCCTTCGTGCTGGCTCTCATCCTCTTCTTTTTTCGAATTTGGTGGTTCCCCTTATAATTTTTACCAGTACTCCGAGAGGACTGATATGAGATGACGTGATACACAAAAGGGACTCTCTCTCTCTTTTCTCTTTTGAAGAAGAGAAGGAGAAGAAGAAGAGGACGACAAAAAGGACTCTGTGCAAGAGAAAAGGGCACTGGTAGGAAGCAGTGTGGGACACTGCACTGCATACGAGCGGATGTTGGGCAGAGGCAATTATTTGGTGGATCGTACCGTCCTTCCTCCACTGAAGCCTTGCATGGCATCGGATCCTCCTCCGCTTCCTTGCAACGGACCCGCCGAGGCCGAGCAAGCACGCATACAACGATGATGAAGCCATGCATCGCCACTGTGTATGCGGATTTAACTGTGTATGCGGATTCATGAGAATGGATCGTGCCGAGGGGATGATCTTTGCCGATTTCGATATGTTGACAACATAAACGGATAAACATTTTCTTCCCAGAACACACATGAGACTTGCGCGTCTTTGTATTAATATTAAGAGAGGTACTGTATGTTACTGAGATACTCCCTTCGTTTTTAAATATAAGTCTTTTTAGAGATTTCTATATAGACCACATACAAAGAAAAATGAGTGAATATAAACTCTAAATTATGTCTATATACATTTGTATGTACATCATATTGAAATGTCTAAAAATACTTATATTTGAAAACGAAAGGAGTATATTACAAAGTTGAACTACACAAGTGCAACACACTTGCGTGCGCTCCTCCCGCCAAAGGGCCTTGGGACTTCTCGCCTATATGCCCGCCATAGCGGGAGCTCCCCTCTGGCCCTACCAACTACTCTCAAGGCAGGATTATAGTTTAGGGTTATTTTGCTCGGTATGTAGTCCTTTATTAAAAAAGCTTACTTTTATAAACGAAGGGAGTATATATAGTCGTCCCATCCTGTAATATAAAAACAGTTTGTCTAATTCACATCTAGATATTTTTTAAGGATGTCACATCTAAACTCCCACAAATAACACAACAACAAGGAACCAAAAAAAAGCTGGGACAAAAATAAAATAAACCACGAACAAGTGGACATCAGGTTAGATGTAACATAAGTACATAACTATGTCACATCTAGATGCGTCCTAAATAGACCCATATAAAAATCAGTCAAAAACGTTTCTATATTATGAATCGGAGAAAGTAACATACAGGGTCCTATTAATTAGGCTAATGGTCGGAGTATAGTCCTACAAATTCCTGCTGCTAGTTGTGTCCAGAACATGCAGAGTATCAGACACCGTTATCTCCCCCGCCCGCGCCTGGCCCTCGGCATCTTCTTCTACGCCTGTACAAAAAGGGCCAGGACGAGCCAGCCCCACGGGTGCGGGTCCCACGCGAGCTTCAGCTTTCGGCGCAGCAGCGACCACGGGAGCGCAGTGCGCACGCAGAGAGGCGCAGGCGCAGGCGCAGCGAGAGCGAGGAGTCGACCGACCCGACCCAGCCTGCTGTGAAATCGCTGGGTTCGGATCGAACCGATCGGCGCAGCGCGCGGTTTCCGAGGAGGAGAGGAATGCGTGGCGCGTTGGGTGGGTCGGGGCGGCCTCGAGCCCCGCGCGGGCAGGCCGCAGAGGGGACCGGACGCGTCGCTGCTTCCTTTGTCCTGCTCTTGCTCTTGTTTTTACCCCGCCCCGCGTCCTGACGGCGACCGCAATAACTAAACCCTGCCGCCGACGCCAGTGGAGCAGGAGGCGTCTGGCTCGCCTCGCCTCGGCCCTGACGACGGAATTAACCGGCGGGTGCCAGCTGATCTCATCGGTTAAAACACCCAGCCTGCTGCTCTGCGCACACGCACAGCAGTCTCTCGCCCCTATTATATCCCTCGTCGACCAGCCACTCCGACAGCACAATCGCACCTCCTTAATTTAAATTATGGAATGATGGTAATTGCAGGCGTTTTTAATAATCAGAAAGAAAATAGTAGTGATGTATATGTGACGAAAGAAAACTGATACTGTAATCTTTTAAACCTGGTTTCTTTTGTAGCACAGACTTTGTCCTTTTTGCCAGAATATTACTGATGTGATTTCTTAGCGAAACTTCACCCACGAGTCCATGGATGATGAATAGATTAGAATTTTTTCTCACAAAAAATCAAGAGCAGAACACTCGATCTGATTTATTATGAAGAAGTTTCCAAATTGTTCTTTTGTTTTACTAAAATTTTCAGATTTTACTGTTCATAAAAGGTATGCGTGTACCCATATTCCAAAAATCTGTGGCCCTTTTTGCAGGCTGATTTTTTTTCCTGTCACGTGTCAATGCTACTATTTTTTGCAGCCAAACTAAAGTTTTAATAAAATACCTAGTAATTATATGTGTCATTTTTACCGCAGAAAAAATGTGTAATTTGAATAAATAAATATTGAAAAATATTTTGTTGAGCGAGGAACAATCGCCTAAGCTCGCTTAGTAGTTAGAGAATCTACAACCGGACGCTCCATATCTGCTTAAAATGGCTAGGATCTCCGGCAATCGACATATCCCACTCATATGTAGGTTGGATATGGCATGTCCGGACGAGCCCGAACACCACTACCGCGTCGAACTGACCACACAGACCCATGGGGAAAGCCATTAATGACGGCGTCTTGTCTGTTTTTCGCCGAGGGCATTCATGGTGCCGCCCGACGCCCCTCTAGCACGCCGCCGGAGGACCAAGTCCGACTATTTAAGCTGGCGGCAACATCCCAACCCTAGCCCATCCCCATTTCTGTCCTCACCCCCCTACACTGTCACATTCCAATCCGTCCGCCACTAGCCATGCCGAGGCGTCGCATCACCGTCTACGCCTTACTCGCACCGGAGCAGCGAGTCGAGTTGCTTCAGCGGATCCAGGCTAGACGCGTAGCCCCGCCACCCACAACATGCCCTCTTTACTGGTCGTGCCGCTGTCTAACCCGCCCTCGTCTTGCCTCTGCTGCTTCCGCCTACCACGCACCTCGTGCCGCACCACTCCAACCCGCCCTACTCGCCGCTACCGCTACTTCTGCCACCCACCCGGCCGCCGCTACCCCAAACCCTAAACCCATCTCTAACCCCAGCCGCACCCCAATTCCACCCGATGGGCTTCTCTGCCAACTCCTCCCTCTCCTGTACCAGTAGATAGGGATTTGCCTATCAATCCTCTACACGTGCAGTCATTCAGAATGAGCGCGGTCAAGATGAACACTTTGACAGTGCGATCTTATGGGAGCACAAACTTCCGTTAGAGATTTTTTACCGTAATAATCCACTACCGATACAGGGGTTATTTGGGTCCATACAAGCATTTGAAAACAGGCACGCACTGACCGTCGCAAAATATCGAGACGGCCTTTTATAGAGCACGTGGCAGTAAAAAAATCATAGACACCGTGACGCCTCGCGCCTGCCCTCTCACGTGACTCGTGCCGCTCCCGCCGAAAGAAGAAAAAAACGGACACGTTTTAGTAACCCGCACCGGAGGATCAAACCGGGATTACTTTTTGAACCTTTTTTTTTTTTGAGTTGGAACTTGCGGGTCTGCAGGTGAGCCGCAGCCGATGCGACGCCTGCTCGCTCGGCTCGGCTCGGCTCGGCCCGGCAGCACGCGCGAGGAGGAGCGATGGAGGCGAGAGATGCGGATCGTGGATTTTCTGAGAAAAGGCTGGGGATGTCGTCCCAGGGGCGCCAGTGGCCCAGCCAGTCCTGGTTGACACCTGTGTCGTCGCCCTGCTGCTGCCCGGGTCGGAGAATGGGCCTGAAGCTACCGCGGCGCCCACACACACACACACACACACAGGAGGCTAGTGCTGCTGCTCTCGGCCACGCTTCCGTCTCTTTCTTCTGGCCTCTGCCTGCCCGCCTGCGTCGTGTGGCAGCAGGGCGAGCCTTCTTCTTTCCTCTCGTCGGGCGAGAGATAGATGCCGGCCGTACGGTACGGTCCGGCTCGTGTCTTGCCCGTCATCATCATAGCCCGCCTGCCTCGGCGCCTGTCTCCTCCTCCTCGCGCGCCGAGCACAAACGCAAGAGGGTGTGGACCGGGAGACATTGCCCAGCCAGCAGAAGCGCTGGAGGAGGGCGCGGTCCGGAACATTATTTGCTCTTCCGATTTTAGCAGAAGAATCCGATCCCGCCGAATGAACCCAGTGGCAATGTTCAGCGTATCACGGTAGTATCAAGCAGTATGCGCTCACGGTATCAGGCTGTATAAACTCTCAGGGTGTTCCCAACTTGTCTTGTCTCTAATAGTTCCTTTGTATTTTCACACACAAAAATATATTTCATTCAGTAATAGATCAAAAATTATTTCTGTAATTACCAACTTAAAACAGGTGCCAAGTGATACGAGACTGACAAAATGAGTTCTAAATGTATTGCCACTGCCTTTGTGGGAGCGTCTACGTCTCAGCTTGCTGCGAGGCGAGGCCCTCAGCTCTTTATGTTGCGGCTTCTATCACCATCCTCACCTCCCGGTGGATTTGGAAACATCCCAATGGCTGTGTTTTCAACAACGACACACGATCCATGCAACGTCTCGCCGACATCATCAAAGACGACACTCGTTCGTGGGATCACCCTGGAGCCACAAGGCTAGGACAATTGATCCAGAGGCATAATAGTTTGTCCTTTTGGGGTTGCCCATCCCCTTTTCATATGTGTTCTTCGCATTCCCACTCACACCGGGCTACGCGTTCGTGTTCGTGCGATGACTTTGTATCTGCTATAATATATGTCTTCTATCAATGTAATGATACGCTATGTTTTTGCATATTCCCAAAAAATAGTTTGCTACGTGACGCCAAGGCTATTTATCGCTTACTGTGAGGCAGAACTACGTCCCGCCTCAGCGATCCCACAAAACGGGCCGGCCCAGCAAGCAGTTTTCATGTATGCACAGGTAGCACAATCCTTTCTTTTCGTGCTAGTTTTTTTTTTGTGGTTTTGGGTGCTTTTGCTCTGGTTTTCCATTTTTCTTCGCCTTTTTGGTTTTCCTTTTTCCACTTCGTTTTTTGTTTTTAGTTTTGTCATCATTATTTCTTTTTTTTTCTGTTCTTTACTTCTTTTCTTTGGATTTTTGGCATTTTCTTTTTTCCATTTCGTTTTTTCCTTCTTTTCAAATAAATGAAGGCTTTTTCCAATGCACGTCGAACATTTTTTGTTACATGCACAAACTTTTTTTTAATATATGTAGAACATTTTTCAAAAACATGTTTGAAATATAATTTAATATGTGTTAACATTTTTGAACTACGAGATTTTTTGACATTGTATAAACATTTTAAGATAAATGTCACGAACAATTTTTTACACGCCAGGACATTTTCCAAATATCACATACATTTGTTTAAAATGGCACAAAATAGTATTTTTGAATTACACTGATTTTTGTACATTGTATAAACTTTTTGAAAAATTTCACAAACATTATTTGAAACGTGTCAACATTTTTTAAATGTCACGTACATTTTTCGAGGGTATGAAACATTTTCCTGAATTACATGATTTTTTACATGTAGTACCATGTTGGAAAATGACAGAAACATTTTTTGAAATGCGTGGATAATCTTTAAACGTCACGTACAAAAATTTCTGAAAAGGTTGAACAACACTGTTAAATTTTTTAATATATGAATTTTGAAATACATGTATTTTTTCAAATTGTAAATAGAAAAGAAAACATGTGCATCACGTCGGCGTGACGAGCAGATGGCCGGCCGAGCTACTGTCTCCGATAAAGAGGGAGCGCTCGGCCCTAGCGAGCTGTAGTGGGCAGCCGATTAGTTTCAACAACGTTTGTTTTGTTCGGTCGTCTTGCTTCTTTTTGTTTCTTTATTTCTTACTTTTGTCTACAGATAGGCTGTGTTTGGCAGCTCAGTATTTTTGAAGTTTTACAAAGATACCATGGTTTTGAGAAAAAACACTGGTTTTAAATACTTTGATGTGTTTGACATTAATTAATACTTCACTTTTATGAACCGTAGTATATTTGATACTGTGGTTTTTTTTTTGCGGTATTTGAAAAAGAGGTTCGTAAACTGAGAAACGCTTGCTCGACTTCTTCCAGCCGTCATTTATCCTCCATTGCTCCGTCTTCTCTGCAGCAACCCTGGGAAGAAAAAATGTGTGCTCTTCTACATCGATTACTCTGCCATTCCTACGACCGGCCTCCACTTGATGACTCCGCCATTGATCTATTTAATCCGTTGCCTATTGTGCCAATGCAAGAAGCTGTAGATCGATTAGAATGGGAAGTTGATTGATTGATCCTGACATCCTGAGACAGCAGTACGAGGCATACTAGCTCGCTAGCCAGATTGATTGTGTCAATGATCCTACACACAACAAACAGTCGTACAAACACTACGACGACCCCGACTGGAAACACGCGCATGCCAAGGCTTAGATCGATCAATCATTGGAGCAGTTGTACACTGATCGATTCTATGCGTCCAGGGATAGAAGAGACGAGTAGATAACCATACTACAGGTCCTAGCAGCCAGGAGTCACAAGGCTACTCCCTCCGTTCGGAATTACTTGTCGCAGAAATGGATGTATCTAGACGCTGGATACATCCATTTTCGCGACAAGTAATTCCGAACGGAGGGAGTACAAGCTAACAAGCATGCGACAGCCGTTTGCATGCACAAGATCAGGTCGTTGTAACTCATTGTCCTTTAGTGCGGCTGAGTTTGGTTCAGCTAGACGATGCATGCAACGGCCAAATCAAGTAAACTAAGGAATACAACATTTGCCAAACACCTTCATAGTTTTGCTAAAACTGAGAAAAACTGTGGTTTCTAAAAACTGAAGTATCCATTGCGCACACATTTGAATACTGAGATTTTCATTTACTATGGTTTTGAAAAACTGTGTTGCCAAACTAGGTAAATAACTTTTCAATATATTTATTTATCAAAACAAACTTTTAAATATAGACATTTCAAAAATTACTTCACTTAAATTTTTATATACGTCGCGTATATGGAAAAATGTTAACGAAGCGTAATTTGTGTTTGCACAATTACTGAAATATCTTCGTAGCATTTAAATTTTTCCGTATCATTAAAAAAAATTCAGGCGTTCCAAAACAATTTCTTGAGTGTAAGTAAATTTAGTCTTGTTATGGTAATTGTAAAATATCTCAGACAACTAAGAAAAATGTTCATGACAATTAAAAAATGTTTACGTGTTTAAAAAGTATTTATAAAGTTTTACTTTTTCCATTCCAATAAAAAATCTGTGTGTATTTAAAAAAAAGATGTATTTCAAGAAATATTCAAACAAGTATTTAGAAAATGTTCAAAGTGTATCAAGATTATGTCTCTTATGTTTATAAACATTATACAGCATTTATTATAATAATTGACATGTATTTGAATAAAAGAAAATGAGAAACATGAAAATGCTAAAATAAATCCGAAAATACGAAAATAACTGGTAAAAATCTAAACAAAAAGCATATAGAAAAAGCGAGAGAGAAAAAAGACGACAGTCTGAAATCGGTCCATGAAAACGTACCAAAACCACTTCCAAATGGTACAGCATTGTCCTTGCCCGTTTGCCTCTCGCCAGAGGTGAGGCGGAGCTAGATGTTGCAATGAGGGAGACATAGCACTCGCCGTTTTTGGCTGCTGCTGCTGCTAGGTATCACTTGTAGTGACACCTACAGACGCGTTAGCCATGTCTAGCTCCTGTTGGGCTAGGCCACAAGCTTCAAACCACTCGGTCGGCTAGTTCTAGAAAAAAAAGCTCAATCGGCTCTGTTCTTGTAAATACCTAAACAAGACAGTTGTTTTTATTTTGGTAAGGTTTATATTAGTTTAAAAAATCTTAAATTTGAAGAATGTTTTCTAATTTTAAAGAATGTTTGCTAATTGAATTGTATATATTTTCTAAAGAATGTTTACTAGTATTTTTTTTATCGTAAAAAGAATGTTTACTAGTAAGCCGGCTGCGACAGCCACAACACAACAACAATTCTGATGCGCAATAAGGATAATGACCCTTGTAAAGGAAAACGCCTGTAATGTTTAAACGGGCTGCCGTCTGTATGGCCCATGTTGCACATGTTAGCTGTTTGTTTTTCAGAAATTATAAAGTACGTACTTTATAATGATAGTAATAAAAATAAAGTTCAAACGCTCATGTTTAATGAATATTAATTATATTATACATACAAAAAAGTTATTTAGCAAAATGTTCAAATAATTTCAAAAGGTATTGACGTATTATTTTTGAAACAATAATAAAAACAAAATAGTGTTTCTGATTATAGGAATAATTATATAATTTCGAATAATAAAAATACTTCTTAAATTACAATAAATAAATGTTGTTTTAATGATATCAAATTTGAATAATTATATGCAATTTTTAGAATTCATAATTTGTTGTTCAGGGAATTTTTGTATAACTTGAAAATATTCATAATTCTGCAAAATTAAAATATTTTTACAAAATTTTGGTATTTGACTATATTTCAATTATATAAAAACACCCGGATAACTCTGGTACAATGGCAACGGACTGGCGATGCAACGCGAATGATGACATGATAAATGCAATGAATCAATAAATACCCGATATAATATTTAGAATATGGAAAGAATCTAGGGAACCGATCTCAGACTGTTACAACTCTCTCCCACTTATAAGAGATCTCGTCACGAGATCTAGGAATGACAAGATGAAGAGGTAAAACTAAGTTACTTTTTTGACAAACGTGTGAGACCAAAGTTACAAAAGACATGAAAAGAAGAATTTGAAAGCACTCCAGTTGAAAAAAGAAAGAAGGAATACAACATGGTCTTGAGAAGATGGATAGAACTTCGAAGAGAGCAACAACATGATGCCTCCGAAACAAATGAAAGATACCTGTATACTTGGAACTAAAAGAACGAGAATCCAACATCTTGCAGCACAAAGAACTTGAAATAACAATCTTACGAGGAAGGCTTGAATGTAGTTGTTGAAAACTCAACAACCAAAATATTAACATCCAATGCGCTTATGGAAAACATCCCAAAACATTTGGGCAAAAACCTGCCACTAACGGAAAAATTATGCAAAACTTCTTTCAGCGAGAGGAAAAACGAAATTTAGATCATCGATAAGGACCACAAATAGCTGTTGGGGAACGTAGCAGAAATTCAAAATTTTCTACGCATCACCAAGATCAATCTATGGAGATTCTAGCAACGAGGGAAGGAGAGTGCATCTACATACCCTTGTAGATCGCTAAGCGGAAGCGTTCATGAGAACGGGGTTGAAGGAGTCGTACTGTCGTGATCCAAATCACCGGAGATCCTAGTGCGAGCAGACGGCACCTCCGCGTTCAACACACGTACAGCCCGGTGGCGTCTCCCACGCCTTGATCCAGCAAGGAGAGAGGAGAGGTTGAGGAAGACTCCATCCAGCAGCAGCACAAGGCGTGGTGGTGGTGGAGGCGTGGCAATCTTGCAGGCTTCGCCAAGCATCACAAGAGAGGAGGAGGAGGAAGAAGAGGCGCAGGGCTGCACCAGAGAGATCGAATCGCGTGTATTGGGCAGCCCCTAGGCCTCATATATAGGGAAGGGAGGAGGTGCGCCTCTCTAGGGTTCCCACCCCAGAGGCGGCAGCCCCAAAACCCATCTATGGGTGGCGGCCACAAGGGCGAGAGGGGCCCACTAGATGGGCCTTAGGGCCCATCTGCCCGTGGTTTGCCCCTTTCCCACTTCCTGCGCCTTGGGCCTGTGAAGCGCGCACCAGCCCATCTGGGCTGGTCCCTCCCACACTTGGCCCACGAGCCTTCAGGGTAGGTGGCCCCACTTGGTGGACCCCGGGACCCTCCGGTGGTCCCGTGCGTCTGGGAAAAACTCAAACTTTTCCGGTGACCAAAACCGACTTCCATATATAAATCTTTACCTCCGGACCATTCCGGAACTCCTCGTGACGTCCGGGATCTCATCCGGACTCAAACAACATTCGGTAACCACATACAAACTTCCTTTATAACCCTAGCGTCCATCGAACCTTAAGTGTGTAGACCCTACGGGTTCGGGAACCATCTTGAACATGACCGAGACGTTCTCCGGTCAATAACCAACAGCGGGATCTGGATACCCATGTTGGCTCCTACATGTTCCATGATGATCTCATCGGATGAACCACGATGTCAAGGACTCAATCGATCCGTATTCAATTCCCTTTGTCTAGCGGTATTGCACTTGCGAGATTCGATCGTCGGTATCCTATACCTTGTTCAATCTCGTTACGGCAAGTCTCTTTACTCGTTCCGTAACACATCATCCGTGATCAACCCCTTGGTCACATTGTGCACATTATGATGATGTCCTACCGAGTGGGCCCAGAGATACCTCTCCGTTTACGGAGTGACAAATCCATCTCGATTCGTGCCAACCCAACAAACACTTTCGGAGATACCTGTAGTGCACCTTTATAGCCACCCGATTCGTTGTGACGTTTGGTACACCCAAAGCATTCCTACGGTATCCGGAGTTGCACAATCTCATGGTCTAAGGAAATGATACTTGACATTAGAAAAGCTTTAGCATACGAACTACGATCTTTGTGCTAGGCTTAGGATTGGGTCTTGTCCATCACATCATTCTACTAATGATATGATCCCGTTATCAATGACATCCAATGTCCATGGTTAGGAAACCGTAACCATCTATTGATCAACGAGCTAGCCAATAGAGGCTTGCTAGGGACATGGTGTTGTCTATGTATCCACACATGTATTTGAGTTTCCTATCAATACAATTATAGCATGGATAATAAACGATTATCATGAACAAGGAAATATAATAGTAATAACTAATTTATTATTGCCTCTAGGGCATATTTCCAACAGTCTCGCACTTGCACTAGAGTCAATAATCTAGTTCACATCGTCATGTGATTAACACTGATAGGTCACATCGCCATGTGACTAACACCCAAAGAGTTTACTAGTGTCGTAAACTAGTTCACATCATCATGTGATTTAGACTCAATGAGTTCGAGGTTTGATCATGTTTTGCTTGTGAGAGAGGTTTTAGTCAACGGTGCGAACCTTTCAGATCCGTGTGTGCTTTGCAATTCTCTATGTCATATTGTAAATGCTGCTTCCACGCTCCACTTGGATCTATTCCAAATGGTTGCTCCACTATACGTATCCGGTTTGCTACTCGAGTCACTTTCGGATAGGTGTTAAAGCTTGCATCGACGTAACCCTTTACGCCAAACTCTTTATCACCTCCATAATCGAAAACATGTCCTTATTTACTCCAAGGATAATTTTGACGCTGTCCAATGATCCATTCTGGATCATTCTTGTACCCCTGAGTGACTCATGGCAAGGCACACTTCGGTCGGTACACACAGCATAGCATACTATAGAGCCTATGTCTGCAGCATAGGGGACGACCTTCGTCCTTTCTCTCTTTTCTGCTATGGTCGAGCTTTAAGTCTTAACTTCATACCTTACATCTCAGGCAAGAACTCCTTCTTTGACTGATCCATCTTGAACACCTTCAGGATCATGTCAAGGTATATGCTCATTTGAAAGTACCATTCAGCGTTTTTGATCTATCCTCATAGATCTTGATTAGGCCTGGGCATTCGGTTAGACCGAAGAAATCGGTTCGGTGCCTCGGTTTAGTTTAAAATTCGGTTTACTGATTTTCCTCACCGATCGGTCCTCAGATAAATCAATAACCGAGACTTCGGTCCAATGAAGATTCGGTCCGGTCCTCGGTTATACCCGAAGAGACCCGATATAGGCTGAGAGGAAGAAATCGATAGTCAAGTTTCGGGCAAGAAAATACAAACGGCTGAATAGGAATCAATTGAAGCATGCATAGATCTGGAGAAATGGTAGGAGGAAATAGACGCGTCCTTGAAATCAGCTAACAGGCCATGAAGGAGTGGTGGCCGTGAGCCCACGACTGCGAGAGGGTGATGGACGTCGTCGGCGACCGCTCCGCGGGGGACATGGGCGCCGTCTGCCGCCACCGCAAGCGCGCAGCCAGCGGCCGCTGGGACTGTGGTGGGGAAACGGAGGCGGCGGCCGGCCATGCGTCATGCGCATGGGCGAAGCCTGTCGAGCGACCACAGCCACTCAGCCAGGATAAGCATTGAGGGGCTGCGTGAGCTTTTTTTCTTTTTCCTTTTTCTAGGAATCGTGAGCTATTTTCTTGGCGGAGCTGCGTGCGTTACTGGATATGTACGTGGATAGCTTGTTGGGCTTAGTTGGCTGGGCTTCAGTAGTACGGTACATATTAATATTTCGGTTTGTTCGGTGGATTCGGTCAACACGCTACAGCAACCGAGTGCACCGAAGTAATTTCGGTTTCTGATGTTAGCTAACCGAGCGAACAACCGAAGACTCGGTCCTCGGTTTTTTTGGGTTCGGTTCTGGTTTTTTCGGTTCCGGTCTTCGGTTCTCGGTTTTTATGCCCACCCCTAATCTTGATGATCAATGTTCAAGTAGCTTAATCCAGGTTTTTCATTGAAAAACACCTTTCAAATAACTCTGTATGCTTTCCAGAAATTCTACATCATTTCTGATTAACAATATGTCAACAACATATACTCATCAGAAATTCTATAGTGCTCCCACTCACTTCTTTGGAAATACAAGTTTCTCATAAACTTTGTATAAACCCAAAATCTTTGATAGTCCTATCAAAGTGCATATTCCAACTCCGAGATGCTTACTCCAGTCCTTAGAAGGATCGCTGGAGCTAGCATACCTTTTAGCATCCTTAGGATCGACAAAACTTTTCTGATTGTATCACATACAACCTTTCCTTACGAAAACTGGTAAGGAAACTCATTTTGACATCCATCTGCCAGATTTCATAAATGCAGCTCGTGCTAACATGATTCCGACGGTCTCAAGCATCGCTACGGATGAGAAAAATCTCATCGTAGTCAACTCCTTGAACTTGTGAAAAACTCTTCGCCACAAGTCGAGCTTCATAGACGGTGATGTTACCGTCCACGTCCGTCTTCTTCTTAAAGATCCATTCATCTCAATGTCTTGCCGATCATCGGGCAAGTCCACCAAAGTCCATGCTTTGTTCTGATACATGGATCCTATCTCGGATTTCATGGCTTCTAACCATTTGTCGGAATTTGGGCCCACCATTGCTTCTCCATAGCTCGTAGGTTCATTGTTGTCTAGCAACATGACCTTCAAGACAGGATTGCGTACCACTCTGAAGCAGTATGCATCCTTGTCACCCTACGAGGTTCGGTAGTGACTTGATCCGAAGTTTCATGGTCACTATCATAAGCTTCTACTTCAATTGGTGTAGGTGCCACGGGAACAACTTCCTATGCCCTGCTACACACTAGTTGAAGTGACGGTTCAATAACCTCATCAAGTCTTCACCATCCTCCCACTCAACTTTTCGAGACAAACTTTTCCTCGAGAAAGGACCCGATTCAAGAAACAATCCCTATTGCTTTCGGATCTTAATTAGGAGGTATACCCAACTGTTTTGGGTGTCCTATGAAGATGTATTTTATCCGCTTTGGGTTCGAGCTTATCAACCTGAAACTTTTCCACACAAGCGTCGTAGCCCCAAACTTTTAAGAAATGACAGCTCAGGTTTCTCTAAACCATAGTTCATACGGTGTCATCTCAACGGAACTACGTGGTGCCCTATTAAAGTGAGTGCGGTTGTCTCTAATGCCTAACCCATAAACGATAGTGGTAATTCGATGAGAGACATCATGGTACGCACCATATCTTATAGGGTGCAACTATGATGTTCGGACACACCATCACACTATGGTGTTCCAGGCGGTATTAATTGTGAAACAATTTGCACAATGTCTTAATTGTGTGCCAAAACTCGTAACTCAGATATTCATCTCTATGATCATATCATAGGCATTCTATCCTCTTGTCACGAAGATCTTAAACTTCACTCTGAAATTACTTGAACCATTCAATATTTCAGACTTGTGTTTCATCAAGTAAATACACTCAGTATCTACTTAAATCATTCGTGAAGTAAGAACATAACGATATTCACTGCATGCCTCAGCACTCATTGGACTCCACACATAAAAAATGTGCCACTTCAACAAGTTGCTATCTTGTTCCATCTTACTGAAACCGAGGCTTTTCAGTCACCTTGCCCATGTGGTATGTTTTGCATATCTCAAGTGATTCAAAATCAAGTGAGTCCAAACGATCCATCTGCATGGAGTTTCTTCATGCGTATACACCAATAGACATGGTTCGCATGTCTCAAACTTTTCAAAAACGAGTGAGTCCAAAGATCCATCAACATGGAGCTTCTTCATGCGTTTTACACCAACATGACTTACATGGCAGTGCCACAAGTAAGTGGTACTATCATTACTGTCTTATATCTTTTGGCATGAAAATGTGTATCACTACGATCGAGATTCAATAAACCATTCCTATTAGGTGTAATACTATTGAAGGTATTATTCAAATAAACAGAGTAACCATTATTCTCCTTAAATGAATAACCGTATTGCGATAGACATAATCCAATCATGTATATGCTCAACGCAAACACCAAATGACAATTATTCAGGTTTAATACTAATCTTGATGGTAGAGGGAGCGTGCGATGTTTGATCACATCAAAGTTGGAAACACTTCCAACACATATCGTCGGCTCACCTTTAGCTAGTCTCCGTTTATTCCGTAGCTCTTTTATTTCGAGTTACTAACACTTAGCAACCGAACCGGTATCTAATACCCTGGTGCTACTAGGAGTACTAGTAAAGTACACATTAACATAATGTATATCCAATATACTTCTATCGACCTTGCCAGCCTTCTCATCTACCAAGTATCTAGGGTAATTCTGCTCCAGTGGCTGTTCCCCTTATTACAGAAGCACTCAGTCTCGGGTTTGGGTTCAACCTTGGGATTCTTCACTAGAGCAGCAGCTGATTTGCCGTTTCATGAAGTATCCCTTCTTGCCCTTGCCCTTCTTGAAACTAGTGGTTTCACTAACCATCAACAATTGATGCTCCTTCTTGATTTCTACTTTCGCGGTGTCAAACATCGCGAACACTTCAAGGATCATCATATCTATCCCTGATATGTTATAGTTCATCACGAAGCTCTAGTAGCTTGGTGGCAATGTCTTTGGAGAAACATCACTATCTCATCTGGAAGATTAACTCCCACTCGATTCAAGTGATCGTTGCACTCAGACAATCTGAGCACAAGCTCAACGATTGAGCTTTTCTCCCTTAGTTTGCAGGTTTAAGAAAATCGTCGGAGGTCTTATACCTCTTGACGTGGGCACGAGCTTGAAATCCCAATTTCAGCCCTCGAAACATCTCATATGTTCCGCGACGTTTCGAAAACGTCTTTGGTGCCTCTACTCTAAACCGTTCAACTGAACTATCACGTAGTTATCAAAACGTGTATGTCCGATGTTCGAAACATCCACAAACGACGTTTGGGGTTCAGCACACTGAGCGGTGCATTAAGGACACAAGCTTTCTACTGTCCGCATAATCGCTACTTTCAACTTTCAACTATATTTTCTCTAGGAACATATCTAAACAGTGGAACTAAAGCGTGAGCTTACGACATATCTTGCAAAGATCTTTTGACTATGTTCAGGATAATTAAGTTCATCTTATGAACTCCCACTCAGATAGACATCCCTCTAGTCATCTAAGTGATTACATGATCCGAGTCAACTAAGCCGTGTCCGATCATCACGTGAGACAGACTAGTCATCATCGGTGAACATCTTCATGTTGATCGTATCTACTATACGACTCATGCTCGACCTTTCGGTCTCTGTGTTCCGAGGCCATGTCTGTACATGCTAGGCTCGTCAAGTTAACCCTAAGTGTATTGCGTGTGTTTGAGGCCATGTGCATACATGCTAGGCTCGTCAACACCGTTGTATGTGAACGTAAGAATCCATCACACCCGATCATCACGTGGTGCTTAGAAGCGACGAACTTTTGGCAACGGTGCACAGTTAGGGGAGAACACTTCTTGAAATTGTTGTAAGGGATCATCTTATTTACTACCGTCGTTCTAAGTAAACAAGATGTATAAACATAATAAACATCACATGCAATTATATAGTAGTGACATGATATGGCCAATATCATATAGCTCCATTGATCTCCATCTTCGGGGCTCCATGATCATCATCGTCACCGGCATGACACCATGATCTCCATCATCGTGTCTTCATGAAGTTGTCTCGCCAACTATTACTTCTACTACTATGGCTACCGGTTAGCAATAAAGTAAAGTAATTACATGGCGTTGTTTAATGACACGCAGGTCATACAATAAATAAAGACAACTCCTATGGCTCCTGCCGGTTGTCATACTCATCGACATGCATGTCGTGAATCCTATTACAAGAACATGATCAATCTCATACATCACATATCTTTCATCACATTCTTCTTGGCCATATCACATCACATAGCATACCCTGCAAAAACAAGTTAGACATCCTCTAATTGTTGTTTGCATGTTTTACGTGGCTGCTATGGGTTTCTAGCAAGAACGTTTCTTACCTACGCAAAACCACAACGTGATATGCCAATTGCTATTTACCCTTCATAAGGACCCTTTTCATCGAATCCGTTCCGACTAAAGTGGGAGAGCGGCACCGCTAGCCACCTTATGCACCAAGTGCATGTCGATTCGGTGGAAGAGTGCGTGTAAGGTCGGTCCGGGCGCTTCATCCCACAATACCGTCGAAACAAGATTGGACTAGTAACGGTAAGCATATTGAACAACATCAACGCCCACAACTACTTTGTGTTCTACTCGTGCACGAATCTACGCAATAGACCTAGCTCATGATGCCCTTTGTTGGGGAACGTAACAGAAATTCAAAATTTTCTCGCATCACCAAGATCAATCTATGGAGATTCTAGCAATGAGGAAGGAGAGTGCATCTACATACCCTTGTAGATCGCTAAGCGAAGCGTTCTTGAGAACGGAGTTGAAGGAGTCGTACTCGTCATGATCCAAATCACGGAGATCCTAGTGCGAGCGGACGGCACCTCCGCGTTCAACACACGTACAGCCGGTGGCGTCTCCCACGCCTTGATCCAGCAAGGAGAGAGGAGAGGTTGAGGAAGACTCCATCCAGCAGCAGCACAACGGCGTGGTGTTGGTGGAGGAGCGTGGCAATCTTGCAGGGCTTCGCCAAGCATCACAAGAGAGGAGGAGGAGGAAGAAGAGACGCAGGGCTGCACCAACGAGAGATCGAATCGCGTGTATTGGGCAGCCCCTAGGCCTCATATATATAGGGGAAGGGGAGGAGGGTGCGCCCCCTCTAGGGTTCCCACCCCTAGAGGCGGCAGCCCCAAAACCCATCTATGGGTGGCGGCCACAAGGGGGAGAGAGAGGGGCGCCCACTAGATGGGCCTTAGGGCCCATCTGCCCTAGGGTTTGCCCCCCTTCCCCACTTCCTTGCGCCTTGGGCCCTGTGGGGCGCACCAGCCCATCTGGGGCTGGTCCCCTCCCACACTTGGCCCACGCAGCCTTCTGGGGTAGGTGGCCCCACTTGGTGGACCCCGGACCCTCCGGTGGTCCCGACGCGATCTGGAAAAACCAAACTTTTCCGGTGACCAAAACAGGACTTCCATATATAAATCTTTACCTCCGGACCATTCCGAACTCCTCGTGACGTCCGGGATCTCATCCGGGACTCGAACAACATTCGGTAACCACATACAAACTTCCTTTATAACCCTAGCGTCATTGAACCTTAAGTGTGTAGACCCTACGGGTTCGGGAACCATCGATACATGACCGAGGCGTTCTCCGGTCAATAACCAACAGCGGGATCTGGATACCCATGTTGGCTCCCACATGTTCCACGATGATCTCATCGGATGAACCACGATGTCAAGGACTCAATCGATCCCGTATTCAATTCCCTTTGTCTAGCGGTATTGCACTTGCCCGAGATTTGATCGTCGGTATCCTATACCTTGTTCAATCTCGTTACCGGCAAGTCTCTTTACTCGTTCCGTAACACATCATCCTGTGATCAACCCCTTGGTCACATTGTGCACATTATGATGATGTCCTACCGAGTGGGCCCAGAGATACCTCTCCGTTTACGGGAGTGACAAATCTCGATCTCGATTCGTGCCAACCCAACAGACACTTTCGGAGATACCTGTAGTGCACCTTTATAGCCACCCGATTACGTTGTGACGTTTGGTACACCAAAGCATTCCTACGGTATCCGGGAGTTGCACAATCTCATGGTCTAAGGAAATGATACTTGACATTAGAAAAGCTTTAGCATACTGAACTACGATCTTTGTGCTAGGCTTAGGATTGGGTCTTGTCCATCACATCATTCTACTAATGATATGATCCGTTATCAATGACATCCAATGTCCATGGTTAGGAAACCGTAACCATCTATTGATCAACGAGCTAGCCAATAGAGGCTTGCTAGGGACATGGTGTTGTCTATGTATCCACACATGTATTTGAGTTTCCTATCAATACAATTATAGCATGGATAATAAACGATTATCATGAACAAGGAAATATAATAATAATAACTAATTTATTATTGCCTCTAGGGCATATTTCCAACAATAGCAACATTCCCTAGGAAAGGCTTTAGGTAAAATCTATCCCAAGATAATTCATTGCTAGAAATTCTTTATGGAATGACTTATGGAATATGCTGAAAAGATATCCTTCTTGAAAAACTTCTTTTCATGGATCGTCATGATTCGTGAACGATATAACACAACTTCTTCCACAACTTCAAGCTTAGATAGGAAATGAAAAGTGATAAATCACAACTCTTAGAAGAAAAGGGGAGAAAGAACTTGCACTTTGGAATGCAAGTAGAGGAATGCTTGAACTCTTCAAAGGAAATCATGATGAAAGGCTACTTGAACACCCTAATGATGGCACCAAGTAGAATAGCTTGGAGATCAGATTCTTGAGAAAGAGAAAAACCTCAAGATTGACAAAACAAACTTGATGAACAAATGAAAACGGTATAATCCATGATGAAAAACCACTGTGCCGAGCCTCCGGGAAGAACTCCAGAAATAAAAGGGTGATTGGGAGAAAGTGAAGATGAAAAGATACGAGTTGAAATTTTGAAAAATTTCCTTCCAACAACCTTGACAAAGAAAAGAGATGAGGCATCCTGACAAGATCACCGAGAAACGCTTGAAACTTTGGAAAAGAAATGATGAAACACTTGGAACTGAAAATCTATGTATAGGATTCGGGAGTAGTTCATGGCCGATGAGATTTGTTTTTAAGTTTTGAACATCCTCCATGTGCGACACAATGACAAGTGTGTCGTGTAGTGGCAAGCTCATTGCCTTGGGATTTACCACGTCAAATGCATTGTGATCATGTGGACATCGCGACCATCCTCATCGAGGGCGGGAAGAGATTAAGGAGTAGTTCATGGCCGATGAGATTTGTTTTTAAAGTTTTAAACATTCCCTTGTGCGGCACAATGACAAGTGTGTCGTGCAGTGACAATCTTATTGCCTTGGGATTTACCACGTCGAATGCATTGTGACCATGTGGACATCGCGGCGATCATCAGCGATGGTGGGAAGAGATTCAGGAGTAGTTCATGGACGATGAGATTTTTTTTAGTTTTAGACATTCCCTTGCATGACACAATGACAAGTGAGTCGTGCAGTGGCAAGCTTATTGCCTTGGGATTTACCACGTCGAATGCATTGTGACCACGTGGACATCGCGGCGATCATCAGCGATGGTGGGAAGAGATTCAGGAGTAGTTCATGGACGATGAGATTTTTTTTAGTTTTTAAACATTCCCTTGCGCGACACAATTACAAGTGAGTCGTGCAGTGGCAAGCTTATTGCCTTGGGATTTACCACGTCGAATGCATTGCGATCATGTGGACATCACGGCCACCATCAGTGAGGGTGGGAAGAGATTCAGGAGTACTTCATGGCTGATGGGAATTTTTTTAAAGTTTTTAAACATTCCCTTGCGCGACACAATTACAAGTGTGTTGTCCAGTGGCAAGCTCATTGCCTTGAGATTTACCACGGCGAATGCATTGCGATCATGTGGACATCACGGCCACCATCAGTGAGGGTGGGAAGAGATTCAGGAGTACTTCATGGCTGATGGGAATTTTTTTAAAGTTTTTAAACATTCCCTTGCGCGACACAATTACAAGTGTGTTGTCCAGTGGCAAGCTCATTGCCTTGAGATTTACCACGTCGAATGCATTGGGATCATGTGGACATCGCGACCATCATTAACGATGGTGGGAAGAGATTTGGGAGTAGTTCATGGTCGATGAGATTTGTTTTTAAAGTTTTAAACATTCCCTTGTGCGACACAATTACAAATGTGTCGTGAAGTGGCAAGCTCATTGCCTTGGGATTTACCGCATCAAATGCATTGCAATCATGTGGACACTTGCGGCCATCATCAATGAGGGTGGGAAGAGATTCGGGAGTAGTACGTGGCCGATGAGATTAGTTTCTAAAGTTTTAAACATTCCTTTCTGTGACACAATGACAAGTGCGTCGTGAAGAGGCAAGCTCATTGCCTTGTGATTTACCACATCGAATGCACTGCGATCATGTAGACATCGCAGCCATTATTAGCGGGGTGGGAAGAAAGATAATTTGCAACATGGCGAGCCACCGTGTTAAGATAGAGGACGCTCATATGCCGGGGTATTGAGTCATACTTATTTGCCTAGCGCGTAAATTTGCTGTCTCCCGTTGCAACACACGGAAATGTTTACTAGTATCACAAAAATAACAGCTTAATGCTTCATCAGAAAATTAAGACCCACACTAAAAAAATTAGAACCCAAAGCTTCAACAAATATGGGAAGGAACAGAGTATTGCTCTTATATGACACCACGCGCACCGAGTGCACGACTCTGTTTTCTTCATAGCCCGCACGCGGCCACGCTCTCGGGTTCTCTGCTCCGGATCGCCCCTCTGCTCTCTCATGCCGCGTCGCGGGCGCTACCTCCGCAGGTGCGTCCCACCCCTCGCCCTCTCCTCTGCTGATTCCACCCTGTTGATCGCCTCTCCCACACTCCTGCCGCTAAACCTAGCAGCGCTCGCGGCTCCCCGGGGATCGCCGCCGCCTTCACCTCCTCCCCCGGACCCATCCCGCCGACCGCGTGCACGCACCCGGGCAAGCTGCCGCAAGGAGCTCGCCGTACGGACCGCCTCCATAGCACCGGCAGCCAAATCTCGGACTTGTTGTAAGTTCCAACAAATATCTCCCTTTATTTTTCACTTCTGTCCGGCGACCTGGTGGTGGAACAACCCCTACTTGCCTAGTTAGACAAAAAATTGATGCTCTGCACAATCAACCAGTACTAATACAGAGATACGCTGAGGTATGAGTGACATAACATAGTTCGTTCTTGACATGATACAAGTTTTTGAGATACACCGACATATATGACATAAACATAGTTTAATCTTAACATGGTACTAGTTTTCAGAGATACACTGAGATATATGAGTATATGACAATGGCATAACAGAGTCGAATCTTAATAAATAGTACTAGTTTCAGAGATACAGTGAGATATGGCATAACATAGTTGATTCTTGACATGGTTATAAGATGAACACACAACACAGGGGGTTAATAAAGCAGGTGCATGATAAGTCTTAATTTGATGAGAGCTCCCCACCAACAATGGTGATTGGCAGCATGGCTTCCGGTTCCCCGTAGTCGCGAACAAGCTCCGTTGCTTCCGCAACGAAGGACGCAAGAATCCTGTCAGGCTTCCCTGGCTTCGCTGCGTCTTCACCACTTGCGAAATCCATGGATCTGTCGATAAATTTCATCTGTCTGCTACAAGCCTTTGAAAGTGCTTCCACCAAGCTCCCCAACTCTTGTTTGGGGTATCTGTTACCTCTGCATTTCATAATAGATATGACCATCTTGCTGGTAAGCTTAAGTATTTTCAGGCAACTCGCCGTGGGGTCAATGTTTCTTTCTACCATCTCCTTGAGCTTCATCGGAAGGCCAGATGCATCAGTTGAGCTATCAAACTGAAGAGCCAAATACGGATCAACACTGATGAATGTCTCATGCACTATCACGCAAAGGATAATAGAGCTGTCTCTATTTTCTTTTTTTGATTTCTCATGTTTTGTATTTTCCATATGTCATCTTCATCTTGAATTTCCTGAAGAGAAGAAGAGCTCCTGTTCTGGCCATTATCTTGCAAAGGAACGCTTTGTTGTCCAGTTTGAGCTTCTTCTGCAGTAAGTATTTTGTCGAGCACCTGCAAATGGTAAGATAATGCTTCTTTTAGGCAAATGGTAGGAGAATGCTTAATTTGAGAAATGTAGGTAATAGATAAGAGATGATCATTTATCCTCTTGTGTATATAAAGATATGTTAATCATCAGCGCAGCTAGAGCAGGGGGAAGAGTGAAGCAAAGCACTCACTAACGACGCAAGGCACGAAAAGCGACACCGAAGGAAACAACAGAAAGCAAGCAGCGAGACATGAGCAAGCTGAACCAGATAGCAAAGCACGACGTACGTAAGAAACTGCAAAGCGAAACGAAAGACTAGCACGACAAAGCTACCAATAATAAACACACAGCGGGACAAAACCTACCAAGGCTCTAATAATACGCAACAAACCGCATCAACACCACAACCAACCAGAACAGGCAGATAGAATCAGCTGCAGACAAATTCTGATCAAAATACTCACCAACTTAACAAAAATGGGCGACTAGTAAATGACAAGTCTGCAAACTGCATTACCATAGGGATGATAGGTTAACTTAATCAGTCATGAAGTTCAACGGGGATAATAAATGCATAAGTGACATCTTAAGCAGCATATGTGAAATACATCAGTGATGACAGGAATTCAGAGCTCATGTTTGAAGGCATGAAAAGGATCACACGGATGTAGAGTCAATTTGACTGGCAGTCAACTCGAATTGCATAATCTGCGTACAGTAACTGAGCATGGTCCCACTCACTGCAAAATCCTAGGTTCGAGCAAATCTCCATCCCTGTACTCGAATCTGTCTCTCAAGTAATTTCCATTGTCTGGCAACTTATGCTGCTCTCCTAATCCTTAATGCTCTAGCTGCAATTCTTCGCAACTGCTTTCTGAATTACCTCGTTCTGCATTGGTACTAGTACATGTTATAGCCATCTGCTGAGTATCTCGTATGCAGCAATGCATAGGTCTCAATGATCTTTCATTCTTAGCTCTGCTGTTCGAGCAGATCTAGTTGTCATGAAAGCCAGATTCTGATGCTCAATATGATTGTCATCTGATTACATACTATTAGAGTAGTCTATAGTTAGATTTTGATTTTTGATTAACTATAGTTTATTATCATTGATTTACTATTTTGAGAGAAATCTGTGATTATCTTAGGAAATGATAGTTTATATTTTAACATTTCCAAAAACTCTGGACCTAATTCATGAATGTATTAATTTACTCGGTATAACTAATTGCTGCACTAACCGCTCCTTCCACAATCTATGCCCCTACCCATGGGGAGGGCATTCCTTTGGAACTCTGCCTACTGAGATCTTGCCTCATAGAGAAGCGATAAAGTAGTTCTTTGGGGAGCTAGCGCACTTGTGCGACTACTCTCATCTGACTTCATCAATGACTGCTTGGCTATTTGGCGCGCCCCACAGACATGAATGGTATGCCATTGTTACTTCAGCAATTAGTTTGGTTCTAATTGCCATATCAAACTTGAAGACCTTGCTACGGTCTCTTGCTCCCTCTTACCTCCTCTTTTCACATGAGAGGTAAGAGCATATATTAAATCTGAGCCATTGATCTCATTAATTAGTGGTGTGATTAACTCTTATCTTCTTATCTCACATCTAAAACGAAGGGGTTAGAGGGAGCATGTTAAAATTTGCCTTTGCTTATCGTTCCTGGAGTTGAAGTCTGCTACTAAATTGCCAGTCATATTGTATTTCATTAAGTTCAAAATTAAGTTACTTTTTGAAAATAATCAGTTCCCCCTTATGCAAAGTTTGCATCTACGAATTAACTAGGATAAAAAGTAACAATTTAATCTCCTCTGTTGTAAAAAAAAATGAAGTCCGTTAATGGCTAATCACCAACGGTTAGTATGAAACTCAATAAGGGAAATATCATGGGAAACAATTTGTAAGAAAACGAAGACATAAGACTAACCCGGCAATTTGTATGAACGTAATCACTGTGAGACACCAAAAATCCTTCCTTTGCAGTAGGGAGACGAAGCCACCGAGAAGAACAACTGTGGTCCATGTAACCACCAGAAAGCTCAATCCTCTGATTGCCATCGTCAGGCACCCCATAAATGCCGCAAAATCATTGATATTCTTTACTTCCGGCCATTTGCGGACATTGGACCTGCGGCCAGCCATTCTTCCTCTTCAGAGAGCCGATTGAGGTCTACTGAGACGAAGCAATCTCAGTATCTCGTAGTATCTGCAAGATGGAGAGGCCATGGACTAAGCTTATAAGATGGCTTGTGATTAAAATACAATTAGCTTATTGGGCGCCGATGAGAGCAAAATTAGATCTTGACCAGGACTGCAAGCGGGGTCGTCATTACTTAATCCTAACAGCCGCCAAGCTCTTCAGCTAAGCGGCAAAGTCCTCCTAATTTCTCACAATGGGTAGAAAGTATACAACATCAATTAAGCTAGCGTGTTATTATGTTTTGGTTTTCCCGATAAAGGGTGTCCTGTTCTCACTCACCTGCTCAATAATTCGACTTTTTGTGCAGTCACGAGCTCATCGCTGACGCTGAATATAGATGAAACCGCACCTTGATCGAGCAATAGAATAGGAAGCGAAGTCGTCGTTGGGAATTCGTGCGCAGCCTATTCGTCGCGTGGTTTTTGTTTCTACAAGCTGGAGTATTATGCCATTTGTTTTTCTAAGGGTGTCCTGTTCTCACTCACCTGCTCACTGACAAGGACCGTACGCAGACGATCCATCCATATCGGAAAAGTCGGAGCCGTACGTGATTGCCCCCGCGTGGTCCGCCGGGCGACACCGGCGGTGATCTCATCCAGTTTTTCCGGTCGTCCTCCACGCAAGGTTTTGATTACCGGCTGAAATTTCAAAATTTCCCATGGTTACCACGTATTTCCGTGCCCCTCAGTAAATCCCCAAACCAAGCAAAAAATATCATATATATATTTTTGAAATTTTTTATTTTAAATGCTGGATTTATAGTAAAGTATGTAGGATTTAATTAATGCCATGAGAGTTGGTTCTAACGTGTTGGTAACAACCTAGTTCCTGTTTTGAAAGGTCTCTGATTCGAATGTTTGTTCATTCATTTATTTAAATTCAAAATTCAACTATAAAACTCGTTCAAAATATTCTCGGTATTTCTCGGTAGCTGTGGTAACCAAGTTTGCCAGTCCTCCTCGGTAAAATTGCCTCATTCGGTAACCAAAACCTTGACTCCACGTGCGTCCTCTGCTCGCCGCCGCAGGGCTTGCCCGAGCGACCGACAGCGGCGGCGGGGCTCCGTACCCGTCGCATTTAGGAAGTGTTTTGGCGATGTACAAGTGGCGACCGGATGCCTCATAGGTGGAACTTGAAGCGACAGCGACGGATCGTGCTTGGGTGAAGGCCTTGGAGCAATGGGTGCAAGTCTTCTCTTCCCTTCCCTGGCCGTCAGGCTCACTAAGCAGCGGTGGTGTGGGAGCCGCAGCTGGCACGACGTCCATGACCCAACCTATAGAGCACTCTCATGCCATATGGGTGATGCTCTTGGGTCTTGAGGTGCCTCTTCAGCGCAGCGGGCCGGGTTACGATGTTGGCCAAGCGGTAGATGTCGCGGCCATCGCCCATGCTGTGCGTTGGAAGTTGGCGGTCATGGTGGTCCTCCACTCCGGTGAAAGGCCGGCGGTGCCATGGATCTAGCTAGTATGATGCTGGCTGGCACTGCACTAGACATACCTTAGTGGCTGCGGCAGTGACAGTCTGGCGTCACGTGAGGACTTTCAAACTTCTGATCTGGCGACAACGGCGATTTTCCTATGTCACATGGTTCACAGTCTATGTCGAGGATGGTGGAGATAGTGGCAACGCATGGTGCTGTCGTCTGATGCAGATCAGCCATCGGTTGGCGCTCGCGAGGACGGTGCGGGCCTCTAGAGCGGGCCAAACTCAGGATTTTGGCGGTGCCGGTCTCCTTCCTCCCCACCAAAGACTTCGTGATGTTGTTCTGAACAGCCCTCACCATGGCTCACCAGCCTACCGTTAGGACCGTGTGCGTATCAGCTGCTTGGATCGAGGCAAGTGGACGAGACAACATCTCATGACTTTGATTGGGTTGTACTTTTCGGGTCATCTTGGGCTCCGGTGTGAAAACCCTAGGTCTGGCTGTTTGGTTATACCTGCCAATGGTGGTGTTCTCTGCATCGTTACCTTGATGAAGTCATTGCTAGTAGTTTACTTATATTTGATCTTCAGGGTGAAAACACATGATCTGACCTTTGATGGTTGGAGCAGGCGACAACGGCGCTTGCATGTCATTTTCTTCCTGGCGGTGTCTTTTTTGAAGAACCTCCTCCTAGTCCTTGTGTTGTCAAGAGATGGTTTGGTGCCAATGGTCATTGTTGTATGTTGTTAGTCCTTGTTTTTGTCAGTTTCAGGCTTTCTGATGACTTCGCTATTTGCCGACGTCATTTTCCGTGTGTGTGTGTGCATGCGTGCATGGAGCTGGCTAAGATCCATTTTGCGGGGGGGGGGGTAGGGGCAAGCCTAAATATGGATGCTCTGGGAGGAGTGCAAAATACTCTATTTCTCCTAATCTTCCCTTCCAAAAATATATTTCTCTCACATATTTTATCAAGCTGGGGGAGGGGAGGGGGCATGGCACCTGCAACTTTAAACATAGCTCCGTCACTGCGGGTGTGTACTCACTATAATTGTATCTCTTGATGCTATATTTGAGTCAATAAAAAGCACGCTTTGTTGAAACAATATACCGGAAAAGTCCAGTGGCGGAGCCTTGATTTTCGACGGCTATGCGGAGTGAAAAAAATCAATGCAAAAATAAAATAAAATAAAATTCACAATCTTATCTATCCATCTATATCTCCATATCTATTTGTCTATTTATCTAGGGCCCTGATAAGTGCCACACGTGTGGGCTCAGTAAGATCGGGCCGAACGCCCTTCTAGCTGTAACACCCCCTGTGTAATAGCCACTGTGACAATCTGCTAATTATGCCAATTCACTTACATTTGCAGTGCCTAGTCACATTGATTAAAGATTCAATTCTAATCCTATCTTGAAAATCAATTCAAATTCAAAAGTGAAAAATAAAGTTGCTCAAAAACTTGATGAAAAAATGTTCACCTTATAGCAAATAATCTAAAACTATTTGCTGTTAAGGAACACAACATCACCATCCACCACAGAAGGGCCTAAGCATTTAAAACAGAGCCTAAACAACACTTAAATGCCCTAAGCATTTTTGAATAAATTCAAATGGGTTCCAAGAATGCCCAAACCTTTTGTGGCAGTGCTGGATATTGCAATACACTACTGTCAGCAAGTTTCACATTTTTGCAAATTCATTTGAATGCTCAAAATATTCCAAAGCTATCTTTGTTAAAAGAAAAAGCATAAAACAAAAAAAGAAAAAGAAAAAGGAAAGAGGCATTGTGCACTGGGCCTAAGTGCACAGTGCCCAAACCCAGCCCACCAGCCCATCTTCCTCTCTCTCCTTCGCGGTGTCGCCGCACGCGCGGGCGAGGCGTCGACACGCCGACGGCCACCGACGCAGGAGGGGATAAGGGCAACCCTCGTGCGCCCCCTGGTCCTCCTCATCAACTCGCCGCTCCTCCCTCGTCTCTCCATCGCTCGCGCTCGCCCTTTCTCCCCACTGCCCGAGCGCCACCGTTGCCGTAGCTCGCCGCAGTCGCGCCCACTGACGTCCTCGCGCCCGTCCACCGTGTCCGTCGTCTTTGCCTAGTTAGTCCACGTCGTCCTCCGTCGCCACTTTGCTCGGAGAGGACCGCATGGGCGGGATCGAGCGCGGCGCCGATCTCTTTGCCGCCGGCGGTCTCCTTCGACTCCGGCGACGCCCGCTGCTGCTAATAACCTGTCGCTGGTCTTTCTTGACCGCACAGTGAGCCACAGCTCCTCCCCACTCTCTTTCCTCGCTCTGGCTTGCCCGTAGCTGCCGCTCCGCGTGAGCGTGAGCCCATCACCGCGGAGCTCGTCGCCGACGAGGCTCCGGTGACCAAATGGTCACGGGCATATGTCCGTCAGCTTCGCCGCAGCGCGTAGAGCCCCGCCAGCTGCTTCATTTGCTCCTCTACGCACCGCAAAGTTGATTTCCGCCGTGAACCGAACGTCGCCGCCGCTGACCTCGTTGCCGTTCATGATTCCGGCGATTATTTGGTCCGGCACCGCCACCGAACGTCGCGGCATCAAATGCCCCTTCGAACGCAAGTGGCCGCACTCGAAACGGGTAACCGTAGCGTGATTCCGGTCGTCTCCGGCGAGGAACCGCGGCGAACACGCTCGCCGGAGTAGCTCCGACGCCGGCGCTGACCTGGCACTGGCTGGGGCTGCCTCTGGGTCACTGCCCGTGGGCCCCCAGACCTAGTTGACCACGTTGACCGTGGTCAACGTGCTGACTAGGCAGCCCCAGCCTCTGACATGCGGGCCCCACCGCAATTTATTGAATTAAAACTTTTTTAAATAAACTTAATAGTTAAACTAATGAGACTATCACATGTGGGGCCAACTAGCTAAATAATCCTGCTTAGTTAAAATTAAAACACTGTTAGCTCTCTGTCAATGACATGTGGGTCCTATTGGACCCACAGGTCAGGTTTGACTCTGGTGAGCGAGTCTATTGACTGCTGACGTCATCCACATGTCATGCTGACGTCATATCTCTTTCCCTGGATAATTCTGTTAATTTAATAATTTCAGAAAATGATTTAATCTCTAAAAATCCGTAGAAAATAAACCGTAGCTCGGATCAAAAAAACTTAAAGCATGAAAGTTGCTCAGAACGACGAGACGAATCTGATCGTGTCGTCTGTTTCCATGTCGGAACCCTCTGCGTAGGATAACCTGTAACTTTTCATCCGTTTTTGGTAGATGAATAGTGCATATACACCGGTTAATAAATCCTACTTAAATCCTAAAATAACTAATATGACTTAGACATATCTTTAGGCAACCCTGCACTCACTACTAGGGAAATGCCTATACACAAGAGCTTAGTAGTAGCGCTGGTTATGGGCCCAACGCTACTGCAACTTAGTAGTAGCGCTGGTTGGCAATGCACAGTACAGGTACCAGAATAGCAGTAGCTATGGCTCCCCTGGCAGCGCTACTGCTAAGTGGTCCCATAGCAACCGGCAGGGGCTACACGTAGTAGTAGCGGCTGGCTGGAACCAGCGCTACTGCTAGAGATATAGCAGTAGCGCTGGGCCTCCAGCCAGCGCTACTACTAATGACACCTTATCCTCTCCCCTCCAGCCCAATCGATCATTCTCCCTCCCACACTCTCATCTCTCTCATCTCGTCCAACCGCACGCTGCCACCGCCCGCCGCCGTCGTCCCTCCGCTGCCGTCGCCCGATATGTCTCCCTCCCTCCCTTCTCCTTCCATCCCTCCCTTCTCCTTCTATCCCACTACTAGGAAAACCTTATACACTGCATCTTAGCAGTAGCGCTGGACAAAACAAGGCGCTACTGCTACTTAGTAGTAGCGTGTTTAAATAAACCGCGCTACTGCTACTACTTTAGGAGTAGCGCGTGCTAGGAAAACGCGTTGCTGCTATGTTTGTGTTGGGCGCAGGTGGCTAGCCCCACTTAGCAGTAGCGCGTATCTGTGACCAGCGCTACTGCTATGTCCCATAGCAGTAGCGCGTATCTCGGAAATGCGCTACTACTTACTTACCTTATCCTACACGCGCCCGACCCTCTCAATCACTCTCCCTCTCACTCACTCTCGCCCGCGCCGAACCCGTCATCCGCCGCCGCCGCACTACTCCTCCATCGAGGTACTCCCTCCGTCCCTCCTCCTTCCTCCTCCCCCTCTTCCTCCGGCCGCCCTCCTCCCACCGCCCCTCCCTCCTCCTCCTCCGGCCGCCCCCTCCGTCCTCCTCCTCCGGCTGCCCCCTCCCCCTCCTCCCCCCGCCCCTCCCTCCTCCTCCTCCGGCCGCCCCCTCCCCCTCCTCCCCGCGCCCCCTCCCTCCTCCGATCCCACTGGCCTCCTCCCCTCCTCCTCTCCTTCCTCCTCCCTCCATCTCTTTTTTTCTGTTTTTACTGTAGTTTTTTACTATTGTATAATATAGTGTTTTTTACTCTTTTTAGTAAGTGTTTAAAATAATTAGTAAGTAAATAAATAAAACTAGTTGAACTAGTTTATTTTTAGTAAGAACTAGTTGAATTAATAGAACTAATGTATTTTTAGTAAGAAAATTAATATAACTAGTTGAACTAGTGTATTTTTAGAAAGAACTAGTTTAATTTTATTTATAGTAAGTTTATTTTTAGTAAGAACTAGTTGAATTAATAGAACTAGTTGAACATGTCACGTTTGTTGTTATTTTTTTAGTTTAAGCAATTATTCCCACATCAACGTCGACGATGCCTATCCCGCATCCTCGTCGTCGATACCCGTCGTTCGCTAGGGTTTTAGTTGTATTAGTGATGTTATATGTATGATACTATTCGGGATGTATTAGTGATAACTTATAGGGTTTTTGTTTTTGCAGAAATTTAGGAGCCCCTCCATCATCCCCGCTGTCGTCCCCGTCACCGACCCCCTCCGACCTCGAGGTGAGACCAGCCAAATCTCCATGTTAATATGAGTCCTATAAGAGACACTACTGGAATCAGCTTCTTTGTCGTCCGCCATGGCGGACGGCAAAGGCATACAAGGAGGATGACAAAGACCTATGTCGTCCGTCAGCTGACGGCAACAGGTCCGGCTGAATGGGCTACGGCAAAGGCTTCTTTGCCGTCAGCTGGCGGATGGCAAAGATGAAACGATCTTTGCCGTCAGCCGGCTAATGGCAACGGTCCTGAACGGCACCGTGACAACGTCCGGCCGTTAGGGGGCTAACGGTGAGCTTTGCGTCAGCTGGCGAATAGCAAAGTAACCAAATAGGACAGCCCCAGGTTGAACAGGGAGCTGCCACGTGGCATCTTTGCCGTCCGCTGGCGGACGGCATAGATCCTGTATAGCCCCAGTTTTTTCAGTTTTTCTTAAATTCATTCAATTTGAACACACAAGTTTCAACACACAAATTTCAACTCACAAATTTCACAAAAGACATATCCAACACACAAGTTTCATCATATATACATACATAACCAACACGTACATAGTTCCATCCATACATATTACAAAAGTTTCACATTGTTCATCCAACACCTTTATCCATCCATCCATATAACAAGTTCCATCCATGCAAGTTCATCGATACAAAATAAAAGCAGAAAGGGAAAAGAAGCACTCCATCCATGCAAGCTTCCATGAATTAAATGAGATCTACAAAATGGGAAACAAGAAAGTTAGAAGAAGAAGAAGAAGAACATGAAGAAGAAGAAAATGAAGAAGACTGGAATAAGAAGTAAGCATATACTTAGGTAAAATGGAGCTAACCTAGCTAATTATTCCATCTTTGAGTGAACTGAGCATATTATGCCATCTTGGTCATTTTGGAGCTAACTTAGCTAAACTAGGTCATTTTGGAGCTAACCTAGGTAAACTTGGTCATTTCGGAGCTAACCTTGGTAAACTAGGTCATTTTGGAGCTAACCTAGCTAAAATGGATCATATTGGAGCTAACCCAGGTAAACTAGGTCATTTTGGAGCTAACCTAGGTAAACTTGGTCATTTTGGAGCTAACCTAGGTAAACTAGGTCATTTTGGAGCTAACCTAGCTAAAATGGATCATATTGGAGCTAACCTAGGTAAACTTGATCATTTTGGAGCTAACCTAGCTCAAATGGATCATATTGGAGCTAACCTAGGTAAACTTGATCATTTTGGAGCTAACCTAGCTAAAATGGGTCATATTGGAGCTAACCTAGGTAAACTTGGCCATTTTGGAGCTAACCTAGGTAAAGTAGGTCATTTTGGAGCTAACCTAGCTAAAATGGATCAAATTGGAGCTAACCTAGGTAAACTTCGTCATTTTGGAGCTAACCTAGGTAAAATGGATCATATTGGAGCTAACCTAGGATAAATGGGTCATTTTGGAGCTAACTTGACTAATTATGCCATTTTTTAGTTAACTAAGCATAATTATGCCATTTTTTTTACACAAGTAAGCCAAGTGTATATGTCATTATTGAGCAAACCTAGGAAACTAAGCATATTAGAGATAACTTAGCATATTAGAGCTAACTTATGTCATTTCGGAGGACACAAAGCTAAGTATATATAGATCATTCTGGAGATCTGACATACCTGAGATAGTTTACTCCTCATTCTTCTTCTTCTTCTCCTTCCTCATCCTGATGCGCCAAGAGCGGCGAGGCGGTGGAGGCAGTGGGATGTAGTCTTCTACCACAATTGGCATGGTCATGTCGCCCGACTGTGGGATTGCCGGCGCCACCACCATCATGAGGTCATTGTCAGGCACCACCACCATCGCGAGGCCATGTTCAAGCAGCACCATCGCTAGGTCATCCTCAGCCACCACCATCTCTTGCCCATCGTCAGCCACCACCGTCGCTACGTCATCCTCAGCCACCATCATCTGTTGCCCATCGTCAGCCTGCACCTACTCATCCCCACTCTGCTCCTCTTCTTCCCCACTCCATTCCGGATCATCCTCGCTGCTGCTTTTGCTGCAGCCAGAGTTGCTGCTGCTTTGGCTGTAGACAGAGTCGCTGCTGCTGCTCCCATTGCCTGACCAAATGCAGCAATGATTGTTAACAATCGATGTGAGACAAAGCAAAATGTAGAGGAAGAAGAGGCAGAACGTACTGGCATCATCGTCGTCCTGGTAGCACATGCGACACATAGTCGTGTTGAACACCTTCATGGTGAGCATGGCGTCGCCGTCGTACCTGAAGAGAAGGAAGTACCCGTGCCGCAAGTCGTAGGCACGGTAGAACTGCTCCCAGCCACGACACAGGTACATGTGGCCGTACCTGATCACCAACTCCACGTCCCAAAGCCTGCGAAGCCCGCTGCCGGCCTGTCGCAGCTTCACATTCTTTGGCCGATGGCCGTCCAGCATCGTCATAAAAGTGTCTGGCAGCCTTTGCAGTTTGGGACAAGGAGTGATGTAGCAAACAACAGAGTTATCATAATGAGATGGGTGAAGGGGAGATATCTCCTTTTATATACCTGCCTCTTGGAGGAAGTCTCAAGTATGATACTGAAGAACTCGGAAGCATCCAACTCGTACTCCGGTGTGGCAGAGCAGAGCCTGCGGTGACGGCCTCTCCCCATCTCTAATAAGTAGCAAAAGAGACCAATTAGTTTCTAGAAGCATATCTATAAACATAGAGCCAAGTTTCTAGACATGAAAGAAAACTGAGAAAAAAAGCAATGCATGCTCAACAACATCAACAACACTTAATTAATTTGGTAGGTTAGTTGGCAATGGCAATTGGCACCCTTCAAAACTAGGGATTTCTTTAGACGTGAAAGAAAACTAAAAATGTTGAAAAAAAGAGCATAGTAATCTAAAAATAGGAAAAAATACACTTCTTCTTCCTCCTGTTTAACTATCTTCTTCTTCTTCTTGATTGTTAATTCCTAAGGTGGAAGCAACTCTGGTTGGCAATATATAGTTGAAGTGACAAAGAGCTTGTTATCACTTTCCGCGACAAAGTGGTGTCAACGGTACCAAAAAACATACTTATTTGTAATTATGAATTCACATCACATAAACCCAATATTGTCCCGATTGATATTGGTTCAAGTTTTGTCTTAACTACACAACTATGTACTACATTTCCAGGCATATAAGGTATAATATCCTTATGAGCTATTCTACTCGATAATAACATTATTAGCCATTAGATCTTTGACAAAATTAGGGTGCATCTTTGGTTCACAAGATTCTAAAAAATGCTGGGACATAAAAAAACAGAATTCGAATGGTGTGTTATCTTGAATCTTGTAGAAATAGGAAACCGTAGAAAGTTGGTTCGGTGCTACTTCGAATTAATGAAGTTCATAGGAATTTGAACGATTTGTATCCTTTGGAAAAAAATCTACTCAAGATGTTTGATTCGTAGGATTAGAATCCTTATGAAAAATGCTATAGTTTTTGAATTATTGGTTTGAGAATTTGCTGAGAAGGTGCGTTTCAGGATGGTGGGGTAAGTTTTGAGGATAGAAATGCTATATTTTTTGAATTATTGGTTTGAGAATTTGCTAGACAGGTCTTAGTCTCTCAAACCAAAAAAAAGTCAAATGTTGCCTATGGGATCTTATGTCGTTTGCCCTTGAGAATTTGCTACTTTATTTTTGCAGGATAACACCCGATCTATTCGTATTCAATCATAACAGTATAAGGCTCTCTGCTCTAAACCTAAACTAAAGTAAAAGTAAACTAAACCAAACCTAAAGTAAACCTAAACTAAACTTAGAATACAGAAACAAAAATAGAAAAAACACAAGAGGTCTCACCGGGTGGAGGAGGGGGCGCCGGAGGGGTGGGCGCCATGGTGGTGGAGGAGAGAGGGCGGGGCGGCCGGTGGAGGAGGGAGGCTGGAGGCGGGCGCCGCGATGGTGGAGCAGAGGGGTGCTGGGGCCGCTAGGTGGATGAGTGGGCGCCGGAGCGGCGGGGCGGCCGCGGTTGTGGAGCAGAGGGACGCCGGGCCGCCGGGTGGAGGAGGGTGCCGCGATGTGGGTGGCGTGGGGAGGCGGCGGCTCGGCACGGGCGGGCAGGCGGCGCGCGCGACGAAGGGATGGCGCGGGCGGGAAGGGGTCACCGGGCTGCTGGGGCAGCGTGGCGGCAGGGGCGGCGGCGCGCGGCACGGGGACAGGGTGGCGTGGGCGGCGGCGGCTCGGGCGGGCGGAGAGAGAGAGAGGGGACTGATAGAGATGTGGGGCGCGGGCGAGCGTCGATGGATTTTAGTTAGAGCACGGTTCTTTGCCGTCTGCTAGCAGACGGCAAAGATCCTAGCTAATGGACTTTAGTTTGGCCACTTTCTTTGCCGTCAGCTAGCGGACGGCAAAGAAAGTGTCCGTTAGGTGTTACCCGTTAGTGGGCCACGTGGACGGCAAAACAGGCCTCAACGATAGCCCCTTTTTCTACTAGTGCACCCTCATTATTTGCCGTCCGCTAGCGGACGACAAAGGGTTGGCTGACGGCAAACATGATCTTTGCCGTTGGCAGGACCTTTACCGTCAGCTTCTATTAAGCTGAGGGCAAAGACCTTCTTTGCCGTCAGCTAGCAGACGACAAAGATCTAGCTGACGGCAAAAAATTGATGCTCTGCACAATCAACCAGTACTAATACAGAGATACACTGAGGTATGAGTGACATAACATAGTTCGTTCTTGACATGATACAAGTTTTTGAGATACACCGACATATGACATAAACATACTTTAATCTTAACATGGTACTAGTTTTCAGAGATACACTGAGATATATGAGTATACTAGCATGGCCCGCACGGCGGCACGCCGTGCCCATCGATACGGTGTATTCATATGGATTGTATTTACTATTTACAGTTAAAATTATTAATTTAAGATAGCAGATCATTTTACGTAAAATTATGGATGTAGGAATATAAGTAAGAAAGAAGCAAATTTATTGGCATCATCCATGTTCAATGTTGCTAAAGAGGAAAACAGATGTTCATACATCTCTGATAGGGATCATATGTTCTTTCCGAACGTGGCACGTCTCTGTTGTAGTAAAATGAAAAAAATATAGATAGTTATTGCTAGATTAGATCATCATGGTGTAGGCTCCATTAGGATTAGGGTCCGTGATGAAGTAATAAATAGCTTCTGTGAATTGTTTCCTCCAGCCCACAGGTGGCATGGCGTCTAAAGATAGGATCTTTACTATATGAGCGCTAAGGATACATGCAGAGTGGTATCACATCAAGAAGTTGTCGCAATAATTCTTGCTTGCCTCACGCATTCATTATGCTAGGTGGTTACCTGCTGGCGAGCCATGCTAAACTGCCAATGTTTTGTTTGTGCTTTCTCCTGTGTTGTAAGGAGCTTCTCTTCTACCACTTCAAGTGCGTGGTAGTTATGGCCGTTGATGGTGATATTATGGTTACCCCAAAGCCATTTGTGCACCCTTAAATCAGCTAATGTGTGGCTGCAGCGATTATTGATTAGATACGGGACATTCCTTCTCCTTGTACATGGGATGCATGGTTGCTGTCTAACTTAACTACGTCTTTGGCAGTATTCTCTTTTTTTTTTGCAGGGTATCCCTATTTGACTTTATCTCTGCATGTGGTGGTCTACGTTCTTTCTTGTTTTGATTTCACTTTGCATACAACAGTCATGTGCTTCACTTTGTCTGGTTTGCTTTAGAAAATTGGTGTACATATATGTTTGTCAAAGATTGTTTGCGTGTCGGACGATGGATGGATTGATTTTGTTCGTCTCCGGCTTTCTCTCTTTTGTTGGCTATGCGGAGGTATTGAGCAATCAGTGTACCAAGTAATACAATTTTATTATGTGAGAATTTAATACTTAGTCGAAAAGATCCATAAATGTTTACGCCAAATTAGAGATCAGATTCAGATTTGGGGAAAAACTGTGTCTAAAAACAACGTTTTATACCCATTTATTTAACAGAGACCATATGTGTCTAAGATTGTCTATTTCTCAAGAAATTTCCCTTTGTGCTACACCTAAATCAAGTTCATAGTCAAAAATTCTGAAGTTAATCATCAACAATTGGGAACTTTATTTTTTAGGAGCACTTCCCAAGAAGACAAACATTAATATATATATTCTAAATTCAGAAGACACATGCAAGCCGAAACCGGCTGCAACGTATAGAACAGCCAAAACAGCCATGCACCGAGCTACACACACCTGAACAAAGGGTTGCATGCGATCTCTTTCTTGATACTGTATTCTTCCTTGGTAGCTAGCTAGTTGAACTAACAGATATATTCACCTGATCATGCATGGTCTATCCTCCTACAACCCACTCACAGAGGCCGCGATCATGATATAGATGCATAGCTCCTATAGCATAGGGGTGGCCGATCGATCGAGATGCGAGGTGTGGCAAGTGCCGCACGCGTAGAGTGCAATGAACCTGCATGAAAATATAGGATCGCACGCGTCCCATCTTTCATGTAGTAGTATCTAGCCCAGAACCAAATTGCACATGCCATTCTTCATCTTGTTTACTAAAAAAACAACTCCCATTACATGTTTCTCAGCTTGAACTGCGACTTCGAGGAGCAGCAACATTCTGGGTTGGTCTCGTGCAGCCACCGTGGCTGCACGACCGTGGAATGGTGTAGGGCTGCACTGGGTGCCCCTCCGTGGGAGAACTTGCGGCGATCACGACGTCGTCGACGACAAGACAGTTAGTAGGACGGCCTCGAGCGTGACCGACGCCGCTCATTGTGGAAGGCGGCAGGCTAGGCGATCACTGCGCTACCATCATTGTCAGGTGAAGAAGGAACGGGCGCTGGAGTGGAGAGCCACCGCCAAGCAGACCATGACTCCATGAGTGCTCTACGTCGGCCCGCCTAGTTGTGCAGCTGCACTACGGTGACGTGGTTGTCACCGTGTAGAACTGAGCACGTCGCCGGCGAGTTCGTTGGCTCACAGTCCTGCACATATCAAGCCTACATACCACACACGCAGCAACAACGTCACCCAGGCCACGCAGATATGCGAAGCAGCAGCAGGACGCGTAAGGCCAGACCGCCAGAGGCACGGACGCAACACAGAGAGGAAGAAGGACAGCTGCCGCGTAGTATTTCGTGAAGGCGTGCTCCGCAGGAACTCTGGACTCCAGTGCATGCTCCTTCTTGGACGCAAGCGGCCACCGCACCGACGCATCGTTGTCCAGTTCAGCGATGGAGATCTTTGCATGGGTCAAGCGTGTGGCCTCCGCCGGAGCTGCTTGCAGGCAGTGTAGGTAATGGTTAACGCCGTGTTTCCTCGAGTCTTGCTTCTGAGGCCGCAGCCGCCTGGGCCGCGTGTTAGAAAAAAGCATGACGGCGGCGACGGGATTGCATCCCCAACGGCTCTACCCTTGCATGGCGACGCACACACCCACGCTGATACTACCTCTGCATGGACAACATAACGCCATCAGCCAGTTGGCCGTGCTGGAGAAGACCACGATGGAAGGGCCGACCGGGGCCTGGCGGCGGCCTAGGCGAGGCACGGCCGTAGCAAAGTGGGAACGTGATGGCACAGGGGTGACCTAGAAAGGCGGGAGGAGACCAGCGATTGAAAGGAGCCCTAGCCCTTTTATGTGGTGGCAAGGCACGGGGTGGGGAAGAAGCAAGGCGTGGAGTGAGGAAGAAGCTGGGCAATAACTCACCCCTTTTTATACACGATCTGCGGCGGCGGTGGAGCCGTATAGATTCAACCGGACGCTTCTAGACAACATACGAAAGAGGCCGCAACAATCAGAAGCAACCGCGACGTCCCGAAACAACGGCGACAACGGCAGCGATAGCGATAGCACGATAGAGACAAAATCACCGAGGTATACAAAGCGGCACTGCTCCCTGACAAAGTACTTACTAATCGATAGCGACAACACAACCCAACCAACAGCGGCCAAACCAACAGGGACTCAATAGAATTAGCAAGGCCAGCCTACCCCACATGCAATCAAAAATACTAAACCCACCAAAAGAAACGTGACGCTAGTTCAAAAAATTTGAAACAAAAATCTGGGCACACCACTCATTTCTACACAGCCATATACCAAAAAAATAGCACGTGGCATGTTCAAACTTACCTAGGGGTCATTTTCATCCAAGTGGTTGAATCTCAGGGCAAAAACATTGCATGGAATAGAGGCTTGGGTATGACAATGGCATAACAGAGTCGAATCTTAATAAATAGTACTAGTTTCAGAGATACAGTGAGATATGGCATAACATAGTTGATTCTTGACATGGTTATAAGATGAACACACAACACAGGGGGTTAATAAAGCAGGTGGATGGTAAGTCTTAATTTGATGAGAGCTCCCCACCAACAATGGTGATTGGCAACATGGCTTCCGGTTCCCCGTAGTCGCGAACAAGCTCCGTTGCTTCCGCAACGAAGGACGCAAGAATCCTGTCAGGCTTCCCTGGCTTCGCTGCGTCTTCACCACTTGCGAAATCCATGGATCTGTCGATAAATTTCATCTGTCTGCTACAAGCCTTTGAAAGTGCTTCCACCAAGCTCCCCAACTCTTGTTTGGGGTATCTGTTACCTCTGCATTTCATAATAGATATGACCATCTTGCTGGTAAGCTTAAGTATTTTCAGGCAACTCGCCGTGGGGTCAATGTTTCTTTCTACCATCTCCTTGAGCTTCATCGGAAGGCCAGATGCATCAGTTGAGCTATCAAACTGAAGAGCCAAATACGGATCAGCACTGATGAATGTCTCATGCACTATCACGCAAAAGGATAATAGAGCTGTCTCTATTTTCTTTTTTTGATTTCTCATGTTTTGTATTTTCCATATGTCATCTTCATCTTGAATTTCCTGAAGAGAAGAAGAGCTCCTGTTCTGGCCATTATCTTGCAAAGGAACGCTTTGTTGTCCAGTTTGAGCTTCTTCTGCAGTAAGTATTTTGTCGAGCACCTGCAAATGGTAAGATAATGCTTCTTTTAGGCAAATGGTAGGAGAATGCTTAATTTGAGAAATGTAGGTAATAGATAAGAGATGATCATTTATCCTCTTGTGTATATAAAGATATGTTAATCATCAGAGAACTTTCTCTGTATTTATTGGATAGGGATTTACCTTCGGCATCACGTAAGTCATGGATTCCTTGAGCATCCTGAGGCATTCATCATCCCTGGTGTAATGGAGACATGCGTGCTGTAGGATTTCTGCTACACTTATATGGTATGTTTGGTATCCATCACTTAAAGCTTCAAGATCCCCTGTGAAAGAGTGAACTGCGGAACCGTTTACTTGTAAGATTATCGCGGCATTGCCTCCATCTTGGAAACACAGCGCCGCCAGTGCTTCAAGTGCCGATATTTTGGTGGAATTGGTGGTACTGTAAGTGTAGATGTCTGCCAGCTTCTCAATGAAATCTTTTCTGCTTGTGGTTTGCGTCTGCATGTGTAGGTTGGTGGCAATCCCCATAGCCAATATCTCCATCTCTTCAGAACGTTCATCACACCTGAGAGTCCTCATCATGGTTTTGACTGCTTCCAAGTTGATTGGGATTTCTCGAAGCAGCTTGGCCCCTGTTTCCCCATGCTCATGAACAACTGTGAGCCGGTGTATCACTTTGAGTGATTCCAATTGAACGTCCCCCCAAGCTTTATGATCAGTTTTATGGAAACGGTCGGGGGTTAGAGGCGTTGTGATTTTGGTGAGCAGACCTGGAGTGTGGATGATGAGTCTACAATTGTTCTCATCGGCTGCGAGCACGTAAAGGACATGCAGGCCTTCCCACAACCGCTCCAGGTAGTCCTTCTCCTCTTCCAAGTAGTCCTCCTCCTTGGCATAATTACTACCATGATCGGTACTGCTTGAGGAGAAAAATCGCTGATGTTCTTCAAATGTGCCGATCAGTGACGACATGCACTGGATCACTTGCGGAAGCTGCTCCAGACTGGCCCCGTCGGCCATGTGCATCACTACACTCGCTGCGTGCTTCCTGATCTCTCTTTGTTCACTTTTTTCTGTTTCTTCTAGTAAATGCATCTCACTGCCGTATGGGCGGCTTCTCGGGTTCGACAGGACCAACAGGTGGCGGAAGATGTGGCTGGAGGGTGCGTACAAGATCAGCTGTCTAATTAGCATCCGCTGCTCCTTAAACTCCTCTGATTTTGCACCGCGCAAGGGCCCGAGGATTGTGCTCAGGATCTTTACCCGGATGCACGGTCTTGAGGCGATGCCGTCAGGTCCACAGCATATGTCACCAGGTTCCTTCCTTTGGCAAAGGACGGGTTCTTATAGCATCCCATCGAAGTCTCTCCACTGTAACGCCGAACTAACATGACACTCGAACCTTGAAAGCCGTATGTTTCGGCTACTTGGGACACAACCTTTGTATACACAAAAGCATTTATTGTTCTATATGCGAAGATTGCCCTTGGACAACAACAATGGTGTACAAGATATCTAGCGCCGGAGTCATGTTTGCTTTGCTAGAATCTCCATCCGCACTTCCATAATCGTGCTGTTTTAAACGCCACAGCGAAACCCCGTGGTGATGAGCGGCCCGAAATAAAAGAAGCCACAAAGACCACAGAAATACCCAACCATGTACGTTGCTGCTTGGACCCACCATGCTAAAAACCCTAAAAGTTGTTTAACAATACCTAGAACTCTTGCAATTCTTCCTGGTGGCAATGTACCAGCCAGCCGGTTCCGTGCAAACACTTTGCCCACCACATCCAATCCTGATGCTGCCGTTCCAACTGAGTTCCACTTGTCAATCCCAAGGCTATCGGCCACCCTGTTGAATTGTACTAACTTAGTTCAAATCTGGAACCAGCAAGTGAAATCCTTGACTACAGTGCCTATGAAAAATAAGTTTTGTTTATCTAAGTTTTAGATCTAAGCTTCTCAAATGGGCTACCTACTTTTTTTTCCTCGTGTGTTTGGATCCTTAGATATAATGCCATCCATGTTAATTACACACCAGACTTCCTAAAACTTTATACCGAACACTATGGTTTTCATTCGGGAAAAAAGAACACTATGGGTTTTCAATGATAGTTTATCATTTTAACATTTTCAAAAACTGTGGACATAATTTCATGAATGTATTAATTTACTCGGTATCACTAATTGCTGCACTAACCGCTCCTTCCACAATTTATGCCTCTACCCATGGGGAGGGCATTCCTTTGGAAGTCTGTCTACTGAGATCTTGCCTCATATTGAAGCGATAAAGCAGTTCTTTGGGGAGCTAGCGCACTTGTGCGACTAATCCCATCTGAACTTCATCAATGACTGCTGGGCTATTTGGTGTGCCACAGACATGAATGCTATCAATGCTGCTGCGCCACCACCGTTTTGCTGCCTAACAAGGGTATGCCGTTGTTACTTCAGCAATTAGTTTTGTTCTAACCGCCATATCTAACTTGAAGAACTTACTACCAGTCTCTTGCATGTTTTGCTTATCGTTCCTGCAGTTGAAGTCTGCTACTAAATTGTAAATAATATTGTATTTCCTTAAGTTCCAAATTAAGTTACTTTTTGCAAATAATCAGTTCCACCTTTTTGCAAAGTTTGCATCTAGGAATTAACTAGGCTTTTGCCGGCTACAGGTGAAGCCGGGGGCGGCATGGTGCTGTGCTCGGAAGCAGGCGAAATCATATTTACCGCCTGTAGAGAGATCCGCACATGTGATAACAGCCTACATGCTGAACTTGCGGCGTGTAGGGAAGGACTCGGGATTGCCCTACACCGCACAGACCGCCCCATTGTGGTTGAGATGGACAGCACGGAAGCGGTCCTGATGCTAAACGCTCGGTCTGTGGACCGCTCAGGATCGCGTGCACTCGTCACAGACATCTAGAGGATGATTGCGGATGACCCTAGGGAGATTTTGATTACTGCTATTAGACGCTCGCAGAATAAAGTGAGCCATGCTCTTGCTGTATATGGTAGAAGTACTCCTCGTACTGCTGTTTGGTTGGGCTCGGGTATGAGCGACATTGTAAAACTGGTAGTGGCTGACTTGCCACCTTGAGTTAATAGAAATCTCCCTTTACCCCCGCAAAAAAAAAAGAATTAACTAGGCTAACAAATACTCCCTCCGTTCCTTGATATAAGGTGTATAGAATTTTAAGAAAAAGTCCGAAATATAAGGTGTATTGCATTGCATCACTTGTTTGGATAATTTTTTTTAGGGATTTGATTACATTTCCTTATATCAGGCAAGCTCCTCTATTTCCTCATGTCAATTAGTCAGGTGTAATCTCATCCAAAACTTGTGAAAATTTTCCTCCACATGCGTTCTTTAATTTCCGTGCCAAAAACTATATACCCTATATCTAGGAACGGAGGACAATTTAATCTCCTAAGTTGTAAAAAAATGAAGCCCGTTAATGGCTAATCACCAATGGTTAGTATGAAACTCAATAAGGATATATCACAGAAAACAATTTGTAAGAAAACACTAACCCGGCAATTTGTATGAATGTAATCACCGTAAGACACCAAAAATCCTTCTTTTGAAGTAGGGAGACGAAGCCACCGAGAAGAACAACTGTGGTCCATGTAACCCCCAGAAACCCCAATCCTCTGATTGCCATCGTCAGGCACCCCATAAATGCCGCAAAATCATTGATATTCTTTACTTCCGGCCATTTGCGGAGATTGGACCTGCGGCCAGCCATTCTTTCCTCTTCAGAGAACCGATTGAGGTCTACTGTGACAAAGCAATCTTAGTATCTGCAAGATGGAGAAGTCCTGGACTAAGCTATAACATGGCATGTGATTTAAATACAAGCTTATTGGGAGCTGATGAGAACGAGATTGGATCTCGACCGAGACTGCAGGCGAGGTCGTTGTTACTTAATTCTAGCAGTCGGTAAGATCTCCAGCTAAGCGGCTAATTGTTAAGCCTCTCTAATTTCTCACAATGGAGAAGTATACAATGTTGGCGCCGCCTCTCGCAGCGTCCCTTCTTCTTCCTCTCAACTCTCTCTTATTTCTTTATTCTTCTCTCAAGAACACACACACACACACACACACACACACACACACACACACACACTTCACCGTGGAGAAAGCCAACTTTGATATGTTGCTCCCGGTAAGAACACACACGCTACATTGTTTTCTCCGGCCCTCTCGGCCTCATTTTTCATTAACTCAATGCAGTACATATATACACACCAGGGGTAGGACACACCCACTAAGCCGGCCACCACGTTGGCCACTAACCAACTAACGCCACATACTTCATGCAGACCCATGCACTAGCCAGCCACTACCCTCGGCAACTAATCCTAGGACTGCCACTCACCATCAGAAAGCAAACCGCGGCGCAGCTATCTGGCCTTGTAGATCAGCTGGCAATCTGCCTGCCAAGATGGAAAGCCGCAAACATGCCAAAGAGTGGACGAATGGTGCTTGTTCAATCGGTCCTCTCGGCCATTCCGATCCATGCAATCCCTGGACATACCGCAGAAAACAATCAAGGCCATGATTAAAATCTGTAGGGGATTCCTTTGGTGTGCAAAAGAGGAAGCAGCAGGAGGCAAGTGCTCGGTGGCTTGGGAGAAGGTGGGCAGGTGGGCTCGGCATTCCGAACCTCAAATGGATGAATGTGGCAATGCAAGCGAGATGGCCATGGTTGAAAAGTGCAGACACATCGAGGCCCTGGGCAGAATTCAACATCACAGTACCGCTGCAGTCCACGCAATTATTCAAGGCAGCCGCCAAAAGCACGATCGGCAATGGGCAGTCCACTCTCTTCTGGGAGGACAGGTGGATAAACGGCTACTGAGTGGAGGAGATTGCACCCAATATATATGGACGTGTTGCGCTAGCTACGAGAGGCACACGCACGGTCTTTCAGGGGCTGCCAGACGGGGCATGTGTCCTTGACGTTGGTCCGGATATGCCGGCAGTGGCACTCCATGACTACCTCAACCTATGGGACAAAGTAACGCAGATACAACTTTTGCCAGACGAGGAGGACTCTCTGGAGTGGGCTTGGGAGAAAGACGGGCAATACTCCACGAGATCGGCCTACGCGGCGCGATTCTGGAGTCGGGAGATAGCACCGGCTGCTGCATTCACGTGGAAATCAAAGGCCCCGCTCAAATGCCGCTTCTTTGCATGGCTTGCCCTACAAGACATATGTTGGACATCGGATAGGCTTGCGCGGAGAGGACTCAACCACCAGGAACACTGTCCATTTTGTGACCAGGAGCAAGAAAGCATCAACCACATCCTGTTTGGTTGCGTCCTCACAAGAGAAGTGTGGATGAAGGTGTGCACGGCCATGAACAGGCCAGCATGGGCGCCAACGGTCGAAACGGATGCACTAGAATGGTGCATAGATAAGGGCCAAAGCGTCATGAGCGCCAAAGACACCCGTGCTTTCCTCATCTTGGTAATGTGGATGCTATGGAAGCACCGCAATGCGATAGTTTTTCATGGGACAACACCCTCGTACTCTAGGATACTTCGATCCATAATTGAGGAGGGGAGAACGTGGGAGGCGGCAGGCCTCCTAAATGCGGGCGGAAGTACCATTATAGCGGCTTTAGAGGTAGGCCTAGGAGAAACAGAATAGTAGCTTTGTTATGGTGGAGTTGGGATTATAACATGTGATGTACCCACCAACGTGGAGGGGCTCTTTACTCCATTCCTTCTTTAATATATAGTACGCACGCTTGTGCGTACTCGAGGAAAAAAAACCCTCGGCAACTAATCCCACTAGCCATGGCCTTATCTTTATCCCTGGAATCGCTCCAACAAACAGACGACTCAGCCATACAACGCTACTCATGCATGCTAACAAACTGATATTTACTCACCCATGGAATTACTTGACAATGCAGCTTGTCACGCTCCAGCTGCTCACACTGCTCGCCGCTTCACACGACGCTGCCGCAGCGTCACAGGGCACTACCATACCACATTGCACGATCGGATGGCATCTGGCTCCCTTGCACGCTGCACCCGTGACTTTCCGGAACAGTCCTAAGATAAACTACATACAAAACTCAAACATGTTAATACATGAAATCAAGATTAAGTCTAACAACCAAATAGCTGAGTACTTAGCCCGCCAGAGTCTGGATGGGCTTGATGCAGCCTACCAAACACGTCCCTAGACGTTCGTTGTCAGCATCGCATGGAGTATTAAATCGCAAGTGCACAACCACACTGCAGTCTGTCATAGATCATGATGAGAGAGGAAACTCCTTGGAATACCACAACAAAAAGCAGGAGCATAGAAAAATTCCGAAAAGAATTGCATGGTATATAATTTGTTGCATGAGTTACCTCAAATTTTCAGATTATTTAAACATCTGAGTAGCTATGAAAAAAAAACAAATTCAGGGTATGTAAAAGAGTTTACTGTTCATGTATTATTCAGATGTCCAAATGATCCAAAAATTAAAGTGGACCTCACGCAATAAATTATCTAGCATGTGGTATCATGAATCAATTCTAACAAGTGGTATCATGAGTTATGGTTGCAAGGATAGAAGGCAGCGAGATTATTGATCCGAAGGAAGCTGGCAGAATATATTGTGGAAACAAATCACGGACTCGGAGTTGTGTCGATGTTTGATCGAGGAAAACAACATGGTGTCATTTTGATTGATAGATCGCATTGCGAGGAATCTAGGAACATGGTGACCAAGTGAGAAAAACAATCAGTCTCAGCGAGATCGGCGGCGGCAGATCAGATCGATCCGATGCGAAGCTAGCAAGCCACTAGTAGAAAAAAGGCTTTTAGTCCCGGTTCTGGAACCGGGACTAAAGGGTCGTTACTAAAGCCTCCCCTTTAGTCCCGATTCGTGTAGGTTCTTACACGAACCGGGACTAAAGGCTCTCCACGTGGCCGCTGCCTGGAGGTCCACCTTTAGTCCCGGTTGGTAACACCAACCGGTACTAAAAAAAAAAATTATGATTTTTTTTTATTTTTTTTTGATTTTTTTTATTTTCAAATTTTTGAATTATTTTAACCTCTCATCTCTAATCACCCCTCACCCCTCATCACTGCTCAATTTAACCTCTAATCACCCCTCGTCATCTAACTTTCCGGACGGTCACCCATCCTCTCACTACTCCAGCCTGAGCACGCTTAACTTTCGGATTCTATTCTTCCTCGTTTTCAAGTCTGCACTTGTTGTTTTCCTGACAATAATAAGATGTCAATCCTATTAACCTCAGGAATTTAGCTTGAGTATGAAGTCACACATTTCACTGTTTGAGTTTGAAACTATTGTTCTAAAAAATAACACTAATATTTAGTAACAGTAATATTTCTTGAATAATTAGTTTGGCCATTTTTTACCACAGTTTGACCATAGTTTGACCAGATTTGACCAAAATTCAAAAAAACTGAAATAATTATTTAGTAACACTAATACTTCTTGAAACTAGTAAGTTTGAATTTTTTTGCCTCCAGATCTTAAAAGCCCCGTAATTTTTTTCTGTTAGGTTTTTGAGGATTTTGAAAATGTTTAACATTCGGATGTAACTTTTCGAGTAGATGATTTTTCATATAAAAAACTTCTTCATCCGAGTTAGTATGCAAAAGTTATGCCCATTTTACAAATTCCAGAGAGATTTTGCAAATAGAGTCAAAATTCACATTTGCAAATTTTCCCAACAACTAGACCACATATCACATGGGAAACTTATTTTTCTTTTATTTTTTTGACATTTCCATCATTTTCTTTTATTTTTTTTAAAACTGAAAAGGCAATCCAAAGGGGGGAGGGGGGGGGGGGGGGTAGAGTTTGAAAATGGGACCTTTAGTACCGGTTCGTGGCACGAACCAGGACTAAAGGTCTCAACCCCATTAGTAACTGTTCGTGTCTCAAACCGAGACTAAAAGTCTAATCTTTAGTCCCGGTTTGAGGCACGAACCAGGACTAAAAGGCATCGCACCCTATAATCCCGGTTCGTGTCTTAAACCGGGACTAAAGGACTCAGGTGAACCGGGACTAATGCCTTAGCCACATGAACCGGGACCAATGCTCACACTAGTCCTGGTTCGTGACTGAACCGGGACTAATGTGAATATTGCCTTGGACCAGAGCCCTGTTTTCTACTAGTGAGCGGTGGCGTCCCACGCAGGCAAAGTGGTAGGGAGAGCAACTAGTTAATGAGCGCTCTTTCGGGAGCGTCACAATGATCACATGGGGGTGGGCTGAGAATGCGCCACTTGGCACGCTCTTAGCCGCCGTCACATGTCGCGCTCTGGACACTTCCTTCAAATTTTTTTATTTTTCTGCACGCATTTTCAGCTTCCACCAGTCTTTCTTAGCTTTTGAACAAAAAAATGGACAAAAAACTTTTGTCCGTGAAAAAAATGCGTTTTTTTGCTTCCGCCAGAGGAGGTACAACCATGCCTTTCAGAAACGAAAAAAAACATGTTTTCTATTTTTTTTCCTTCTGCGTGAGGCACGATTTTGCTTCCGTGAGAGGCAAAGTTGTGCTTTCGCGAGAGGCACGACTGTGCCTCTCAGAAACGGAAAAAACGCGTTTTTGTTTTTTTTTCTTCCACGAGAGGCACGGTTGTGCTTTCTTGAAAGGCACGGGTGTGCCTCTCTAAAATGAAGAAAACACGTTTTTTTTTCTTTTCTTTCCTTGCGAGTCACTGTTTTGCTTCGCAAGAGACACAGTTGTGCTTTCGCGAGAGACACGGTTGTGCTTTCGCGAGAGGGACGGTCGTTCCTCCTTCGAAGAGGAAAAAAAGTGCTCCCTGTTTGGTTTTTCCGTCCAGTTTTTTTCGTGAAAAATATTCGTCAAAACCCATCAACATAGGATCTAGTTTTGAAGATCTCGCCGCGAGAAATTCAATGGCGAAAACGGCTCGAGATTTGGACGTAAGGTTTTAGTGATATAACACTTTGAATAAACAGATGTACAAAAAAAGAAAACTCTCAGGTTGTGACAAGTGACGGACATGTAGTACGCCACTTGTCGCAACCTAAGGAGGTGGGAGTGTTCTTTGGAAGGAGTACTCTTTAACTAGTGTTTTCGAGCGCTAGGGCAGCCAGAGCCACTGGTGCAGGCACGTGCGCAGGGCAGGGCCGAAGCCCCGTCGGGCTAGCGTGTACGCCACTTGTCACAATCTAAGAAAATGAGAGTGTCTTTTGGTAGGAGTACTCCTTAACTAGTGTTTTCGAGCGCTAGGGCAGCCAGAGCCACTCGTGCAGGCAGGGCAGGGCCGAAGCCCCGTCGGGCTAGCGTGGCCCAAAAGGCGTGTGGCCTGTGCACATCACAAAATAGCGCATGGCTGGCCCAGGTCGTGGGGAGCAGTAGCGCGTTCGTTGGACGCAGCGACTATTTACCGCATTAAGCGAGTCTGTAGGGATGTCTCGCGTCGAGGTAAATAGTGTCAGGCTGGCCCATTTAGCGCGTGCAGACTGAAAAAATCGGGAAGAGAAGGGGTGCACCTAGGGATCGAACCGGGGGAGCTCCTATAGGGCGCCTTCAGCGCCGCGCAAGGATCTGGCGCCCGCAGCAGCGGTTGGATGGGCCGGCCCACGATCACGCAACAAAGCAACGAGAGAAAAATGACAGCCAAAAATACCTCCTGACCGGGATTCGACCTCGCGCCCTCTCGCTTCCACACAGTGAAGCTAGCCACTGCACCACCTAACTGCTAGCGGATATTCCCACCACGAAAGTTTAAATAAACAGCAAATAGACGCGCTATTTATTGCACAATACACTGTGGCATTTATACATTTCAATTGTTGAAAATATGTTCAAATATTACGGATGGAGTTCTTGGGCATGCAAAAAAAGGTCCGCATATTCAAAAATACTTCTGAATACACATTGAACATTTTCTTAGTACAGGGTGAACATTATTCAAAGAACACTGAACATTTTTTTAATATATGCTGAACTTTTTTTGAATACGTGCTGAACAAAATTTCTCTACACGATGAACATTTTTAATACACACTGAACATTTTTCAATGTATAGTGAACGAATATTCAAATACACATAGAACTTTTTTTTAAATACGATGAACTCCTTTTGAATGCATGCTGAACAAAATTTCTATACATGATGAACATATTTTATACCCACTGAACATTTTTCCAATGTATGGTGAACATTTTTCTTCAATACGGTTAACAAAAATTTGGAATTCAGAACTATTTTTGAAACGTGAACAAAATTCAAAAACATGAACACAATTTGGAATTTCGAAAAATATTTTCTGAAAAGTCAAACGAATTTAGAAAAATCTGAACATATTTTGGATATTGAAAATAGTTCATCCAATTCAAAATAGTTAATCGAATTAAAAAAAGTTCACTGGTTTTCAAAAAAAGTTCATTGAATTTGAAAAAAAGTTCATCGATTTTGAAAAAAGTTCATGGAATTAGGTTAGAAAAGTTCATCGATTTTGCAGAAAATGTTCACGCATTTTGCAGAAAAGAAAAAATGAACAAAACCGTTCCAATAAAAAAGGAAAAAGAAAAAACTGTTCCAAAAACGAAAAAAAAAAGAAAACCATTCCAGCAAATAAAAAAAGATTATAAGAAGAAAAAGGCCAGTAGAAACACGTCAAGTAGGTTGGCTGTTTGGTTGTGACAACGAACTCTGAGCAAGGAGATCGCTAGTTCGAGTAACTGTGGGGACGCTGTTTTTTGCGTCTTTAAAAAAAGTAACGTGGGCCGGCCCAGTGCGGTGAAAGGGGTGTGCGTCCTGTACCGTTAAGCCTAAAACGGGTGCTACGGGCGCCGTTTAGGAAATGCCTCGAACCGGCGTAGCTAAGCACTCCGCCTGCGTTAAGTTACTCTTTTGTAGTTGGATCGCAACCTACTAGAGGCGATCGGAGCCGGTCTCCTCCGACTTTTCTTTGTTTTTTGTTTTTTCTTTTCTTTTATTTTTTTAATCTCCGACTTTTCATTCTTTTCTTTTTTCTTCTCCAATTTGTTTCTTTTTTTGACTTTTTAGTTGCTTCCTTTTGTTTTTACTCCACATTCTTATATACTTGTTCAATATTTTTTAAATACGTGGTCAACATTTTTATATGCTTGTTCAACTTTTTGTAAATACTTGTTCAACTATTTTTATATACATGATCAATACTTTTCAAATACTAGTTCAACATTTCTCAGAATACTTGTTGAACATTTTTCAAATACTAGTTCAACATTTTATATACATAATAAAAAAAATTCAACTGTTTTGGAAGAGTGTTTTTTGTATTTAGAATGTTTTAAACTATAAACACAAGTACAAAATAAATGTAAAAAAGGAAAGTGAAAATTAAAAAACAGAAAAAAAGGTTGTGGCCTCCCACGCCTGTGGGCTGCCCCCGCTTGCTTGCCCTTCAGCGAGTCTGAAGCCAGACCCGCTCAAGGCGAGACATAGTCGCGCCCTTCGTTGGAGGTGTGCACACAGGAAGCCGAAGTTGCTGGGCTAAGTCGTGCGACCTGAAGTTTGTTGGAGAAAAAAGGAGGTCTTGTAGGTACGTGGAGATGCCACTAACATGAAAGACAAGAAAGAAAATTGGTGTACATGTGGGATCCATCAAGGGCCAGTTCTGCACGGATAAGTTTTTCTTTGGGTAAGTTTGCACAGGGGCTTGGTGAGCGTACTATATAAGGTCTGACGCATAAGGCTCGGACGAGTCTATAATGTGTCGTGAAGGATCATGCATACACAAGGCGTCAAGCAATGCGTGGATATGGGGAGCGGAAACGATGCATGGTGAAGTATGGTTGCAGCCGGACAAGTTCGGCTGGGTCAGACTACACAGTCTGATGGATCGATATAGATGTCGGTTTGGATAGAAGACGACAGTGATTTCAGCAATGATGATATAGGAGCATGATGCTGATGGTGGCCGACTTCTGGAAAAAGATGCTAAAGCTGCATAGCAACTTCAGGATTTCCTGAGGCCAAGCCCTTGCTTGAACACGTGCAAACGGTCGGTGCGGTACGTTGAGAGCTCAAGCCTTGGGCAAAGAATGTAAGGGCATTTCTAACTTGTCTCTAAAAAATCAAAGAATCTAAAAAGCAAAGAGTGATTAGGAAAAGTAAATCCATAGTAGAGTATCTTTACCTTATTAAGTTTTGATCGGGTCTAACCGATGCGCTACATATAACGGAGTAAAAAGATTTAATTCATTTGTATTATCTTCAATCACCAAAATAAATTTCATTGCATCTTTATTTCATTGAACACATTTTGATACATTGGAGCACATAATTTATCAATTCTTCGCTACGAGAACGAAATCAAAGAAAACTAGAACCACGATTAAACACTTTAACAGATATAAAACTTTCATAACGGCTCCCGCTAGTCGGATTAATATTTTTACTATGTCTTTATTGTAGATTATTTCTATTGGTTTCTCGAGCTTGCACACTTTTTTCTTCTTTGATTCCGACGAACGTTATTACGTTGCATCTAGTCTTATATCTAGAGAGGATTGCCGAACATATATCAAATTTCTCGCTTTCAATAGATCGATGCAATCCTCTTCCCGATACTAAAACTTGCATTCATCCTAAGCATAAATTTGAGCAATCAATGAGCTACAAACCGCGCCGAATATGTAGTACGACCGAGGTCAAAAGAAACACTCACCCTATCTTTTTTGCACTTGAAGAAAATCCATCCGGGATGTTTCAGCGTGGTGAAAACGCAACACATGACCTGCCCCGAGCAGTCGTCACACTTTATGACCGGCAATGGGGAGCCGATGAGCTACTGGGCCATCGCCGAGCCCAGCTGATGGCCGAGCGTGTCTTAGGGCATCTCCACCGCGCTTCAACAGGGCCTCCCAGCGATTTTGCCGCTACCGCGCCAAAAAGCCCCGCCGCGCTTCGTAAGCTTGTTTTTCGCCGGCTCGGGCCAAAACTGATGCCGACGGCCCCATGCCGAACCCGGCGCCCTGGGGGGCGCTTGGGGAGCCGGCACAAGCGAAAAAGGCGCGTGGGACCGCCCTGGAGGCGACCCGAGAGCCTTTTCCCGCCGTTTCTTGACGCTTTTCCCTCGCATCTCTCCCGCTCGCTCGCCTTCCTCCCGCCATTCTCTCCCTTTCTCCCGCCAAACCCCCTCCCGCTCGCCGCGAAGAAGCACGCCATGCCGCCGAAGAAGTACGCCATGCACTGCGCGCAACAACCGCGATCGGGCGCGTGGGCTCAGCCAAAGCAGAGGAAGCCGAGGGCGCGACATCAAAGCCACCGGGCATGTCGAACGCCGAGTGGAGGGTGGAAGTTCAGCGGCGCGAAGCAGTCACCGCCGACAGGCGGAACAGGGCCATAGCCAAGAAGGCCCGCGACAACGCGGCGCGCGCGGCGGCGTCTTCCTCATCGGTCGACCAGGCGGGGATGAATCCACCTGCATATCTTCGTCGAGGAGGTCGCGGCTCGCCCGGAGAGCGGCGCCAGCGTTGAGGATCAGGTACGCACGCCGTTCGCCCGCATATCTTCGTCCCCTACGCCTGCCGCCCGCCAACTGTTCGTCCCTCCGCGTAGCTGCTGCGTATGTTCGCCATGTATCGGGGCGACAACCAAGACGCTGACTTCAAGCACCTCCACGTCTACAAGCGCATTGACAAGTGCGAGAAGTGGGCGGAAGTCCGACGCGCCTCGACAAGGCCAAGGAGACATACAAGCCGGACGCGACGACTCCGGCGCTCGGAGGGCGGCCGGACGGCAACAAATTGGCAAAGAAGGAATGCGCCGACGCTGCAACCGCGCGACCGCAGGAGTCCATCGAGCATTGCCTCGCCGACGCCCAGGCTCGGGCCGCCCTACACGAAGAGAAGACCGAGGCGCGTGGTCGCCGCTAATGAAGACCAACGCCATCAAGCTCGACCTGCTCCGGACGAACGTCGCGCGAAGAAGAGGAACACCGACATGGCTTTTCCGATGGGCGGGCGGATATGCTCCAGAGCAACGACGAAGCTCAAGGCGTGGTACCGGTGCAGCGCCTCATCCTGAACGAGCTGCCGACGGCAACGCCGACGACGCCCACGACCACACGGACGCCAAGCCCGAACGACGCCTACATCGCCGCCAGCAGTGCCGGTTGCCGCGCGACGCAGCCCAGCGCCAAGCAGCTCCGACACCGACGAGCCCGCGCACGCCGACCCCGCCAACGCCTGGAGCCGACACCGCCGAGTGAATCGTTGCGCACGCGGCCACGGTGCTCTGTTTTTTGTAACGCCAGACTACGTCCGATCGCTGGATTTGTGGCGTCTTTTGAGAGCGGGAACAACCAAGTTTAAATTTCCCGCATCCTGGGGCCGGCGCGTGCGGGCGTGACTGGGAGCTAGGTCGCCCCCAGGGGCCGAACTAGCCGGCACGCCCCCAGGCCGCTCTATTTAGGCGCCCTGGGGGGCCGAACGACTGGAGATGCCTTAACCGGCAAACCTCCAACGAGTGAGATCCGAGTGGCTAGAGGCAGAGGCCATACCTGCATGCAGCGCAGAGGGGCCTTGCCGGGGCTATGTGGTTTGGTACCCAGCCAATCCATGGCAAAAGCGTCCGTCGCCGGCGGCCAGATGCGTCAAATCCATTCGCGACGGCGGTAGCGGCAGATCTACCTATTTTGCGCCGGAGACGCCGCGAGAGGCACAAATCCGGGCGCAAGGACAGCGAGACGCCGCGACAGTTGTATTCCACGGACTACTATTCGAGGGGGCACTAATTTCACCGGAATACAACCACGGACTACAAGATGAGAGAGAACGAGATTAGAATTTTCAGATTAGATCCTTGATCAGGGCAACCGAGGTCAGGGCTCACCGACCAAAGCGGCTAATTCATAAGACTCGCTAATTAACCTCACAATAGAGTGTACTAGTAGTATATATAATATCAATCCAGCTAATGTGTTAGTAAAGAGAAGAGATACCGATTGTATAGAGGCGTGTTGAACTTCTCCGCAGGAACTGATCTCAGCAGGAAAACGAAAACCAGAGCAGATTTCTCCAACTCCTACAAAAGCGAGAAGCTTCTTAAACTCCTGCCGTGACCTCTGAAAACTAATGGCACAAAAGGCGTGATTGTAGTACCTTTAGACTATCGACTGCAGATCAAGCCGAGGAGCCAAGAGCACTTCGCAGAGAAAACAAAAGTTACCTCCAAGAAATCTAGTCCCATAATAAGATGTATCGCTTGATCATCTTGCTTATAACAAATAAAATTTTCACTTTGTCATTCGTAGAGCTATGGGCAGAATGCTCTGCAAGGTAGGCATATGTTTTTGTAGATGGGTGTCATAGTAATGGTACGAGCTATTGGCATCAAGTAGCTTTTCTTTTTCCAAAGCATGGTTCCTTGCTTGCACCAGTAAATATTCTTGTGTTTCTGATCTGTGTTGTGATGATTCCTTTCCAAACTTTGTTCTTTTAGGGTGTAGAATTTTCTCCCTTTTGTATCAGTTAAGCAACATTGGCATGTCTTTAACTTTAACTTTAAACATCTTGTTTAATTTCGAGAAAGGTAAGGGCAAACTTCGCGGCCTCTACATTCTCAAATGCACACAAGCATGATATTATGAAATTGATGCAACGCAATGAGATAAAAATTCATCAAGGGTCAAAGTACGTGACATGGACAACAAAGATAAAAAATCACAAGATATGAAGTAGAAAGCAACAAAGATAAATTCATCATTGCTCATGGACAACTCACTCGCTCCATTGATGCCGCATCAGCCCGAGATGAGCGGCACAAGGATTTTCATCCTAGATACCGAGAACGACCAATCAAGTTCAGAATTTAGAATTAAGACAACCCCTTTAACAAGGTAACGACACACAAGTTCATTGAAACAGAGTTTGACCAAGGCCGTCTCTAGGAATTCGGGGCACCGGTGCAAAGTGCAAAAGGAAAACCTTTATCTCTTTAAAAAATAACTATAGATATAATATAACTAAAGCATGCTTGTACTTGATTATGTAAATTAAGATACATGTTTTTTCATATAATATTTAGAAATATATCAAATATCAATGCTAAAAGATTAGAGAATAATTTTGTAACCCCATCGGAAAATAAATTTGTAACACCACCATAAAATAACAGCGCGGCAAAGCTTCCTTCTCGTTATTCTAACAGAGCAAATGATTTATTTTCATGAGTGCGAAAATTGCATACATAACTTTATAGAAGAAAAAAGAGTTGCAAATACAAGACGCTACATCACGCTGCGAACAACGAGTGTAGGAAGGACTCCACCCCTGGCTAGTCCAAAGACAACTACCCATGACCAAAACAACTACAATACAACGCAAAAGTGCATGTCCGAAACAGAAACAACCTAGCTGCGTTTCAACCAACGCCGGTCACAACCGAAGAAACAACAACACCCATCGAGCTTCCCTTGTCGACGCACCATCCACCCATTATGCGTAAAGGAGGTGACAAGTGTAGGGTGGGACTCGATCATACCCGAGAAAGGTACCGTCTTGGGATCACAAGCGACGGCCATACATTGCGCTATGGAAGATCGATCATGGACAACAGCGAACACTGGAGGAACACTGGTTAGCTTATCGACTGGGCGGGAGAGGACACCTGTCCGGTTCCGGATGGCGAGCTGCCATGCACCCCATGCACGCGGGAGCACAGCCTGGTGGAGGCCCTGTGCGAGGAGATGAGGAAGGCCAACACACCAGTTCTGGCTATGCTCCCAAGCCAGGAGGGCAACGGCAATAAACGGCGGCAACGACAGAAAAGGGCCCCGGTCTCAAATCCGCGAAGGAGTGTCAGGTTGGCCAAGGGCCTTGGGCGTGGTGGGAACACAACGAAACAACAGAATGTGTTTGATCCACAAACTGTGCCTTGCAAACGAAGGAGAAACCATCAGCGTGCGGCACTACAGGCGACGTGCAACTCTTCGACAAGCCGCTGTCTGATGAGCATATTAGCGCCATCCTTATACGCTGAAGACGTACTATCATGTCGAAGTAAGAATAGCTGCTATGCAATCAATGACGAGATCACATCAGGTCATGAAGATGACAATATCGACTCTAGTGTATCAATGATAACGTTCTTAATGTGAACTATAGTAAGAATCTAGACTTCATGATAACTGTGAATAAGACGCACATCTGAACAGAAATAGTCTTATAACTTAACATAGTACTCATTAATAACATCATAGATCACTAAGAATCATGATACATCATTTGACAAATCGATACATCATAAGCAATAAATAAGCAAAGAAAGACTACTCAGAAATTCTCCATAGCGATCGAAGTAACTATTGGATCCATCATGCATGAACGATGAATAGCTACAATGACTGTAATGTAACAGAATGAGAAACATAGCTATCTAGCTACTAATCAAATACATAGCATGACTGAACAATCAGCGTCATACAGTGGATGATACAGAAGATCAGGTACATACAGCACAACTAACAGAAGACTACACGAAACCAGGTCGACATAGGCAACTAGATCGACCAGCAGAGCCGTCACAGCAGCAGAGAGGACACGAGAGATCACATACCAAGGATAGGACCAGACATGAGCTGACTGGAGCAGCATATGCAACCCGGCAGCCGCTGAGAGACTGAGCAGAGCAGCTGCACGACATCGCTGTCTGAAGGCGAGTGGCAGCCACGCCACAGCGACATGCTGAGCGCCTGCACGAGCACATGTAGCCAGGCCACTGTGAGGACTCGATCTGCCTAGCCGAAGGACTCACGCAGTTCTCGTATCGAACGAAGAGCCACTGTGACCTGAATGCGCCAAGACTTGCATCTACTCCTCATGCAGGCATATGGCAGGATAGCCACGGACGAGTGATCAGCCACATCCGTACTGACTAGAGTCAGAGCAGACAGTCACTCATCACAGGTGCCTGGTCGTAGACTCTACGAACGCAACTCATCGGCTCAGCTACCCAGGCATGGCATCGATAGCTAGTTCCTTGTTCTAGTATTTGCCCTAGATATGTTAGACTCTATTTCATATATGCAACTTGCTATACTGTCTGCTCAAGATATGTTTAGTTACGGTTCATATATGAAGATGTTGTTTACCTTCTCTTTGTCAAATCGCATGGCTTGTTTTATCACTTCTACACTAGTCATACTTTATCTAGTATTTCTGTTAATAAAATCACTAAGTAAATTGCTCATATTTCCAACAATCCAAAAACCTTATTATAGGCAATTTACCCCAAGTGGTTTTGCTGCTTCCATGAGACCTCCTATGTTTGAGGGTATCCACTATGAGAGGTGGCGCGTGAGAGCAGTCTTATGGTTTCAAACCATGAGTTGCTATGACGCCACTCTTGGCAGACCCGAAGGAGAACTTGATGCTCAACAGGCACAAGCTTTTCAGAAAATGGATACTCTGTTTAAGGCTGCTCTCTTGAGTGTTCTTGATGAGAACATAGTTGATGCTTATGCGTCAATTGGCAATGAAAAAGATATGTGGGACGCACTCGAGGCCAAGTTTGGGGTCTCAGATGCCGGCACTGAGCTGTACATCATGGAGCAATGCTATGATTACAGGATGAATGAAGAGCGCTCCGTGGTTGAGCAGGCTCATGAGATACAGTCATTTGCTAGAGAACTTGAGCACTTCAATTGCATGCTACCGGACAAGTTTGTTGCCGGGGGTATCATCACTAAGCTTCTTCCTTCATGGAGGAACTTTGCTACCTTACTGAAGCATAAGAGACAGGAGTTTTCTGTTTCGGATCTCATTGGTACTCTTGATGTGGAAGAAAAGGCGAGAGCAAAGGACACACGTGCTCGAGGTATTGAGGGAGGATCTAGTGCCAATCTGGTACAGAAGAAAAACTTCCAGCCCCACAAGTTCAAGAACAAGGGCAAGCTTGATGGTAAAGCAAAGTTTGATGGGAAGAACAAGGCTGTACAACACACGAACTTCAAGAAGAAGAGTGACAATAAGAAAGGTGCTTGTCATGTGTGTGGAGATCCTGATCATTGGGCTCCTAGTTGTCCTAATCGCTATGACAAGCGTCATCCTGGGAAAGGCGGCAAGACCGCTAATGTTGTCATTGGAGACACTGACATGAAGGATGCTGGGTATGGTATATTTCCCACTATTCTTTCAGTATGTCATTCTCCTGATTGGTTGATTGACACGGGTGCTAATGTGCATGTATGTGGTGATATTTCCATGTTTTCTTCTTATCAGACCGTAGAGACTTCAACCGTGCTAATGGGCAACGGTTCAAGTGCTTTTGTTCGTGGTGTTGGCACGGTCGATCTAAAGTTTACTTCGCGGAAGATCGTGCGGCTAAAGAATATGCATTATGTCCCCTCCGTCAATAAAAATCTTGTTAGCGGATCTCTTCTGTGTAGAGATGGCTATAAGCTTGTCTTTGAGTCGAATAAATTTGTAATATCCAAGTATGGAACCTTTGTTGGTAAAGGCTATGAGTCAGGAGGCCTGTTTCGTTTATCCTTATCAGACGTTTGCAATAAAGTTGTTAATCATATTTGCAAAAATAGTGAATCAAATGTGTGGCATTCACGTCTTTGTCATGTTAACTTTGGTTGCATGTCGCGACTAGCGAAGTTGAACTTAATCCCTAGTTTCACCACTGTCAATGGATCTAAGTGTCAAGTGTGTGTGCAAGCTAAACAACCTCGTAAGTCTCACGTGACTACGGAGACGAGAAATCTTGCACCACTAGAACTTATACATTCAGATCTATGTGAAATGAATGGTGTTTTGACAAAAGATGGAAAGAAATATTTCATGACGTTAATTGACGACTCCACTAGATACTGCCGTGTGTATCTTCTAAAATCTAAGGATGAGGCTTTGAACTTTTTCAAGATCTATAAAGCTGAAGTGGAAAACCAACTTGATCGAAAAATCAAGAGGCTTTGGTCCGACCGTGGTGGAGAGTATTTTTCCAATGAATTTGATGTTTTTATGCGGAACATGGTATAATCCATGAGAGGACGCCTCCCTACTCACCTCGGTCAAATGGGGTGGCCGAAAGAAAGAACCGTACTCTAACTGATTTGGTTAACGCCATGTTAGACACATCGGGTCTCTCCAAGGCATGGTGGGGGGAGGCGATATTGAAAGCATGCCATGTCCTAAATCGAGTCCCCACAAAAAACAATGAGATAACTTTATTCGAGGAATGGGAGAAGAAAAGGTTAAAACTCTCTTATCTGCGAACATGGGGTTGTTTGGCGAAAGTCAATGTTCCAATTCCAAAGAAGCGGAAGCTTGGACCAAAGACTATGGATTGTGTTTCCTGGGATATGTTGTTCATAGCATTGGCTATAGATTCTTGGTTGTAAAATCTGAGGTACCTGACATGCATGTCGGTACGATCATGGAGTCGAATGATGCGACTTTCTTTGAAGATATCTTTCCCATGAAGGATATGGCTACCTCATCTAATCAGGAGATGCCTAGTTCATCGAATCAGGAACCAGTTACAATTACCGAACCTGCCATTTCGATGGAACACTTTGAAAGTCCTGTGGAGGAGAACAATGAAGTTCCTACTAGGAGCAAGAGACAGAGGACAGCAAAGTCCTTTGGTGATGATTTTCTTGTGTATCTCATAGATGATACTCCCAGTTCTATTTCGGAGGCCTATGCATCGGAAGATGCTGACTACTTGGAAGGAGTTCGGGCACCGTGCAAAGTGCAAAAGGAAAACCTTTATCTCTTTAAAAAATAACTATAGATATAATATAACTAAAGCATGCTTGTACTTGATTATGTAAATTAAGATACATGTTTTTTCATATAATATTTAGAAATATATCAAATATCAATGCTAAAAGATTAGAGAATAATTTTGTAACCCCATCGGAAAATAAATTTGTAACACCACCATAAAATAACAAGGCGGCAAAGCTTCCTTCTCGTTATTCTAACAGAGCAAATGATTTATTTTCATGAGTGCGAAAATTGCATACATAACTTTATAGAAGAAAAAAGAGTTGCAAATACAAGACGCTACATCACGCTGCGAACAACGAGTGTAGGAAGGACTCCACTCCTGGCTAGTCCAAAGACAACTACCCATGACCAAAACAACTACAATACAACGCAAAAGTGCATGTCCGAAACAGAAACAACCTAGCTGCGTTTCAACCAACGCCGGTCACAACCGAAGAAACAACAACACCCATCGAGCTTCCCTTGTCGACGCACCATCCACCCATTATGCGTAAAGGAGGTGACAAGTGTAGGGTGGGACTCGATCATACCCGAGAAAGGTACCGTCTTGGGATCACAAGCGACGGCCATACATTGCGCTTGCGCTATGGAAGATCGATCATGGACAGCAGCGAACACTGGAGGAACACTGGTTAGCTTATCGACCAGGCGGGAGAGGACACCTGTCCGGTTCCGGATGGCGAGCTGCCATGCACCCCATGCACGCGGGAGCACAGCCTGGTGGAGGCCCTGTGCGAGGAGATGAGGAAGGCCAACACACCAGTTCTGGCTATGCTCCCAAGCCAGGAGGGCAACGGCAATAAACGGCGGCAACGACAGAAAAGGGCCCCGGTCTCAAATCCGCGAAGGAGTGTCAGGTTGGCCAAGGGCCTTGGGCGTGGTGGGAACACAACGAAACAACAGAATGTGTTTGATCCACAAACTGTGCCTTGCAAACGAAGGAGAAACCATCAGCGGTGCGGCACTACAGGCGTACGTGCAACTCTTCGACAAGCCGCTGTCTGATGAGCATATTAGCGCCATCCTTACCTAGTTACCTTGTTTGGGTGGGAGCCCTCTGCTCTGCCGCAGACAGCGCAAGACGACAGTGTGGTGGAGGGCCTTTGATGCCTTCCCGGTGGATTCATGTCCAAGGAATGTAAAATGAATATGACGCCATTCAAGTTGCTCGTGTGGAATGTGTGTTGTTGCCACGCCCTCAGCTACTCTCTCTCTCTCTCTCTCTCTCTCTCTCAGCTCACTCACGGACAGAGGTAGGAGAAGAAGAATAGTGGACACAGGATTTTCCGGCCACACCCCAATCCTTTTCTTCGTTACAGTGGCTATATGGCTACACACGGCTCATACCGGCGCTCGGTGGCACGTACCACACTGCAATCAGCAATACAGGGGGTCTTTTATGCCCCGGCACGCACACACACTCTGGCACGGTGTGATCCGCTCGGCCCGGCCACCCCTCACAACGATCTCACGCGAAGGACTCGGCTGCTCTCAACAGCCCATGCATGCATGACTCAGCACGCAGCCACACCTCTAGCTAGCTTATCCATGCAAACTAACTAATTTCCTAACCTGCAGCATGCACCATACACACACACGCTGGTCACCACACCTATACATGGTTTAATCCTAACACTCCCCTAAACCACGACTTAGCTTGCCGTTGCCAGAGTTACCGCAGCTCTCGTCGTCGTCGTCACCACGGCCGTGACCCAGCCCGCGGACCTGACCCGGCGCACCGATGCCGGTCACACCGTGCTCCATCACAACCCGGCGATACACGCTTGGCGTCCCTCTGCGTCTCGCACGTCCCGCGCGCACTTGACGCGCCCGACGAGCCCGACCGCACCAGTGCGTCCCGCACGTCCCGCGCGCACCCGACGCGCCAGACCGCACCAGACGCTCACCGCGCGCCGCCTCCACGTCCGCCATGTCAGCCACCAGCGACAAACGCCGGAAGGATGTAGCCGAACTCGAGCACGGACTCGAGCACAACGGCGACATACGCCTCCTTCCAACGTCAACCGCATGCTCGTACGCGCGCCCGCGGTCCCGACGCGTCCAGTGCGCACCCATAACACGCACCGGTCGCGCCCGGCTCGCCGCCGCGGCTTATTGCCCTGCACCGCCGCGGCCTCCATGCCGCCATGCAGTGCCTCCACGCCGCCACGCCGTGCCGCCCGTTGCGCCAACACGCAGCGCCTCGGCGGCCTCCGCGGTCGCCGCACGTACGGCGTCACCGCCCGCCGCATCCGCCACGCGCCATGACAACCACAACGCCACCCACCTCCATGGGCCGACACACGGCCCGGAGCTCCATCGCGCAGCCGCCGGCGAGCGCCGCCATCGCTGCCACGCCTCCGACACGGCAAGCACGCCCAAGACACCAAGCTCGTGATACCAATTGTTGTTGCCACACTCTCAGCTACTCTCTCTCTTAGCTCACTCACGGACAGAGGTAGGAGAAGATGCTGGAATTTTATCTATTATGGGCCAGCCCAATAGCAGTTTCAGAAATTTCTGATAAATCCTAGAGGCCCACGCAGCCCATTCGTGTAAGGCAAGAGGTGGAACTAAAGTTTAGTCCCACATTGCTAGTTTAGAGGGAGTTGGACCTCTTTATAAGGGAGGCTCTTTCCCCACATGTATGAGCATGAGAACAAGAGGGACATCCACGCGCGCTCCTCCTCCGGCGCCCGCCGCGCCGCGGGTTGCGGGAATGAGCCGAGCCGATGTCTAAATTTTTGCCACGCACGACGGGTATACGAAAGGTCACACAGAAGATGAAACGTTTTTGCGATAGTGGAGTTTGAATGCGAATGGTGCAGCCCTTCGGCTGCTGGCTGTTCGCTTCATCTTCGTCTCTTCGTTTCACCTTCCGTCGCTGCCCTCTCGCCTCCTTCTCTTGCGCCTATAAAAGGGAGGTCACTCCTCTCAGAGTGACGCACCAGAAATTCTCCTTCCTCTCGCCACCCGTTCCAATCTCTGCGCTGCTGCTGTCTTCCTCATCCCAGCTTGCGGCGTGCACCGCGAGTCAGGACAGTAGGCCTCCGAAACCGCACCTTTTGAGTCATGTACGGGAGAAGGGTGATAAGGTTTTTGAGGAGCGCTTCGCGCGACTACTGACTTCTTCGTCACGGACGCTCCGGACTCCGACGACTACTTCCCCGACGACGACTTCTTCCCCGACGTCCACGACCTCCTCGACGAAATGGCTGGCGAGGACACCGACCCCAAGTCCAGCGCTTCTGCTGCTGCTGCCCCGTACGTGTTCGTCCCCTTTCTATTAGAGGTTCTACTATAGTTCCTTGTTCTAGTATTTGCCCTAGATATGTTAGACTCTATTTCATATATGCAACTTGCTATACTGTCTGCTCAAGATATGTTTAGTTACGGTTCATATATGAAGATGTTGTTTACCTTCTCTTTGTCAAATCGCATGGCTTGTTTTATCACTTCTACACTAGTCATACTTTATCTAGTATTTCTGTTAATAAAATCACTAAGTAAATTGCTCATATTTCCAACAATCCAAAAACCTTATTATAGGCAATTTACCCCAAGTGGTTTTGCTGCTTCCATGAGACCTCCTATGTTTGAGGGTATCCACTATGAGAGGTGGCGTGAGAGCAGTCTTATGGTTTCAAACCATGAGTTGCTATGACGCCACTCTTGGCAGACCGAAGGAGAACTTGATGCTCAACAGGCACAAGCTTTTCAGAAAATGGATACTCTGTTTAAGGCTGCTCTCTTGAGTGTTCTTGATGAGAACATAGTTGATGCTTATGCGTCAATTGGCAATGAAAAAGATATGTGGGACGCACTCGAGGCCAAGTTTGGGGTCTCAGATGCCGGCACTGAGCTGTACATCATGGAGCAATGCTATGATTACAGGATGAATGAAGAGCGCCCGTGGTTGAGCAGGCTCATGAGATACAGTCATTTGCTAGAGAACTTGAGCACTTCAATTGCATGCTACCGGACAAGTTTGTTGCGGGGTATCATCACTAAGCTTCTTCCTTCATGGAGGAACTTTGCTACCTTCTCAAGCATAAGAGACAGGAGTTTTCTGTTTGGATCTCATTGGTACTCTTGATGTGGAAGAAAAGGCGAGAGAAAAGGACACACGTGCTCGAGGTATTGAGGGAGGATCTAGTGCCAATCTGGTACAGAAGAAAAACTTCCAGCCCCACAAGTTCAAGAACAAGGGCAAGCTTGATGGTAAAGCAAAGTTTGATGGGAAGAACAAGGCTGTACAACACACGAACTTCAAGAAGAAGAGTGACAATAAGAAAGGTGCTTGTCATGTGTGTGGAGATCCTGATCATTGGGCTCCTAGTTGTCCTAATCGCTATGACAAGCGCCATCTCGGGAAAGGCGGCAAGACCGCTAATGTTGTCATTGGAGACACGACATGAAGGATGCTGGGTATGGTATATTTCCACTATTCTTTCAGATGTCATTCTCCTGATTGGTTGATTGACACGGTGCTAATGTGCATGTATGTGGTGATATTTCCATGTTTTCTTCTTATCGATCAGATAGACTTCAACCGTGCTAATGGGCAACGGTTCAAGTGCTTTGTTCGTGGTGTTGGCACGGTCGATCTAAAGTTTACTTCGGAAGATCGTGCGGCTAAAGAATATGCATTATGTCCCTCCGTCAATAAAAATCTTGTTAGCGGATCTCTTCGTGTAGAGATGGCTATAAGCTTGTCTTTGAGTCGAATAAATTTGTAATATCCAAGTATGGAACCTTTGTTGGTAAAGGCTATGAGTCAGAGGCCTGTTTCGCTTATCCTTATCGACGCTTGCAATAAAGTTGTTAATCATATTTGCAAAAATAGTGAATCAAATGTGTGGCATTCACGCCTTTGTCATGTTAACTTTGGTTGCATGTCGCGACTAGCTAAGTTGAACTTAATCCCTAGTTTCACCACTGTCAATGGATCTAAGTGTCAAGTGTGTGCAAGCTAAACAACCTCGTAAGTCTCACGTGACTACGGAGACGAGAAATCTTGCACCACTAGAACTTATACATTCAGATCTATGTGAAATGAATGGTGTTTTGACAAAAGATGGAAAGAAATATTTCATGACGTTAATTGACGACTCCACTAGATACTGCCGTGTGTATCTTCTAAAATCTAAGGATGAGGCTTTGAACTTTTCAAGATCTATAAAGCTGAAGTGGAAAACCAACTTGATCGAAAAATCAAGAGGCTTTGGTCCGACCGTGGTGGAGAGTATTTTCCAATGAATTTGATGTTTTTAAAGCGGAACATGGTATAATCCATGAGAGGACGCCTCCTACTCACCTCGGTCAAATGGGGTGGCGAAAGAAAGAACCGTACTCTAACTGATTTGGTTAACGCCATGTTAGACACATCGGGTCTCTCAAGGCATGGTGGGGAGGCGATATTGAAAGCATGCCATGTCCTAAATCGAGTCCCCACAAAAAACAATGAGATAACTTTATTCGAGGAATGGGAGAAGAAAAGGTTAAAACTCTCTTATCTGCGAACATGGGGTTGTTTGGCGAAAGTCAATGTTCCAATTCCAAAGAAGCGGAAGCTTGGACCAAAGACTATGGATTGTGTTTCCTGGGATATGTTGTTCATAGCATTGGCTATAGATTCTTGGTTGTAAAATCCGAGGTACCTGACATGCATGTCGGTACGATCATGGAGTCGAATGATGCGACTTTCTTTGAAGATATCTTTCCCATGAAGGATATGGCTACCTCATCTAATCAGGAGATGCCTAGTTCATCGAATCAGGAACCAGTTACAATTACCGAACCTGCCATTTCGATGGAACACTTTGAAAGTCCTGTGGAGGAGAACAATGAAGTTCCTACTAGGAGCAAGAGACAGAGGACAACAAAGTCCTTTGGTGATGATTTTCTTGTGTATCTCATAGATGATACTCCCAGTTCTATTTCGGAGGCCTATGCATCGGAAGATGCTGACTCTGGAAGGAGTTCGGGCACCGTGCAAAGTGCAAAAGGAAAACCTTTATCTCTTTAAAAATAACTATAGATATAATATAACTAAAGCATGCTTGTACTTGATTATGTAAATTAAGATACATGTTTTTTCATATAATATTTAGAAATATATCAAATATCAATGCTAAAAGATTAGAGAATAATTTTGTAACCCCATCGGAAAATAAATTTGTAACACCACCATAAAATAACAGCGCGGCAAAGCTTCCTTCTCGTTATTCTAACAGAGCAAATGATTTATTTTCATGAGTGCGAAAATTGCATACATAACTTTATAGAAGAAAAAAGAGTTGCAAATACAAGACGCTACATCACGCTAACAACAACGAGTGTAGGAAGGACTCCACCCTGGCTAGTCCAAAGACAACTACCCATGACCAAAACAACTACAATACAACGCAAAAGTGCATGTCCGAAACAGAAACAACCTAGCTGCGTTTCAACCAACGCCGGTCACAACCGAAGAAACAACAACACCCATCGAGCTTCCCTTGTCGACGCACCATCCACCCATTATGCGTAAAGGAGGTGACAAGTGTAGGGTGGGACTCGATCATACCCGAGAAAGGTACCGTCTTGGGATCACAAGCGACGGCCATACATTGCGCTTGCGCTATGGAAGATCGATCATGGACAGCAGCGAACACTGGAGGAACACTGGTTAGCTTATCGACCAGGCGGGAGAGGACACCTGTCCGGTTCCGGATGGCGAGCTGCCATGCACCCCATGCACGCGGGAGCACAGCCTGGTGGAGGCCCTGTGCGAGGAGATGAGGAAGGCCAACACACCAGTTCTGGCTATGCTCCCAAGCCAGGAGGGCAACGGCAATAAACGGCGGCAACGACAGAAAAGGGCCCCAGTCTCAAATCCGCGAAGGAGTGTCAGGTTGGCCAAGGGCCTTGGGCGTGGTGGGAACACAACGAAACAACAGAATGTGTTGATCCACAAACTGTGCCTTGCAAACGAAGGAGAAACCATCAGCGGTGCGGCGCTACAGGCGTACGTGCAACTCTTCGACAAGCCGCTGTCTGATGAGCATATTAGCGCCATCCTTACCTAGTTACCTTGTTTGGGTGGGAGCCCTCTGCTCTGCCGCAGACAGCGCAAGACGACAGTGTGGTGGAGGGCCTTTGATGCCTTCCCGGTGGATTCATGTCCAAGGAATGTAAAATGAATATGACGCCATTCAAGTTGCTCGTGTGGAATGTGTGTTGTTGCCACGCCCTCAGCTACTCTCTCTCTCTCTCTCTCTCTCTCTCAGCTCACTCACGGACAGAGGTAGGAGAAGAAGAATAGTGGACACAGGATTTTCCGGCCACACCCCAATCCTTTTCTTCGTTACAGTGGCTATATGGCTACACACGGCTCATACCGGCGCTCGGTGGCACGTACCACACTGCAATCAGCAATACAGGGGGTCTTTTATGCCCCGGCACGCACACACACTCTGGCACGGTGTGATCCGCTCGGCCCGGCCACCCCTCACAACGATCTCACGCGAAGGACTCGGCTGCTCTCAACAGCCCATGCATGCATGACTCAGCACGCAGCCACACCTCTAGCTAGCTTATCCATGCAAACTAACTAATTTCCTAACCTGCAGCATGCACCATACACACACACGCTGGTCACCACACCTATACATGGTTTAATCCTAACACTCCCCTAAACCACGACTTAGCTTGCCGTTGCCAGAGTTACCGCAGCTCTCGTCGTCGTCGTCACCACGGCCGTGACCCAGCCCGCGGACCTGACCCGGCGCACCGATGCCGGTCACACCGTGCTCCATCACAACCCGGCGATACACGCTTGGCGTCCCTCTGCGTCTCGCCGTCCAGCAGACTTGACGCGCCCGACGAGCCCGACCGCACCAGTCGTCCCCGCGTCCAGCACAGCACCAGACGCGCCAGACCGCACCAGACGCCACCGCGCCGCCTCCACGCCCGCCATGTCAGCCACCAGCGACAAACGCCGGAAGGATGTAGCCGAACTCGAGCACGGACTCGAGCACAACGGCGACATACGCCTTCCAACGCCAACCGCATGCTCAGACGCAGCGCCAGCGGTCCCGACGCGTCGATGCGCACCCATAACACGCACCGTCGCGCCCGGCTTCGCCGCCGCTGCTTATTGCCCTGCACCGCCGCGGCCTCCATGCCGCCATGCAGTGCCTCCACGCCGCCACGCCGTGCCGCGCCGTCGCGCCAACACGCAGCGCCTCGGCGGCCTCCGCGTCGCCCGACGACGGGCGTCACCGCCGCCGCATCCGCCACGCGCCATGACAACCACAACGCCACCCACCTCCATGGGCCGACACGGCCGGAGCTCCATCAGCGCAGCCGCCGGCGAAGCGCCGCCATCGCTGCCACGCCTCCGACACGGCAAGCACGCCCAAGACACCAAGCTCGTGATACCAATTGTTGTTGCCACACTCTCAGCTACTCTCTCTCTTAGCTCACTCACGGACAGAGGTAGGAGAAGATGCTGGAATTTTATCTATTATGGGCCAGCCCAATAGCAGTTTCAGAAATTTCTGATAAATCCTAGAGGCCCACGCAGCCCATTCGTGTAAGGCAAGAGGTGGAACTAAAGTTTAGTCCCACATTGCTAGTTTAGAGGGAGTTGGACCTCTTTATAAGGGAGGCTCTTTCCCCACATGTATGAGCATGAGAACAAGAGGGACATCCACGCGCGCTCCTCCTCCGGCGCCCGCCGCGCCGCGGGTTGCGGGAATGAGCCGAGCCGATGTCTAAATTTTTGCCACGCACGACGGGTATACGAAAGGTCACACAGAAGATGAAACGTTTTTGCGATAGTGGAGTTTGAATGCGAATGGTGCAGCCCTTCGGCTGCTGGCTGTTCGCTTCATCTTCGTCTCTTCGTTTCACCTTCCGTCGCTGCCCTCTCGCCTCCTTCTCTTGCGCCTATAAAAGGGAGGTCACTCCTCTCAGAGTGACGCACCAGAAATTCTCCTTCCTCTCGCCACCCGTTCCAATCTCTGCGCTGCTGCTGTCTTCCTCATCCCAGCTTGCGGCGTGCACCGCGAGTCAGACAGAGGCCTCAAACCGCACCTTTTGAGTCATGTACGGAGAAGGGTGATAAGGTTTTGAGGAGGCTTGCACGACTACTGACTTCTTCGTCACGGACGCCTCCGGACTCGGCGACTACTTCCCGACGACGACTTCTTCCCGACGTCCACGACCTCCTCGACGAAATGGCTGGCGAGGACACCGACCCCAAGTCCAGCGCTTCTGCTGCTGCTGCCCGTCGTGTTCGTCCCCTTTCTATTAGAGGTTCTACTATAGTTCCTTGTTCTAGTATTTGCCCTAGATATGTTAGACTCTATTTCATATATGCAACTTGCTATACTGTCTGCTCAAGATATGTTTAGTTACGGTTCATATATGAAGATGTTGTTTACCTTCTCTTTGTCAAATCGCATGGCTTGTTTTATCACTTCTACACTAGTCATACTTTATCTAGTATTTCTGTTAATAAAATCACTAAGTAAATTGCTCATATTTCCAACAATCCAAAAACCTTATTATAGGCAATTTACCCCAAGTGGTTTTGCTGCTTCCATGAGACCTCCTATGTTTGAGGGTATCCACTATGAGAGGTGGCGCGTGAGAGCAGTCTTATGGTTTCAAACCATGAGTTGCTATGACGCCACTCTTGGCAGACCCGAAGGAGAACTTGATGCTCAACAGGCACAAGCTTTTCAGAAAATGGATACTCTGTTTAAGGCTGCTCTCTTGAGTGTTCTTGATGAGAACATAGTTGATGCTTATGCGTCAATTGGCAATGAAAAAGATATGTGGGACGCACTCGAGGCCAAGTTTGGGGTCTCAGATGCCGGCACTGAGCTGTACATCATGGAGCAATTCTATGATTACAGGATGAATGAAGAGCGCTCCGTGGTTGAGCAGGCTCATGAGATACAGTCATTTGCTAGAGAACTTGAGCACTTCAATTGCATGCTACCGGACAAGTTTGTTGCCGGGGGTATCATCACTAAGCTTCTTCCTTCATGGAGGAACTTTGCTACCTTACTGAAGCATAAGAGACAGGAGTTTTCTGTTTCGGATCTCATTGGTACTCTTGATGTGGAAGAAAAGGCGAGAGAAAAGGACACACGTGCTCGAGGTATTGAGGGAGGATCTAGTGCCAATCTGGTACAGAAGAAAAACTTCCAGCCCCACAAGTTCAAGAACAAGGGCAAGCTTGATGGTAAAGCAAAGTTTGATGGGAAGAACAAGGCTGTACAACACACGAACTTCAAGAAGAAGAGTGACAATAAGAAAGGTGCTTGTCATGTGTGTGGAGATCCTGATCATTGGGCTCCTAGTTGTCCTAATCGCTATGACAAGCGTCATCCTGGGAAAGGCGGCAAGACCGCTAATGTTGTCATTGGAGACACTGACATGAAGGATGCTGGGTATGGTATATTTCCACTATTCTTTCAGTATGTCATTCTCCTGATTGGTTGATTGACACGGTGCTAATGTGCATGTATGTGGTGATATTTCCATGTTTTCTTCTTATCAGATCAGAGACTTCAACCGTGCTAATGGGCAACGGTTCAAGTGCTTTTGTTCGTGGTGTTGGCACGGTCGATCTAAAGTTTACTTCATGGAAGATCGTATGCTAAAGAATATGCATTATGTCCCTCCGTCAATAAAAATCTTGTTAGCGGATCTCTTCGTGTAGAGATGGCTATAAGCTTGTCTTTGAGTCGAATAAATTTGTAATATCCAAGTATGGAACCTTTGTTGGTAAAGGCTATGAGTCGAGGCCTGTTTCATTTATCCTTATCGACGCTTGCAATAAAGTTGTTAATCATATTTGCAAAAATAGTGAATCAAATGTGTGGCATTCACGCCTTTGTCATGTTAACTTTGGTTGCATGTCGCGACTAGCGAAGTTGAACTTAATCCCTAGTTTCACCACTGTCAATGGATCTAAGTGTCAAGTGTGTGTGCAAGCTAAACAACCTCGTAAGTCTCACGTGACTACGGAGACGAGAAATCTTGCACCACTAGAACTTATACATTCAGATCTATGTGAAATGAATGGTGTTTTGACAAAAGATGGAAAGAAATATTTCATGACGTTAATTGACGACTCCACTAGATACTGCCGTGTGTATCTTCTAAAATCTAAGGATGAGGCTTTGAACTTTTTCAAGATCTATAAAGCTGAAGTGGAAAACCAACTTGATCGAAAAATCAAGAGGCTTTGGTCCGACCGTGGTGGAGAGTATTTTTCCAATGAATTTGATGTTTTTTGTGCGGAACATGGTATAATCCATGAGAGGACGCCTCCCTACTCACCTCGGTCAAATGGGGTGGCCGAAAGAAAGAACCGTACTCTAACTGATTTGGTTAACGCCATGTTAGACACATCGGGTCTCTCCAAGGCATGGTGGGGGGAGGCGATATTGAAAGCATGCCATGTCCTAAATCGAGTCCCCACAAAAAACAATGAGATAACTTTATTCGAGGAATGGGAGAAGAAAAGGTTAAAACTCTCTTATCTGCGAACATGGGGTTGTTTGGCGAAAGTCAATGTTCCAATTCCAAAGAAGCGGAAGCTTGGACCAAAGACTATGGATTGTGTTTCCTGGGATATGTTGTTCATAGCATTGGCTATAGATTCTTGGTTGTAAAATCCGAGGTACCTGACATGCATGTCGGTACGATCATGGAGTCGAATGATGCGACTTTCTTTGAAGATATCTTTCCCATGAAGGATATGGCTACCTCATCTAATCAGGAGATGCCTAGTTCATCGAATCAGGAACCAGTTACAATTACCGAACCTGCCATTTCGATGGAACACTTTGAAAGTCCTGTGGAGGAGAACAATGAAGTTCCTACTAGGAGCAAGAGACAGAGGACAACAAAGTCCTTTGGTGATGATTTTCTTGTGTATCTCATAGACGATACTCCCAGTTCTATTTCGGAGGCCTATGCATCGGAAGATGCTGACTACTGGAAGGAGTTCGGGGCACCGGTGCAAAGTGCAAAAGGAAAACCTTTATCTCTTTAAAAAATAACTATAGATATAATATAACTAAAGCATGCTTGTACTTGATTATGTAAATTAAGATACATGTTTTTTCATATAATATTTAGAAATATATCAAATATCAATGCTAAAAGATTAGAGAATAATTTTGTAACCCCATCGGAAAATAAATTTGTAACACCACCATAAAATAACAAGGCGGCAAAGCTTCCTTCTCGTTATTCTAACAGAGCAAATGATTTATTTTCATGAGTGCGAAAATTGCATACATAACTTTATAGAAGAAAAAAGAGTTGCAAATACAAGACGCTACATCACGCTGCGAACAACGAGTGTAGGAAGGACTCCACTCCTGGCTAGTCCAAAGACAACTACCCATGACCAAAACAACTACAATACAACGCAAAAGTGCATGTCCGAAACAGAAACAACCTAGCTGCGTTTCAACCAACGCCGGTCACAACCGAAGAAACAACAACACCCATCGAGCTTCCCTTGTCGACGCACCATCCACCCATTATGCGTAAAGGAGGTGACAAGTGTAGGGTGGGACTCGATCATACCCGAGAAAGGTACCGTCTTGGGATCACAAGCGACGGCCATACATTGCGCTTGCGCTATGGAAGATCGATCATGGACAGCAGCGAACACCGGAGGAACACTGGTTAGCTTATCGACCAGGCGGAGAGGACACCTGTCCGGTTCCGATGGCGAGCTGCCATGCACCCCATGCACGCGGGAGCACAGCCTGGTGGAGGCCCCGTGCGAGGAGATGAGGAAGGCCAACACACCAGTTCTGGCTATGCTCCCAAGCCAGGAGGGCAACGGCAATAAACGGCGGCAACGATGTAAAAGGGCCCCAGCCTCAAATCCGCGAAGGAGTGTCGTTGGCCAAGGGCCTTGGGCGTGGTGGGAACACAACGAAACAACAGAATGTGTTGATCCACAAACTGTGCCTTGCAAACGAAGGAGAAACCATCAGCGGTGCGGCGCTACAGCGTCGTGCAACTCTTCGACAAGCCGCTGTCGATGAGCATATTAGCGCCATCCTTACCTAGTTACCTTGTTTGGGTGGGAGCCCTCTGCTCTGCCGCAGACAGCGCAAGACGACAGTGTGTGGTGGAGGGCCTTTGATGCCTTCCGGTGGATTCATGTCCAAGGAATGTAAAATGAATATGACGCCATTCAAGTTGCTCGTGTGGAATGTGTGTTGTTGCCACGCCCTCAGCTACTCTCTCTCTCTCTCTCTCTCTCTCTCAGCTCACTCACGGACAGAGGTAGGAGAAGAAGAATAGTGGACACAGGATTTTCCGGCCACACCCCAATCCTTTTCTTCGTTACAGTGGCTATATGGCTACACACGGCTCATACCGGCGCTCGGTGGCACGTACCACACTGCAATCAGCAATACAGGGGGTCTTTTATGCCCCGGCACGCACACACACTCTGGCACGGTGTGATCCGCTCGGCCCGGCCACCCCTCACAACGATCTCACGCGTAGGACTCGGCTGCTCTCAACAGCCCATGCATGCATGACTCAGCACGCAGCCACACCTCTAGCTAGCTTATCCATGCAAACTAACTAATTTCCTAACCTGCAGCATGCACCATACACACACACACGCTGGTCACCACACCTAGACGTGGTTTAATCCTAACAATGTGCATGGGTTGAATAACCCGACACATCGCAATGTCATATCGCAAGTAGTGGAAGCCGCCAAACCACGAGCAAGGGTCCACCACGCAACGATTCGCTAAGGCGACAGGAAGGCGATTGCTTTGGCGATCGCGAACCTGTGCTAGGGTTAGGGTTTCGTGTGCGGGGGTGGTGAAGATACGGTGGCAGACTGGACGGCGACGGCGCAATCCAGGACACCGACCGGCGAAGTTGCTTCTCCACCAGGGGGCAGAGCTGATAGCGGAGGAGGCTTCGGGAAAGACGACGGAAAATTCGGGGAAGATGGCATCTTCTCCAGCGATGGCGGCGGCTACTCCAAAGAGGGCACCTGTTCAACCGGTGGGAACAGGGGGGACCGAGAAACCAGACGAAGGTGGGAGCCCCGCAAGCGGCCGCAGCGGCCGCGGGGAAGGAGAGAGCCACACCGGTGGCACGCAGATCGGGAGGCACAGCGAGTAGGGATGCATCTGAATCTCCGATTGAGAGCAGGACCCCAGATCCCACGTCGAGTCTTTCGGCCAGATTGGGAGGGATGGTTTTGTTGGATAAGGAAGCGGAAGGCATTGTTTTTGGGGAGGATGAACCAGTGGCCAAATCACCCAAGTGGCTGGCAGTAGGCAAAGTATGTTCCTCGAGACCGCTCGTGAGAAGTATTCTAGAGAAGACTATGCACAGGGCTTGGGGACTACACAAGGAAGCAAAGTTTAGAGAGCTGGGCTCAAATGTGTTTGAAGTGCAGTTTGGCTGCGAGGGGGGATTGGCGCCATGCTTTGAATAATGGGCCGTGGCAGTATGATTTCATTGTTTTGATTATGAAGGAGTATGAAGGTGATAAACGACCCTCTGAGATGACTTTTGACAAGATAGACGTATGGGTTAGAGTCTCCGATCTGCCACCGGACAGAAGGACAGAAGTCTTTGGGAAGGCGCTGGGGAACTGGTTGGGTGAGGTGGTAAAGGTGGACGTGCACAAGGAGGGCCGTGCTAGAGGAAATGAACTAAGGGTTCGGGCGAAGATATCAGTTTTTGAACCACTTGTCAGAGGATTCTATCTTAGGACCTCACGGGACGACAAGGCCCGGACCTGGTTCGACTTTCACTATGAAAAAATACCACACTTCTGTTTCGAGTGTGGACGGTTGGTGCATGTAGAGGGGAGATGTGACCCTCCGGTGGACTCTTCACTCCAATGGGGTGAATGGCTTAGGGTTTCTGCTGGCAGAAATAGTAATAGAAAGGAAAACTCACTTGGAGCTGGAGGGAGCAGTAGTAGTGGAAATATGGATTTAAAGGGCAACGGTAGGGCAGATGCGGGGCGATCGGGCAATAAGAAGACAGGGGTCCCAGTCAAGCGGAATTTATATGGTGATTTTAGTGGATCGGCGGACAATCGCACTGGCGAGGGTCATGGCCGGGCCACGGGAGAAAAGGAGGTAACTAGCCCTCATAAGAGAAATGCAAAGCCTGATCCACCCCAGGAGAATGATTTGCGCCATGGTTTAGAACAAAGGAGGGAGAGAGAGCTTCGGAATAAACTCTTTGATCAGCAACAAGGCAATGCTAAATATGACCGGGAGGGGCAGCGGAAGGGCAAGGATGATGTGCGGCACGGTTATGATAAGCAGGAGTCATACTACAGGGAGAACCGAGATGAGGGCACTGGGTCCAGGGCTAGGGATCATAGAGACAAGAGAAGGGGTACGTATGTGAGGAAGCCGCGTCCTGAATATGATTATGGGCGCCACCACAGGAGTAACCCAAGGGGGTTGCAGGAGAGCAGAAAGAGGGGACCAAGGCAGATTTGGGTGGCCAAAGATGACCCTGACAGACAGACATCAAACGATGCGTTCATTCGCGAGACGAGGCGCAAGACGTCGACTGTGTTTGACCGTATCTCTGAGAACAATGATAGGGCGGACCCCGCGATGCGGGGCCGCCGGTCACCATGAATCTGTTAGCCTGGAACTGTCGAGGGTTGGGGTTGACCTCGACAGTTGGCGAGCTTCGGGGCCTTATTAGGTCGCACAACGCAGCGGTGGTGTTCCTTTGTGAAACAAAAAAGAAATCTAGGGCGATGGAGAAATTGAAGTGGAGCCTTGGGTTCAAGAATGGTGTAGCGGTGGACTGTGTGGGGAGGAGCGGAGGACTAGCCTTGTGGTGGAGAGAGCATGTTGAGGTTAAGGTGAGGCCTTGGTGCCAATATTTCATTGATGCTGAGTTATCTTGGGAGGGCAAAACTTGTAGATTCACTGGTTTCTATGGTGAGCCCAAGACCGAGCTACGCAAAAAATCATGGGATGCAATAAGATATCTCACAAGGCAAGACAACCTTCCGTGGTTATGTGCGGGGGATTTTAATGAGGCTCTCTTCCAGACGGATCAGATAGGCGGGAACCAGAGAAGCTTCAATCAGATGGAGAACTTCCGGGACTGTCTGGCAGAGAGCGGGCTGGCTGACTTGGGCTTTGTGGGATACCCATATACGTGGGATAATAAACGAGACGGTGGGGAGAACATTCAGGTAAGGCTGGATAGAGCCACTTGCAATGATTCTTTCCTTGAGCTATTCCCCGAGACTTTGGTAGAGCATCTCATTACAGAGGAGTCCGACCATCAAGCAATCCTTGTGAGGGCGCTGGAGACAGCTCCAAGCCGTCCTGAACGAGGGGAAAGACCTTTTCGGTATGAGGAGGCATGGACAAAACATGAGAAATACGATGAGATGGTGCGGGAAGCTTGGGATGCAGCGGGTACAGGCGAGCACAACTTGGCTGCTGTGTGGCAGCGCCTTGGCAAAGTAACGAGCTGCATGCAAAGGTGGGCACGTGAGGTCTTTGGATCTATGTATCGTGTTTACATAGGATGTGGAGTCGTGTCCTAGTAGGACACTTGTATCCTAGGCCTCTCTTATATAGCGGGGGTAAACACACGATGTAACCTATGCCAACATAATAGCACAGGCTCGCAAGGGGGAGCCGGCGGCTTGTGCCGGCGCCCGGGTGGCCGGTGTGCGGTATTGTGACGGTGTCACGGGGAGGAGCGCCCGTAGTCATGCCCCGGGGATGTAGCCATATCGGTGAACCTCGTTAACAAATCTCGGTGTCGTGCCTCGTGTGATTGCTTGGTCCTCGGATGATCAACGGTATGCCTCGGATTTATTCTAACAAAAACAAAATGCAACAGTAAAATATTCATAATATAATGGTAAAACAAAGAACAATACAACCTGAAAATAATGCCTTGCATTTTCAAATTTTAAAACACATTATCAGAAAACAGAAAACAAAATTACCAGATCTTTCAAATTACGATGACAATGTTCTTTCAGGTTCCTTTTCCGTGGATCATACTAAAGCTCCTCCTCGCAATTCATGTCTTGTGAAACATCTTGTGAAGAATGCACTTGTCCTTATTAGCTACATTTAACAAATAAATTACAAATAAGACACTGAAAATTGCAAAGTGGATGAAGACATGAAGTCTACACAATTGGAGGTTAAAACACTAGGTGCTAGCTATAAGTTCATACATACAGTCGCTGCAACATCTAAAATTGTTTAGGAAAGCCAAACATAAAAGGTATACCGAAGGAGAGTTCGAATAGAGGGAGTGATGATTGTAATCTAGACAAAAAATATGTCGCTATTTCGCCAGGACAGAGAGGGAAGAACAAATTACAGTGTGGCATTGCCACGTTGGGCGTTCCGCGTAGGAGACTAGGCGTACTGCCGTCGATTGGCTTGCCTCATTTTCTGGCCGGATGTCGCTGCCGTGCGTAGCCGCGTAGGCGGTCCGGCCGTCCGGCCGCCCGGGCTACGAACGGATTGACGGATCGTGGTTGAGTGGATCGATCGCCGCCGCATTTGCTGTGCTCGCTTCGCCTGTTCCGGAATCACCGAGTTGAAAAAGGAGACGACGAGACGGATCGGGATCGGTAATCATCTTCTCTAGATTAGATAGAAGAAGAGGATTGCTTTTTTTTTTTTTTTGAGCGAAGAAGAGGATTGCTTTTTTTTTTTGAGGTGAGAAGAGGATTGCTAATCACTTTTTTTAGGGCAAGATCAATCAACCGCTCGGCCTGCGTGCGTACCGTGTAGGCAGCTAACGTGTGTATGTGATAGTTCATGGGCTTCAGGTTGAGAAACTGAGAGCCTTCTGCGGCTGATCATATGGGCCCTGTGGCACGGAAAATCCTACTTGCCGCTCGTTGCGGCAAGTTGTCGACGCTCCGCACAGGGGAGGTGCGAGCGAGCGACCGAGTGGGCCGGCTCGCTTTAGCGTTACAGCAGACACCGGTTTTGGGAACCTTCTATGATGTTTCCAGCCCATTTTTTTTTCGGTTTTGGGAACCTTCTAGAAGGTTCCTGAACCGGCTTTTTCTTTTTCAGTTTCTTTTTCGTTTTTCTATTTCTATTCTTTTTCATTTTTTCTTTTTTTCTGTTTCTTTTCTGTTTTCTTTTTTCTGTTTTTTTTTCTTTTCAAGTTTATTTTAAAGAAAATCCGAATTTCAATTTTTTTTCCTGTTTTCAGATTTTGTTCACAAATTAAAAAACCATTTTACAAAATTTGTTCACAAGTTAAAAAAATGTTCCCATTTGATAAAATTTGTTCACAAATTCAAAAAATGTTTCTGCTTTCAATTTTGTTCTGAATTTTTAGAAAATGTTCCTTTTTTCAAAAATTGTATGAATTATTTTTGTTCATTATTTGAGAAATTTTAAAGTAATGGCATGGATTTCAAAAATGCCTTCTTTCAAAATTTGTTCACTAATTTCAAAAATGTTCTTTCAATTTTTGTTCATGTATTAAAAATGCCTTCATTTTTATTATTTTTGTTCACATATACTGAAAAATAGCATTTACAAAAAATTTTCCCGTTTCAAAATTTTGTTCTGAATTTACAAGAATTGTTTCTGTTGGAAATTTTTGTTCACCAGTTAAAAAAAACCACATTCTCAGAAAATGTTATGGATTTCAAAATTTGTTCATAAATTCAAGAAATGCTACTATTTTGAACTATTGTTTGCAAGTTAAAAAATGTTCAAAGAATTAAAAAAATGTTCATATTTATTAACTTTTTTTCACCAATTAAAAAAATGGGAATTTCCAAAAAAGGTTCCCGCTTTCCAAATTTGTTCACATCATCAAAATGGTCATGTTTTGCAAAATTTGACCCAAAATTCCGGAAATGTTCTGGCGAATTCAAAAAACTGTTCACGTCTTGAAATTTTGTTCGTAATTTTGAAAAATGTTCGGGCTTTCAGTTTTTTGTTCCTGTTTTTCAGAAAATGTTTTCATTTTTGAGAAATTCTTCTTGATTTCAGGAAAAATATGGCGTTTTCATGCTGTTCCTTTATTTTGAATTTTTTTTGAGATTCCAAAAAAAGATCAAGTTTAATTTTTCTCTCTCTGTGAATTATGAAAATGTGTGCACCTTAGTTCATATAAGGCAGACTGCCATTTTATGTAAGAAATCCGGCTGGAATTATGGTGGCTATTAGCGTTGCTCACTTGCAGTAGGTTATTATTCGATCCTTGGCGCTGTTGTATGTTTCTTAAGTCTGGCGCTTCAATCTTAACATGAGAAGTTGACTGTTGCAGTGGCTAGCATGGCGCACCATTGACCATGAGGTCCCAGGATTGATCCGTAGCTCTAGCGTGCTTTGTTTTTTGCGTTTTTCATATCGCGATTGTGCCAACGGAAATGGGCCGGCCCAGGTTAGCGGCTCCCTGTGCGAAACACCGGCACTTTGCCGCAACTAGCGGCAAATAGGAAGTCCCCTGTGGCACAGCTGCCGATCCACCCTGAAGCCTTGGGCCTTCTGGATGATAATTAGCACTGAATTTTTTATTGGACCCTGTAGCCTGTGCCATAGGGTGGGCCTATTGGGCTCCGCCCCTGCAGAATTATCTTAGTTTGGGATCGCTCGGTGGCCGCCTTGTCAAACCCCCATTACACAGAAAGCACGATCACAACACTTGTTCGGCCGGTGGAAGAACCGGATGCTCTTTCGTGGATCACGGGCGTCTACGGACCGCAGGAGGATCATGAGAAGGTCATGTTCTTGCAAGAGCTCAGTGACATACGAGATCTCCATGCGGGGCCATGGATGGTGGCCGGTAACTTTAACCTCTTGGTAGACCCAGAGGACAAGAACAACGACGGGATAAACACGAGAATGATGGCTAAATTTAAGGCCAAGCTGAATACACTTGAGCTGAAGGAAATGTACCTAAATGGACGTCGTTACACATGGTCCAATGAAAGAGAGCAGCCAACCCTAGAGAAGATAGACCATGTGTTCTACACCGCATCTTGGGACGAATTGCACCCGACATCTCACCTTAATGCCCTCGGCTCGGCGCTGTCAAACCACTGCCCGTTGCTGCTGGACATACGGGCTGCTCTTGGCATGGGTAAACGCTTCAAGTTCGAGGCTTTCTGGACCAAGGTGGAGGGCTTCCACCGAGTTGTGAGCGAAGCATGGGAATCGGTCCCGAGTAATGGCAATCCATTTGTCATCCTGGATAGGAAGTTGAGGGCAACAGGGAAGCAACTCAAGAAGTGGAGCGATAGTAGGATTGGCAACACAAAACTCTAGCACTGGAAGTTATAGCAAGGTTGGACAAGGCTATGGACGCGATTTCTCTTTCACGGCAAGAACATGAGCTTCGAAAGCTACTCAAGCGAAAGCTTCTGGGCCTATGCTCATTGGAGTGCACGATCGCACGGCAATGCTCTAGAGTCCTACAGTTACGAGAAGGGGATGCTAGCACTGCATTCTTCCACCAACAGGCATGCCACCGGCAGCGGAGCAATGCGATCTCTACCCTGCACCATGGATCCGAGGTAGTTACGGGCTAACATGAGATTGGTGAAGCGGTAGACACTTACTACTCTAGGTTGTTTGAGGAAGCAGTGCCGCGTGAGATCACCATTCAGCTTGATGCACTACGGCTACCTACTCTTGAGCTTTCGCACTTAGAAGAACAGTTCACAGAAGAGGAGGTGGAGAAGGTGATCAAGGGGTTGCCACTAGACAAGGCTCCCGGCCCGGATGGGTTTATGGGAAGATTCTTCACGGTTTGCTGGCCTATCATCAAGGGTGATATAATGAGGGCCATGGAGGTATTTTTTTGCGGCGACATGCGTGGCCTGCCTGCGATAAACAAAACTATAATAACATTGGTCCCAAAGATGAATGGATCAGTGGATATCAAGGACTTTAGACCCATCCGTCTCGTGCATGGGGCGGTGAAGATATTTGAAAAAACCCTATCGGCTAGACTGGCACCCGAGCTACCAAGATTAGTGGGTAGCCACCAGAGCGTTTTCATCAAGGGCAGGTCGATCCACGACAAGTTCATGCTTGTACAATGCGTGGCACGAAGGCTGCATGCCCTACGAGAGACTACAATCATGCTCAAGCTCGATATTTCCAAAGCCTTCGACTCAGTGCAATGGCCATTCTTAGTGGAAGTGCTCAAACATATGTGATTTGGCAATAGATGTATATCATGGGTGTGCGGCATCCTAGCAAACTCAAGCACGAGAATCATGGTAAACGGCACTCCTGGGAAGCAGATATACTACAAGAAGGGGCTCCAGCAAGGCGATCCGATATCCCCAATGCTATTTTTCCTAGTGATGGAACCACTACAAAGTTTGTTTGAGGCTGCTGCGGAGCGTGGATCACTTACTCCATTGGCAAGAACGGGTATGAAGCAATGGGTATCGATGTTTGCGGATGACGTAATAATCTTCCTCAAGCCAAACACCATGGATCCGCAAGTATGCACGTCACTGCTCCACATGTTTGGGCAAGCCTCCGGAATGTGCGTAAACTTGGCAAAGAGTGCCGCCTTGCCTGCACTGCTCGGAGGAGACAATGGAAAGAGTGGTGCAGCTCCTGGGCTGTCCATCAGGGACATACCCATGCATATACCTTGGCCTCCCCCTGACTATCTGGAAGCAAACTGCGGCACAACTTCGTGCCCTGGTGGACAAACTAGCAGGGCAGCTGCCCAAGTGGAAGGCTACATACATGCCCAAGAGTGGACGACTGACCCTTGTACAATCCATCTTGTGCGGTATCACGATCCACGTGATGATGGCGCTAGGCCTGCCACGGAAGACAATAACGGCCATGAACAAATCTGTAGGGGTTTCCTCTGGTGTGCAAAGTCACAAGCAAATGGTGGGCAATGTGCAGTGGAGTGGGAGCAGGTATGCTCACCGAAGTGGGCAGGAGGTCTAGGTATTCCCAACCTGGGCTGGCTAAATGTTGCGATGCAATCGCGGTGGCCATGGCTACAAAGGTCAGACCCTACCAAACCATGGGTTGAGTTCGTCATACAGGTGCAGAGCACTCCATGCAGCTCTTCCATGCGGCAACTAGAGCAACTGTGAGGGATGGAAGAACGATACTATTCTGGGAGGACTGTTGGCTGAACGGGATGTGGATCCCAGAGATCGCGCCGAACCTACACCGCATTGTGGCCAAGCGTGCGCGCTCTTCGCGCATAGTACAACAAGCTATTGAGGAAGGCACCTGGTCAGAGGACATAGGGCCAAAGCTCAGAGAACCAATGCTACATGAATACCTACAATTATGGTCCAGAGTACAGGCAACCCAACTACAACCGGGGCACGTAGACACTATTAGTTGGTCCTGGGAATAGAATGGACAACACTCCACACGTTCAACCTATGACACCAAGTTCTGGGGATGGGAAGTTATCCCGATGGCTGCATTCACGTGGAACTCTGGGGTGCCAATGCGATGCCGCTTCTTTGCATGGTTGGCACTCAGAAATTGTTGTTGGACCTCGGACAGATTAGCGCGACGTGGATTGGACCACCAGGATGCTTGCCCTTTCTACTACAAGGCAGAAGAGTCGATCCAGCACATTCTACTACGCTGCGTTTTTGCCAGAGAGGCGTGGATGGTGCTTTGTCGGGCCTTGGGTAAACCCGAGTAGGCGCTGGCTTTGTCGAACTCACTCCAGGATTGGTGCACTGACAAAATAAGGAACAAAACAGCCCACAAAGACGTCAAAACTCTATTCATGCTAGTGCTATGGGAGCTATGGAAGCACATGAACGCAATTGTTTTCAATGGTGCAACACCATCCATTGCGCACGTGCTGCAACAAATACAAGAGGAGGGGAGGACATGGAAGAAGGCTGGCCTATTCCAGTGCAACACTGCAGCGTTCTTTGGGGAGTTATCTAGGTGGGCGAGTGAGAGGAGTTAGCCATTCTTAGCTAGACCGGCTAGGCTGGGTGGAGGGCGTTTCATACGCATTGTAAGTAACAGTTGTATGAGGGCTCTTTACCCCTCCTTCTTCTATAATATAAAGTACGCACACTCCTACAAAAGCGAGAAGCTTATTAAACTCCTGCCCTGACCTCTGTAAACTAATGGCACAAAAGGCGTGATTGTAGTACCCTGAGACTATCGACTGCAGATCAAGCCGAGGAGCCAACAACACTTCACAGAGAAAACAAAAGTTATCTCCAAGAAATCTAGTCCCATATTAAGATGTACCGCTTGATCATCTTGCTTATACAAATAAAATTTTCACTTTGTCATTCGTAGAGCTATGGGCAGAATGCTCTGCAAGGTAGGCATATGTTTTTGTGGATGGTTGTCATAGTAATGGTACGAGCTATTGGCATCAAGTAGCTTTTCTTTTTCCAAAGCATGGTTCCTTGCTTGCACCAGTAAATATTCTTGTGTTTCTTGTAAGGGCATATTTATCCCTTAGGTGTTTTGGTGATTGATGACGATACTTTTGCGGACTAATTGTATGCCTTGAGTTTCTCAGATGCTTCATCACTAGGCACGAGACGATTCGGTGCCCCTCGGAGACTATTGAAGACGGCGTTGTTCTACGTTTCTCTTTGGTGGATTTGAGTCGTAGGAGAGCCGTACTATTAAGAGGGGGTCCGCGTCGGAAAGGTTTGGGTGGAATCAAAACGTACACTTGTCCTTCCTTTCCTTGCACTTTGGAGCATCTTCCCGGTATCACAGTTGTGCATAATCCGACAGCTACTACTGTTCTTGCGGTAGTACTGCTCTGGGGAGCGGTAGTACCGCAAGCACCAGCGGTAGTACCGCTGGGGGTCACGGTAGTACCGCTCCCCTGGAGCCTTAGTACCGCAACTCCCAGGCCTAGTGCTGCTCCGGTACGGTAGTAGGCGCGGATGTAATTTTTTACATCCGCGCCCACACGGTAGTACCGCACGCCTTCTTGCGGTAGTACCGCGGAGGCCACGGTAGTACCGCTCTCTTGGAGCCGTAGTACCGTGGCCCTCATGCCCAGTACCGTTGCGCCGGCGGTAGTAGGAGCGGATGTAATTTTTACATCCGCGCCTCCACGGTAGTACCGCACTGCGTCTTGTGATAGTACCGCGTCGGGTTTTTGCACTGTTTCTTTTTCAGCGGAAGTAGGCACGGATGTAGTTTATTTCATCCGCGCTCTTCGTAGGTTGTGGCTTACCTGCCTTGCGGTAGTATCGCAAGGGTGAGCGGTAGTACCGCGCGAGCGGTAGTACTGCGCTCAGTCAGGCCAGTTCCGGCCTCTGCTGCTGCCGCGATAGTACCGTGGTCCCCCACGGTAGTACCGCGCTTTCGGAGCGGTAGTACCGCGTGTCGCGGGCTGAACTAGAGGATTGAAGGAAATATGCCCTAGAGGCAATAATAAAGTTATTATTTATTTCCTTATATCATGATAAATGTTTATTATTCATGCTAGAATTGTATTAACCGGAAACATAATACATGTGTGAATACATAAACAAATAGAATGTCACTAGTATGCCTCTACTTGACTAGCTCGTTAATCGAAGATGGTTATGTTTCCTAACCATAGACATGAGTTGTCATTTGATTAACGGGATCACATCATTAGGAGAATGATGTGATTGACTTGACCCATTCCGTTAGCTTAGCACTTGATCGTTTAGTATGTTGCTATTGCTTTCTTCATGACTTATACAAAGTTCTGCAACTATGAGATTATGCAACTCCCGTTTACGGAGGAACACTTTGTGTGCTACCAAGCGTCTGGCGTAACTGGGTGATTATAAAGGTACTCTACAGGTGTCTCCAAAGTATATGTTGAGTTGGCATAATTGAGATTAGGTTTTGTCGCTCCGATTGTCGGAGAGGTATCTGGGCCTTCTCGGTAATACTCATCACCTAAGCCTTGCAAGCATTGTAACTAATGAGTTAATTATGAAATGATGTATTACAGAGCGAGTAAAGAGACTTGCGATAGCGAGATTGAACTAGGTATTGGATACCGGCGATCGAATCTCGGGCAAATAACATACCGATGACAAAGGGAACAACGTATGTTGTTATGCGGTTTGACCGATAAAGATCTTCGTGAAAATGTAGGAACCAATATGAACATCCAGGTTCCACTATTGGTTATTGACCGAGAATAGTTCTAGGTCATGTCTACATAGTTCTCGAACCCGTAGAATCATGCGCTTAACGTTACGATGACAATTTTATGAGTATTGATGAACGAAGTTTGTTCGGTCCGGATGTGATCACGGACATGGCGAGAAGTCTCGAAATGGTGAGACATAAAGATTGATATATTGGAAGCCTATGTTTGGACTTGAATAGTTCCGGGTGAAATCGGATTTTACCGAGCACCGGGGTTACGGAACCCTCCGGGGTTAATGGGCCTTAGTGGGCCATGAGGGAGAAGAGGAGGGCCGGCCAGGGGCAGGCCGCGTGCCCCTCCCCTAGTCCGAATAGGACAAGGAGAGGCGGCGCCCCTTCCTCTTTCCCTCCCCCAAGTCCTAATCCAACTAGGAAGGGGGAGTCCTACTCGGTGGGAGTAGGACTCCTCCGCCGCCCTCCTCCTAGGGCGGCCGCACCCCTTGCTCCTTTATATCTGAGGGGCAGGGGCACCCCATGACACACAAGTTGATCTCTGGACGTTCCTTAGCCGTGCGGTGCCCCCTCCACCATATTCCACCTCGGTCATATCGTCGCGGGCTTAGGCGAAGCCCTGCGCCGGTGGAGCATCATCATCGTCCTGCGCCGTCATCTTGTGGAACTCATCCCGACACTTTGCTGGATCGAGTCCGGGATCGTCATCGAGCTGAGCGTGTGCTGAACTCGGAGGTGCCATCGTTCGGTACTTGGATCGGTCGGATCGTGAAGGCGTCACGACTACATCAACAGCGTTGTTATAACGCCTTCGCTTTCGGTCTCGAGGTGCGTGGATACACTCTCCCCTCTCGTTGCTATGCCATCACCATGATCTTGCGTGTGCGTAGGAATTTTTTTGAAATTACTACGTTCCCCAACAAGGATAACGGTTGGATCTTTTCCACAAGTATAAAAGGTGTGTCTCCTACCTCTAGTCGACTACCTCTTCCATCTCTAAGCTCCATTGTTGCTCCAAGCTCCATTTTGGCCCGATCTCTCTCCCTAGCCAATCAAACTTGTTGATTTGCTCGGGATTGGGTGACAAGGGCCCGATCTATGTTGGGGAACGTAGTAATTTCAAAAAATTTCCTACGCACACGCAAGACCATGGTGATGGCATAGCAACGAGAGGGGAGAGTGTCTGTCCACGCACTCTGAGACCGAAAGCGAAGCGTTATAACAACGTGGTTGATGTAGTCGACGCCTTCACGATCCGACCGATCCAAGCACCGAACGACGGTACCTCCGTGTTCAGCACACGCTCAGCTCGATGACGATCCCCGGCCCGATCCAGCAAAGCGCCGATGAGTTCCACAAGACGACGGCGCAGGACGATGATGATGCTCCACCGACGCAGGGCTTCGCCAAGCTCTCGCGACGATATGACTTCTCCGCGCAGGCTTCGCTTAAGCTCCGCGACGATATGACCAAGTGGAATATGGTGGAGGGGGCACCGCACACACGGCTAAGGAACGATCCAGAGATCAACTTGTGTGTCATGGGGTGCCCCTGCCCCTGTAGATATAAAGGAGCAAGGAGGAGGTGGCCGCCAAGGAGGAGGCGCACAGGGGGGAGTCCTACTCCCACCGGAGTAGGACTCTCCTTTCCTAGTTGGAGTAGGAGAGAAGGAGGGGAGGGAGGAAGGTGCGGCCCTCCCCTAGTCCACCCGGACTAGGCCTTGGGCGCGCGCCTGCCCTAGGCAGCCCTCTCTCTTCCCGCAGGCCCAATAAGGCCCAATACTTCTCCCGGCGAATTCCTGTAACTCTCCGCATTCAAAATAACCAATCATTCGAACCTTCCAACTCCGAATATAGTCGCCCAATATATCGATCTTTATGTCTCGACCATTTCGAGACTCTCGCCATGTCCCCGATCTCATCCGGGACTCAACTCCTTCGTACATCAAAACTCATAAACTCATAATATAACCGCCATCAAACCTTGTTGCATGGATTCTACGGTTCGAGAACTATGTAGACATGACCTAGAACTATTCTTGGTCAATAACCAATAGCGGAACCTGGATGCCCATATTGGCTCCTACATATTCTACGAAGATCTTTATCGGTCAAACCGCATAACAACATACTTTGTTCCCTTTGTCATCGGTATAGTTACTTGCCCGAGATTCGATCGTCGGTATCCAATACCTAGTTCAATCTCGCTATCGCAAGTCTCTTTACTCGCTCAGAATACATCATCTCGCAACTAACTTATTAGTTGCAATGCTTGCAAGGCTTATATGATGTGCATTACCGAGAAGGCCCAGAGATACCTCTCCGACAATCGGAGTGACAAAACCTAATCTCAAATACGCCAACCCAACATGTACCTTTGGAGACACCTGTAGTACTCCTTTATAATCACCCAGTTACGCTAGGACGCTTGGTAGTACCTAAAGTGTTCCTCCGTAAACGGAGTTGCATAATCTCATAGTTACAGAACATGTATAAGTCATGAAGAAAGCAATAGCAACATACTAAACGATCAAGTGCTAGGCTAACGGAATGGGTCATGTCAATCACATCATTCTCCTAATGATGTGATCCCGTTAATCAAATGACAACTCATGTCTATGGTTAGGAAACATAACCATCTTTGATTAACGAGCTAGTCAAGTAGAGGCATACTAGTGACACTGCTTGTCTATGTATTCACACATGTATTATGTTTCCGGTTAATACAATTCTAGCATGAATAATAAACATTTATCATGATATAAGGAAATAAATAATAACTTTATTATTGCCTCTAGGGCATATTTCCTTCAGTCTCCCACTTGCACTAGAGTCAATAATCTAGTTCACATCGCCATGTGATTTAACATCAATAGTTCACATCCATATGTGGTTAACACCCATAGTTCACATCGACATGTGACCAACACCCAAAGGGTTTACTAGAGTCAATAATCTAGTTCACATCGCTATGTGATTAACACCCAAAGAGTACTAAGGTGTGATCATGTTTTGCTTGTGAGATAATTTTAGTCAACGGGTCTGTCACATTCAGAGCCGTAAGTATTTTGCAAATTTCTATGTCTACAATGCTCTGCACGGAGCTACTCTAGCTAATTGCTCCCACTTTCAATATGTATCCAGATAGAGACTCAGAGTCATCTAGATCAGTGTTAAAACTTGCATCGACGTAACCCTTTACGACGAACCTTCTTTCACTTCCATAATCGAGAAACATATCCTTATTCCACTAAGGATAATTTTGACCGCTGTCCATTGATCTACTCCTAGATCACTATTGCACTCCCTTGCCAAACTTAGTGGTAGGGTATGCAATAGATCTGGTACACAGCATGACATACTTTATAGAACCTATGGCTGGTGCATAAGGAATGACTTTCATTCTCTTTCTATCTTCTGCCGTGGTCGGGTTTTGAGTCTTACTCAATCTCACACCTTGTAACACAGGCAAGAACTCTTTCTTTGACTGTTCCATTTTGAACTACTTCAAAATCTTGTCAAGGTATGTATTCATTGAAAAACTTATCAAGCGCCTTGATCTATCTCTATAGATCTTGATGCTCAATATGTAAGTAGATTTATTGAGGTCCTTCTATGAAAAACTCCTTTCAATACTCCTTTATGCTTTGCAGAATAATTCTACATTATTTCCGATCAACAATATGTCATTCACATATACTTATCGAAATGTTGTAGTGCTCCCACTCACTTTCTTGTAAATACAGGCTTCTCCAAAAGTCTCAGATAAAACCATATGCTTTGATCAAATCATCAAGCATATATTCCAACTCTGAGATGCTTGCACCAGTCCATAGATGGATCGCTGGAGCTTGCACATTTTGTTAGCTCCTTTAGGATTGACAAAACCTTCTGGTTGCATCATATACAACTCTTCTTTAAGAAAACCATTAAGGAATGCAGTTTTGACATCCATTTGCCAGATTTCATAAAATGTGGCAATTACTAACATGATTCGACAGACTTTTAAGCATCGATACGAGTGAGAAAATCTCATTGTATTCAACATCTTGAACTTTGTCAAAACCTTTTCGACAAGTCTAGCTTTGTAGATAGTAACACTACTATCAGCATCTGTCTTCCTCTTGAAGATCCATTTATATAATATGGCTTGCCGATCATCGGGCAACTCCATCAAAGTCCATACTTTGTTCTCATACATGGATCCCATCTCAGATTTCATGGCATCAAGCCATTTCATGAATCTGGGCTCATCATCGCTTCCTCATAGTTCGTAGGTTCATCATGGTCTAGTAACATGACTTACAGAACATGATTACCGTATCACTCTGTGCGGATCTTACTCGAAGACCCACGAGGTTTGGTAGCAACTTGATCTGAAGTTTCATGATCATCATCATTAACTTCCTTACTAATTGGTGTAGGAATCATCGAACTGATTTCTGTGATGAACTACTTTCCAATAAGGGAGAAGGTACAATTACCTCATCAAGTTCTACTTTCCTCCCACTCACTTCTTTCGAGAGAAACTTCTTCTCTAGAAAGGATCCATCTTAGCAACGAAAAACTTGCCTTCGGATCTGTGATAGGAGGTGTACCCAACATTTTCTTTTGGGTATTCTATGAAGACGCATTCTCCGATTTGGGTTCGAGCTTATCGGTGAAAACTTTTTCACATAAGCATCACAACTCCAAACTTTAAGAAACGACAGCTTAGGTTTACTGTTAAACCATAGTTCATACGGTGTCGCCTCAACGGATTTAGATGGTGCCCTATTAAACGTGAATGCAGCTGTCTCTAATGCATAACCCCAAAACGATATTGGTAAATCGGTAAGAGACATCATTGATCGCACCATATCAAAATAAAGTACGGTTACGACGCTCGACACACCATAACGCTGTGGTGTTCCGTGGCGTGAGATGTGAAACTATTCCACATTGTTTTAATTGAAGACCAAACTCGTAACTCAAATATTCATCTCCACGATCAGATCGCAGAAACTTTATTTTCTTGTTACGATGATTTTCCACTTCACTCTAAAATTCTTTGAACCTTTCAACTATTTCAGACTTATGTTTCATCAAGTAGATATACTCATATCTGCTCAAATCATCTGTGAAGGTCAGAAAATAATGATACCCGCTGCAAGCCTTAATATTCATCGGACCGCATACATCAGTATGTATGATTTCCAACAAATCTGTTGCTTGCTCCATTGTTCCGGAGAACGGCGTTTTAGTCATCTTGCCCAAACGGCACGGTTCGCAAGTATCAAATGATTCATAACCAAGTGATTCCGAAAGTCCATCAGCATGGAGTTTCTTCATGCGCTTTACACCAATATGACCTAAATGGCAGTGCCACAAATAAGTTGCACTATCATTATTAACTTTGCATCTTTTGGTTTCAATATTATGAATATGTGTATCACTACGATCGAGATCCAATGAACCATTTTCATTGGGTGTGTAACCATATAAGGTTTTATTCATGTAAACAGAACAACAATTTATTCTCTTACTTAAATGAATAACAGATTGCAATAAACATGATCAAATCATATTTATGCTCAACACCAAATAACACTTATTTAGGTTCCACACTAATCCCGAAAGTATAGGAGGTGTGCGATGATGATCATATCAATCTTGGAACTACTTCCAACACTCATCGTCACTTCCCTTCAACTAGTCTCTGCTTATTCTCAGAACTCCTGCTTCGAAGTTACTAATCTCAGCAACCTAACAAGTATCAAATACTCAGGGGCTACTATAAACACTAGTAAGGCACACATCAATAACCTGTATATAAAATATACTCTTGTTCAATTTGCCATCCTTCTTATCCGCCAAATACTTGGGGTAGTTCCGCTCAAAGGACCAGTTCCATTGCAGCAAAAGCACTTAGTCTCGTGCTTAGGTCCAGATTTGGGCTTTTCACCGAACAGCAACTTGCTTGCCGCTCTTCTTGAAGTTCCCTTCTTCCCTTTGCCCTTTTCCTTGAAACTAGTGGTCTTGTCAATCATCAACACTTGATGCTCTTTTCTTGTTTTTTTCTTCGTCGATTTCAGCATCACGAAGAGCTTGGGAATTACTTTTGTCATCCCTTGCATATTATAGTTCATCACGAAGTTCTACTAACTTGGTGATGGTGACTAGAGAATTCTGTCAATCACTATCTTATCCGGAAGATTAACTCCCACTTGATTCAAGCGATTGAAGTACCTGCATAATCTGAGCACATGCTCACTAGTTGAGCGATTCTCCTCCATCTTTTAGCTATAGAACTTGTTGGAGACTTCATATCTCTCAACTCGGTATTTGCTTGAAATATTAACTTCAATTCCTGGAACATCTCATATGGTCCATGACGCTCAAAACGCCTTTGAAGTCCCGATTCTAAGCCTTTAAGCATGGTGCACTAAACTATCAAGTAGTCATCATATTGAGCTAGTCAAACGCTCATAACGCCTCAGATCCGCTCCTGCAATAGGTCTGTCACCTAGCGTGCATTAAGGACATAATTCTTCAGGCAGCAATGAGGATAAACCTCAGATCACGGATCCAATCCGCATCATTGCTACTAACATCTTTCAACACAATTTTCTAGGAACATATCAAAATAAACATATGAAAGCAACAAACATAGGGAAGCAATAACGCGAGCTATTGATCTACAACATAATTTGCAAAATACTACCAGGACTAAGTTCATGATAAATTTAAGTTTAATTAATCATATTAAAACCTCCCACTTAGATGACATCTCTCCAGTCATCTAAGTGATTACGTGATCCAAATCAACTAAACCATGTCCGATCATCACGTGAGATGGAGTAGTTTCAATGGTGAACATCACTATGTTGATCATATCTACTATATGATTCACGCCGACCTTTCGGTCTCCGTGTTCCGAGGCCATATCTGCATATGCTAGGCTCGCCAAGTTTAACCTGAGTATTCTGCGTGTGCAAAACTGGCTTGCACCCGTTGTAGATGGACGAGAACTTATCACACCCGATCATCACGTGGTGTCCGGGTACTACTTAACTTTTAGCAACGGTGCATACTCGTGGAGAACACTTCTTGATAATTTTAGTGAGAGATCATCTTATAATGCTACCGCCAATCAAAGCAAGATAAGATGCATAAAGGATAAACATCACATGCAATCAATATAAGTGATATGATATGGTTATCATCATCTTGTGCTTGTGATTCCATCTCCAAGCACCGCCATGATCACCATCGCCACCGCGCCGACACCTTGATCTCCATCGTAGCATCGTTGTCGCCTCGCCAACTATTGCTTCTACGACTATCGCTATCGCTTAGTGATAAAGTAAAGCAATTACATGGCTTTTGCATTTCATACAATAAAGCGACAACCATATGGCTCCTGCCATTGCCGATAACTCGGTTACAAAACATGATCATCTCATACAATAAAATATAGCATCACGCCTTGACCACATCACATCACAACATGCCCTGCAAAACAAGTTAGACGTCCTCTACTTTGTTGTTGCAAGTTTTACGTGGCTGCTACGGGCTGAGCAAGAACCGTTTACCTACGCATCAAAACCACAACGATAGTTTGTCAAGTTGGTGCTGTTTTAACCTTCGCAAGGACCGGGCGAGCCACACTCGTTCAACTAAAGTGAAAGAGACAGACACCCGCCGTCACCTTTAAGCAACTAGTGCTCAAGCGGTGAAACCAGTCTCGCGTAAGCGCACGCTGTAATGTCGGTCCGGCCGCTTCATCTCACAATACCGCTGAACCAAAGTATGACATGCTGGTAAGCAGATGACTTATATCGCCCACAACTCACTTGTGTTCTACTCGTGCATATGACATCAACGCATAAAACCTGGCTCGATACCACTGTTGGGGAACATAGTAATTTCAAAAATTTCCTACGCACACGCAAGACCATGGTGATGGCATAGCAACGAGAGGGAGAGTGTCTGTCCACGCACTGTGATACCGAAAGCGAAGCGCGCTAACAACGCGCTGTTGATGTAGTCGACGCCTTCACGATCCGACCGATCCAAGCACCGAACGACGGCACCTCCTTGTTCAGCACACGCTCAGCTCGATGACGATCCCCGGCCCGATCCAGCAAAACGTCGGGATGAGTTCTGTCAAAGACGACGGCGTGGACGATGATGATGCTCCACCGACGCAGGGCTTCGCCTAAGCTCTGCGACGATATGACTTCTCCGGCGCAGGCTTCGCCTAAGCTCCGCGACGATATGACCAAAGTGGAATATGGTGGAGGGGGCACCGACACGGCTAAGGAACGATCCGAGATCAACTTGTGTGTCATGGGGTGCCCCCTGCCCCGTATATAAAGGAGCAAGGAGGAGGTGGCCGGCCAAGGAGGAGGCGCACCAGGGGGGAGTCCTACTCCCACCGAGTAGGACTCTCCTTTCCTAGTTGGAGTAGGAGAGAAGGAGGGGAAGGGAGGAAGGGTGCGGCCTCCCCCAGTCCACCCGGACTAGGCCTTGGGCGCGCCTGCCCTAGGCAGCCCTCTCTCTTCCCAGGGCCCAATAAGGCCCAATACTTCTCCCGGCGAATTCCGTAACTCTCCGGTACTCAAAAATACCAATCATTCGAACCTTTCCGAACTCCAATATAGTCGTCCAATATATCGATCTTTACGCCTCGACCATTTCGAGACTCCTCGTCATGTCCCCGATCTCATCCGGGACTCAACTCCTTCGGTACATCAAAACTCATAAACTCATAATATAACTGCCATCGAAACCTTAAGCGCATGGACCCTACGGGTTCGAGAACTATGTAGACATGACCTAGAACTATTCTTGGTCAATAACCAATAGCGGAACCTGGATGCCCATATTGGCTCCTACATATTCTACGAAGATCTTTATCGGTCAAACCGCATAACAACATACTTTGTTCCTTTGTCATCGGTATGTTACTTGCCCGAAATTCGATCGTCGGTATCCAATACCTAGTTCAATCTCGCTATCGAAAGTCTCTTTACTCGCTCCGTAATACATCATCTCGCAACTAACTTATTAGTTGCAATGCTTGCAAGGCTTATATGATGTGCATTACCGAGAAGGCCCAGAGATACCTCTCCGACAATCGGAGTGACAAAACCTAATCTCAAATACGCCAACCCAACATGTACCTTTGGAGACACCTGTAGTACTCCTTTATAATCACCCAGTTACGCTAGGACGCTTGGTAGTACCAAAGTGTTCCTCCGTAAACGGAGTTGCATAATCTCATAGTTACAAGAACATGTATAAGTCATGAAGAAAGCAATAGCAACATACTAAACGATCAGGTGCTAGGCTAACGGAATGGGTCATGTCAATCACATCATTCTCCTAATGATGTGATCCCGTTAATCAAATGACAACTCATGTCTATGGTTAGGAAACATAACCATCTTTGATTAACGAGCTAGTCAAGTAGAGGCATACTAGTGACACTGTTTGTCTATGTATTCACACATGTATTATGTTTCCGTTAATACAATTCTAGCATGAATAATAAACATTTATCATGATATAAGGAAATAAATAATAACTTTATTATTGCCTCTAGGGCATATTTCCTTCAATCTACACTTCCACCAAGAGACATTTGATTCCCCACTTATCCCTTTATGGATCTTGTTACTCTTGGGTGTTTGAGCACCCTAGACGGTTGAGGTCACCGTGGAGCCATATTCCATTGTGGTGAAGCTTCGTGGTGTCGCTGGGAGCCTCCAATTGTTGTGGAGATTGCCCCAACCTTGTTTGTAAAGGTTCGTTGCCGCCTTCAAGGGCACCAATAGTGGAATCACGGCTCTTGCATTGTGCGAGGCGTGAGGAGATTACGGTGGCCCTAGTGGCTTCTTGGGGAGCATTGTGCCTCCACACCGCCTAACGGAGACATACTTCCCTCAAAAGGAAGGAACTTCGTAACACATCCTCGCCTCCACCGCTCCACTCTTGGTTATCCTATCCCTTTACTTGTGCAAGCTTATTTGTGTTTCTATCTTTGCTTGCTCTTGTGTTTGTGTTGATTGCATCATATAGGTTATTCACCTAGTTGCACATCTAGACAACCTTTATTATTGCAAAGTTTAAATTGGTAAAGAAAAGCTTAAAAATTGTTAGTTGCCTATTCACCCCCTCTAGTCAACCATATCGATCTGTGTTGTGATGATTCCTTTCCAAACTTTGTTCTTTTAGGGTGTAGAATTTTCTCCCTTTGTATCAGTGAAGCAACATTGGCATGTCTTTAACTTTAACTTTAAACATCTTGTTTAATTTCGAGAAAGGTAAGGGCAAACTTCGCGGCCTCTACATTCTCAAATGCACACAAGCATGCTATGATGAAATTGATGCAACACAATGAGAAAAAAAATCATCAAGGGTCAAAGTACGTGACATTGACAACAAAGATAAAAAAATCACAAGATATGAAGTATAAAGCAACAAAGATAAATTCATCATTGCTCATGGACAACTCACTCGCTCCATTGATGCCGCATCAGCCCGAGATGAGCGGCACAAGGACTTCCATCCTAGATACCGAGAACCACTAATCAAGTTCAGAATTTTAGATACCGAGCCACCGTGTTAAAGTAGTGTTAAAGTAGAGGACGCTTATATGCCGGGTCACTAGTAGAAAAAGGGTCAAACGTGAAGCACATTAGTGCCGGTTTAGATTAGAGCCGCACAAATGTATACATTAGTGCCGGTTCCAACGGCTAGCCGGGCTCTTATTAGTACCGGTTCGTGGTTAACCTTTAGCACCGGTTCGTGCCATGAACCGTACTAATGAGGGTGGTGGCAGGATGTTGTCATCTGGGCCCCTCCAGCAATCTTTAGTACCGGTTCGTGCTACGAACCGGTACTATAGGTCCTCCTGCATATAAACCCTTCGTCCAGCTCGCTCTGTTCTTCCCCTTTCCCTCTCCTCTCCTCTCTGTTCTTCCTCTTCTCCCTCGAGCTCATCACACATTTTGCCCAAAATTTGTCAAGATTTGAAGGCCCCATCCATTCAAGTGATCACAAAGGTTAGCAACTTTGTCCTTTCATCTCTCATTGCTAGATTAGCTCTTGCAATGCTTTATATAGTTATTAATTTGTGAGTTTAGTAATTTGGGAGGAAATATATATATGTGCTAGTATTTGATTTATATGCAATTTGAGGTCAAAATAACACTTAGTTTGCATATGTAGGTGTGGTTTACTTAGTGCCTTCTAAATCTCTGTCAGAACCACTGCCGATCACCCGCACCGTCTCTGTCACTGGCACCACCTTGTGGTGAGCCTCTTGTTCATGAAATTTTATATAAAAATTGATGTTTGTGTGATTTGGATATATAGTTACTCAGATAATAATTATCTTACCCGACGTTGTTTGTTATACATAGTGCCATGGTTTTGATATCCGCCCCGCCGGCCCTCGCCCTTGTTATGATTCGGATGTGGTACATTCCTTTTAAAACTATTTGTTGCATTTCGTGTTTATGACAAATTATGCCCATCAAGTTGACATAGATATTTTTATCTAGGAGGTATATGAACCGAAATTCCAACCGACCCTATTGTCGAGAGGTTAAATTTAGTTGAAAGAGAAAACAAGTACTTGAAAGAAAAATTGAAAATAATTGAGGGGAGAAGATGGAATTGAGTTGCATGTTGCCGATGTCGTCGATGATCACAAGATCAAGATGGAGAAAATGCGCTTGAAGATTAGAAAGATTAGAAAATATGCCATCGATAGTGAGGCTTGATATCATTATGCTGTTGGATCAATTGTTACCTTAGTTGCGATCTTGATCGCATTTGTTGTTGCATTTAAATGCTTTAGCTAGAGAGTTATTTGTTTGTTGCATTTAAGTGTTGTATGAACTTTATGTATGAACTTGTATTAATTTGGTCTATTCGTGTTGTGTAATGAAGATGAGCCGCAATGGATGTACGATGACCGATGCTCTCCCTAGTTCGTTGAGGGCGCAGTATACTTTTCTGCTTGCGGCTGAGGCAAACAAGCGGGCGGATGGTTTTATGCCTTGTCCATGTGCTGGCTGTAAGAATGGTCGCAATTACTCTACGCCAAGAACCATTCACGCCCACCTGTTTGAGTCCGTTTCATGCCCCACTATAATGTTTGGACCAAGCACGGAGAAAGAGGGGTTATGATGGAAGACAATGAAGAAGAAGAGGACGACGACAGCTATCCCGCCATGGGTTCCCTGAATACGATGATACAACAATGGGGAAGAAGCTGAGCCGGTAATGCGGAAGAAGCTGGGCTGGCAATGCGGAAGAAGTTGAAGAAGAGGCATCGATGAGCCCGCTGATGATCTAGGTCGGGCCATTGCCGATGCAAAGAGAAACTGCGCAAGTGATTTGGAGAAGAAGAAGTTGCAGCGCATGTTAGAGGATCACAAAAATTGTTGTACCCGAATTCATGAGGTGACAAGAAAAGCTGGGCACCACATCGAATTGCTGCAATGGAAGGCAGAGAATGGTGTATCCGACAAGGGATTTGGAAAGTTGCTGGTAATGATAAAGGATATGCTTCCAAAGGACAACGAATTTCCGAGAGTACGAAGGTTAAAGAAGGTTGTCTGCCCTCTAGGGTTAGAGGTGCAGAAGATACATGCATGCCCTAATGATTGCATCCTCTACCGCGGTGAGTACGAGGATTTGAACGCTGTTCGGTATGTGGTGCATTGCGCTATAAGATCAGCCACGATGAGCATGTTGATGTCGAGGGCGAGCGCCCCAGGAAGAAGATTCCTGCCAAGGTGATGTGGTATTCTCCTATAATACCACGGTTGAAACGTTTGTTCCAAAACAAAGAGCATGCCAAGGCGATGCGATGGCACAGAGAAGACCGTAAGAAAGACGGAAAGTTGAGAGTACCAACTGACGGGTCGCAGTGGAGAAAAATCGAAAGAAAGTACGGGAAGGAGTTTGCAGATGACGCAAGGAGCGTATGGTTTGGTCTAAGCGCAGATGGCATTAATCCTTTTGGGGAGCAGAGCAGCAACCATAGCACCTGGCCTGTGACTCTATGTTTGTATAACCTTCCTCCTTGGTTGTGCATGAAGCGGAAGTTCATTATGATGCCAGTGCTCATCCAAGGCCCTAAGCAACCCGGCAACGACATTGATGTGTACCTAAGGCCATTAGTTGAAGAACTCTTACAACTGTGGAATGGAACAGGTGTACGTCGTGGGATGAGCACATGGGGAAGAATTTGACCTAAAGGCATTGCTGTTCGTGACCATCAATGATTGGCCTGCTCTCAAGAACCTTTCGTGACAGACAAACAAGGGATACCGCGGATGCACGCACTGTTTGGATGATACCGACAGATATATTTGAATAGTTGTATGAAGAATGTGTACTGGGACATCGCCGATTTCTTCCGAGCAGGCATCCCGTAAGAAAGAAAGGCAAGCATTTCAAAGGTGAGGCGGATCATCGGACGAAGCCTCGCCACCGCATCGGTGCTGATGTACATGATATGGTCAAGGATTTGAAGGTGATATTTGGAAAGGTCCCGGCGGACAACCTGTTCCAAAGGACGCCGACGGACGCGCACTCCATGTGGAAGAAGAAATCTATATTTTGGGACCTGCCATATTGAAAGACCTAGAGGTCCGCTCCGCAATCGACGTGATGCACGTGATTTAAGAATCTTTGCGTGACCTCGCTTGGCTTCTTGGGCGGTATGGGAAGACAAAAGATACACATGAGGCACGGAGGACCAGCAACGATGCACGGAGAAGACGGCATATATCAGGGTCATGCAAGCTATGCTCTTACCAAAGAATAGAAGTAAATCTTCTTTGAATGCCTGCTCAGATTAAGGTACCGCCTGCTTCGTCAATATAAAGGAATAATAAACATGGCAGAGAAAAGCTCCGAACCTAAAGTCTCATGACTGCCACGTGATTATGACGCAATCGCTTCCGTTGCATTGAGGGGCTTCTACCGAAAACGCTCGATTGGCCATTGTGAAGCTATGTGCATTTCTCAATGCAATTCTAAGAAGGTAATCGATCCAGAAATCATACCAAGGTTACAGAATGATTTGGTGCAATGTCTTGTCAGTTTCGAGTTGGTGTTCCCACCATCCTTCTACAACATCATGACGCACGTCCTAGTTCACCTATGCGAAGAGATTAACGTTTTGGGTCCTGTATTTCTACACAATATGTTCCCTTTGAGAGGTTCATGGAGTCTTAAAGAAATATGTTCATAACCGCATAGGCCGAAGGAAGCATCTCCAAGGGCCATCAAAATGAGGAGGTCATTGTTTTGTATTGACTTTATTCCTGACCTTAAGCCGATTGGTGTTCCTGAATCGCGCATAAGGGCAGACTGGATGGAAAAGGCACGCTAGGAGGGGAACAAATAATATGTATGGACGGACATTCTCTCACCAAGCACACTACACAGTTCTACAGAATTCCGCCTTGGTGGCTCCGTATATGGATGAACACAAGAATTTGCTACGCCCAAACACCGGAGCGGTCTGATGACTGGATTACACGTGAACAAACCAGAGTTTCGCCACTGGTTGCGCATACACGCACTATGCATGACACCTCTATTGAAGATGACCTGTACTTGCTGTCTCGCTACCATCTTCAATATAATGACTTTCAAAGGGTACGAGATAAATGGTAATACATTTTACACGATCGCCCAAGATAAGAAGAGCACCAACTAAAACAGTGGTGTCCGCTTTGATGCAGAAACCAAGACGGAAAGGAAACATATTATGGTTATATACAGGACATATGGGAACTTGACTATCGACGTGGTTTAAAGGTCCCTTTGTTTCGTGCAAATGGGTCAATATGACACGAGGCGGGTAACGGAAGACCCGCAGACGGAATGACAACAAGGATCTCAACAATCTTATGTGATGCAGACGAACCATTCGTCCCTAGCCAATGATGTGGCACAGGTTTTCTATGTGAAGGACATGTCTACCAAGCTAAGAAAAAGAAAAGATAAGGAAGCGAATGCATCGTACGATGAGCCAAAGCGCACATAGTTCTTTCGGGAAGAGAAACATCGGGAGTGGATGACAAGATGACAAGTCAAGATTATGAAAAGTTTGATGAAATTTCTCCATTCACAGTGAATATTGACCCGAGCATCCCGTTAAATGATGAAGATTTTCCATGGTTACGGCGCAAAGGGACACACGCGAAGAAAAGTTTCACACCCAAAGATCTGGGATGTGATCGGCTTCACTATCATCACTTTCTTCTGTATCACACCCGAGGGGAATCTCTGTAATAGTTAGGGTAGTTATGTGTTTTGGCATTTGAAACGCGAAGAAATTTTATGTGCAAACAAATTCTTTCATGCCTTTACTGATTTTTAAAGTTAAATTATTCACAAACTAGTGATTCACACTAATGTCAAATAATTCAAAATTTAAACTATTCAAATTTGAAAACTACGGGCACTAACAGAAAGTTTGTAATTTTTGTACCTAAAGCAAAAATATTCACAAAGAAACTCTAAATACACAAAAAACAACACAAAAATAAATAAAGCAAAAAAAGCTCGCTTACTAGGCCAGAGCGGCCTGCATACGATTAGAAACCCAACCTGTTGTTGGGCCAGGATGCAGGCCCAAGAAGGCTAAGTGGGCCCACAGGCAACAAAGAACACGAGGCCCAGAGGGCCTGCTTTGGAGAGGAGCTCGAGAGAGCGACCGCACGGGGTTTATAAACTAGTGCGGTCGCCTCGGCTAGCGAGGTGGGACTAAACTTGTCAAGACCGCACTGCGCTAATAAGACTTCTTTAGTACCGGTCGTGGCACAAACCGGTACTAAAGGGGGGCCTTTAGTATCGGTTTGTGCCACCACCCGTACTAAAGGGGTCGCTTCGCCGCTATTGGTTAAAACAGATTTTAGTACCGTTGGTGGCTCCAACCGTACTAAAGGTGCCTTCTATATACAACACTTCAAAAATTTCATTCTCCTCTGCTTCTTCCTCTGCTTCCCATTGAACCGCCTACCGATCGATCGACGCCGTCATCGACCCGTCGCCGCTGCCGCCGCTTCGCCCCTGCCGCCGCCGCCTGCCGCCGCCGCCGCGCCCACGCTGCCGCCGCTTCTCCCCTCCGCCGCCGCCTCTGCCGCCTGCCCCGCCCTCAAGGCTGCCGCTTGCCGCTGCCACACGCCTGCCCGTTGCTGACCCCGGCCGTTGCCTCATTGCCGCTGCCGCCAGCTGTGAGCTCTCCCCTCTAACCCTCTCTCGCCTCAAGGGCCACCATGGGGCCTCCCCGAGCCCATACACGCACACACAAGCATGATGAACACACACACACATACACGATATATGTATGAATGCATGTATATATTAGTATATACATATTTTGTATGTTTAATTAGTTTAATTTTTAGATTATTGTTTTTCACTAGTATATATGTATGAATGCATGTTAGATGGATATAATTAGTGTTTAATTAGTATGGAATTTTTTATATAATGTTGTTTTTCTATTTTTAATGGATGTATAGAAATTGTTTTTTCTGTTTTAGTGTTAGATGCTTAATTAGTATGAAATAATATATAGATTTTTGAAATAGTAGAAATGTTAGAAATTTTAGTTATCAAAATCCAATCATTAAAAAATATTATTTTATGCGGCATATAGCTAGTATTTGTTCTCGACGATGCCCGCCCGCATCCTCGCTGCCGACCCGTCTGCGACGACGCCCAGCCGCCCATGTCCGGACTGGGCTCACTGGCTGGCACCGGGAGGTGCTGCTCGAGGGCGCGCCGCTGATGAGGAACCCGCCCCGGTCCCGCTGTCGACCCTGATCTCGCTTTGGTGGCGCTCAGGGCCAGTTTCGGTGGGAGGGACTCTGCCCCGCCGGAGGAGGTACGTCGCCGTGTCGTGGAGGAGGACGAGCACGCCCATCGCTACATGGTTGCGTTAGAGGGCGGCAGGTTCTTCAATACCGGCAAGATCTTCTGTGGATCCTACTTCAGCTATGATCCCGTGAGGGTTCCTTCTTTGGGTGTCCACCGCCCATGACGCAGGAACCGCGAGTGTCCTAGATTCTTCAGTAGTATTCGATCTTTAATTAGCTAGCCAGTGATGTACTATTCAATATTATATATTATTCGAGACGATGTATTCGAGATTGTATCTATTATTCTAGACGAAGTATTCGAGATTATATCTATTATTCGAGACGATGTAATTTGAATACTAAATTGTTTTATATTTCTTTTGAATTAGTTAAATAAAAGCTATGGCAGACAATACCGACAGAGAGGGAGAACATACCATGTTCGATATGATACGCGGGCCAGATGATAATCAGAATGAAGAAGATTATGACGGTTCAATTTCTAAACAACACCGGAGAGGGTGATATGATATTCGATCGCGACGAATCGAATTGATGAAGTCATGAACTACGATTATGACGATGACGAAGAACATGTTGATCCTGAAACAACAAAGACCGCGAGGTATATATATTTATATAAGCAGGTTTCGTGATCATCACATGTTTTAAATGACTTGAAGATATATTAACGAATCGGTCTTTGTTCTTTCAGCCATCCGGATCGAGCAAATCTTCGTGCAAAAGGACTAAACGAGGCCCGAACAAAAAGTTGAAGGAGGGCGAAAGTACAATATCGAGGCAGTCGACCTAATGGCGAACCATTAGCGCCTAAGAAGATTGCGACAAGTTCATTCGTCAAGGCGGAGTTCTTGTGAAGGACCAACTCCCGATCTCCCTTCAAGAATGGAGAGAGCCAGCAAAAGACAAAGGACAAAGGCAAAGAGGACGCTGCTCCACGCCCAGATGTTACTTTTGTCGACAAGAATCAAAAGATCTGCTTTGGGATACTCTCATGGAACATTTCACCCTACCAGATCATTTCACGAAGCAGATGTGCAGAAAGTCAAGGACACCGCTCTTAGGAAGATGGCGGTTGCATTCAAGAACCACAAGAATCGTGAATGGGACAAGTACGCCAAGGAGGAAGGAAGACTCCAGATTCGAGGGAACACTAGAGAACCAACGTGCTCATTGGTATGATTTCGTGAAATTCAAGGATTCGGAATTAGCTAAGGAACGGTCGAGAATAAACAAGAAGAATGCCAAAAAAGGATAAGTTCCATAAGTGGGCTGTGGCTGCGCGTGGCAATGCCTAAGTGGATAAGTCTAAGAAAGAGATGGAGGATGCAGGTGTCACTCCGGATACTAAGAGCTGGCCCCTGTGCAGGACTTGGTTCTATGCGCATGGGGAGTTGGACCCAAGACAAGCAAAGTTTTGATGAAGGCATGTCTGAACGGAGCCGACGATGCGATACTTGTTGCAATAGAAGAGGCACGATCGGGGTGTTCCAGCCCAACAGAGAGAACGACGAGCTTACGCGTCTCGGGAAATCCTGAACACCCGGAAGAACACGAGGCAAGGGCGCTATTCCGTGGTATGAGGGTTTTCAGACTGGAACACCGACTACGTAACCCGTGCGAGAAAGAAGATTATGGAGGAGAAGAAGAGGAAGATGGAGGAGGAGCAGAGGAAGGGACTATGAACGCCTTCAAGGCCTAGAAGCAAGTCAAGCGGAATTGGCAGTCAAATTCCAGCGGTAGCAGGAGCAAATCGACTCACTTAGCCAGCAAGGGGTCTCAAAGAGCTGCAGCAGCTAGCGGATGATCCAGCATTGATAGCACCGCCCATCCATGCAGAGAAGCAGCGGGTTCCGCCCTCGACGACGCAATGTTGGGTAGATATCCCGTGGATGACATCACGGAGAACACTAGCTGCAAGCTACACGCCAAAATGAAGAACATATCCATGAAGGTGGAGGACGGCGTTGCTTTTCCAGCTACCCCCAAAGCAACCTACCATTGCATCCCGATTCCAGAGGGCTATGCTCGTGTCATGGTTGACGAGGTGGTGCAGCCATATTCGGGCTAGAGCTTGACATTCCTGGAGGTGAGGACGAGCTTTCTGAGACGCCAACCATCGATCATCCTATGGAAAAGGATTGCATCATCTTCAAGGCCACCGACACTGGCCATCCGACCTCGTCAAGTCCGCCACCGAGTCAGCAGTTTCCGCCCCGCAAGTCCACCAAGTCCGCAAAGTGTCAGCCACCTCCTCCTCCAAGTCCGCCACAGCGCCGACGCCCACCTCCTCCAAGTCCGCACAACCTCGGGCCACCTCCTCCAAGTCCGCACAACTTCAGCGGCCACCTCCTCGCCCAACTCAGCCCGTCACACCAAGCGCTCCGCCGCCTCAGAATCGCAGAAGAGACACCCCGCAGCTATGGTGCGAAGCGGCACGAAGTCGAGGTAGTACAGGAAGTACAGCGGAGGCAAGCGATATAAATATGGTCCAAGCCTCACGCCTCTTCCGCAGAGGTCTTATGACAGGTCCGAGGAGGAAATCGCAGCCATATCAAGTCCGAGGTGGAAGCCCATTTTGCACCGAAACCGCCACCGCCGCCAAGGGAGAAAGTGCCGAGGAAACGATTGACCACTTCATTCAGATGGCTCAACCACTAGCTCCCAAGCCTGTTGACACAGACTATGAGCGCCACATCGAAGTTAAATCGAGCACGCCTCACGTAAGGAGGCGAGCTCGGATCGAGCAAACAAGAAGCAGCTGTCAAAAATGCGGAAAACCATTCCCCAGCTGGGAGAACAGCGGCGCAATCGATCCCTCGCTTGTTGTGCCAACAACACGTGATAGCACGCTACGCCAATATTATTGTGGGCAAACAGTTTATGTTCCTGAGGTGGGCAATGTGGTAATAACGGAGGACCATATAATGCAGGCTGAAGTTCTCAAAATCACTGTTGGACAACTCCTCGAGATCGAGCCCATGCCTGTGCTTAGAGAGGATGAAATAAAACAGAAATATGTCCGGGCCAACCTTTGGTCGAGCCAGCACAAGGTCAAGAACCTCCCAACGAGAATGTATGAATTGCATCAATGGTACATGAACATTACCAACATTTCCGATCGATTGTCCCTCATGGTGAATGTCAAGGAGGAGCATTACTTCCATAAGAAAGCTGTGTCCGCTGAGTATTCTGAACTGTTTCAGTTATACAATCAAGACGACTCGAAAAATCTATCGTCAGTTGTTATTGTCTCGTAAGTGATTTCTTTCTGTAATTTAAGTCTCAAGCTAGCTGTACTGATCCTTTTGATCAATCATACCTGTAATTATCCTCACTATATTCTTTTCTGTGGTATTATATGCAGGATGAAGATATATGAAATGAGAAAAGGTGGACGCTTGGCATTGGGTTCATTGACCCAAACACCGTTAATGAATACACATGGAAACTAAATCCACGTTATCAAAAGGACGAGAGGACAACATGCTAGAGTTCTTGAAGCGCCTCAAATACAATGAAGATATACTACTTCCTTACAACTTCCAGTGAGTCACACTGTCTTGTACTACAAATTCTCTGTTTTTGCCTACTAGCTAGCTACATGTTTTTGCTTTACATATGCCCGCTTAATTAAGACATGCAAACGTGTGCATGCAGATTTCACTGGGTCTTGTGTATCGTTAAAGTTGACGCCGAACAGTTAAAATACTGGACTCACTACTCAAACAAAAACTGACTATAACATCTTGTTTGGGATAGTTAACAGGTAATTTCAATCATTATTAACTATATATCTCGCCTATTTAGTTCGTCTATTTTCATGATATGAACTATTTAATAACCCCTTTATTCATTTTCTTTGTCGGCGGCAGGGCTTGGGCAAGGTTCATCAGCGTCACGGAAGGCGTAATGGAAACAAAAGCTTAAATGGTTTCACCCAAGGTAAGTAATTATAGTACTAGCTAGCTAGCTAGCTGCCATCTCTTTAATTATCATGCTTGATTAATTATTATCTGATCAAATTCCATTCTCGTAAAGGCCCTGAAGCAGGCACAGGGGACTGATCTGTGTGCATTCTATGCTTATAGAACATTCGCATGATGGCGTCCAAAGGAGCAGATCTCAAAGACAGGAATGGGTACGCTTGTCAAAATACTATTCACAATTTTACACCATTATCGATATCTAGTCACACAACTAATACACATGCATATTGATCTCCTTCTTAACAGTTCACAGAGGTGCGGGAGAAGCTCCTAGAAACAGAGCGCCGAGAAGCACTTCAAGAGGAAATAGCGGATTTTTGCTCACCAGGTCATAAACCAAGGAGAATACTATTACCCGCCATCGCCCCATCGTGTTCAAGGCACCAATTAGGCTAATGCCACTGGCTCAAGGCAACATGCATATGTAGGAGAAATTGTATATAGCTATACATGTATGTATGTGTGAATTAATTAATATGATGGTTTGTGAGACATTGATGATATATATATATATATATATATATATATATATATATATATATATATATATATATATATATATATATGATCGTCGCGCCGTCCGACCAATCGCCCGTCGCCATCAAATCGTCGCCGCCCGTCATCGCCGCCCGTCACGTCGCCGTGCCTTCCGTCCCGTCGCCGCCCTCGTCTCCGTGCCGCCCGGGCCGTCCCGTCGCGCCCGTCCTGCGTCGCCGCCCAGCGTCACGCCCAACCCGTCGCTGACCGGCATCCCTCGCCGTATCGCGTCGCCCGCTGTGAGCTCTCCTCTAACCCTCTCCCTAGCCCCGGCCACCATGAGGCCGCCTCCCCAACCCATACACGCACACAAGCATGATGACACACACATACGTATATATGTGAATGCATGTATATATTAGTATATACATATTTTGTATGTTTAATTAGTTTAATTTTTAGATTATTGTTTTTTCACTAGTATATATGTATGAATGCATGTTAGATGGATATAATTAGTGTTTAATTAGTATGGAATTTTTTATATAATGTTGTTTTTCTATTTTTTAATGGATGTATAGAAATTGTTTTTCTGTTTTAGTGTTAGATGCTTAATTAGTATGAAATAATATATAGATTTTTGAAATAGTAGAAATGTTAGAAATTTTAGTTATCAAAATCCAATCATTAAAAAATATTATTTTATGGGCATATAGCTAGTATTTGTTCTCGATGATCGGCCCGCATCCTCGCCGTCGACCGTCCGTGACGTCCAGCGACCCATGTCCGGACTGGGCTCCGCCGAACTGGCACTGGGAGTGCTGCACAGGCGCTTGATGAGAACCGGCCCGGGTCGTCGTCGACCCTGATCTCGTTTGGTGGCGTTCGCCGGTTCGGTCTTGGAGGGACCCGGCCCCGCCGGAGGAGAATGCGTCGCCGTGTCGAGGGCGAAACGTCCATCGCTACATGGTTGCGTTAGAGGCGGCAGTTCTTCAATACTGGCGGTATCTTGAGGATCTCTTCAGCTATGATCGTGAGGTTCCTTCTCTTTGGGTTGTCCATGAAAATTCTGCAGCAGTATTGATCTTTAATTAGCTTTAGCCAGGTGATGTACTATTCAATATTATATATTATTGAGGCGATGTATTGAGATTGTATCTATTATTCTAGCGAAGTATTGATTATATCTATTGAGGCGATGTAATTTGAATACTAAATTGTTTTATATTTCTTTTGAATTAGTTAAATAAAAGCTATATGAGACAATACCGCGAGAGAGGAGAACATACCATGTTCGATATGATCTGTGAGCAGATGATAATCAGAATGAAGAAGATTATGGCGGCTCGAATTTCTAAACAACACGGAGAGGGTGATATGATATTCGATCGCTGACGACCGAATTGATGAAGTCATGAACTACGATTATGGCGATGGTGAAGAACATGTTGATCCTGAAACAACAAAGACCGGCGAGGTATATATATTTATATAAGCAGGTTTCGGTGATCATCACATGTTTTAAATGACTTGATATATTAACGAATCGGTCTTTGTTCTTTCAGCCATCCGGATCGAGCAAATCTTGGCAAAAGGACAGCGAGGCGAACAAAAAGTTGAAGGAGGCGTAAAGTACAATATCGATCGAGACCTAATGGCGAACCATTAGCGCCTAAGAAGATTGCGACAAGTTCATTCGTCGGTCGGAGTTCTTGTGAAGGACCAACTCGATCTCCCTTCAAGAATGGAAGAGCCAGCAAAAGACAAAGGACAAAAAGGCAAAGAGGGCGCTGCTCCGTCCGGATGTTACTTTTATCGACAAGAATCAAAAATCTTTTGGGATACTCTCATGGAACATTTCACCCTACGGATCATTTCACGAAGCAGATGTGCGAAAGTCAAGACCTGCTCTTAGGAAGATGGCGGTTGCATTCAAGAACCACAAGAATGTGAATGGGACAAATCGTCAAGGGAGGAAGGAAGACTCCGTATTCGAGGAACACTAGAGAACCAACGTGCTCATTGGTATGATTTCGTGAAATTCAAGGATTCGGATTAGCTAAGGAGCAGTCGAGAATAAACAAGAAGAATGCGAAAAAAGGATAAGTTCCATAAGCTGGGGCCAGGTGGCTATCCGGTGGCAATGCCTAAGTGGGATAAGTCTAAGAAAGAGATGGAGGATGCAGTGTCACTCCGGATACTAAAACTGGCCCCAGGTGCGAGGACTTGGTTCTATGCGCATGGGGAGTTGGACCGAAGACAAGCAAAGTTTTGATGAAGGCATGTCTGAACGGAGCCGACGATGCGATACTTGTTGCAATAGAAGGCGATCGTGGGTGTTCCAGCCAACGGAAACGGCGATTCTGCGTGCCTGAAATCCTGAACACCGGGAAGAACACGAGGCAAGGCGCTATTCCGTGGTATGAGGGTTTTGATTGGAACACCGACTACAGAACCCGTGCGAGAAAGAAGATGGGAGGAGAAGAAGAGGAAGATGGAGGAGGAGGAGGCGGGACTATGAACGCCTTCAAGGCCTAGAAGCAAGTCAAGCGGAATTGGCGTCAAATTCTAGCGGTAGCGAGGAGCAAATCGACTCACTTAGCCAGCAAGGGGGTCTCGGCAGCTGCACTAGCGGATGATCCAGCATTGGATAGCACCGCCCCATCCATGCGAAGCAGCGTGGGTTCCGCCCAGACGACGCAATGCTGGTAGATATCCGTGGATGACATCACGGAGAACACTAGCTGCAAGCTACGTCAAAATGAAGAACATATCCATGAAGGTGGAGGGCGGCGTTGCTTTTCCGTTACCCCCAAAGCAACCTACCATTGCATCCCGATTCAGAGGGCTATGCTCGTGTCATGGTTGGCGAGTGGTGCAGCCATATTCGGGCTAGAGCTTGACATTCTGGAGGTGAGGACGCGCTTTCCGAGACGCCGACCATCGTATCATCCTATGGAAAAAGATTGCATCATCTTTCGAAGGCCCGACACGCGTCATCCGACTCCTCGTCGAAGTCCACCAGTCAGCAGTTTCCGCTCTGCAAGTCCACAAGTCCGGCAAAGTGTCGAGGCCACTCCTCCTCCTCCAAGTCCGCCACAGCGTCGGGCGTCCTCCTCCTCCAAGTCGGCACAACCTCGGGCCTCCTCCTCCAAGTCCGGCACAACTTGACCCTCCTCCTCGTCAACTCAGCCCGTCAGGCGGCGTCTCCGCCGCCTCAACGTATGAAGAGACACCCGCAGCTATAGTGCGTGGCGATACAGTCGAGTAGTACAGGAAATACGGCGGAGGCAAGCGATATAAATATGGTCCAAGCCTCCGCCTCTTCCGAGAGGTCTTATGACAGGTCCGGAGGAAATCGCAGCCCATATCGAGTCAGGTGGAAGCCCATTTTGCGAAACCACCGCCGCCAAGGGAGAAAGTGCACGAGGAAGCGATTGACCACTTCATTCGTATGGCTCAACCACCAGCTCCCAAGCCTGTTGACACAGACTATGGCGCCACATCAGGAAGTTAAATCGAGCACGTCTCGTAAGGGGCGAGCTCGGATCGAACAAACAAAAGCAGCTGTCAAAAATGCGGAAAACCATTCCCGGCTTGGGAGAACAGTAGCGCAATCGATCCCTCGCTGTGTGCCAACAACACGTGTGATCTGTGGCGCCCAATATTATTGTGGGCAAACAGTTTATGTTCTGAGGTGGGCAATGTGGTAATAACGGAGGACCATATAATGCAGGCTGAAGTTCTCAAAATCACTGTTGGACAACTCCTCGAGATCGAGCCCATGCCTGTGCTTAGAGAGGATGAAATAAAACAGAAATATGTCCGGGCCAACCTTTGGTCGAGCAGGACAAGGTCAAGAACCTCCCAGCGAGAATGTATGAATTGCATCAATGGTACATGAACATTACCAACATTTCGATCGATTGTCCCTCATGGTGAATGTCAAGGAGGAGCATTACTTCCATAAGAAAGCTGTGTCCGTTGAGTATTCTGAACTGTTTCAGTTATATACAATCAAGGCCTTTTCGAAAAATCTATCGTCAGTTGTTATTGTCGTAAGTGATTTCTTTCTGTAATTTAAGTCTCAAGCTAGCTGTCTTGATCCTTTTGATCAATCATACCTGTAATTATCCTCACTATATTCTTTTGTGGTATTATATGCAGGATGAAGATATATGAAATGAGAAAAGGTGGGCGCTTTGGCATTGGGTTCATTGACCCAAACACCGTTAATGAATACACATGGAAACTAAATCCACGTTATCAAAAGGCGTGAGGACAACATGCTAGAGTTCTTGAAGCGCCTCAAATACAATGAAGATATACTACTTCCTTACAACTTCCGTGAGTCACACTGTCTTGTACTACAAATTCTCTGTTTTTGCCTACTAGCTAGCTACATGTTTTTGCTTTACATATGCCCTTAATTAAGACATGCAAGCGTGTGTGCATGCAGATTTCACTGGGTCTTGTGTATCGTTAAAGTTGGCCGAAAAGTTAAAATCTGGACTCACTACTCAAACAAAAACTGACTATAACATCTTGTTTGGGATAGTTAACAGGTAATTTCAATCATTATTAACTATATATCTCGGCCTATTTAGTTCGTCATTTTCATGATATGAACTATTTAATAACCCTTTATTCATTTTCTTTGTCGGTGGCAGGGCTTGGGCAAGGTTCATCAGCGTCCGGAAGGAATGGAAACAAAAGCTTAAATGGTTTCGACCCAAGGTAAGTAATTAAGTAGTACTAGCTAGCTAGCTAGCTGCCATCTCTTTAATTATCATGCTTGATTAATTATTATCTGATCAAATTCCATTCTCGTAAAGGCCCGAAGCAGGCACGAGGGACTGATCTGTGTGCATTCTGCGTTTGCGAGAACATTAGCATGATGGCGTCCGAAAGGAGCAGATCTCAAAGACAGGAATGGATGCGCTTGTCAAAATACTATTCACAATTTTACACCATTATCGATATCTAGTCACACAACTAATACACATGCATATTGATCTCCTTCTTAACAGTTCACAGAGTGCGGAGAAGCTCCTAGAAACAGGCGTAAGAAGCACTTCAAGAAAATAGCGGGATTTTTGCTCGACCAGGTCATAAATCCGAAGGAGAATACTATTACCGCTACACCCCATCGTGCTCGAAGAAGGCACCAATTAGGCTAATGCCACTGGCTCAGAAGCAACATGCATATGTAGGAGAAATTGTATATAGCTATACATGTATGTGTATGTGAATTAATTAATATGATGGTTTGTGAGACATTGATGATATATATATATATATATATATATATATATATATATATATATATATATATATATATATATATATATATATATATATATATATATATATATATATATATATAAGTGTACAATGTAGTATCGTAAAATACCAGCAAGCGAAAAAATTAAATTGATAACACAAATTTAATTGAAAATAAAAAATAAAACAAAACCCACAAACATTTAGTACGGTTGGTGTACCAACCGGTACTAAAACTCCCGCCCCGAGTGCCTCGTGCCACGTGGTTGGCCTTTAGCACGGTTCGTGCTGAACCGGTACTAAAGGGGAGGGCTTTAGTGACCACTTTAGTGCGGTTGTGGAACCGGCACTAAAGACCTTACGAACCGTGCTATTGCCCGGTTCTGCACTAGTGTGTATTGAGTCATACTTCTTTGCCTAGCACGTAAATTTGTTGTCTCCGTTGCTACATACAGAAATGTTTACTAATATCACAAAAATAACAGCTTAATGCTTCATCAGAAAATTAAGACCCACACTAAAAAATTAGAACCCAAAGGTTCAACAAATATGGAAGGAACAGAGTACTGCTCTTGTATGACGCAGCGCACTGAGTGCGACTCTGTTTTCTTCTTCATAACCGCCCACACTCCGGGTTCTCTTCTCCCGATCCCTCTCTGCTCTCTCATGCCGCTCGTGGCCACTACCACCTCCGGCTGCCTCCATGAGTCTGTAACAGTCCCATCCGTCGCCTCCTCTCTCATGCCACCTGTTGATCGCCTCTCCCACACTCCTGCAGCTAACCCTAGCAGCGCTCGGGCTCCCGAGGATTACCGCCGCCTTCACGTCCTCCCGGACCCATCCTATATACTAGACCTGCAGCGCCACCACCTGCGCGTGGTACCGGTCTAACACTTGTTCAGGTATACTGTAATTGCAGGGCAAACTTAGCATGTTTAGCACAATTAATAGGACCATGATAAAGCACAAGTATTTAGTTTGTTCAAGAGCAATAGGGAGTTCAGTGCTAAAGAGTAGCAGAAGCAGCCAGTGGCAGTCAGATCAGTATTGAGCAAGCAACACAATTAGCAAACAACAAACAGGGCTAACACAGAATGCTTTATATACTGTATATTTACACAAAGCAGTCAAGGTCTGAGAGAGCATCCAGCAATTTTGATGCAACATAATATTCAGAGCAAGACATTCCCACAAATGAATGGTCGAATAGAAATTCACTGCAACGATTTGGTAGCTAGTGGTATAATACATAGTTGGGCAATAAGAGTGCGAAGCAAGTGGTTCTTGAATTGATTGATCATCACTTCCGAACTACCTGTGCAAGGAAGGTATCCTTGTTGAGCTCTTTTACAGTGATTGGAGAGTTACAAATTGTAATTTCGTGTAACTCCCTCACTGATTATTCTCCACCGTTGATTTCAGCCTATTAATTAAAAAATTAAGTTTAATCAATAAGGGTATTATGGTCATGTGTGATTTCTTTAGTACTCCGCTGGTCAAACCCACGCATCTGGCTAATCCATCTCACCAGAGACGCCGATGCGAGGATCTCGAGCGGCGGCACCAATGAGGACCTTGGCCACGATGCCGGCGACGCCGGCGCGAGGACCTGGAGGCGAAGACGTAGCGCGAGATCCAGGAGGCAAAGCCCGGCTGGTCTTGGTCGTAGTGGCCTCTCCCGCACGTACGTCCCTGCCGACGCCGCCGTGAGGTTCTGGATGGGACGACGCCGGTGCGAGGTATTGGAGGTCCCGGCTGCGCTTGGTCGTAATGGAGGACGAACAGAGGTATCTCTTCCTCCGTTCTTCCTCCCTCCTCACACCTGGTGTTGGCGGTGAAGGCGTGGAGCAACTGCAAATTGCAGCACTTCAAAATATAATTCAGCAGTTAGGGTTCAAATTGCTAGTGGATACGCCAGCAGTGCGTTCGCTAGATTGCACAACTTCACAATCACTAATCACATGATTAGCGGCTGCCCGCGTCTAGCACTTGAGCTGACCTCGATTCCTGCAATGATGCTGCTGTTGTTGACTATTGGCACGCTGCTGCTGCTGCGTATTTCAATTTTGACATGCGCATCATCAACACAAAACTCTGAAGAAAAAAGGGATATGATATGGATTTTTTTCAGCAAGGAACATCATTTGGTTTGTCACACAAACCCACAAGTAAGCGTGTATGCTTATGGTCATACTCCTGTATCATACACGTACACAAGTTCAGGCCGTACATGTATAAAGTTCTGTTAACTGTCTAGCCTTTATGGACTAATGAAATCTTGAATTTTGGATTACTTAACAGCATGTTCAAACAACTGAAATCTTGCTGCAGCATACACATACAAGTTTCAGGTCATACATGTAAACTATGGCTTGGAACAACTAAATTAGTGCTAATAATAGTTTCATAGTTCAGTTGCATGTGTTTGTTTTGAAGTTCAGAATAGACACAGGTTCATAGTTCACAAGTTTCTTAAAACATGTAGCACTCCCCAGTGGCATTTGCTGCTTATAAAGTACATAGAATACTAATAATAAATACCACTAAGCATAGGTACAAGAAAATTCGGACATATGATAAACTACAGAGATTCTGCAATTTGTGAGAGTTGTTAAATATTACTTTACGATAACGTTTTCAGACTATGAAGAGTGTGTTATATGTTGCTTAGAGATTGTTTAGCTGGAGTGGCCTAACAATTCTAGAAGACACTATACACTTGTTTTGTATGGCATAAATTCATAATCTGTAGTATCAGTCTTCTTAATGCAAAATTGGAACTGCATTTCCATGGCACTGACATGCTATTTACTATTCTTGCATTAAGATGTACTACATAATACCAAGGTTAATTTGTTTACCTTCCAAGTCCTTGACTTTGCCATGACAAATCTGCTTGGCCACAGTTCATGTTATCTTATCTTCCAATGTAAGATCCTTTTCCGTGGAATCAAGTCTACGGATTTAGTATTGACCTTTTCTTCTATCTTTGTATACATGATGGTAGTCATCAAGGAAATTTTAGACAATTGTACAACCCGACAGACCAAAGGATGCCATGATACTGATTTTATCATTTCCTTTGCACCTGTTCTTAATACTGATTGACTCAGTGCAGTTTCTTTCTTTTCAATGCAATTGATTATTCAATTTGGTTCGTTGTTAGGGCACTATAATCAATGTTTAGTAATAAAATTTAGTGACTGTCCCATGTAAACTTGATTTTGTGGCTGCAGGTTTATTCTCTGTCTTGGGTGGTCATTGTAGTAGTAGTGTATTGGACCTTCAGGCACCGTCGTTTACCTCTGAGTCACTGGCCAGCCGCCATCATCTACCTCCGTCTCGTTGGATCCCGACAGCTGCCATTGTCTACCTCCGCCTCGCCGGACAGAGCGGTTGTCTAACTCTGTCTCACCGGAAGCCACCGCCGTGTACCTCTGCCTCGAGTTAATCGTGTGCTAGCAATTCCTCCGAAGAACTTGTTAGGTTATTCTAACACTGTCATGTATACATGATCTTGTTTTCTAAATATGTAAATTTTGTTAGTGATTTTCATTTTATATTTTATTTTTCATGGAGCTTCCATGATTTATTTCATTTTCTGGTATATATATTCGAAGATCATGATGCAGGCGATGGGTCCATTGGCAATTCAATATGTGAGTATGTCGCTGCCAACTCGAGGTGTGTTCACAGGATGATTCATATCATGGTTGAACATGCACAATCTTGCCTGCTAAATCTAGATAACCATAAGCTATTTATTCCAAATGAATGCTTATTTTGACCTTACTAGCCTCACGAGTCACGACTGATTCCAAATTTGTTTGTGAGGTTGTATGCCAAGGATATTAGATCATAGACATTTGCTATTTTTATGTTTTGTATCCTGCCTCTCCACTGTATCATGTATCATGTATTCCATATCATGTAGGTAACTTGTTCTATATCAACAAAAGTTACTTGCTGTAAAATAGACTGTATATATCATGTATATTTCTTATACCCTAAACTAAAATTATGTGGTTCTCTATATGTAGGATCTTGTTCCTTGTGTTCTTCTGTCATTTGACAATGAGCAGATATTAATCTACAGAGGCAGTGACTGGAACTCTAGATACTCAGCCTCCGACTCTCACTCCAAAAGTTCAAAAGAATAATCTGGCAGCGTCATCTGCTTTGAGTAGCTCAGGTATCATCTAATGTTCACAATGAGCCATACACAAGGCAGCAGTAAATGGGGAAACATGTATGGATCACGAGTAAACATATAAAAGTGGCTCCAGCCTTGGAGAAGTTATCACAAATAGATTCTCGACAAAGTTTATAGATAGAAGCTCATATGAAGCATCCTCCATTAACAAATATAAGTTAGAAACATTGTATATTTGTGAACGGATGGAGCGGAGGAGAGTAGTGCAAGACTTGACACAATCTGAAATGAAATAAAGATGTATTCCCATAAAAAAAAAAGAAATAAAGATGTATTCAAACAATTAAATCTAAAATCTCCAGCCTGGCCACTGCAAATCCGTGACCTCCATCTTTGAAAGGAGGGCTGGTGCCATCAACCATACCATTCCAGAAAGTGATGCTGTGACAACGTGTGGTGTTGTGATCCTCCATCAATCCAACATGGATGATGACGACATGCACCATCCTGCGCTTTTCTGTCGGTGGCGAGGCTGGGTCATCCGGCTCCGGCAGCTCCATGTGCTAATCTTTGGCACGTTGGAGGGGTCCTTCATCCACACCTGCACAAGAAGATACTCCTCCGTCCGAAAAAAGTTGTCCATGACCATTTTACAAAAACACCCTCAGCTAATTCCCGACATAGCCCGCCTCTCGTCTTCTCCGGTCGACACCCGCCGCTCCGGCCTTGGCGCATGGGGCTGGAGATCCCTGCCAGCGCTAATCCCTGCTCTCCCGCGTCCTCCGCGCTGCCGCAGCTGCCTCCTCCGCCGCTCCTTTCTGCCTCGCGCAGCCCCAGCCTCCTTGCCTGCCTCCCGAATCTTCCCTCTTTCACCCAAAATATTGTTTCTTCTTCCTCCCGCGTCTCCTGCTCGCCACCCCCCTCCTCCTAGCGTTGATGGAAGAAGCATGGCGGCCCTCGGCCCGGTGACCTCGTGGCCTTCCACCCCGCCTGGCCCCGTGGCGTGGGGCGCGGCCGACAGCGCGGCGGGAGGCAGTGGAGAATCGTCCGTCAGGCGGTGAGCGAATCGTGTCCAGCTCGCCAACTCGGCGGCCTGGCGTGGCGTCGTCGGCGTAACGCCGTCATCTCGGCGGCGCCCTTCGCCTCCATTGCGGGCGGCTGGTCGCGGTGCTGGTGTGCGGCGCGCAGCAGCGCCAGGCTCGCGCTGCCCACCCCGTCGAGACCGTCCAGCTAACCCCTGAGTTCGTCAAGAGGTCGACTGTTTACTTAATCCAACCTAGCACCTCGTACTGCTACTTTCATCTGCTGAATAGAGCTTAAACTCTGCACTTTCATGGGTTCCCATTCTCTGCTCTCTATTACTGCTTGATGCTCTTTGCATTGCTGTGTTCAGTAGGGCCAGCTTGAACCGTGTGCACCAGGAAGAAGACCAGCCCAAAGTTGATGAAGGGACAGCCAACAGGATGCCCTGCAAATCAATTTCGAGCAAGGTGTGTGTAGATTCAGAAATGTTTAGACTGAGTGTTCACGAATTAGTAAATCTTGTCTTTCTTAAAAACTGAATTTGTATATTATGTCTTTGCTGAATGCCAGCTTCCAGAGTTTAAATGTTCAGTCTTGTCTTCCCTAAAAACTGAATTAGTAAATCTTGTCTTTCCTAAAAACTGATCATGTCTTGAACAAGGTGCATATGCCAGTGTTGTGTTAACACTTAACACTGAATGTTCACCGAATTTGCAAATCTTGTCTTGAACAAGGTGCATATGCCAGTGTAAACCGAACAGCAAACTGGATTACTCTGAATATTCAGAAAATATCATGTTAGAAAAGATTGTGAATTACTCTGAATATTTACATGGAACAGCAAACTGATTTTTTTGACCATTTGACCTGGTGTAAACCGTAGGCAAAGCTGTTTGGATCCTCAAATACAGGAGTAATAAAAGAGCATGTACCATCTGCAGCATCTCAAGAAATTCAAAGAAATCCAGAATACGGTACAGCATCTCAAGACATATGCCCATCTTTTGTTTTGGTCAGATGACCAGATTGTGCCAAACTGTGCCCAACCACAAAGACAAAAGGCACTAGCACCACATAGTTGCATTGACCAAATAGACTTGTTTCATGAGTGCTTAATATGCATTGATCAAATATACTGTAATTGCAGAAATTTTAGGAATATTGCTTGTCCAATCTGTGTGTAGAAATTTCAGGACTACGTGAATTAAAGGCTTTCAACTAAGAAGATGATTATTTGGACTACATACTCCTATCATATGGAGCTACATACTCCTATCATATGGAGCCAAAGTGCTCTTTTATTTAAATTTTATATGGAGCCAAATTTTATTTAAGTTTGGTGACAAAATAGTTCTGCAGTTCTTACTTGAGTCCTGCCAAATTATGTATTATAGTGTTGCCTAGAGCTACTGCCTGAGCTTAAAAGCCTATTCAGGAAAACCTTTTATATGAAACCAATCTTCTTCCTTCAAAAGTCTGTTCCTTACAAATTATTAAAACATGCTTCAGTGACGTCTGAGAGATTAAAAGTCTCCTTGTTCATTTTGTCAACTAGAGGAACATGACGGCCATTCCTTACAGAAACATGGTAACTTCAACAGAAGAAGCATCAATCAACTCTTGTACTGCTCTGCCCCTGCTTGCTTTTAGGCTTTCCAGTGACATGATATTTTCATTCAGAGGTTGCACTGCTCTGCTCTCTGCTTGCTTTTTAGGCTTTCAAATAATTCCAAATTAATTCAAATAAATCTAGCTAATTCAAACAATCCCAAATTAATTCAAATAAATCTAGCTAATTCAAATAATTCTAGCTAATTCAAATAATTCTAGCTAATTCAAATTAATTAAAAGTACTCCTTGGTCATTTGAGCACATACTCCTAGTGTGGTGATTAGTTGCCACTTCTATGTGCACTAAGAAAAAGCCTGAACATGGCATGCATGCTTTCTTGTGGTGTTAACATCCCAGCACTGATCAACACAGCTTGTCCTCACAAGCACAGAAAATGACAGGTTCTGAACATCAAGTTAACTGAACACAGCTTGTCCTCACAAGCACTTTTATTTGTTTTATGAAACTTCTTGTAATATGCATATTACATCATTTGAATTCAGTGTCAAAACATGGCAAAATTCAGTTGTCAAAACACCTCAAACATGGCCAAATTCATATCAGTCCAAAATTTTCATGTTTCAGAGAAGTTTACAATTTTGGTGGCCTCTTGATACAAGTTTTTTATCAAGAACTGTCAATTTTACATCCATTTAACTCCATTGATGCTGGAACAGGAGGCAGCAGCAGCACAGAACAACTCCTTACAGTACAATTTTGGAGTACTCTTGGTGTAAATCAACTTCACTAATTTTCAGGTACAGTACTCTGATGGAACTGCAAGATTTCACAAAGAACAGCAAATATTTCACAAAGTACAGTGCTTACATAAGTGTGCTGATAATGCAATTCACTGTAACTGAAACTGCAATTGACATAGGTTCAGATCAATCAGCCATAATCAGTCCATTTTTGGAAGTACCTGCAACCAACAGCGATGGCAGAGGCAGTCGCCGGCAACAGCAGTCGATCCCAACAGCAGCAACAGGTCCGCGCGGACTCGATCGGGCGGGATGCAGCTGCAGCATGTAATGTGGCGCAGCAGCGGCAGTGTGGCGGCAACAGGCGGTGGCGGACAGGCAGCGGCAGCAACAGGATCCCGCCACGGGGAAGACCAGCGAGGCCTGCGAAGTCGAGAGAGGAGAGCGGCTGGGGGTTGCCGCGAGCCACGAACTGCGCCCGGCGAAGCGGCGAGGAGCGCCCGTCGAGAGGAGGTCACCTTGGAGGAGCAGCTGCGTCGGGTCGGGCTCCTCGGAGCAGCAGTCGAAATCGGGGCTCCTCGATGGCAGGCGCCGGCGGCTGGGCGATCTTTGCTGCCCCTTTCGCTGGCCGTGCTCGAGCCCTCGATCCTCCTCAAGCCTCGATCTCCTCCCTCCTCCGGGCGGCCGTCCTCCTCGCGATCTCGTGGCCCGGCCAGTGGTGAAGTCCGAGGAGGCAGGTCGTGGGCGGTGGGAAGCGTGACGAGGCCTCGTGGCGGGGCCGGACGGTGGATGGATCGAGGAGGAAGGAGGAAGAAGCTGAGGGGGCTGATTTGCAACGGTTTAAAAGCGTGGGGGGTTTCATAAAATTAGAGTTGAACTAAAGGCGCGGACAACTTTTCGAACAGAGTACTTGATTAAAGGAGAAAAGGTGATCAAATTCTTAACAGGAATAATTAGCAAATATCTACAGCAAACCAAGTGTATGCCTAAAAGGCAAAATAAGTGTATAGATACACAAACGGATCAAGTCAACCTATCATCTACCAGAACCAAATCTCATTTCTAGATTCAGCAAACCAACTAATGCAATCTTTGAAAGGTTCAGTCGACTGAAAAAATTCAATAATGCAGCTAGCTTGATGGATTACTACGGTCAACCCACAAGAAAAACTACAGGCTGCAGCAGCAGCCGTGAACGCACCACAGAACCGTATTGTCAAATGCCAGCCTCTCCTGCAGAAAATAAGAAAAAATAGCATCACGAATAACATGTACCATTTTTATACTGATAAAGACATGTCAACAAGAGTTGGTACATTGCAGCTTGTTTTGCATTCAGACTAATGCGCTACATGGAGCTCAACACCATAACTATCACGGTCCTCTTTTGTCTTTTGTAGGCGCTTTTGCATTGATCTCATCTTACGTGGCATCTTAATCTTCTTCATCGTGGCTGCCCACTGTAAGGCGTACAATGTGGTGTGTCAGTACCATGAAAGGCTTGAAAGGGCGGAGATGGCATTACAAACTAGTTTCAATCAGGTGCTTGAGAAAAAATGCAGAAACTGATATTACACTTGGTATACCAGACTAGTTTTACTTCACTTTCCCTCAATCAAATCATGATATTTGTGGGCATAGCTTACTATTGGTGAGACAAAAGATGACAGGGACATTCAAAGATCAACTTCAACAGTGAGGTTCAGATCTACTTCACTACATAAAAAGTTATAGATGTAGTTCATTATCTAAAAATACTCATATGTTATTAAACAACATCATTCAGATCACGATTGATAGTGACCAAATCGACAGGATCTTGCATACCAGGTTGAGGTTGGTTTCATCTTCAAAATCTTCAAGCATGTCGATATGTCGTTTACGCATCCTTAAGCCGATTTACAGAAGCATGGACTTATGCTTGGTAGACTCCCTCTCAGCGTCTTGAGCAGCCTCCACCGACTCTAGCATCATCTTCATGTTCTCCAGATCGTTCCTCAGTTTCTGTGCAGCTTGATCTTGCCTGAAATGACAGAATTGATCTCGCCACCTTGATGACTGCCGGCGAGCATGCCCCAAAGTGCCACCCATTGCCGACATGGCTCGTGCCTGTCGAGTTGGGCTGTGTTGAATAGTGGATTATCATTGAACCTTATCAATCTATCAAAGCATTGGAAGCAAAGAAATCGAATCAGCAACTGCAAAATCAATCATGACCTGTTTTACAGAATACATATATCACAGACTTGCAAATACAAGTCAATTAATAATATTTATAAAATCTTAGACAAAAGGAGTTGCACACCTGCTCCATTAAGCATATGAAAAGGACATGTCTACCAAGCTAAGAAAAAGAAAAGATAAGGAAGCGAATGCATCGTACGATGAGCCAAAGCGGCACATAGTTCTTTCTCGGGAAGAGAAACATCGTGGGAGTGGATGACAAGACAGACAAGTCAAAGATTATGAAAAGTTTGATGAAATTTCTCCATTCACAGTGAATATTGACCCGAGCATCCCGTTAAATGATGAAGATTTTCCATGGTTACGGCGCAAAGGGACACACGCGAAGAAAAGTTTCACACCCAAAGATCTGGGATGTGATCGGCTTCACTATCATCACTTTCTTCATGTATCACACCCAGAGGGAATCTCTGTAATAGTTAGGGTAGTTATGTGTTTTGGCATTTGAAGCGAAGAAATTTTATGTGCAAACAAATTCTTTCATGCCTTTACTGATTTTTAAAGTTAAATTATTCACAAACTAGTGATTCACACTAATGTCAAATAATTCAAAATTTAAACTATTCAAATTTGAAAACTACGGGCACTAACAGAAAGTTTGTAATTTTTGTACCTAAAGCAAAAATATTCACAAAGAAACTCTAAATACACAAAAAACAACACAAAAATAAATAAAGCAAAAAAAAGCCCGCCTACTAGGCCAGAGCGGCCTGCATACGATTAGAAACCCAACCTGTTGTTGGGCCAGGATGCAGGCCCATAGAAGGCAAAGTGGGCCTGAGCAACAAAAGAACACGTAGGCCCAGTGGGCCTGCTTTGGAGAGGAGCTCGAGAGAGCGACCGCACGGGGTTTATAAACTAGTGCGGTCGCCCCTCGGCTAGCGAGTGGGACTAAACTTGCCGCACCGCACTGCGCTAATAAGATTTCTTTAGTACCGGTCGTGGCACAAACCGGTACTAAAGGGGGCCTTTAGTATCGGTTTGTGCCACCACCGGTACTAAAGGGGTCGCTTCCGCCGCTTGGCTGGCCAAAACAGACCTTTAGTACGGTTGGTGGCTCCAACCGTACTAAAGGTGCCTTCTATATATACAACACTTGAAAAATTTCATTCTCCTCTGTTTCTTCCTCTGTTTCCCCATTGAACCGCCTACCGATCGATCGACGCCGTCACCGACCCGTCGCCGCTGCCGCCGCATTCCCGTCGCCGCCCGTCGCCGCCGCCGCCCAAATCCACCGTCGCCGCCGCCCGTCCCGTCGCCGCCCTCGTCTCCGTCGCCGCCCGGGCCCGTCCCGTCGCGCCGTCCCTGCGTCGCCGCCTCAGCAGCGTCACGCGCCTGCCCGTCGCTGACCCCGGCCGTCGCCTCGCCGTCGCCGTCGCCCACTGTGAGCTCTCCCCTCTAACCCTCTCCCTCGCCCCAAGCCCACCATGGGCCGCCCCCCCAAGCCCATACACACACACACAAGCATGATGAACACACACACACATACACGTATATATGTATGAATGCATGTATATATTAGTATATACATATTTTGTATGTTTAATTAGTTTAATTTTTAGATTATTGTTTTTCACTAGTATATATGTATGAATGCATGTTAGATGGATATAATTAGTGTTTAATTAGTATGGAATTTTTTATATAATGTTGTTTTTCTATTTTTAATGGATGTATAGAAATTGTTTTTCTGTTTTAGTGTTAGATGCTTAATTAGTATGAAATAATATATAGATTTTTGAAATAGTAGAAATGTTAGAAATTTTAGTTATCAAAATCCAATCATTAAAAAAATATTATTTTATGCGGGCATATAGCTAGTATTTGTTCTCGACGATGCCCGGCCCGCATCCTCGCCGTCGACCCGTCTGTGACGACGCCCAGCCGCCCATGTCCGGACTGGGCTCCTCCGGGCTGGCACTGGGAGGTGCTGCCTGGAGGGGCGCGCCGCTTGATGAGGAACCCGGCCCCGGGTCCCGTCGTCGACCCTGATCTCGTTTGGTGGCGTTCGCGTGGGCCAGTTTCGGTGCGGAGGGACCCGGCCCCGCCGGAGGAGGTACGTCGCCGTGTCAGGGAGGAGGACGAGCACGTCCATCGCTACATGGTTGCGTTAGAGGGCGGCAGGTTCTTCAATACCGGCGGTATCTTGAGGATCCTACTTCAGCTATGATCCTGTGAGGTTCCTTCTCTTTGGGTGTCCACCGCCATGACGCAGGAACCGCGAGTGTCCTAGATTCTTCTGTAGTATTCGATCTTTAATTAGCTAGCCAGTGATGTACTATTCAATATTATATATTATTCGAGACGATGTATTCGAGATTGTATCTATTATTCTAGACGAAGTATTCGAGATTATATCTATTATTCGAGACGATGTAATTTGAATACTAAATTGTTTTATATTTCTTTTGAATTAGTTAAATAAAAGCTATGGCGATAATACCGACAGAGAGGAGAACATACCATGTTCGATATGATCTGCGGGCCGATGATAATCGAATGAAGAAGATTATGACGGCTCCGAATTTCTAAACAACACCGGAGAGGGTGATATGATATTCGATCGCGACGACCGAATTGATGAAGTCATGAACTACGATTATGACGATGACGAAGAACATGTTGATCCTGAAACAACAAAGACCGGCGAGGTATATATATTTATATAAGCAGGTTTCGGTGATCATCACATGTTTTAAATGACTTGAAGATATATTAACGAATCGGTCTTTGTTCTTTCAGCCATCCGGATCGAGCAAATCTTCAGCAAAAGGACGAAACGAGGCCCGAACAAAAAGTTGAAGGAGGCGTAAAGTACAATATCGAGGCAGTCAGACCTAATGGCGAACCATTAGCGCCTAAGAAGATTGCAGACAAGTTCATTCGTCGGTCGGAGTTCTTGTGAAGGACCAACTCGATCTCCCTTCAAGAATGGAGAGAGCCAGCAAAAGACAAAGGACAAAAAGGCAAAGAGGACGCTGCTCCACGTCCGGATGTTACTTTTGTCGACAAGAATCAAAAGATCTGCTTTGGGATACTCTCATGGAACATTTCACCCTACCAGATCATTTCACGAAGCAGATGTGCAGAAAGTCAAGGACACTGCTCTTAGGAAGATGGCGGTTGCATTCAAGAACCACAAGAATCGTGAATGGGACAAATACGTCAAGGGAGGAAGGAAGACTCCGATTCGAGGGAACACTAGAGAACCAACGTGCTCATTGGTATGATTTCGTGAAATTCAAGGATTCGGAATTAGCTAAGGAACGGTCGAGAATAAACAAGAAGAATGCGGAAAAAAAGGATAAGTTCCATAAGCTGGGGCCAGGTGGCTATGCGGTGGCAATGCCTAAGTGGGATAAGTCTAAGAAAGAGATGGAGGATGCAGGTGTCACTCCGGATACTAAGAGCTGGCCCCCCAGGTGCAGGACTTGGTTCTATGCGCATGGGGGGAGTTGGACCCGAAGACAAGCAAAGTTTTGATGAAGGCATGTCTGAACGGAGCCGACGATGCGATACTTGTTGCAATAGAAGAGGCACGATCGTGGGTGTTCCAGCCCAACAGAGAGAACGACGAGCTTACGCGTGCCCTGGGAAATCCTGAACACCCGGGAAGAACACGAGGCAAGGGCGCTATTCCGTGGTATGAGGGGTTTTCAGACTGGAACACCGACTACAGAACCCGTGCGAGAAAGAAGATTGCGGAGGAGAAGAAGAGGAAGATGGAGGAGGAGCAGAGGAAGCGGGACTATGAACGCCTTCAAGGCCTAGAAGCAAGTCAAGCGGAATTGGCAGTCAAATTCTAGCGGTAGCAGGAGCAAATCGACTCACTTAGCCAGCAAAGGGGGTCTCAGCAGCTGCAGCAGCTAGCGGATGATCCAGCATTGGATAGCACCGCCCCATCCATGCAGAGAAGCAGCGTGGGTTCCGCCCCGGACGACGCAATGCTGGGTAGATATCCCGTGGATGACATCACGGAGAACACTAGCTGCAAGCTACACGTCAAAATGAAGAACATATCCATGAAGGTGGAGGACGGCGTTGCTTTTCCAGTTACCCCCAAAGCAACCTACCATTGCATCCCGATTCCAGAGGGCTATGCTCGTGTCATGGTTGACGAGGTGGTGCAGCCATATTCGGGGCTAGAGCTTGACATTCCTGGAGGTGAGGACGGCGCTTTCTGGAGACGCCGACCATCGATCATCCTATGGAAAAAGGATTGCATCATCTTTGAAGGCCACCGACACGCGTCATCCGACTCCTCGTCAAGTCCGCCACCGAGTCAGCAGTTTCCGCTCCTGCAAGTCCACCAAGTCCGCAAAGTGTCGAGCCACCTCCTCCTCCAAGTCCGCCACAGCGTCGACGTCCACCTCCTCCAAGTCCGCACAACCTCGGGCCACTCCTCCTCCAAGTCCGCACAACTTCAGCGCCCTCCTCCTCGTCCAACTCAGCCCGTCAGCCGGCGTCTCCGCCGCCTCAGCAATCGCAGAAGAGACACCCGCAGCTATGGTGCGTGGCGGGCACGAGTCGAGGTAGTACAGGAAGTACAGGCGGAGGCAAGCGATATAAATATGGTCCAAGCCTCACGCCTCTTCCGCAGAGGTCTTATGACAGGTCCGAGGAGGAAATCGCAGCCATATCAAGTCCGAGGTGGAAGCCCATTTTGCACCGAAACCGCCACCGCCGCCAAGGGAGAAAGTGCACGAGGAAGCGATTGACCACTTCATTCGTATGGCTCAACCACCAGCTCCCAAGCCTGTTGACACAGACTATGAGCGCCACATCGGAAGTTAAATCGAGCACGCCTCGTAAGGAGGCGAGCTCGGGATCGAGCAAACAAGAAGCAGCTGTCAAAAATGCGGAAAACCATTCCCAGCTGGGAGAACAGCGGCGCAATCGATCCCTCGCTTGTTGTGCCAACAACACGTGATAATCTGTGGCCCAATATTATTGTGGGCAAACAGTTTATGTTCCTGAGGTGGGCAATGTGGTAATAACGGAGGACCATATAATGCAGGCTGAAGTTCTCAAAATCACTGTTGGACAACTCCTCGAGATCGAGCCCATGCCTGTGCTTAGAGAGGATGAAATAAAACAGAAATATGTCCGGGGCCAACCTTTGGTCGAGCCAGACAAGGTCAAGAACCTCCCAACGAGAATGTATGAATTGCATCAATGGTACATGAACATTACCAACATTTCCGATCGATTGTCCCTCATGGTGAATGTCAAGGAGGAGCATTACTTCCATAAGAAAGCTGTGTCCGTTGAGTATTCTGAACTGTTTCAGTTATACAATCAAGACGCACTCGAAAAATCTATCGTCAGTTGTTATTGTCTGTAAGTGATTTCTTTCTGTAATTTAAGTCTCAAGCTAGCTGTACTGATCCTTTTGATCAATCATACCTGTAATTATCCTCACTATATTCTTTTCTGTGGTATTATATGCAGGATGAAGATATATGAAATGAGAAAAGGTGGACGCTTTGGCATTGGGTTCATTGACCCAAACACCGTTAATGAATACACATGGAAACTAAATCCACGTTATCAAAAGGACGTAGAGGACAACATGCTAGAGTTCTTGAAGCGCCTCAAATACAATGAAGATATACTACTTCCTTACAACTTCCAGTGAGTCACACTGTCTTGTACTACAAATTCTCTGTTTTTGCCTACTAGCTAGCTACATGTTTTTGCTTTACATATGCCCGCTTAATTAAGACATGCAAACGTGTGTGCATGCAGATTTCACTGGTCTTGTGTATCGTTAAAGTTGGCCGAACAGTTAAAATACTGGACTCACTACTCAAACAAAAACTGACTATAACATCTTGTTTGGGATAGTTAACAGGTAATTTCAATCATTATTAACTATATATCTCGGCCTATTTAGTTCGTCATTTTTCATGATATGAACTATTTAATAACCCCTTTATTCATTTTCTTTGTCGGCGGGCAGGGCTTGGGCAAGGTTCATCAGCGTCACGGAAGGCGAATGGAAACAAAAGCTTAAATGGTTTCACCCAAGGTAAGTAATTATAGTACTAGCTAGCTAGCTAGCTGCCATCTCTTTAATTATCATGCTTGATTAATTATTATCTGATCAAATTCCATTCTCGTAAAGGCCCTGAAGCAGGCACAGGGGACTGATCTGTGTGCATTCTGCGTTTGCGAGAACATTCGCATGATGGCGTCCGAAAGGAGCAGATCTCAAAGACAGGAATGGGTACGCTTGTCAAAATACTATTCACAATTTTTACACCATTATCGATATCTAGTCACACAACTAATACACATGCATATTGATCTCCTTCTTAACAGTTCACAGAGGTGCGGGAGAAGCTCCTAGAAACAGAGCGCGTAGAAGCACTTCAAGAGGAAATAGCGGGATTTTTGCTCGACCAGGTCATAAATCCGAAGGGAGAATACTATTACCCGCTACCGCCCCCATCGTGCTCCGAAGGCACCAATTAGGCTAATGCCACTGGCTCCGAAGGCAACATGCATATGTAGGAGAAATTGTATATAGCTATACATGTATGTATGTGTGAATTAATTAATATGATGGTTTGTGAGACATTGATGATATATATATATATATATATATATATATATATATATATATATATATATATATATATATATATATATATATATATATATATATATATATATATATATAATAGTGTACAATGTGTAGTATCGTAAAATACCAGCAAACGAAAAAGAATTAAATTGATAACACAAATTTAATTGAAAAATAAAAAATAAAACAAAAACCCACAAACATTTAGTACCGGTTGGTGTTACCAACCGGTACTAAAGGGCTCCCGGCCCCCGGAGCTGCCTCGTGCCACGTGGTTGGCCTTTAGCACCGGTTCGTGCTGAACCGGTACTAAAGGGGGGGGGGGCTTTAGTGACCACACTTTAGTGCCGGTTGTGGAACCGGCACTAAAGGGCCTTACGAACCGGTGCTATTGCCCGGTTCTGCACTAGTGTGTATTGAGTCATACTTCTTTGCCTAGCACGTAAATTTGTTGTCTCCCGTTGCTACGCACAGAAATGTTTACTAATATCACAAAAATAACAGCTTAATGCTTCATCAGAAAATTAAGACCCACACTAAAAAAATTAGAACCCAAAGGTTCAACAAATATGGGAAGGAACAGAGTACTGCTCTTGTATGACGGCACGCGCACTGAGTGCACGACTCTGTTTTCTTCTTCATAGCACGCACGCGCCCACACTCCCGGGTTCTCTTCTCCCGATCCCCTCTCTGCTCTCTCATGCCGCTCGTGGCCACTACCACCTCCGGCTGCCTCCGCAGGTGCGTAACAGTCCCATCCGTCGCCCTCTCCTCTACTGATGCCACCCTGTTGATCGCCTCTCCCACACTCCCTGCAGCTAACCCTAGCAGCGCTCGGGGCTCCCCGAGGATTGCCGCCGCCTTCACGTCCTCCCCCGGACCCATCCTATATACTAGACCTGCAGCGCGCCACCTGGCGCGTGGTACCGGGTCCTAACACTTGTTCCAGGTATACTGTAATTGCAGGGCAAACTTAGCATGTTTAGCCAGCACAATTAATAGGACCATGATAAAGCACAAGTATTTAGTTTGTTCAAGAGCAATAGGGAGTTCAGTGCTAAAGAGTAGCAGAAGCAGCCAGTGGCAGTCAGATCAGTATTGAGCAAGCAACACAATTAGCAAACAACAAACAGGGCTAACACAGAATGCTTTATATACTGTATATTTACACAAAGCAGTCAAGGTCTGAGAGAGCATCCAGCAATTTTGATGCAACATAATATTCAGAGCAAGACATTCCCACAAATGAATGGTCGAATAGAAATTCACTGCAACGATTTGGTAGCTAGTGGTATAATACATAGTTGGGCAATAAGAGTGCCGAAGCAAGTGGTTCTTCGAATTGATTGATCATCACTTCCGAACTACCTGTGCAAGGAAGGTATCCTTGTTGAGCTCTTTTACAGTGATTGGAGAGTTACAAATTGTAATTTCGTGTAACTCCTCACTGATTATTCTCCACCGTTGATTTCAGCCTATTAATTAAAAAATTAAGTTTAATCAATAAGGGTATTATGGTCATGTGTGATTTCTTTAGTACTCCGCTGGTCAAACCCACGCATCTGGCTAATCCATCTCACCAGAGACGCCGATGCGAGGATCTCGAAGACGGCGGCGCACCAATGAGGACCTTGGCCACGATGCCGGCGACGCCGGCGCGAGGACCTGGAGGCGAAGACGTAGCGCGAGATCCAGGAGGCAAAGCCCCGGCTGGTCTTGGTCGTAGTGGCCTCTCCCGCACGTACGTCCCTGCCGACGCCGCCGTGAGGTTCTGGATGGGACGACGCCGGTGCGAGGTATTGGAGGTCCCGGCTGCGCTTGGTCGTAATGGAGGACGAACAGAGGTATCTCTTCCTCCGTTCTTCCTCCTCCTCACACCTGGTGTTGGCGGTGAAGGCGTGGAGCAACTGCAAATTGCAGCACTTCAAAATATAATTCAGCAGTTAGGGTTCAAATTGCTAGTGGATACGCCAGCAGTGCGTTCGCTAGATTGCACAACTTCCACAATCACTAATCACATGATTAGCGGCTGCCCGCGTCTAGCACTTGAGCTGACCTCGATTCCTGCAATGATGCTGCTGTTGTTGACTATTGGCACGCTGCTGCTGCTGCGTATTTCAATTTTGACATGCACGCATCATCAACACAAAACTCTGAAGAAAAAAGGGATATGATATGGATTTTTTTCAGCAAGGAACATCATTTGGTTTGTCACACAAACCCACAAGTAAGCGTGTATGCTTATGGTCATACTCCTGTATCATACACGTACACAAGTTCAGGCCGTACATGTATAAAGTTCTGTTAACTGTCTAGCCTTTATGGACTAATGAAATCTTGAATTTTGGATTACTTAACAGCATGTTCAAACAACTGAAATCTTGCTGCAGCATACACATACAAGTTTCAGGTCATACATGTAAACTATGGCTTGGAACAACTAAATTAGTGCTAATAATAGTTTCATAGTTCAGTTGCATGTGTTTGTTTTGAAGTTCAGAATAGACACAGGTTCATAGTTCACAAGTTTCTTAAAACATGTAGCACTCCCCAGTGGCATTTGCTGCTTATAAAGTACATAGAATACTAATAATAAATACCACTAAGCATAGGTACAAGAAAATTCGGACATATGATAAACTACAGAGATTCTGCAATTTGTGAGGAGTTGTTAAATATTACTTGCTACGATAACGTTTTCAGACTATGAAGAGTGTGTTATATGTTGCTTAGAGATTGTTTAGCTGGAGTGGCCTAACAATTCTAGAAGACACTATACACTTGTTTTGTATGGCATAAATTCATAATCTGTAGTATCAGTCTTCTTAATGCAAAATTGGAGACTGCATTTCCATGGCACTGACATGCTATTTACTATTCTTGCATTAAGATGTACTACATAATACCAAGGTTAATTTGTTTACCTTCCAAGTCCTTGACTTTGCCATGACAAATCTGCTTGGCCACAGTTCATGTTATCTTATCTTCCAATGTAAGATCCTTTTCCGTGGAATCAAGTCTACGGATTTAGTATTGACCTTTTCTTCTATCTTTGTATACATGATGGTAGTCATCAAGGAAATTTTAGACAATTGTACAACCCGACAGACCAAAGGATGCCATGATACTGATTTTATCATTTCCTTTGCACCTGTTCTTAATACTGATTGACTCAGTGCAGTTTCTTTCTTTTCAATGCAATTGATTATTCAATTTGGTTCGTTGTTAGGGCACTATAATCAATGTTTAGTAATAAAATTTAGTGACTGTCCCATGTAAACTTGATTTTGTGGCTGCAGGTTTATTCTCTGTCTTGGGTGGTCATTGTAGTAGTAGTGTGTATTGGACAGCCTTCAGGCACCGTCGTTTACCTCTGAGTCACTGGCCAGCCGCCATCATCTACCTCCCGTCTCGTTGGATCCCGACAGCTGCCATTGTCTACCTCCCCTCGCCGGACAGAGCGGTTGTCTAACTCTGTCTCACCGGAAGCCACCGCCGTGTACCTCTGCCTCGCAGTTAATCGTGTGCTAGCAATTCCTCCGAAGAACTTGTTAGGTTATTCTAACACTGTCATGTATACATGATCTTGTTTTCTAAATATGTAAATTTTGTTAGTGATTTTCATTTTATATTTTATTTTTCATGGAGCTTCCATGATTTATTTCATTTTCTGGTATATATATTCGAAGATCATGTGATGCAGGCGATGGGTCCATTGGCAATTCAATATGTGAGTATGTCGCTGCCAACTCGAGAGGTGTGTTCACAGGATGATTCATATCATGGTTGAACATGCACAATCTTGCCTGCTAAATCTAGATAACCATAAGCTATTTATTCCAAATGAATGCTTATTTTGACCTTACTAGCCTCACGAGTCACGACTGATTCCAAATTTGTTTGTGAGGTTGTATGCCAAGGATATTAGATCATAGACATTTGCTATTTTTATGTTTTGTATCCTGCCTCTCCACTGTATCATGTATCATGTATTCCGTATCATGTAGGTAACTTGTTCTATATCAACAAAAGTTACTTGCTGTAAAATAGACTGTATATATCATGTATATAGTTTCTTATACCCTAAACTAAAATTATGTGGTTCTCTATATGTAGGATCTTGTTCCTTGTGTTCTTCTGTCATTTGACAATGAGCAGATATTAATCTACAGAGGCAGTGACTGGAACTCTAGATACTCAGCCTCCGACTCTCACTCCAAAAGTTCAAAAGAATAATCTGGCAGCGTCATCTGCTTTGAGTAGCTCAGGTATCATCTAATGTTCACAATGAGCCATACACAAGGCAGCAGTAAATGGGGAAACATGTATGGATCACGAGAAGTAAACATATAAAAGTGGCTCCAGCCTTGGAGAGAAGTTATCACAAATAGATTCTCGACAAAAGTTTATAGATAGAAGCTCATATGAAGCATCCCTCCATTAACAAATATAAGTTAGAAACATTGTATATTTGTGAACGGATGGAGCGGAGGGAGTAGTACGCAAGACTTGACACAATCTGAAATGAAATAAAGATGTATTCCCCGCCAAAAAAAAAAAGAAATAAAGATGTATTCAAACAATTAAATCTAAAATCTCCAGCCTGGCCACTGCAAATCCGTGACCTCCATCTTTGAAAGGAGGGCTGGTGCCATCAACCATACCATTCCAGAAAGTGATGCTGTGACAACGTGTGGTGTTGTGATCCTCCATCAATCCAACATGGATGATGACGACATGCACCATCCTGCGCTTTTCTGTCGGTGGCGAGGCTGGGTCATCCGGCTCCGGCAGCTCCATGTGCTAATCTTTGGCACGTTGGAGGGGTCCTTCATCCACACCTGCACAAGAAGATACTCCTCCGTCCGAAAAAGTTGTCTCCACGACCATTTTACAAAAACACCTCAGCTAATTCCCGACATAGCCCGCACTCCTCGTCTTCTCCGGTCGACACCCCGCCGCTCCGACGCAGGCGCATGGACGCCGGAGATCCCCTGCTTCGCGCTAATCCCCTGCTCTCCCGCGCGTCCTCCGCCGCTGCCGCAGCTGCCTCCTCCGCCGCTCCTTTCTGCCTCGCGCAGCCCCCAGCCTCCCTTGCCTGCCTCCCGAATCTTCCCTCTTTCACCCAAAATATTGTTTCTTCTTCCTCCCGCCGCGTCTCCTGCTCGCGGCCACCCCCTCCCTCCTAGCGTTGATGGAAGAAGCATGGCCGGCCCTCGGCCCGACGGCCTGCGACGCGGCCTTCCCACCCCCGCCCTGGCCCCCGTGGCGTGGCGCGCGCATGACGGCGCGCGGCGGAGACGGTGGCCAAGGAATCGTCCGTGCAGGCGGTGAGCGAATCGTGTCCAGCTGCGCCAACTCGAGCGGCCTGGCCGTGGCCGTCGTCGACGCCAACGCCGTCATCTCGGGCGGCGCCGCGCTCGCCTCCATTGCGGGCCGGCTGGTCGCGGTGCTCGAGGAGGTGTGCGACGCCGCAGCGCGCCGGAGGCTCGCGCCCCTGCCCACCCCCGTCGAGACCGTCCAGCTAACCCCTGAGTTCGTCAAGAGAGGTCGACTGTTTACTTAATCCAACCTAGCACCTCGTACTGCTACTTTCATCTGCTGAATAGAGCTTAAACTCTGCACTTTCATGGGTTCCCATTCTCTGCTCTCTATTACTGCTTGATGCTCTTTGCATTGCTGTGTTCAGTAGGGCCAGCTTGAACCGTGTGCACCAGGAAGAAGACCAGCCCAAAGTTGATGAAGGGAGACAGCCAACAGGATGCCCTGCAAATCAATTTCGAGCAAGGTGTGTGTAGATTCAGAAATGTTTAGACTGAGTGTTCACCGAATTAGTAAATCTTGTCTTTCTTAAAAACTGAATTTGTATATTATGTCTTTGCTGAATGCCAGCTTCCAGAGTTTAAATGTTCAGTCTTGTCTTCCCTAAAAACTGAATTAGTAAATCTTGTCTTTCCTAAAAACTGATCATGTCTTCGAACAAGGTGCATATGCCAGTGTTGTGTTAACACTTAACACTGAATGTTCACCGAATTTGCAAATCTTGTCTTCGAACAAGGTGCATATGCCAGTGTAAACCGAACAGCAAACTGGATTACTCTGAATATTCAGAAAATATCATGTTAGAAAAGATTGTGAATTACTCTGAATATTTACATGGAACAGCAAACTGATTTTTTTGACCATTTGACCTGGTGTAAACCGTAGGCAAAGCTGTTTGGATCCTCAAATACAGGAGTAATAAAAAGAGCATGTACCATCTGCAGCATCTCAAGAAATTCAAAGAAATCCAGAATACGGTACAGCATCTCAAGACATATGCCCATCTTTTGTTTTGGTCAGATGACCAGATTGTGCCAAACTGTGCCCAACCACAAAGACAAAAGGCACTAGCACCACATAGTTGCATTGACCAAATAGACTTGTTTCATGAGTGCTTAATATGCATTGATCAAATATACTGTAATTGCAGAAATTTTAGGAATATTGCTTGTCCAATCTGTGTGTAGAAATTTCAGGACTACGTGAATTAAAGGCTTTCAACTAAGAAGATGATTATTTGGACTACATACTCCTATCATATGGAGCTACATACTCCTATCATATGGAGCCAAAGTGCTCTTTTATTTAAATTTTATATGGAGCCAAATTTTATTTAAGTTTGGTGACAAAATAGTTCTGCAGTTCTTACTTGAGTCCTGCCAAATTATGTATTATAGTGTTGCCTAGAGCTACTGCCTGAGCTTAAAAGCCTATTCAGGAAAACCTTTTATATGAAACCAATCTTCTTCCCTTCAAAAGTCTGTTCCTTACAAATTATTAAAACATGCTTCAGTGACGTCTGAGAGATTAAAAGTCTCCTTGTTCATTTTGTCAACTAGAGGAACATGACGGCCATTCCTTACAGAAACATGGTAACTTCAACAGAAGAAGCATCAATCAACTCTTGTACTGCTCTGCCCCCTGCTTGCTTTTTAGGCTTTCCAGTGACATGATATTTTCATTCAGAGGAGGTTGCACTGCTCTGCTCTCTGCTTGCTTTTTAGGCTTTCAAATAATTCCAAATTAATTCAAATAAATCTAGCTAATTCAAACAATCCCAAATTAATTCAAATAAATCTAGCTAATTCAAATAATTCTAGCTAATTCAAATAATTCTAGCTAATTCAAATTAATTAAAAGTACTCCTTGGTCATTTGAGCACATACTCCTAGTGTGGTGATTAGTTGCCACTTCTATGTGCACTAAGAAAAGAAGCCTGAACATGGCATGCATGCTTTCTTGTGGTGTTAACATCCCAGCACTGATCAACACAGCTTGTCCTCACAAGCACATAGAAAATGACAGGTTCTGAACATCAAGTTAACTGAACACAGCTTGTCCTCACAAGCACTTTTATTTGTTTTATGAAACTTCTTGTAATATGCATATTACATCATTTGAATTCAGTGTCAAAACATGGCAAAATTCAGTTGTCAAAACACCTCAAACATGGCCAAATTCATATCAGTCCAAAATTTTCATGTTTCAGAGAAGTTTACAATTTTGGTGGCCTCTTGATACAAGTTTTTTTTATCAAGAACTGTCAATTTTACATCCATTTAACTCCATTGATGCTGGAACAGGAGGAGCAGCAGCAGCACAAGGAGCAACTCCTTACAGTACAATTTTGGAGTACTCTTGGTGTAAATCAACTTCACTAATTTTCAGGTACAGTACTCTGATGGAACTGCAAAGATTTCACAAAGAACAGCAAATATTTCACAAAGTACAGTGCTTACATAAGTGTGCTGATAATGCAATTCACACTGTAACTGAAACTGCAATTGACATAGGTTCAGATCAATCAGCCATAATCAGTCCATTTTTCAGGAAGTACCTGCAACCAACAGCAGAGCAGAGGCAGTCGCCGACAGCAGCAGCAGATGCAGTCACCAACAGCAGCAACAGGTCCGCGCTGACTCGATCGGGCGGGATGCAGCTGCAGCAGTAGGTGGCGGGCGACGGCAGCGGCAGGTGGCGGCGACGGCAGCGGCAGGTGGCGGACAGACGGCAGCGGCAGCAACAGGATCCCGCCACCGGGAAGACCATGAGGCCCCTGCCTGCCAAGTCGAGGAGAGGGAGCGGCGGTGGGGTTGCCGCAGAGCACGAGGAACCTGCCCGGCGAGGAGAGCGACGAGGAGGAGGCGCGTCGAGGAGGAGGTCACCTTGGAGGAGCAGCTGCAGTCGGGTCGGGCTCCTCGGAGGAGCAGCCGCAGCGGGTCGGGCTCCTCGATGGCGCAGGCGGCGCCGGCGCTGAGGCGATCTGCTGCTGCCCTGCTCGCTGGCCGTGCTCGAGCCTCGATCCCTCCTCAAGCCCCTCGATCTCCTCCTCCTCCGGGACGCGCCGTCCTCCTCGGCGATCTCGTGGCCGGCGGCGGTGAAGTCCGCAGGCAGGTCAGCGGGCGGTGGGAGAGCGCGGCCAGGGCCTCGCTGGCGGGGGCCGGACGGTGGATGGATCGGGCGAAGGAGGAAGGAGGAAGAAGCTGAGGGGGGGCTGATTTGCAACGGTTTAAAACGTAGAGGGGGGTTTTCGCAAAATTAGAGTTGAACTAAGGCGCGGACAACTTTTCTCGAACGGAGGGAGTACTTGATTAAAGGAGAAAAGGTGATCAAATTCTTAACAGGAATAATTAGCAAATATCTACAGCAAACCAAGTGTATGCCTAAAAAAGGCAAAATAAGTGTATAGATACACAAACGGATCAAGTCAACCTATCATCTACCAGAACCAAATCTCATTTCTAGATTCAGCAAACCAACTAATGCAATCTTTGAAAGGTTCAGTCGACTGAAAAAATTCAATAATGCAGCTAGCTTGATGGATTACTACGGTCAACCCCACAAGAAAAACTACAGGCTGCAGCAGCAGCCGTGAACGCACACACAGAACCGTATTGTCAAATGCCAGCCTCTCCTGCAGAAAATAAGAAAAAATAGCATCACGAATAACATGTACCATTTTTATACTGATAAAGACATGTCAACAAGAGTTGGTACATTGCAGCTTGTTTTGCATTCAGACTAATGCGCTACATGGAGCTCAACACCATAACTATCACGGTCCTCTTTTGTCTTTTGTAGGCGCTTTTGCATTGATCTCATCTTACGTGGCATCTTAATCTTCTTCATCGTGGCTGCCCACTGTAAGACGTACAATGTGGTGTGTCAGTACCATGAAAGGCTTGAAAGGGGCGGAGATGGCATTACAAACTAGTTTCAATCAGGTGCTTGAGAAAAAAATGCAGAAACTGATATTACACTTGGTATACCAGACTAGTTTTACTTCACTTTCCCCTCAATCAAATCATGATATTTGTGGGCATAGCTTACTATTGGTGAGACAAAAGATGACAGGGACATTCAAAGATCAACTTCAACAGTGAGGTTCAGATCTACTTCACTACATAAAAAGTTATAGATGTAGTTCATTATCTAAAATACTCATATGTTATTAAACAACATCATTCAGATCACGATTGATAGTGACCAAATCGACAGGATCTTGCATACCAGGTTGAGGTTGGTTTCATCTTCAAAATCTTCAAGCATGTCGATATGTCGTTTATGCATCCTTAAGCCGATTTAGCCACGAAGCATGGACTTATGCTTGGTAGACTCCCTCTCAGCGTCGCGAGCACAGCCTCCACCGACTCTAGCATCATCTTCATGTTCTCCAGATCGTTCCTCAGTTTCCTGTGCAGCTTGATCTTGCCTGAAATGACAGAATTGATCTCGCCACCTTGATGACTGCCGAGGCGAGCATGCCCGAGTGCCACCCGATTGTCGACATGGCTCGTGCCTGTCGAGTTGGGCTGTGTGTTGAATAGTGGATTCGTCATTGAACCGCCCTTATCAATCTATCAAAGCATTGGAAGCAAAGAAATCGAATCAGCAACTGCAAAATCAATCATGACCTGTTTTACAGAATACATATATCACAGACTTGCAAATACAAGTCAATTAATAATATTTATAAAATCTTAGACAAAAGGAGTTGCACACCTGCTCCATTAAGCATAACGAAGCAAGATAAGATGCATAAAGGATAAACATCACATGCAATCAATATAAGTGATATGATATGGTCATCATCATCTTGTGCTTGTGATCTCCATCTCCGAAGCACCGTCATGATCACCATCGTCACCGGCGCGACACCTTGATCTCCATCGTAGCATCGTTGTCGTCTCGCCAACTATTGCTTCTACGACTATCGCTACTGCTTAGTGATAAAGTAAAGCAATTACATGGCTTTGCATTTCATACAATAAGCGACAACCATATGGCTCCTGCCATTGCCGATAACTTCGGTTACAAAACATGATCATCTCATACAATAAAATATAGCATCACGTCTTGACCACATCACATCACAACATGCCCTGCAAAAACAAGTTAGGCGTCCTCTACTTTGTTGTTGCAAGTTTTACGTGGCTGCTACGGGCTGAGCAAGAACCGTTCTTACCTACGCATCAAAACCACAACGATAGTTTGTCAAGTTGGTGCTGTTTTAACCTTCGCAAGGACCGGGCGTAGCCACACTCGGTTCAACTAAAGTGAGAGAGACAGACACCGCCGGTCACCTTTAAGCAACTAGTGCTCAAGCGGTGAAACCAGTCTCGCGTAAGCGTCTGCGTAATGTCGGTCCGGGCCGCTTCATCTCACAATACCGCTGAACCAAAGTATGACATGCTGGTAAGCAGTATGACTTATATCGCCCACAACTCACTTGTGTTCTACTCATGCATATGACATCAACGCATAAAACCTGGCTCTGATACCACTGTTGGGGAACATAGTAATTTCAAAAATTTCCTCGCACACGCAAGACCATGGTGATGGCATAGCAACGAGAGGGAGAGTGTCGTCCACGTACCCTCGTGAGACCGAAGCGAAGCGTTATAACAACGCGGTTGATGTAGTCGTGCGTCTTCACGATCCGACCGATCCAAGCACCGAGCGTCACGGTACCTCCTTGTTCAGCACACGTTCAGCTCGATGGCGATCCCGGGCCCGATCCAGCAAAGCGTCGGGATGAGTTCTGTCAACCGACGGCGTGGTGGCGATGATGATGCTCCACCGACGCGGGGCTTCGCCTAAGCTCTGCGACGATATGACTTCTCCGGCGCAGGGCTTCGCCTAAGCTCATGACGATATGACCAAAGTGGAATATGGTGGAGGGGGCACCGCACGGCTAAGGAACGATCCGTAGATCAACTTGTGTGTCATGGGGTGCCCCCTGCCCCGTATATAAAGGAGCAAGGAGGAGGTGGCGGCCAAGGGAGGAGGCGCACCAGGGGGAGTCCTACTCCCACCGGGAGTAGGACTCCTCCTTTCCTAGTTGGAGTAGGAGAGAAGGAGGGGAAGGGAGGAAGGGTGCGGCCCTCCCTAGTCCACCGGACTAGGCCTTGGGGCGCGCGGCCTGCCCTAGGCAGCCCTCTCTTTCCCGCAGGGCCCAATAAGGCCCAATACTTCTCCCGGCGAATTCCCGTAACTCTCCGGTACTCGAAAATACCGAATCATTCGAACCTTTCCGAACTCCGAATATAGTCGTCCAATATATCGATCTTTACGTCTCGACCATTTCGAGACTCCTCGTCATGTCCCCGATCTCATCCGGGACTCCGAACTCCTTCGGTACATCAAAACTCATAAACTCATAATATAAGCATCGCGAAACCTTAAGCGTGCGGACCCTACGGGTTCGAGAACTATGTAGACATGACCTAGAACTATTCTTGGTCAATAACCAATAGCGGAACCTGGATGCCCATATTGGCTCCTACATATTCTACGAAGATCTTTATCGGTCAAACCGCATAACAACATACTTTGTTCCCTTTGTCATCGGTATGTTACTTGCCCGAAATTCGATCGTCGGTATCCAATACCTAGTTCAATCTCGTTACCGGAAAGTCTCTTTACTCGTTCCGTAATACATCATCTCGCAACTAACTTATTAGTTGCAATGCTTGCAAGGCTTATATGATGTGCATTACCGAGAAGGCCCAGAGATACCTCTCCGACAATCGGAGTGACAAAACCTAATCTCGAAATACGCCAACCCAACATGTACCTTTGGAGACACCTGTAGTACTCCTTTATAATCACCCAGTTACGTTGTGACGTTTGGTAGTACCCAAAGTGTTCCTCCGGTAAACGGGAGTTGCATAATCTCATAGTTACAAGAACATGTATAAGTCATGAAGAAAGCAATAGCAACATACTAAACGATCAGGTGCTAGGCTAACGGAATGGGTCATGTCAATCACATCATTCTCCTAATGATGTGATCCCGTTAATCAAATGACAACTCATGTCTATGGTTAGGAAACATAACCATCTTTGATTAACGAGCTAGTCAAGTAGAGGCATACTAGTGACACTCTGTTTGTCTATGTATTCACACATGTATTATGTTTCCGGTTAATACAATTCTAGCATGAATAATAAACATTTATCATGATATAAGGAAATAAATAATAACTTTATTATTGCCTCTAGGGCATATTTCCTTCAATCTACACTTCCACCAAGAGACATTTGATTCCCCCCACTTATCCCTTGCGGATCTTGTTACTCTTGGGTGTTTGAGCACCCTAGACGGTTGAGGTCACCGTGGAGCCATATTCCATTGTGGTGAAGCTTCGTGGTGTCGTTGGGAGCCTCCAATTAAGTTGTGGAGATTGCCCCAACCTTGTTTGTAAAGGTTCGGTTGCCGCCTTCAAGGGCACCAATAGTGGAATCACGGCTCTTGCATTGTGCGAGGGCGTGAGGAGATTACGGTTGCCCTAGTGGCTTCTTGGGGAGCATTGTGCCTCCACACCGCTCTAACGGAGACATACTTCCCCTCAAAAGGAAGGAACTTCGGTAACACATCCTCGTCTCCACCGGCTCCACTCTTGGTTATCCTATCCCTTTACTTGTGCAAGCTTATTTGTGTTTCTATCTTTGCTTGCTCTTGTGCTTGTGTTGATTGCATCATATAGGTTATTCACCTAGTTGCACATCTAGACAACCTTTATTATTGCAAAGTTTAAATTGGTAAAGAAAAGCTTAAAAATTGTTAGTTGCCTATTCACCCCCCCCTCTAGTCAACCATATCGATCTGTGTTGTGATGATTCCTTTCCAAACTTTGTTCTTTTAGGGTGTAGAATTTTCTCCCTTTTGTACCAGTGAAGCAACATTGGCATGTCTTTAACTTTAACTTTAAACATCTTGTTTAATTTCGAGAAAGGTAAGGGCAAACTTCGCGGCCTCTACATTCTCAAATGCACACAAGCATGCTATGATGAAATTGATGCAACACAATGAGAAAAAAAATCATCAAGGGTCAAAGTACGTGACATTGACAACAAAGATAAAAAAATCACAAGATATGAAGTATAAAGCAACAAAGATAAATTCATCATTGCTCATGGACAACTCACTCGCTCCATTGATGCCGCATCAGCCCGAGATGAGCGGCACAAGGACTTCCATCCTAGATACCGAGAACGACTAATCAAGTTCAGAATTTTAGATACCGAGCCGCCGTGTTAAAGTAGTGTTAAAGTAGAGGACGCTTATATGCCGGGGTCACTAGTAGAAAAAGGGTCAAACGTGAAGCACATTAGTGCCGGTTTGTATTAGAGCCGGCACAAATGTATACATTAGTGCCGGTTCCAACGGCTAGCCGGGCCGCTCTTATTAGTACCGGTTCGTGGCTAACCTTTAGCACCGGTTCGTGCCATGAACCGGTACTAATGAGGGTGGTGGCAGGATGTTGTCAGTCTGGGCCCCCTCCAGCAACTTTAGTACCGGTTCGTGCCACGAACCGGTACTATAGGTCCTCCTGCATATAAACCCTTCGTCCAGCTCGCTCTGTTCTTCCCCCTTTCCCCTCTCCTCTCCTCTCTGTTCTTCCTCTTCTCCCCTCGAGCTCATCACACATTTTGCCCAAAATTTGTCAAGATTTGAAGGCCCCCATCCATTCAAGTGATCACAAAGGTTAGCAACTTTGTCCTTTCATCTCTCATTGCTAGATTAGCTCTTGCAATGCTTTATATAGTTATTAATTTGTGAGTTTAGTAATTTGGGAGGAAATATATATATGTGCTAGTATTTGATTTATATGCAATTTGAGGTCAAAATAACACTTAGTTTGCATATGTAGGTGTGGTTTACTTAGTGCCTTCTAAATCTCTGTCGTAACCACCGTCGATCGCCCTTTTAATCCGTCGCTGGCACCACCTTGTGGTGAGCCTCTTGTTCATGAAATTTTATATAAAAATTGATGTTTGTGTGATTTGGATATATAGTTACTCGTATAATAATTATCTTACCCGTACGTTGTTTGTTATACATAGTGCCATGGTTTTGATATCCGTCCCCGTCGGCCCTCGTCCTTGTTATGATTCGGATGTGGTACATTCCCTTTTAAAACTATTTGTTGCATTTCGTGTTTATGACAAATTATGCCCATCAAGTTGACATAGATATTTTTATCTAGGAGGTATATGAACCGGAAATTCCAACCGACCCTATTGTCGAGAGGTTAAATTTAGTTGAAAGAGAAAACAAGTACTTGAAAGAAAAATTGAAAATAATTGAGGGGGAGAAGATGGAATTGGAGTTGCATGTTGCCGATGTCGTCGATGATCACAAGATCAAGATGGAGAAAATGCGCTTGAAGATTAGAAAGATTAGAAAATATGCCATCGATAGTGAGGCTTGGTATCATTATGCTGTTGGATCAATTGTTACCTTAGTTGCGATCTTGATCGCATTTGTTGTTGCATTTAAATGCTTTAGCTAGAGAGTTATTTGTTTGTTGCATTTAAGTGTTGTATGAACTTTATGTATGAACTTGTATTAATTTGGTCTATTCGGTGTTGTGTAATGAAGATGAGCCGCAATGGATGTACGATGACCGATGCTCTCCCAGTTCGTTGAGGGCGTGCATACTTTTCGCTTGCGGCTGAGGCAAACAAGCGGGCGGATGGTTTTATGCCTTGTCCATGTGCTGGCTGTAAGAATGGTCGCAATTACTCTACGTCAAGAACCATTCACGTCCACCTGTTTGAGTCCGGTTTCATGCCCCACTATAATGTTTGGACCAAGCACGGAGAAAGAGGGGTTATGATGGAAGACAATGAAGAAGAAGAGGACGACGACAGCTATCCTGGCCATGGGTTCCCTGAATACGATGATACAACAATGGGGGAAGAAGCTGAGCCGGTAATGCGGGAAGAAGCTGGGCTGGCAATGCGGGAAGAAGCTGAAGAAGAGGCATCAGATGAGCCCGTTGATGATCTAGGTCGGGCCATTGCCGATGCAAAGAGAAACTACGCAAGTGATTTGGAGAAGAAGAAGTTGCAGCACATGTTAGAGGATCACAAAAATTGTTGTACCAAATTGTGAGGTGACAAGAAAAGCTGGGCACCACACTGGAATTGCTGCAATGGAAGGCAGAGAATGGTGTATCGACAAGGGATTTGGAAAGTTGCTGGTAATGATAAAGGATATGCTTCCAAAGGACAACGAATTTCCGAGAGTACGTCTGAAGCAAAGAAGGTTGTCTGCCCTCTAGGGTTAGAGGTGCGAAGATACATGCATGCCCTAATGATTGCATCCTCTACCGCGGTGAGTACGAGGATTTGAGCGCTTGCCGGTATGTGGTGCATTGCGCTATAAGATCAGCCACGATGAGCATGTTGATGTCGAGGCGGCGCCCGAAGAAGATTCCTGCCAAGGTGATGTGGTATTCTCCTATAATACCACGGTTGAAACGTTGTTCCAAAACAAAGAGCATGCCAAAGCGATGCGATGGCACGAGAAGACCGTAAGAAAGACGGAAAGTTGAGAGTACCAGTGACGGGTCGCAGTGGAGAAAAATCGAAAGAAAGTACGGGAAGGAGTTTGCGGATGGCGCAAGGAGCGTATGGTTTGGTCTAAGCGCAGATGGCATTAATCCTTTTGGGGAGCAGAGCAGCAACCATAGCACCTGGCCTGTGACTCTATGTTTGTATAACCTCTTCCTCCTTGGTTGTGCATGAAGCGGAAGTTCATTATGATGCGGTGCTCATCCAAGGCCCTAAGCAACCCGGCAACGACATTGATGTGTACCTAAGGCCATTAGTTGAAGAACTCTTACAACCGTGGAATGGAACAGGTGTACGTCGTGGGATGAGCACATGGGGAAGAATTTGACCTAAAGGCATTGCTGTTCGTGACCATCAATGATTGGCCTGCTCTCGAACCTTTCGGACAGACAAACAAGGGATACCGCGGATGCACGCACTGTTTGGATGATACCGACAGATATATATTTGAATAGTTGTATGAAGAATGTGTACAGGGACATCGTCGATTTCTTCCGAGCAGGCATCCGTAAGAAAGAAAGGCAAGCATTTCAAAGGTGAGGCGGATCATCGGACGAAGCCTCGCCACCGCATCTTGGTGCTGATGTACATGATATGGTCAAGGATTTGAAGGTGATATTTGGAAAGGTCTGGCGGACAACCTGTTCCAAAGGACGCTGACGGACGCGCACCCATGTGGAAGAAGAAATCTATATTTTGGGACCTGCCATATTGGAAAGACCTAGAGGTCCGCTCCGCAATCGACGTGATGCACGTGACGAAGAATCTTTGCGTGACCCTGCTTGGCTTCTTGGGCGTGTATGGGAAGACAAAAGATACACATGAGGCACGGGAGGACCAGCAACGTATGCACGGAGAAGACGGCATATATCAGGGTCATGCAAGCTACGCTCTTACCAAAGAATAGAAGTAAATCTTCTTTGAATGCCTGCTCAGTATTAAGGTACCGTCTGGCTTCTCGTCGAATATAAAGGGAATAATAAACATGGCAGAGAAAAAGCTCCAGAACCTAAAGTCTCATGACTGCCACGTGATTATGACGCAACTGCTTCCGGTTGCATTGAGGGGGCTTCTACCGGAAAACGTTCGATTGGCCATTGTGAAGCTATGTGCATTTCTCAATGCAATCTCTAAGAAGGTAATCGATCCAGAAATCATACCAAGGTTACAGAATGATTTGGTGCAATGTCTTGTCAGTTTCGAGTTGGTGTTCCCACCATCCTTCTACAACATCATGACGCACGTCCTAGTTCACCTATGCGAAGAGATTAACGTTTTGGGTCCTGTATTTCTACACAATATGTTCCCCTTTGAGAGGTTCATGGGAGTCTTAAAGAAATATGTTCATAACCGTGCTAGGCCAGAAGGAAGCATCTCCAAGGGCCATCAAAATGAGGAGGTCATTGTTTTGTATTGACTTTATTCCTGACCTTAAGCCGATTGGTGTTCCTGAATCGCGGCATAAGGGCAGACTGGATGGAAAAGGCACGCTAGGAGGGGAACAAATAATATGTATGGACGGACATTCTCTCACCAAGCACACTACACAGTTCTACAGAATTCCGCCTTGGTGGCTCCGTATATGGATGAACACAAGAATTTGCTACGCTCAAACACCGGGCGGTCGATGACTGGATTACACGTGAACAAACCAGGAGTTTCGCCAGCTGGTTGCGAACACGCACCATGCATGACACCTCTATTGAAGATGACCTGTACTTGCTATCTCAGTTACCATCTTGAATATAATGACTTTCAAAGTGCGAGATAAATGGTAATACATTTTACACGATCGCCCAAGATAAGAAGAGCACCAACTAAAACAGTGGTGTCCGTTTTGATGCAGAAACCAAGACGGAAAGGAAACATATTATGGTTATATACAGGACATATGGGAACTTGACTATCGGCGTGGTTTAAAGGTCCCTTTGTTTGGTGCAAATGGGTCAATATGACACGAGGCGGGTAACGGAAGACCCGCGATGCGGAATGACAACAGTGGATCTCAACAATCTTGCGTGTGCAGACGAACCATTCGTCCTAGCCAATGATGTGGCACAGGTTTTCTATGTGAAGGACATGTCTACCAAGCTAAGAAAAAGAAAAGATAAGGAAGCGAATGCATCGTACGATGAGCCAAAGCGGCACATAGTTCTTTACGGGAAGAGAAACATCGTGGGAGTGGATGACAAGACAGACAAGTCGAAGATTATGAAAAGTTTGATGAAATTTCTCCATTCACAGTGAATATTGACCCGAGCATCCCGGTAAATGATGAAGATTTTCCATGGTTACGGCGCAAAGGGACACACGCGAAGAAAAGTTTCACACCCAAAGATCTGGGATGTGATCGGCTTCACTATCATCACTTTCTTCGTGTATCACACCCAGAGGGGAATCTCTGTAATAGTTAGGGTAGTTATGTGTTTTGGCATTTGAAACGAAGAAATTTTATGTGCAAACAAATTCTTTCATGCCTTTACTGATTTTTAAAGTTAAATTATTCACAAACTAGTGATTCACACTAATGTCAAATAATTCAAAATTTAAACTATTCAAATTTGAAAACTACGGGCACTAACAGAAAGTTTGTAATTTTTGTACCTAAAGCAAAAATATTCACAAAGAAACTCTAAATACACAAAAAACAACACAAAAATAAATAAAGCAAAAAAAAGCCCGCCTACTAGGCCAGAGCGGCCTGCATACGATTAGAAACCCAACCTGTTGTTGGGCCAGGATGCAGGCCCATAAAGGCAAAGTGGGCCTGACAGGCAACAAAGAACACGTAGGCCCAGTGGGCCTGCTTTGGAGAGGAGCTCGAGAGAGCGACCGCACGAGGTTTATAAACTAGTGCGGTCGCCCCTCGGCTAGCGAGTGGGACTAAACTTGCCGCACCGCACTGCGCCAATAAGACCTTTAGTACCGGTCGTGGCACAAACCGGTACTAAAGGGGGCCTTTAGTACCGGTTTGTGCCACCACCCGTACTAAAGGGGTCGCTTCCGCCGCTTGGGCTGGCCAAAACAGACCTTTAGTACCGGTTGGTGGCTCCAACCGTACTAAAATGCCTTCTATATATAACACTTGAAAAATTTCATTCTCCTCTGTTTCTTCCTCTGTTTCCCCATTGAACCGCCCGCCCGATCGATCGACGCCGTCACCGACCCGTCGCCGTCGCCGCCGCCTCCCCCCGCCGCCGCCGCCGTCGCCGCCGCCGCCACGTCGCCGTCGCCGCCGCCGTCCGCCGTCGCCGCCCTCGTCTCCGTCGCCGCCCGGGCCCGTCCCGTCGCGCCGTCCCTGCGTCGCCGCCCAGCGTCACACGCCCGCCCGTCGCTGACCCCGGCCGTCGCCTCGCCGTCGCCGTCGCCCCGCTGTGAGCTCTCCCCCTCTAACCCCTCTCCCTCGCCCCCGGCGGCCCCCATGGGGGCCGCCCCTCCCCGAGCCCATACACGCACACACAAGCATGATGAACACACACACACATACACGTATATATGTATGAATGCATGTATATATTAGTATATACATATTTTGTATGTTTAATTAGTTTAGTTTTTTAGATTATTGTTTTTTCACTAGTATATATGTATGAATGCATGTTAGATGGATATAATTAGTGTTTAATTAGTATGGAATTTTTTTATATAATGTTGTTTTTCTATTTTTTAATGGATGTATAGAAATTGTTTTTTCTGTTTTTAGTGTTAGATGCTTAATTAGTATGAAATAATATATAGATTTTTGAAATAGTAGAAATGTTAGAAATTTTAGTTATCAAAATCCAATCATTAAAAAAATATTATTTTATGCGGGCATATAGCTAGTATTTGTTCTCGACGATGCCCGGCCCGCATCCTCGCCGTCGACCCGTCCGTGACGACGCCCAGCCGCCCATGTCCGGACTGGCTCCGCTGGCTGGCACTGGGAGGTGCTGCTCGGAGGCGCGCCGCTTGATGAGAACCCGCCCGGGTCCCGTCGTCGACCCTGATCTCGTTTGGTGGCGTTCGCGTGGGCCAGTTTGGTGCGGAGGGACCCGCCCCGCCGGAGGTACGTCGCCGTGTCGGGGAGGAGGACGAGCACGTCCATCGCTACATGGTTGCGTTAGAGGCGGCAGGTTCTTCAATACCGGCGAGTATCTTGAGGATCCTACTTCAGCTATGATCCCGTGAGGGTTCCTTCTCTTTGGGTGTCCACCGCCATGACGCAGGAACCGCGAGTGTCCTAGATTCTTCTGTAGTATTCGATCTTTAATTAACTAGCCAGTGATGTACTATTCAATATTATATATTATTCGAGACGATGTATTCGAGATTGTATCTATTATTCTAGACGAAGTATTCGAGATTATATCTATTATTCGAGACGATGTAATTTGAATACTAAATTGTTTTATATTTCTTTTGAATTAGTTAAATAAAAGCTATGGCGGACAATACCGACAGAGAGGAGAACATACCATGTTCGATATGATCTGTGGGCGATGATAATCAGAATGAAGAAGATTATGACGGCTCAATTTCTAAACAACACGGAGAGGGTGATATGATATTCGATCGCGACGACCGAATTGATGAAGTCATGAACTACGATTATGACGATGACGAAGAACATGTTGATCCTGAAACAACAAAGACCGGCGAGGTATATATATTTATATAAGCAGGTTTCTGGTGATCATCACATGTTTTAAATGACTTGAAGATATATTAACGAATCGGTCTTTGTTCTTTCAGCCATCCGGATCGAGCAAATCTTCAGGCAAAAGGACGAAACGAGGCCCGAACAAAAAGTTGAAGGAGGGCGTAAAGTACAATATCGAGGCAGTCAGACCTAATGGCGAACCATTAGCGCCTAAGAAGATTGCAGACAAGTTCATTCGTCGGTCAAGGAGTTCTTGTGAAGGACCAACTCCGATCTCCCTTCAAGAATGGAAGAGCCAGCAAAAGACAAAGGACAAAAAGGCAAAGAGGACGCTGCTCCACGTCCAGATGTTACTTTTGTCGACAAGAATAAAAAAGATCTGCTTTGGGATACTCTCATGGAACATTTCACCCTACCAGATCATTTCACAGAAGCAGATGTGCAGAAAGTCAAGGACACTGCTCTTAGGAAGATGGCGGTTGCATTCAAGAACCACAAGAATCGTGAATGGGACAAGTACGTCAAGGGAGGAAGGAAGACTCCAGTATTCGAGGGAACACTAGAGAACCAACGTGCTCATTGGTATGATTTCGTGAAATTCAAGGATTCGGAATTAGCTAAGGAACGGTCGAGAATAAACAAGAAGAATGCCGAAAAAAAGGATAAGTTTCATAAGCTGGGGCCAGGTGGCTATGCGGTGGCAATGCCTAAGTGGGATAAGTCTAAGAAAGAGATGGAGGATGCAGGTGTCACTCCGGATACTAAGAGCTGGCCCCCCAGGTGCAGGACTTGGTTCTATGCGCATGGGGGGGAGTTGGACCCGAAGACAAGCAAAGTTTCGATGAAGGCATGTCTGAACGGAGCCGACGATGCGATACTTGTTGCAATAGCCGAGGATGATCCAGCATTGGATAGCACCGCCCCATCCATGCAGAGAAGCAGCGTGGGTTCCGCCCCGGACGACGCAATGCTGGGTAGATATCCCGTGGATGACATCACGGAGAACACTAGCTGCAAGCTACACGTCAAAATGAAGAACATATCCATGAAGGTGGAGGACGGCGTTGCTTTTCCAGTTACCCCCAAAGCAACCTACCATTGCATCCCGATTCCAGAGGGCTATGCTCGTGTCATGGTTGACGAGGTGGTGCAGCCATATTCGGGGCTAGAGCTTGACATTCCTGGAGGTGAGGACGAGCACTTTCTCGGAGACGCCGACCATCGTATCATCCTATGGAAAAAGGATTGCATCATCTTTCGAAGGCCACCGACACCGCGTCATCCGACTCCTCGTCGAAGTCCGCCACCGAGTCAGCAGTTTCCCGCTCCTGCAAGTCCACCAAGTCCGGCAAAGTGTCAGGCCACTCCTCCTCCTCCAAGTCCGCCACAGCGTCAGACGTCCACTCCTCCTCCAAGTCCGGCACAACCTCGGGCCACTCCTCCTCCAAGTCCGGCACAACTTCAGGCGGCCACTCCTCCTCGTCCAACTCAGCCCCGTCAGCCGGCGTCTCCGCCGCCTCAGCAATCGCAGAAGAGACACCCCGCAGCTATGGTGCGTAGCGGTACGAGTCGAGGTAGTACAGGAAGTACAGGCGGAGGCAAGCGATATAAATATGGTCCAAGCCTCACGCCTCTTCCGCAGAGGTCTTATGACAGGTCCGAGGAGGAAATCGCAGCCATATCGAAGTCCGAGGTGGAAGCCCATTTTGCACCGAAACCGCCACCGCCGCCAAGGGAGAAAGTGCCCGAGGAAACGATTGACCACTTCATTCGTATGGCTCAACCACCAGCTCCCAAGCCTGTTGACACAGACTATGAGCGCCACATCAGGAAGTTAAATCGAGCACGCCTCGTGGGAGGCGAGCTCGGGATCGAGCAAACAAGAAGCAGCTGTCAAAAATGCGGAAAACCATTCCCAGCTGGGAGAACAGTGCGCAATCGATCCCTCGCTTGTTGTGCCAACAACACGTGACAAGACTGCTACCCAATATTATTGTGGGCAAACAGTTTATGTTCCTGAGGTGGGCAATGTGGTAATAACGGAGGACCATATAATGCAGGCTGAAGTTCTCAAAATCACTGTTGGACAACTCCTCGAGATCGAGCCCATGCCTGTGCTTAGAGAGGATGAAATAAAACAGAAATATGTCCGGGGCCAACCTTTGGTCGAGCCAGACAAGGTCAAGAACCTCCCAACGAGAATGTATGAATTGCATCAATGGTACATGAACATTACCAACATTTCCGATCGATTGTCCCTCATGGTGAATGTCAAGGAGGAGCATTACTTCCATAAGAAAGCTGTGTCCGTTGAGTATTCTGAACTGTTTCAGTTATACAATCAAGACGCACTTTCGAAAAATCTATCGTCAGTTGTTATTGTCGTAAGTGATTTCTTTCTGTAATTTAAGTCTCAAGCTAGCTGTACTGATCCTTTTGATCAATCATACCTGTAATTATCCTCACTATATTCTTTTCTGTGGTATTATATGCAGGATGAAGATATATGAAATGAGAAAAGGTGGACGCTTTGGCATTGGGTTCATTGACCCAAACACCGTTAATGAATACACATGGAAACTAAATCCACGTTATCAAAAGGACGTAGAGGACAACATGCTAGAGTTCTTGAAGCGCCTCAAATACAATGAAGATATACTACTTCCTTACAACTTCCAGTGAGTCACACTGTCTTGTACTACAAATTCTCTGTTTTTGCCTACTAGCTAGCTACATGTTTTTGCTTTACATATGCCCGCTTAATTAAGACATGCAAACGTGTGTGCATGCAGATTTCACTGGGTCTTGTGTATCGTTAAAGTTGACGCCGGAACAGTTAAAATACTGGACTCACTACTCAAACAAAAAACTGACTATAACATCTTGTTTGGGATAGTTAACAGGTAATTTCAATCATTATTAACTATATATCTCGGCCTATTTAGTTCGTCATTTTTCATGATATGAACTATTTAATAACCCCTTTATTCATTTTCTTTGTCGGCGGGCAGGGCTTGGGCAAGGTTCATCAGCGTCACGGAAGGCGAATGGAAACAAAAGCTTAAATGGTTTCGACCCAAGGTAAGTAATTAAGTAGTACTAGCTAGCTAGCTAGCTGCCATCTCTTTAATTATCATGCTTGATTAATTATTATCTGATCAAATTCCATTCTCGTAAAGGCCCTGAAGCAGGCACAGGGGACTGATCTGTGTGCATTCTGCGTTTGCGAGAACATTCGCATGATGGCGTCCGAAAGGAGCAGATCTCAAAGACAGGAATGGGTACGCTTGTCAAAATACTATTCACAATTTTTACACCATTATCGATATCTAGTCACACAACTAATACACATGCATATTGATCTCCTTCTTAACAGTTCACAGAGGTGCGGAGAAGCTCCTAGAAACAGAGCGTAGAAGCACTTCAAGAGGAAATAGCGGGATTTTTGCTCGACCAGGTCATAAATCCAAGGAGAATACTATTACCGCTACCGCCCCATCGTGCTCAAGGCACCAATTAGGCTAATGCCACTGGCTCAAGGCAACATGCATATGTAGGAGAAATTGTATATAGCTATACATGTGTGTATGTGTGAATTAATTAATATGATGGTTTGTGAGACATTGATGATATATATATATATATATATATATATATATATATATATATATATATATATATATATATATATATATATAATAAAGTGTACAATGTGTAGTATCGTAAAATACCAGCAAGCGAAAAAGAATTAAATTGATAACACAAATTTAATTGAAAAATAAAAATAAAACAAAACCCACAAACATTTAGTACGGTTGGTGTTACCAACCGGTACTAAAACTCCGCCCCGGAGCTGCCTCGTGCCACGTGGTTGGCCTTTAGCACCGGTTCGTGCTGAACCGGTACTAAAGGGGGGGGGGGGGGCTTTAGTGACCACACTTTAGTGCCGGTTGTGGAACCGGCACTAAAGGGCCTTACGAACTGGTGCTATTGCCCGGTTCTGCACTAGTGTGTATTGAGTCATACTTCTTTGCCTAGCACGTAAATTTGTTGTCTCCCGTTGCTACGCACGGAAATGTTTACTAATATCACAAAAATAACAGCTTAATGCTTCATCAGAAAATTAAGACCCACACTAAAAAAATTAGAACCCAAAGGTTCAACAAATATGGGAAGGAACAGAGTACTGCTCTTGTATGACGACACGCGCACTGAGTGCACGACTCTGTTTTCTTCTTCATAGCACGCACGCGCCCACACTCCCGGGTTCTCTTCTCCCGATCCCCTCTCTGCTCTCTCATGCCGCTCGTGGCCACTACCACCTCCGGCTGCCTCCGCAGGTGCGTAACAGTCCCATCCGTCGCCCTCTCCTCTACTGATGCCACCCTGTTGATCGCCTCTCCCACACTCCCTGCAGCTAACCCTAGCAGCGCTCGGGGCTCCCCGGGGATTGCCGCCGCCTTCACGTCCTCCCCGGACCCATCCTATATACTAGACCTGCAGCGCGCCACCTGGCGCGTGGTACCGGTCCTAACACTTGTTCCAGGTATACTGTAATTGCAGGGCAAACTTAGCATGTTTAGCCAGCACAATTAATAGGACCATGATAAAGCACAAGTATTTAGTTTGTTCAAGAGCAATAGGGAGTTCAGTGCTAAAGAGTAGCAGAAGCAGCCAGTGGCAGTCAGATCAGTATTGAGCAAGCAACACAATTAGCAAACAACAAACAGGGCTAACACAGAATGCTTTATATACTGTATATTTACACAAAGCAGTCAAGGTCTGAGAGAGCATCCAGCAATTTTGATGCAACATAATATTCAGAGCAAGACATTCCCACAAATGAATGGTCGAATAGAAATTCACTGCAACGATTTGGTAGCTAGTGGTATAATACATAGTTGGGCAATAAGAGTGCCGAAGCAAGTGGTTCTTCGAATTGATTGATCATCACTTCCGAACTACCTGTGCAAGGAAGGTATCCTTGTTGAGCTCTTTTACAGTGATTGGAGAGTTACAAATTGTAATTTCGTGTAACTCCCTCACTGATTATTCTCCACCGTTGATTTCAGCCTATTAATTAAAAAATTAAGTTTAATCAATAAGGGTATTATGGTCATGTGTGATTTCTTTAGTACTCCGCTGGTCAAACCCACGCATCTGGCTAATCCATCTCACCAGAGACGCCGATGCGAGGATCTCGAAGACGGCGGCGCACCAATGAGGACCTTGGCCACGATGCCGGCGACGCCGGCGCGAGGACCTGGAGGCGAAGACGTAGCGCGAGATCCAGGAGGCAAAGCCCCGGCTGGTCTTGGTCGTAGTGGCCTCTCCCGCACGTACGTCCCTGCCGACGCCGCCGTGAGGTTCTGGATGGGACGACGCCGGTGCGAGGTATTGGAGGTCCCGGCTGCGCTTGGTCGTAATGGAGGACGAACAGAGGTATCTCTTCCTCCGTTCTTCCTCCTCCTCACACCTGGTGTTGGCGGTGAAGGCGTGGAGCAACTGCAAATTGCAGCACTTCAAAATATAATTCAGCAGTTAGGGTTCAAATTGCTAGTGGATACGCCAGCAGTGCGTTCGCTAGATTGCACAACTTCCACAATCACTAATCACATGATTAGCGGCTGCCCGCGTCTAGCACTTGAGCTGACCTCGATTCCTGCAATGATGCTGCTGTTGTTGACTGTTGGCACGCTGCTGCTGCTGCGTATTTCAATTTTGACATGCACGCATCATCAACACAAAACTCTGAAGAAAAAAGGGATATGATATGGATTTTTTTCAGCAAGGAACATCATTTGGTTTGTCACACAAACCCACAAGTAAGCGTGTATGCTTATGGTCATACTCCTGTATCATACACGTACACAAGTTCAGGCCGTACATGTATAAAGTTCTGTTAACTGTCTAGCCTTTATGGACTAATGAAATCTTGAATTTTGGATTACTTAACAGCATGTTCAAACAACTGAAATCTTGCTGCAGCATACACATACAAGTTTCAGGTCATACATGTAAACTATGGCTTGGAACAACTAAATTAGTGCTAATAATAGTTTCATAGTTCAGTTGCATGTGTTTGTTTTGAAGTTCAGAATAGACACAGGTTCATAGTTCACAAGTTTCTTAAAACATGTAGCACTCCCCAGTGGCATTTGCTGCTTATAAAGTACATAGAATACTAATAATAAATACCACTAAGCATAGGTACAAGAAAATTCGGACATATGATAAACTACAGAGATTCTGCAATTTGTGAGGAGTTGTTAAATATTACTTGCTACGATAACGTTTTCAGACTATGAAGAGTGTGTTATATGTTGCTTAGAGATTGTTTAGCTGGAGTGGCCTAACAATTCTAGAAGACACTATACACTTGTTTTGTATGGCATAAATTCATAATCTGTAGTATCAGTCTTCTTAATGCAAAATTGGAGACTGCATTTCCATGGCACTGACATGCTATTTACTATTCTTGCATTAAGATGTACTACATAATACCAAGGTTAATTTGTTTACCTTCCAAGTCCTTGACTTTGCCATGACAAATCTGCTTGGCCACAGTTCATGTTATCTTATCTTCCAATGTAAGATCCTTTTTCCGTGGAATCAAGTCTACCGGATTTAGTATTGACCTTTTCTTCTATCTTTGTATACATGATGGTAGTCATCAAGGAAATTTTAGACAATTGTACAACCCGACAGACCAAAGGATGCCATGATACTGATTTTATCATTTCCTTTGCACCTGTTCTTAATACTGATTGACTCAGTGCAGTTTCTTTCTTTTCAATGCAATTGATTATTCAATTTGGTTCGTTGTTAGGGCACTATAATCAATGTTTAGTAATAAAATTTAGTGACTGTCCCATGTAAACTTGATTTTGTGGCTGCAGGTTTATTCTCTGTCTTGGGTGGTCATTGTAGTAGTAGTGTGTATTGGACAGCCTTCAGGCACCGTCGTTTACCTCTGAGTCACTGGCCAGCCGCCATCATCTACCTCCCGTCTCGTTGGATCCCGACAGCTGCCATTGTCTACCTCCCGCCTCGCCGGACAGAGCGGTTGTCTAACTCTGTCTCACCGGGAAGCCACCGCCGTGTACCTCTGCCTCGCAGTTAATCGTGTGCTAGCAATTCCTCCGAAGAACTTGTTAGGTTATTCTAACACTGTCATGTATACATGATCTTGTTTTCTAAATATGTAAATTTTGTTAGTGATTTTCATTTTATATTTTATTTTTCATGGAGCTTCCATGATTTATTTCATTTTCTGGTATATATATTCGAAGATCATGTGATGCAGGCGATGGGTCCATTGGCAATTCAATATGTGAGTATGTCGCTGCCAACTCGAGAGGTGTGTTCACAGGATGATTCATATCATGGTTGAACATGCACAATCTTGCCTGCTAAATCTAGATAACCATAAGCTATTTATTCCAAATGAATGCTTATTTTGACCTTACTAGCCTCACGAGTCACGACTGATTCCAAATTTGTTTGTGAGGTTGTATGCCAAGGATATTAGATCATAGACATTTGCTATTTTTATGTTTTGTATCCTGCCTCTCCACTGTATCATGTATCATGTATTCCGTATCATGTAGGTAACTTGTTCTATATCAACAAAAGTTACTTGCTGTAAAATAGACTGTATATATCATGTATATAGTTTCTTATACCCTAAACTAAAATTATGTGGTTCTCTATATGTAGGATCTTGTTCCTTGTGTTCTTCTGTCATTTGACAATGAGCAGATATTAATCTACAGAGGCAGTGACTGGAACTCTAGATACTCAGCCTCCGACTCTCACTCCAAAAGTTCAAAAGAATAATCTGGCAGCGTCATCTGCTTTGAGTAGCTCAGGTATCATCTAATGTTCACAATGAGCCATACACAAGGCAGCAGTAAATGGGGAAACATGTATGGATCACGAGAAGTAAACATATAAAAGTGGCTCCAGCCTTGGAGAGAAGTTATCACAAATAGATTCTCGACAAAAGTTTATAGATAGAAGCTCATATGAAGCATCCTCCATTAACAAATATAAGTTAGAAACATTGTATATTTGTGAACGGATGGAGCGGAGGGAGTAGTACGCAAGACTTGACACAATCTGAAATGAAATAAAGATGTATTCCCCGCCAAAAAAAAAAGAAATAAAGATGTATTCAAACAATTAAATCTAAAATCTCCAGCCTGGCCACTGCAAATCCGTGACCTCCATCTTTGAAAGGAGGGCTGGTGCCATCAACCATACCATTCCAGAAAGTGATGCTGTGACAACGTGTGGTGTTGTGATCCTCCATCAATCCAACATGGATGATGACGACATGCACCATCCTGCGCTTTTCTGTCGGTGGCGAGGCTGGGTCATCCGGCTCCGGCAGCTCCATGTGCTAATCTTTGGCACGTTGGAGGGGTCCTTCATCCACACCTGCACAAGAAGATACTCCCTCCGTCCGAAAAAAGTTGTCTCCATGACCATTTTACAAAAACACCCTCAGCTAATTCCCGACATAGCCCGCACTCCTCGTCTTCTCCGGTCGACACCCCGCCGCTCCGACGCAGGCGCATGGACGCCGGAGATCCCCTGCTTCGCGCTAATCCCCTGCTCTCCCGCGCGTCCTCCGCCGCTGCCGCAGCTGCCTCCTCCGCCGCTCCTTTCTGCCTCGCGCAGCCCCCAGCCTCCCTTGCCTGCCTCCCGAATCTTCCCTCTTTCACCCAAAATATTGTTTCTTCTTCCTCCCGCCGCGTCTCCTGCTCGCGGCCACCCCTTCCCTCCTAGCGTTGATGGAAGAAGCATGGCCGGCCCTCGGCCCGACGGCCTCTTGACGCGCCTTCCCACCCCGCCCTGGCCCCGTGGCGTGGGGCGCGCGCCGGACGGCGGGCGGGAGACGGTGGCCAAGGAATCGTCCGTGCAGGCGGTGAGCCGAATCGTGTCCAGCTGCGCCAACTCGGCGGCCTGGCGTGGCCGTCGTCGACGCCAACGCCGTCATCTCGGCGGCGCCGCGCTCGCCTCCATTGCGGGCGGCTGGTCGCGGTGCTCGAGGAGGTGTGCGACGCCAGCAGCGCCCGGAGGCTCGCGCCCTGCCCACCCCGTCGAGACCGTCCAGCTAACCCCTGAGTTCGTCAAGAGAGGTCGACTGTTTACTTAATCCAACCTAGCACCTCGTACTGCTACTTTCATCTGCTGAATAGAGCTTAAACTCTGCACTTTCATGGGTTCCCATTCTCTGCTCTCTATTACTGCTTGATGCTCTTTGCATTGCTGTGTTCAGTAGGGCCAGCTTGAACCGTGTGCACCAGTAAGAAGACCAGCCCAAAGTTGATGAAGGGAGACAGCCAACAGGATGCCCTGCAAATCAATTTCGAGCAAGGTGTGTGTAGATTCAGAAATGTTTAGACTGAGTGTTCACCGAATTAGTAAATCTTGTCTTTCTTAAAAACTGAATTTGTATATTATGTCTTTGCTGAATGCCAGCTTCCAGAGTTTAAATGTTCAGTCTTGTCTTCCCTAAAAACTGAATTAGTAAATCTTGTCTTTCCTAAAAACTGATCATGTCTTCGAACAAGGTGCATATGCCAGTGTTGTGTTAACACTTAACACTGAATGTTCACCGAATTTGCAAATCTTGTCTTGAACAAGGTGCATATGCCAGTGTAAACCGAACAGCAAACTGGATTACTCTGAATATTCAGAAAATATCATGTTAGAAAAGATTGTGAATTACTCTGAATATTTACATGGAACAGCAAACTGATTTTTTGACCATTTGACCTGGTGTAAACCGTAGGCAAAGCTGTTTGGATCCTCAAATACAGGAGTAATAAAAGAGCATGTACCATCTGCAGCATCTCAAGAAATTCAAAGAAATCCAGAATACGGTACAGCATCTCAAGACATATGCCCATCTTTTGTTTTGGTCAGATGACCAGATTGTGCCAAACTGTGCCCAACCACAAAGACAAAAGGCACTAGCACCACATAGTTGCATTGACCAAATAGACTTGTTTCATGAGTGCTTAATATGCATTGATCAAATATACTGTAATTGCAGAAATTTTAGGAATATTGCTTGTCCAATCTGTGTGTAGAAATTTCAGGACTACGTGAATTAAAGGCTTTCAACTAAGAAGATGATTATTTGGACTACATACTCCTATCATATGGAGCTACATACTCCTATCATATGGAGCCAAAGTGCTCTTTTATTTAAATTTTATATGGAGCCAAATTTTATTTAAGTTTGGTGACAAAATAGTTCTGCAGTTCTTACTTGAGTCCTGCCAAATTATGTATTATAGTGTTGCCTAGAGCTACTGCCTGAGCTTAAAAGCCTATTCAGGAAAACCTTTTATATGAAACCAATCTTCTTCCCTTCAAAAGTCTGTTCCTTACAAATTATTAAAACATGCTTCAGTGACGTCTGAGAGATTAAAAGTCTCCTTGTTCATTTTGTCAACTAGAGGAACATGACGGCCATTCCTTACAGAAACATGGTAACTTCAACAGAAGAAGCATCAATCAACTCTTGTACTGCTCTGCCCCCTGCTTGCTTTTTAGGCTTTCCAGTGACATGATATTTTCATTCAGAGGAGGTTGCACTGCTCTGCTCTCTGCTTGCTTTTTAGGCTTTCAAATAATTCCAAATTAATTCAAATAAATCTAGCTAATTCAAACAATCCCAAATTAATTCAAATAAATCTAGCTAATTCAAATAATTCTAGCTAATTCAAATAATTCTAGCTAATTCAAATTAATTAAAAGTACTCCTTGGTCATTTGAGCACGTACTCCTAGTGTGGTGATTAGTTGCCACTTCTATGTGCACTAAGAAAAGAAGCCTGAACATGGCATGCATGCTTTCTTGTGGTGTTAACATCCCAGCACTGATCAACACAGCTTGTCCTCACAAGCACATAGAAAATGACAGGTTCTGAACATCAAGTTAACTGAACACAGCTTGTCCTCACAAGCACTTTTATTTGTTTTATGAAACTTCTTGTAATATGCATATTACATCATTTGAATTCAGTGTCAAAACATGGCAAAATTCAGTTGTCAAAACACCTCAAACATGGCCAAATTCATATCAGTCCAAAATTTTCATGTTTCAGAGAAGTTTACAATTTTGGTGGCCTCTTGATACAAGTTTTTTTATCAAGAACTGTCAATTTTACATCCATTTAACTCCATTGATGCTGGAACAGGAGGAGCAGCAGCAGCACAAGGAGCAACTCCTTACAGTACAATTTTGGAGTACTCTTGGTGTAAATCAACTTCACTAATTTTCAGGTACAGTACTCTGATGGAACTGCAAAGATTTCACAAAGAACAGCAAATATTTCACAAAGTACAGTGCTTACATAAGTGTGCTGATAATGCAATTCACACTGTAACTGAAACTGCAATTGACATAGGTTCAGATCAATCAGCCATAATCAGTCCATTTTTCAGGAAGTACCTGCAGCCAACAGCAGTAGCAGAGGCGATCGCCGACAGCAGCAGCAGATGCAGTCACCAACAGCAGCAACAGGTCCGCGGACTCGATCGGGCGGGATGCAGCTGCAGCAGTAGGTGGCGGCGACGGCAGCGGCAGGTGGCGGCGGCGGCAGCGGCAGGTGGCGGACAGACGGCAGCGGCAGCAACAGGATCCCGCCACCGGGAAGACCCATGAGCCCCTGCCTGCCGAAGTCGAGGAGAGGGAGCGGCGGCTGGGGTTGCCGCAGCACGAGGAACCTGCGCCCGGCGAGGAGAGCGACGAGGAGGAGGCGCCCGTCGAGGAGGAGGTCACCTTGGAGGAGCAGCTGCAGTCGGGGTCGGGCTCCTCGGAGGAGCAGCCGCAGTCGGGGTCGGGCTCCTCGATGACGCAGGCGGCGCCGGCGCTGGAGGCGATGCTGCTGCCCTGCTCGCTGGCCGTGCTCGAGCCCCTCGATCCCCTCCTCAAGCCCCTCGATCTCCTCCCTCCTCCGGGACGCGGCCGTCCTCCTCGGCGATCTCGTGGCCGACGGCGGCGGTGAAGTCCGCAGGGCAGGTCAGCGGGGCGGTGGGAGAGCGCGGCCAGGGCCTCGCTGGCGGGGGCCGGACGGTGGATGGATCGGGCGAAGGAGGAAGGAGGAAGAAGCTGAGGGGGGGCTGATTTGCAACGGTTTAAAACGTAGAGGGGGGTTTTCGCAAAATTAGAGTTGAACTAAGGCGCGGACAACTTTTCTCGAACGGAGGGAGTACTTGATTAAAGGAGAAAAGGTGATCAAATTCTTAACAGGAATAATTAGCAAATATCTACAGCAAACCAAGTGTATGCCTAAAAAAGGCAAAATAAGTGTACAGATACACAAACGGATCAAGTCAACCTATCATCTACCAGAACCAAATCTCATTTCTAGATTCAGCAAACCAACTAATGCAATCTTTGAAAGGTTCAGTCGACTGAAAAATTCAATAATGCAGCTAGCTTGATGGATTACTACGGTCAACCCCACAAGAAAAACTACAGGCTGCAGCAGCAGCCGTGAACGCACACACAGAACCGTATTGTCAAATGCCAGCCTCTCCTGCAGAAAATAAGAAAAAATAGCATCACGAATAACATGTACCATTTTTATACTGATAAAGACATGTCAACAAGAGTTGGTACATTGCAGCTTGTTTTGCATTCAGACTAATGCGCTACATGGAGCTCAACACCATAACTATCACGGTCCTCTTTTGTCTTTTGTAGGCGCTTTTGCATTGATCTCATCTTACGTGGCATCTTAATCTTCTTCATCGTGGCTGCCCACTGTAAGACGTACAATGTGGTGTGTCAGTACCATGAAAGGCTTGAAAGGGCGGAGATGGCATTACAAACTAGTTTCAATCAGGTGCTTGAGAAAAAATGCAGAAACTGATATTACACTTGGTATACCAGACTAGTTTTACTTCACTTTCCCTCAATCAAATCATGATATTTGTGGGCATAGCTTACTATTGGTGAGACAAAAGATGACAGGGACATTCAAAGATCAACTTCAACAGTGAGGTTCAGATCTACTTCACTACATAAAAAGTTATAGATGTAGTTCATTATCTAAAAATACTCATATGTTATTAAACAACATCATTCAGATCACGATTGATAGTGACCAAATCGACAGGATCTTGCATACCAGGTTGAGGTTGGTTTCATCTTCAAAATCTTCAAGCATGTCAGATATGTCGTTTATGCATCCTTAAGCCGATTTAGCCACAGAAGCATGGACTTATGCTTGGTAGACTCCCTCTCAGCGTCGCCGAGCACAGCCTCCACCGACTCTAGCATCATCTTCATGTTCTCCAGATCGTTCCTCAGTTTCCTGTGCAGCTTGATCTTGCCTGAAATGACAGAATTGATCTCGCCACCTTGATGACTGCCGAGGCGAGCATGCCCCAGTGCCACCCGACTGTCGACATGGCTCGTGCCTGTCGAGTTGGGCTGTGTGTTGAATAGTGGATTCGTCATTGAACCGGCCCTTATCAATCTATCAAAGCATTGGAAGCAAAGAAATCGAATCAGCAACTGCAAAATCAATCATGACCTGTTTTACAGAATACATATATCACAGACTTGCAAATACAAGTCAATTAATAATATTTATAAAATCTTAGACAAAAGGAGTTGCACACCTGCTCCATTAAGCATAACGAAGCAACATTCATAATTTAGTTACATGGCCACTGTGGAAAGCTGTGTGCTTCGTCAGATTTTTTACAGTTTCCAACTAGTAACCAGAACTGAAGAGCAATGGAAGTCGTGCCCTTGCAAAGAAGAAGGTAGAGTAAGAGATATAGACCTGTAGTCGGTGCTGCGCGGGCTCTCCACAGATCCGGCCTGGATTACGGCGGCGGCAGCGTGATCCGCAAGGTCAAGTGCCTCTTGTTCGCCCACCGTCCACCATCACGCTGCTGCACGACGAGGCGGCCTCCTCGACCTTCACGGGGTCATCGGTGGCCTTTCTCTCCGCCTCCTCCGTAACACCACGACCGCTGAACTGGCACAGGTGCTCTTCCTTTGGGCGAAGCCCACAGGACCCCTCGCCGCCGCCAGCGCCAGGGTCATCGGCTCCGCCTCCTTGCCCCAGCCATCCTAGCCGACTCCCTCTGCCGCCGCCACCGCCGAGGTCATGGGCGGCTCAGCCCTGTCCTACCCTGCTGCTTGAACAGATAGGGAAAATTTTTCTAGGTGAACGGTGGAGGAGCGACCCAGATGTGTCGGGCCATACAGCGAGAGCGAGGTGGGAAAGCGAGGTGGGAACGGTTTGGCCTTGACTGAAATTGGACGAAACTACCCTTTTAGATAATGATTAGCCCCACCCTAATTTTGTAATGGTCCCACCATTTTTTGTAATTTCATGTAATTTTAGTCTCGTAACTCCTTGTAATTCCTATTTCTCCACCGTTGGATCGAAGTGGATGAACAGTTCGTAAAATCGCCAATCACCGTAACAGTTGTAATCCTTGTTTATTAGATGACTAATAGAAATACACTGCAAGACCTTTGTGTAAGAAAGGCATCATCTAAGCTTAACACATGACATGACATTGTTTAAGTTTTCTAATTTTTCTTCATCGAATCATCTTAAATTTGGCTTCAGAATTTATTAAGTAATCCAGTTCAATAAATATAAGTACACATAATCTATACAGCATTAAAACTGGTACGGGACTCGCTCACTGTTCAAAGCAATTTTACATGCACTCACTCACTCATTCTGATGTTGTGTATCTAATAAACTTGATAATCCTAACTGATAGTAATTTCACGTGTGCCCTCTAACTCCTAAGGTACTGGTTCATCTTGGAAGGTATTGTTTTGTGCGTTCTACATGTACCTGGTGGTTTCCACAGTTGCAGAATCTTCTACCACTTTGGGTCCTGTAAATTGGTATAATCCCTTTCAACCATAGAAACCTTAGCTTTATCAGTAGGCTTTAATTCAAGAAAAGCTGCACGATCAAGCTCTACGGAAATGCATCCTATTGACCTTCGTGCTTCCTCAAACTTCTTCATAAGCTCATATCAAGTAACTATTGTGCAAGTTGTATCATTTATCCGATTGACATACCTCGTCGACAAAAATAAAAAGAACCAGTTTGACAAATTAGGGTCGAAACATGAGTTGAAGCAGAGTACAACTTCATAATGTGACCATAAGCATGAACCAAAACCTTGTTACAGAAATAACTGTTCGTGCCATGTACTATGGGTGTCAGAATCATAGTAATCTGACATTGAAAGAAATGCTTATGAAACAATACCAAACTTCAGATAATACAACATACAATTAGAAGGTTGGTGACATATAGCCCACCCTTATAGTAACTATTCCATCCAAAATAGTTGCAGTATACAATGCTTCTTGTAAAAAAACATAAAACATGCTATTAACAAACATATGCTTGTACTAACTTCAATTAAACTGAACAAACATATGCTTGTACTAACTTGAATTAAACTGTCAGACAGGTTAATGGGCAAAGATCAATCACGTTTCATTCATACACCCAGCAGGAAATAGCACCAAGGCACAATCATCCAACAGACACGACCCCGATCATTTATAAACCTTCTAAACCTAAGAACCAACACCAGATCACCTTGTCTCATGTTGAGTGTCAAAGGAGGCAAGGCACCCCACTGCAACAGGGCGAGTCAGATGCGGCCCATCTTAGCTCGACAGACTGGTCCTCCTTCAGCCAATCGCCGAGAAGGAGAGCTCAACTAATCAAACATGAGTTGTATCCAGCTCACTGCAATATGCAAGAGAACTCTGACATGTAACTTAATGTAACATGCAAGTGACAAATTGCGATTTAACATGTCCTGATGTTAAGTTAGAAGGCCTCAAAATTTTCATCAGTAGCTTAGCTTTGTTAGAGTGAGTAGAAAGTAAGAAGTAAAATGTACAGACCAATAAATGTTCCTTTGATGAAAATGCCCTTCTCCTTTCAGTTCAATCATGCATCTGGTCAGTCCACTAAAAATGAAAGCGGACATTTAAAAGGAAAAGGTTGAGAAAAGCTAAACTTCTGCTAAATGGATCGGTTGAAGACAATCAAATTAAAACTTCTGTTATTATCTGCCAAACTCCAAGTTATTCATAATTTGGACCCTAAATATGCAGTAGTTGTTGTCAAGCTTATTCTATCTCAACTCCAAATCTCTATGTTACCTTCAATATATTTGTAAATCAACCCATCACTGAATCTCTAAATAGAGTTTACATAGAGCATATACTCCAGTGAGCTTGATAATTTGTACTGTCAAATTCAGTGATCCTGTCTCCTGTCAATATGACAATACTGCTAACACTAATATGACAACAGTAAATAATTTCTTTGACAGTAATTCAGCTAACGTTAATTTAATGTTAACAAATGTGCTCACCAAATGGAGTATAAAAGCTTTGACATCAGCCATTTACTGAACATTTATATGCACGTTTATAAATGCTGAAATCTTTGACAACAGCCATTTACTGAAGATTTGTCAGTTAACACTGATTTCTACTCCTTGCAAATGTGCTCACTAAATAATGGAGCAAATGTGCTCACAGCAAAAATTTTCTTTGACAGCAGCAAAGAATGACAGCAACAAAGAACATCAATGATCATGTAGGCATTCATGATTTTTGTGAGCATTCAGGCCTCTTTGTAACAGGAAGGTAGGCTTACTCTGACAAGCTGATGAACAACGCCTAAACTCGTGCAGTATGCCACAACCCTTGGGCAGAATCCTCTCTCGGCACCGATGATCTGGATCAAGCATACCATGGAACCGACGGACTGCGCATCCCGGAACCACTTCGCCATCGCCTTTATTAGCAGCCAAGGTGTGACTACTCATCTTCAGTTACACTGAGGCGGTCTTGCACTTCCCCTGCTCATAAGGCCAAGCAAACATTTCATGGTTGGAATCAGTGGATGGTAAGCTGACTGAAATTAATGGAGTAGGTTGGTGATTAATTGGGCTTGCCCGTGTGTATACTTATGCCAGATAGAAAATTGGGCAAGTGTATCACAGTATCTATCAGTAGTGTATGCATACCTTCATAGGAGCAGCAGTTAACCAGGGTGTTGAGCCCGCCGTGGCCAAAGCAACGCCATGCCGCATCCACCGCCGCGTCGACGGCCGCCTCGTCGCAGGCCGCAAAGTCCAGCCCCACTACCACGACGGCCTCCCCCCATCTTCTGCACAACGCCATGCCTCCTCCTCCGACGTGGCCACGACAATACCAATGAGCATCAATGGCCCGTATCTGAACCACCAACAATGAGCAGAGGGGAGAGCACAGACTAATGTTTTAAATAGCCCGCTATAGCTCCGATATAGCTCCGTTATAGCTTTTTTAGCAGGGAGCCGCTAAATGGTCACCTTCACAAATAGCCTGCTATATCCCGCTATAGCTGTGCTATAGCTGTTTTTGAAGGCCCGCCGCTATTTTCCATAGCCCGCTATTTAAAACATTGGCACAGAGTTCTTGAAGGGGAGAGGGGCGATGCGAGACCACACCGCCTCAAACCTGGACGGATTAGCCGTCCGTGTGCTCCTCGTGTGGATGGCGGCGACGACGACGGAGAGAGAGATGCGAGGGAGAGAAAGAAGTGAGAGGAAGGACAGGAACCCTAGCTGAGATGAGAGGAAGAGCACCTGAAGGTTGATGACACCGGCGACATGGACGACCGTCGCTCCTCCCGGTGATGGCGACGCGCGGCCGTCGCCTCCGTCGCCTTTGGCCTTGTCGCTCCTCCCGATGATGGCGACGCGCGACCGTCGCCTCCGTCGCCTTTGGCCTTGTGCCGCGTCGACGGCCGCCTCGTCGCAGGCCGCAAAGTCCAGCCCCACCACCACGATGGCCTCCCCCCATCTTCTGCACAACGCCATGCCTCCTCCTCCGACGCGGCCACGGCAATACCAATGAGCATCAATGGCCCGTATCTGAACCACCAACAATGAGCAGAGGGGAGAGCACAGACCACAGAGTTCTTGAAGGGGAGAGGGGCGATGCGAGACCACACCGCCTCAAACCTGTACGGATTAGCCGTCCGTGTGCTCTTCGTGTGGATGGCGACGACGACGACGGAGAGAGATATGCGAGGGAGAGAAAGAAGTGAGATGAAGGACAGGAACCCTAGCTGAGACGGGAGGAAGAGCACCTGAAGGTTGATGACACCGGCGACATGGACGGCCGTCTCGGCGGCCGTCGCTCCTCCCGGTGATGGCGACGCGCGGCCGTCGCCTCCGTTGCCTTTGGCCTTGTCGCTCATCCCGATGATGGCGATGCACGGCCGTCGCCTTTGAACTTGTGTCGGTGGTGACATCGGCGGCACCTAGGTCATCACACGCGCAGAGGTGCCGATCAGATGAGAACCGGAAGCAGAGGCCGGCGTGCTCCGGGGCGTGCTCGGCATGGCGCTCGTACATCAGCGCCCAAATGTCTGCCTTGCTTGTCGAGCTCGCCGTGTACAAGGGAGGAGTCGGGGTTGGTGGTGCGGGAGGGACAGGGGAGAGCAGCGGCGGAGGCGAGCTCGACGACGGGAGAGGAGAACCAGACGTGGCAGCGGCTGCGAACGAGGGGGCGCGCTGGGATGGGGATGGCGGCTAGGGTTATCACCCAATGGGGTGCCCTCCTCTCCTCTACACTGAAATGTCCACCCACAACACGCCACGCAAAGGCAAGAAAGAGAAATCCCTCTAATGCCCTTAGCGGGATCTGAGATTTACAGGCGGTGGCACGAGTTTTTGACTGTGAGCCACCTGCACCGAGCCTCTACGCACCCAAGCCACTGACAGGCACGGCCCATGAGCGAGGGATCCCACATGTCAGCGACAGCTGCCTAATATACCGAGGTGAGAAAACAGAATTACTGTCCATTGCTCCAACTCCGAATTTTATCCAACGGCCCAGCTCATCCCAGGGGCAGATCCAACGGACCAAATCGCATCAAGGGAGAGATCCAACGGTCAGAAATTCGAAATCGCTGAGAGAGCCCATGTTCAGACGTGAATCTAACTATGGGATTCCCACCGTCCGCGTGCACGAATCCGGGCCAGTTGCCGCAAGGAGCTCGCCGTCACGAGCGGCCTCCGTAGCACTGGGTGCCAAATCCCGGACTTGTAATTATCTCCCTTATTTTTCACTTCTTTCAGGCGACCTGGTGCTGGAACAACCCCTACTTGCCTAGTTAGACAAAAAACATTTGATTCTCTGCACAATCAATCAGTACTCCCTTTGTAAAGGAATATAAGAGCGTCGAGATCACTACTTTAGTGATCTAAACGCTCTTATATTTCTTTAAGAGGGAGTACTAGTTTAAGAGATACATTGACATATGAGTGACACAAAATAGTTCATTCTTGACATGATACTAGTTCCCAGTGATACACCGAGATATGAGTGGCGTAGCATAGTTTAATCTTAACATGGCACGGAGTAGTAGTTTCGGAGGTACACTGAGATAGTAGATGAGTATATGACATAACATAGCTGAATCTTAATTAACATGGTACTATTTTCAGAAATAGACTGAGATATGGCATAACACAGTGGATTCTTGGCATGGTTATAAGATTAACAGGCAACACAAAGATTAAATAAGCAGGCGAATAATAAATCTTAATTTGATGAGAGCTCCCCACCGACAATGGTAGACGGCGACATGGCTTCCGGCTCCCCATAGTCGCGAACAAGCTCCATTGCTTCTGTGACGAAGGACGCAAGAATCCTGCCAGGCTTCCTTGGCTTCACTGCGTTGTCACCTCTTGCGAAATCCATGGATCTGTCAATAAAATACATGTTTCTGCTACAAGCCTTCAACAGTGCTTCCACCAAGCTCTCCAAATCTGGTTTCTGGTATCTGCTACCTCTGCATTTCATCATTGATATGACCATCCTGCTGGTAAGCTTAAGTATTTTCAGGCAACTGGCCTTGGGCTCACTGTTTCTTTCTACCATCTCCCTGAGCTTCACTGGAACGCTAAATTCACCAATTGCTTCATCAAACTGAGCAGCCAAATACTGATCAGCGCTGATGAATGTCTCATGTATTGTCACACAAAGGGATAATATAGCTGTCTCTGTTTTATGGATGTCATGTTCCTGAAGAGAAGAAGAGCTCCTGCTCTGTCCATTAGGTTGCGAAGCGTCACCTTGTTGACCTGCTTGTGTTGCTTCTACTGTAAGTATTTTGCTGAGCACCTGCAAATGGTAAGAGTATGCTTAATTTGACAGATGTAGGTAATAAAAGTGACATGATCGTTTATCCTCATGTATGTATATAAAGCGATGCTAAACATCCGAGAACTTTTACTGTAGGACAGCGATTACCTTTGGCATCATGTCGGTCATGGATTCCTTGAGTATCCTGAGGAATTTATCATCCCTAGTGTAATGGTGACATGCATGCTGTAGAATTTCTGCTACACTATGGTATCCAGCACTTAAAGCTTTGAGATCATCTGTGAAAGAGGAAACTGTAGAATCATTTACTTGTAAGATAATCGCAGCATTACTTCCGTCTTGGAAACATAGTGTCGCCAGAGCTTCAAGTGCTGATGTTCTAGAGTTGGCGACAGTGTTGTAGATGTGCACCAGCATCTCGATTAAATATTCTTTGCCTGCAGTCTGCATCTGCGCGTGTAGATTGGTGAGAATCCCCATGGCCAATGTTCCCATCTTTTGAGAACATTTATCACACCTGAGAATGCTCATCATGGTTTCGACTGCTTCCACTTCCAGGTTGGCTTCGATTTCGCGAACCAGCTTGGCCCCTGTTTCTCCTTCTCCATGACCATAAGTAGCTGTGAGCCGGTTCATCACTTTCAGTGATTCCTCTAGTACGTTTTCCCAAGCATCATGATCAGTTTGGTGGTAAAGGTTGGAGGCTAGAGGCGTCATGATCTTGGTGAGGAGACCTGGGGTGTTGATGATGAGTCTACAATTGTTCTTATCGGCTGCGAGCACGTAAAGAACGTGTAGGCCTTCCCCCAACTGATGCAGGTAGTCCTTCTCCTCCTTGGCATATTCACCGGTACAATCTGAGGAAAAAAACCGCCGATGTTCTTCGAATGTACTGATCAGTGACGACATGCACTGGATCACTTGCGGAAGCTGCTCCAGGCCGACCCCATCTGCCATGTGCGCCACTATACGTGCAGCGTGCTTCCTCACCTCTCTTAGTTCAATTTTGTCTGTTTTTTCTCCCATCTCTCTGCCATATGGGCGACTTCTCGGATTCGATAAGACCAACAGGAGACGGAAGATGTGGCTGGAGGGTGCGTACAAGATCAGTCGTCTTATTAGTATTTGCTGCTCCCTAAACTTCTTTGATTCTACAAACCACAATGGCCCGAGGATTGTGCTCAGGACATTTATCCCAGCGACGTAGTCTTGAGGCGGCTTATCAGGCCCCATCAGGTCCACGGCATATGTCACCAGGTTCCTTCCTTTGACGAAGGAGAAGTTCTCGGAACATCCCCTGAGGGTTTCTGTCATATAATCCTCAACTAATTGGACTGTCGGACCTTTGAAGCCATATGCGCTGGCCACTTCGGTCACTACCCTTTTCGTCACATGAGCTTGGATTATTCTTCCATATGCCAAGATTGAACCTTGAACCACGACAATGATGTACAAGACATCAAGCGCTGGTTTCATGTTTGCTTTGCTACAATCTCCATCCGTGTTACCATAATCGTGTTGTTTTAAACGCCATACGGAAACACCGGTGGCAATGTATGGCCCCCAAATAAAGATACCAATAGCACCGCAGGCATACACCAAGCTGCATGTGGCTAGTTGCACCCACAGTGTGATCCATCCTAAAAGTTGCTTAACAAACATTGCAAGTCTTAAGATATTTCTTGATGGCATTGTACTAGTCAGTTGGTTCCACGTAGATACCAAGTACACCGCATCCAGTCCCGATATTGACAATGCAACTGAGCCCCACTTGTCACCCCTAAAGTTATCGACCACCCTGTTGTGTTGTAAAGCTCAAACTTAAATTGAATCTGGAGCCAAGAAGAGAAACCCTGACTATAGTGCCAGAGGGGAAAAAATGTTCTGTTGGTCTGCTTTTTAGATCTAAGATTCTCAAACGGGCTACCTACTTTTCTTAGTTTGTTGGTTTGTGTCCCTATCCCTAACTATATAGTGCCATCCATGTTCTACACGGGGGTTCCTAAAACCGTATCTTGAACCCTTTGCTGTTGAATGAAAGTTTTGTATTTCGATATTTTCAAAAAATATGAACATAATCCATGGCTGTATTAATTTTCTGTGTCATTAATTGGTGCACTAACTTCTCCTTCCACGATCTATGCCTCAGCCTGCCCAGCAGACCTCCAGAATCGTCCCTGACCCTGACAGAGAAGCGGTAAAGTTCTCTGGGGAGCTGCAACTGCTCCTGTGAACTTTTTTTTTTGAACGAGCCAGCGAAAGGCTGGGGTTTCATTGATTAAGCAGGGACTGCTCCTGTGAACTTCATCAAGGACTTCTCAGCGACGAACAAGAATCTCACCGACAAGGGTGTTGATGTCGCTACCTTTTTTTCCACCTAATGCCTGGTAATATTGGTTACCTCAGCAATTAGTTTAGTTCTAATTTCTATAGCAAACTGCAAACTTGAAGAACTTGCTAGCAAGTAGGAGTATCTTGCATGTTTTGCTCGCTTCGACTGCTCCTAAAATTAAGTCTAGTACTTGATTGTCAGTCCTATTGTATTTTTGCTAATTTCTACTCCCTCCGTCCGCAATTCCTTGCCAGGTGTATCTAGATGTATTTTAGTTCTAGATACATACATTTTTATCCATTTTTGCGATAAGTAATTCTGGACGGAGGTAGTAGAAATTAACTAGGATAACAGAATACAACTGAAGCTCGCAAATGGCTAATTACCAATGGTTACTTTGAAACTTGATACAAATATGTCGGCGCAACTCTTACTGTATTCGAATGGAAGTAGAGCAGTATTCTGGTAAATAATATATACAGAAAAACTAAGTAGTAAGACTAACCCGGCTATCTGTATGAATGTAATCACCGTAAGAGACCAAAAATCCTTCTTCTGCAGTAGGGAGACGAAGCCACCCAGAAGAACTACGGTGGTCCAGGTAACCACCAGAAAGCCCAACCCTGTGATTACCATCGCCAGCCCCCCTAAAAATGCGGCATAGTCATTGATGCCCTTTACTTCCGGCCATTTGGGAACACTGGAATGGCGGCCAGCTGCCATTGTTCTTCTCCAGAGCTGATTGAGGTCTACTGCAACGCCTCTCTTATATAACTGCAGAGCCTATTGAGGTCTGCAACACAACAAATCTTGCAAATATATATCTGCAAATTGGACAGACAATGTACTAAGCCAACATGACTTGTGATTAAAATACATGAGCTTACTTGGGCGCTGATGTGGACGAGATTAGATTTTGACAAAAACTGAAGGCGAGGTCGTGGTTACTCGTTAGTTAATTCAAACAGCCAGCAAATCTCTCCAGCTAAGCGGCTAATTGTCAATTCTCTAATTTCTCATTCTATAACTACAACTAGCGTGGTAAGTACGTTTTTGTTTTCCTGAGGGTGTCCCTGTCCTCACTCACCTGCTCATTATAATTCTACTTTTCTCTGTGCAGAAACGAGCTGTCATTAGTTCATAGCTGAATATAGAAGAGAAAACCACACCTTCATTACGCAATATATAGAATAACTAGGGGAGGAGGTCATTGTGCATTTGGTCCGTCGCATGGTTGGTTGGTTGCATACAACTCTCTAGTCCGATGATTTGGTTAATGAAGATGTCAAATCTCTAAGGGTAGTTAGCTAAATTCCGATGATCAGGTGAACCGTACTTTTCGCACCATCAGCAAGGGTATCACTTTCGTTGAAAAAAGTTAGACACCTAGGCCGCTATCAGAAGGAGAGACCAGGTCCGCAGTATCTCGAGTAATATATGTTGGTGATATATACAGTAGAAGCTACTCTTTTATTGATGTGCATGCATATGTGGTGGCAGGAATAGGCAAGTCTTCGACTGAACGAATAAGAGGACATTGCTATGCTGGTGGCGATGCACAAGAGGAAGAAGCCGAAGCATGGCGGTTTCGTGTATGGCCATGCGTTCATTCGGAGAGAATGAGTTGAGGCGCACAAGAGGTTGATCTTCCGTTGGAGTTGCTCTTTTACATCTGCAATATGTATCATTTGTTGGAGTTGCCTTTTTTTAATTTAAAAATCATTTTTTAGAGATAAAATTTTTCACATTTCCTGTTTTACATCTTCCAATTTGCATTTTCTACCGAAGATGCTCTAAGGGATTAGGAGATGCTCTAAGGGATGCTTACATATTTGTGTAGGGGATTGTATGCTGAACATTTGAATTCATGAAAATGTTTGAATTGCTGAACATTTTTTGGATTCCAGAACACTTGTTCAAATTCGCCTTTTTAACTTGAAGGTAACAAACATTTTTTGAATCCACAAAAATATTTTAAAATATGTGATCATTTTTCAAAATCACAAAAAAAATTGATCCGTGATTTTTTTTGAATATGTGAACATTCTTCAAAAACAGTGAAAGTTTTTTGAATTCGTGAAAAAATTCGTATTCATGAATATTTTCTCAAATTCAGGAAAAAAACTTTACTCCACAAACATATTTATAAATTTGTAAATTTTTTAATTCATGAACAGTTTTTGAATACATGAAATGTTTCCTAATTTGTGAACTTTTTTCATATTCATGAACATCTCTTTATGTTGGTGAAGTAATGGCTGATAATGAAAAGAAAACAATGCAATAGTTACAGGATTTTCTAGCGTTGCAACAAAACGCGATACAGCTTTTTTTTTGAGCGAAAAATGCGATACAGCTCGAACATTTTCATTGTAGATCGCTGGCGCTATAGTGGGCTGGGCCATAGTTGGGCGCTGTATGCGACTGAGTGCTTTCGCATCGCGTGTAGCGAGCTCTCGTGTGTTTTTTTTTAGAGAAAAGGCAAGAGCCCGACTTTATAGATAAAGCCACCAGGCAGAGTTACACCAACAAACCAAATATCCAAACAAGTTTACAGGCCACGGAACATAAGGATCAATACAAGGCCACCAGCCTAATCATGGCGCGCAGGCCAGCAAAACACCAGACACACCGGCAGGGAGGTCAGGAAGCCGTCCTCGAAGTGCGCCGAAGAAGGGAAGACGCCGTAGATTTCATTTTGGATAGCATATCGTCGAAAGCCTGAAGGTCCCCTTCCTTAGTCAATAATCTCCACTGCTGCAAAAAGACATTGGCTTTAAATAAGCAGCTGACAGGGTTAGCCGGAAAAATGTGTTCAATCGAGAACTTGTTCCTAATAGTCCACAGCGACCACCCTATCGCAGCCCAGCCCACTAAGAAGACCCGTTTGGACTGCCCTGATAAGGAGTTAGTATATTGCCTCAGGTGTGTTCGAAGGAGGAGGGAGTCCAGTTAACATGAAGCCAAAGTCTGATGCAGCACCACATGAATTTCGCTAAGGAGCAATGAAAGAAAATATGATCAGTGTTCTCAAGAGCCCCACACAGCACACATCTATCAGAGCCCGGCCCGTTCCGCTTCATAATTTGATCAGCCGCCGGAAGCTTACGGCGAACAGCTTGCCAGAGAAATATTTTAATCTTAGGGGGGATTCGTGCTGACCAAATGTCTTTAAACTTCGTCGGGCGGCCACCAGAGATAAGCTTAGAATAAGCCGATTTAACAGAGAAATGCCCCGAAGAGGAGAGGGGCCAAACCACGGAATCCTCTTCCTCCGAGAGCAGGGGGAAGCAAGCAGTAAGGCGCTGCCAATCTTCCAACTCTACAGGGGAAAGAGAGCGCCGGAAATCTAAAACCCAACCCTGAACCGAGAGCTCAAAGAGAGAGAGATCTCAGGATTATCACAATAAGAGAACAAGGCCGGGAAGGCAGCCGCAAGCGTGGTGTCCCCGACCCACCAGTCTAACCAAAACCGAGTGGACTTACCATTCCTGACAACAAATTTGACAAGGGACCGAAAAATCGGCCGAACTTTAACCAGTTGATGCCAAAATTGAGACCCACCAGAAGCAGAGGCGAACATAGGACTCGAGGATGGGAAATATTTAGCTTTCAGAATCGAGAGCCAGATAGGGCGCTCCTCCAGAGTCATTATCTTCCACCATCATTTAATCAAGAGGCAATTATTCATGACTCTCGAATTAATAATGCCGAGCCCCCATTTGTCCTTAGGACGACAAATGATGTTCCATCTGACCAATCTATATTTGCGTTTATTATCCGCAGCGTTCCAGTAAAAAGCACCCCTATGCTTGTTGAAACCAGAGTGAGTCCCGTTAGATAGAAGATAGAAACCCATCAAGTACATTGGGAGGGAAGAGAGACATGAGTTGGTAAGGGCAACCTTGCCCGCTTGCGTGTTATATCGTCCTCTCCAAGGAAGAACTCTATTGCCAACTTTGGCGACCACCGGGGCAAAATCTTTTGCCAATAGCTTATACGGGGAAATAGGTAATCCTAAATATTTGAGAGGATAAGACCCAAGGGAACAATTCAGAAGGTGAGCCACCCGTTGCGCCTCCAAGTCCGAAACCCCAGTCACAATGACCTCACTCTTGGAAAAGTTAATTTTAAGACCCGAGAGAGCTTCGAAGCAAAGCAGAAGGAATTTCAGATTGGTGAGACTGGTCTCATTGAGCTCTATCATAATGATGGTGTCGTCCGCATACTGAAGATGAGTAATGCCATGAGGAATAAGGTGAGAGCTTACAGGGGAAATATGCCCAGTTAACACAGCCCGAGAAAGGATGCAAGATAAAGCATCAACCACAAAATTGAAAAGCAAAGGGGACACCGGATCCCCTTGTCTGAGGCCCCTACCGTTAGCAAACAAATTACTAGTTTGACCATTCACAACCACAGCCGTATGCCCACCAGAAACAAGCTGCATCAAACGGTGCATCACAGGACCCTCAAAGCCCTTAGCCAGAAGGACTTGCTGAAGAAAGTTCCAACTCACCGAGTCGTATGCCTTCTCAAAGTCAAGCTTAAGGACCACAGCCTTGGTCCCCTTAATCCGCAGGTCATGGATTATCTCATGTAAGCAGAACACCCCATCCAAGATGAATCTCCCTTTAATGAAAGCAGATTGGAAAGGGCTAATGAGCTGGTGGGCTATCGGGGACAGCCTAGTAGCCATGCCCTTAGCGGGCATCTTGGCAAAGTTATTAATTAAAGCAATGGGCCTAAATTGCGATATCAAGTCAGCGCCTTTGATTTTAGGGATAAGGGTGAGAACCGCGTAATTGAGCCTTGAAATGTCAACAGTGCCCAGCCAAAACCCTTGAATGATAGCTGTAATAAGGCCTTTTAATTGAGGCCAGAAATGCCGAAAGAAAGGAATGAAGAAGCCATCAGGGCCTGAAGCCGCATTAGAGTTGGCGGTCTGGATAGTATAGAAAATTTCCTCCTCAGAGGGGGGAATAAGCAGGAGATCATTATCTGCGCACGACACCAGCTCAAGGGGGGTCCAGAAGCCCGGAGCAAGCGAAAAGCCCAGCTCAGGTTTAGTCGCTAGCAGGTTAGAAAAGAAATGAACCACATGACGAAGAATGACCGAAGGGTCAGAGACCCTAACACCATCAATCAGAAGGCTATCAATCAGGCATCTACGACGTCTACCATTCGCAATGGCGAAGAAGTAAGCCGTGGGCGCATCACCCTTAAGGGTCCAGTTAATCGTGCCTCTTTGCTTCCAATAAACTTCCTCCTGGCGGTGAATTTCCAAAAGCGCCTTCTCTAGGCCATAACGGAGCTGCCAATCAGCCTCCGAGAGGCCAACATTATCCGCACGAATATCAAGATCGCCAATTTGGGCACCCAGCCTAGCTTTGTCACACCTAACCTCAGTAAAATGATTCTTAGACCACCCTCTGAGGAATTTTCGCAAGCAGTATGAAACGTGGTGCCAATCATCCATAGGGCCAAAAGAGCGATGAGGAGATGTGAGACAATCCGAGATCTTCCTTGCCAACATAGTGGGGAACCCCTCCACTAAGAGCCAAGACGCATCGAATTGAAACCTTTGGCAACCAATAGGACAAGACCCATCGTCGAGGATAAGGGGAGCGTGGTCAGAACCCACAATGGGAAGGGCGCGAAGACAGACCCGAGGAAAAAGGCCATCCCAAGCGGGGCAGAGAAAAACCCTATCAAGAACAGAGCGGATAGGGGAAGCCTGACGGTTAGTCCAAGTGAAGCGAGCCCCAACCCTAGGAATTTCACGAATGGCCGCATCCCTGATGAAAGCATTGAAAGCCTCAGCCAAAGCCCAAGAGAAATTAGCGGAGCTTTTATCAGAGGGATATCATAACAGGTTAAAATCACCCCCAATCACGAGGGGGAGCTGGCAGGAATCTATTTTATTATAAATCTCGTCCAAGAAATTGTAAGACAAGGAGTGATCTGTCGGGCCATAAACCACCATGAACTCAAGAAGGGAATTGCGGGAACGAAGGGAAACTACCGTACTAGCCCAGTATATGCCATGATCAAAAGCTACAAAATCAAATATATCATTATTGGTGCCCAGAAGAAAGCCACCCGACTGACCAACGGAGGCCACAGAATTCCACCTGAATCTGTCAATCCCAGCAACAACCGAAAGTTCATTAGGGGAGAAGGAGGGTTTGAGAGTCTCAACAAGGCCAATAAAATCAACTTTTTCAGACCGCACCAAATCTTTGAGTTGGTCCCTGCGCCCCCTAGCACAGAAACCTCTGATGTTCCAAAATAAAGCCTTCATCTGAAGGAGAGGTTTTTAATTCGAAGACTCGACCTGCACGGAGCCTTGCATGTTTTAGCGCGTTTCCCAGCCCCACGATTCTGAACCGGGGAGGCTGACACCTGTCAGCCTCCCCCACTGCCCCCCCCGGCCACAACCAGAGGGGCGGACGCCCCAACCCCAGCCTCCTTGGCTTTCGCAATGTCAGCCTGAGCCAGCTCGTTAGCTCTAATCACCTCAAGTAAGGAAGAAGGGGAGCCCAAACTAGAGTCTAAACAAATCCCAACATCATCTAAAATCTTAAAAAGCTGCTCATCAGACTGGGAAGGTAAAACTAATCTAACAGGAGACGAAACCAAACGAGGGGAAGACGACGAAATAGAGCCCGAACCTGAGGGGGGAAGATCCCGCGCCGCCGCACGCCTAGCCGCCCTATCAACCACACGCTTGCCACTGTTGGAGACACGGCCACTCTTGCGGGCGGTAGAAGCAGGGGACCGAATAGGCACAGGGGGCCCGAGAAGCCGCCGAGGACGGGCCCGAGGCCGCCCCCAGCTCCACCTCCAGCCGGCGGCAAAGCCCAGCCGCGGACTGCTTGGAATCCCCAGACGCCCTGCTCTTCGCAGAGAACTTCTTCACCGACGATTTCTTCCTCTTCTTGGCCGCCGACGGGCCAGCCGGGGGTAAGTCTTCAATACCTGACAGCGAAGGGGAGGTGGGGCGGGCGGGAAGGTTAGAACACACCGCCGAAAGAGGGGTGCCCTTCGACCCACCCGCGGCCGCAGCCCCACCACCCAAACCTGGCGCGGAGCCCTGAACCCCACCGCCCGCCGGAGCACAATCTTTCATCAGCTCTTGATCAGCAGGGGACATCCCATCCCAAGCGGACTGGGTGAAGCAAGGATCCGTGCCATGCATCGAGTCTTCAAGGCCCCCATCACCATCCTTGCTTTTATCATCATAGCCGGAGGCCGGGGGTGGAGGGGGAGGAGGAGGAGAACCAGGACCAGGAGCACCCTCCACCCGGACCCGAAGACGAAAACCACCCGCCGCCAGGAAAACGTCAACAGAGCCACGGATGCAGAAATGATCCACACACCAGACCCGAAGCCGAGCTGGTCCAAGAACAGACAGCGAGTCTTGATCAACCTCGATAGGTTTCCCAAGGAGCACCCCAAAAGCCATCAGAAAGGTCGAAGTGCGCATGTTAGGAGGAACGTCATCCACTAACACCCACACATCAGAGAGAGAAGCAATGGCCTTTGACCCATTGGAGGCGGCTTTGACCGAAACCACAAGTTGATTCAGAGGGAGCGTGAAGCTGGTACACGAGGACATCATGCGAAGACTCTCTTTAGAGGGAAATGTGGCAGCAAACTCAAAATCAGAGAGCTGGCGGATCTGCCAGTCCCACCCGCCTTCGTCCCACAACCGAAGTTCATCAAGAAGGGCCTGTGGGGAGATGCGCTTGTCCTGGACTGAAATAACACCAACATTGGAAAGCGAGGAGTTGGGGGCAGCTACAGGAACCTCCTTGTCAAGGGCAAAGAAAGAACAACCACCGACGCGAAGGGAAGGAGGAGGGGAGGTGGAGGAGCAGATCTGACGAAGCGGCTGATAGGGAAACGGAGCCGACGCAAGTCAGAGGAGGAGGCAGGAAACCCTAGAAACGGGGGAGTCGCACCCTTCCGAACCCATATAAAGCCAGAGCCAACCAGGCCGGGCTTACCAAGGGGTGCCGGGGCAGGAGAGGGCTGAATCTGGGCCAGCCTCGGCCCAGGAGCCACAAAAAGGAGGGGAGGGAAATCAACAGAAGAGCCCAACGAAGGGACCGGCACAGGCCCACCCGGCCCCACAACAGCCAAAAGAGCACGCGCCCCAGCCCGGGGCACCAGCGCCAGCCCCGATCCCAGATCTAGGGTTGGCACCGGCGCCGCCGCCGCCGAGGGAACAGGGACCACAACCGAAGACGAGCCAGGGAGGGCGGCCGCCAGAGGGGAAGACGCCGGCGAAGCCACCACAGCCACCCCAGGGCCCACCAGAGAAGCATCCAACGACCAGGAGGCAGCACGCCGGCGCCCACGAGCGACACGACACCAACCATCCGCATCCACGCCCGACCCGACAGACCGCCCCCGACCACCCGGAGCAAACTTACGCCGGCGACCCGCCGCCAGAGTAGCCGACGACCCTCCTACCAGAGCCGGACGGGAAGGAGAGGGAAGAGCCTCAGAGTCCGAACCAGAGTCATCCGAGTCGAGAGCCCAGAACTTGTTGGCCCGGGGCGCAGCCAGGGCCGCCGGGTTGGGAGGGGGAACCGCGGAGAGGGAGAGTGTGGGCCTCGCCGTCAACGAGGAGCCCGGAGGAGACCTCGGGGGGAAAGGGGAAGGGGGCCCGCACGGGGCGGGGACGCCGATGAAGGGGAGCCGCGGACGGCGGCACCCCAGGAGAGGAGAGAGCGAGAGGAGAGGGGAGCGCCATCTGGGAGTAAACGCTTGGCAATGTCAGCTCTCGTGTTCTCTTCTCCTGATCCTCTCACGGCGCTCGCGTCGCGGGCGCTACCTCCTCCGGCTGCCTCCGCAGGTGCGTCCAGCGTCCCACCCCCTCGCCCTCTCCTCTATTGATTCCGCCCTCTGGATCGTCTCTCGCGCACTACTGCTGGAAGCCCTAGTAGCGCTCGCGATTCCCCGAGGATCGCCGCCGCCTTCACCTCCTCCTCCGGGCCCATCCCACCGACCGCGTGTACGCACCGGGGTAAGCTGCCGCAAGGAGCTCGTCGTCACGAGCCGCCTCCGTAGCACCGGCTGCCGAATTCCGGACTTCTAAGTTCCAACAAATACCTCCCTTATTTTTCAGGCGACCTGGTGGCCGAATAGCGCCTACTTGCCTAGTTAGACAAAACAATTGATGCTCTGCACAATCAACCAGTACTAGTTTCAGAGATACACTAAGATATGAGTGACACAAAATAGTTCATTCTTGACATGATACTACTTTCGAGAGATATACCGAGATATGAGTGACATAAACATAGTTGAATCTTAACATGATGCTTGTTTCAGAGGTACACTGACATATATGAGTATATGACATAACATAATTCATTCTTAACATGACACTAGTTTCAGAGATACACTGAGATATGACATAACATAGTTGTCTCTGGGCCGGGAATCGCGGTGGGGGAGGCTCGGCTCCCTGTGGCGCAGTGCAGGCGGCGTGTGACGGATCTGAGGTTGCGCCTCCGGCGGGTGGCGGCCGCGGGAGCGTCGTCGGCAGGCCCCGGGGCTGCGGCCTGGTGGTTTTTGCCCGACGGGTTTGGGCGGGGTTGCGGTCCTCCCTCCTGGATATCCGTTACCATGCTGCGTCGGCTGCGGGCGGCGGATGGGTCGTCGGGGCGGCAGCCTTGGCCGGGGCGGCTGTGGTGCGGGCGTCTCGGCGGCGCCCGATCCAGATCTGAAGGCCTCCGTCTATTTCAACCAGGGCTGCCTCCGATGGTCCTGCTTTGGGCGGCCTTTGTCGCCGGAGTTGTACCTATTTGGCGGCTGGAGGAGGAAGGTGGCTCCGGAGAAATCCGAGGCCAGCAATGCTGGCCACGACGGCGGCGACGCCCGAGGGCGCCGTACCCTTCTTATAGGCGCCATCCAGGTTGCCTCCTTCCCCTCTTCCTTCCACCCAGCTCGTATGTCGGGCGAAAGCCCAAATCCTTGTCGGATCGAGCGACAGCGGCGCTCCGGGCGTCGTCACCCTCTTGGGGGTGTCGTTCGTGGTGAGCTTGGGGTGGATGTGATGCTTTGGTTGCTTGGCGGCGGTTGGTGGCGTGGTCGGAGTTCGTCTGGTGGCGGTGCGTTGGCGCTCTGCCGCCTATGTGCTCAGCCTCGGAGTCCTTCTTCCACGGTGCTTGGTCTTCAGCAGCCCTGCCGGACTCGGCGGAGCGGTGCTTCATCCTACTCATTGATGGCGGCGTATCTCGGCGGCGTGGCGCAGTGGAGATTCGGCGTTCGATGTGTGACGATGGACTCGCGCAGGAGGACAAAGCTGTCTGGTGTCGTGGTGACGTCGATGGCTGAGTGGCCAGACAAGGTAGAAGCCTCAATATTTGCTCTGAAGACAGACCTGAGGAAGATGGCGGCGACGACACACGAGTGCGTCGGACCGGTTTGTACCCCAGACCCGGTATGTGGCTCGGCTGGGGCTTCCGGCTTTTGATGTTAGGCTTAGGTGAGTGGTCTGGGTAGTGGCCCAGCTAGCACCCCTTCATCATTTTGATGTTAGGCTTAGATGAGTGGTCTGGGTAGTGGCCCAGCTAGCACGCCTTCATCATTTGGATAGGAGTAGCGGCATATGTTGCCAAGATGGCGGATTCAGGCATATTGTTGTAATATTTTGTAAGGTCCTCGAGAATAATCAATAAAGTGGCCGCATGCATCTTCCAGATGCAGAGGCCGGGGGTCATCCTCCTTTTCTAAAAAAATGGTTCATAAGATGAACACGCAACACAAATATTAAATAAAGCAGGCGAATGATAAGTCTTAATTTGTTGAGAGCTCCCCACCAACAATGGTAGAGGGCGACATGACTTCCGGTTCCCCATAGTTGCGAACCAGCTCCATTGCTTCTGTGACGAAGGACGCAAGAATCCTGTCAGGCTTCCCTGGTTTCGCTGCGTTGTCACCACTTGCAAAATCCATGGATCTGTCAAGAAAATGCATCTTTCTGCTACAAGCCTTCGACAGTGCTTCCACCAAGCTCTCCAAGTCTTGTTTGGGGTATCTGCTACCTCTGCATTTCATCATTGATATGACCATCCTGCTGGCAAGCTTAAGTAACTTCAGGCAACTGCCCACGGGATAACTGTTCGTTTCCACCATCTCCCTGAGCTTCACTGCAAGGCTAAATTCACCGATTGCGTCATCAAACTGACCAGCCAAGTACTGATCAGCACTGATGAATGTCTCATGTACTGTGACACAAAGGAATAATAGAGATGTTTGTATTTTCTGGATGTCATGTTCCTGAGCAGAAGAATTGATGTTGTTCTGGGGATTATTTTGCAAAGCACCGCCTTGTTGACCAGTTGGTGTTGATTTTGGTGTAAATATTTTCTTGAGCACCTGCAAATGACAAGAGTATGCTTAATTTGACAGGTGTACGTATTAAATAAGACATGATCATTTATCTTCTTATGTACTCCCTCCGTTCCTAAATATTTGTCTTTTTAGAGATTTCAAATGAATTACCACATACGGATGTATATAGACATATTTTAGAGTGTAGATTCTTTCATTTTGCTTCGTATGTAGTCATTTGTTGAAACCTTTAGAAAGACAAATATTTAGGAACAGAAGGAGTAGTATATGAGAAGATGTTAGTTGTCTGGGAACTTTTAATGTATTTATTGGTTAGGGATTACCTTCGGAATGACATAAATCATGGATTCTTTGAGTATCTTGAGGCATTCATCATCCCTGGTGTAATGGAGACATGCACGTTGTAGGATTTCTCCTACAATCATATGGCATCTGTTGTATCCATTACTTAAAGTGTCAAGATCATCTGTGAAAGAGTAAAGTGTGCAGAACCATTTACTTTTAAGAGAATTGCGGCATTACTTCCATCATGAACACATAGCTTCATCAGTGCTTCAAGTGCCGCTAATCTGGTGGAGTTAGTGGTACTGTAAGTATAGATGTCTGACATCTTCTGTATGAAATCTTCTCTGGTTGTGGTCGGCCTTTGCATGTGTAGGTTGGTGACAATCCCCACAGCCAATGTCTCCATCTCTTCAGAGCATTCATCACACCCGAGAATCCTCCTCATGTTTTTGACTGCTTCCACTTCCAGGTTGGTATCACGAAACAACTTGGTTCCTGTGTCCCCTTCCCCATGACCATAAGCAGCCGTGAGCCGCTGCATCACGTTCAATGATTCCCTTACTAGGGGTTTCCAATCTTCATGATCAGTTTGATGGTAAAGGTCAGAGGTTAGAGGTGTCATGATCTTGGTGAGAAGACCTGGAGTGTGGATGATGAGTCTACAATTATTCTCATCGGCTGTGAGCACGTAAAGAACATGCAGACATTCCGACATGCGCTTCAGGTAATCATTCTCCTTGGGAAAATATTCACTCTCTTGAAATGTGCCGATCATCGACGATATGCACTGGATCACTTCCGGAAGCTGCTCCAGTGAGGCCCCATCGGCCATGTGCAGCACTAAACTAGCAGCGTACCTCGTTACATAACTTTTCCCATAATATTGACCGATACCATATTGGGGGGCTGTCGGATTGGATAGGACCAACAGTTGGCGGAAGATGTGGTTGGAGGGTGCGTACAACATCAGCTGCCTTATTAGCATGCGCTGCTCCATAAACTTGTGTGATGCCCCCTGGTCAATTGGCCCAAGGATTGTGCTCAGGATCTTTAACCCGGACAGGTAGTCTTCAGGCAACTTATCAGGCCCCATCAGGTCCACAGCATATGTCACGAGGTTCCTTCTTTGGGCGAAGTATGGATTCTTCGCGCATCCATTATGGATTTCTCTCATGTATTCATGAACTAATCCCCTTTCTTCCAAGCCGTATGCTTTTGCGACTTTGGTCACTGCCATTTTCGTCACAAGAGCATTGAGCACTGTTCTATAGATTGTGAATGCACCTTGGACCACGACAATGATGTACAAGACATCAAGCGCCGGATTCATGTTTGCTTTGCTAGAATCTCCATCCGTGCCCCCGTAATCGTGCTGTTTTAGTCGCCACAGGGAAAGCCCGGTGGCGATGTAGGGTCCCCAAACCAAGATAGCTGAACCGCAGAGCCCCACAATGCAGAACGCCGTTAATTGGACATTGTATGCGATACATCCTAAAAGTTGTTTAACAAGCACCACAACTCTTAAGATAATATTTCCTGATGGCGTTGTGCTATGCAGCAATATATTACCCACCATACCCAATCCCGCAACTGACGTTCCAACTGAGATCAACTTGTCATCATCCCCAAAGCTATCGACCACCCTGTTTATGTTGTAAAGCTCAAAGTTAAATAAAATGTGGAACTTCGTCGCATAATTAAAAAATAAAATAACAATAAAATGTGGAACCTTGTGTTGATCTACTTTAGATCTACTAGTCGTTAACCCCGTGCTACTGCACGGGCTAGTGATTCTAAATCAATTTTGTTATATTATCCTAATGCTTGATAAAATATTGTTTTTATGTTTTCATACTATCATAGAAGCATACATTTAGTTTTGTCAATCGATTTGGGGAGATATGGATTCATGAAATACCATTGCCGCTTGCTTAAGATTTTATTGCAGAAGGAAGATCGCTATATATTTTACCAATATAAGCTGCATGGGTAGCTATCACAAACATCATAAATCCCATATCAATGTAACAGATAAAATAAAAAGTAATAGTTTACTTACATAAGTCAATCTTTATACATTTAAAAATTTGAAACTTTTCATCAAAAATTCAGTTAGATTAAACTTGAAACCTTTCCTAAACAAAATAGATAAAATAAATTGGCCGATAGGCAACATGGGAAAAGAAAAAGATAGCACCAGAGAAAGAAGTATTTCCATCGCCTCGTACAGTAATAGATGAACTCTTGCCAACTCATCGACTGCTCAATATTGGGCAACTGATATTTTCATCTGAACATATATAGCCTTGAATAATTCATTTGTGCACTTAGAGTCAGTACATTGTTTAACTGTTGATTAACAGAGTATTCATGGTATCAATCACATTACCAATGCACAAATGCTATCGATGCGTAACTTCTCATGGAGATCCACTTGCTTAGAATCTGAACTGCAGCTTATTTTACAGTATCTAGCAACATAATCATGTGAAAATTAAATAGGAAATAACGTCCCTAAATGACTGAGTGATCTCACCTATTCCAAAATTAAAACATGGAACCAGCGGGAATGAAAAGAACACATTTCTTACTTGAGATCAGTAAAACTTATTTCAAATCAGAGTACAGGATTCCGACCAAGATTAAGGAAGATGGCTGCGCAAACCTAACCATCGCGGCTATGTGCTATGGAGCCGTGGTGCCTCAAAATCTTCTATGTGATGTGGCGGAGAGGCCATGGGGATGCACATGCAGTGGCCGCACCGTTCATGCACTGGCTAAGTCAACCGAGTGCATGTCAGCAAAGGAGACGACGCCGATGCTGAGAACTTTGTCCTGAGAGACACGAAGAGGGACCAAGGGGAGGCGCTCAGAAATTTTCCCCGAGAGTCACGAACAGGGACCAAGGGGGAGGATTGCCTCGTATATACGATCAAACCGGAGAGGATTGTATTTCCATGTTTTTTGTTTCTATGCCTTGTGTACGTCAAATCTAGGAGAGACTCAGATTTTTTTTCTTTTTTATTCAAATGAAGATAGAGTCCTAGTGGAGTACGCTTGGGAAAGGAGAGCCTCACGTTTATTATTCAAGGGAAAGAGAGAGAGAGTCCCCCTCAAAAAAAAGGGAAAGAGAGAGAGTCCTTGTTTTTTTTTTTTGCGCTAGAAGAGGTATAGTGGGAGATTGGCCTTGGTTTTTTTCTCTAAAAAGAAGTAAACATGGAATAGCAGCCCTGTTTTTTCTCTCTATATAAAAAGGAGGTATACACGTGGGATAGAAGCCAAGGACTCCTAAGGTACCTCATCTGACGGTTATAGATGATTAATTTGGAGATCGTACGGACAATTTATTTAGTTTTGAGGATTAACATAGAGCCTCGTATGGTGCCTCACGGGCTAGTCCATGATTTTCTTACTTATTGTAAAATAGTGCATAATGTATTTTTAGTACTATTTAAATGTCCATCTTAGAAATGCTACTCTCTACAATTTTTTTAAAGTACTTTGCTGGCCATAAAGTCGAATTGTTTTTTGAACTTCATCAAAGTCGATTTAATGTGAAAAAACACGGACAATCATATGATATACCAAATTAATTAGGTTGACTCAAATAATTAAGTAGAAAATAAAAAACAATTAGCACACTTTTGCACAAAGTGGGATATCTCTATCCATCGAGCACCATTTGCGTGATCATTCTTATTGATACTGACAAAAATTTATGGAAGAAAGTCGGTTATATATAGTAAAAATCAGAAGATTGCAATCTTGGGTAGATGAAATTCAAAAAATGTATGAGCATGTATGGTAGTAGTACTCCATAGCAGTAGAACAGGCTAGTACATGGGTGGAATCCCTAAATATATGGTAACAATACTCATTTTACTTTATGTTCTGCTAATTAATCAAGTATAACTATAAGTAGTTGGAACACATACAGGCATACATAAGAATATGGCATTACCTCCAATCCTTTGCTCCCTATTTTGTAGTGGTTTGAAACCAACCCCTCTATTAGAACAATAGTTAATTAATGTCGACCATGACCCCAGAAATGCAAGTTCATATTATAATCCTTCCCAAGTATTTTTCATGTTTAATAGAAATAGTCTATGTATTATATTAGTGCTTGTAAATCAGTACGTACCACATTTATTGCAATCTTCCCGACTTGATGATCGTGACCCTGGACTTTAACTCGTATCTCTCATAGTTAAAAAATTATTTGCTCTGGCAGGGATTTCATCAGGCATCTTGTGGAAAAAAATATCCTAAAAAGTTGTACACAAAACTTTTAACGATGCAAGATTATCTAAAAACTTGAATGCTGCAAGATGAAAATCCACCAATCCTGCAATAGGGATATTGTGACACAACCAATTAAGACACCATAGTGACCTTATGTATAGGCTATTATTATTACATATTCGAAGATCTGAATACAACAAAAATTAATGCGTCCACTAACAGAAAAATCAGCTGAGGAGGCGGCATGTCACGTTGGACTGGTGGCAACATGGATCACCACAACGCATTCTAGTCATGGAGCTTATCAGTCCAAGATAAAGTTTTGTTGTTGACCGCTGGGTCTAGGAGGGAACGATCGGCCTGGACATGAGATGATGCCAACATAGGCACATCAATGTTTGACTCTACAACGGCGAGTCGGGGACATGTTGCTGAGGAGACCAATCGATGGTAGGAGGGTTGCAGCATGCATGTACGTTGATTCCAAATTTCGTCCATAGACCACTACAGAAGAAAAATCTGCACATCCAAACTAAGGAGGAGCAGTTACCTGAGATATTTGCGAACAACATCAGTGGGCTTGTAACATATTATCATCCGAAAAAACCGATGCTTGTGTTCCTACGGTTGTGGTGAAATATCAGGCAGTCGATCGATCGATCAATAGCATAGGACATCAGAGGAGGAAGATGATATGGACTCTTATGTGTTTTTTCTGCAGTTATGTACGTGTAGGTTGAAGCTGGGAAGAGAAACATGATACGGACTCTGTATGTAAAAAAGTATTTTATTTGAAGCTCTGTACGTAAAAAGATTGCAATCAAGAAAGAATTATGTACGTGTAGGTTGACCTACATCTTTCTTTTTTATTTCTTTTGAGCGTCTTTTTTAGAATTCTATATATGGTATGCTAGGAGGGTTGATTATTTTACGATATGGACTCTGTAGGTAGAAAGATGTACATGTAGCTTGACCTACACGTATTTACTTTGTTTTTTTCCTGAGAATTCTGCATGTGTTTTTTTTTGAGAATTCTGTACGTGGTTGGCTAAGGAGGGATGTCTTTTTCCCTGTTAGCCAGCACATACGTGCATGTTGGGTCAGATTTGTGTCTTTTCTGGCAAAAGTAATGTAACATAAATCGTAAGGTCGAGATAAACCCATTATATATATTGAACGGCTGAAATATTCTTAATGATGTGGATTAACGTGGGAGTTCTTACGGTGCCTCTAATTAGTAAATATAAGATGCTTCTCAAATGGGCTTCCCACTTCTAATTTGCCCATAAATTTCTTGGGTTGTGGAATCTTTAACTACAGTGTCATCCATATTATACACAGGGCTTCCTAAAACAGTACTCTATCATGAAACCTATGGTTTTAAATGATTAGCTTTGCATTTTGAGGTTTTCAGAAAATTGTGAGCATGGATGTACTAATTTTCTAGTCGTCATTATTTGGCACACTACTTGGCTACACGTGTCTAAAAAGTCGCTCTTCTTGTACACGTGAGAAGCACAAACCAAGCATTGAAGAGTGAGCTGATTTATGCACGACACATGTTAACAGCCACCCATCACTTTGGTTCGATGTGGTTATAGCCATCGATCATAGCTTGGTCTAAAAATCGCTCACTAAAGTGTCGTGTGCTGATTTCGCTGAAGAGTTCCCGCCTCGTGATATTTTTCCTGATTATAATAGCGATAAAGTTCTTGGGTAGTTGTGCAATTGCGACCTCTTTGGTTGAACTTCACAGAGACTGCTCCACGGCATGACGAGCCTACCGACAAAAATGTCACTAACCCGATGTTGCGCATTAACCCACATTACACTTGCACTGCTATCGTGTGATCAACTCTTTGCACTTAATGGAAAATTACCGTAGAACAATTGTTCTACGGTCTCGGCTTCAAAAAAAAAAAAAAAAACTCTTTGCACTGTCGGGTTTAACGCCAGCTAGTGGCTACTAGCAAGTGGAAGTAAGAGCATCTCGACCAGCCAGCTAGTGGCTACTAGCAAGTGGAAGTAACACCATCTACAACCAGACCTCCACATACCCACACCAGCCCACAAGTGGAAGTAACACCAGCCCGCTCATTGTCTGGACAAGAAAATGCCACCTAAGCACACCATGCAAATCCGGCTTTAACGCTTAGACTGACCGACATCTCACATATCCGGCCCTTATCTGGGGTGGATATGGCGACGCCCGGACCTGGGCAGCGCGTAGGACTGACAACAAGGGCCCACGCGGTCACACGTAGAAACCGTCAGTCCGACGGGAGCCTCCTCCTATCCTTGATGTGGCCCGGTTCATGGCGCCGCGTGGCGCCACTCTGGTGTGCCGCCCGAGATAGCAAGTCTGGCTATTTAAGCTGGATGGCGGCAACCCAACCTCAACCCTCCTCATTTCTTCCCTCTCCCTCCCTTATGCGCCGCCACCTTTCATCCGCCTACCTTAGCCACTAGCAATGGCCCAATAGAGGAGCACCCCTAACGCCATGCTAACGCCGGGGCACTAGTTGCAGCTGTTGGAGGAGATCCGGGCCAGGCACGATGCTCGGATCACGTCGCTCTGCCTCGAAATTTGCCGCAGTCGGAGGAGTAGGAGGAGGATGAGGAGACGAAGGAGCAGGACATTGTTGCCATGGAGGAGGATGATGCTGCCATGGAAGAGGAGGAGGAGCTAGCGGCGGAGGACGCGTAGGTGGAGCCGGAGGAGGTGGTGGAGGCAGATTTGGTGCCTGCGGGCTTCGACATGGCCAACGCCATGGCGGAGTTCAAGGTGGCCTAGGCTGACCAATTGGCGGAGCAGTAGGCCCTCATCGAGTCCTTCCAGTCAGAGTACAAGGTGCAGGCCCACCGTCGCTTCCTCTGCCGGTGGGCGGCAGAGATCGACGTGGAGGACGAGTATTGTAGTTGTTTTTGGTAGTACGTAGATCTTGTTGTTGGATGGTTTTTTATGGAAATTCTATTCAAGAAAAGGCAACTATGGTTATTGGAGGTGCAAAGGAGGGGGGGTGAGTGGGCACTATCCGTGGCCGTTTGGCAACCCATATTAGCTATCTGTGGTTGTAGATGCTCTAAAGATACCACTAGCAGTTTCGTGTGGCGATACACACAAAAGACAAAAATGCCTATTGGCGGCCAACCTAAAAGCACACTGTCACCAAGTGCTCTAGACACAACAACTTACTTGGTTCTGTCACAGTGAAACCTTTTCGTGAAATCAAAATTGGTTTAATAATGGAAGGTATCATATGGAATGTTAGGGGGAGTGGTAAAGATGTGAAGAGAAGATACATAAGGGAATTGATTGCTGATAAATGCATGGATTTCTATGGTTTACAAGAGACCATAGAAAATGATTTTAAACCTACCGAGTTGGCCAAAATTGCAGTTGGAGCTAGCTTTACTTGGAGGTAGGCTCCATCCCAAAATTGCAGTTGGAGCTAGCTTTACTTGGAGGTAGGCTCCATCCCAGGAGAGGTCGGGGGCATTTTGGTGGCGATTAGAGACTCTATGTTTGATTTAGTGGAATATGATCTGGGTAAAGACTTGGTGGGATGCCAGTGTTTGACAAAAAACAATGTTGTTAGATGGAACTAGGTTATACCCCCTCCATCCCACAATATAAGAGTGGTTTTTACACTACACTAGTGTCAATAAACGCTCTTATATTATGGGACGGAGGGAGTAGTTTATGACACAACTCAGTTGGAGCGCAAAGATGCCTCTGACTTAATTGACAAGGGTTTGACACAATAGTATTTTCCCCACTTTAGTGGGTGGTGATTTTATCATCACCAATAAAGAGTTGGAGAAGAATAAAGAGAGAGGTTACAATTGCTGGAGTTTAATGATTAATGCTATAATGTAGCAGATTGGACTGAGAAAGATGTCACTTAATGGCAGGCAATCTACCTGAAGTAATGATCATAGTGATCCTAACTTTGAAAATGTAGTTAGGATTTTCGTTAGCCCAGCCCGACGGGGAGGCTACCTGCCCCTTATCTATGGTAAGTTCTCTTGATAGGATCTTGTCTGACCATGTACCTGTTTTTTAGATTCTGAGGTGCGATTTAGGAAAGACCTAGTCTTCAGATTTAATAATGTCTGGCTAGAAAGAAAAGGGATTAGGGATATTGTCAGTGAGATTTTGTGTGCAACACGTATTTGTTCGTCTTTATTGGATAAGTGGCAGCGGAGATTGAAGCATTTAAGGAATAAAGTGAAGGGGTGGAATATAAATGTTGATACTATTTACAAAAACTTAAGACTGAAATCACTAGTAAAATATCAAAACTAGATTTGCTAAGTGAGAACTCTTTTCTATGTGAAACTCAGGGGGGGGGGGGGGATAATTGGAAGCCTAGCTACTTAGGCTCCTTAGACAATAGGGACTTAAGTGGCAAGAGAGGGATAAGGATAGGAACTTATTGAGGGGGACAGTCAAACACTAAGTACTTCCATACCAAATTCAATGGCAGAAGGAGGAAGATTGTCATTTTTTCTCTTAGGTAAGAGGGCAACACTAGTACAAAAAACATGCACTAGAAGTAGGCCCCGGAAGCGGTTATATCTCCAAGTTACAAATTCGTCTGTAATAACCCAGTGGAGGTAGTTATTTGTGTGGTAAAAAGAGCAGAGGCGGTTTCTAAACTAGAACCACCTATATTAACAGGTGCGGGCGGTTGGAAATTTCAAACTACCTGGAGTTGGGAAGTACTCGAGGTGGTTTTGTAGGTAGAACCGACCGAGGGATTCCACCAAGTATGTATGAACCGACCGAGGGATTCCACCAAGTATGTATTCTATGCCCCTATTCCTCACTCCACATACCTTAATTTTATATCTGGGGCCGCCAAGCTTCTCCGGCTCCGTCGTTTGGCTATGTTGTATCATGCGGATCGCATGCTTGCCGTATTACATCGCCATTGTGCAAATTTAGGTCAGCTCGAACTCAATCCCCCATTATTTCCCCGTGTCGAACGAGACAATGAGGGTCCACCATGCGGAAAAAATAAGAATGGGGATGCGAGGTGGATTTTATAAGAGAATGTGCACGGGTTGGGGGAACCACATTGGGAAGCGCATTATGTCAAGGTATTTTCCCAACACTATCCATTTGAGGGTAGCCTAGGTGTTGGATATTCATATGGTGCACAAGAGGATATTTTACCCCTGTTCAGGCCCTTTGATAGACGTAATAACCTACACATGCTTGTCTATATTGAAAAATCCAGCCTTGTATGGGAACTAGGGTTTTTGTGTACAAATGTTTTGATCATAAGGAAGGTCCATGGGTGCTTGGACTAAAGGGTGTAAGAACGAATTATAAGGTGCTAGCCATGGGATGCCTGCCATGTATTATATAGGTGGTTGTGGCTAAGCTTACAAATACCGAGTCAGTTGGAGGTGTCCTGATCTATGTGGAGTAGTAGAAACCTTAATGATATATACCACTGTTCAAGAATTCACCCAATTAATCAGTTAATGGTTCAGTTAATCGCAACTCTTAGCATGGCCGAATCGAATAATACCTATTCATCGCGTTAACTTGCCAGTCCGATTAATTGCCCAGTTAGACCGATTAATCAGTTGTCAGACCGATTAATCCCCGTTGGCCCATTAACAGGTGGGCAAACAAAGCTCAATTTTTTGGCCCGTAACACCTTCCAGACCCATCCCGCTCCTTAACAATTAGGATCAATAATTTTAGCTCCTCTCTATGCTTTTCATATGTGCACGACGGCATATTTTGGTATACTACATAGCTGGGAGCATGAGAGTATGGTATAATAAAAATCTAGATATATGTTGGAAAGTTTCTATTAAATCTACCAATTAGTGGTCGACTGATTAATCCAGTTAATAGGCCGATTCACCGATTAATCGCTACTCCTAAAGCGACCGAGCAGCTACCAGTTAACGATTTCTTGAACATTGATATATACATTGCCATAATACATAAGACCTAGCTAGATACGTAGCAGAGTTCTTGTTGTGCCCTTCAATGTGGCAATGGACCCTGCATCACTGACAGACTTAGCTTGCATTACTAGGGAAATGCTTATAGGCAGGACCTCAGTAGTAGCGCTGGAAAAAAGCAACCGCTGCTGCTAGTTAGCAGTAACGCTGTTCTTGGACAATGCTACTAGTAACTCCTTAGCAGTAGCGCTGGAGAACAAAAATGCGCTACTACTATGTGGGACCAGACGATGCCACTGACGGTAGCTGTAGTAGCAGCGGTGTCCAAAATCCAGCGCTACTACTAAGAGTTTAGCAGTAGCACTTTATTTTGCAGCACCGCTACTGCTAATGGGCCCCTCTTAGTAGTAGCGCTTTTCCGGGAAAGCACTACTACTAATACCATAGCAACATCGCTTTCTGGGATGCAGCACTACTGCTTGTTGCGGCCTGTGCCATCTTTTCACCCCCTCCCCCTCCTCCCCCACTTTGCCCTCTCTCCCCCTCCTTTCCCCTCTCTCCTCTCCATCGTTGTTGCCCTTCTTCTCTCTCCCCCTACCTCTCTTCTCTCCTCATTGATACCCCCCTCCACCATAACTCTCCATAAATGGCCTCTCATCTCTCTCTTCCTCCTACCTCTCTTCTATCCCCATTAATGCTCTCCTCCACCATAACTCCCTCTCCATTAGTTAGCTAGAGTGATCATATCTTCTCCCCAACAACTAGTCTAGCTAGCTATTTAGCCATCCACACTTTCGATCTGTATAGGTAGCGAAAGGCCTCATCATCTAACCGTGCTCTCTCGATTCGGTCTCTCTTGGTGTGTGTGTGTGTATATATATATAAGTTGTTCATTTCGAGAATGGGAATATGTGTGTGAATGAGAATATGTGTGTTTGGGATATGGAGAGATTTGTGCGAGTCACATGCCCTTGAGTTGCTTATGTTTTGCCAAAATGTCAATTTATTTCCGTTTCGGTAAATTTCAAGCAAACTCGATATGTCCTATTTTTAGGCAAGGTGATGCCAAAAATTTATATGACTTCGAAGCATGCATGCATTTTGTTTATAACCCTTTTGCTTGTTATACCATGCAGTCGGTTATGAAGGTGAGTGGATGGATCGTGGAGCGATACATGCATTCCATGGTGATAGACATGTATGCAAATAATCGGACTAGGATTAGATGTCTGTGTGCAAGATGCAAAGAAGGAGTCCTTTTGGACCCTTTTGATTGTGGCACTTTGAAGGCGCATCTTCTGATGAATGGTTTCTTGGATGGCTATACTCAGTGGATAAGTGAAGAAGATGATCAAGATGATGAGGACGTCCACATTGCAGGGAATAACAACATGGGGCTAGAGGAAGAGATGACCGATCGACACAAAGACAATGGCGACAGACATGGCGGCGGGGAAGATCCCGGAAATGACGGCGGCGGAGAAGATTCCGGACATGGTGCCAAAGAAGAGTTCGGACATGGCGGAGAAGAGGCGGCGGCCACGCCGCAGTTTTCGATGCTACTAAGTGCAGTCGTGCAGGACCGTCATGTTCGAGACCTCCTTCGCAAGAATTTGACTAGTGAGAGAGCTGCTTCTAGAGAGGAGGCCAAGCTGGCACAACTTGAAGTAGACTCGAAAATTCCATTGTATGACGGCTGCGATCCCGAGGTGACCCGTTTGAGTTTCACGCTCGAACTTCTAAAGACGAAGGCCGAAAACAAATGGACAGACAAAAGCCTCAATGAGCATTTGAAGTATCTACATAATAAAGTTCTTCCTGCGGGGAACCTGTGTCCTACTAGTGTCGAGGAGGCCAAGAAAATCGTGTCCTACCATGCATGCATCAAGGATTGCATCATTTATGGGGGGGGGGGGGAGCACACAGAAAAAAGCAGTTGTCTAGTGTGCAATGCTTCTCGATACAAGAAGGCAGGAAAGAAAGCTCCTCAGAAAGTTGTATGGTACTTTCTGATCACCCCCCGTCTGCAGCAGTATTTTATAGATCCCAAGGAAGAAAAGCTCATGCGCTAGCATGCGGAGAGGAAGAAGCCCGACGATGGAGATGATGTGAAGCTGAGACACCTCGTAGATGGTAGCCAGTGGAGAGCATTCAATGCCGTATATGGATTTGCTGTAGTAGATTCAAGGAACATTGTGCTTGATGCGAGTACCGATGCATGAATCCGTTTGGAAACCAGAACACCAACCACAACACATGGCCCGTCTTTGTATGGATGTACAACCTCCCCCATGGAAGTGCATGAAGACAAAGTACATACACATGAGCATGCTGATTCAAGGTCCTAAACAACCGGGAAATAATATTAACCTGTATATGGGGCTTCTGCAAGAGGAGCTAGACACATTATGGAAAACACCGACATGGACATGGGACACCAGCAAAGGAGAGTATTTCCATATGAGAGCCGCACTGATGACGACGGTGCACGACTATCTTGGTTACGGGTACACCTCAGGCCAGGTGTTCCACGGATACTACGGATGCACGAGGTGCATGGATGATACAACATCTCAGTGGCTTACGTCAACGAAAGATGGTGGGTCCGGGAAAATCGTGTACATGGGGCATCATAGATGGCTCAAGAAGGATGACCCGTGGAGAAAGCATGGAGATCTATTCAATGGGTTGGCTGAGCATCAAGGACCTCCACGTAAGAGGAGCGGCACTGAAATCGATGAGCTGTTGAGAAACTGGGAACAATGCCCCACGCCGAGAAAGATGAAAAAGGCGCCGGAGCCGCTGCTGAAGGTATGGAAAACGAGGTCTGTTTTCTGGGACTTGGAGTACTGGCCCAATCACAACCGCCTCATTGCCTTGATCAAATGCATATCATGAAATGGAGCGTTGCCCTTAGTTTGCAAAATGGAGCTTCGCCTCACTGCCACGATCGCCATGATGTCTTATGGGGGACGTCTTTCCTGGCTCAATGCTTCTGTCACCTCCCTTCTGGTGTTTGCCATGTGCACGCTCAAGTTCCCTCCGAAACTGATTGAGATCTTTGACAAGATTAGAAGGAGATGTCTCTGGACAAAGAAAACTTAGCAAGGTGACAAGTGCAATTCACTGGCAGGTTGGGACCTGGTCTGTAAACCCAAGAGCAAAGGTGGGTTAGGTGTGATTAACATTAAAATCCACAATGAATCGCTCTTGCTGAACTTTCTGCATAAGTTCTATAACAAGCTTGACGTTCCTTTGGTTAATATGATTTGGGATAATCAGTATGTCAACCAAGTACCACATGCGGTGGATTCGATCGGATCCTTTTGGTGGAAAGATATCCTCAAGTTAACACCCATATACCGAGGGATTTCGCGTGTCCAAGTGACTGATGGTTCCACTACATTGCTCTGGAAGGACTTGTGGTTACACGATGTGCTCCAATCATCACACCCACGTGCCTTCTCTTTTGCTTTGCATGAGGACATGACGGTTGCTGACCTCTGGGCCACCACAGATTTGCATGAAACCTTTCACCTACCGTTGTATCCTCTTGCTCTTAGTGAGGTGCAGGATATCCAGCAGGCTTCGTTCAACTTATACCCATCAACCACAAGGACTGACATCTGGCACTACACATGGGGCGCTGCTGAATATAGACCGAAAGACTACTACAACAACTTCTTTCGTGCTGCAACCGCTAATCCTGCCTTTCAGCTTCTTTGGAAATCAAACGGCACGATGAAGATCAAAGTGTTCGGATGGTTGCTGCTGCATGATAGGCTTAATACTCGTGACATGCTTCGGAGGAGACACTATAACATTGGTGATGATTTTACATGCCTTCTCTGTGGGCAAAATTTTGAAGAGACTCTTGAGCATATGGTTTTCACTTGCCAGTTCAGTATGAGGTGTTGGGCCAAGCTGCATATTGACTGGGCTGATTTTCAAAACAGGTTCGCTGCACTCCAAAACGCGCAAACAAATTGGCCCAATCCTTTCTTCATCGAAGTATTCTTCACTGCTTCCTGGAGCTTGTGGAAAGAAAGAAATAACAAACACTGCAGAGGTATTGCCCCAAGCATTGCATCTTGGTTTGCTCGCTTCAAGGAGGATCTGAGACTTCTGCAACATAGAGTTAAGGTGGCACGTAGAGCTGCTCTGCTCTCCTACTATGACACACTTAGTTGAGTCATTTTCTGTTTCTCTACTCTTGTAACATACATTTAGCCTAGTGCCTACCAGTGGATATGGAGTAGTTGCCCACCCCTGGTGGTGACACCAGGAGTGGAGATGATGTGTGTGAGTTGTATGTCTATGTAAACACCCCATTTATATAGATATATGAAAAAAACAGTGGGAGTTCTCTCCCATGTCCATTCCCTAAAAAAGTGCATATCACAAAGAATGTCCTCAAGAGCTTGCTTGGCACGGTGGTGAACATGCCGGAGAAGAGCAAGGATGGGCCGAAGGCAAGGAAAGATTTGGCAGATTTGAAGATCAGGAAAGATCTCTATCGTAAAAAGTCGACGGAGGAGACATAGACGAAGACGGAGGAGGGGGAAAGGGGCAAAAAAGTTAACAAGAAGGAGGAGAATTATTGCCCCCCTTCTTGCCTCACCATAAGTGCGAAGGAGATCGATCAATTCATCAAGTGTCTTATGGAAATCAAAGTCAGTTTCGGCTATTGTGGGAAGATAAGTAGATTTCTGGACCACAAGAAGAAAAGGTTTAGCGGGATGAAGTCCCATGACTGTCACGTGATGATGATGTAGACACTCCAAATTTCCATTAGAGGAATAATGGAGAAGCATGTCTGTGACACGCTTACTGGTCTCTGCAACTACTTATTTGATGTTATTTCTCGAAAGTCCATAAGTGTGAAGCAGCTCCGAAGGCTACAGGAAGAGATCGTTGTCATAATATGTGAGCTTGAGATGTACTTTATGCCCGCATTCTTTGACGTCATGGTGCATCTGTGTGTCCACATCGTGGACGACATCATCGACCTCGGGACGACATTCCTTCACAGCATGATATCGTTTGAGAGGATGAATGGGGTCATCAAACAATTCATTCATAACATGTCCCATCCTGATGGGAGCATCGTCAAGGGGTATCTGACGCATGAGTGCATCTCCTTTTGCGAGAATTATATAGGCGTCAGTGACCCTGTTGTTGGTTTGCCCATCAAGAAGCACGATAGGAAGCTCGAAGGACATGGTCATAACAACGACCGGAGGGAATTGCACGTGGACTACTCAGATCGACGGAATGACTTTGACAGGGTTAATTTAGTAGTGCTACAACACCTAGATGTGGTAGATGATTATGTGGCATGGCACAAAGAAAGCATCGCAAAGAAGTACCGTGATAAGGGGATGCTGAAGACGGACGACAAAGTTACTATAGAGCACAACTCCACTTTCTTGCGTTGGTTCAAAGAGCAAGTTCTTGAAAATCCTCCGGAAGAGGGCAGTTCGGACGGATTGCTCATACACGCCTTAGCACATGGCACCGTGCCCAAGCTCGCGACCTATGAGTCATACGATATCAACGGGTACACGTTCTACACGGAGGCCAAAGACATGGACAGTGATTACCAGAACTCCGGGGTGACAATTGAAAACCTGACCGACACCAACGGCACAACTAAAAGATTCTACGGAAGGGTCGAAGAGATCTGAGAGCTTGACTATGCTGGAATGCACGATGCGACGATGTTCCGTGTTAGATGGGCCAAGGACATCGTAAGAGGAAACAAGTATTTCACTACCATGTCTATACCCGACGCGAAGAGCACTCCCGTTAACGTTAACGTCATCGCCAAAAATGAGCCATGGATACACGCTAAGCACGTGACACAATGCTTCTTCATAACCGACCCGGCCAATCCCAGCCGTGTTGTCGTGAAGAGATCCAAAAGGAGCATCGTCGAAACGGATGGAGTCACTCACGAGGAAGACTACGACCAATACGGCAACCCGATGAGGGAAGATGACGATGACGATGACGATGAAGCATACGGTAAAAGAAGAATCAATACTACATTACCTAAGAAAGATCGTACTCCATGGTTTCGGAAAAGTCACAACGAGGGGCTCAATTGTTCGGCAACAAACAAGAAAGGGAAGAGGCTCAATGCGAAACATCGTCGACGCAGCTGAGAAACCATCATTTATATATATGTATCTATTTTGTATACGCACTTAAGTAGCCATTATCGGTCAAATGATGTAATCATATCCCCTTCAATTACATGCATGGTTCCGGTGATATTCGCGTAGTGTGGGAGGGAGACGCCGTCATCGGGAGAAAAATAAGAAAACAAAAGGGAGAAAGCAATACAAATGAAAAAGGAAAGTAAACATAAAAAGAAAAGGAAAATAATAAAAATAAAATAAAACTAAAAACTAGAAAAGGAAAATAATATAAAAGAAAAGAAAACATAGTAGTAGCGCCGGCTTATGACCCAGCGCCATAGCTAATGTAGTTATAGCGCTGGACCCTAACTCAGCGCTACTACTATGTGTAATTTAGAATTAAAGAAACTAAAAAATAAAATAGTTAGCAGCAGCGCTTGGTTACTACCCAGCGCTATAGCTAATTTAGCTATAGCGCTTGATCCTAACCCAGCGATACTACTATTTTGAGTTAACCCACCACACGGGCTCAAATTTTGCCAAGCCCCATTGCCCCCACTCTCTCCCTCTCCTCTCTGTTGCCACGCACCGCCGTCGCCCCTGCCCGCCGCTGTCGCCCCTACCCGCCGTTGTCGCCCCTTCCTCCTTTGTCGCCCCTCGGCCCTTGCCGGCCATGTCCTCCCTTGCCCGTCGCTCCGACCTCCTCCTCGTCTGCGCCGACACCGCTCCGGCCTCCTCGTCCGCGCTGGCGCTGCTCCGGCCTCCTCATCGGCACCGCCGCCGTCGACCTCGCCCCCTCTCTGCTTCGCCGCCCTTCAGGTACCCCCTCCCCCAACCTCCCCCTCTCTCTAGTCAATTAGGGAAAAAATTCTAGGGTTCATACCTTGCTTAACTTAAAAAATAGTTTTTAAAAACAGAATTGTTGCTACTTAGTAATAGAAGACACTAGGAATTAATTAATTTTTGTAGGTATAAATTATCTATAAATTAGTTTTTGTAGGTATATAAATTAGATATAATTTTTGTAGTAAATTAGCAAATTAGTAAGGTCATTTCACTCTATGTACAGTAGCAGAGAGAGAGAGAGAGAGAGAGAGAGAGAGAGAGAGAGAGAGAGAGAGAGAGAGAGAGAGATCATTTAGGAAAAAAATAGCAAATTAGTTTAGGGCAATTTTGTTTAGGAAATTTAGCAAATTTGTTTAGGGCAATTTAGTTTACGGTATATAATATCAATTTAGTTGGTTAGGGCAGTTTAATGAGGTCATTTTGCGAAGTTTTATGGTTTTTGAAAAGACCACTAATTTGCAATGTTTAGTGGGGTCATTTCCTCTATGTACTTGCTTGAATGGTATATAATATATGTCATTGATGTTATATGATTCTGCAATATTGGTTGAATGTAGAAAAATATCCTAGTGGCCTATGTTTTTCGGAGTGTTGATTCATTTCCGTTCCGGCAAATTTCAGGCACTCCATATGTCAACTTTTTAGCAAAGGTCGTGCCGAAAATTTATGTGATTTTCGGCATGACTTGTGCTAGAAACTAGGACATATGGAGTACCCGGGATTTGCCGGAAGGGGAATCAATCAACACTCCGACCAAATATAGGCCCCTTTCTCTCTTCATTATATCTTAATTGTTGAATAGGAAACATGTCTACCGACGCCCAAGCCGGGGGTTCTACTCGCCTCGCAGAAGACCCCATCGAGGAAACAAATCACTATTTCGATTACCTGGATGAACACCATATGGGGTTGCATGGTCGCGACAGTGGCACCAACCCCGACACCGACACCGACACAGGCACCAAAACTTGCATCGGCACCTACACCACCCCCGAGACCGGAAATGATGCTGTCGTAGCCAGTAAAGCACCGAAGAAGAAGAGGTCACACTACTAGGGAAAAGCCTATACACAGAATCTTACCAGCAGCGCTCTTCAAAATACCACGCTACTGGTATTTAGCAGCAGTGCGTGTCGTCAAAACTCGCTGCTGACAGGAAAATAGCAGTAACGCGTCCACCGCATAGAGCGCTACTGCTATAGTTGCCATGACCTCGCTCCCCGCTAGTTATAGCAGTAGCGCACTATACTAAACAGCGCTACTGCTATTCAGATTAGTTGTAGGGCGTTTTGGCAAACGCGCTACAACTATCCCTACCTTATCCCCACGCGCACGACCGGCCCTCTCACTCACACTCACTCACTCGCCGTAACAGAATCGCTGTGCGTGCGTCCGCCGCCCGCCTTCGTCTCGTCTGGTCACCGAGGTACTCCTCCTTCCGTCCTCCTCCTCCTCCTCGCACATCCTCCTCCCCTGCGGCCGCCTCCTCCTCCGCCGCCTCCTCCCTCCGCTGCCGCCCTCCTCCTCCTCCATGGCAGCCTCCTCCCACCGTCCTCGACCTCGCCGCCCCTAGCTACCTCTCCGTCGCCCCCCACCCCCTGCCACTAGTTAGTACTAGATTTAGTAGTAGTAGATGTTAATTTAGGGTTCATAGCTAGTACTAGATGTTGCTTAGTTAGTACTAGATTTTTAGTAGTAATAGTGGTAGTTGAATTACTTTAGTTGTAGTTGAACTAGTTTAGTAAGTAAATTAATAAACTAGTTGAACTAGTTGAATTAATAGAAATAATGTATTTTTAGTAAAATCATTAATATAACTAGTTGAACTACTTTATTTTTAGAAAGAACTAGTTTTTTTTATTTATAGTAAGTTTATATTTAGTAAGAACTAGTTGAATAAATAAAACTAGTTGAACATGTCATATTTGTTGTTATTTTTTAGTTTGAGCAATTATTCGGGATGTATTAGTGATAACTTTTATGGTTTCAGGTGACCACCGTCGTCCCCGTCACCGACCCCCTCCGACATCCCCGCCGTCGTCCCAGTCACCGACCCCCACCGACATCGAGGTGAGACCAGCCAAATATCCTTGTATATCTTGTGTTGTTGCTCAAATAGGATATGTGGTTGCCCAAGTGGCCGTTCATGTTCAGTTTACATCTCCGAGTGGCCTATGTTTTGCCGGAGTGTTGATTAATTTCCGTTCCGGCAAATTTCAGGCGCTCGATATGTCCTTTTTTTAGCAAAGGTCATGCCGGATTTTGGCGTGAATTCTGGCATGACTTGTGCTAGAATATGTACAAGTTTAATCTTTGAATTATGATTGTAGGAAATGTCGTACTCGGACGACGACGGTCTCCCGAGGGAGTGTAGCTGGTGCCACGACGATCGAGGTATGTGCGACAGGTTCGTTCGGCTGGACGAAGATCGGCGCTTCAGCATTAAGCTCGAGGATACCTTCGATTGTGAAACGGTACGCAACAACGACAAGTGTTTTTTTCATAATTAAGCATGACTTCAACTATTTCAACGTCTAATTTTCATATTTTACAATTCGACTAGCTTATCCCATGCCATGCAAGATGCTATGTCTTGGAGAGGATGGGTTTTGAAGACCATGAAAATTTCGAAACAAAGAAAATACACCTAAGGACCCATCATGATATGGATTTTGAAGTAAATCTATGCAATGCTCAGAGCGTAACCCATTTTGGTTGCCAAAATTGGGAAGCACTTTGCAAAATGTATGGTTTTTATGAGGGTATGATTGTCACCATGGATCTTGGTGATCCTGACAGCAAGGAAGACAATATGGACATTTGGGTCCTTGTTGATACGCTTCCGATTGTACCGCTATGTGAGTTTCTCAAACATAGTTATTAACTAATTTATATTGTTTATTTCAAAATAGTTGATAGCTTATTTCCATTGACAGCTTATTTTGATTCTTCAAAGACTGTGCGGAAGATGGTAGATAAAACCCACTACACCGATGGCACTGAATTAACGTATAAGGAGAAAAATCATCTGATCGCATTTTGTACTCTTCTTGAGAATTACAATGACTATTATCGAACTCCTCCAAGTTATGGTGAATACGTGCCACTAGTGCATGTGTTGAACCACGATAACTTCTCTGGAGATACCCTGGTAAGATTTTTTACTATTACGACATCCGTGCATCTTTTGCATACTTCTAAAACTAGTACATCATTGCTAACTACGAAGTTATTATTATGTTTTTCAACAGAAACTCCCGATGGATTGTGTGCCTCATCTGATGTCTCTGCATGGTCGCCTCTCAGTTCTGAACATACTGCCAGGTAAATCTACGGAGCTCACCTGTGCATATCGGATTTCTAAAACCCGTGAACACATGATCATCAAAGAATGGAAGAAATGTATGGACATTCGCAAGGAGGTTCTTGGAAGTAACATTCAGCGAAAGTCAAGAATTGGAGACAGGCTAATCTCCATTCTCCATAATGGAGAGTCAGGGGCTATCTTGTTTTTTGTTATTTTACCTTAGAAAATGTAGTAGGTCTTAATCGAATGTAATAGGTCCTATGAGGTACAATATGTTTATTATGTGGTAATGTGTTAGAGTTGATAATGATGATATTGAGGAGGTGTTATGTGATGTCAATGATGAAAACGATGATCTTGAGGAGGTGTTATATGACAATGATGTATTATGATGATAAGTTGTTAATGATATGACGATGATGATGATATTATTATATCATGGGGTGAAAGAACCGCGGATTTGTTTCAAGTGGATGGACATCCACTTGAAACTAGTCGACGGTTCTTTCACCCCATGATGTAATAACTCATTATGATGTAAAAACAATCTCTAAATTCCTGTTGTATGAAAACTTGCGTAAAGGTGTATGAATACAACATGAAATAGAAAAGAAATAAAATACTAAATAATAGTAGTAGCGCGGGAGAGGAGAAGCGCTACTACTAATTATCAGTAGCGATTTTCTGAAGAAGCGCTGCTACTAAGTCAATTTAGCAGTAGCGTGCGTCCAGACGCGCTATTGCTAAGCATTAGCTGTAGCGCCTTATCAGTAGCGCTCCTCCCCGCGCTACTGATAGGCCCAAAACCCGAGCTGCTGCTAGGCTTTTCCCTAGTAGTGTCACGAAGACCAAACGAGCTCGGCATCGGAAAAATTCTGGTCACGGAGATGCACCCCAAGAAGTTAGAGACAACGGCGCCAGAGGAAGCGCGCTCGTGCTGGGGCAATCAACTAGGATGCATCCTTAGGGAAACCGCCAACATCAACGACGGGAAGTTGAAGAAGATGCCACATATGGAGCACATGCTCCTAAAGAAGTTGCACAATAGGTTCCTGTTCCCCGGCCGGGATGAAAGAAAATTTTAAGAGCCGTGGGACGACGTCGCCATGACAAAGATAAACGACAAGGCGATGGTGACGTTCACCAATGACTTGTCCTCCTGGAAAGTTCGGGTGAAAAAGCGATTGCGACGAATGAACCGTGGTCCAAGATTCATGCTGATAATCCGTCAATAACGAAGGAGGACTTTGAAAAATTCAAGGAGAATTGCGGTAAAGAAGAATTCAAGCCAAGGTTGGAGAAAATGAAGGCGCTCCAGGCCAGGAACATGCCTCCCCACCGCCTCGGAAGCCGTGGTTATGAGGGTAAGAGGTACGTATGGGCCAAGGAGGAAGCCAATCGCGAAAGGGAGAACTTTGTTCTTGCCACTCTAGTTTTTGCCAACTTCGCTTATGCCACTCTAGAATTTGACATCTCACATTTGCCACTCTTAGCTTTTGACAATACATCACAAATGCCATTCCGTGGCAAAAACGATAGTTTTTCATTTCACTTTTGCCACGCTTAGCTTTTGACATGTATCACAATTGCCACTCTAAATTTTTTGCTTTTGCTACGGAATGGCAAGTGTGATATATTGTCAAAAGCTAAGAGTGGCAAAAGTGAAATGTCAAATTCTAGAGTGGCATAAGCAAAGTTGGCAAAAACTAGAGTGGCAAAAACAAAGTTTTCCCATCGCGAAAGTCACGAATCCCAGACCCCTTGGCGGAGTTCACCGACCCGTTGGAGCATGACTAGATCAGGGCCCAATACAAGTGGGACCGCGTCAAAAAGATCTTTTACATGGACCCGAACACGAGGGAGTTCATGAGACTTCTGGTAATTATTATATTACCACATTACCATATTAGCTTCCAATCAATTCGACTAAAAGTTTTGTCACATTAGTAAATCATCCACGTTCCTTTTGCAGAAAGAGTAGCACCAAAAGGCAGGTGAAAGCGACGAGTCGTCACAGTCGTCGGTGACACCCGAGTGGGACACCCCATTCAACCGGAGCCTGAACATACTGAAAAAGGTCCCGGTGGACAAGCCGCCGTCCTATGGATGTGTGCACGGTGTCGGAGATGGTGCCTCGTGGAAGACGTACTACCACGAGGAGCAAGAGGAAAGAAGGAAGAGACGGTTCGTCGTCACTCAGCAGACCATCGACGAGAAGGTCGCGGTTGCGGTTAATAAGACCAAAGCTGAGACAAAAGAAGAGTTGGTCGGGGTAGTCGGTGGGTTGGTCACTGACGCGGTGGCCAGCTTGATTCCGACAATTGTCAATTAGTCGAAGAGCAATCCAAATGCATGGCCGGAGGACTTTCCCCTTCCCAGCTTTGTTAGGAGCAATCCGGCGAAGACCACAACACCAGCACCTGCTCAAGCAACCGCACAAGGTCCTGCTCCTATTCATAGCAGCCCGACCTCCGTCTCTGGTATGCTCGGTGGGCCTTCGTCGCTGGCTGAGCTCGACGCCCTCACGGTAATTACGTGTCATACCCTTTTCACCAGCATGTCTATAGTCTTCCGTTTCGGTTGCCTTCCGGATGTTTGACGTCGCAGACATGTCTTCTTCGTAGGCCGACGATACCCCGTGCACCCTACTCTACAATATCAAGGGCTAGAAGGTGGCCGTGGGAAAGGCAACGATTGTGAAGCCGAAGGACCGCATGTTCCACAACCGAGAGATGCCCGATGGCGTCTTCAAGGTTAACGGGCCAGTGTCTTAGCGGGCTTCAAGGATTTGTCTCCTCCGGTACCAGTCGATGACAAGGAGACCCCTATGAGGATTGGCGAATGTAAGATCTGGTTCTTGCCTTGGCCGAAGTCTCTTCTTCATCTCGAGGCGTCCAGTATCACACCAACGCCAACTTCTCAAGAAGGTTTGAACACCACCCCACCTACCAAATTACTTGCACCTGTCATGGCGGGTGATAGCATAGGATGCGAGGGAGAGCCTCCATTAGTGCTAGATGACGTAGCCCCCGTTGTCGAAGAAGCAAATGCTGATGATCACATGGAGGAGGAGGATGATAACCCAAACAAATATTTCAATACCGCTTATGACGATGGAGGATTGATGGCTTAGGCCGAGGAAGACTCAGGCTATGAGCATGGAGATGATGACTTGATGCTACCTAATTTGCCGGAGCCGGAACGTCCTAAGGCGGAATGCAAAAAGTCTCTCTTCAAGCGATCCTCGTAGGAGACACCTCCAGATGCCGCCCCTACCCAGCAATACCCCGAGGGTCGTCCACTGATTAGCCCGACGACACTGGGGGTGGTGGTTAGGGAAGGTATGGTGGGCTCACTACCGCCAACCACCAAGAAGCAAGGGAAGAGACCGCCCAGGAAAGGCCCTAAAGGCGCCAGAGCTGCTTTAACCAGTAAGCCGCCTCTGAAGCCCTGGGTGGTAGACAGAATACATATCGAAAGCGTGAAGCGTTTTCAAATAGCCGGCGAGCTGATCCTACCCGCCAAAGAGCTAGAGCACATACCGAACAATGATCTAAGGAGACTCCATGAAGATGTGCTGGCCAGAGAGAAATGCCTTCTAATCGCAGAAAAACCAGGATACCCGCTTTACGCGGCTCAGGTGCCGGGTGGGAAGTTGTACGTCGAGACCTAGCCCGCAAATCAGTTCATCCTGCGATTTGAATACATCTATGACATGTTCCACATGACCAAGCTGGATTTCCAGTTCATCCGCATGTATGCATTGTATATCAACTACTTCATCAGGATTGAGAACATAAAATATATCTACGTCCCGGACCCGTACTATATGCACGAGAGCTTCTTGGCAGTTTGCAAAGAGCACCGTGACTACGGGATCAAGTACCTCATTGAATTCATGATCGCTAATAAGGACAAGGAAGCGATTCTCCTGCCTTATCGTCCCCACTAAGTCATCCGCGCATATCCTTTCATAAGTGGTATTCATTCGTTTCCAAGCATGGAGGCTAATTTGAGGTGTACTTAATTTGCGCAACGGGGGTGGCACCGTCCTCATCGTTCTACCCGGAATAATCCCATGCTATGTACTTGGACTCATCGAAGAACCTCAAGAAAAAGAATTACACGCACGTAAACAGTGTTCTCGATAGTGCCCTGTTAACCTTTAGCCTGTCTGGTGGATATATCAAGGTGAAAAGGCATAGCAAGAACGAGCTGGTTTTCGCCATAAGACCGACTTCTGCTGCATCCACCAACCGCACACTAGTAGGGCTGATGGATTCAACTTCATGCATCACCTGCTTGAGTACAGAAGGGATAATCAACGTCTTCGCATGTCAGCTACTACCGAAGATGCCGAGATTGTCAGCTGGGCCACAAGCATAGGAAAGACACCAGATCATCGAATCCGAGCTGAATTTTATCACGTATAGTGTGAACTTGCCCAAGTGATCACGAAGCAGGTCCTCGAACCAACGGGGATGTTTTACCATGGGCCAACAATCACACGGGCTGATGTCCGAGCACTGCTAATCGCTTAGCGTCTGGACCTGTACCCTTTCAAGAATCTCGGATGCTTCCTCCCTGACTATGAAGATTGGACCGCCGACATGGAGGACTAATTGTCAATGACAATGTGTCACTACTGTCTTTCTATCGCAAAACTTTGAATTTATGCACGGCGAAACTATGTGATGTAATTAAACCGCGTGGTCCTGAACTAGCGTAGATCGCTCTAGTTAATTAGTTTGGGTATGAGGAACTTCATCATTTATGTTTACTATAAGTTGCTTATATTTTGCTAATTATGCCTCTTTGTTTTCTTAAGTACATTATGTTGCATATTATCGTTCAATTCATCAACTGACGCTGCAGGTACATAGATCAGAGATGGTGAAGGACTGCTACGTCGTGTTTGTTGGGAGGGTTCCCCGAGTCTACGACCACTGGCCAGACACTCGGGCCTAGGTGGACAAGTACCCAGGTGCTAGCCACAGAGGGTTCGACAGCAGAGCCGAAGCGGAAAGTAGTTACTTGAGGTGGACGCTCCAGCAAGAGCGGGGCCGAGACCGCCGGTGCCTCAAGTACTACATAGTCACACACTTTCTCATGTTGATCGCCCTTTTCTTCTACATCATGGTTTAGATAGAGATGATGAAACTTGTGTGTGTGCCATGACCATGAAGTTAAAGTTATTCAAGACATGGCATGGCTTGTGTATCGCTACTTTCGAGATGTGTGATTATATTTGTGTTGAATGATGATGATGATGATGATGATGCTATGACGAGACTACTGTATGTCTATGATATGATGAGCATAGTGTGTGTTTAGTACGATCTGATGAAACTACTGTATAGAGCCTGTATAAATACATCACAAATACGTAGAGGGGTGTAAATATGTGAAAGCAGGAATACTAGCAGTAGCGCTGGAAGCACCTACTAGCAGCGCTGGATTATCAGCAGCGCTTCATTTGTTCAAGCGCTACAGATAGTTAGCAGTAGCGCTGGTCAGTGCAGCGCTACTGCTAACAATATTTACCAGTAGCGCTGCCCATACCAGCGCTACTGCTACAAGTTAGCTGTAGCACGGTAGCAGTAGTGCTGGACCCAGCGCTACTGCTATGTATATTTCTATGCAACTGGTGCATACTTTGGTTTTTTGTACAACCAGAGCTTCACTTTACCCGCTCCTCCCTCAAGTGTTGCTTAATTTCCCTCTGTTCTTCCCTCATATATTCCCGCATCAATTTATGCTCCTCTTTTTTTCTTCTTAGGAGTACATAAGTGCGCTCTCTCTCTCTCTCTCTCTCTCTCTCTCTCTCTCTCTCTCTCTCTCTCTCTCTCTCTCATGAGCGTAGTTCGCAAGAGCATTTGTAAGGTAGGTTCTCGGATATTTTCTTCACTCTGTCACCGTGCATTCCTTTTTATTTAGATTATGTATCAATTTCACACTGTGAATTCTGTTCATTTCCTTATTTGCTTTTCTTTGATTTGAAGTAAAACATCTCTACCAAATCTCTGTGATTCTCATTGTGCTACATGGATCCCAACAAGACCCATGGTGGCACCAAAGGGCTAAGGTAATTTTGTTCATTTTATTAGTTTGTATCATATAGGGCCTCTTTGATTCTTAGGAAACTAGAGAAAAAATTGTAGGTTGTTAATATGGGGCCTCTTTGATTCATAGAAAAAGTGGAAGGAAATCGTAGGGCTTCTCTTTATTTGCCTATGGTGACACTATTCATCCGTTTGACTCAAATGAATGAAACCATATATGGAAAAGTAGATGAATTTTTTCCTTTGTATTGAGTTTCATAAAAGCATAATATCAACTCCATCTTATCTTTTCATATGGTTTAACCTTAATTTCACATGTATTTTAAGATTCATATTTTTTTTCCTTATTATTGCTAATCAAACACCTAATTCTGAAGATTCGTTTGTTCTCACAATCATCTGTTTTGCACATGTCAATAAGGAAAAAGCCCAGAGGGTGGATTAATCATGGACCATCTAGAAGCATTGTCAAGCGTCGTTAGAATAAATATTGTGAAGTAAAACTCCCTTTATAATGTTTTAATGTTCTGATTTTATTTCAATTCCTTGAAATTTATATATTAGGACATTTAACTTACTTTTTTTGACTACACTTGATATTTTTATTTTCATGTGGAACTTACTTTAAACAACCTTTTATTTATCTTTTCAGTTCTATGATTGTCCTCTTGAGGTTATTAATATAGGTTATGCCACAAAGTTTTAGTTGTATGTGGAATATGGTGTTGTTGAGAATATTGCCATACTCATGTTTAACTTTGTTGTCTGTTTGTGATGTTTTAAGCGGCATATTACTGCTGAACTACGTTTGTATGCTTAAGTGTTGAACAATATGTTGTTTTATGTGAATTTGAGTAACAATGCTAGGTACCAAATGAAAGGAAATTCATAACCTTGAAGATCGATGTAGGCGGGTTTTAACGGAAAGCGCCACCATAATCAAGAGCATTAGAAGCCGTTAGTCACAAGACAACCGCATGGGTTGTAAACATTTGAATTGGTTCTGACAACTGTCTTTGCCATATAGAGTATTAGGGATACCATTTTGAGGCGAAACTAGGAACCGTGGTCGTCTGCGAGGCAAAACCGCCTCTAAAGCCTAATTATGTACTCGTGCATGCTTTGAAAACATGCGACTATGAAGATGCTTGTGGCCCCCCACTTCTTTGAGATCAAGTGGCGCCAAGGCTAATTAAAAGTTTTATAGATTTAAGTGCTTAGAGTTTGTCGGTGAGAGGTGGGATTAGACCCAAATCTAGCAAAGCATGAGTCAAGAGTAACCATCTGGATGCCTCAAGACCGACCCCGCCAGGAGTCCATGCCAGAGAAAGAGGGATGCAAGGTGGGGCCCCAAACTCCTACAAAAGAGGCAGGCAGAACCATTACAAGGAAGGATCAAACCATTCACGACCTAGAAACCTAGCAAGGAATGTGTCCAATGGAGCCAAGATCAGGTATAAATATCCATGCACTGAGACCAAGTGGATATAACTTCAGTTTAGGCAACCAAGACGATGAAGCAAAGCCCTAGTTTTAGATATAGATTAGATGAAATCCTATATATCCCATCGAGAGATTGGCCACCAAATATCCCATCGAGAGATTGGTCACCAAATATCCCAATGACTTAGGGTACAAGTTGATGGACCCCCACATTGTACTCACATTGCATGGGGGGGGGGGGCAAATTTGAGTAAAATCACCACCCCATGTATGTGCGATAACCTGAGGTTACATCCCACTGCCATACAAATCCATGTACAATATATTACCTTTGTTTGGGCTGCGAAACACTGTTGACTATTGGAGCCGGCCATGGGGGCCTTCACAATATCAGATCAGATCAATGGAGACACATGAGAGCTTCTAATGGAGACACGTGCATCAACACAATTGAGCCCACCAACAGGGGAAATGGTGCCCCGGTAGACCGCAACGCGGATCAAATCTACATCGACACCTCGACCCTGGCAATGACTCCATGGACACAAAACGACTAGATTGGGGACATCATGCGTAAAAAACCCGATTACCACGCACATTACATCGGGATCAACTACGGAACCATGGAGAACTACACATTGTGGTATATAATAATTTCAGAATAGCTTCATTCAATATAGAAACATTCATGTTCATATTCCAACTTCAAATTAGTCCTAACATGACAAAGCTATGATACCTGCCGAGAAGAGCATGAAGATGCGAGATGGGAAGATTATTCGAGACGACAATGACATCTTAAACAAGGGGGTGTAAAATTCTATAAATTTTAGAACTTTGTCTCGAATGTTTGATGTGAAGTATGAAAAAAAATGAATATGCTAGCTTTGAGTTATTGGACATATATAAATGTATTGAGATGCAATGGACTTGTGTGATGGATCAAACTATGTATGCATGTGTGCACATATATGCAATTCTACAATTTTTATGTAAGATATTACGAATGTTTATGTGAATTCCAGTTATAGGGCTGGCTATGATAAGTAAATAAAATGCCAGTACCGAATATGAAACTAACACGGTTCTACCCTGAAAACTAGTTGGAATGATAACTATTCTAGGCAGTTCATTGTGCGAACCTGCTTGGAGTGTGATGCATTAGACGTGGTTCCATTTTGGGAACCGCTTGCCATGGTAAGTATGGATGAGGTTTTAAAACAACCTCTAATAGTCTGAGTATTAACAACGATTGACTAGAAACAAAATGCAAAATCCGCCTCCAATGTTTGAGTATAAACAACGATTGTCTAGTTGAAAAACCTAGCGGCAAGCCCATGTACGAAAACTACGACGAAAACCCTTTTCTGTACCGGTAATGGATAGAGTTGACGTGGTGGTTTGGAAAAGGAAGCCATAGCAAACTTGAAAAACTTGCTACCAGCTTGATGGTCATATTCCATTTCATTAACATCTAGATTGAGTTTATTTGAAAATAGTTTTTATATCCAACAGATCTTACGTTCGCAAAGTTTGCAGCTAGAATAACGAAACAAATAAAGCTCGTAAATAGCTAATCACCAATGGTTAGTTTGAAACTCGATATAAATATGTCCACATACCCAAACCCCTATTTCCAACGAAAATTCTCAAACCGTGTTTATCCACACTTGTTACGGTTATAACCAGTGACCAATCCGGCCTTAACACGCGTAATAATTTGGGACGTGGTGTGGTAGCATCGTGTGTGGATCTAGCCATTCTGCTGGAATTTTCTTAACGTCTCATGTGTCTTCGCGTGTGGAGTTAGCGATTTTCTTGAAGATATGGGACATTCTTTTTTGCAGCGACGTGGGGATGTGGTGCATGTCTTTGATTTGGTTACCTTCAACCTCTTTGATTGTTTCCTATTTGATGGCTTGCATGCCGGTGGTTCTCATGACTACTCCCTCCGTTTCTAAATATAAGTCTTTTTAGAGATTTTATTATGGACTAGATACGGATCAAAATGAGTGAATCTACACTCTAAAATATGTCCATATACATCCGTATGTAGTTTGTAGTGGAATCTCTAAAAAGACTTACATTTAGGAACGGAGGGAGTATTTTTTAGTGAGAGATCTTTTGCATGTGTCACGTGCATGCACTGGTTTTCTTCCGTTCTATCTCGATCATCCCTGGTATCTTCTGGATTGATCCCCTTCTTTTTTCTGGATGTGTGGGCTATTACTACTCCTGACACGTTTGCTGATGGTTGCTTAATTTGTTCCTTCTCGACCGATGACTCCTGAGAAGGTTGGTGACCACGTTCCTGTGGTGGATAGGAAGAGGAAGTGGGCAGACTTCATGGAGGAGGAGGAGGAGGAGGAGGAGTTGAGTGTTTTCATCAGCATGACTCAGGCAGTGAATGAGGTGTCCACCGCCATCAGGGAGAGCAAGACGGGCGATGTCCACCCCGAGCTCTACGGCGCCTTCATGGAGCAAGGTGGCTTCAGCCCAGAGGCCCTCATGGTGGCTCTCAGCCACCTGCTGGACAACAAAGCCAGGGTGTTGGGTTTGTAGACATGGGGGACGCCCATAGGGTACTCTAGCTGAGAACCTAGCTGGGCAAGCACTACTACTAGTGTTGCTTCTGCTGGTGGCATCGGCATGCATGATCCTCGATGGCGAAGGCGACAAGGACGACGATGACAATGCCGGTGTATATTTTGTGTAGTTAGGGCTTGAAAACAATCTTATGGTTTGTATATTTTGGTCAGGTGTTATATACTAACTCCTCACGGTGATCTTGAACTTGCGGTGGTAGGATTACACCCTGTTTTGGATGTGGTAGTAGGATACACCAAATTAGTGGTAGGTTGAACTTGCTACGTGGTATGATCATGCATTCTTACCAATGCTCTTCTGCTCCATTGCTTTTGTGCTTCATTGCTTGCTCCTAAGTGCTTCATTGCTTGTTGTTTTTGTGTTCAATGCTTGTTGCTTCAACTTATTACTCGTTTTGCACTCATTACGATGCAGAGAGAGGATATGCAGGCAACCAATCAACATGCAGATGTTGGCTTTTTCATGCATATGCTCAACTAGGCCCAACAGGGACAAGTATGCAAATGGGCAAAAACCGATGCGAGCAACCAAATGCATCCCTGCTGAACAGGAAGGAATATATGTGTATGTAACTTCGGTGCAAATCCGTTTTCATCCGGCAACTTCTTGTGTATGTATATATATATCCCTTGTATGTAGTTCATTGTTTATACCTTCTTTATTTCGTGAAGGGGATGTTTTCCCTCCTTTGTTTCAGATAATCTTTTGCTAGATCGCTTACATGTCTGGAATTTCCTATCAAGTGGGTTTGGAATAGCAGTGATAAATTGTAGTAAAAAAGCAAATAGATGGAAAAGTTGGCACATAAAATTGGCCGTATTTATCATGTGCATTCTTCGAATGTTTCTTATGGTTGTTCCAAAGCTCTGTGTTTTGAAGATTTGAGAAGACATAATGGACGGCTTGATGATACTTTCAAGGAAGGTCGTGCTCTCTTTATCGTGGTCAAGTATGACCGAAGACATATAAGATACATGATCTATAGCTTTCAACATTCCAAGATACAAAGTGCTGGATGATTTCTTTTACAGAATCACCTTCTTTGTGAATTATCTTCTATGTTTCCCAGAAGTGGATCATGTTTTGCTTCTTTTAATTTAACATCACGTGCAATTCCAGTCAGAAATGGATGTTTAAATAAATTGATTTTTTATGAATTGAATTATGATAGTTAAGTTAACTGTTGAGTAATAAGTAATAACCATTTATACTATCATAAATTGAATAATGGACAATTATAATCTATAGCATATAACAAAGACAGCACATCCACGTATCGACGGGGCGGGCATGGCTAGTACTTTTGATGTACTGGAATGGAGGCAGAGAAGTATTCCTATAGTTTACGTGAAATACTTCAGGAAATAAAAGATGAATAGACTAAGTAGGACGACTAACCCGGCTATCTGTATGAGTGTAATCACTGTGAGAGACCAAAAATCCTTCCTCTGCAGTAAGGAAACGAAGCCGCCTAGAAGAACCACGGTTGTCCAAGTAACAACCACAAAGCCCAACCCTCTGATTACCATCGCCAGCCCACCCGCAAAGGCCGCATACTCATTGATAACGACTCCTTCTGGCCATCTAGCCATTGGCCTACTCAATACTTCTCGACAGGAAGGCATTGTTCCTCTCCAGAGCCGGTTGAGGCCTACTGCAGCGTATAGAAATGTTGTGTATCTGCAAGCTGGACAGGCTTGTGATTAAAACAAGTTTTTCTGCAGTGAGAGAGAACGAGATTAGATTTTTCTTTTATGGTAAAGAGATTAGATCCTTGACCAGAACGGCAACCGAGTTCGGGCCTCACCAACCAAGCGGCCGGCTAATTTATAAGGCTCGCTAATTCCTCACAATAGATTGTAGTAGTAGTATAATACTCCTTCCGTCCGAAAATACTTTTCATCAAAATGAATAAAGGGGATGTATCTAGATGTATTTTAGCTTTAGATACATCCCTTTTTTATCTATTTTGATGACAAGTATTTTTGGAGGGAGGAAGTATATCAATCCAGCTAACGTGTTAGTAAAGAGAAGAGGTACCAATTGTATAGGCGTGTATTTGTTGAACTTCTCCGCAGGAACTAATCTCAACAGCAAAACGAAAACCAGAGCAGATTCCTCCAACTCCTACAAAAGTGAGATGCTTAATTATTAACTCCTGCCCTGACCTCTGAAAACTAATGGCACAAAGGCGTGATTGTAGTACCTTTAGACTATCGACTGCAGATCAAGCCGAGGAGCCAAGAACACTTCGCAGAGAAAACAAAAGTTATCTCCAAGAAATCTAGTCCCATAAGATGTACCGCTTGATCATCTTGCTTATAACAAATAAAATTTTCACTTTGTCATTCGTAGAGCTATGGGCAAAATGCTCTGCAAGGTAGGCATATGTTTTTGCGGATAGGTGTCATAGTAATGCTACGAGCTATTGGCATCACTAGCAAAAGAGCCCGTGCGTTGCAACGGGAGAAAAAAAATAACACACACTCTTAACCCAATAACCATAATATGTTCATGCACTTTATTTTAGCGAGGCATCATTTTTATGTTGCCGCTTATCCTCCTTCTCACCCTCAGTGGCCTCAGTGTTCACACAAACCAAAGTGTGTTTGAATGTTGTTTTTCCCCTGTCAGTTTTTTCCGTGCGTTGCAACGGGAGAAAAAAAATAACACACACTCTTAACCCAATAACCATAATATGTTCATGCACTTTATTTTAGCGAGGCATCATTTTTATGTTGCCGCTTATCCTCCTTCTCACCCTCAGTGGCCTCAGTGTTCACACAAACCAAAGTGTGTTTGAATGTTGTTTTTCCCCTGCCAGTTTTTTCAGAGGTGCTCATGTGTGGTTATCGATGTTTTCTTTCATCTCTTTATGATTTTAGTGGTTGTTTATTTGCAATCTAGATCGTCGTGGTACGAAAGAAAAATGGACGTGCCCTATAGGTTACAAGTTTGCTTTTAAAATAATATTTTAAAATATTTAATAGGTAAAAATAACATCATATTCAAATTTTACATATTTTTTTATTCAAATTTCATATATAACATAGATGTGGATAATTAAGAAAAATATTTGTTTGACTTAAATATCTTCCAAAATAATATTTAAAAAATATTTAACAAAAAAAATAACATCATATTCAGATTTTACACATTTTTCTAATCAATTTTCATATATAACATGTTAAAATCGGAGTTACGGTTTAAATGATATGAATAATTTAGAAAAACATTTGTTTGACTTATATATGATCGGCGGGTGAATTATCTAATACGTCAGGGGGGTTTCCGTAAAAATGTAAAATAACGTTTCAGTTATGACTTAAGTGTGTACTGCGGGTTAATTCATGAAAAATGCAAGGGGTTTTCTGCAAAAGTGCATGACGGACGACGGAAACCCAATTTGCTTTATTATTATATATAAGGTAGAGAAGTACTCCCTCCGTTCGTTTTTATAAGGCGTTTAAGACAGCTTCTTTTGAACTGTTTAGAGCACTGTCTGAACAGGCTTAAACGTCTTATATAAGTGAACAGAGGGAGTAGCTTTTCTTTTTCCAAAGCATGGTTCCTTGCTTGCACCAGTAAATATTCTCGTGTGATCTGTTTTGTGATGTTTCCTTTCCAAACTTTGTTCTTTTAGGGGTAGAATTTTCTCTCTTTTGTCTCAGTTAAGCAACATTGGTATGTCTTTAACTTTAACTTTAAACATCTTGTTTTATTTCGAGAAAGATAAGGGCAAACTTCACGGCCTCTACATTCTCAAATGCACACAAGCATGATATTATGAAATTGATGCAACACAATGAGATAGAAATTCATCAAGGGTCAAAGTACGTGACATGGACAACAAAGATAAAAAATCACAAGATATGAAGTATAAAGCAACAAAGATAAATTCATCATTGCTCATGGACAAACGCACTCGCTCCATTGATGCTGCGTCAGCCCGTGATGAGCGGCACAAGGATTTCCATCCTAGATACCCAGAACTTCCAATCAAGTTCAGAATTTTAGAATTAAGACAACACCTTTAACAAGGTAACAACACACAAGTTCATCATAGTTTGACCAAGGCCGTCTCTAGGAATTCGGGGGCCCGGTGCAAAGTGCAAAAGGAAAACCCACTACTAGGAAAAGGCCTACTAATGGCGCACCTAATTTGGCCATTAATGGCGCATTAGTGGTGCGACATCAGTGCCACGCCATTAGTATATTTTACTAATGGCGCACCACTGGTGCGCCATTAGTATCTGGTATACTAATGGCGGACCACGGATGCGCCATTAGTATATACAACAATGCGTCATTAGTATGCCTCCCAGGGGGCCATGTATACTGAGGTGCTTTGGCATACTAATGGCGCATCTTGTGCGCCATTAGTAACTTCGGCATACTAATGGCGCACTGTTTAATGATGCGCCATTAGTATCCTTTGGCATACTAATGGCGCACTGTGATGTGATGCGCCATTAGTATGAATATTAGGTTTTTAATTTTTTTTATTTTCTGTTTTTGCACAGGTTACAAAATGTATAATTGGACAAAATATAGACAGCACACATCAACAACAGATTCATCGAATACAATAGAAGATTAGTCTCTGAATACAATTCATCATATTAGTCTCTGAATACAATTCATCATATTAGTCTCCGAATTGAAAAGACCGAACAAAGATAGAATTATATTACAAGTCTCGAGACCGCGAGTAGCGAGTTTGTCTTCACATTACAAGTCGATATCGATCATCTAAACTACCATCACATAGAAGAGAGCTGCGGTCATCACGATGAGCATCATCACGATGAAACTTCGTCTTCATCCGGTTCCTCAACGCTCCCTCCCTCTCCCGCTAGATAGCGGGAGTATCTAGATCGGCCTCGGCCCTAGTGGTGTACCCTTTGTAACTGTTACCGCTGAATCGGTGAACCTGTCTCCGACACTCCTCCCGATCGTCGTAGACTCGGGAACCTTACCCTTGTACCACGACATACGACGGCATCGCTATGCACTAGCCAAGCGTAAGCGTTAGTACCAATTCACAGACAATACATAAGCAATATATAAGTATGCAACAGAGCGGTCGGAAGAGAAAAGCAAGACATTAATAGCATCGATTACATCTAAGTTGAGCGACTCTCAAACCAAAGAGACATACTACAAGTTCATTAAAGTTTAATTACAACATGAGCCAATCGATGTTTCAGAACTAGACACAACATCACTGCTTTCGACTCGACTCAAGGGACCGGAGCATGGATGAAGCCGCCGTCTATCGTGGGAGTCATGAAAGAACGGGCGTTGTCAGCCTGCATTTGTAGCATTGTGTCGATGTCACTTTGTTGGACGGTTGATTTCGAGGTAGAACTGCCCCGAGTCGAAGGACATCTTGATGGATGATTTCCGCAAACTCCATTGGATGCGAAAGAATTCTTGTCGATGTCCGCGTCTGGATTGCCGACACGCTCGCGGCCCAATCTTTGAGTTTACTCGGTAGCAGAAGTTGATGATGGTCCCGTACGATCGTCCGCATGTGATGGATGGCGTAGTAGGCACCCTTCTGACCACCAGGCAGCTGCTTGACGCAGCAGAATGTCGTATTGTGGGAGAACACGTGCTTGTCGTACTTACGAATAGGCCTGGTGAAGGTGCCTCCAGATTTGGCGTAGCCGGGGAGAACATCATCAAGAACCTTCTTGACATTTGTGTAGTCTACGTTCGACTGACGGTCCGGGTCGAAATACGTGGCCATGGAATATTTGGGGCTTAGGAGGATGAGCATGCAATGTGTGTCACTGCAGAAAACACGGAATGTTAAAAGAAAAACGATCGAAATCTAAGAATTCATATGTTACGGGTCGGTTGAGGGGAGGACTTACTCGGGAAAGTAAGGCACGAGGAAGTTATCCTTATCTTGGTTTGCCAGAATGACGCCTTCGAGGTAAGAACTCGCGACTTGTCGGTCCCCAGCGCTGCCCAAGATCTTGGCACGCATGTAGAAGGGGTCGACTATCACGATGTCCGGGGTCTTGTCGCGAATGATCCGCATCTCCATACTCAGCGAAAATAGCCGAACGAAGGTATAGTGCAGCGGATGAAGGTTCAACATAGCGTGGATGTCATCAAACCGCAGGACGATCGTACGCCCGATGGAGTTATCCACAAAGCCCTTGCCCTCTGGCACCTTGGCCGCGAAAACCGGGTATGCCACATCCTTCTCTCTGAGGCGTCCTCATACAAGTGAGGTTGTTCCTCCATCTCCTGGGACAGCTTCCAAAATGCCTTGCCGCCCGAACCCCCGGCCTGATCGTTGTTGGCCATGTTTCTCTCTAAATAGGAACAAAGTTTGGTCAAAAAGTTGGTTATTGTCAAGGAACAAGATCATGGTCTCATCATTTAGGGTTTGTCGACACCGAGGCATCCTAAAAGCTAAGCTTTTATCATTGAGGGTTTTTCGACGCCGAGGCACCCTAAAAGCCTAAGCTTTCATCATTAGTCACAAGTACCCCGGCCCATGCATTAGTCACAAGTACCCCATATGTCCTATTTTTAGCAAAGTCATGCTAAAATTCACGGAAAATTTCAGCATGACCTTTGCTGAAAATAGGACATATGGAGTACCCGAATTTGCCGGAACGGAAGTTAATCGACATTCCAGCAAACTCAAGGGCCTCTCGGGTGGACAAGGCAAAAAAGGCCTTCATCACAACATGGAAAATACATTGGCATGTGAAGAGGTGAAACAATATATGCATCTCCAAGCAGTATCATTCAACATTTTGGACAAACCACTACAAGCAATACTGGATCAGAATGTTTTTTATACATAACTGCTAAAACCCTAGGAGTTAACCGAGCCACCAACAGAATGTGGACTTAAAAAGAGAGAGTCACGGACAGTGACATGATACATTTTCATAAAATTAGCTAGTTTTACTTATGGTGCACAAAGGAACAAGTACTGCAGTGCACTTAGAAAAAAATGAGCACCGCAAAACAAGAAGACTCGTTTCAGGTAAACGGAAGCTGTCGGCTCCATCAAGTGAAGGCAAAAACAAGTGTAATTGCAAATTAATGCAAACCACGTTAAGACTTAACTGCTAAGGCCTAGTTTGGCAACACGGTTTTTCCAAAACCATGGTAATTGAAAACCTCGGTATTCCAATGTGTGGGCAATGAATACTTTGGTTTCTAAAAACTGCAGTTTTTCTCAGTTTTAGCAAAACTATAGAGATGTTTGGCAAGTGCAGTTTTTCTTAGTTTCTTGGTTTTGACCACTCGTTGCATGGATAATCCTAGATACAGCTAGCTGAACCAAATTGAGCTATAACAAAGGAGTTATACAACTCTTTGGTTCCTATGCAGCACCCCCCCCACACACACACACACGCACACAAAATTTATCTCAGCTGAAACTAACTCATTATGCTCTCAAGCTTAGGCTACCGTCACAGAACTGTTGAATCCAATCAGGCGATTCTTTGCAAAATCGAGTCTCAAAAATTTGGCGTCATTAATTAACGATAGATTGAAATAGTTGAGTACTGTTGAAAAATGACAGGTTAAACTGACCTCAAAGTCTGCTGACAAAATCAATACCAACTGATTGATCGCGGCCGGCCAGTTTATATTCAACCGGAACTATAAGATTTAAAAGAAAACCAATTAAATAGGTAGTCGGTAAGTCGATCGGCATAAGCAACGGTTCACACGTCACCTATAGAGGACAGTAAAAGTACACTAATAAAACTCAGGAAAGAAGAAGTAGAAGTACCCTCAAAACAAGTATTAACAGACTAGTACTGTGTAAATTTGGAAATTGCAGAGGGTAATATTGCATTTGAGATTGTAATACCGACAAGATTGTAGTACAAAGAGCAGAGCACTAGGCCAAGAATTGAGAAAGCAATGGAGGTTGCCAAAGGGATCTGTATTCCAGTATACTGGAGTGGACTGGCTCCAAAACCTACTGAACAATTGTGACACGGACACTGAAGGAAATATGCCCTAGAGGCAATAATAAAAGTTATTATTTATTTCCTTATATCATGATAAATGTTTATTATTCATGCTAGAATTGTATTAACCGGAAACATAATACATGTGTGAATATATAGACAAACAGTATGTCACTAGTATGCCTCTACTTGACTAGCTTGTTAATCAAAGATGGTTATGTTTCCTAACCATGAACAAGGAGTTGTTATTTGATTAACAAGGTCACATCATTAGTTGAATGATCTGATTGACATGACCCATTCCGTTAGCTTAACACTTGATCGTTTAGTATGTTAATGCTTTCTTCATGACCCATACATGTTCCTATAACTATGAGATTATGCAACTCCGTTTACGGAGGAACACTTTGGTACTACCAAGCGTCACAACGAATCGGGTGATTATAAAGGAGTACTACAGGTGTCTCCAAAGGTACTTGTTGGGTTGGCGTATTTCGAGATTAGGTTTTGTCACTCCGATTATCGGAGAGGTATCTCCAGGCCTTCTCGGTAATGCACATCACTTAAGCCTTGCAAGCATTACAACTAATGAGTTAGTTGTGAAGATGATGTATTACGGAACGAGTAAAGAGACTTACCGTAGCGAGATTGAACTAGGTATTGGATACCGACGATCGAATCTCGGGTAAGTAACATACCGATGACAAAGGAACAACGTATGTCGTTATGCGGTTTGACCGATAAAGATCTTCGTAGAATATGTAGGAACCAATATGGGCATCCAGGTTCCGCTATTGGTTATTGACCGAGAATGGTTCTAGGTCATGTCTACATAGTTCTCGAACCCGTAGGGTCCGCACGCTAACGTTTCGATGACAGTTCATAATGAGTTTATAAGTATTGATGCACGAAGGTTGTTGAGTCCCGGATGTGATCACGGACATGACGAGGAGTCTCGAAATGGTCGAGACATAAAGATTGATATATTGGAAGCCTACATTTGGACATCGGAAGTGTTCCGGGTGAAATCGGATTTTATCGAGTACCGGAGGTTACGGAACCCCGGGAGGTCCATGGGCCTTAATGGGCCATGGGAGAAGAGGAAGGGCAGGCCAAGGTGGGCTGCGCCCCCTCCCCTCTAGTCCGAATAGGACAACGAGGGGGGCGCGCCTTCCTCTTCCCTCCTCCAATCCTAGTCCAACTAGGAGGGGGGAGTCCTACTCCGGTGGGAGTAGGACTCCTCCTTAGTCGCCTCCCCTAGGGCCGCCACCTCCCCTTGGCTCCTTTATATCTGGGGCAGGGGCACCCCAAGACACACAAGTTGATCTACGGATCTTTCCTTAGCCGTGTGCGGTGCCCCTTCCACCATATTCCACTTCGGTCATATCGTTGCGGAGCTTAGGAGAAGCCCTGCGCGGAGAAGTCATATCGTCGCGGAGCTTAGGCGAAGCTCTGCGTCGGTGGAGCATCAACATCGCCCCACGCCGTCGTCTTGACGGAACTCATCCCGACACTTTGCTGGATCGGAGTCCGGGATCGTCATCGAGCTGAGCGTGTGCGTAACTCGGAGGTGCCGTGACGTTCGGTGCTTGGATCGGTCGGATCGTGGAGACGTCGACTACATCAACCGCGTTGTCATAACGCTTCGCTTTCGGTCTCACGAGGGTGCGTGGGCGGACACTCTCCCCTCTCGTTGCTATGCCATCACCATGGTCTTGCGTGATCGTAGGAAATTTTTGAAATTACTCGTTCCCCAACAATGGCATCCGAGCCTGGTTTTATGCGTTGATGTCATGTGCACGAGTAGAACACAAGTGAGTTGTGGACGATACAAGTCATACTGCCTACCAGCATGTCATACTTTGGTTCAGCGGTATTGTGAGATGAAGCGGCCCGGACCGACATTACGCGTACGCTTACGCGAGACTGGTTTCACCGCTCGAGCACTTGTTGCTTAAAGGTGACCGGCGGTGTCTGCTCTCTCACTTTAGTTGAATCGAGTGTGGCTACGCCCGTCCTTGAGAAGGTTAAACGGAGTCTATTTGACGAAGTATCGTTGTGGTTTTGATGCGTAGGTAAGAACGGTTCTTGCTCAGCCCGTAGCAGCCACGTAAAACTTGCAACAACAAAGTAGAGGACGTCTAACTTGTTTTTGCAGGGCATGTTGTGATGTGATATGGTCAAGACGTGATGCTATATTTTATTGTATGAGATGATCATGTTTTGTAACCGAGTTATCGGCAATGGCAGGAGCCATATGGTTGTCGCTTATTGTATGAAATGCAAACGCCATGTAATTGCTTTACTTTATCACTAAGGAGTAGCGATAGTCGTAGAAGCAATAGTTGGCGAGACGACAACGATGCTACGATGGAGATCAAGGTGTCGCGCCGGTGACGATGGTAATCATGACGGTGCTTCGGCGATGGAGATCACAAGCACAAGATGATGATGACCATATCATATCACTTATATTGATTGCATGTGATGTTTATCCTTTATGCATCTTATCTTGCTTTGATTGACGGTAGCATTATAAGATGATCTCTCACTAAAATTATCAAGAAGTGTTCTCCCTGAGTATGCACCGTTGCGAAAGTTCTTCGTGCTGAGACACCACGTGATGATCGGGTGTGATAGGCTCTACGTTCAAATACAACGGGTGCAAAACAGTTGCACACGCGGAATACTCAGGTTAAACTTGACGAGCCTAGCATATAACAGATATGGCCTCGAACACGAGACCGAAAGGTCGAGCGTGAATCATATAGTAGATATGATCAACATAGTGATGTTCACCATTGAAACTACTCCATCTCACGTGATGATCGGACATGGTTTAGTTGATTTGGATCACGTGATCACTTAGATGACTAGAGAGATGTCTGTCTAAGTGGGAGGTTTTAATATGATTAATCAAACTTAAATTTATCATGAACTTAGTACCGATAGTATTTTGCTTGTCTATGTTTGATGTAGATAGATGGCTCGTGCTGTTGTTCCGTTGAATTTTAATGCGTTCCTTGAGAAAGCAAAGTTGAAAGATGATGGTAGCAATTACACGGACTGGGTCCGTAACGAGGATTATCCTCATTGCTGCACGAAAAATTACGCCCTGGAAGCACCGCTGGGTGACAGGCCTGCTGCGAGATGAGCGAGCCGGTTGTGAACGTCTGCAAAGCAGAGCTGATGACTACTCAATAGTTCAGTGTGCCATGCTTTACGGCTTAGAACCGGTCTTCAACGACGTTTTGAACGTCATGGAGCATATGAGATGTTCCAGAGTTGAAGTTAATATTTCAAGCAAATGCCCGGATTGAGAGATATGAAGTCTCCAATAAGTTCTATAGCTGCAAGATGGAGGAGAATAGTTCATCGGTGAGCACATACTCAAAATGTCCGGGTATAACAATCACTTAATTCAGCTGGGAGTTAATCTTCCGGATGATAGTGTCATTGACAGAATTCTCCAATCACTGCCACCAAGCTACAAGAGCTTCGTGATGAACTATAATATGCAAGGGATGACTAAGACAATTCCTGAGCTCTTCGCAATGCTAAAAGCTGCGGAGGTAGAAATCAAGAAAGAGCATCAAGTGTTGATGGTCAGCAAGACCACTAGTTTCAAGAAAAAGGGCAAAGGGAAGAAGAAGGGAAACTTCAAAAAGAACAGCAAGAAAGTTGCTGATCAAGAGAAGAAACCCAAGTCTGGACCTAAGCCTGAAACTGAGTGTTTTTACTGCAAGCAGACCGGACACTGGAAGCGGAACTGCCCCAAGTATTTGGCGGATAAAAAGGATGGCAAGGTGAACAAAGGTATATATGATATACATGTTATTGATGTGTACCTTACTAATACTCGCAGATAGTACCAGGTATTTGATACTGGTTACATTGCTAATATTTGCAACTCAAACAGAACTACGGATTGCGAAGATTGGCTAAGGACGAGGTGACGATCGCGCGTTGAAATGGTTCCAAAGTCGATGTGATCGCGGTCGGCACGCTACCTCTACATCTACCTTCGGGATTAGTTTTAGACCTAAATAATTGTTATTTGGTGCCCGCGTTGAGCATGAACATTATATCTGGATCTTGTTTATTGCGAGACGGTTATTCATTTAAATCAGAGAATAATGGTTGTTCTATTTATATGAGTAATATCTTTTATGGTCATGCACCCTTGAAGAATGGTCTATTCTTGTTGAATCTCGATAGTAGTGATACACATATTCATAATGTTGAAGCCAAAAGATGCAGAGTTGATAATGATAGTGCAACTTATTTGTGGCACTGCCGTTTAGGTCATATCGGTGTAAAACGCATGAAGAAACTCCATACTGATGGGCTTCTGGAATCACTTGATTATGAATCACTTGGTACTTGCGAACCGTGCCTCATGGGCAAGATGACCAAAACGCCGTTCTCCGGAACTATGGAGCGAGCAACTGATTTGTTGGAAATCATACATACTTGATGTTTGTGGTCCAATGAATGTTGAGGCACGCGGCGGTATCGTTATTTTCTCACCTTCACAGATGATTTAAGCAGATATGGGTATATCTACTTAATGAAACACAAATCTGAAACGCTTGAAAAGTTCAAAGAATTTCAGAGTGAAGTGGAAAATCATCGTAACAAGAAAATAAAGTTTCTACGATCTGATCGTGGAGGAGAATATTTGAGTTACGAGTTTGGTTTACATTTGAAACAATGTGGAATAGTTTAGCAACTCACGCCACCCGAACACCACAGAGAAATGGTGTGTCCGAACGTCGTGTCGTACTTTACTAGATATGGTGCGATCTATGATGTCTATTTCCGATTTACCGCTATCGTTTTGGGGTTATGCTTTAGAGACGGCCGCATTCACGTTGAATAGGACACCGTCAAAATCCGTTGAGACGACGCCTTATGAACTGTGGTTTGGCAAGAAACCAAAGTTGTCGTTTCTTAAAGTTTGGGGCTGCGATGCTTATGTAAAGAAACTTCAACCAGATAAGCTCGAACCCAAATCGGAAAATGTGTCTTCATAGGATACCCAAAGGAGACTGTTGGGTACACCTTCTATCACAGATCTGAAGGCAAGATTTTCGTTGCTAAATTCGGTCCTTTCTAGAGAAGGAGTTTCTCTCGAAAGAAGTGAGTGGGAGGAAAGTAGAACTTGATGAGATAATCAGTATCTGCTCCCTTATTGGAAAGTAGTTCATCACAAGAAATGGTTCTGTGACAACTACACCAATTAGTGAGGAAACTAATGATGATGATCATGAAGCTTCAGATCAAGTTGCTACTGAACCTCGTGGGTCAACCAGAGTAAAATACGCACTGAGTGGTACGGTAATCTTATTCTGGAAGTCATGTTACTTGACCATGGCGAACCTACAAACTATGAAGAAGCGATGGTGAGCCCAGATTCCGCAAAATGGCTGGAAGCCATGAAATCTGAGATGGGATCCATGTATGAGAACAAAGTATGGACTTTGGTTGACTTGCCCGATGATCGGCAAGCCATTGAAAATAAATGGATCTTTAAGAAGAAGACTGACGCCGATGGTAATGTAACTGTCTACAAAGCTCGACTTGTTGCAAAAGGTTTTCGACAAGTTCAAGGAGTTGACTACGATGAGACTTTCTCACCCGTAGCGATGCTTAAGTCTGTCCGAATCATGTTAGCAATTGCCGCATTTTATGATTATGAAATTTGGCAAATGGATGTAAAAACTGCATTCTTGAATGGATTTCTAGAAGAAGAGTTGTATATGATGCAACCAGAAGGTTTTGTCGATCCAAAAGGTGCTAACAAAGTATGCAAGCTCCAGCGATCAATTTATGGTCAGTGCAAGCCTCTCGGAGTTGGAATAAACGCTTTGATAGTGTGATCAAAGCATATGGGTTTGTACAGACTTTTGGAGAAGCTTGTATTTACAAGAAAGTGAGTGGGAGCTCAGTAGCATTTCTAATATTATATGTGGACGACATATTATTGATTGGAAATGATATAGAATTTCTGGATAGCATAAAAGGATACTTGAATAAAAGTTTTTCAATGAAAGACCTCGGTGAAGCTGCTTACATATTGGGCATCAAGATCTATAGAGATAGATCAAGACGCTTAATTGGACTTTCACAAAGCACATACCTTGATAAAGTTTTGAAGAAGTTCAAAATGGATCAGGCAAAGAAAGGTTTTTTACCTGTATTACAAGGTGTAAGATTGAGTCAGACTCAATGTCCGACCACAGCAGAAGATAGAGAGAAATGAAAGATGTTCCTATGCTTCAGCCATAGGCTCTATCATGTATGCAATGCTGTGTACCAGACTGACGATGCTTAGCTGTAAGCTTGGCAGGAAGGTACCAAAGTAATCCAGAGTGGATCATCGGACAGCGGTCAAGAACATCCTGAAATACCGAAAAGGACTAAGGATATGTTTCTCGATATGGAGGTGACAAAGAGCTAGTCGTAAATGGTTACGCCGATGTAAGCTTTGACACTGATCCGGACGATTCTAAATCGCAAACCGGATACGTGTTTTTATTAAACGGTGGAGCTGTCGGTTGGTGCAGTTCTAAACAAAGCGTCGTGGCGGGATCTACATGTGAAGCGGAGTACATAGCTGCTTGGAAGCAGCGAATGAAGGAGTCTGGATGAAAGAGTTCATTTCCGATCTAGGTGTCATACCTAGTGCATCGGGACCGATGAAGATCTTCTGTGACAATCTCGTGCAATTGCCTTGGCAAAGGAATCCAGATTTCACAAGAGGACCAAGCACATCAAGAGACGCTTCAATTCCATTCGGGACCAAGTCCAAGTGGGAGACATAGAAATTTGCAAAATACATACGGATCTGAATGTTGCAGACCCGCTGACTAAGCCTCTTCCACGAGCAAAACATGATCAGCACCAAGACTCCATGGGTGTTAGGATCATTACTTTGTAATCTAGATTATTGACTCTAGTGCAAGTGGGAGACTGAAGGAAATATGCCCTAGAGGCAATAATAAAAGTTATTATTTATTTCCTTATATCATGATAAATGTTTATTATTCATGCTAGAATTGTATTAACCGGAAACATAATACATGTGTGAATATATAGACAAACAGTATGTCACTAGTATGCCTCTACTTGACTAGCTTGTTAATCAAAGATGGTTATGTTTCCTAACCATGAACAAGGAGTTGTTATTTGATTAACAAGGTCACATCATTAGTTGAATGATCTGATTGACATGACCCATTCCGTTAGCTTAACACTTGATCGCTTAGTATGTTAATGCTTTCTTCATGACCCATACATGTTCCTATAACTATGAGATTATGCAACTCCGTTTACGGAGGAACACTTTGGTACTACCAAACGTCACAACGAATCGGGTGATTATAAAGGAGTACTACAGGTGTCTCCAAAGGTACTTGTTGGGTTGGCGATTTCGAGATTAGGTTTTGTCACTCCGATTATCGGAGAGGTATCTCCGTGCCTTCTCGGTAATGCACATCACTTAAGCCTTGCAAGCATTACAACTAATGAGTTAGTTGTGAAGATGATGTATTACGGAACGAGTAAAGAGACTTACGTAACGAGATTGAACTAGGTATTGGATACCGACGATCGAATCTCGGGTAAGTAACATACCGATGACAAAGGAACAACGATGTCGTTATGCGGTTTGACCGATAAAGATCTTCGAGAATATGTAGGAACCAATATGGGCATCCAGGTTCCGCTATTGGTTATTGACCGAGAATGGTTCTAGGTCATGTCTACATAGTTCTCGAACCCGTAGGGTCCGCACGCTTAACGCTTCGATGACAGCTCATAATGAGTTTATAAGTATTGATGCACCAAGGTTGTTCGAGTCCCGGATGTGATCACGGACATGACGAGGAGTCTCAAATGGTCGAGACATAAAGATTGATATATTGGAAGCCTACATTTGGACATCGGAAGTGTTCCGGTGAAATCGGATTTTACCGAGTACCGGAGGTTACGGAACCCCGGGAGGTCCATGGGCCTTAATGGGCCATGGGAGAAGAGGAAGGGCAGGCCAAGGTGGGCTGCGCCCCTCCCCTCTAGTCCGAATAGGACAAGGAAGGGGGGGCGCCTTCCCTCTTCCCTCCTCCAATCCTAGTTAAACTAGGAGAGGGGAGTCCTACTCCGGTGGGAGTAGGACTCCTCCTGCGCGCCTCCCCTAGGGCCGCCACCTCCCCTTGGCTCCTTTATATCTGGGCAGGGGCACCCCAAGACACACAAGTTGATCTACGGATCTTTCCTTAGCTGTGTGCGGTGCCCCTTCCACCATATTCCACTTCGTCATATCGTTGCGGAGCTTAGGAGAAGCCCTGCGCCGGAGAAGTCATATCGTCATGAGCTTAGGCGAAGCTCTGCGTCGGTGGAGCATCAACATCGCCACCACGCCGTCAGGTTGACGGAACTCATCCCCGACACTTTGCTGGATCGAGTCCGGGATCGCCATCGAGCTGAACGTGTGCGTAACTCGGAGGTGCCGTGACGCTCGGTGCTTGGATCGGTCGGATCGTGGAGACGTCGACTACATCAACCGCGTTGTCATAACGCTTCCGCTTTCGGTCTACGAGGGTACGTGGACGGACACTCTCCCCTCTCGTTGCTATGCCATCACCATGGTCTTGCGTGATCGTAGGAAATTTTTTGAAATTACTACGTTCCCCAACAGACACACGCAACAAAATCTTGCTAATGCTATGGCGAGCCTGGTACTTGAGAGATACACCTGCTGCCAAAACCTATATGGGGATACACCTGCCGTCAGCCAAAACCTACTAAACCATCAGCAAGTCTCGGGTTCGGTAGCCTTTATGATAAAATATGAGCAGGAATTCAATTCACCCAATGACAAAATTAAAGCAATGGAGGGAGAGGTCGAGGGCGGCGTCGCGGAGGTCGGAGAGGTCGCTGAAGGCGCTGGCGGCGACGGCGCCGGTGAGCCCAAAGAGCGAGAGCGCTGTCACAGACGACGGCCCACGCTAAGGCGCCCTCGTCCGACGGCGGAGGCGGAGGAGGTGGAGGCGGAGCGGCCTTGGGCTTGGCTGGGCGGAGAGGCGCCGGAGGAGGAGCGGGCGGGCGCCGAGGCGTCGAGGCGGCGCTGGGTGGCGCCAAGGCGGCGGGCAGCGCGCCGGAGAGAGAGAGAGGGAAGGATCGAGGCGAGGGACAAAGAGGGGATAGGTTTGGGCCGGGGAGGAAGTATGGATGGCGGCACAATACTAATGGCGCACCACACCTCGGTGCGCCATAAGTACATCCATACTAATGGCGCACCTCGCCCTGGTGCGCCATTAGTATTTTTTTTTATTTCTGCTCGAGCCAACAGGTTATCTTCCACCTGACCTGATCCACATCAAGCTCCCTCTACTAGCTCGACTTGTCAGCGGCCAGTTCTCACACCAGGAGGTCCTGGGTTCGATTCCCAGGCTCCACAATATTTTTTATGCATTTAAAATGTTGTTTGATACTTATTTGTGTTCAAATATGTTCAAACTTGTTTAAATCATAACAGTAATATTTTTTTATAAGACAGTAATAATTTTTTTTAAAATATCATCAAACAGTAATGCCGGTGGAGCGGGGAGGTGCGGGGGGTGCGGGGGTGTGGCGGTTGATTAGGGAGGTGCGGGGGCGGCGGTTGAGTAGGGGAATCGAGGTGCGGGGGTCGGCATGGGGGATCGAGATCGAGTGTCCATGAAATTTAAAAATATTCATGATAGTTCAAAAAGTGCCCATGAAATACAATCGAGAAATGAAGGCTACGATTTAAATACAATCGATCTTAGCTAGCTATCTGTTCACAATCTTCTTGCCCTTCTTTTTCGCAAATGAAGTTCTTCTGTGGAACAGGCGTCCTTTAGGTAGGGTGGTCCTGCTTCTTCTTGTGGTGTATGCTACTACTTCATCATCGCCGTCATGTTCGATCCTCGGTCGCCAGTGCTTGTCAAGTCTTGCTCATTGGCTACTCCATCCATTCCGATGATCTTCCTTTGCCTCTCCTCACGACAACACGACCGGGCTTTGAGGGGTCGGTAATGAAGAAGCATTGGTCAACTTGGGAAGCCAGTACCCATGGCTCATTTTTCAAGGGTGACGCTTTAGCCATGGGTCTTGATTTGGCTTCGGGTATAACCATGGTGGTGAAATACGGTCTTCTTTTAGGGCGCTCTTAGCCCATCGACACGGAACATCGGGACCTTCTCTCGGCAGAGCTCAGCTCCTAGATCTCCTCGATCCTTCCGTAGTATCTGTCCTTGTCATTACCGTGTAGGATTCCATCGTTACCCGGAGTTCGATAACCATCGCTCTTCATGTCCTTGGCCTCGGTGTAGAATGTGTAGTCGTTGATATCGTGACGCCTCATAGGTCATCGAGGTTGTGCTCGGCGCCTGTGACAAGGCGAATATGAGTTGTTCTTCCGCGGAAGAATCCTCATGTAAAGGGTACGACGAAGCTTCGCTTGAACCAACGCGTGAAACATGAGTTGTGGTCTTTGATTATATCTCCGTCCGTCCTCTGTTGGCCTCGGTCATTGTACGCCTTCTTAATAAAGGTTTTGTGCTCGCCACCCAAGGATCGACCACGCCTATGTGTTGTAGCGCGACTAGGTTTGCTCTTTCAAAGTCGGCGAGTCGACCCTCTAAGTCGACATGCATTTCGCGGCGACCCTCACGGTGACCCCATCCAATGAGCCTGCCGAGGTGCTGCTGACGGCAGACCAACGGGTTCTCAATGCCTAGATAATTCGTGCAGTAGGAGATGCACTCTTCGATCGAAAAGCCCCGCTATACTTCCTCTCGACGTGACATGTTGCGAACGTATCCTTTGATGACACCATTCATCCTTTCGAACGGCATCATGCTGTGCAGGAACGTCGGCCCAAGTTGGATGATATCCTCCACTATATGGACCAGCAGATGCACCATAACATCGAAGAATGCGGGCGGGAAGTACATCTCAAGCTCGCATAGTATCACCACGATCTCTTCCTGTAGTCTTCTGAGTTTCCTCACGCCAATCGACTTCCGAGAGATGACGTCGAAAAAGTTGCATAGGCCAAATAGCGTTTCACGGACGTGCGCGTCCATGATCCCACGGATTGCAACTGGAAGTATCTGCGTCATCAGCACGTGACAGTCGTGAGACTTCATCCCATCGAACTTCGCTTCACTGGGTCTAGGTATCTGCATATCTTCCCGTGTAACCGTAAGGAAGTTTTACTCCTAGGAGGCAGGTGAAAACTGCTCGATCTCCTCCTCGACTTAGAGTGAAGCACGCGGAGGGTAGTCATTTCCGGTCTTCTTGGCCTTTTTGCCTTTGGCGACGACTTCATCGTGTCCTGCTTCGCCTCATCATCATCATCATCATCATCATCATCATCATTAGCGTGAAGCTCCCGCTGATGCCGATTGATTTCAAGTCTGCCCTTGCTTTCGCCCATCTTTGGTCCTCTCGGCATGTTGAGCAGGGTACCAAGCAGACTCGCACACGCTCTTAGTGATATGCATGACATCAAGGCTGTGAGGCACACGGTGGATCTTTCAAGACGGCAAGTCCCGTAAAACAGACCTCGTTTTCCATACCTTCAGCAGCTGCTCGGCGCCTTCGCTTCTTTCCGGCTCGGCGCCTTTTGCTTCTTTCCGGCAGTGGGTAGTCTTTCCAATTTTTCAACAGCTTGTCTATTTCGTCGCCGCTCCTCGTGACAGGCGTTTTGGGTTCGGTTTCACCATCGAACAGATCCTTGCGTTTCCTCCACGGGTCATCGTCGCGAAGCCACCTTCGATGTCCCATGAACACGGTTTTCAAGACCCGGATCTCTATCTAGCTGGCGATACGCCAGTGTCATCCATGCACCTTACGCATCCAGAAAATCCGTGGACTACCTGCCCCATGAGATATCCGTAATCGAGATAGTCGTGCACCGTCATGAGCAAAGGCGGCTCTCATAGGGAAATATTCTTTCTCCGGCTTCCCACGTATTGGCTGGCGTTTTCCACAGCGTGTCAAGCTCCTCTTTCAGCAGCCCCGATACAGATTGATGTCTTTCCCTGGTTGTTTCGCCCTTCAATTAGCATACTCATGTGAATGTACTTCCTCTTCATGCACAACCAGGGGGAAGGTTGTACATCCACACAAACACAGGCCAGGTGCTATGTGTGCTTCTCACGGCTGCCAAACGGATTGACACCATCGGTGCTCGCGCCAAAGACGATGTTCCTTGGATCGCTCCCAAATTCTAGGTCTTGAAGTTCAACGCTTGCCACCGCTCGCATCCTTAGGGTGACTCAAAGATCTTGTCTTTTTATCTATCTCCGGATCATTTGCGCCATCTTCTCGCTTCTTCTCCTCCCTATCCGCTGCCAACGCAGGAGCTTTGCTACCTTAGGGTCCGCGAAATACCGCTGCGAGACGAGGAGTGATCGGAAAGTACCACACCACTTTTCGAGGAGCTTTCTTCCTCTTCTTGTATCGAGTGACGCCGACACCGGACATATGGTAGACTCGCGTGCTCGTCCCGATAAATGATGCAATTGTTCATGCACACATGGTATTTCACGTCGCGGTAAATCCAGAGGACACACGATTTTCTTCGCCTCCTCCAAACTGGTCGGACACTTGTTCCCCTTGGGAAGACGTTCGTGCTGTAATGACATGTTCTCGCCGAAGCATCGCGCCGGTCATTTTGTGTTTTACCTTCATCTCCGAGCCATGAGCGTTACTTTCAGCGGGTATCCTCGGCCTGCATCCTTCATACAATGGAGTAACGCGTCTAACTCAAGTTGATCCATCTTGGCTTTCTCTCGGGCGGCAGCTCTTGCGTTATCCGTCTGCTTGAGAAGCAGCTCTTGAATATGAGGGTCCTGCACCCAGCCCATCGATGGTCCAGCGTCGTCTGCTCCGCCGGCATCATCATGTTCATGATCATGCCCGTCGTCTGCTCCGGCATCTTCCTCATCATCATGTCCTGCATCTTCTACATGATGAATGTGTACACCATCACCGTCGTGATCATCTCCTGGGGATTCTTCGTCTTCTTGCCCGCCCGAGCCGCGGTGGTTGTCTTGCTGCCCTTCCTCATTTCTTGCCCGGCCCCCATGGACGACTTCGTAGTCATCTTCATCACCTTGCCACCGATAGCCATCCATGAAACCACGCAAGAGCAGGTGGTCCGGCACCTGCCGAATCCGGGTCCGCAATAAGGCTCTTCACTTGCATCTTCGACACGGACATCTTATCTCCGCCTCGCTCTTTTGAAGCATCACGCCTTCATGGACCTCAAAAACCTATTCACGATGCCTTCGGTCATCGTGCGGACCATGGTCGTCATGGGTAGAGCAAAACGATATTTTAGAACCAAGAAAAATTTGGCATGACTTTCCCAAAAATAGGACCAAAAGAATGCTTAATGTCAAAATTCTCGCCGAAACGGAAATGAATCAACATTCCAGCAAAATATTGGCAACTATCGCATTTCAAATACCGGTACACCTCCAAACACAAACACATATGCAACACCACAAACATATGCAACACCACGAACATACATAGATCTAGCTATGCCATAAAAAGTGCATGTGCACATTGTTGTAGGGAGAACAACATAAATATAGCTTCCCCCTTACTTACCTATCAAAACAAGGTAATTTAACCACTTAATTTGAATGAATCTATGATGGAAATGAGGTGAAAAAGAGGAGGCACCCGAGACAAGGAGGAGGTGGAGAGAATGAAGTGGGGAGAAAGTGAGTGTGGGTAGGAGAGGCTGTCCAAAATATCTTGTTGCTTCCCACTTACTAATGGCGCACCAACACTAAATGCGCCATTAGTAATCCAGGTTACTAATGGCGCACCTTCTGGCGGTGCACCATTAGTAGTTTTGCACACACAAAAAACATACTAATGGCGCACTGTTCTACAGTGCGCCATTACTAGTTTAAACTAGTAATGGCGCACGGCTGAACAGTGCGCCATTAGTAGTATTGCAAAAAAAGAATAAAAAATATAATAAAAAAAACAACATTAGTGGCGCACTTTCCGACAGGTGCGCCATTACTAGTTACAACTAGTAATGGCGCACTGAGTCTGGATGCGCCATTAGTATGTTTGGACAGGCGCACTAGTTTAAAAAAATTGATACTAATGGCGCACCTTGGGCCAGGTGCGCCATTAGTAGTTTCAACTCTAATGGCGTATCAGAAGGTGGTGCGCCATTAGTATATACTAATGACGCACCGCTTGTCTGGTGCGCCATTAGTGTCAATCCCATCTATAGCCTTTTTTCTAGTAGTGACCTTTATATCTTTAAAAAGTAACTATAGATATAATATAACTAATCTCTTGTACTTAATTATATAACTTTAGCTATGTGTTATTTCATATAATATTTAGAAATATATCAAATATCAATGCTAAAAGATAAGAGAATAATTTTGCAACACCATCAGAAAATAAATTTGTAACACCACTAGAAAATAATAGGGCCGCAAAGCGCGCCTTTTCCTTCACGTTGTTCTAACAAAGCAAATGATTTTTTTTCATGAGTGCGCAAATTGCATACGTAACTTTATAGAAGAAAAGAGAACTGCAAATACAAGAGACTACAGCACGCTGCGAACAACGAATGTAGGAAGGACTCCATTCCAGGCTAGTCAAAAACAACCACCCATGACCAAAACAACTACAATACAACGCAAAAGCGTACGTCCAAAACAAAAACAACCTAGCTGCGTCTTAACCGACGCCGGTCACAACCGAAGAAACAACAACATCCATCGAGCTTCCCTTATCGACACACCATCCACCCATCTTTACCTAATAATAAAGTGAATTGAGTTTATGGTCGTCTATCATAAATTTTGCAAAAAAGCCCCTTTATTTTCGTAAATAAACCTGCAGTACACGTTTAAGTCACTCCTGAACCGTTTTTTGCATTTTCTCGGAAACCCCCCTGATGTTTTAGATAATCAACCCGCCGTCCATATGTAAGTCAACCGAATAGTTTTTTTTTCATTTTAACAAAAAAACCTGACTTTTCGGTTAATCAATCCGCAGTTTATCTAAAACAAAATTATCAATATCTTTTAAATCGTAACTCCGATTTTAACATGTCATATATGAAACTTGATTAGAAAAATGTGTAGAATCTAAATATGATGCTATTTTTAGCTGTTAAATACTTCTAAAATATTATTTTGGTGTGAACTTAATCTATAATGAACTGGAAATAGAAACCCAGAAGTTCAACAAATCTGAAAAAGAAGAAGGGTGTCTGCGTCTGAGAAAGTCAGACATGACGCTAGCCACGCACGCACACAAGTACACACGACTCTATGCTCCATAGCACGCTGGCGTCCGCGCTCTCTTCGCCTGACCCTTGAAGGGTGGACACGGTCCAGGCCAGTCTGATCCCGGTCCGAGCCGTCCTTTGGACCGGCCGCCGGTGGTCCGGGCCGGACCGGACCGAGCAGTATGACGGTCCTGATCTCAGGGACCGGACCGGCGACGACGAAGCCCGGGCCAGGCCGAATGGACCGAAGGGACCGAATGGGTGGGGTCGATGTGTGCAGGTGCAGCGGCGAGTTGGGCGACGTGTGCGAGTGATGTGATGAACTGGACGACGTGCGCGAGTGAAACTGATGAATTGGACGAGTGCGCGAGTGAAACTGACGGACTAAATTTTCTGAATCTGACGAAACTGATTTTTCTGAAAGTTCGACAACACGTATTTAACGGACAGTCTTCGCGCTCATCCAGAAGAAGCGCAGAAACGAACAGCTGCGGCTTCACCTTCAGAGTGTTCAGGATTGTGCCCCAGTACTTGCTGGTGGCGCCGGCGAGGCGCAGAGCGTTCAGATTGTCTCCTTGAACGCTGGTGCCCGGCGTGCATGTTTACTGCTTAATATTCCTTTAGTGCAGAAATCACTCACCATGCAACGTGTGCATGTCCACCTCTTCGATTAGTTTCAGGTTTTTTAGATCACGCCGTAGTGAGAGCTCGTGACATGACACGATTTTAGCTCATGCACCGGCAACATAGCTGCGTACGGGTGGACGTTGGATGGCAGGGCCGCAATACTCGTTCGTGCCTATTCTTTCGTTCCATTCAGTTGCAAGAAAAACGTCTTGACCCGCAGCTCGTGTCATGGCACGATTTCAGCTCATGCAGCCGCAATACCCGCAGGAATTGGTGCCACGGTTGGGATCGATGCCATGTTCGAGAACTCCAGATCGGCTGCAGTGCACGCACGACAGCGATGGCGATCGGCTGCAAGAGGATACACCGAACGGGGTGGAGAGGAAGGAAGGAGAGGGAAGCTCGGAGACATGGTGGTTCACCCGGAGGCTGCCGGTGGCCGCGACGACGAGGAACGGCGGCGGCGGTGACTGCGTTTTCTCGGTCCGACCGAGTGGCTCTGTGAAAGACCGGACCGGACCGACATTTTTTCGGCCGAATATTGAAGCCCGGACCGACCAGCTTTCCTACCGATCCTGGACCGTACGATCCGGTCCTGAACGGGCCACGAGCAGGCCCAAAAGCCCGCTCGTTCCGTCCAGCCCTTCTCCCGATCCCCTCTCTGGGGAAAGTATCACATGATACCAGCCTTTACATGATACCATGATACCAAATTAAAAAACTCAAATTTAAACATGTCAAAAAATTCAGAAAAAAATCATGGATGTTCATAACATATATGTCGACAACCCCTAAAAAATTCAGACCAAAAATCGAAATACACAAGGAGAAACAAAAAAGACAAATCCATCATGAATAGTGTCAAAAGAAGACAAAAGCAAAAATGACACTATTCACATTTGAATTTGTCTTTTTTGTTTCTCCTTATATATTTCGAATTTTGACCTGAATTTTTTAGGAGTTGTCGACATATGTGTTATGAACATCCATGATTTTTTTCAGAATTTTTTGACATGTTTAAATTTGAGTTTTTTAATTTGGTATCATGGTATCATGTAAAGGCTGGTATCATGTGATACTTTCCCCCCCTCTCTGCTCTCTCCTGGGCTAATGGCGCTACCTCCGCAGGTGTGTCTCACCCCTCGCCGTCTCTTCTACCGATTCCACACGGTGGCTGTGGATCGCATCTCGGCTCTCGCACACCCCTCCGGCTAAACCTAGCAGCGCTCGCGGCTCCCCCGGGGATCGCCGCGGCCCTAACCACCTTCCCCGGATCCATCCAACCAACCGCGTGCACGCACCCGGTCAAGTTGCTCCAAGGAGTTCGCCATCACGAGACGCCTCCGTAGGCCGTAGCCCTGGCAGCCAAATCCCGGACTTGTTAGTTCCAATACACGACCTTCCTCATTTTTTCAGTTTTCTCATTTTCTCAGTTCCAATAAACAACGCGTACCTTGCAGGATTCCCGGCGCCGGGACGAATGCTCTTGTTAGACAAAAAATCGATGCTCCCGTGATGCACAATCAAATAGTACTAGTTCCAGAAATACACTAAAATATGACATAAAACATATAGAGTAGTTGATTTTTGAATGGTACTAGTTTTAGAGATACACTGAGATATGCCATATAGCATAGTTGACATAACATTACATTGTTATAAAATTTAGACGCAACGCAACACAGAGATTAATACTGCAGGTGAATGATAAGCCTTAATTTGACGAGGAGTTTCCCACAGACAATGGTAGATGGCGGCATGACTTCCCATTCTTATTCCTTGTAAGAGAGCGGTTTTTTGTAGGACGAGCTACACGGTACCCCCTATCACAGCCGTTTAATGTGGCTTCCAATGCATATGGATGTGTGCTTAGGTTCAAAAATGTGGCAGTTGATCAACTGCTTAATACTCTGGCAAGAGGTAGAGGCTCGTGATAGCGACTGCCTAGAAAAGCTTCAGTTTTTCTGCCACTATGCAGCACTGCGATGGCTACTGTTCCACCCAAATAAAAAACACTCTCGATGGTCTCTACGAGAAGGAATCTTTCCTCGTAAAAAGCACTCTCTTTCCTCACATGCAAATGGGAATCCACGTAGCTCTCTTTCACATATTCACTCTCACCTTTTCGAAAGAAAAAACATATTCACTCTCACGTTCCCAAATGAAGCTTCCTTTTAGAAAAAAAATACTCCCTCACACTGCTGTTTTTTCTCTCTCTCTCACTACTCTGATAAAAACAAAGTCCTCTCTCGCTGTCACGTGCTACCTCTCTTCAGATTTTGCAGAGAGTTTTTTTTTTCTCTTTGAGTCTTCCAGGTAAGTACTTTTTCACTCTCCCTCAAAGAAATGTTATCAATTGATTTTTTTTTTCTTATTCTCAAATGCTAATTCTCTCTGTTAATTTTCCCCCTACCGGCACCCCACTTTTATATTAGATGGTCCACTCTTTCTCTCTCTTTGACGGTTGTAGGAGTGATCCTAGACTTGGGATATGACAATACGCTGTAGCCATGCAGGCCTATACCTACTTGTGATCACTGTTTAGCTGGACAGGACAACACCTGCTAATGTCAACTGCAGCGACCAGCAGCTCGGCTGGTGATGCTACTAGGACTGGACGTCCGAGCGAGCTTTTTAGCTCGGCTCAAAACTTGTTTCAGCTCGGCCCGATAACAAAACCTACCGAGCCGAGTTTGGAAACTGGGCTCGCTGGGCCAACGAGCCGAGCCTAAACGCTTCAGGCAAAGCCTAAACGCGCACAAGGCAGCCCAAAAAGCCCATCCCACTAGTTTGTGAACTCCCGCACAGCCAGAAAGCTCCCCGCAACCCATCCTGGTCAATTCTCTCGAGCGGCAGTCACACGCTAGGTTTTCAACGCCACGCCGCCGCCAGCGCCGCACACGGACCTGCCAACATCGCCGCCGCGTGCCTCTCCTCCACTGCTTGCGTACCCTGTTGAGCCGCGCCGGTAGCCCGCCCGCGCAGCGCCGCCAAAGGCTCCGCAGCATGCGCCATTCCTCGCCACATCAAGCACCGGCACGCACATGGCGGCCGTCGCGCACCAGCTGCAGGGCGGCGACCATGCCGCCAAGTGATTCGTCGACATCCTATGGGTCTGCAAGTACTCCTCTCGTCTCCAAGCACCACCCCACCTCGCCTGAGTTCCCTAGCATCGCCGGTGATCCCACATCTAGCGGCAACGAGGTTCCTGGGAAGAAGATTTAAACAGGGCCCACCTGGCAGTGACCCCTGTCCATCCACTCACGAGCCGCTCGGGCTAGACCGAGAGCCCCGGCAAAAACGAGCCGAGCCACCCATATGCAGCTCGTTGCATCACCGAGCCGAGCCGAGCTGGCTCGTTTCAGAGCGAGCTAAAGCATGGCTCGGGCCGAACTCGGCTCGGCTCGGCTCGTGTCCAGCCCTAGATGCTACCTTTGTGCACTAATCTCGAAGCAACCCAACAGTCCAGATAAGAGGTACCGTGTAGCTCGTGCTAGGAAGAAACTTTACGTCCCTGTAATCGTGAACAATGGCCATTGCTTCTGTGACGAAGGATGCAAAAGTCCTCTCAGGTTTCACTGCCGTTGCTGCGGTGTCTCCGCTTGCAAAACCCATTGAGTTGTCAATAAAACACATCTTTCTGCTACAAGCCTTTGACAGTGCTTCCACCAAGCTCTCCATGTCTAGCTTGCGGTATCTGCTACCTCTGCATTTCATCATTGATACGGCCATCCTGCTGGTAAGCTTAAGTACTTTTAGGCAATTGGGTGTCGCGTCACTGTTTCTTTCAACCATCTCCCAGAGCTTCACTGGAAGGCTAAATTCGCCAAGTGCGTCATCAAACTGAACAGCCAAATCTTGATCAGCACTGATGAACATCTCATGTACTGTCACGCAAAGGGATAATAGAGCTGTCTCTACTGTCTGGATGTTCTTTTGTTTTTGGATTTCCTGTAGAGAAGAAGAACTGCTGTTCTGGCCATTATTTTGCAAAGCACCGCCTTGTTGTACTGTTGGTGTTGCTTCTACTGTAAGTATTTTCTTGAGCACCTGCAAATTTTAAGAGTATGCTTAATCTGACATGTGTAGGTGATAAAGCAAGACATGATCATTTATCCTCTTATGTATATAAATTATAAAGACATGTTTACTTATTTTATTTACTGGACAGGGATTACCTTTAGAATCAAGTAAGTCATGGACTCCTTGAGTACACGGAGACATTCATCATCTGTGGTGTAATGGAGACATGCACGCTGTAGGATTTCTGCTACAGTCCTGTGGTATCTGCTGTATCCATTACTTAGAACCTCAAGATTCTCTGTGAAAGTGTATACTGCAGAACCATTTGCTTGTAAGATAATCGCGGCATTGCTTCCGTCTTGGGAACATAGCTCTTCCAGTGCTTCAAGTGCCGATATTTTGTTGAGATTTTGGGTATTGTAAGTGTAGATGTCTGCCAGCCCCTCGATTACTTTTTCTCTGGTTTGATTCCGCATCTGCATCTCCACCTGCTGCATTGTTATGTTGGTGAGAACCCCCCTGGCCAAGTTGTGCATCTGTTGAGAACATTGACCACATCTACAAATCCCCTTTATGTTTCTAAGTGCTTCCTTGTTCGTGATGAATTCGTGAACCAGTGTTTCCTGCGTTTCCTCATGACCATGAGTGAGCCGGTGGACCACTTTCAGTGATTCCAGTACCACGTCCCCCCAAGCATCATGATCAGTTTGGTGGTAAAGGTTGGAGGCTAGAGGCGTCATGATCTTGGTGAGGAGACCTGGGGTGTTGACGATGAGATTGCAATTGTTCTCGTTGGCTGCGAGCACGAAAAGAACATGCAGACCTTCCCACAAGCGCTCGAGGTAGTCCTCCTCCTCGTTATAATCACTGTCATGATCTGTACTGTTTGAGGAAAAGAAAAACTGATGTTCCTGGAATGTACCGATCAGTGTGGATATGCATTGGAGCACCTGCGGAAGCAGATCCGGACTGGCCCCGTCGGCCATGTGCAGCACTACGTTTGCAGCGTGCTTCCTTGTCGCTCTTGATTCAATTATTTCTGCTTTTTCTGGCCTCTATAGGCCATATACACGGCTTGTTGCATTTGATAGGAGCAACAGGAAACGGAAGGTGTGGCTGGATGGTGCGTAGAGGATCAGCTTTCTTATTAGAATGCACTGGTCCATAAACTTGGTTGAGTTAACACGCCTCATTGGCCCGAGGATTGTGCTCAGGATCTTTATCCCGGTGGCATTGTCTTTCAGCGACGCCGATGCCATCATGTCACCAGGTTCCTTCCTTTGGCGAAAGATAGGTTCCTCGAGCATCCTCTCCGGGTTTCAGTCATGTAATCCTGAACTAATGCGACTCTTCTTTTTTTTTGAGATGAACTAATGCGACTCTTGGACCTTGGAAGCCGTACCGTTTGGCCAGTGCTGCCACTATCCTTCCGGACAACTGAACATCGATTATTCTTGAATAGGCAAAGAATGCACCTTGGACCACAACAATTATATACAAGACATCAAGAGCCTCCATCTGCATTCCCGTACTCGTGCTGTATTAAACGCCACACCGAAACCCCGGTGGCGATGTACGGCCCCCAAGCAAAGATGACAAAAAGACCGCAGAGACACACAACGGCGCATGTGGCTGCTTGGACAAACCATGCGATCACTTCTAAAAGTGATTTAACAAGCACCACATCTTTTAAGATCTTTCCTGATGGCATTCCTCTAGTCATCCGCCTCGGCCAATTTACTCGGCCTATCATATTCAATCCATATGCTGCCGTCCCAACTGAGCTAAGCTTGTCACCCCCACCAAGATTATCATCGACCACCCTGCAATGTTGTAATGCTCAAACTTAAATAAAGTCTTCAACTAGCAAGAGATATTCCTGTCGGTAGTGCCCGAGAACAAAGAGAGTTTGTTGGTCTATTTTTAGAGCATCTCCAGCCACGCCACCAACAGGCCCTCCCCAGACGTTTTTGCCGCGCCGGCGTCGAAAAAACGGCCCAGTAGCCCCCCAGAAGCCCGTTTTTCGCCGGCTCGGGCCGAAACTGGTGCTGGCAGACCCAGGCAGAACCCGGCGCCCTGGGGGCACCTGGGGCACCGGCACAAGCGAAAAGGGCAATGGGTCTGCCCTGTCGGTGAGTCGAGCGCCTCTTCCCGCCGTTTCTTCCCGCTTTTCCCCACTTTCCTCCCATTTTCTCCTTTCCTCCCGCCAATCTCCCTCCCGCTCGCCTCCCAGCCGGACGCCATGCCACCGAAGAAGTACGTCATCCCCCGCGCCGCGGCAACCGCGATCGCCTCCGTCGCCCAGCCGAAGCAGAGGAAGCCGAGGGCGCCGCCGTCCAAGCCACCGGGCATGAAAAACGCCGATTGGAGGGTAGAAGTGCAGCGACGGGAGGTCGTGACCGCCGACCGGGGGAACAGGGCCCTCGCCAAGAAGGCCCGTGACAATGCGGCATGCGCGGCTGCGGCTGCTGCTGCCGCTGCCGCTTCGGCGGACCAGGCCGAGGCCGAGGCGACTCGCACGGGGATGATGAATCCACCCGGCAACCACGCGCAGTACGCGCCCTGGGGCCAGCAAGGTGTCGGGTCTCCGTCGCCACAGCCATGGGGATCGTCTTCGCCGGGCTACGCCGACGGGGACGCGCACGGTGGGTTCAACCCAAACATCACTTTCCCCCATGGACACCCGGCCCAGCGCACGCTCTCGCCAGCCTTCACCGGCGTGCAGTACCCTCCATACAATTAGTCGCCGCCCGCGTACGCGTCCTCCCCGATGCCCCCTCTCAGCCGTTGCGTGCTGCCCTTCTCGCACATCGTCGACGCCGACGAGACCGAGGCTGACATGGACGACATCATCGCCGAAGGTTCAGCCGCGGCCGCCGCGTCTCCTGGGTTCACCGTGGATGAGACGGTGGATCTCAGCGACGGCATGGACGGCGAGCTCGGCTACATCTACGACGACGAGAAGCAGGAGGAGGAGGATGAGGAGGAGAAGGAGGAGGAGGAGGAGCCGGCGATTGTTCCGGCGTGGAGGCCCAAGAAGAAGAAGAAGCAGACGGCTAGGTCAGGCGAGCCGAACATCAAGTGTGCGTCCAAGGAGGAGGAATGCCTTGCCGAAGCATGGAAAGTCGTCTGCCTCGACCCGACCACCGGCGCGAACCAGAGCATCTTGACGTACTGGGCGCGCATCAAGGCAGAGTTCGACGAGCGCAAGCTCGTCGACCCCTACTTCAAAGGCATCTACATGCAGCGCGGGTCGAAGGCGATGGCGAACCATTGGGGGCGTATCCAGGGGGCGTGCAACAAATGGCATGGGGTCGTCGAGGAGGTCGCCACTCACCCGGAGAGCGGCGCCAGCATTGAGGATCAGGTATGGCACGCCGGTCTCCCGCCTCTCTTCGCCGTGTGCGCCCGCCAACTGTTTGTTCATCCGCGCAGTTGCTGCGCATGTTCGGCCTGTATCGACAGAGCAACAACGACGCCGAGTTTAAGTACCTTCATGTTTACAAGCGCATTGACAAGTGCGAGAAGTAGGCGGAAGTCCGACGCACCCTCGAGAAGGCCAAGGAGACCTACAAGCCGGACGCGCCGACTCCGGGTGCGTCAGAAGGGCGGCCGGACGGCAACAAAGGTGCCAAGAAGGGGAAACACGCCGTCGCGGCCACCGCTCGCGTGCAGGAGTCCATCTAGCACTACCTCGCCGACGCGCAGGTCCGGCTCGCCCTTCGTGAAGAGAAGACCGACGCGCGGTGGTCGGCGTTGATGTCGAGCAGCGCCGTCAAGCTCGACCTACTCTGGACCAACGTCGCCGCGAAGAAGAGGAACACCGACCTGGCTTTCCTGCTGGGCGGGGCGGACATGCTCCAGAGCACCGACGAGGCGGTCAAGGCGTGGTACTTGGCGCATGTTGGCCTCATCCTGAACCAGCTTCCCTCGACGACGCCGCCCACGCCCACGACGACGCCACCCACGCCCACACACACGCCGACGCCACCGCCAAGCCCGAGCGATGATGCCGCCGAGACTACCCGCATCACAGAAGCCACGCCGACGCCGCCAAGCATAGAGACCCCGTCAAGCCCGCGCACGCCGACTCCGCCGACGCCGAAGGCCGACCTCGCCGCCTGATGCGCGCTTCCGTCCTTTCTGTTTTTTGTACGCCGAACTTTTCATACAATCGCCGAGACCTGCTGGCCGCTTGATCGCCGGATTGTGGCATCTATTTTGTGCGCGGGAATGACTACCTTTGAATTTGCCGTGGCTGGGGGGCAGTGCCTGGGGGCGTGGCAGGGAGCTAGGCCGCCCCCAGGGGTCGAACTAGCGCCGGCTCGCCCCCAGGTCGTAGTTTTTCGGCACCCTAGAGGGACGAACGGCTGGAGATGCTCTTAGAATTAAGCTTCTCAAATGGCCGCGGGGAAAACCCATAGGGTAGTGCCCGCCTAGACCCGTCCTTGCACCCCCGCCCCCTCTCCCTGCTGGCCCCTTTAAGCATAAAACAAAATACACGCCGAACGTACAAGGTAGTGAAGGAGCCCTCTAATAATTAAAGAAGACAACACAAACGCACTCAAATATGTTCCGAAAAATGAAACAGGTCGGCCAAAACATACCATCACGACAAGACCTAGCACACCCAAGCTCCACGACAATGCCCTCAGAAATGAATACGGCTCAAAGCATCACCCTGTCGAGTCCACGATGAACAAAGGTCTTCACCCGGAACCCTTGCACGAAGAGGAGAACCACAACGTCGTCCTCAAGAGAAGAGCGACACCCGCAGGAGCCGCCGTTGTTGGCGCCAAATCGCATAGTTTTTGCTCGGTAGATCACCGTGCCACCAGGAGGCACCAAAGACAGCCACGCCGTGTCCTAGCCGCCAGATCCGGATCTGGACGTCACTACTTGGATAGAGAGCGAGCCTGAGCCCCCCACCGCCATGGTGCTCGCCGGAGAGCCAACCACACGAACCGCCATCCGAGGCCACCGCCCCGGCATCCATGTCCATGACACTGCTAACCATCACCATCACCACACACATACCCCCACACGGCGAGTAATTGGCACTCCCACTAGTAGAAAAAGGGTCATACGTGAAGCACATTAGTGCCGGTTTGAATTTGAGCCGGTACTAATGTATACATTAGTGCCGGTTCGTGGGGGCGATCAATAGCACCGGTTCATGGCGAACCTTTAGTACCGGTTCATGCCACGAACCGGTACTAAAGAGGCTGTGTCACTGCGGTCGAGCTATGGCCCCACCATCACCATTTAGTGCGGTTCGTACCACGAACCGGTACTAATGACGTTAATGCAGGATGTTTTAATTAGTCCCACCTCGCTCCCTAACAAGCCTTTTACCACCTTAAATATGTTATTTCTCAAACTATCATAAGCACTTGGTCTTCATTGAACTCTATGTGTAGAATTTAGGCCTCAATATGAGTCTTCATCGGTTTATAAATCGTTGATGACTCATATTGACAATTCAGATTGTACACACAAAGATCATTGATGATCAAAGTATTTTTTGATGTTATATGATCATATTGACAATTTAGACTGTAAAGAAATATAAGATCATGATGTAAATGCTCTTATATTTTTGTGTTCAGTATGCACCATTCAAAGCGACGCCATCAACTTTCAACCATTTCTGCCTTCATTTGCTATTTTCATGCATTCAATGATTTGTTTTGAGAACTAAATGACCTGGAAATTGAAAAGCACTACAAATGAACTCTGAAAAAGTTGAAACTTGGCATTGGTATCATCATTTCACCCACATAGATTGTTCAAAAAGTAGAGAGGGTTACGGCAAAAACTAGATGCACTTCGTTCACAAACTGGACAATCTCTTTCGAAGTATTCAGGTTTCGGACGAAATTAAACTCATCTGTTACAAAGGCATTTCATTTTTTTAAACTTATTACAACTCCAGATTTTTTGTGCATTCAGTATGCACCATTCAAAGCGACGCCATCAACTTTCAACCATTTCTGCCTTCATTTGCCATAACTGTTTTAAGCGCACCACCTTTAGTACCGGTGTAACATCCCAAAATTCTAAATTTTGGAATGTTATAATAAATAAATAACTATGGTTGTTGTCTGATTGTTTGACTGATCGATTGAATGGAATTGAGTGGAAATTGAAACTTTTGAAAGTTGAATGAGAGGGAATGAAATGACTTTCCCAAACTTTCCATCTTGCATTTTTGGATCCCAATTGAACTCAAGTTCATTGCAACACCAAAAACCTAGAAGTGAAGATGACATGACTTCTTCCATTTTGAAATGAATAGGGTTTTGGAAAAAGAATTGAATTTCATTTGGGAAGTTTTCAAATCCAAAGCTTTATGCAACTCAATGATTTTCATGAGGGAAGATAAAATGACTTCTTCAATTATATGAAATAGGAGTTGGAAGTTATAATGAATCAAGTTGAAAACCATTTGAAAGTGCTTTGAAACCCTCTTTCAAATTTTGAGTTTTGAATTTGAATTTCAAACTTTGGCATGTAGGAAACATTTCAAAAACTAAGCCTGATAAATACTTGATCAAAAGTATGAGAGGAGCAAACATGACACTCCAAAAATATCAGAGGAAACAATGCCAAAAGATTTGGATTCAAATCTGAAATTTATTTGAATTTGAAAAAAATAGATTTTTATGAAGTTTGGATTTTGCTTTTGGAAAAATGTTCAAATAAAAGGGAATATTCCCCTGATCATTTTGGTATATATATACCCTATATAAATTATTTTTAGATTTGGTTTTATTTTTGTTTTAGTTTTATTTAAAAAAATAAAGAAAAAACCCCCGGGGCGCCAGCCAGGCCACCCCTGGCCCAGCCAGCGCCAAGACCAAGCCTGCCTGCCCAGCCAGCCAGCCCACTGCCAACTGCCAGCCCACAGCCTTGACCCACCAGCCAATGAGCCACCCACCCCGTCAAGGCTCAACCCTCGCCTGGCGCTCTGGCGCCGGGCCGACCGCCTCCTCCTAACCCTCCCCTCTCATCGACCGTGGGCCCCGCCTCTTCTTCCCCGCCCACGCCACGCCGACTGGGAGATCGCGGATCCCGAAGATCCGGATCCCGATCGCCCGATCCTCCGACCCCGACGACCCGGCTATAAAGCCGCCTCCCACCCGTTCCCCCTCGCCTCGCCCGCCCTCCTCTCCCTCCCGCTCGTGCTCGCCGGAGCCGAAGCTCGCCCCGCCGCCAAAGTCGCCGCCGTCGCCACCCTAGTGCACCCCGACCCCCAACGACGCCACCAGACCACTCACCGACCTCCCCCGCACCCGCACGGCGACTCCCTCGAGCTCACCGACGCCCGGAAGCCCCGACGCACTCCCGCCGCCGCCGCCGCCGTCGCCGGACTCCGGTACGTCGCCGGAAACCACCTCCCCCGTCCGATCTAGATCAACGGCCACGATTAGAACCCCCGAAGGGGTATGATTTTATTAAAAGAACCGGCCGGTTCGTCCGGTTTATTTGTTAGGGTTTTAGTCAATTAGCCAGCCCGTTTTTAGTTTTAACCCGAGGCCCATTTAGACTAAATTACGCTCAGGGCACAGTATAGGCCCGTTAGGCCTTTTTCTTTTATTTTGATTTTTCTGTTTTAGCAGAATAGTTTCTGTTTTCAAAAATTCATATCTTTTATTCTGTTCAATATTTTTGAGTGATTCTTTTTTTGTTGGATTGCAAATTTTATGTAGTTTCTGAAAAATATATATTTAGCTATGTTAAAAATAATTAAAAAAATGCTTTAATATTGTTTTAGCCAGAATAGCAAATCTGCTATAACTTTAGTTAGAAAAAATATTTTTGCATGATTCTTTTTGTCACCACTTTATTTTAACATTGCAAAACCCTAGAAATTAATTTTGGTATTTTAGGATTAATAAATAATTAGTTTTAGACAGAATCCTATTAAACCTAATTAATTAACTAGTTCCTGTTTTCCTATTTAATTAATTAGTAAATGAATTTATTTTTAACTTGTTATTAGTTATTCTAGGTTAGTTTCTGTTACTCCATTAGATGAACTTTTATTTATAATTAATAAAATTTTAAATTAATTTTCTTAATAGAAATTGGATTAGGCCTAAAATGAGTTTTATAATAGCTTTTAAATTAATTCTTTTTGCTCCTTGTTGCTTAGTGAATCCTTTTCTGTTTAGTTAACCTAAAACCATGACTAGGTTGTGTTAGAAAATTTTTATTATATAAAACTACTTTTAGTTATTATTTGAAGTAGGAAAAACTTTGAGTGATTTTTCTTTGAGTTTTCCTTTGGATTTTTGATTTGGTTGACTTGTTGTGTTATGTTACTTTTGTTATGTTGTGTTATGTGATCCTATTGCTACATGCTTATTATAGTTATTGCCTCGGTAGAATTTCCGGAGTGCGAAGATTACTACTACGAAACCCTAGTTTCTTTCGAAGATCGTCAACCAGGCAAGTTCACTTTGACCATGCTTTTTCTTACCTATGTTTTATTGCATTTAGTGGCACCTTGGTAACCACCCCTCAGTAGTGTTATTGAATCCCTGTAGTTGAGTAGTATGCATGAGGTAGGAACCCATCACCCTGTTACCAAGCCCGGGACGTTATTTCTTTTAATGCTATGCTATAGTAGACGGGGTTTGGTATGAGTGCACGGGAGTGGTGTGAGAATGGAGGATTCTACGTCAATGACGACAACTCCATGATGGAATCTGCAAGGACTGCATCTTCAAGACCTCAAGACTTCAAGACTCGAGACAGGATTGCAATACACACTACTGGGTGAAGGACGGTTGACGGGCAGCCCCGAGAAACCAGTGGTTGGCGGGATGCATGGAGAAGCGCCATGACATCTCGCGAAAGCTTCACCCAGACTCAAAGAGACGGAAGAATACTTCACGCCGAAGCTTACCCGTGCAACCGCAAGTCATTATGGGCTCGCTTGGTTGACCTTGGTTGTGACTCTGGCTGGGACGGTACTAGCAGATGTAGAAGAACGGTAGGATCGGATGGGTACCGGACGGTGGTCGAGGAACTCTTTGGAAGACCATGTTTGGTCATCTTGTTCTCAAACACTCAAAGTGCGAGAACGTAAAAAGAGGGATCGAATCTTGCGGGTAAAGTGTACAAACCTCTGCAGAGGGTTATAACCTAATCGATTAGCCGTGTCCCCGGTTACGGACAATTTGAGCCTCTGGACTTGGATCTATCTCGGAACTCTCAACACCGGATTGATAACTTAATTGTGGGCAACTTATGATGACCTTGGGGCTATGAGACATCGGTTGGCGGAACCATGTCATGATAGGAAACTCCATAGTACAGACTTCATTCTATTTCCTTTGATGTAGGTAAAATAAAACTAGCTTTTCTGCAAACAAAACTCAGATACAGAGCCATAAAGCCATACTGCATATAGTATAGTTTTATCATCTGTTTTCCTCATATTGTGATCTTGCCGGTACATTCCATGTACTGACCTACACGGCTGCAACGTATCATGTTGCAGATATTTACTCGACGAGTAAGAGATACGGTACAGGGTTACGGTCTACACTCAACCGGCCGATGGCGTTGATGGGACTCCACACCCGTTTGATTGTTTCCGCTGATTATTATGAGGTATATATCATTTTACGTTATTTATACATGTGATTGCACTTTGATATATACATTGATGTACTGTGTGCAAAGATACCGATCCGTGGATGGCACAACAATACGTAGGCTTGACCGTCTCGAGGTCGGGTCGCTCTGAGATGGTATCAGAGCACATGTTGACTGTAGGACGTGACCCTAGAAATCGGAAAGCCCCTAGGACAGGAAATCTCTAAAAACTTTATTTTCAAAAGGATCCTTTACTTCTCGTCTTTTCTGATTTTATCAGATAGACCCTCAAATAGTTAGAATATACCCCTTATCCTTTGATCACCCGGAGGATCAACTGAAGACGCTCCAAGAAGGATTTGATATCGGAGAACTGATGACCCCTTCAGAGTAAAGAGGATTTCTCCATTAGAATCTACAACAGTTGAAGACTCCGAAGACTTGAAGGATCTGAAGAATTATTTGACCTTTAGAAGACCAAACCCCTGCTATACACCTACGTTAGATGCGATGATTTTGTGAGCTGTCATTTGTTTGATGTTTTCCGACAGCCCCAAAATAAAAACTTGTTTCTTCAAAAACTATTGGTTGTATTGTGTGTATATCCCTCCCCATCTCTCTCTCATCTCACCCTAAAACCCTTGAACCCCATAGATGATGAATGAAGTTGGACTGATATTCTCTGGACCGAAGACTCAGCCCGAGGCAGAGCTATGGATGCAGAACATGGAGAGTCACTTCGGGAACAATTTGGTTTCAAGGAAGTATGAGGTCCAATACGCTCTTGATTTTTCTGAAAAGTGCTGCAACCTGGTGGAAAATGCATCAAGCCATACAGGGATTTAATGGAGCAAGAACTTGGGAGGATTTCAAGAAGACCCTGTTGAGATCACGTCTTATCCGGAAGCACCATGATACACCAGGAATTAAACCTTGTGCCTGCAGGATTTGCGGAGAAATAGGACACACCCAGGAGGAACACAAGGATGGATGCCCTCATTGTGAGGAGAAACACCCAGCTGAGGAATGCCCAACTAGTCAGGTGACTTGCTTCCTGTGTGAAGGAACCACCCACTACCCGGTGCAGTGTCACATTTACTCCACGGTGCAACGAACTATTCCGAAGCAGGAAGATGGAATGAAAGAAGCCCTCAAGGAAGACCTAGAAGAACCAGTAATGAATGAAAGTGTTGAAGATCTGGATGGAGAAGGTCTCAACAGATTTTACTCCAATGCCTGCTATTCATGTGGAGAAGAAGGACATTTTTCACAGTATTGCACCAAGGAAAGAAAAGAGTATCCGGGATACTTCCCGACAGAAGCAATAGAGTTTGACCCACAAGGAATAGAAGGTTTGATCAGAACGAAGAAAACCAGGAAGAGAAAACAAAGACACCCTCAGAACAACCCAATTTCTGCAAATAGGGACAAGAGTCATATCACCTGTTTTGAATGTAAGGACATCGGGCATTATGCCAATCAATGTCCCGAAAGGAAGCAAGGAACTCAAGGAGCAGGCACCATCTCCAAGAAGCCCAAAAACTTATCGAAAGTCATCTGTTTTCGCTGCAAGGAAGCAGGACATTATGCTACTAAATGTTCCGACAAGACGAAAGCTGGAGCTGAGTAGTTGGAATTTTGATATGGATAATAAGAGTAGTAGAAAGCAATTTCATGAGCTCAATGAGTTGAGTTATGTAATAGATTACTCTGAGACTGTAATAGTTCATGACTCAATAAAGTTGAAATGTCACATGCTGAAAAGCTTAAAGGAGTTGCCATGTTTTATCTTGGAAATTAATATTCTGGATGAACATGGAAGAAAGTGAGTTGTGATGCATAAACAGGAAATTGGAATTAAGATTGACGTTTTGTTTGGATGATATGAATGTGTGCCCAGGAGATAAGTACCTTAATTCTGAGCATCATTTCTGTTTCACAACTGCAGATGACAACCCTTTACGAGTCTTTCCTAAAAGGTCCGGAAACCCTCATGACCCTGACAAGTGATCATGATTACCCGAAGATCCTGAAGGACATGATGAAGCATATTCACCTTGAAGGAGATGCAGTCTACAAAGGCTACCCCTTTATGCATAAGGGAGTGGAATTTTGGTATGTGGAGGTACACCTCCACCGTGTGAAAGGAGTTTGCCCAAAGAGGATGGGGCATTACTTCTTCATTTCACGTGTGCCACAAGCAACTTTCTTCGATGCTGTTCGTGAAGCAGCCATGGAAGCCATACGTCAGATCGGAGAAATACTTGAAGCAAGACTCCGTCATACTCAGGAATACCTAAGTGAAGTGCATACGGAGATGATGGAGGTGAAGCTCAAGGCCACCCTGTTATGGCAAAAACTAATTGCACGTCGGCATTTCTTTTTTTTTAACTTTGGTTATAACTCCAGACTTTGACCATCAAGTTTTGCAGAAAAGAAAAAATAGCAGAAAAGAAAAAAAAAACTATTGCTGAAAAGAAAACAACTATATGTAAAAACTACTCAGAAATAAATAGAACAAAATAAATATAGCAGAAAAGAAAAAACTGCTCAGAAATAAATAGAAGAAAAAATAAAGCAGAAAAGGAAAAATTATATTTGCTATTTTTCAATCGTTTACAAAATGACCGTGAAATTGAAAATCACTACAAAATGAACTCTGAAAATGTTGAATTTTGGCAAACTAGATGAAAACTACTCATAAATAAATAGAAGAAAATAAATATAACAGAAAAGAAAAATCTGCTCAGAAATAAATAGAAGAAAAATAAAGCAGAAAAGGAAAAAATTATATTTGCTATTTTTCAATCGTTTACAAAATGACCGTGAAATTGAAAATCACTACAAAATGAACTCTGAAAATGTTGAATTTTGACAAACTAGATGAAAAACTACTCACAAATAAATAGAAGAAAATAAATATAACAGAAAAGAAAAAACTATACAAAAACTACACAGAAAGAAATAGAAGAAAAAATAGCAGAAAAGAAAAAAAAATACAAAAAAAATTGGGGCGCTGCCCTGTGGGCCTGCTAGGCCACAAGAGTGCAATTACAGGCCTTAAAGGCCCAGCAGACTCACAGGGCAGCGCGCAGAATTTAGGCCCATAAGCCTGCTATATAGAGGAGTTCGAAGAGGTAGCCGCTGCTGGGTTTATAAACCAGTGCGGCTGCCCTTCACCCGGCGAGGTGGGACTAAACTTTGGGGTGGCAGCGAGGTTTTTAGTACCGGTTGGTGGCTCCAACTGGTACTAAAGATCACCTTTTAGTACCGTTGGAGCCACCAACCGTACTAAAGGCCTGCTCTTCCGCCTCTTGGCACAGCCTTTAGTACCGGTTGGTGGCTCCAACCGTACTAAAGGCTCACCCTATATATATAGCACTTACGAAATTTCAGTTACATCTCCCACTTCTTTCGTCAACCTCTCTCGCGCCCACTCCCGTCGCCGCCGCCGCCGTCGTCGTCGTGCGTCGTCCCCCGCCGCCGCTTCGAACGCCAGCGCCTGCCGTCGTCGTCGTCGTCGCGCCGCCGTCCGACGTATCTCGCTCTCTCTCTCGCGCAGACCGCCGCCGCCGCCCGCCCTAACGCCAAGGCCGTCGTCGTCCCTTCGCCGCCCGCGCTGGCGCGCCCTTTCACAAGTGGGGGCGGCGTCTGGGCTGGCCACACACACACACACACATATACCACATACGCATACACACACACATACACACATACGTATTTAGATTAATGTCGAATGTTAGATTAATGTCGAATGTTAGATGAATTAGCTAACTAGATAAAAAATTGTCTAACTAGAGATTAGAACTAGTTCAATAATTAATATAACTAGTTTATTTTTAGTAGGAAAATTTAGGTATATGAGATTTGAACTAGTTCAATAATTAATATAACTAGGTTAATGAGTTTTTTGTTTATTTAATTTTTATATATTTTGAGTTTATATAAATGTTAGATTAATGTCAAATGTTAGATGAATTAGATAGAAAAGTTGAATATATAGTAATGTCAATTGAATATATAGAAAATGTCATCTGATTTACGAAAAAGATTTCATTAGTACTACTTAGAAAGTGTTTAATTGACTTAGTTAGAAATAGGAAACTTGTTTATTTTTAGTAAGTACTACATTATTCTATTTATAGTAAGTGCTTAGTAGTTGAACTAGTTGATTTAATAAAACTGGTTCATTTTACTATAGAAGTAGTTTATTTTTAGCAAGAAAATTAATAGAACTAGTTTATTTTTTTAGTTAAAGCAATTATTCCCGCATCGACGTGGACGATGCCTATCCCGCATCCTCGTCATCGAGTCGGCGGAGGACGACACCTGCTTGACCAGATGGGCCATGTCCGGGACTGGGCTCCGCCGGGGTGGTACTGGGAGGTGCTACCTTCCGGGGGGCGTAGCTTGGTGAGGAGCCAGCCCGTCGTTGACCCGATCCTTGTTTGGTGGCGGTCGCGTGGGCCAGTGGCGGTGCCGAGGCTTCCGGACACCGCGGAGGTGGTACGTCGCTACATGGTTGCGTTGGAGGGCAGGTTCAAGAATACCTGGCAGGTTCTTCAGGGATCTCACTGGAGCTATGATCCTGTGATGGTTCCTTCCCTTTGGGTGTCCACCGCACGCGCCGATACCCGTCGGGCGCTACGGTTCTAGCTGTACTGGCGATATGTATGATATATAGTATTTGACGTGTATTAGTGATAATATTCGATGTACGGACACATGGAGATGATGTAGTTTTTCTTATAATTGAAGGCATCCTAATTTGAATACTACTTAATTTTGCGATTTGATTTTTCTTATTGAATGCTCAAATTGGGGAGCACTATGCAAGGCATATGCATATGATTAGTTGAATAATAATGATCTAATTTAGTCTTTGAATTATGAACGTATAGGAAATGTCATCATCGGAGGACGAAAGTCTCCCGGGGGAGTTCGACTGGTGCCACGACGATCGAGGTGAGTGCGACAGGCCTCACCTGGACGATGGTCGGCGCTTCAGCATTAAGCTCGAGGAGACCTTCGAAGTTGAAACGGTACGCAACGACGACAAGTGTTTTTTTTCATAATTAAGCATGACTTCAACTATTTCAACGTGTAATTTTCATCTTTTACAATTCGAGTATAGTTAATCCCATGCCATGCAAGAAGCTATGTCTTGGAGAGGATGGATTTTGAAGACCATGAAAATTTTGAAACGAAGAAAATTCACCTAAGGACCCATCATGATGTGGATTTTGAAGTAAAGTTGTATAATGCTGAGAGCGTAACCCATTTTGGTTGCAAAAATTGGGAAGCATTTTGCAAATTGTATGGTTTTGATGAGGGTATGCTTGTCACCATGGATCTTGGTGATCCTGAAATCGAGCAAGACAATATGGACATTTGGGTCCTTGTTGATACTCCTCCAGTTCTACCGCTATGTGAGTTTCTCAAACATAGTTAATTATTAATAGAACTTATATTGTTCATTTGAAAATAGTTGACAGCTTATTTCCATTGACAGCTTATTTTGAAGTATCAAAGAATGTGCAGAAGATGGTAGCACCGATGGCTCTGAGTTAACTTACAAGGAGAAAACTCATCTGCTTGGATTTTGTAATGATATTGAGAATTACAATATCTACAATCGAACTCCTCAACATTATGGTCAATACGTGCCACTAGTGCACGTGTTGAACTACGGTAACTACCATGGAGATACCCTGGTAAGTTTTATTACTATTACGACATCCGTGCATCTTTTTGCATACTTCTAAAACTAGTACATCATTGCTAACTACGAAGTTATTACTATATTTTTCAACAGAGAATTCCAGAGGATTGTGTGCCTCATTTGATGTATCAGAATGGCGGCAGCCTTCGTGTTTTGAACATATATCCAGGTCATCCTACGAATCTCAACTGTCCATACCGGATTTCTAAAACAAGTGGAGACATGACAATCAAAGGATGGAAAAAATGTATGGACAGTCGTAAGGAGCTTCTTGGAAGCAAAAGGAAGCGAGGCGCAAGAATTGGAGACAGGATGATCTCCATTCTTCATAATGGAGAGTCAGGGTCTATATTGTTTTATGCTATTTTACCTTAAGTGTGTTTAGGTCCGATCCTACCTGATACCGATGATCATGTGCTAAGAACCATTATGTAGGGTTGGGTTCGATGACTATGAGGATGATGATCGTATGACTTATTATTAATAACGAGTAGAAGTTGTAAGATGATGCTTGATTAATTAGCTAGTAGGACTTGTTATTATATATGATGATGTATGATGCGAGCATTCATGAGTTATTATATATATATCTGTGGGTGAAACGAAAAAGAATTAAAATGAAAAACACAAAATTAAATGAAAAAGAAATCATAAAACCAAAAACCCCCCATACATTTTAGTACCGGTTGGTGTTACCAACCGGTACTAAAGGGCTCCCGGCCCCCGGAGCTGGCTCGTGCCACGTGGTTGCCCTTTAGCACCGGTTCGTGCTGAACCGGTACTAAAGGGGGGGGGGGCCTTTAGTGACCACACTTTAGTGCCGGTTATGTAACCGGCACTAAAGGGCCTTACGAACCGGTGCTATTGCCCGGTTCTGCACTAGTGTCCCTCCAATCCTAGCCCGGCATCAGCCACTAGGGTTGGGTCCACACCTCCACCAGAAGAGGCGTCGATGGCTGCATCCCCACCCCTGCATCGGTGGGCAGTGGGGGACCCACCCCCGAGACTGCCGACGGTTGTCGTCGAGCAGGTCCCAGCTAGAGCCCTTGGCCTGACACGACGAGATCCCACGACGCCAAATCCATGGTCATCAGTGTCGATTCGACCGACAACAAGGCAGCGTCATGAGCACCACCGCCGCGGACTGCGCCCAAGAGGAATGCCCATGCGCAACCCAGATCGAGCCTCCCTCACCTACCCGGGTTGACAGCCCCGATCCGCCTTGGGTCCAGATCTGGCCTACCCAAGCACAAACCCTATCCCAAAAGCCTTCATCGCCGCGCATGTAGCCAGCACCGGTGCACCACCATTGCCCGACCAGCCCTGCGTGTCGCTGGCTCTGGTCCAGGAGAAGGGATGGCGCTCCTCCACCCCGCACAACAAGCAGTGCCATGACAGACGCAACACCGCAGCCACGACACGCTCAGCCGCTCCAACCCATGTCCGCACTCGAAGGTCCAACCAAGGGCAGTTGTACTAAAATATTCTTCCTTGGGGGTGGCTTACCCTCTACTTGTCCTGATCCGTCCTTGTACCATGGCATTTATGTAATTGCATATTGAAGCCGAGGTGGTTTGAATGATAGTTTTGCATCTCATAGATTTTCAAAAAGTGTGAACATAATTCATATGGATGTGTTAATCTCAATGTCACTAATTGGCACGCTAAGGAGTTGCTCTTCTCATAGACATGAGAACCACAAACCAAAAGTGTGGGAGAGCATATCTCCAGAACTTTGTCGCCTGAGATTTTGCGCGACAAAGAATTGACAACGTTTTTGGAGGTCCTAGGGCGCTTGTACAACTGCTACCCGAACTTACGACGGCTGGATGACAAGCCCAGCCTCATTGACAAGAACGTCACTGACGATGGTGCCGTCATCTCCGTTTTCCTGACTAACGTCGGGTATGTCATATTAGTTATTTTAGCAATTAGTTTGGATCTATTTGCCATTGCAAACATAAGAACTAGCTAGTAGTACCTTGAATTTGCTTGCTTAGATCATTCATGAGAATTAAGTCTGCTACTAGAGTGCAAGTCGTATTGTATTTTCTTAATTCTAAAGTAAGTTTATTTGAAAAATAGAAATTATATCCAATAGTTCTTCCTTTTGCAAGGTTTTCTTGTCGGAATTAACTAGGATACGAAATAACGATTGAAGCACCTAAGTTTCAAAAAAATGAAGCTCGTGAATGGTTAATCAACAATGGTTAGTATGGAACACATTACAATTATGTCCGTGTAACTCTTACTGTGTTGGTCCCATTGTGTAAGGAAAAATATTGGAAATAATGGATAAAAACTAAGCAGTAAAACTAACCCGGCTATCTGTATGAATGTAATCACCGTGAGAGACCAGAAATCCTTCTTCTGCAGTATGGAGACGAAGCCACCGAGAAGAACGACGGTGGTCCAGGTAACCACCAGAAAGCCCAACCCTCTGGTTGCCATCTCCAGGCACCCAAAAGCTACCGCGTAGTCATTGATACCTCGTACTTCCGGCCATTTGAGGCCTCTGGGGTTACGGCCAACCATTGTTCCTCTCCAGAGCCGATTCAGGTCTACAGCAATGCAGCCACCTTCTATATCTGGAAGCTGGAGAAGCGATGGACTAAGCTATACCATGGCGTGTGATTAAAATACAAGCTTATTGGGCGCTTATGAGATCGAGATTAGATGTCGACCTAGACTGCAAGCTAAGCGGCTAATTGTTAAGTCCCCCTAACAGTACAATATCAATCCAGTAAGCCTGTTATGTTTTTGTTTTCCCAATGAAGGGTGTCCTCTCTTCACTCACCTCCGCTCAATAATTTGATTTTCTGTGCAGTGACGAGCTGTCACTAGTTCATCGCCGGATATAGAAGGAAAGCGCGCCCCTTGATCGAGCAATAGAATAGGAAGCGAGGTCGTCGTTGGGTATTCGTGCACAGCCTGTCCGTAGCGTGTGTCTTCATTTGGGCAACGAAGATGTCAAAACTTCGAGAGTAGAGATCATATGTATCCCATCTCGAGCAATAGAAGCTACGACTTTGGCAGGTCTCTCTTTTTATTGATGTGTATGCATGTGTAGTGGCAAGAATAAAAAAAAAAGTGATCTTCATTTAAAGAAGGGTTTATGACAGGTCTCTTGTCGGCATGCATATGCAGTGGAATGGAATGATTTTCGTCACTTAGAAAATACGCTATGACGGGTGAAAGATGCTATAGCTGCCTAGCAAATTGAAGATTGTTGGAGGCCGAAAAAACTGCTGCCCTTGCTAGCACACGGCCAGTGGCTATCCCGAACGGGTGTGGGCATAGGCGCCACGTGAGGGGGCTCGAGCATTGAGGACCGACGTGACAGAGGGTCGTCACCAATCGGCGGTGGACCAAATTTGGTGCCTTTGACTCTTTTGCAAAAGTTTAGCAGGATTTGATCCTGGTTTCAAAAAAAATTCAAGATCTGACCCTTTTGCTATCGCCATCTGACTCAGTGGTAGCTTAACACAACCTACCACCAGGCCCCCGGCGGTAAGGTAACGGCAGGTGCTAGACGGACATTTCCTCCTGATGGCGTGGAAAAGGATCCTACCGTCAGGGACCCCGGCGGTAGGCTGCCCACGCCTACCACCAAGGACCCGGGCGGTAGGGTGTTGTAGTGGATAAGATGTTGGGGTGGGGGCTCTCCTCCACTAGTAGAAAACAGGGCTTTGGTTCAGGCCGGGTCAGCCCATTAGTCCCGGTTCAGTCCAGAACCGGGACCCATGGGGGCATTGATCCCGGTTCATGAGGCCAGGGCCTGCTGGCCTCGTGGGGCATTGGTCCCGTTAAATGCCCCTTTGGTCCCGGTTGGTGGGACGAACCGGGACCAATGGGCCTCACTCCTGGCCCACCATCATTGGTCCCTGTTGGTGGCATGAACCGGGACCAAAGGGTGTCCTTTAGTCCCTGTTCCAGCCATGAACCGAGACCAATGTGATGCCTATATATACCCCTCGCCGGCGAGCAGAGCACTCCACACTACTCTCTTTTTTCTAGCCGGCGAGGGGAGGGCTTTGTGGTGCTCTAACTCACCTCCTATGCACATGAGGTGTTCGATGGAATGCCCGAGCCATACTACTTAAGCTTTCTCCTCTCCAAGCTCGACCTCCAAGCTCCATTTTCCTCAATATTTGTCTAGGTTTAGTGGTCCGTCACGTCCCGTCCCTGTCTTCACCGCCGTCGATCGCCCGTGCCAATCTCGTCGCCGGCACCACCGTGGTGAGCCTCTTGTTCTTATCTTCTTTCTGAAAAGAAAAAATTTCTTACTTGTATGTCTCGATAGATACTTGTATAATTTCTTACATTATTATTGCTTCTTATTATATAGTGTGATGGTTTTGGTATCCGCCCCCATCGGTCCTCTTCCTGTCTATGATTCAGATGTGGTATATATTATCTTTTATAACTATTTTGTTCATTTATTGTTTATGACAATTATGCCGACCAACATGACATAGATTTTATTTATCTAGGAGGTATGTGAACCGGAAATTCCAACCGACCCTATTGTCGAGAGGTTAAATTTAGTTGAAGAATAAAACAATTACTTGAAGGAAAAAATAAATAAATAATAAGGAGGAGAAGATGATATTGGAGTTGCATGTTGCGGATGTCGTCGATGATCACAAGATCAAGATGGATGCAATGCGCTTGAAGATTAGAAAGATTAGAAAATATGACATTCATACCGAGGCTTGGTATCATTATGCCGTTGCATCAATTGTTACCTTGGTTGCGATTATGATCGCATTTGTTATCGCATTGAAATGTTTTGCATAGTTTCAATGTATGGTTTAATTAGATGCTCTGGAGAGCTATATGTTGTTCAATGAGAACTATGTATATACTTTGGTTTTAATGTGATGATGAACTTCTATTAATTTGGTCACTTAATTATCTATTCATGATGTTCTGTAATGGTTTTTGACACACTTAATTATATTTAATGCACACAGATGAACCGGCAACGGATGTACGGTGATAGACACACCTCCGAGTACATTAAGGGCGTGCATAATTTTCTCGAAGTGGCTGAGGCAAACAAGCAGAATGGTTTTATGTGTTGTCCATGCCCTATATGTGGGAATACGAAGTCTTACTCTGACTCGAAAACCCTTCACACCCACCTGCTTTATAAGGGTTTCAAGCCACACTATAATGTTTGGACCAAGCATGGAGAAATAGGGTTTATGATGAAAGACAGCGAAGAAGAAGAGGACGATGACAACTATGTGCCCCTTGAACACAGTGATGCTGCAACGGGGGAAGCTGTTGAAGATCAAGAGGAACCAGACGATGTGCCTGATGATGATCTCCACCGGATCATTGTTAATGCAAGGAGACATTGCGAAAGTGAAAAGGAGAAGCTGAAGTTCGATCGCATGTTAGAGGATCACAAAAAAAGTTTGTACCCCAATTGCGAAGATGGCAACACAAAGCTCGGTACCGTACTGAAATTGCTGCAGTGGAAGGCAGAGAATGGTGTGCCTGACAAAGGATTTGAGAAGCTACTGAAAATATTGAAGAAGAAGCTTCCAAAAGATAACGAATTGGCCCACATTACGTATGCAACAAAGAAGGTTGTATGCCCTCTAGGATTGGAGGTGCAGAAGATACATGCATGCCCTAATGACTGCATCCTGTACCGCGGTGCGTACGAGGATTTGAACGCATGCCCGGTATGCGGTGCATTGCGGTATAAGATCAGACGAGATGACCCTCGTGATGTTGACAGCAAGCGCCCTAGGAAGAGGGTTCCTGCCAATTTTCAACATTTTCAAAGTTCATTTGTAGTGCTTTTCGATTTAAAGGTCATTTAGCTGAAAGAATGAACTAATAGAAAAAAAATGAACTAATTGCAAAAAAAATGAACTAAAAATGATCAATTAAAATATTCTGTTATGATCAACTAAAACAAAACTATAATATCCTTCAATAGCAAAAAGAACCAACTAAAAAGCTTTTATAAAACTCCAATAGCAAAAGGAATCAACTCAAAAACTTTTATAAACCTATAGTATTATTGAAACTAAAATTATATAAAATTTATGCAACCAAAATTATCAAAGTATTTTCTGTTCAAAACATTAAAGTAAAAAGAATTTTTATAAAGAAAATTTTTGTTAGAAACTTTAATTGCAATAAGAATTATCATAAAGAATTTTTGTTAGAAACTAAAATAACAAAATCCGTTTTTGAATATAATGATAAAACACTGTAATATTAAATAGCAGGAAAAAGAATCACTCAAAATCTATCTTTATAGTAAAGTTATTCAAAACTAGTGATCCACACAAATTTAAAAAAAATCAAATTTAAACTATTCAAATTGGAAAACAAATGGCACTAACAGAAAGTTTATAATTTTTATTACCTAAAAGCAAAAAGAATTAAAAAATAAAGCAAAAAAACAACAGAAAATAAATAATGTAAAAAACAAAACAAAAAACTGGAAAAAGATATAAAAATGCCACCTACTAGGCCACCACGGCCTGAATACGACTAGAAACCCAGCTAGTTGGCCAGGATTCAGGCCCAGTAAAGGCCCAACAGGCCCACAAGCATAGCAGTGTCAGTTTAGGCCCATAGGCCTGCAGTTCAGAGGAGTTCGAGAGGGAAGAGGCAGCGGAGCTTATAAACAGGTGGCTGGCGTACCATACCTACCTATGAGTGTCCACCATACCTACCTATGGATTGAATAAAATCCTTCAAGTAAGTTGTCATCGGTGCATAGAGCAATAAAAATTGCTCCTAGATATGTTTGATGTTTTATTGTAAGGGATAATTGAGCGTTGTACGAACTTGTGATGGCAAAGTAATAAAAGTGACAGACTGTATAATAAAGGTTGCTATCATAAGGGGCAATATAACGTGACGTTCCTTTGCATTAAGAGTTTGGGCATCGAAAAAAATAAAAAGCACATGACATGCTTTGCTTCCCTCTACGAAGGGCCTATCTTTTACTTTCAGTATTTACTTTTATGCAAGACTCAATAGCATGCATTCTCATTTCAACCTCAACTATCCTCTAGTTGGCAAGCATCATGTGATGGGGAAAGATCTAGGCACATATGGCCAGTCAAATATATTTGATCACAATTTATTATTGTTGACAATTATCTCTATGATAAATGAGTTGGGAGGTGAAACATTAAGCCCATATCTTTCTATGTGTTCGATGGATGCCATTTGTTCTAAGAATATGCTTTGAGTACTAGCAATTATGGAAGACTATATGATGATTGAGTATGTGGAGCTCTTACTTAGACTCTGATGAATAAGTTGAATTGCAATTGTTTGGTGACTAAGAATATAGGTTGTTGAGTTTCAAGAGAATTCATTGTTTGAACTAGAACATGTGAATTGGTTGCTACTTTAACATGATGAGTTTTATGAGAAATAGTTGCTGTTATGATGCTAAAAGAAGTGATTAAAATTATCATTGATCAAACTTATGCACTTTGCTAGCATTCACACCTCATAAATTATTTCTTTTATCATTTACCTCCTTGAGGACGAGTAGGAATTAAGCTTGGGGATGCTGATACGTCTCAAATGTATCAATAATTTATGAAGTATTCATGATGTTATATTATCATTCTTGGATGTTTTACAATCATTTTATAGTAACTTTATATCATTCTTTGGAACTAGCCTATTGACATAGTGCCCAGTGCCAGTTGTTGTGTTTTGCTTGTTTTTTACATCACAGAAAATTAATACCAAACGGAGTCCTAACGCAGCGAAACTTTTAGGGGATTTTTTCTGGACCAGAAGACACCCGGTGGGCCAAAGAAGTACCAGAGGGAAGCTCCGAGGGGAGCACAATCCACCAGGGCGCGCCTAAGGCCGGGCACAGGTGGGTTGTGCCCACCTCGGTGGCCTCCTGCACCGCCTCTTCGCCCTATAAATTCCCAAATATTCCAAAACCCTAGGGGAGTCGATACATCGGAAGTTCTACCGCCGCAAGCCTCTGTATCCACAAAAAACCAATCTGGACCCTGTTCTGGCACTCTGCCGAAGGGGAAATCATCACTGGAGGCCATCTTCATCATCCCTATGGTCACCATGATGAGGAGGGAGTAGTCCACCCTCAGGGCTGAGGGTTTGTACTAGTAGCTATGTGTTTAGTCACTCTCTCTATCGTGTTCTTGAGATGTCATGATCTTAATGTATCGCGAGCTTTGTTAATATAGTTGGATCATATGGTGTTTTCCCCTCTCTATCTTGTTGTGAACTGAGCTTTCCCTTTGAGATTTCGTTCTTATCAGATTGAATACTTTTATGGATTTGAGAACACTTGATGTATGTCTTGCTATGAATACCCGTGGTGATAATGGGGAATCATATTGATTCACTTGGTATGTGTTTTGGCACTGAACTCGCGGATTCCCGAGGAGACATTGGGGTAATCTATGCATAGCGGTTGATGCACATTCTCGTCTTTGTCTCTCTGAAAATCTTGGGGCACTCTTTGAGGTTCTTTGTGTTGGATTGAGTATTATGAATCTGAAATTGTTTGATGTACATCGTGTCGGGGGGATGAACCCCGGACAGGGAACAAAACCCGGATCTATTTCAAAAACAGCAGGGCCCGCATCGCCCCGCAAACCAGCGTGCGCCAGGCCGAGTCCCTCGACCCGGCAAGGACCGCAACCCGGCCAAGACCCTCGACTCGGCAAGGTACGTCGACCCGGCCGCAGCAGCTGGCGCAAGGCTATTCAACCCGGCGCAACCGTGGCTTCCCCAACAAGCCAACCCACCCGTGGCGTCCACGGCAACCCAGCCACGGGTCAACTCCCGTCCCATCCAGGCCGTACGATGGGACGAGACCTCAATCACCGATGACCAAGACTACAGTGCTCCCGCCCATGCCCGTGGTCAGTCGGAGCATGGCAATAGTGCCCCTTACCTACCCGCTGACCAGGGCTGGCACGAAAACAGTGTTCCCGCCCTCACCGCTGACGATACCAAGCGGTGGCCTGACGGAGAACACTGTGCGCGGCTCGACTTGGCCACGCCATGACGATCGACAAGACGGCGCACAGTCCCCTAGGTACGCGGGGCCCGCACCTAGGGGAACCCGGCGAACCACAAGCCCACAATCGGGACCTAGCCCGGTACCCCGGACACCGACAATACGGCCCCCCGACTCGGCATATTACCATTGTAACCCTGAGTGGGTTGATCTATAAAACCCCCCAGGAGCCCACGCCTACAGAGGCATGCAAAGCAATACAAGATAAGTAGGCAAGAAAGAGAAACCCAAGCAAGCATAGGACTAGCCATTGCATAGCAACACCAGGGAGAAGGAGCAGCCCAAGCCTTGGCCATCCTCCCCCACGCAGCTCCAGGAGCAACATTGTACTATCGACCATCCAACTAAACTCGGCAGGACTAGGGATGTTATCTCTCCGGAGAGCCCCGAACCTGGGTATGTCCGGCGTCCTGCGCCCGCGCATATCAACCTCGCCTCTGGAGCCCACCAGTGCCCTCGAGCCTCCTCCTCTCTTTAGCCATCCCTTGACATCTGCTATGCGCCCACCACGACAGTGGGCGCCCACCATGGGGCAACTCGAGGAGCTGGCCGGAAGCATGCTTCGGACGGGGCCCTTCTCCTACTCCGACGAGTCCGTCGCTCTGGCGGACGACGTCATCGGCGCGCTCGCCGCCTCCTTCACTGTGCTGCGCATCTCCGACGCGCTCGCGGCTGACGAGTACCCCAGCGAGGTGCTCAGCTACTCCGACTCCCCGCTCTCTCTCAGCGGCGGATTCACTGCCGGGGCGATGGAGGCCCATGTGGAGGTCTTCGTTATCGGCGATGGCGCCTCTTCCTCGTCGAGCAAGGTGAGAAGAGTCGCAGAAGCCGCGGCCGCCACAGCACGGGCGGAGCCGTCCGACCCGCTGCGCGCCACGATGCAGAGCCTCCGCATCCCCATCGGCACCGACGTGGACGCCACCAACGTCGCTGAAGCCCAAACCCAGCTCGAGGACAGGCGCCAGCAGAAGCTGGACCTGTCCGAGACGCTGGCCGCCACCAGGCGTCGCCTGGAAGCTGCTCAGATGGAGCACGACGCCGCCCACAGACTCACGCCCGCCTCGGCCGAGCCGAGCCGGGCCGCCGATACTCGCACCCAGGGAGGAGCGATCGGCCGGGCCTTCGGCACCGTCCGGACCGTCTGCGAGACCCCAGTCAAGAACATGCGCGGCGCGGAGGCAGCCGTGGTCGGCCTCGACCAACTCGCGAGCGAGGAACTCAAGGAGCGCATCGGGCAGATGCACGAGCTCCTCCACGCCGCCAACACCCAGCAGGATCGCCTCAACCAGCTCGCCAAGCCGGCCGGGTCTGGCTCCGCCCGCCTAGGCGGGCCCGGCGAACTCCTGCACACGGCCTCCTCACCGCCCGGCGAGGCGCACTCCGGCCAAGCCCGGACCCGGCGCAACCCGGCCGGCACCGCCGCCGGGCGCCTGGGCAACGAGCCTGCACGAGACCCAGCGCGGACCCGCCAGCACGGCCGGGCGTCCGCTCCAGCCAACCCGCCCCTCGGGGCCTGGCCGCTAGTCGACCCGGCCCGCGCGCCATCGACGACGCCGACGCGCGACACCGCCTCGATCAGCTCGCTCGCTCCCTGGAGGTGGAGGAGAGCGGCGCTATCGGGCCGGCGTGCTTCGGCCCACGCATCCGGGAGGAGCCCTTCCCCAAGGGGTTCGTGCTTCCCTGCGACACCTCCAAGTAAAATGGGACCATGAAGCCAGAAGACTGGCTCACCGACTACACCACGGCCATTGGCAGCATTGGTGCCAATCGTCGTCTCGTCATGCGCTACGCACCGCTCATGCTCCAATGATCGGCTCGCACATGGTTGAACAACCTGCCGATGGTCAGCATCAACGCATGGGTCGATTTCGAGGAAGCATTTGTCCGCAACTTCACGGGGACGTACAAGCGGCCCGGTCACCCCAGCCAACTCGCCATGTGCGTGCAGGGGCCGATGGAGACCGGTCGCGAGAACCTCGCACGCTGGACCGAACTCCGGAAGAGCTGCGAGGGCATCCATGAAGTCCAAGCGATCCAATACTTCGTCAGCGGGTGCCGAGACGGCACCCTCCTCAAGCACAGGCTTCTACGCTCCGAGCCGGCACCATGGTCGCGCTCATGGTGACGGCGGACAAGTACGCCAACGCCGACTCTGCCATGAAGATCCAGGTGGCGCTGGATGAAGCCGGCAAGGAGAAGCCGGTCCCTCCACCGAAGCCGGCCGGCGAAAGAAGCCGGCAGCAACATCACCAGAACAACAAGCGCAAGGCCGACCAGCCGGTGCAATGTCACGACAACCGGCTCGTCGCGGCCGCCGAGCCCGCGGCGGACCCGACAGCGAAGCGCCGGCAGACCGGCAAGATGGCATGGCAACCCTCCATGAGCTTTGAAGAGATGCTCGACGCCCCATGCAAGCACCACAGTGGCGCAAGACCCTCCACGCACACGCTTCGACAGTGCGCCATCACCAAGCGCATCATGAGGGGCGACGTTCCGCCTCCTTCGGCTCTAGCTCTGTCTCCGGGCGCGGGGCAACCGCCCCTGCCTCCACCGACGCCTTTCGCCGGCGGTGCGATGCGGAACGATGCCTACTCGAACCAGAACGCGGCCTACGTCATCTTCACCAGCCTCGCCGATGACAAGCGCAGCGAGCGCCTCCTCCGGCAGGAGGTGAAGACCGTCGTCCCGGCCAAGACGGACTTCATGCATTGGTTGGATCGCCCGATCACCTGGACCTGGGAGGATCACCCGGCAGTCATGCCGAGCCTGGGTGGGTACGCCCTCGTCCTCAACCCTACCATCGTCGTGCGACGCACCTGCAAATTCTCCCGAGTCCTCATCGACGGCGACAGCAGCATCAACATCCTCTACCGCGACACGATGACCAAGCTTGGCCTCAAGGCCGAGGACCTGGAACCAACCTGGACAGTCTTCCACGGCATCGTACCCGGCCTGTCATGTTCACCCACTGGCCGGGTCCGGCTCGATGTCCTTTTTGGCGACAGCAGCCACTTCCGACGCGAACCGATCTGGTTCAAGGTGGTGGACCTATCCAACGCGTATCATGCACTGCTGGGACGGCCCGCGCTCGCCAAATTCGTGGCGGTTCCCCACTACGCGTACCTGAAGATGAAGATGCCGGGTCCCAAGGGCCTCATTACCATCACCGGCGACTACCGCAAGTCTCTAGAGTGCGCGCGGGACGGTGCCAAGCTGGCCGAGTCGCTGGTCATTGCCGAGGAGCGGCGCCAGCTCGACCAGATCGTCGCCCTGGCCGGCGAGGCCTCCGCTGCGTCGATCCCTACCCTGGACCCGGCCGATGAGGCCGCCTTCAAGCCCTACAAGGAAACCAAGAAAGTGAAGCTGAACCCGGAAGACCCCAGCTGCAGCAAGTACGTTGTCGTAGGCACCCGCCTCGACAGCAAATAGAAAGGCGAGCTCGTCGACTTCCTTCGCGAGAATCGGGATATCTTCGCATGGACCCCCAAGGACATGCCGGGTATCTCGAGGAAGTACCCCGAGCACAAACTCCACGTCCGCAAGGACGCCAAGCCTGTCCGTCAACCCCTCCGTCGATTTTCTGAAGAGAACAGAAGAACCATTGGTGAAGAGGTTGCCAAGCTCTTGGCGGCCGGCTTCATAATGGAATTGTTTCACCCCGAGTGGCTGGCCAACCCAGTCCTCGTCCTAAAGAAGAACAAGACCTGGCACATGTGTATCGACTACACCAGCCTCAACAAAGCCTGTCCCAAGGATCCGTTCGCTCTTCCGCGGATCGACCAAGTCATCGACTCGACCGCCGGGTGCGAGCTCCTGTCCTTCTTAGACGCCTACTCCGGCTATCACCACATCAAGCTGGACCCGGCCGATGCCCTGAAGACGTCCTTTGGGGCGTACGGCTACATCACCATGTCGTTCGGCTTGAAGAACGCCGGCGCCACCTTCCAACGCTGCATGTAGAAATGCTTGCTACCGCAACTCGGCCGCAACATCCACGTGTACGTGGATGATATCATGGTGAAGACCAAGCAACACCTCACGCTCCTCGACGATCTGAAGGAAATATTCGCCAACCTCTGCGAATACAAGGTCAAGCTCAACCCGGAAAAGTGCGTCTTCGGCGTCCCAGCCGGAAAGCTGCTCGGCTTCCTCGTCTCGGAATGCGTCATCGAGGCGAACCCGGAGAAGATCAATGCCATTGAGCGCATGCGCAAGCCAACCTGGCTGCGCGATGTCCAGAAGTTCACAGGCTACCTGGCCTTGGTCAGCCGGTTTCTAAGCCGGCTGGGCGAGAAGGCACTGCCCCTGTACCAGCTAATGTAGAAAACAAGCCCGTTCGAGTGGAACGGCAAGGCGGATGAAGCTTTCCAAGACCTCAAGTGCATGCTCTCCACCGCACCAGTCCTGGCCGCGCCAACCGACAAGGAGCCGTTGTTGCTCTACATAGCCGCGACCTCGCGGGCGGTCAGCACGGTGCTGGTGGTCGAGCGACCGGAGAAGGGCAAGATCCAGGCCGTCCAGCGCCCGGTCTACTACCTGAGCGAAGTGCTCTCCACCTCCAAGCAGAACTACCCGCACTACCAGAAGATGTGTTACGGCGTGTACCTCACCGCCAAGAAGCTGAAGCAGTACTTTCAAGAACACGTCGTCACCGTCGTCAGTACGGCGCCTATCGGAAAAATCATCGGGTGCCGGGACGCCTCTGGCCGGGTCGCCAAATGGGCGATCCAGCTAGCCGGCCACACCATCCTCTACGAGCCCCGCACCACGATCAAGTCTCAGGCCCTGGCCGATTTCCTCGTCGACTGGACCGAGACCCAGTACCTGCAGCCTGTTACGTCTTGAGCTAGCGTTGATTTTCCCCGAAGAGGAGAGGGTGATGCAGCAAGTGTAGCGTAAGTATTTCCCTTAGTTTTTGAGAACCAAGGTATCAATCCAGTAGGAGGCTCCTCAAAAGTTCCACGCGCCTACACAAACAAACTGAGAACTCGCAACCAACGCAATAAAGGGGTTGTCAATCTGTCACGCCCAAGATGCGACCCTATCCTAAAGGAACTCGAAGGTCCCACCAAGGATAGAAGCGCATCTTGAAGACGCTTTTGCAAGGTGGATATCATTACATCAACATAACATAATAGTGGGGATACATCCAATACATACAATGTCACATGAATACCACAATACAACATACAACATCAACATCCGACTACTGATGAATCATAAACAGAAACTCAAACGACATTCACCCTGCTAGCCCAGGCTGCCGACCTGGAACCTATCCCCTGATCGAAGAAGCAGAAGAAGAACTCCAAAACAGTAACACCGCTCTCGTGTCAAGATCATCGCATAACCTGTACCTGCAACTGTTGGTGTAGTAATCTGTGAGCCACGAGGACTCAGCAATCCCATTACCATGGGTATCAAGACTAGCAAAGCTAAATGGGAAAGGAAGGGGTAAAGTGGTGAGGTTGCAGCAGCGACTAAGCATATATGGTGGCTAACATACGCAAATGAGAGCGAGAAGAGAAACAAAGGAACGGTCGTCAACTAGTAATGATCAAGAAGTGATCCTGAACTCCTACTTACGCCGACATAACCCGAAACCGTGTTCTCCTCTCGATCAACCCCGAAAAGAGACACTCACGGTTACGCACACGGTTGGTGTATTTTAGAAGAGTTTACTTCAGGTTTACTACAACCGGATATTAACAAATTCCCATCTGCCACATAACCGCGGGCACGGCTTTCGAAAGTTCAAACCCTGCAGGGGTGTCCCAACTTAGCCCATGATAAGCTCTCGCGATCAACGAAGGATATTCCTTCTCCCCGGGAAGACCCGATCAGCCTCGGAATCCCGGCTACAAGACATTTCGACAGTACTATAACAAGACCAGCAAGACCGCCCGATGCGCCGACAATCCCGATAGGAGCTGCACATATCTCGTTCTCAGGGCAACACCGGATGAGCACACCGTACAACTAAAACCAGCCCTCGAGTTTCCCCAGGGTGGCGCTGCAAAGGACTCTAGTTCAGACCAACACTTAGACAAGCATTGGCCCGGGGGGCTGAATAAAGATGACCCTCGGGTTAGCTACTCCCAAGGGAAAGGTATAGATGGTAGGCAAATGGTAAAACCAATGTTGGGCCTTGCTAGAGGAGTTTTATTCAAAGCGAACTGTCAAGGGGGTCCCATAAATCACCCAACCGCGTTAGGGACGCAAAATCCGGGAACATAATACCGATATGACGGAAACTAGGGCGGCAAGAGTGGAACAAAACACCAGCCATAAGGCCGAGCCTTCCACCCTTTACCAAGTATATAGATGCATTAATAATATAAGAGATAATGTGATATCCCAACATAATCCTGTCCACCATGGAGCAATCTTCATCTTCACCTGCAACTAGCAACGCTATAAGAGGGGCTGAGCAAAAGCGGTAACATAGCCAAACAACGGTTTGCATAGGAAAGGTGTCAAAGGTTAGAGGTTCATGGCAATATGAGAGGCTTGATAAACAGGGATAGGTAGCGCAGCAAAGCGATAGAACGAAGCAACAAGCATAGCAATGATAGTAGTGAGATCCAGGGTAGCGGTCATCTTGCCTGAAATCCCGCTAGGAAGAAGAACGAGTCCATGAAGAAGATGAAGCCATGAAGACGAACCAAGCGTAGACGAACGAATCCTCACGATCGCAACGAAACGGGAACTATCGAGAGAAGCACCCAACATGGTAATCACTCCACATGTGAACAAGGAATGATGCACAACCAAGTATGATGCATGACAAGGCTACATGAAGCTACTCATGGCAAGAGATGATGCATACAAGAGCAACACATCAAAGCAAGTTTAAATAAGGCCGGAAACAACATAGAACAATTCCGGTAAGTCCTCATATGCAAATTTCAAAATTGTTCCAGATCTGAATAAACCTTAAGTTCAAGTTGTCAAACAGCAAGTTAAGATGCACCAAGATGATCTACACGAAATTCTAGTCAAGTTACATATAAAGTTCATTTAATTCGGAGCTTCGGCCTAGAAGATATGAGCAAAACAAGTTGAACATGGCACTGATGCTAAATGCATCCAAACATCAAGCAAACACCTCAAAACAAGGATGCAACATGATAATATGAAACTACGTGCAAAATCAAGCAAGTTTCATATAGAGCACACTCAAAACGGAGCAACGGTTCAACACATACACTCTATACAAGACATAACAACAATCTGTCCAAAACAGCAACTAGGCATATTGCAAGCACCTAAACAACAAGCTACAACATCTTAAAATGGTAACAAAAGGCATGGACGTGATGTACAGGTAAGGCACGACAAAACATGAACACTGAGGTATCTCCAGAAATCACTAGAAAATGCTCAAAAGGACATGGCAAGATTGCAAATAATAACAGTTTACAGACTTAGCAGAAGTAACATCAGGTTGCAATGTTTAGAGCTATCAAACTACATGTTACAGGAACTTAACATGGTAACCAAAGGCATGGAATGATACTAATAAATGCATAGAACAAAAGTCCCTTACTTACCATAAGCCAAAAAGGCACATAAAATATGATGACACCCATGTAAACATGGCAAGTTATATGACAGATTCATACATGGCAGGAACAACAATAAGTAAGCATGTTGGTGAGCTTGAACCACTCACTACAGAGCAATACATGGCATGGCAAGGCAACCAAAGGTAATAAGGCATGTTTATGAAGCTAAAAATGGCAAGAACAAGTTCATAGGGTGCATGGATCACTATGAAAGCTCATGGCAAAACTGAACTTAATGTTAACAGGCTGACAGCAACATTATTTAGCAACTTTGAGAGCAAGATTACAACAAGTTAATGCAGGATACAAATTCAACCAGGGGCATGAATGGATAGATCATGACATGTATAACAAAACATCCTTAGTGAACATCTCCAGATTATGCATTGAATGACTTGTAGCAGCAGGTTTACATAGCATCACGAAATAACAGATTCAGCCTAGCAAAACAGCAACAGGAAGTACCATACTTAACAAGCTTGATGCACTCACTACAAGACTCACAAAAATACATGGAAAGCACCTCTGTAAAGAAGACATGACATAAATCAAAACACATGTAGACATCAACCTCATAGGATGCACACATCAATCATCGCAAAAATGACAAATGAGCATGTTATAACAGTTTCTGCAGATTAACATCACATAGCACTCTTGCAACGAAGATTCGGGCATCGGGATGAGCTCAAATGAATACGATGCAATGGAACGAAATGAAGTAATCGTTGAGACGAACAATCTGACATATTACACGCGCAAAACGGAGCTACATGCATGGAGATATGGTGCGATGAACATGGCATGATAATAACACAGATCTGGGGACTTAGGCAAAATTATACCTCCGCGAAAAGTCAACTCGGGACGGAGATATCCGGGACGCGGGGATGCCGTTTGCTTCGTCTCCTAGTGGATCTGATCCATCTTCGTCTCCGGCGAGGCGGGGCGGTTCCGGCGAGGAGCTCCGGCGAGGAGGAGGTCGGAGGAGGCGCGGGAGGTCGGGGACGGCCGGATCTGCGGCGAGGCGACGGAGGGCGGTGCACTCCGGCGAGCTCGGGCAGGGGCCGGCGAACTCAAGCGGCGGCAGGGAGGCGCCGCGGGCGCTGGCGATGACGGGCGGCGGCCGGAGGGCAGCGAAGCTCGGCGAGGGTCGCCGGGCGGCGGTGCGGGAAGCGCCTGGCAGTCCGGCGGGCAGCGCCGGCACAAGGACACGGTGGCGGGGCAGCGCCGGGCGGCGGAGAGCGGGCGGGCTCGCGCGGGCGAGGGGCGGCGGCGAAGGGGAGCTCGGGCCCGATCCGCCCGGGCGGGCTCCTCTGGGCCAGGCGGGCGGGCGGAGGGGCGGCGGCGATGCCACGTGGCGGCCCGTGGATGGCCGCGGGGGCGGGCGGACATGTCCGGCGGCGCGAGGAAGACGAAGCTAGGGTTTGGACTGCGAATTGGACGGGGAGGGACACATATATAGGTAGAGGGAGCTAGGAGAGTCCAAATGAGGAGCGGTTTTCGCCCACATGATCGTGATCGAACGACCGAGAGCATGGAGGGGAGTTTGCTGGGTTTTGGGCCACTTTGGAAGGGGTCTTGGGCTGCACACAAAAGAGGCCTTAACGTTTACCCGGTTAACCGTTGGAGTATCAAACGACCTCCAAATGGCACGAAACTTGACAGGCGGTCTACCGGTGTTATACCAAGGCCGCATGGCAAGACTCGGTCCATTCCGAGAACGTTTAACACCCACTCACAACGAGAGACAAAAGGGGAACGCCGGAGGGTATAGGAGCGACGGATTGCAAAACGGACAACGGGGAAAAAGCTCGGATGCATGAGACGAACACGTATGCAAAATGAAATGCTCATGATGACATGACAAAATGCAACACGCAAGCAAATGACATGGCAACGACGACAAATAACTGGCGGACACCTGGCGCATTGAATCCGGGGCGTTGGCGGGAAAACAAGGGTAACTTGGAAGGGGAAAAACGACGGATATCTTGAAGAGAAAACACCGGTTGAGAACAATGAGGATAGAAAGCAAAGACTTCGCACGAGTAGGATTGATACTCGATTACGGACTCCGACTCTGAGATGAAAAGGGTGGGCGGGTGGGAAAAGAAAACAACTGAGGATTGCACTTGGCAAAGATGAAGAGGCTCGAGTCAACTTGACGGGAAAAGCATCGGATGAAAAGAGCTGAGAGCCAACGATCGGAAAACCAACTGCGTGATCCTAAAGAAAAAATTTGAAGGGGAAGAGGAGTAGCTCAAAACACCTACGTTAAGATTCCTCACCAGAGCGACGAAGGGGCTGAGGAGTAAAAAGAAATCCTACTCTCCGATATAACTAGACTCCGAAAATAGTTTATTCTAGACTCAACAACGGCCAAACTACACGATTAATCAAGGGGGCTCCTAAGGTCGGTCGAGGATCTGATACCAACTTGTCACGCCCAAGGTGCGACCCTATCCTAAAGGAACTCGAAGGTCCCACCAAGGATAGAAGCGCATCTTGAAGACGCTTTTGCAAGGTGGATATCATTACATCAACATAACATAATAGTGGGGATACATCCAATACATACAATGTCACATGAATACCACAATACAACATACAACATCAACATCCGACTACGGATGAATCATAAACAGAAACTCAAACGACATCCACCCTGCTAGCCCAGGTTGCCGACCTGGAACCTATCCCCTAATCGAAGAAGCAAAAGAAGAACTCCAAAACAGTAACACCGCTCTCGCGTCAAGATCATCGCATAACCTGTACCTGCAACTGTTGGTGTAGTAATCTGTGAGCCACGAGGACTCAGCAATCCCATTACCATGGGTATCAAGACTAGCAAAGCTAAATGGGAAAGGAAGGGGTAAAGTGGTGAGGTTGCAGCAGCGACTAAGCATATATGGTGGCTAACATACGCAAATGAGAGCAAGAAGAGAAACAAAGGAACGGTCGTCAACTAGTAATGATCAAGAAGTGATCCTGAACTCCTACTTACGCCGACATAACCCGAAACCGTGTTCTCCTCTCGATCAACCCCAAAAGAGACACTCACGATTCGCACACGGTTGGTGTATTTTAGAAGAGTTTACTTCAAGTTTACTACAACCAGATATTAACAAATTCCCATCTGCCACATAACCGCGGGCACGGCTTTGAAAGTTCAAACCTGCAGGGTGTCCCAACTTAGCCCATGATAAGCTCTCGCGATCAACGAAGGATATTCCTTCTCCCGGAAGACCCGATCAGTCTCGAATCCTGCTACAAGACATTTCGACAGAATAAAACAAGACCAGCAAGACCGCCCGATGCGCCGACAATCCCGATAGGAGCTGCACATATCTCGTTCTCAGGGCAACACCGGATGAGCACACCGTACAACTAAAACCAGCCCTCGAGTTTCCCCAAGGTGGCGCTGCAAGGATTCTAGTTCGACCAACACTTAGACAAGCATTGGCCCGGGGGGCTGAATAAAGATGACCCTCGGGTTAGCTACTCCCAAGGGAAAGGTATAGGTGGTAGGCAAATGGTAAAACCAATGTTGGGCCTTGCTGGAGGAGTATTATTCAAAGCGAACTATCAAGGGGGTCCCATAAATCGCCCAACCGCGTTAGGGACGCAAAATCCGGGAACATAATACCGATATGACGGAAACTAGGGCGGCAAGAGTGGAACAAAACACCAGGCATAAGGCCGAGCCTTCCACCCTTTACCAACTATATAGATGCATTAATAATATAAGAGATAATGTGATATCCCAACATAATCCTGTCCACCATGGAGCAATCTTCATCTTCACCTGCAACTAGCAACGCTATAAGAGGGGCTGAGCAAAAGCGGTAACATAGCCAAACAACGGTTTGCATAGGAAAGGTGTCAAAGGTTAGAGGTTCATGGCAATATGGGAGGCTTGATAAACAGGTGATAGGTAGCGTAGCAAAGCGATAGAACGAAACAACTAGCATAGCAATGATAGTAGTGAGATCCAGGGTAGCGTTCATCTTGCCTGAAATCCCGCTAGGAAGAAGAACGAGTCCATGAAGAAGATGAAGCCATGAAGACGAACCAAGCGTGAGATTTAATCGAATCCTCACGATCGCAACGAAACGGGAACGATCGAGAGAAGCACACAACATGGTAATCACTCCACATGTGAACAAGGAATGATGCACAACCAAGTATGATGCATGACAAGGCTACATGAAGCTACTCATGGCAAGAGATGATGCATACAAGAGCAACACATCAAAGCAAGTTTAAATGAGGCCGGAAACAACATAGAACAATTCAGGTAAGTCCTCATATGCAAATTTCGAAATTGTTCCACATCTGAATAAACTTTTACAAGTAGTTAAACAGAAAATTAAGATGCACCAATATGATCTACACGAAATTTTAGTCAAGTTACATATAAAGTTCATTTAATTCGGAGCTATGGCCTAGAAGATATGAGCAAAACAAGTTGAACATGGCATTGATGCTAAATGCATCCAAACATCAAGCAAACACCTCAAAAAAAGGATGCAACATGATAATATGAAACTACATGCAAAATCAAGCAAGTTTCATATAGAGCACACTCAAAACGGAGCAACGGTTCAACACATACACTCTATACAAGACATAACAACAATCTGTCGAAAACAGCAACTAGGCATATTGCAAGCATCTAAACAACAAGCTACAGCATCTTAACATTGTAACAAAAGGCATGGACGTGATGTACAGGTAAGGCACGACAAAACATGAACACTGAGCTATCTCCAGAAATCACTAGAACATGCCCAAAAGGACATGGCAAGATTGCAAATAATAACAGTTTACAGACTTAGCAGAAATAACATCAGGTTGCAATGTTTAGAGCTATCAAACAACATGTTACAGGAACTTAACATGGCAACAAAAGGCATGGCATGATACTACTAAATACATAGAACAAAAGTCCCTTACTGACCATGAGCCAAAAAGGCACAGAAAATATGATGGCACCCATGTAAACATGGCAAATTATATGACAGATTCATACATGGTAGGAACAACAATAAGTAGGCATGTTGGTGAGTTTGAACCACTCACTACAGAGCAATACATGGCATGGTAAGGCAACCAACAGTAATAAGACATGTTTATGAAGCTAAACATGGCAAGAACAAGTTCATAGGGTGCATGGATCACTAGCAAAGCTCATGGCAAAACTGAACTTAATGTTAACAGGCTGACAGCAACATTATTTAGCAACTTTGAGAGCAAGATTACAACAAGTTAAGGCAGGCTACAAATGCAACCAGGGGCATGAATGGATAGATCATGACATGTATAACAAAACATCCTTATTGAACATCTCCAGATTATGCATTGAATGACTTGTAGCAGCAGGTTTACATAGAATCACGAAATAACAGATTCAGCCTAGCAAAACAGCAACAGCAAGTACCATACTTAACGAGCTTGATGCACTCACTACAACTCACAAATGAATATCACATAGCACTTTTGCAACGAAGATTCGGGCATCAAGATGAGCTCAAATGAATATGATGCAATGGAAACAAATGAAGTACTCGTTGAGACGAACAATTTGACATATTACACGCACAAAACGGAGCTACATGCATGGAGATATGGTGCGATGAACATGACATGATAATAACACAGATCTGGGGACTTAGGCAAAATTATACCTCCGCGAAAAGTCAACTCAGGACGGAGATATCCGGGATGCGGGGATGCCGTTTGCTTCGTCTCCTGGTGGATCTGATCCATCTTCGTCTCCGGCGAGGCGGGGCGGTTCCGGCGAGGAGCTCCGGCGAGGAGGAGGTCGGAGGAGGCGCGGGAGGTCGGGGACGGCCGGATCCGCATGGCGAGGCGACGGAGGGCGGCGACTCCGGCGAAGCTCGGGCAGGGCCGCAAACTCAAGCGGCGGCAGGGAGGCGCTGGCGGGCGCGAAGGTCGACTGGCGGCGGCCGGAGGGCGGCGAAGCTCGGCGAGGGTCACCGGGCGGCGGTGGGGGCGCGCGGTGCAGTCCGGCGGGCAGTGCCGGCACTAGGACACGGGCGGCGGGCAGGCCGGGCGGCGGAGAGCGGCGGGCGGGCCTCACGCTGGTGAGGGGCGGCGGCGAGGGGAGCTCGGGCCCGATCCGGCTGGGCGGGCTCCCGTGGGCCAGGCGGGCGGCGGCGGAGGGGCGGCGGCGATGCCACATGGCGGCCCGTGGATGGCTGCGGGGCGGGCGCACATGTCCGGCGCTGGATGGACATGTCCGCGCGCGAGGAAGACGGGCTAGGGTTTGACCGCGAATTGGACGGGAGGGACACATATAGGTAGAGGAGCTAGGAGAGTCCAAATGAGGAGCGGTTTTCGCCCACACGATCGTGATCGAATGACCGAGAGCATGGAGGGGAGTTTGCTGGGTTTTGGGCCACTTTGGAAGGGGTGTTGGGCTGCACACAAAAGAGGCCTTAACGGTTACCCGGTTAACCGTTGGAGTATCAAACGACCTCCAAATGGCACGAAACTTGACAGACGGTCTACCGGTGCTATACCAAGGCCGCATGGCAAGACTCGGTCCATTCCCAGAACGTTTAACACCCACTCACAACGAGAGACAAAAGGGGAACGCCGGAGGGCATAGGAGCGCCGGATTGCAAAACGGACAACGGGGAAAAAGCTCGGATGCATGATACGAACACGTATGCAAAATGAAATGCACATGATGACATGACAAAATGCAACACACAAGCAAATGACATGGCAACACGGCAAATAACTGGCGGACACCTGGCGCATCGAATCCGGGGCATTACACAATCCCTTCACGGCCACTTGCGAAAGTGAGATCTGATAGAGATAGTATGATAAGATAAATATATTTTTGGTATTTTATAATATATATGTAAAAAGTAAAGATGCAAATAGAAGTAGATTGAAAGCAAATATGATAAGAGATAGACCCGGGGGCCATAGGTTTCACTAGAGGCTTCTCTCGAGAGCATAAGTCTTATGGTGGGTGAACAAATTACTGTCGAGCAATTGATAGAAAAGGGCATAGTTATGAGATTATCTAGGCATGATCATGTATATAGGCATCACGTCCATAACAAGTAGACCGACTCCTTCCTGCATCTACTACTATTACTCCACACATCGACCGCTATCCACCATGCATCTAGAGTATTAAGTTCATAAGAACAGAGTAACGCATTAAGCAAGATGACATGATGTAGAAGGATAATCTCATGCAATATGATATAAACCCCATCTTGTTATCCTCGATGGCATTAATACAATACGTGTCTTGCAACCCTTTCTGTCACTGGGTAAGAACACCGCAAGATTGAACCCGAAGCTAAGTACTTCTCCCATGGCAAGAAAGATCAATCTAGTAGGCCAAACCAAACCGATAATTCGAAGAGACTTGCAAAGATAACTCAATCATACATAAAAGAATTCAGAGAAGATTCAATTCATATCCATAGATAAATCTGATCATAAACCCACAATTCATCGGATCTCGACAAACACACCACAAAAAGAGATTACATCGAATAGATCTCCACAAGAGAGGGGGAGAACATTGTATTGAGATCCAAAAAGAGAGAAGAAGCCATCTAGCTAATAACTATGGACCCGTAGGTCTGTGGTAAACTACTCACAACTCATATGAGGGGCAAGGATGTTGATGTAGAGGCCCTCCATGGTCGATTCCCCCTCCGGCAGAGTGCCGGCCAAGGCTCCAAGATGGGATCTCACAGATACAGAAGGTTACAGTGGTGGAAATTGTGTTTCGTGGTGCCCCTGGATGTTTTCGGGGTCCGTAGGTATATATAGGAGGAAGAGGTACATCGGTGGACGCCCGAGGGGCCCATGAGACAGGGGGGCGCGCCCTACAGGGGGGGTGCCCTCCTATCTCGTGGAGGCTCCGGTTGTTTTTTGACTTGCACTCCAAGCTCTCCGGATCTTGTTCGTTCCAAAAATCACACTCCCGAAGGTTTCATTCCATTTGGACTCTATTTGATATTCCTTTTCTTCAAAATACTGAGATAGGCAAAAAAACAGCAATATGGATTGGGCCTCCGGTTAGTATGTTAGTCCCAAAAATGATAATAATGTATAAAATAAAGCCCATAAGCATCCAAAACAGGTAATATAATAGCATGGAACAATAAAAAATTATAGATACGTTGGAGACGTATCACCGCCACCTCCCGACTCGACGCATTGGCGCATGCACTTCGACGGGTCCAAGATGCGACTCGGCTTAGGGGCCGGCATCGTACTGTCATCTCCAAAGGGTGACCGACTCCGCTACGCACTCCAGATCCACTTCGCTGCCTCCAACAACGTCGCCAAATAAGAAGCCCTTGTGCACGGCCTCCGGCTCGCCAAGGAACTCGGCATCCGGCGCATCCTGTGCTACGGCGACTCGGACTTAGTGGTGCAGCAGTGCTCCGGCGAGTGGGACGCCCGTGACTCCAACATGGCAAGCTACCGCTTTCTCATCCAGAAGCTGTCCGGATCCTTCGATGGCTGCGAATTCCTCCACGTCCCGCACGCAGAGAACGAGGCAGCCGACACGCTCGCCAAGATTGCCTCGTCATGTCAAGCCATCCCGTCCGGCGTCTCCCTCGAGCACCTGCGCAAACCGTCCGTCAAGCCGTCGCCGGACTCCGAGTCCATCCACGTCCCAGAAGACCCGGCCGCGCCGCAAGCTGACCCGGGGACTGCTGAACCCGGCCCGGGGACTGCTCAACCCGGCCTGGGGGCTTCTCAGCTCAACCCGGCCACCATCACCCCGGACCCGGCCATCGCCGTCACCAACCCTGGGGCTGCTCAACCTGGCCTAGGAGCCGCCGACTCGGAACCCACCCAGGTGGCCGTCTTCACCGTCGTCGCGGCCCCATCTTGGGCCTTGCCGATATTAGAGTTCCTGGAGAACGGGGTTCTTCTCCCCATGGACGAGACCGAGGCTCGGCAAGTTCAGCGCCGGGCGTCCGCCTACAACATCATCAACAACGTGCTCGTCAAGTGCAGCTCTACCGGCGTGTTCCAGCGCTGCGTCGAGCAGGATCGCGACATCGACATCCTCCTCGACATTCACCAGGGCGAGTGCGGGAACCACGCCGCATCACGATCCCTCGTGGCCAAGGCGTTCCGCCACGGCTTCTACTCGCCAACGGCCTCGAAGACGCCGACGCTCGCCCTCAAGTGCGCGGCGATGCCAGCGCTTCAAAGAACGCAGCACCAGCCGGCGCGGCAAGATCGAACCATACCGATCGCTGGCCCTTCGCGGTCTGGGGACTCGACATGGTGGGACCCTTCAAAACCGCTCGAGGCGGCATGACGCACTTACTGGTGGTAGTGGACAAATTCACCTAGTGGATCAAGGCAAGACCAATCAAGAAATTGGACGGGCCAATAGCCGTCCGGTTCGTCAAGGACATAGCGGTGCGCTACGGCATTGCCGAACAGCATCATCACCGACAACAACACCAACTTCGCCAAGGGCGCGCTCGAGCAATACTGCTCCGTCTCCGGCATCCGCCTCGACTTGGCCTCCGTGGCACATCCACAGTCCAACGGGCAGGTCGAGCGGGCCAACGGACTCATCCTGTCCGGCATCAAGCCGCGACTCGTCGAGCCACTCATCCGCTCACCCGGCAGTTGGCTTGACGAGTTTCCCGCAGTTCTCTGGAGTCTGCGCACAACACCAAACCGGTCGACCGGGTTCACCCCGTTCTTCCTCATCTACGGATCCGAAGCCATCATCCCGACCGACATCAAGTTCGACTCGCCGCGTGTCACGATGTACACCGAAGCCGAAGCAAGAGAAGCACACGAAGACGGCGTCGACCTGCTCGAAGAGGCGCGCCTTCTGGCACTTAGCCGCTCGGCTATCTACCTGCAAGGCATGAGGCAATACCACAACAAGAAGATCAAGCCTCTCGCATTCCGCAAAGGCGACCTCGTTCTCCGACTCGTCCAAGAGCAGGCAGGCCAGCACAAGCTGTCCTCTCCATGGGAGGGCCCGTTCATCATGAGCAGGACTTTGCGCGACCGCAACGCCTACTACCTCATCGACCCGCGCAAGTCGAAGAAGCGCAAGAGGGACACCGCCGGTGAAGAAATGACCCGGCCGTGGAACGCGGAACTCCGCCGTCCGTTTTATAGTTAGCCGCGCGAATGTACGTATCGACACCTTTTGTAAGCATATGAAACTATGGGGTCCCCGAACGAGACTCGAGGGCTGCCTTTTGCCGACCAATTTATTGCGTCCATATTTTGCATCACTTTACTACCGAACCCGGCCGCCAGCTCGACTAGCTCGACCCGGGGGCTCGGGGGCTGGCCGGCTTGATCGACACCCCGCCGCTTTACTTGGTAATTCCTGATAAAGTTAGGATGCCATGGTCCCCCACTTCGCCCTAAAACCGCAGATCCAGCTCTGGCTGACGGCGGGCAAGCACAACAGGCCAAAGCTCCCCTACGATTCATACACTAAGTCAAAAGCCGCCGGGTCGACCAACCCGGCCCGACGCTCGTCAACTAAGTTAGCCGCACGACCGGCTACTCACCAACCGGCCAAGCCGGATTGCCGACAGCCGGACCAGTGGGTATTTCGCTCGCGCTCAAAGCTTCTAAGGACCTAACTCCTGCGCGCGCCTCTAGAAGAGCCGAACTCCTTGTCACAGACCGGAGCCTCGGCGTCGACTCATGGGGGAGGTTTCAGAGAGGAACAACGCATGAAATAAGTTCGAAAAAAGCAGAAGGCAAAAAGCAAATAAACACTCACAACATTTACACATAAATGTTTCAAGCAAAGGCCCACGGCCCGAGTTCATTACACCCTGAAAACCCCCAGTGTGTGGGTGGACCTGCTACTTAACAAAGTTTTCTACAAAGATTCTCAGGCATTCCCAGCGCCGCGTCGCGACGTCGACAGCTCCCCCCGGCTGGCCTCTGGGTCCAGCGAAGCACTGGTGTCCTCTTCGGCTTCCTTGTCGCTGTAGATGCCCGTCTCCACCGAGCTGCCCTCCGGGTCGCGAAGAAGCAAGCCGTAGTCGTCGCCATCCACGACCCCGCCGTCTTCCGTCCGCTCCGGATGGAACTCGACGTGGAAGGCGAACTCGGCGATATAGTTGGCCCGGGAGGCGATCCGACCGACCTGCTCCTGCAGCAACTGCTCCGAACCAGCGAGCTGACCCATCAGCGCGTCCAGCTGAAGATCCGTATGCCAAGACAGCGCAATCCGGAGCGCCATCTCAGCACCGGTCCGGGCGGCGGAAACGCGCCAGTCGCTAAGGAGATCCGGGCCCATCTCCAACCAGCGCGCCAGGCGCGAGAAGCTGCACGGATGGACGGAGTCCGGCCATAGGGCCGCCGTCATCGCGGTGCCGGCCCGGGACAGCCGCTCCATCTGCGTCCCCAAGACCCGTAGCCGGGCCTCAGCAGCGGCAATGATCTCCGGGAAGGTCCAGGCTGTCAGCGGATCCGTCCCAGAGCCAGCAATGCCGGTCGGATCGCGCTGATAGCGGACGGCTTCCTCCGCCAGCCGCTGTGTCTCCAGAAAGGCCCCTGTAGCCAAAGAAGAAGCAAGTTAGAAGAACAACAAGGAAGGAAGGGCCGGGTCCCGACCCGTCAAACTACGAAGAAGCAGCACTTACTGGAGAAATACTCTTCCAGGTGCTGCGCCTCGAGCAACGTACCACGTCGCTCCCTCTCCAAGACGCGGTCCCGCTCCCCGAGCGCCTTCTCCAGGTCAGCCGCCTTAGCAAGGGCCGCCTTCAGCTCGGCGTCCTTGTCTTCGACCGCCTTCTCGGCCGCCTCACGACAGCGAACCTCGGCTTGGCGGGCCTCCTTAGCCGTGGTGGCCTGCTCCCGCTGACGCTCCACCTCGGCCTGGAGCCGGCCCTTGTAATCAACCAGCTGGCCACGCTGCTGGTCTACCTCGACCAGGGCCTGCTGTGTCTCCACCACCTTGGCGGCCTCCGCCTTAAGAAGGTCCACCTCGGCCTCGAGGCGGCTCTTGTGACCCGCCAACTGCTCGTTCAGCCGGTTGGCCTCATCAAGAGACCGTCGGGCCGTGACCGCCTCCGCCCTCGCCTGCGGCGCGTCGACGCCGAGACGGCCGGTATCAGCAACAAGCCGGTCATAATGATGACCAGCCTAGAACAGCCGGGTCCGCCAAGACAACACCTCGGCTGCGAAGACAAAGAACTCAGCAGAAAGAAAGAAAAAGACAAGACCTAAGATTTGGCCCAACTGTTACACAGTTGGCCCGAATCTCGGGGCTACACCCAGTGGATGCGCTAGCGCGCCCCCACTAGAAGAAAGAACACAAAAAGTACCTGCGGCGACGCGAAGCTCCTCCTCCTTGGCAGCAAGTTGCTCCTTGAGCTCCCGATGCTTGCCCAGGAGCCGGTTGAAGGCGGCAACCCGGAAGGCGTCAAGATGCTAAGAGCAGACCAAAGTTAGAACAAGGCCAACGCTCCTAAGCTTCGACCCAACTACTACATAGTTGGGCCGAACCTCGGGGGCTACACCCAGTCGGTGCGCTGGCGCGCCCCCACAAGGATGAAATCACAAGAAAACAAGAAGAAAGAAGAACTTACCAAGACGGCGCGCTCCAAGTTGCACGTCCGCTCCACCTCGGCCTGGGCGAAGGCCTCAAGCCGCTCCGTCCGACCTCGCAGGCGGCGGCTAACAGCGTCCAACGCCTCCTCCTATTGGGTCTGGGCCCAAAGACGGTCGCGCCCCCGCTTCGCACGGGCTGCGGCACGGCGGCTCGGCGCCCTCCCGGACGGAGCACCAAGGCACGCCCACCGCTGGCCGCTTGCGACGCGGCCATCACCTCCTCCGACGCCCCTCCCGGCGCCATCACCTCCTCGGACGCCGGGACGCCCTGCGTCGCTACCTCAGGCACCGCCGCCTGTGGTGCCTCCTCCATAACCGGCAGCGCTTCCGGCACCGCCACCCGCGGCGCCTCCTCCAAAGAGACGCCGCCTCCACCTCCATCGGCCACCGCGCGCTCGACCGCGTCGGCCCACGGCGGGTATCGCCCCCCCCCCACCTCCACGACCTTCCGATCGAGGACCACGACCTCAGCCCGGCCTCCGCGACCGCGCTCCCTCACCGTCGATGGCTCAAAAACCGTTGCCGCCACCACTGTGCCCTCCGGCATCTCGCGCCAGGCCGGCTCCACGCCGCCTCGTGCCCATGTCACCGCCGCGTCGGTCCAAGCCTGGACCGACGCCGCCTCCAACTCCGCCTCGGCCCGGTTCCGGTCCCGCTAGGCCAAGGCCTCGGCGTCATCCGGGTCCAGGCCGAGGTCCGGGTCGCCCCGTCCCTCCTCCTCGGCCAGGCCGGAGAGGTCGGACCGGCTCCTGCGGAACGCAGCCCCCTCGGTGGCCGCGGCCTCCGCCGCCGCCCTCGCCAGCGCGATCGGCGACCTGAAGAAAAAAGAAGAATGAGCAAGCGAAAGACAAGGCTGGCCCAAGAAATCCAGGCGTAAGCAAGAAGTAAGACTTACCTCGACAAGATTGGGACCGGGGTCGGCTTCCCGCACCTCTTCTTGGCCGGCCTCCTAGGCTCAGCCGGATCCGCCGTGCGCTCGGGGCCCGGGGTCGCGGCGCGACGCTGTCCTTTCCGTGCGGGCGGCTCGGTGCCGCCCCATGCGAGGACCCGGCTCCGCCTGCCTCGCCGCCTCCCCCGCCCAACGCCGCTACACCAACAACCGGCGTCAGCGTTGCCTACGCCGCAACGCGCCCAAATGATTCAAGACAAATGAAGAAGAGAACGATTTGAAGCTTACCCGCGCGACGCCCAGCGCCGGTGTCGGACTCGGCCACCTCCTCGCCGCCGTGAGCCACGGGCTCCCCTGGTGCCACCGGCGCCACATGCGACGGAGCCCGGGCGTAAGGATGCCAGCTCGCGTTTAGAAGAATCTCCCGTGACGCATCGGGACGAATGAGAAGATGCGCGGCGGAAAAATAACAAGACCAGACGCTCACCTGCGGCGCCGGGTTCGCCTGGCTGTACGGCGCCTTGCCGAATCGACAGTCATCTCCAAGGTTGTCCTTGGAGATGTTGTTCACGCCTCGCTCGACCTGCTCCACAGATAGTCGCGTCGACCCCATCCGGTTGGGATACTGAAGCCCGATCATCTCGCCGATGAGGCAGGAGCGCCTCTGAAGCGGGAGAACCCGGCGGGTGATGAACGCGGCGAGGAGGTCGGTGCCAGTGAGCCCCTCCCACGTCCTCATCACCGTGACCCGCTCGCAGAGGTTGACGATCTCCTGCGACGGGCGCCGGAGCGAGTAGCCCCAGTTCGTTTTCGCCCGCGGCGCCGCGACGGCAAAGGGGGGAAGGTTGATGTGGTCTGCACCGTGGTTGCGGACGTAGAAGAAGGAGTGCTTCCACTTCTTGGCAGAATCCTCGAGCGGGATCTTTGGGAAGTCCGCCCCCGGCCGCTTCGAGATGATGGCGGCCCCGCAGTCGGCGAACTCCCCGGCCGACAGGCCCTACTGCTTCAAGGAGAAGAAGCGTGCCCAGAGGTCGACGGTTGGCTCGCCCCCAGGTACCCTTCGCATAGGGTCACGAAGCCGGAGAGCTGGACGACGGCGCCGGCGCCAAGGTGGTGTGGCTGGAGCCCGAAGAACTCTAGGAACGCGCGGAAGAAAGTGCTCGCCGGCAACCCGAAGCCGCGCTCGAAATGCGTAAAGAAGACGACGCGCTCCTGCCCCTCGGGCCGGGGCCTCTGCTCGCCGCGCGGCAGACGGACACCAACGTCCGTCTCTCGCGGCAGGCGCCGCGAGGACCGAAGGTAGGTGATGTCGTCGGGGGTGACGGTCGAGCCCATATAGGAGCCCGACGGCAGCGACATCGCTGGAAGAGGAAGAGGAAGAAAGACGACGGAGAAGACCTCTGCTCGGGGCCGCAGGCGCAGCTGTGTGTCGGTGGCGAAAAGCAGAGCGGGAGCAGGGGGACAGAAGGGCGCGAGCGAGAATAATGTCCGCCGCCCCCTTGCCCCCCTCAATTTATAACCCCCGGTTCAAACGTGGGGGAGTGGGATCGTCTGCACGCGCTCGTTCCACTACCCCGCAATAAGAGCGCACGTACACACTCACTAACTGCGCGGGGAAGTGCAACCGGCCCCCAGACGTCGCAATAAATCCGCACGCATGGCCAAGGGCCCGCGGCGGCGGGCCCCGGCCCGTCGCCCAGTCCCGTCACGCGCATGGCCTGTCAGGCCCCTCCGACTTCCGGGACCACGTGGCACCTGCGCGAAGCCCGAGGGATCGCCTCAAGATTCGACGGACTCCTCGGTTCCCGCCATGGCCGGGATGTCGCGATCCGGTTTCCGAGAAAACCGGCACACAGTGGGTGTTGCCGGACTCGGCGCTCGTAGATTTCGCCTTGCTCAAGGGGGAAGCTGCGAAGGCCCACTCATCCAAAGACGGCGGACCTTCACATCTTCGGGGACTACTGTTGGGGGGATGAACCCCGGGCAGGCAACGGAACTCGTATCTATTTCAAAAACAGCGGGGCCCGCATCGCCCCGCAAACCGGCGTGCGCCAGGCCGGGTAGCTCAACCCGGCAAGGACCGCAACCCGGCCAAGACCCTCGACTCGGCAAGGTACGTCGACCAGGCCACAACAGCTGGCGCAAGGCAATTCAACCCGGCACAACCGTGGCTTCCCCAACAAGCCAACCCACCCGTGGCGTCCATGGCAACCCAGCCACAGGTTAGCTCCCGTCCCATCCAGGCCGTACGATGGGACGAGACCTCAATCACCGATGACCAAGACTACAGTGCTCCCGCCCATGCCCGTGGTCAGCCGGAGCGTGGCAACAGTGCCCCTTACCTACCCGCTGACCAGGGCTGGCACGGCAACAGTGTTCCCGCCCTCACCGCTGATGACAGCAAGCGGCGGCCTGACGGTGTGCGCGGCTTGAGTCGGCCACGCCATGACGATCGACAAGACGGCGCACAGTCCCCCTAGGTACGTGGGGCCCGCACCTAGGGGAACCCGGCAAACCACAAGCCCACAAGCGGGACCCAGCCCGGTACCCCGGACACCGACAATACGGGCCCCCCGACTCGGCATATTACCATTGTAACCCTGGGTGGGTTGATCTATAAAACCCCCCAGGAGCCCACGCCTACAGAGGCATGCGAAGCAATACGAGATAAGCAGGCAAGAAAGAGAAACCCAGGCAAGCATAGGACTAGCCACTACATAGCAACACCAAGGAGAAGGACCAGCCCAAGCCTTGGCCAACCTCCTTTCTCCCCCACGCAGCTCCAGGAGCAACATTGTACTATCAACCATCCAACTAAATTCGGCAGGACTAGGGGTGTTATCTCTCCGGAGAGCCCCGAACCTGGGTATGTCCGGCGTCCCGCGCCCGCGCATATGAACCTCGCCTCTGGAGCCCACCAGTGCCCTCGAGCCTCCTCCTCTCTTTAGCCATCCCTTGGCATCTGCCATGCGCCCACCACGACACATCGTATAATCAACTCACGGATACTTACAATGACATTGGAGTATCTAGGTGACATTAGAGTTGGTTGATGTGTATCATATGTTGTTCTTTTAGTACGAACTCTTGGTTAGACCGACTGGAAAAAACAGTTTGGTGTTATTTTAGTACAAACTCTAGGATAGATTGATCGGAAAGAATAGCTTTGAAGTGGTTTCGTACCCTACAAACAATTTCTTCTTATGTTCTCCGCTAAATAAGAACTCTTGAGTGATTCTTCATCGCACATTGAGGAATGATTATACGATCCATATTAGCATTGTTGAGAGATTGCACTAGTGATAGTACGGACCCTAGACCTCATTTTCAAGCATTGCAATACCGTTTGTGCTTCGTTTTATCACTTGCTACCTTGCTGTTTTTATTTATTCAGATTATAAAAATATATTTCTATCATTCATATTACACTTTTATCAACATCTCTTTGCCTAACTAGTGCACCTATACAATTTACAATTGTATTAGGTGTGTTAGAGACACAAGAAATTTCTTGTATTTGGTTGCAGGGTTGTTTGAGAGAGACCATCTTCATCCTACGACTCCCACGGATAGATAAACCTTAGGTCATCCACTTGTAGGAAAATCGCTGCTATCCTACAAAACTATGTGCTTGGAGGCCGAACACGAGTCTACAAGAATAAAGTTGAGTAGTAGACATCAAAGGCTCACAATCATAAAATATGTCCAACATATTATATTTGCATATGAATCTTCTCTTCCCTTATTAATTCTTTCATGAATTGCATCATTGACCAATGCTATGTTTGCCAATCTCCAATAAATTTTACAACTTATACTTTTTTTATGTGAGGTCATTATTTACCATATGATCTTTTTATTTATTTTCCTTTCTTTTTTATTGAAACATTAAAGTAATGAAACAAAACTCAAACTATTCTTTATTATATATCTCGCACACGATTACATCGATAGATAGATCACTAAGCAAACACTTGAAAAAGAAGGATCGGACTAAACTTTATTCAACTAAAGTGGAGGGAGCGAGGCGAACGGTTCTTCTGGCTTGCTCGATCGATTGAGTAGCGGGAATTCACTCCGAGGAGCGGGAGCGCTGGATTTTGCGGAGCTGGCGGACTACCGAATAGGGCCTTAGCAGCTCCCTCCACGCGGCCGCTGTCTTCTCAGGATACCCTCTCTACTCTCTCCTGCTGCTCGTGGCCGCTGCCTTCTCAGGCTGCCTCAGCAGGTGCGTCTCACCCTTCGCCCTCTGCTCTACTGATTCGCCTCTCGCGCACTCTTGTGGCTAAACCTAACAGCGTCGCGGCTCCCCTGGGATCGCCGCCGCCTTCACGGTTTCACCAGTTCACCTCCCTGCCCGGGACCCATCCCACCGACCGCGTGCATGCACCCGAGCAAGTTGCCACAAATGAGCCGCCTCCGTAGCACTGAACGCCAAATCCCGGACTTGTAAGTTCCAACAAATACCTCCCTTATTTTTTTCAGTTCTCTCGGACGACCTGGTGGTGGAACAACCTCCACTTGCCTGGCCTTGGGATTCTGAGCGCTGGGACGGCTGCCTTTCCTCTGCACAATCAACTACTCCGTCCGTTTCAATATAGATGACTCAACTTTGTACTAAACTTAGTACAAAGTTGAGTCATCTATTTTGGAACGGAGGAAGTAGTACTAGTTTCAGGCATACACCCCCTGAGATATGACGTTAACGTATTTGATTTTTGAATGTGGTGCTAGTTTCAGAGATGCACTTAGATATGACATAGTACTAATATAAGGACTGTGATATTTGGCACATGTGTGGCAGATAGTAAAACTACCACACATCTCATTCCTTTCATATAATTACAAGCACGCATGCATGTATTAGAGTGACTCACTCTTCATTCACGTTCATTCCTTCCTCTAATTTCATACATGCACTAGATGACAAAAAACCTGATGCCATCCTAGATTCTCCTATATTTCAAAAAATTCAAAATGTTTTATAACTCAAAACTCAAACCATCGGTCCGATGCAAAAACCGTTTTCATATAAAATATTTCTTGTGACGAGATCTTCGAAACTATATCTCATGTTGGTATGTTCCAACAACTTTTTTTTCGGGTCAAAAGTTACCACACTTGGTCTACATAAGTTACCACACCTGTTCTATGCATGTTACCGTGCTATTTTCACATAACTCATGAGGGTATGTTTTTCAACAAGTATTTCTCCTTGGTAAAAGTTATCGTGGTGTTTGTACGTAAGCTATTGGCGTGTTACTTTCACATAAGTTACCGGAGGTATGTTTTTTAACAACAACCTTTTCCCCCTTGTTTAAAGTTACCGTGGTGTTTGTACGTAAGTTACCGCTTATGCAATTTCTACATTATCGTGCTATTTTCACATAAATTACCGGGGATATATTTCCAACAACAACTTTTTGCATTGGTCAAAGTTACCACGGTGTTTTATATATAAATTATCGGATACACGGTTCATATATTAATTACCGTGCTATTTTCACATAAGTTATCGGGATTATATTTTTCAACAACCTTTTCCCAACTTGGTCAGAGTTACCACGATGTTTGTATGCAACAGTTCGTTTATTACCGTGTTATTTTCACATGAGTTATCGGGGGTATTTTTCAACAAATCCACCTCCCTCCCCCCTAAGTTACCGTGGTGTTTGTACGTGAGTTATCAGGTATGCAGTTCATATATTACCGTGCTATTTTCACATAAGTTATCGGGGGTATGTTTTTCAACAAAATTTCCCCCCTTGGTCAAATGTTATGGCAGTGTTTGTACATAAGTTATCAAGTATGGGTTCATATATCACCATGCTATTGTTTTTCAACTTCCCCCTTTGGTCAAAAATTTTATGGCGGTATTTATACTTAAATTATCAGGTCTGTTGTTCATATATTATCATGCTATTTACACTAAAGTACGGGGTGGTAGGGTGTTTTCAACAACTATTTTCCCAAGTTCACAATTACCATTGTATTTGTACCCGAGTTATCGGATCTTCGGTGCATATATTACCATGTATTTACACAGAGTTATCGAGGGTATGTTTTTGCACAACGTTCTCCTGGTCAATGATATCGTGGTGTTTGTACGAAGTTATCAGGTATGTGCTTCATATATTATCATGCTACTTATACTGAAGTTATTAGGGTATTTTATTCAATAAATTCTCTCCGGTCAAAATTATCAAGGTGTTTTGTATGTAAGTTATCACGCGTGTGATGTGTATATTACCATGATGTCTATATATATGTTACCGCGGTATGTTTTTAATAGCCTTTTTGTTGGCCCAAACCTCGTACGTGCTTGTAGACTATTACTTTTCGTCAAGAGCTATCACGCAATTGTCGTACCGGCCGAGTGCTTTCCGACCGTACGTATAGACTGCACGCACGTGGACTGATCCATCAGGCAAGGTAGCTGATTCCGCCGAGACACACGTACCAAGCAACCTAGCTGCCTGATTGATCTTGAGTTCGCTAGCACATGCACGTATTAACAAGTCGCCGGCTTGCTAATCAATCAGGACTTGAACAACTGGCGGGACGCTCGATGGATTTGATAGCTATAGGAGCTGCATCCGCGAGCGCAGGCGCAGAGATAGGAGGGAGGGGATGGTGAGGAGGAAGGAAAGGAGAAGGGGCTGACGCGGGCAGGGACGCCGGCGACCGACGGCTGCCGGCGCGGCCGGTGCCGAGTGCGTCGCGGGCGCAGGAAGCCTTCCTGGTGGCGCGGCTGGAGCGGGTGAGGGAGAGAGATAACAGGGGACGCCAGGCGGGATCGTGTCCATTGGATTTAAAACAGATGTGGATAAGATCGTGTGGCAGTTTTGCAATTTGCCACACAGTTGCCATATACATATTTCGTTAATATAATTGTCATAAACATGACATATTTATAAGATTCACAAGCAACACAGAGATCAATACAGCAGGTGAATGATAAGCATTAATTTGACGATTGTACCCTACCAGCAACGGTAGATGGCGCCATGACATCCAATTCTGCATAATTGGCTAAAAGCTCCGCTGCTTCACTGCAGATGGGCCCAAGACACCTCTCAGGCTTCCTTGGCTTCACTGTGTCGTCGCCCCTTGCAAATTCCATGGACATGTCAAAACCATGCATTGCTTCAACAAAAGGTGTCGACAATGCTTCAAAGAAGATCTCAAAGTCTTGTTTGGAGTATCTTCTACCTCTGCATTTCATCATTGATATGCCCATTCTGCAGGTAAGCTTAAGTATTGCCAGGCAACTGGCCGTGGGGTCATTGTTTCTTACTACCATCTCACTGAGCTTCGTTAGAAGGCTAGGTGTATGTGCATGCATTGCGCCATCAAACTGAAGAGCTAAATCATGATCAGCATTGATGAATGTCTCATGTACTGTCACACATAGGGATAATAGAGCTGTCTGTATTTTCTGGATATCATGTTCCTCAAGAGAAGAGCCATCATCTTGCAAATCACTGCCTTGTTGACTTGCTTGCGTTGCTTCTGCTGTAAGTATTTCGTTGAGCACCTGCAAATGGTAAGAGTATGTAGATGTAAATAATAAATATGACAAGATCATTTTTCCTCATATTTATTTAGAGATGCTAATCATCCGAAAAAAATATTGCAAAGCATGGATTACCTTCGGCATGACGTCAGTCATGGATTCCTTGAGTATCCTGAGGCATTCATCGTCCCTAGTGTAATGGAGACATGCATGCTCTAGGATTTCTGCTACACTTATATGGTGTCTCTGGTATCCATCACTTAAAGCTTCAAGATCCTTTGTGAAAGAGTAAATTGCAGAACCATTAACTTGTAAGATAATCGCGGCGTTACTTCTGTCTTTGCAACATAGCGTCGCCAGTGCTTCAAGTGCCTGTATTCTGGTGGGGTTGGCATCAGTGTAAGTGTATATGTCTGCCAGCATCTCGATTAAATGTTCTCTCTTTGGGGTCTGCATCATGTGTAGGTTGGTGACAATCCCCATGGCCAATGTCTGCGTGCCCTCACGACATTTATCACACCTGATAATCCTCATCATAGCTTCGGCTACATCCACTTCCAGGTTGTTTTCGATTTCCCTAAACAGCTTGGCCCCTGTTTCCCCCTCCCCATGACCATAAGCAGCCGTGAGCAGGTATATCACTCTAAGTGATTCCACAAGTATGTAGTCCCAAGGAATATGACCAGCTTGGTGGTGAATGTTGGATGCTAGAGGTGTCATGATCTTTGTTAGCAGACCTCGAGTGTGAATGATGAGTCTACAATTGTTCTCGTCGGCTTCTCCTAGCACGAAAAGAACATGCAGACCTTGCCACACTTGATCCAGGTAGTCCCCCCAGATATCTTCACTGTCATAATCGCTGCCGTTTGAGAATGAAAATTGCTCTTGTCCTTCCATTGTGCCGAGCAGTGACGACATGCACTGGATCACTTGCGGAAGCAGCTCCAGGCTGGCCCCGTCGGCCACGTGTGCTACTATACGCGCAGCATGCTTCCAAATCTCTCTTTCTTCACCTCCATATGGGCGGCTTCCCGTATTCGATAGGGCCAGCAGGAAACGGAAGATGTGGTTGGAGGGTCCATACAAGATCAGCTGTCTTATGAGCATGCGCTGCTCCTCAAACTCCAGTTTTTTTTCACCGTACAATGGCCCGAGGATTGTGCTCAGGATCTGTAACCCAGAGAGGTAATCTTGTGGCGTGTTATCAGGCCCCATCAGGTCCACAGCATATGTCACCAGGTTCCTTCCTTTTATGTAGGAGAGGTTCTTTACGCATCCCTGGTGTGTTTCGTTCAGGTAACCCCAAACTAAGTCGACTCTCAAGCCGTATGCTTTGGCCACTTTGGCCACGATCGTTTCCGACGCATGAGCAGTGATTACTCTTGTATAGGCAAAGATTGCACCTTGGACCACAACAATGATGTACAAGACATCGAGGGCAGCAGTCATGTTTGCTTTGCTAGAAGCATCATCAGCGTTCCCGTAATCGTGCTGATTTAAACGCCACAGGGAAATCCCGGTGGCGATGTAATTCCCCCACATAAAGATACCCCAACCACCACAGGCATACAGAACCACGAAAGTCACTACTTGGACCAACCATGCGATGTATCCTATAACGACTGTAACAATGTTCATAACCCTGAAGAAAATTCTCGGCTGCATTGTATTAGGCTGCAGGCCCCGCACATATAGACTGCTCATCGCAGCCATTCCCTGTCCTGTGGCTCCAGCTGAGATCCATTTCTCATCCTGAGAGTTACCGATCACCCTGTAGTGTTGTAAACTTAAACTAATTAAATCTGGAATCCACAAGACAAATCCTCGACTACAATGTCTGATGAAAAAAATTCAGTTGATCTAATTTTATATCAACTAGGACAATGTCCGTGTGTTACAGCGGGATATAAATATTCTAGTACTATGTTAGTTTGTGATTACCTACCCATATTAATGTGATTGTCTAAATTTGATAATTAAATTTAAAATAAATTGGTTCAGATGGTAAGTGAATTAATGTGATTGATTACCATATACAGGGCAGATTTGACAAATGAGTGGTGAAAAAAGAAATAAAAGATGTAACCTTACATTATTTTAAAAGTAAGTACATATTTTTCTTTCCCTCTCCTCGCACGAAAGTGGCGGATAGGGCAAAAACCCCGTTCCCTCCATGCTCCATCAGTGGGCCAGTGGATTCGACTTACCTTTGAATGCCCGCTCTGTCGGCCGATCGATGGGGAGGAGAACCACGTTGCCTCGACTCAACTAGAATTTTATGTTACTGTTTTTTTAGTCCTCCCGAAAGTTATTTACCCAAAACCACCACACTTGAGGCTAGGGTAACAACTTGGTACCACATTTGAACCAGGACATAAAAAACCACCGAAAATGCGCCTAATCTGTAACGCGAAGCACTGATAGTCTGATAAGCTTGCGAAACCAGCAAAACTGACAAGTTGGGCCTGCATGTCAGGCTGACGTGGCGACGACTAAAAGCTTTGACCAGCTGATGTGGCAAATGAGATGTGGGCCCCACCTGTCAATGACTAGACGGTCATCTTCTTCCCATATCTCTTTCTTTGAGGCATTCCGTCGAACATCTTTTGGGCACCATTCATTTTCCTCTCGCTGGATAGAGTGAGCAGCACTAGCTCGTCCGCCTCTCCATGGAGGGCCGGCGGGGTAGATGTTCTCATGCCGGGACAGAAGGAGGCCCGCAGACTCCGCCGGCCATGGCGACAATGGCACGAGGTCGCCCGTGGTCAGAGTGAGCTCGCCGTCGACCAACATGAGCGCGAAGTACCCTGTCGGCGGCTCCGGCCGGCGCGGCACGAGGCGTGCGTGCAAGAGGTCCCATGAGAACGCGATGGTGTGGTCGGACACGCTGGGTCATGGCACCCTGAGAGCGGCTCCGGTGGCCGGACGGTGCAGCAAGTCCGGCACGACCAGCTGCTGGTGACTGAGGCGGTCATCCACGGGTTGCGGTGGTCGCGTCCTGGTCCTGGCCAGATACTCCCATCGAAGCAGGCAAAGAGCAATGCCGCCGCCGCGTGCCCAGGCAATGAGCAGTGCCCCGCCTTACCGCACGCCCAGGCCGACGAGTAGTATAGGATTTGCCGCGGATGGCGGTGCGTGTAGGCACGATAGCGGTAGAAGTTGTGGTGGTCGGCTCGTCGTTGTGGCCGGCTAGAGGATGGAAGCTCGCGGCCGACGCCATGTCAGAGGCGCTCTGGCCTGCGGGGGTGGCCACAAGATGTTTGTTGAAATGCTCGTGGAAAAAGGAGGAAGAAGTAAAAAAGGAAAAGAAAAAAAAACAAATACTTGAGTCATTGACAGATGAGACCTATGTCCAACTCAGCATATTGTCCACATAAGCAGGCCACCTCAGCCTGACATGCGGGCCCAACTTGTCAGTTTCGCTGTTTTCGTGACCAAATTCCAGCATCAGTGCTCCGCGTTACAGATAGGTGCATTTTCGGTGGTTTTTGTGCCCTGGTTTAAATGTGGTACCAAGTTGTTATCCTAGCCCTAAGTGTGGTGGTTTTGGGTAAATAACTCTCCTCCTGAGGGCAGAGTTCGGGGAGGCCCCATCCCCCCACCCACAATATCTAAAATCCGATCGTTGAAAGGATGTCATAGTCGGCCGCTATCCTTCCTCTTTCAAGCTCACGCAGATACCCGTGCAGATCTGATAGCACTCTGTCTCTTTGGATGTAGCCGGAGATCACCATTCGGCCCCGATGAAATTTACATGGTCGATGCAAATTAATTCTCATAAACCCACCGAAGTAATTGGTGAAACAATGCTTGAGGAGGCGAGACGACGTGAATGTGTCAGCCATTCAAGTTGTCCTGCACACGGTCATGCAAGGGTGATGTTTGTGTCGAGTTCCCAAGCTCCATGGACAACTTTTTCGATGATATTCAGGTGAAATCAAAGTAGGTGTAGTAAAGATTCCAGGGATTGCCCCGGGCAAGTCCATCGACGAAGGCGGAGGACAGAGTGGGCTTGACGGGCCACCCAACCGACTTTTATGTCAGAGAACTCCTCTCCCTGCCTCCCGTATGCGATGGAGATTGTGGAGAAAAGGGTTCAAGGAGGAGATAAGAGCGGAGTGTGGTGCGATTTTCCCCACCGTCCAGTGCCGTTTAAATAGCGGGCGGACGGCCGAAGTACACACGCGGGTTTAATGGAGCAAAGTGGGTTGTCTGTGGCTGTTTGAATACGGCGAGGATGTGTGTTCAGCCGGGCCTGTACCGGGTGGCGCTCTCTCGCCAGGCGCGCCACTTCAATGTCGGGCAGTGAGAAGTCGCGTCCGTCTGCGTCGTACTCCCGTCCGGTCGAATCGCTAGCATGAATGTCGGCCACTGCATTGCTCCGGGCCGGCATCGAATGCGGCACGGGTGTTGGATGAAAAGCGCGGGAGAGATGGGCGGGCGGTTCTGGGTGGGCCAAGGTGGTCAAAAGCGGACTTGAGAGCGGTCCGGATTCCCACCAAAGCCCCCATTCGTTTGTCTTTGGTTTGCGAAAGAAAACGCGTCTGGACCGTCCTGCGGACCGATACAAGTCTGTGTTGGATGGCTTCTACTATTTGATAGTGTGGTCCGGACAGATGCAGGCAACTTAAGGGTTGGCGTTGGAGATGCCTTAGAACAACATTTATTTAATGCCGAAAGCATATCAGATCAGCGTGAAAAAGAACAAAAATGGCATGTCGCTTGATTCACCAAGATTTTTCTTTCTTATGCGGATAATAATGGTATATTAGAATGCAAACATTGTTCGGTTGACTAAATTTAAGCCTACTCCTCCATCTCATTATACCGTACATAATCTTATTGAAGTCGACAACGGCGCAGCGACCCATAGCATGCTATGGCACCACTTCTCATTTATTTTGCAATGCAAGACTGATCAGAACCATCAACGGGAACTACCGAAGGACGGGCAGACTCTCCACTCGTGCCTGCCAGAACAACCCTTTCTCAATTGGCAGGCAGTTTCGAGGTCAGAGTTTCAGTTTGTTAGAAAGCTACTTCTCTACAGAAACACTAACGTCCACACGTGTAGGCGTTTGCATCTTGCTCACATGCGCGGATCCGCGTCCGTTTGTGGGTGCATGAATCTTGGCATGTTTATGATGCCACGTAGGACTGGGCTGGTATGTGGACATTCATCCGGTCGCTCACACGTCCGTTTCAGCACACGAAGAGGCCGGTGTGTGGGCGTTTAGCAGTGTGCCCACACGTCAGTTTTCACTCACGCACAAGGGCAGGTATGCGGGCATTTGCCATCTTGCCCACACCCCCGTCTCCTCTCCCACACCAAAGCTGCTAGTTGCCATGTGTTTTGCAGTGTACATGACAACTACCCTAGTATGCTTGTAAGCAGATGGCAACTCTCTTTTTTTACCCGAACATGTCAGTTGCCATGTGTTTTGCAGGATACACGACAACTGCCTAGTGTGCACGTAAGCAGATGACAACTCTCTTTTACCCGAGTTGCCATGTGTTTTTGCATGGTACATGGCAACTGCGCTAGCGTGCACGTAAGCAGATGGCAACTCTTCATTTTACATGTCAACTGCCCTAGCGTGCTTGTGATCACATGACAACGCTCTCAACTGCCTAGTGTTAGTAGGTGGCAACTCCTAAAGTTTTGAAATCATGGCAACTGCAGTAGACCAGACCATACATGGCAACTGCAGTTGAGCAACCATGGCAATTGTAGTTGTCCGACATGGCAACTGTAGTTCAGCGACATGGCAACTGCAGTTAAATGAACATGGAAGAGGGTCCAGATCATGGCAACTGCGGGGACGCTGATGACTTTCACGCGGGGCGTGCAGGACCATAAGGTAGGAGGCCTGACATACGGGCGTGTGGGCGTTATCTATTTTTCCCACACGTGAGAGGGACCGCGAGGAATAAAAGAGGCGTGTGGGCATTACTTGTTTTGCCCACACGTAAACGTGTGGGCTGATCCTCTTAAACAGCGCATAAATTGTGTGGGCAGACCCCTTAACGCCCACACGTGTGGGTGTTATCGGCGTCCCTTCTGTAAGGTGTCGTGGTGCAAGGAATGTGTCGACAATGGGATGCTACGCAACAGGTCTGCACTGGCACTCAGGCTTTGTAGTACCCATTAATTAGGCATCCTGATGCATAGCATCATCCACATATGCGCGCTTATATGATGTTTACCAAAGGACAACAACATATTAACCCACAACTCAAATCAACCATAATAGATCCCCAATCGCCATAGTACAATAAGAAACTATTGATAAATAATATAGATGGAACAAATCGTTGGATGGTAATTAATCACATCAAACATCATTTTAAACTAGGGGATTATAGAGCTTTGTGGGAGAGTGGACCACTTTAGAGAGGGTGGAGATGACGGTGGAGATGGCTGTGAAGTTGATCGGGGCGATGGAGACGTTGGCAGCAATGATGGTTTCCCCTCGATGATCCGAACCGCAGTCGACCACAACGAACTTAGTACGCAAACGAACATCATTGTAGGTGACTGCGTACTAAGTTCGTTGTAGGTGACTGAGTACTAAGTTCATTGTACGCAAACGAACATCATTGTACTGCAAACCAACATCATTGTACGCAGGTCATTGTAGGTGATGGTGTTTTTTTGGTTGCACAGTGGTAATAGTATCCAAAAATATGCGGCAAACAAGGCTCGATATTGCGACCTGTACACATATCTTGGGTTGCATCGACCATGCCACCGAGCACACTCACCGTTTACCACTATACTTATTTATACTTAGAAACGAAATTTGTAATTTAAATTTTGTTTGAAAACATTTGGGCCGAAACCGCATGCTACTTCTCGGTAACCCCAAATCTCGCTCCCCTCAGTAATATTTCTTATTGGGTAACAAAAACCTGTCAACTGGGATATCAAATAACAACCGAATCTCAGAAATTTCTAGCGTAGCTCTAAGACGAACATTCCAGAAAAATTAAGCAGAGAAATAGTCTAAGACGAACATTCCAGGAAATAATAGATCAAAGAAAAGTAAGCAGTTTTCGGCAAAAATTGGAATGAAAACTATAAGCAGCAAGACTAACCCGGCTATCTGTATGAATGTAATCACCGTGAGTGACCAAAAATCCTTCTTCTGCAGTACAGAGACGAAGCCACCAAGAAGAACAACGGTGGTCCATGTAACCACCAGAATGCCAAACCCTTTGACTAACATCGCCAGGGACGCCAAGGCTGCCGCATAGCCATTGATTAGATTTGCTTCCGGCCATTTGGCTACACTGGTCTCACGGCCAGCCATTGTTCCTCCCAGAGCCGATTGAGGTCTACTGCAACGCAGCAATATTAAGTGTATGTGCAGGCTGGAGAGGCCATGGACTAAGCTTATAACAGGACAGCGTGATTAAAAGACAAGCTTATTTGGGCGGTGATGAGGACGAGATTAGATCTTGACCGAGACTGCAAGCGAGGTCGTAATTACTTAATCCTAATAGTCGGCAAGCTCTCCACCAAGCGGCTAATTTTCAAGTCCTTCTAATTTCTCACAATAGGTTGCAAGTAGTATATACAGTATCAATTCAGCTAGCGTGTTATGTGTTTGTTTTCCCAATCTACTCCCTCCGTTTGTGAAAAGAGTGTACTTACAACTTTGTTGGAAAGTCATATTTTTTTATATTTGACCGTATTTATATAATAATAGACTAACATCTATGCCATCAAATTAGTAGTTTAGATTCGTGATAAAATATATTTTCGTCATATACCTATTTGGTTTCACAAGGATTGACATATTTTTGCACAAACTCGTTTAAACTTTGAGATAGTTGACCCTTCAATAAAGTTAGAAGTACACTCTTTTAAGGATGAAGGGAGTATGCAAGGGCGCCCCGTCCTCACTCACCTACCCATTAATTCAACTTTTCTGTGCAGTGACGAGCTGCCACTAGTTCATCGCTAAATATAGAAAGAAACTGCGCCTTGATCCAGCAATAGAATAGGAAGCGAGGTCGTCGTTGGGTATTCGTGCCGTAGCTTGTCCGTAGCGTGCGGTTTCATACAACCCTCTACTAATAATTTTTGGGGGCAACGAAGATGTCAAAACTTGGAGAGTAGAGATGACTTTGGCAGGTCTCTCTTTTTTCTTGATGTGCATGCATATGTAGTGGCAGGAATAAACTATAATCTTCAACTAAAAAAAGGGTTTATGACAGGTCTCTTGTCGGCTTGCATATGCAGGGAAAGATGCTATAGCAGCCTAGCAACTTGAGGACTGCCGGAGGCCAAAGAAACTGCTGCCTTGCTAGCACACGGGCGCACGGCCGGTGTGGTACGTGTGGGGCTCCGGCCTCGGGGACGGAGGTGGTGTGGTCGGGTCGTCGCCCGCCGGCGGTGGTGTACCTAATAGAGTTGCCTGGAGCCGTAAACCCAAGTCCTCAACCGCACTGCGAGTCTGCCACAGCACAGGTCATGATTAGTGAGGAACCTAGTTGGCCAGGGTCGGATAAATGCCAAAACAGAAAGAATAGGAGGCTCGACCCTAGGTGGGAATTTGCTACCGTGGTTCATCCTATAGATGTGGTGTGCGTGATGTAGGCGACTGGTCATAGGACTTACAGTCACGGACTCACGGTTCAAGTTGGACTTCAACATGGTTTTCCTACTATACGCCAGTTTTGCAGCGACTAGCGAGTAGCGAGGATGGTGTAGCCTGTTTTTCTTAAGACACATATAATCTATGGTTGTATTCCGGCATCCTTCTTTGTACGGATTGTTTGGACGTGTTTGGTTGCCCGCATTAAGGCCAATCAGGCCAAGTCAGGCCACAAAATGTGTGTTTGGTTGCATATGGGGTGGATTGGCTCACATGGGCACAAACCTTAAAGTAGCCCAGAGCCTGACTTGCTGGAAACTCTCGATTCGGCAGTTTCCGGCGAGCCAGGCACAGTGTGGCACAAGTTCGCACACACTGGAGCAACCCGAAAACGAGGGGGGAGATGGAAATTGGGGGCGACGGCACGACGCCAAATCTAGCCTCACGCCCCAATTACTTGGTCACCGCTACCTCTAGGACAGCCACATCATCTAGCCTCACCACCGGCGGCGGCGGCGACTCAGATCTGTTCAAGCGGCGGCGGCGGACGCGGCAACAGCACTATCCGGCAGTAGGAGTTGGTGCTCCCCTTCCTGTTGGCCACCGTCGGGTCGTCTTTGACTCAGCCATGCACCCCTTCATCATCCTCGTCTGTGATGCCGGTAAGCAACAACCCCTCTCCCGTATGTTAGGTTGGTTGTTAGGATCGATTTCCCCATGTGCTCAACGGACCCTCGATGCCGACTAGGTTATGGACGCATGGATGAGGCTCGTAGTTCAGGCAGCAACACTGATTGTTGTGATTCAGGCATGGCTCATGTTCATGCACATGAGAGTTGTTCATCGTGGTGAAAGACCTATCATCTGTTGTGCTCCAATGCTTATGCGGGAGCAGGAGAGGATCGCCAATCTGAATTACATCTATAACTGCAATGAAACAGAGGCCCTGTGGATGCTTCGAATGAAAAGAGCATCATTTGCTAGACTTGTCCAAACCTTCAGGGGCAGGGGGCTGCTACAAGATAGTATCGACACCAGTCTAGAAGAGCAAGTGGCCATGTTCATCCTGAAGGAAATATGCCCTAGAGGCAATAATAAAGTTATTATTTATTTCCTTATATCATGATAAATGTTTATTATTCATGCTAGAATTGTATTAACCGGAAACATAATACATGTGTGAATATATAGACAAACAGTATGTCACTAGTATGCCTCTACTTGACTAGCTTGTTAATCAAAGATGGTTATGTTTCCTAACCATGAACAAGGAGTTGTTATTTGATTAACAAGGTCACATCATTAGTTGAATGATCTGATTGACATGACCCATTCCGTTAGCTTAGCACACGATCGCTTAGTATGTTGCTATTGCTTCCTTCATGACTTATACATGTTCCTATGACTATGAGATTATGCAACTCCGTTTACGGAGGAACACTTTGGTACTACCAAACGTCACAACGTAATCTGGGTGATTATAAAAGAGTACTACAGGTGTCTCCAAAGGCAGATGTTGGGTTGGCGTATTTCGAGATTAGGATTTGTCACTCCGAATGTCGGAGAGGTATCTCTGGACCCTCTCGGTAATACACATCACTAAGCCTTGCAAGCATTACAGCTAATGAGTTAGCTGTGAGATGATGTATTACGGAACGAGTAAAGAGACTTGCCAGTAACGAGATTGAACTAGGTATTGGATACCGACGATCGAATCTCGGGCAAGTAACATACCGATGACAAAGGGAACAAAGTATGTTGTTATGCGGTTTGACCGATAAAGATCTTCGTAGAATATGTAGGAGCCAATATGGGCATCCAGGTTCCGCTATTGGTTATTGACCAAGAATAGTTCTAGGTCATGTCTACATAGTTCTCGAACCCGTAGGGTCCGCACGCTTAAGGTTTCGATGACAGTTTTATTATGAGTTTATGAGTTTTGATGTACCGAAGGAGTTCGGAGTCCCGGATGAGATCGGGGACATGACGAGGAGTCTCTAAATGGTCGAGACGTAAAGATCGATATATTGGACGACTATATTCGAGTTCGGAAAGGTTCCGAGTGATTCGGTATTTTTCGAGTACCGGAGAGTTACGGAATTCGTATTGGGCCTTAATGGGCCATACGGGAAAGGAGAAAAGGGCCAAAGGGTGGCCGCCGCCCCCTTGGACTAGTCCGAATTGGACTAGGGAGGCGCCCCTTCCTTCCTTCTCCTTTTCCCTTCCCTTCCTTCTCTCCTACTCCTAATACATGGAAGGGTTCCTAGTTGGACTAGGAAAGGGAATCCTACTCCGGTGGGAGTAGGACTCCCCATGGCGCGCCATAGTAGAGGGCGGCCTCCTCCTCCCTCCCTCCTTTATATACGGGGCAGGGGCACCCCATGGACACACAAGTTGATCTTCGTGATCGTTCCTTAGCCGTGTCGGTGCCCCCTCCACCATATTCCACCTCGGTCATATTGTAGCGGTGCTTAGGCGAAGCCCTCGCGACGGTAGAACATCAAGATCGTCCACCACGCCGTCGTCTTGACGGAACTCCTCCCCGACGCTTTGCTGGATCGGAGCCCGGGGATCGTCATCGAGCTGAACGTGTGCCAAGAACTCGGAGGTGCCGGAGTAACGGTGCTTGGATCGGTCGGATCGTGAAGACGTACGACTACATCAACCGCGTTGATATAACGCTTCCGCTTTCGGTCTACGAGGGTACGTGGACGGACACTCTCCCCTCTCGTTGCTATGCCATCACCATGGTCTTGCGTGTTCGTAGGAAATTTTTTGAAATTACTACGTTCCCCAACAGTGGCATCCGAGCCTGGTTTTATACGTTGATGTCATATGCACGAGTAGAACACAAGTGAGTTGTGGGCGATATAAGTCATACTGCTTACCAGCATGTCATACTTTGGTTCGGCGGTATTGTGAGATGAAGCGGCCCGGACGGACATTACGCGTACGCTTACGCGAGACTGGTTTCACCGCTGCGAGCACTAGTTGCTTAAAGGTGACCGGCGGGTGTCTGTCTCTCTCACTTTAGTTGAACCGAGTGTGGCTACGCCCGGTCCTTGCGAAGGTTAAAACAGCACTAACTTGACAAACTATCGTTGTGGTTTTGATGCGTAGGTAAGAACGGTTCTTGCTCAGCCCGTAGCAGCCACGTAAAACTTGCAACAACAAAGTAGAGGACGCCTAACTTGTTTTTGCAGGGCATGTTGTGATGTGATATGGTCAAGACGTGATGCTATATTTTATTGTATGAGATGATCATGTTTTGTAACCGAGTTATCGGCAACTGGCAGGAGCCATATGGTTGTCGCTTTATTGTATGAAATGCAAACGCCATGTAATTGCTTTACTTTATCACTAAGCGGTAGCGATAGTCGTAGAAGCAATAGTTGGCGAGACGACAACGATGCTACGATGGAGATCAAGGTGTCGCGCCGGTGACGATGGTGATCATGACGGTGCTTCGGAGATGGAGATCACAAGCACAAGATGATGATGACCATATCATATCACTTATATTAATTGCATGTGATGTTTATCCTTTATGCATCTTATCTTGCTTTGATTGACGGTAGCATTATAAGATGATCTCTCACTAAAATTATCAAGAAGTGTTCTCCCTGAGTATGCACCGTTGCCAAAGTTCGTCGTGCCCAGACACCACGTGATGATCGGGTGTGATAAGCTCTACGTCCATCTACAACGGGTGCAAGCCAGTTTTGCACACGCGGAATACTCAGGTTATACTTGACGAGCCTAGCATATGCAGATATGGCCTCGAACACGGAGACCGAAAGGTCGAGCGTGAATCATATAGTAGATATGATCAACATAAGATGTTCACCATTGAAAACTACTCCATCTCACGTGATGATCGGTTATGGTTTAGTTGATTTGGATCACGTGATCACTTAGATGACTAGAGAGATGTCTGTCTAAGTGGGAGTTCTTAAGTAATATGATTAATTGAACTTTAATTTATCATGAACTTAGTCCTGGTAGTATTTTGCAAATTATGTTGTAGATCAATAGCTCGCGTTGTTGCTTCCCTATGTTTTCATATGTGTTCCTAGAGAAAATTGTATTGAAAGATGTTAGTAGCAATGATGCGGATTGGATCCGTGATCTGAGGTTTATCCTCATTGCTGCGCAGAAGAATTATGTCCTTAATGCACCGCTAGGTGACAGACCTATTGCAGGAGCAGATGCAGACGTTATGAACGTTTGGCTAGCTCAATATGATGACTACTTGATGGTTTAGTGCACCATGCTTAACGGCTTAGAATCGGGACTTCAAAGACGTTTTGAACGTCATGGACCATATGAGATGTTCCAGGAATTGAAGTTAATATTTCAAGCAAATACCCGAGTTGAGAGATATGAAGTCTCCAACAAGTTCTATAGCTAAAAGATGGAGGAGAATCGCTCAACTAGTGAGCATGTGCTCAGATGGTCTGAGTACTTCAATCGCTTGAATCAAGTGGGAGTTAATCTTCCAGATAAGATAGTGATCGACAGAATTCTCTAGTCATCATCACTAAGTTACTAGAACTTCGTGATGAACTATAGTATGCAAGGGATGACAAAAACGATTCCCGAGCTCTTCGTGATGTTGAAATCGACGAAGGTAGAAATCAAGAAAGAGCATCAAGTGTTGATGATTGACAAGACCACTAGTCTCAAGGAAAAGGGCAAAGGGAAGAAGGGGAACTTCAAGAAGAACGGCAAGCAAGTTGCTGCTCAAGTGAAGAAGCCCAAGTCTGGACCTAAGCCTGAGACTAAGTGCTTTTGCTGCAATGGAACTGGTCACTAGAAGCGGAACTACCCCAAGTATTTGGCGGGTAAGAAGGATGGCAAAGTGAACAAAGGTATATTTGATATACAGATTAGTGATGTGTATTTTACTAGTGTTCGTAGCAACCCCTCGGTATTTGATACTGGTTCAGTTGCTAAGAGTAGTGACTTGAAACGGGAGTTGCAGAATGAACAGAAACTAGTTGAAGGGGAAGTGACGATAAGTGTTGGAAGTAGTTCCAAGATTGATATGATCATCATCGCACACTCCCTATACTTTCGGGATTAGTGTGGAACCTAAATAAGTGTTATTTGGTGTTGAGCATAAATATGATTTGATCATGTTTATTGCAATACGGTTATTCATTTAAGTAAGAGAATAGATTGTTGTTCTGTTTACATGAATAAAACATTATATGGTTACACACCCAATGAAAATGGTTCATTGGATCTCGATCATAGTGATACACATATTCATAATATTGAAACCAAAAGATGCAAAGTTAATAATGATAGTGCAACTTATTTGTGGCACTGCCGTTTAGGTCATATTGGTGTAAAGCGCATGAAGAAAACTCCATGCTGATGGACTTTTGGAATCACTTGATTATGAATCATTTGATGCTTGCGAACCGTGCCTTTTGGGCAAGATGACTAAAACTCCGTTCTCCGGAACAATGGAACAAGCTACTGACTTATTGGAAATAATACATACCGATGTATGCGATCCAATGAAAGTTGATGCTCGTGGCAAGTATCGTTATTTTCTGACCTTCACAAGATGATTTGAGTAGATATGGGTATATCTACTTGATGAAACATAAGTCTGAAATAGTTGAAAGGTTCAAAGAATTTCAGAGTGAAGTGGAAAATCATCGCAACAAGAAAATAAAGTTTCTGCGATCTGATCGTGGAGATGAATATTTGAGTTACGAGTTTGGTCTTCAATGAAAACAATGTGGAATAGTTTCACAGCTCACGCCACCTGGAACACCACAACATTATGGTGTGTCCGAACGTCAGAACCGTACTTTATTTTGATATGGTGCGATCTATGATGTATCTTACCGATTTACCACTATCGTTTTGGGGTTATGCATTAAAGACAGCTGCATTCACGCTTAATAGGGCACCATCTAAATCCGTTGAGATGACACCGTATGAACTATGGTTTAGCAAGAACCTAAGCTGTCGTTTCTTAAAGTTTGGAGTTGTGATGCTTATGTGAAAAAGTTTTCACCTGATAAGCTCGAACCCAAATCGGAGAAATGCGTCTTCATAGAATACCCAAAGGTAACTATTGGGTACACCTTCTATCACAGATCCGAAAGCAAGATATTTGTTGCTAAGATGGATCCTTTCTAGAGAAGAAGTTTCTCTCGAAAGAAGTGAGTGGGAGGAAAGTAGAACTTGATGAGGTAATTGTACCTTCTCCCTTATTGGAAAGTAGTTCATCACAGGAATCAGTTCCAGTGATTCCTACACCAATTAGTGAGGAAGTTAATGATGATGATCATGAAACTTCAGATCAAGTTGCTACCAAACCTCGTAGGTCTTCCAGAGTAAGATCCGCACCAGAGTGGTACGGTAATCCTATTCTAGAAGTCATGTTACTAGACCATGATGAACCTACGAACTATGAGGAAGCGATGATGAGCCCAGATTCCGCGAAATGGTTTGAGACCATGAAATCTGAGATGGGATCCATATATGAGAACAAAGTGTGGACTTTGATGGAGTTGCCCGATGATCGGCAAGCCATATTATATAAATGGATCTTCAAGAGGAAGACAGATGCTGATAGTAGTATTACTATCTACAAAGCTCGACTTGTCGCAGAAAGGTTTTCGACAAGTTCAAGGTGTTGACTACAATGAGATTTACTCAACTGTAGCGATGCTTATGTCTGTCCGAATCATGTTAGCAATCGCCACATTTTATGAAATCTGGCAAATGGATGTCAAAATACATTCTTTAATGGATTTATTAAAGAAGAGTTGTATATGATGCAACCAGAAGGTTTTTCAATCCTAAAGGAGCTAACAAAATGTGCAAGCTCCAGCGATCCATCTATGGACTGGTGCAAGCATCTCGGAGTTGGAATAAACGCTTTGATAGTGTGATCAAAGCATATAGTTTTATACAGACTTGCGGTGAAGCCTGTATTTACAAGAAAGTGAGTGGGAGCACTACAGCATTTCTGATAAGTATATGTGAATGACATATTGTTGATCGGAAATAATGTAGAATTATTCTGCAAAGCATAAAGGAGTATTTGAAAGGAGTTTTTCAAAGAAAGACCTCGGTGAAGCTGTGTACATATTGAGCATCAAGATCTATAGAGATAGATCAAGACGCTTGATAAAGTTTTTCAATGAATACATACCTTGACAAGATTTTGAAGTAGTTCAAAATGGAACAGTCAAAGAAAGAGTTCTTGCCTGTGTTACAAGGTGTGAGATTGAGTAAGACTCAAAACCCGACCACGGCAGAAGATAGAAAGAGAATGAAAGTCATTCCCTATGCATCAGCCATAGGTTCTATAAAGTATGTCATGCTGTGTACCAGATCTATTGCATACCCTACCACTAAGCTTGGCAAGGGAGTGCAATAGTGATCTAGGAGTAGATCAATGGACAGCGGTCAAAATTATCCTTAGTAGAATAAGGATATGTTTCTCGATTATGGAAGTGATAAAAGGTTAAATAAGTAAAGGGTTACGTCGATGCAAGTTTTGACACCGATCTGGATGACTTTAAGTCTCGATCTAGATACATATTGATAGTGGGAGCAATTAGCTAGAGTAGCTCCGTGCGAGCATTGTTGACATAGAGATTTGCAAAATACGTACGGATCTGAATGTGGCAGACCCGCTGACTAAGATTCTCTCACAAAGCAAAACATGATCACACCTTAGTACTCTTTGGGTGTTAATCACATAGCGATGTGAACTAGATTACTGAATCTAGTAAACCCTTTGGGTCTTGGTCACATGGCGATGTGAATTATGGGTGTTAATCACATGATGATGTGAACTATCGATGTTAATCACATGGTGATGTGATCTAGATTATTGACTCTAGTGCAAGTGGGAGACTGAAGGAAATATGCCCTAGAGGCAATAATAAAGTTATTATTTATTTCCTTATATCATGATAAATGTTTATTATTCATGCTAGAATTGTATTAACCGGAAACATAATACATGTGTGAATATATAGACAAACAGTATGTCACTAGTATGCCTCTACTTGACTAGCTTGTTAATCAAAGATGGTTATGTTTCCTAACCATGAACAAGGAGTTGTTATTTGATTAACAAGGTCACATCATTAGTTGAATGATCTGATTGACATGACCCATTCCGTTAGCTTAGCACACGATCGCTTAGTATGTTGCTATTGCTTCCTTCATGACTTATACATGTTCCTATGACTATGAGATTATGCAACTCCGTTTACGGAGGAACACTTTGGTACTACCAAACGTCACAACGAATCGGGTGATTATAAAGGAGTACTACAGGTGTCTCCAAAGGCAGATGTTGGGTTGGCGTATTTCGAGATTAGGATTTGTCACTCCGAATGTCGGAGAGGTATCTCTGGCCCTCTCGGTAATACACATCACTAAGCCTTGCAAGCATTACAGCTAATGAGTTAGCTGTGAGATGATGTATTACGGAACGAGTAAAGAGACTTGCCAAGAACGAGATTGAACTAGGTATTGGATACCGACGATCGAATCTCGGGCAAGTAACATACCGATGACAAAGGGAACAAAGTATGTTGTTATGCGGTTTGACCGATAAAGATCTTCGAGAATATGTAGGAGCCAATATGGGCATCCAGGTTCCGCTATTGGTTATTGACCAAGAATAGTTCTAGGTCATGTCTACATAGTTCTCGAACCCGTAGGGTCCGCACGCTTAAGGTTTCGATGACAGTTTATTATGAGTTTATGAGTTTTGATGTACCGAAGGAGTACGGAGTCCCGGATGAGATCGGGACATGACGAGGAGTCTCAAATGGTCGAGACGTAAAGATCGATATATTGGACGACTATATTCGGAGTTCGGAAAGGTTCTGAGTGATTCGGTATTTTTCGGAGTACCGGAGAGTTAACGGAATTCGTATTGGGCCTTAATGGGCCATACGGGAAAGGAGAAAAAGGGCCAAAAGGGTGGCCGCCGCCCTCCCCTTGGACTAGTCCGAATTGGACTAGGGAGGGGGGGCGCCCCCTTCCTTCCTTCTCCTTTTCCCTTCCCTTTCCTTCTCTCCTACTCCTAATACATGGAAGGGTTCCTAGTTGGACTAGGAAAAGGGGAATCCTACTCCCGGTGGGAGTAGGACTCCCCATGGCGCGCCATAGTAGAGGGCGGCTCCTCCTCCTCCCTCCTTTATATACGGGGCAGGGGCACCCATGGACACACAAGTTGATCTTCGTGATCGCTCCTTAGCCGTGTGCGGTGCCCCTCCACCATATTCCACCTCGGTCATATTGTAGCGGTGCTTAGGCGAAGCCTCGCGACGGTAGAACATCAAGATCGCCACCACGCCGTCGTCTTGACGGAACTCCTCCCGACGCTTTGCTGGATCGGAGCCCGGGATCGCCATCGAGCTGAACGTGTGCCAAGAACTCGGAGGTGCCGAGTAACGGTGCTTGGATCGGTCGGATCGTGAAGACGCACGACTACATCAACCGCGTTGATATAACGCCTCGCTTTCGGTCTACGAGGGTACGTGGACGGACACTCTCCCCTCTCGTTGCTATGCCATCACCATGGTCTTGCGTGTTCGTAGGAAATTTTTTGAAATTACTACGTTCCCCAACACATCCATGTTGTTGGCCATAGCCAGAGCTTCAGGGTTATGCACAATACGTTCAGGAGATCAATGGATACCATCTCAAGGTACTTCAGGCAAGTGCTCTATGCAGTTGGGGAGCTCAGAGGAGAGATGATCAAGTCACCAACCGGACAGACTCCTACAAAGATACGCACTAGCCCAGATGGTATCCATACTTCAAGCTGAGCACTGACAATATGTGCTTCATGGGTAGATATGCTTGTATTGTTCAAGGTGAGCACTAACACAATCTTTATTTGCCATTCTAGGATTGCATTGGAGCAATAGGTGGTACTCAGTCACTGCCAAAGTGTCGAGGTCACAATCTATAGCATACGGGGAGAGAAAGCACTACATAAGCCAGAATGTGCTTGCTACTGTTGACTTCGATAGGAAGTTCACCTATGTGTTGGCTGGCTGAAGTGTCAGCACATGATGCTAACATTTTTAGTGACAGCATGAGTCATCCTGATGGCATCAACATCCCCGGTGGCAAGTTCTACCTAGGAGATGCTGGCTATGCATGTCAACCAAGTATTCTTCCACCCTTCAGGAAAACCAAATACCATCTGAACGAGTTTGCTGGTAGGAACTTGATATGTCTCCAATGTATCTATAATTTTTTGTTGTTTCATGCTGTTATATTATCATTCTTGGATATTCTATGTTTATTTTATAGCAACTTTATATCATTTTTTGGGACTAACCTATTGACATAATGCCCAGTCCTAGTTGATGTTTTTTGCTTCTTTTTTACTTTGCAGAATATTAGTACCAAACGAAGTCCAAATGCCACGAAACTTTTTGGAGATTTTTTTCTGCCGAGAAGACAACTTGGGAGCCAAGGAAGTACCGGAGGGGAGGCTCGTGGGGCCCACAAGGCAACAGGACGCGCCAGAGGCCCCTGGTGCGCCCTGGTGGGTAGTGGGCCCCATGAGCTAGATGACTTCTTCTCTCTTTTTGATTCTCAATACAATGTTCTTGAAGATCTATTTGATGTAATGACTTTTTGCGGTGTGTTTTTTGGTATCCGATGAATTCAGAGTTTATGATCAGATCTATCTATGAATATTATATGAGTCTTCTTTGATCTCTTATGTGCATGATTATTATAGCCTCGTATTTCTTCTGTGAAACTTTGGTTTGGTTTGGCCAACAAGATTGTTTTTTCTTGCAATGGGAAGAGGTGATGTGTGATGGGTTCGATCTTGCGGTGCTCAATCTCAGTGACAGAAGGATAAGCGACACGCATTTATCGTTGCCATTAAGGATAAAAGGTGGGGTCTATTCCTACATGAATAGATCTCGTCTACATCATGTCATCGTTCTTATTGCATTACTTAGTTTCTCCATGAACTTAATACACTAGATGCATGCTGGATATCGGTCGATGTGTGGAGTAATAGTAGTAGATGCAGGCAGGAGTCGGTCTACTAATCTTGAACGTGATGCCTATATACATAATCATTACCTTGGATATCGTCATAATTATTTGCTCTTCTATCAATTGCCCAACGGCAATTTGTTTACCCACCGTATGCTATTTTCTCAAGAGAAGCCACTAGTGAAATCTACGGCCCCCATGTCTATTTCCTATCATATTGTTTTCAGATCAGTTATTCCAAAAACCCAAAAATACCTTGCTTCACTTTTTCTTTATTTATTTTATTTTGTGTTTTTGCTAGATCTATTTATCCAATCTCATACAATTTAATCTATTTCAATACCGAGGAGGGATTGACAACCCCTCTTACACGTTGGGTTGCAAGTACTTGTTATTTGTGTGCAAGTACTCTTTACATTGTAAGGGAACGCGACAAAAAACAAAAAAAGATCCGCACTATGAACAGCCCAGGATCACTATGGAGACTGCATACAAGGTTTGATCTTTTCATTACCGACTCGTAGCGCAGCGGAAGTAGAGCCGATGATGATCGGCGGTACAGATCCCTGCAGCTAGGATTTTACAACGTCCCAACCGCAAGGATGTACTCCCTCTTCTGCCCCTCGGACAACCCTTCGGGAGGAGGGCGTATAGTTCCTCGGACGGTGTCACGGATAGCCCTTCGGGAGGACTCTCGAAACTCGGACGGTCACTCGGACAGCCCTTCGGGAGGCACAATTGAAATATCCCCTCGGGCAAAAGGATGGAAACTACGACCTCTATCTGGCAAGGCTTCGTCGTCCAGAACTAATCCCTGCCGGAACCCAGACAACCTTTCGACTCTACAAAACTATTTCGCTGGGAGGGAGCACGAAGCCAGACAAGTCTATGGCATGTGTATGAGAGCAAGGGATGATCCTTTAGGTAGCCCCCTCCACCCCTATTTATAGGCCAAGCCCAAGGGTGGCTTCTCCAAGAAGCCAAGGGGGGAAATACCAAAAGGCCCTCAAGGTGGCTTCTCCAAGAAGCAACCCAAAAAGCACTATCACTATTCATGACGACATTTTTAAGCGTTTGTTTGAACTGAAAATATTTATGTGGGCCTAGAACATTTCCATTACCCACTAAAATAATTTTCAACACGTTTCGGAACAATTCTGGATTAGTGATTTTCATCTGCGAAAAGCAAACAAAGCGGTTCCGGCAGCTCCGGAACATTTCCGGTTTTTCTTTCGAAAAAATCCCAGAAGTTTCCAGAATGATTCTGGCACCCTCCAAGAATTTCCAGACGTGTACTGAAACCAATTTGACTTAATGCTATACCCTAAAACAACTTTTTAGTTTTACCAGAACTATTCTGGTGTCCTCTCCGGAATGTTTCCGTTGTGTCCGAAACTTTTGGGTGATTTTCTCTCAGACACCCTGTCTAGTATTCAGCAAATAGATGACCCTTAAGCGTGTGACCCTATAGGTTCGGGGAAGCATAGACATGACCCGGAACACTTTCCGATCAGTGATCAACACCGGAGCCATGGACACCCATATTGACCCCTATACCCACACGAATGAATATTCGAGTGAACCTCCAGTTGCTGTGTGCTATTCCTGTTGCTTCGTGATATGTTACAAATACCCGAGGTCCGATTTTTTTCATCCCCGTGGATCAACAACTTGTCCACTATGCCAGTTACCTCGTTACCGGTTTTGTTCTCTTTTCTCGTTTCCGTGTTCCGGCATCCCTGTGCTCAAATCACCCTGTGTCTGGCTAGACGATGATGGATACTGTAACACCGAGAGGGCTCAGAGATATCTCTTCATCGTCGGAGGAGCAAATCCCAATCTTGAGCTATCAAGTCCCATGACATACTTTTCCATGAACCCGTAAGCCTCCGTAATAGCCACCCATTTGTGGATGATGTTTAACAAACCACAAAATTCATGAAGCAAGCATGAAGAAACTCGATACTCTCATGGTCTAAGGAATTATGCAAACATTAACTATCTCTGTGTTATTAACCATATACTTATGACGAATGTATCCCATAGCATAACATCAATCGGGCCGATTCAACACAAGTATTCTCCTAACATTGTGCCCTCAAAGTTGCCGGCATAGTCATGCCCATGATTAGGAAAACAGAACCATCATGCAAGACTTGAGCTAGTCTTAGAGGCGAGACTAAGAATACATTTTACCGTTTATTATTCCACACATGCATATGAGTCTTCCCCCGAGCCTCGTGTTATTGCAGACTCAAGAACCACAGCAGTTATAGCATGGAACATAAACATAATTATGAACATTGAGATAAATAATAGCATTTATTATTGCCTCTAGGGCATATATCCTACATACATAGTGTTGCAACGTTCTCCTACTAGATCGATAACCTTGGTTTCATAACTCAGGGAAATACTTACCATTGTTGTGCTGCAGCTTCCTCTCCTCTTCGAGGAAATACCAACGCAGATACAAGCATTCAGAACTATCCTAGGAGTCCATAGAAGATGTTAAATCTAATACACTCTAGCCTTTCAGTTACTGTTGAGAGGGCCTTTTGAGCTCTGAAAAACAGATTTAAGATCCTAGATCAAAAGTGATTCCACACTTTCTCCACTCAGATATAAGCTTGTTCTTGCTTGTTGCATTCTGCATAACTGGATCCTGCAATGGGATTGTGCTGTACCGATGCCTAAGGAGGAAGATGTGACGCGTGATGATGTTGTCAGCCCCGGCCATGGTGTGGAGGCATTTGACAATGAAGACTGGAAGAACAAAAGGACGAAGTGGGCAAAGGCAATGTTGGATAACAGAGGTCAGACAAGGATTTGAAGAAGAAGAAAAGCAAGAGCACCAGCAAAAGAAGAGGAAGAAGCAGCAAAGAAGAGGAAGAGGAAGAACTACCAGCAACAACAGAAGAGGCAGATGGACTTGCATGTAGTTAGCATCGACGATGAACTTTCCCCTATTCAGCCATATGGCTCTTAATAATCTATACTATCATTTGATAGTGATAGGATGAACCGTAATTTGTTTCGTAGTTCGGAGTAAAACTGTTCAGATTGTGCGTGGTAAGGTCACCACTAGTGAGAAGTGGTGACAACACCTTATGCAGGTTGCAACCAAATATCCAGTCATATGTGCGCCTAATGTGATACAGCCAACCAAACGGACGGTTAAGATTAATTCCCTCATGCAACTAACCCGTGGACAACCAAATTATGTGCATATGGTGGTTTATAGGCTATTTTTCCTCAGCCATGCCCGTATGAGAATCACAAGCAATGCAGCCAAAATCGATGCGGGCAACCAAACACGTCCTTTGTATATGTTCTGGAGTTAGTAGAATATTGGAGGAGGCCATCGTTAGATTGTGCCAATGCATACGTCACGTTATAACGCGAGAGCTATGTCTTGCCTATAGCGAGACCATAACTTCTCCTTTTTTTCACGGAAGGAAATCTTCAAGTCGCATAGAACTGGACCGGCCTGTTTGTCTTTCTTTATTCGACCGCTCACTTGAATCCGTCTTTTTTTCTCTTTTGATTTTTTTTGGTTCTTTGTATTTTCATCATTTTTCTTTGTTTTATTCAAGGTTTTCGTTGGGTTTTTTGTTTTCTCTGCTTTTTTGATAGGGTTCCTTCATTTCTTACATGGGTTTCACCGTTTTTTATTTTTTTCAGGGGAAATTATTTCCCTTTTCATTGTTTTTTTTGCTTTTCTTTCTTTGTTTTCATTAGTTTTCTTTGTTTTTCTTTGTTTATTTCTGGGTTTTATCGGTTTCTTTATTTTCATTGGTTTGTTCAGTTTTTATTCTTTTGTTTTTCATTGGTTTTATTATTTTTTTCTTTGTTTTTTGTCAATTTAATCGGTTTATTTTTATGTTCAACACGTGTTAACTTCTCAACACACATTGACCACTTTTATTATACATCAGAAACAAATTTTATATAGGCATTTAACATTTTGCAAATATATAATAAATATTTTTGAAAACTTATTTTCTATGCCTACTTTCTTCATCCACTTTGTATATTTGTGTTATATATCTAACAAAATTTGTAATACATCTATAACATATTTAAAATACAAAGTTTAATACTTTTGTAATACATGGTCAATATTTTTACTATATACATTTTTTTTTCAAATGCTTGGTGAACATTTTTCAAGTACAATAGTAAGGTTTTTTAATACATGTTCAACATTTTCTCTATATACATGGAACGTTTTTCTAATGATTGGTTAGCATTTTCAAATACAAGATGTATATTGTTTGAATATATTGTCAATATTTTTCTATAGACATTTAGTACTTTTCAAATATTTTAATAACATTATTTAAATACATGCTCAACCTTTTTTCACATACATTGTATATTTGTGTTCACATTTTCCGTATACATGAGAAACATTTTCTTATACATATTTTAACATTTTTTAAATGATTGGTATTTTTTGCAATGTTTCCTGTAATATAGTTATTTATAAATTTGAAATTATAAACAAAAATAAATAAATAAATAAATAACCGAAGCAAAAAACATGAAAAGGTAATTAGAGAAACGATGCTGTGGCCCCCCCGCGCTTGGGCAGGCCCATGTAACCCTTGCCTTCAGCTAGGTTTCATTACGTCACGCTATAAGCAAGACATAGGGGCGCCTGCGTTATATTCTGGCACCCTTTTGTGGTTGTATTCCGGCACCTTTCGCTACGACACCTGCTGCTCTAGCTAATTCCCACCCCTTCCATGTGTGATTTCTATGTTATGCATGGTCTTGCGTAAGGGCTTACGGTTGAAGTATCTTTTTTTAGGGATGCATATCGGTTGAAGTAGATTCTTCTTTTCTCTCAAAAAAGCCCTTCCCAAACTGTACAAACTTCTCGACAATTTGTATACAACATTGCCCGCAGCGATGGGACTGGTGGGCATGCCCATTTAACATGGTTTTGGGAAACTCATACTTCAGTTTTTACGATTTGCAGAAGGTTTCGGTTATTTTATTCTTTGCACTTCTTTTGCCAGATTTATGTTTTTGCTTTTTGTTTTTATTTTCCCTTTTCATTTTTTCTTTAGTTTTCAAATATTTTCTGTAGGGCTATTGCCTCATAGTATTCAGTCAAACAAAATACTTGTGGACTTTCATCAAACACAAGTTGAACATTTTTTTATATAGCCTAGCATTTATCGAATACACAGTGGAGATTTTTTAAACAGATTGAAACTCTTTTCACATGTGCCATGAAATTTTTGTTATAACATTCTTTTAATGCCATGAACTTTCTATTGAATGTTATGAAAATTATTTTAAAATCGTGTGAACATTTTGTACACTATATAAACAAATTTAAAAAGTCATGACAGTTTTATTGAAACTCATGGATATTTTTTAAATAGTAGTACGGACATTTTCAATATATTTTTATATTTTTTTACATTGTATAAATGCTTTTGGAAAATGTTACAAACATATTTTTGAAACATGTGAACATTTTTTGAATGATACGATGCATTTTTTCAAATTACCTCCCCATGACCTTTTTTGGTTCGTTTGTTTGAGACTTCAAGACCTATGTTGAACTTATTTGCTTTTTAATAAATGTGGTCGTATGCATTGCTCTCATGCAGAGGCCGGGTTCTCCCCCTTTTCTAAAAAAAAGCCTCCACATGTGTTACATTGTATCAACGTTTTATTGAATTTTCCAAATGGGTGAACATTTTTTAAATGTACAAACGTTTAAAAAATTGCTTGAACAAACTGTTTACACTGCATTAACATGTTTTAGATGCATGGTGAATGTTTAAAAAAAGTGAAGTAAATTAATTATTGAAATATATGTATTTAGAATATAAAGAAAAAGTAGAAATTAAACAAACGGAAACTTTTTTTTGCATGGTAATACATGTCTCATTCATATAATAAAGATCAAAGTACAAGTCACGTAAAGACCGATATGACAAAACTGAAAAGATAGTAAAACTTCTTTGAGCTTGACACCAACGCCCGTCACCCGCCTCCGGCACCACCAGAGCAGGCACCGAGAAAAGAATGACGAATCACCTCCTCACCTAGCTCGACGCGGCTCCATCGCTGATATATAGTTTTGCGAACCTTCAATGTGACTCACCAAAAGTGAAGCTCTTGCAGTTGAACGAACAAACAGAAACTAGCGTACTTGCGTGACGTGTGGTTGGCATACCTTCTACGCACGTGCGTGCGTACTTATGGGCATGGACACAGAAAAAAAGAGGTGAGCCGACGTATGCTGTGGGCGAGACAAAGATGCGCCCGTAGAATGGGCCAATGGGTCCGGACCTTGTTTCCTCTATTTGGGCTCACAACATTTTCTTAATACTGCAGTATATGCTTTGAGGCGCTCTCTGGCAATACAACCGTTGAAAAATAATTCTAAAAAAACTACCGTTGAGAAATGATAACAAATTCAAAAAATGTGCTAAAAAATAAATTCAAAAAATCACTAAGAATATTAATACTTGAAAATTCACTAACAATACTGTAAAAAAGCATGGATGGTCTGCATTGATTGGCGAGGGGAATCAACTATCTATGAGTCGCAGAAAGAAAAATGTCACAACTATATCTGGTACATCTATCTCAACCAATGTTTTAAATAGCCGGCTATGGAAAATAGCGGCGGGTCTCCAAATCAGCTATAGTGGACTATAACAGGCTATAGCGGACTATTTGTGAAGACGACCATTTAGCGGCACCCTGCTGAAAAGGCTATAGCGTAGCCGGCTATTTAAAACTATGATCTCAACGCAGGCGAGCCTGAGAAAAATGTCACCAAGTGCGTTGTTTCTCATTATTATATTCCCAACTTTTTCCGTTTAGTAAGCGGTTACTTTAGATCATTTACTAAAAGATACTAGTATTATGATAACAACCGCTCTTAATTCCTTGAATTGTCATTCGGCTACCTTGGCGGTGGTGGCGGCCACCCATGGTGTCAAATATGGATGTTTTAGTTAGGGGTTCTCCTATTTCAACTTTTTTGTGCCCTGGATTTATATTGCTGACAACATAACCACAATATAACAACAAAGAATGATATCTGATGCTTGCAAACCTTCTATCCTTGCCCAGGTGCGTCTAAATATTCAGTGATTTTATCTTCTCACTATATGCTACTCATATCACTTTCCAAATCTTCAAGATTAGTCTAGTTTGTGCATCTTTTTTGTGTTGTGCAAAAATAATTCATCTGTGTCATGATTGAAGATGGAGATGTAAAGGATGGGTGTAGAGATCTTGACTTCAAATATCCTTGTTGTAACTTTCACTTTTACCATCGAAATTTGTTATTTGTATTGTTCTTCCAAGTTAATCCATCTACTTACTGGTATAGTCGGATGATTTAGTAAAAGTAATTTGAAACAATGCACATTGTGTATTTGAAAATACATAACTCTATCAAGTTTCTGAAAATATCTTTCTTAGAACAAATTTACCTAAAAAAAGAACTACTGTCCAGATTGTACGTCAATCGACAAGGTGAAAAAAACAGAATACGTTGAACCAAGGACCACACAAGGATAAGAGGCTTGCGCTGTACAGGCTGAGCTAAACGGGCAGTTTGATTAACTTTCAAACATTAGCTATTTTGATTGTTGTTCCCAAGTCATGCCAACATAAAGTAATTGAGCTAGTTTATCACAGGGAAGCTTTTTAATCAGACGAAAACCAAAAGGTTCCCCGAGAAATTGAGCTAGTTCCTATTTGCTATGTTGGGGCACGTCTACAGCACCGTAGGACAGGCGGTGGATGTTTGGAAGCAAGGCACAGAGAGTTTCTTCGGGCCACTGTTCTGAACTTGTTCAGACAATGCACAACAGAGAGAGTTTCTGTACGAGCTTCCCTGACTTGTTCAGACAATGCACTATCGAAACAATCTCCATCCAATATGCTACGACTGATGGAAAATGGATGCGGCACATCAAGGGTAATCTCTCTCAAGACTCAATCACTCAGTTCATGACCATGTGGAATGACCTGCAGCGGGTTCAGCTGGGTCACAATCAGGAAGACACTTTAACTTGGCGTTGGACTGCAAATGTCCAGTTCAGTTCTAGCTCGGTGTACGCGGCTACCCTCGTTCAAACATCAAGCCGCTATTTGCAAAGTTGGCCTGGGGCTCTGAGGCACCCTCTAAATTTTTCGTTTGTCTTGCAGCTGAAGATCGTTGCCTATTTGCAAATCAATCCTAATCGTTGCTAGTTACTACTTACAACTTACACCTGAAATTCACACCATCTTTGTACAACTGCAAGGTGTCACTCAATGGAACAGCAATGCTCCTATTCCCCACAAGATAGCGACCAAAGGATGTCGCCAACTCCCTTGAGCTCGTCGCCCACTACTTGGCATGGCGGTGTCTATCCCTGGCACGCCTTCGCAAGAAACCCCTTCCTTGCCTTTGAGGCACTCAGCGGAGAACATGCCTGCTGGGTACGAGCCTTGGAAGTTGATGTAGCCTATCATCGTGCTTGCACAGTTCGTGCTTTGGTTGTTGATATACGCGGCAAATGGGCATGCAAATTTCTTGAAAGCATCACAACATTCTGTAGGAGGCGATTGTGGCCCTTTGCACCTGCTTGTGATGATTGTGTAGTTCTGGGACTCAAAGTCCATAGGGCAGTCTGATAAGCATGCACGTGAATGAAGAGAAGCATATCAGAAGAAGGCATTGAAAGTCTTGAACATGGTGAGAAGTAGACTATCTAAAAAATACTCCCCTCCGTTCGGAAATACTTGAAATAAGGGTGCACATTCGCGCAATAGCCATCTGGACAAACAAAATCCAAGTTCCTACTGATGTACTATGGAAATTTGAAATTTAGAGTCCTAGCTTTTACTACTGAACGATACTCTGTAATTTCCATTGGTAGTTCACCATTGAACTCTGTTTTTATAAGCCCAGGAACTCCACGCCATCCCTGTCAATCCTAACCGCATATGGGCTCAAAGCAAGAGGCTATATTCAGTTAACAAGCATGTGAATTCAGTATCTTCAGTATGTGCACTGCACCATAAAATGCAACTGGCTGCAGAACATCTCAGTTCGTCAAGCAGGAATATACTGGGCTAAAGATGCAGGAGGTAGGAATGCCCTTGAACGCTGGCAGAACAAGATTAGGCATCTCAGAAGTTTCCTTCGTGGGTGGGCTAAACATCTAGGTGGAGTGTATAAGGTGGAGAAGGAACGACTCCTTTCCCTTATTCAAACCTTAGATATAAAAGCAGAATCTACGATTCTGTTAGCCACCGAGCTTCATATCAAGCATGAGGCTGAGATGAGGCTGAAAGAGTTACTCCGTGAAGAAGAATTAAAGTGGGCACTGCGGGCAAAGGTGAGAAAAGTTGTCCAGGGGGATGCGAACACTCAGTTCTTCCACATGATAGCCAATGGCAAGCACCGGAAGAAGAGAATCTTCCAGCTAGAACAAGATGAGGGTACAATAGTCGGTCAGGACAACCTGAAGCTCTACATTACTGAGTACTACAAACGTTTGTTCGGACCACCAGAGGAGAACTGTGTGTCCCTGGATGAGTCTAGGGTACACGATATTCCTCAACTTACTGATGTGGAGAACGATGTATTAACTGCCCCTTTCTCGGAAAAGGAGGTTTTTGAGGCTATTTCAAAGATGAAGTGTAACAAGGCACCGGGGCCGGATGGTTTCCCGGCTGAGTTTTACAAGAAGTGTTGGCATATTATCAAAGGGGACCTGATGCCGATGTTCCATGATTTGTTCTCGGGACATTTGCAGCTTTTCCAGCTTAATTTTGGAACGATAACTTTGTTGCCTAAGAAAACAGATGCCGTGAGAATTGAGCAATTTCGGCCTATCTGCCTTCTGAATGTTAGTTTCAAAATCTTTACCAAGGTTGGGACGATCAGACTCACACAGATTGCGCCCGCAGTAGTACAACCTTCTCAAACGGCTTTCATGCCGGATAGGAACATCCTCGAAGGGGTTGTGGTCCTTCATGAAACGCTTCATGAAATTCATACGAAAAAACTAGATGGTGTTATTTTCAAAGTGGATTTCGAGAAGGCTTATGATAAAGTCAAATGGACGTTCCTCCAACAGGCCTTACGAATGAAGGGCTTTGATGAGAACTGGCGACATCAGGTCGAAACATTCACGCAAAAAGGTAGTGTTGGCATTAAAGTTAATGACGACATAGGTCATTACTTCCAAACGCACAAGGGTTTGAGACAGGGTGACCCTATGTCGCCTATTCTGTTCAATATTGTGGTTGATATGTTAGCGATCCTGATTGGGAGGGCCAAGGAGGGCGGTCAGGTGGAGGGATTGGTGCCTCATCTGGTTGATGGTGGTCTGTCCATCCTACAGTACGCTGATGATACAATCATTTTTATGGAACACGATTTGGCAAAAGCGAGGAACATGAAGTTAGTGTTATGCCTTTTTGAACAATTGTCGGGGTTGAAGATTAATTTCCATAAAAGCGAGTTGTTCTGCTTTGGTAGAGCCAAAGACGAACAAGAAGCATATACACAATTGTTTGGTTGTGAAGTTGGGGCTCTACCTTTCACGTATCTTGGTATCCCTATACACCATCGTAAGCTAACAAATGGCGAGTGGAAGTGCATCGAGGATCGGTTTGAGAAGAAACTAAGTTCCTGGAAAGGAAAACTCATGTCTTATGGAGGCGGTTGATTCGATTAACTCGGTGCTCACGAGTTTACCTATGTTTCTCTTATCTTTCTTGAGGTCCCGTGGGGGTTAGGAAAAGGCTAGACTTCTATCGTTCTCGCTTCTTTTGGCAGAGTGATGAGTCTAAGAGGAAGTACAGATTGGCCAAATGGGATATTATTTGTCAACCAAAGGACCAAGGGGGACTTGGTATTGAAAATCTTGAAGTCAAGAACAGATGCCTGCTTAGTAAGTGGTTGTTTAAGTTGTCTTCTGAGACAGAGGCAACTTGGGCGCAGATTCTTCGTAGTAAATATCTGCACTCCAAGACTTTATCCCAGGTTACTCTGAGACCTACAGATTCGCCGTTCTGGAAAGGGCTTATGAGGATTAAAGCCGCTTTCTTTAACAGAACGAGATGTATTGTCGGTAATGGAGATAATACGCGATTCTAGGAGGATACGTGGTTGGGTGACGTGCCTTTGGCTATTCAATATCCGACACTATATCGTATTGTTCTGCGTAGGGACGCTCTCGTTGCCACGGTGATGCAGTCTATCCCTCTAAACATTCAGTTCAGGAGGGTGCTTGTCGGGCCTCGATGGGAAGCATGGCTTCACTTGGTCCGTAGGCTGATGGACGTTCAGCTAAATCCTCAACCCGACCAGTTATGTTGGAAGCTAACTAGAACTGGGATGTTCACGGTTAAATCGATGTATACTGATATCATTAATTCTACTGTGATACCTTCTTCCAAAGAGGTCTGGAAAGTTAAGGTACCTTTGAAGATTAAAGTGTTTATGTGGTTTGTGCATAAACAAGTTATTCTTACAAAGGACAACCTAGTTAAGCGCAACTGGACAGGATCTACTAGGTGTAGTTTCTATGATCGGGATGAAACTATCAAGCATTTATTTTTTGACTGTCCGTTGGCACGAGGGTTGTGGCGCTCCGTGCAAATTGCCTTTAATATTACTCCTCCGAGTTCGGTTAACACGTTATTTGGGGCGTGGCTTGTTGGGATTGAGTCCGAAACAGCCAGACATATTCGTGTAGGAGTTTGTGCGTTATTATGGGCAATTTGGAACTGCAGAAATGATTTGGTTTTTAACAGAACAACAAATACTCATTTTTTGCAGGTGTTATTCCGAGCTACGGCGCTGATCCGTACGCGGTCCTTACTCACTCCGACAGAGGCCAGGGAGCGTTTGGTTACTGGATCTGTCCGGTGGGAGACGGTAGCACGGGATATCTTCAACCGGTTTGGATGGCGATCATGTAATAGGATAGGCATTTAGTTTACCTATCTGTTTTTATGCCAGCCGGTTGTGGCTGTTCTGGTTTCTGCTTTGCAGTTGCCGCTCTATGTGAGCTAGGTGTTGCTTTTGTTCCATCACTATAAGACCTTGGTCAGACCTTGTTTACTTTTTAATAATAGAGCCGATGATCGATCTCGACGCAGTAGGGAATCCCCTTTCTAAAAAAAAAAAAATATCCGCCCCCTTACAGCAATATGGACGAAATCAATCCAAGCCGCCGTCTACCTATTTCGAAGTCAGGTAACGTGGGAGTGCTATCCAACACCATCACTTCCAACCAAATTCTATCTAGCATCAGTAAAATCAGACCAAATCCCTCCACCCATCGTCGCACCTATCCCTAAACCGCCATGGATTAAACTTAGCAAGAAGAAGAGGTAAAACCACGTACCCCTCTTGGTCTGCAGCAAACTCCTCCCCGTCGATCCGGTGCTGGCCTGGGAGACGCTGTCTGGTCAAGCACCAAGAGAAGAGAAGGAACCCATCACAATCCGCATCAAGAAGCAAAATACTAGTACTGCGCGGTAGTTGGGAGCACCGGAGCACGCACCAGAGACAGGCAGGGAGGGCGACGCGGAGGCGGAGGCAAGCCCGGCCAGGATGGCGGCAGGGAAGAGGAGCAAGAACCGGTGGTTCAGAGCCATCGCTCGCCACTGCAGCTTGATCTTCAGCGGAAAGCACCGGACGGCAGGGAATGGACGGAGCCCGGAAGCTTCTTGGCTCGGCACTCTGTTCTACCAGTGGACTAGTGGCGCCGGCTTCTATGGGGAGACCTCTAGTCTCCGCTAGCACTTCAAAGGCGACGGCGACCGCCATGACACCACTGGCTCGCCAATATCTCACCAAGATCAATAGATCAGAAACCAACACTCTAGTGGTCAACATAGCCTTCCCCTGTCATTCTCTTTACAAACCTGACACTGTAGTGGTCAACATAAATTTTGATGCTTTTTTTTTTGCGAAAGAGACCCCAGATCCAAATAAGAGAAGTCCAGTGATACAACAAACCCCAGCAAAGAAAGAAATTACAACCAGGTCCCTAGGGAACCAACCCACCACAAGCACCGTCGCGGGAAGAGGGCGCGCCGTCGCCGCCGTTGCCACCGCTCCCTCTTGGAGCCGGCTTACCCTTGGATACAGCAACCGGACAGATTGGCAGACGGGAAGTCTTCAATCCAAGGCCCAAACGGACCAGCACACATGAATCGAAGTAGGAATCACAAGAAGCTTCTCCCAATCTCCCTCGCCGCATACGAAAAGGAAGATAGAATTGGGGCCGCCGAAAAATAGACAACCACAGGGCTCTTTGACAAAATAAACAATGACAGTGAGAAACAAAGCTAGTGGTGATAATAATGCACTTTGCGGCTACTTCAGCCCAATGGAAAAAAAAAATCAAGGTACAAATTATAATTCAAAACATAACAATTCTTCCAGCAAAAAAAAATACAAGTATTCTAAAACAAATAACAGCAATTGAAATATAAATGAGATTAAAAAGGTAGGGAGGTCAATAATGGATTGGAACAACTAGAATATGACTGAGGAGTAGAAGTAGACATGCACCTGCCGCGCCGTATTTTCTTCGAAATTTGTACTTTTGTTGGTCACTTATTCGAAATTTGTACTTCTGTTGGTCTCTTTTTACACCTTCGTGTGGTTGGTTTGTCAAATTTGGGGTTTTGTTCATCAATGTGCTGCAATCACTGGCGGATGCACCATGAGTCATCGATGTACATGTACACTCAATTTTTTCTAGAAAAAATTGTGTGTAGACACGCGCACGCGTAATATGTCACAAAAATACTAACCTACGGCCTATAGGCCCATCAGTAGCCCATTTCAGAAGTAATAGTGAGCCCAAGAGCACCAACGAGTGGGCTTCACGCATGAGAGATGCACACAACCAGCCACCTAGCAGTCAGAATCTTTCATCCGCCCATGGACGAGCCGACGTCGCATTCCTAACTTACTTTCAAGTGAAGATGATGGAATTCTTTCTTTAACTGAAGAATGATGTTGTCATATCTCGCTCTCAGGCCATGACAAAGTGTATGGTTGTGTTGTAATTTCCTTCTCTATTTTGCATTTTTCTTAACCTTTTGAGATATTGTTCCTATTGTGAACAATTTGTATATGTAATTATTGCCGTGAACTAGTTGGCTTCTTTGTTAGGGTGAAAAAAACTGAACACCCAAAATTGAATTCCCGGATCCGCCGGTAGCTGCAATGGGTGTTTTATGCTTGGTTTTCGGTGCTTTGAGGATTAGGTTTGCAACCTTTTTTGAGAGGAGATCAGAATCTCATTGACATCTCGATGGTAATGGCATAACTCTAGACAAATTCTACTAAAATCAAGTTGATCTAAAAAAAATATGTCGCCCACCTTGGGCCTCAAACCCAAGACCAGAATGTTAAGAGCCTTGTGCTCTATCGACCGAGCTAGACGGGCAATCTATACCCTAATTTCAAAATTTTGAGATTATACTTTAGGAAACAATAAGCAATGTGAAGTATACACAAATTCTAAAATGGGTTTCTTTAGCAACACTGAAAAGTTCCCCGCGCACCTCATACTCGCATTGATCATAGGTTGGATCTCCTAAAACAAACGTAGAACTTGAGAACTTAATGAGAAATTTGAATCTGAAAACTCAACATTTCTTAGTTAGTGCCATGAGCAAAACAAATCACCAATTCCCATGGCATAATACAAACCTACTACTACTACTACTACTACTACTACTACTACTACTACTACTACTACTACTACTACTATTCACAACGAAAGAATCATGTGTTAAAACATTAAAATTGAAGGATAAAGTGACATAAAAGATAGACTTATATTCACAACATCAAGTTATCCATAAGAAAGGGTACTTCCATAAAAAATAGTGCACTACTACTACTACTATTCACAACGAAAGAATCATGTGTTAAAACATTAAAATTGAAGGATAAAGTGACATAAAAGATAGACTTATATTCACAACATCAAGTTATCCATAAGAAAGGGTACTTCCCGCAAAAAAATAGTGCAAATTATAATTGAAACCATAACTATGCTTCGTGCAAGAAAAGAAAATACAAACTATTTGGAAATATTTGAAATAACTGCTTATACCAGGTACTGGGCATACAAGAACATTATGTACTATTAAATAATACCAATAACAAGGATTGAAATATAAACGAGATTGAAATGCTGGAGAGGTCAAGAATAGATTGGAACCACCTGCAAAAAAAGAATAGTTTGGAATAGCTTGAATATGATTGAGGATTAGTAGGCACGCACACCACCACATCGTATTTTCTCTGAAATTTATGTTTCTATTTGCTTCTTCTTTATCCTCCACGTGTCTGGTGAGCCAAACTTGCGGCATTGCCCCTCCACATGTTGCAGTTGGTGTTTTATGCTTGGGTTTCAGTGCTTCATGGGTAACGTTGCAACCTTCGTGAGAGGCGATGATAATCAAATTTAATTTTTGATGGCAATGACATCTACCATACTAGGAAGAAAAATCTCTTGGCTCAGTCTAGTATGTTAATCTTGACTAAGAAACCCTATCGTCTGTTTATATTCCAAAATATCTGTTTATCTTGGTAGTGCTTGCGAATGACAGTACAGTAAGGGAAAAAGCATTGGATCTTGGCGGTGGTTGCAAATGGCAGTACAAAAAGGAGAAGGCGTCGGTTCACCTTGTGATGAACCTCTCATCTTCAACCAAAGTGTGTGCAAATGTTCAACGATGTTAGGTTCTCACGGTATTCAACTCATGCTGATTGCCAAATGTTTGTGGGTAGTCCACCTCGTGCAAATTATGTGTTATATATGTAACTTTCAATGCATAATTCTTGGAGAAAATCGAGATGTAAAAAGGTGCTTATAGATATCACCTTTATCAAAAATATGTGTGGTATCCCTAACCCATCAGGGTTCAAGTCATAGACTTGACACTGCTGCTTGCATTATTCATTGTTTACACCAGGCCTTTCGGTGCTCGCATTTTCCTGCATTTATTCCAGGCCTTACGGTGCTCGCATTTTTCCTGCATTTATTCCAGACCTTTAGGGTGTACGTTTAGTTGGAGGAGACGTTCTCGTCGACGTCTGTGGCGACTTCGTCAATCTCAAGAGTATGTGCCGACTCAGTCTCTCGGAGGTGCTCATTAGAGTGACTGCATGTGCATATATATATTTTTAGCCGGAATAGAGCCTCTTTCTAGCCGCCGCCTCCTCCTCCAAGAAAAGTTAGGGTTCGTGCCTCTCGCCGGCTCCGCCGCAGGTACGCCTCGTCTCTGATGGCCCTAGGGCCATGGGGGCGTGGTGGATCCCGGCAAGGGTCGGCGGAAGGGCTCCGTTGTTAGTCGTTCCTTCAAAATTTGTTAGGGTTTGTGTCCTACTCAGGAAGACGAGACGGTGGCGGCTTCCTGAAGATGGAATAAAGGTCTCCCCGCCTAGTCCCCGTTCCGGTGGTGCGTCTAGCATCGTTGGTGGGCGTGTGGAGGTGTGTCTCCGTCGGATCTATCCTCGGTGGATTTGCTCGGATCTGGTTGTGGTTCGTCTATGTTCGTGTGTCTTCAGGTTGGATCATTTCGATCTACGTTATTCTTCATCAGCGGCGGTTGCTGTTCAGTGCGCTGGTCCCTGGGGCCTTAGCACGACGACTTCCGACCGCTCTACTACAAGAAGTTGTGCCCGACCGGCGAGGAGGGGTGATGATGGCGCGCGCCTTGGCTCGTTTCGATGATTGTAGTCGCCGCTAGATGGTCTACGGATCTGGATGTAATTTTTATTATTTCTAGTATTCGTTGTACTGCCGTGATGGAAGATGAATAGATTGAAAGTTTTCTCGCAAAAAAAAGTATGTGCATATATATGAGCGTCTGTATTAAATAAAGAAAAAAAATCTGGTTTGTATAAGATGCAAAAGGTGATTAGAGAGATCACTTTTATAACAAATATTTATGGTTTGTATTTATTCCACCTTATTATAGGTAAACGAATATGAAAAAATCAAATACTAGCTAAAAGCGATTCAAACAAAACATAATCGCCCACCTTGGGGCTCGAACCCAAGACCACAAGGTTAAGAGCCTTGCGCTCTACCAACTGAGCTAGACGGGCAAGTGATTCAAATTTTAAAATTACGAAATATATTGAGGCAAGTTTTAAGTGATGTGTATTATAAACGCAAGTAAAATGGAGAAGTTTCTTGAGCAAACCAACTCTGAAAAGTTCCCTGCTCGCGTTGGTCGTCGGCTACAGCTCCCGGAAGAAACGTACAACTTCACAACTGTATGAGCAAATTTCGAATCCGGAAACACAACATTTCTTAGCGCAAAACAAATCACGAATTGCCGTGGCATAATACGTACAAACCTACTACCGCTCAACTGCCAATACTAGTATTCTTCGCGCGCGTATCTGGATCAGGCCGTGCAGAGCTCTCGCGAGAACCCGACGCGGCCATTGGCGACGTCGAAGAGCACGCGGTGGTTCTGCTGCATGCTGGCCAGCACGTTGAGCCCCGCGTTCACCCCAGTCGACGGGCCCGCCGCCATGGCCAGGCACGCGACGCCGCCCGACGAGCTGTGGATCATCACGTTCTCCTCAGGCAGTGTCACGGCCGCCCTCGCCCCGCCGGCGAACGTGAACGTCACGCTCGGCACCCGCACGCCACCGCCGGTCATGCTGTAGCACGTGTCGAACCCGCCCAGCGGCGCCGACATAGGTGCCCGCGCCCTGCGCCGGAATGCGTCGCGCACGGCCGCGTACACGGGGGGCGAGAGCCGCGTGAACATGGTGCCCGCGTCCACGATCGTGCCGCCGGTGCCTGTGGCCGGGTCGAATGACGCGAGTGCCGATGCTGGCACGGCCACGGCCCTGCCGCCCACGCGGATGCCGACCATGTCGACGTAATAGAGGGTGGGGCGGTGGGGGTTGTAGAGCAGTGGCGTCGTCTTGGTCCGCTTCGGCTGCCCGGCCGGGCCAAGCCTCAGCGTCCCGGAGAAGTTGGAGGACGTGTAGCTCGGGAGGCAGTAGGAGAATTACCCGCACTAATTTAGTTGTCGTATTTTTTAACGTCTATGTATAATATTTGTTAACATGTTGTGTGACTGCGTACTATTCTTACTGGTGCATTCGTTAAAAAAGAAAAGAAAAGATCGAATAGAACTGCAGCCGCAGATGGTGTGGTGCCTGCTAGGTCCATTTTTCAATCTACTTTACACAGGGGAATGGATAGCTTTGTAATACCACTAAAGGTAGTATGTTGCTGCTTCTTGGAAAAGATAGACACATAACAGAAGTAGACTGTCATGAAATACATCTGGCTTAGGAGCAAAGATAGGAGCATAACTGTAGAATGAAATAAATGGAGATAACAGAACAAGTACAAAAAGTGTAGGTACATCAGTGAGCTGCATATTGAGATATACTCCTATAAGAAAAATGTCAGTCAACGATATCATCTTAAAAATTAGCACGAACAACTCCTAGATCAAGCATCTGAATGAGCTCGAGACCGGGTGCTCATGTAGCACCACCATCGAAGTCACTCACGTATTGTCACCACCACTATTCTACGATGTCGGCAAGTACATGCAATGCGACTGCCACCACTGCACAACCATCCCTCCGCGTCAAGCCGTGTTTCGTAATTTGTATCTCACTGCCGAAGCCAACCACTGGATCAGGAGGGATGACCTCTCCCGAAGACCTTTAGATGACCACTGCCATCATGGAGTTGTAGGAAGTCGCTGCAGTACAGTTTGCAGTCACCACCATCTGGCATGTCGGATCTGGATCACCCCCTCCAAGCTATGCTTGGACCGTAGCACTTTCGGGGCGGCCACCGCATGATCACAAGGCCAGGACCTCGTTGTCGCAGTCCACATCCAGCAGAGAGCCCGACGCACACTGGGCCACCAATGCCAAATCCAGTTGGATCTGACAGGAGACTGCCCACACACGGAGGTCCCTGGGCATTACCACTCGTACCACCATGGCTCCACATCTGCACCACCGTACCCAACCATCATCTCCATGCGGCCGCCCTACGCAATCGCCGCACCATCGTGGATCAGGTCGCGGACACGCCCCCCGAGCCTGGGAGCCGCGTGCCACCTGACTGTCACGAGAGGGAGGTGTTCCCCACCACCGTCGACGGCCTTCCGGGCTTAACCAGGCGGCTTACTCCGACAACGACGGAGGGGAGGAAGGGAGGAGCGGCGGGAATCTGTAGCTAGTGAACTCGAGGATGATTCATGCCACCTCTTGTTGATTTTATTGGCTCTGTGGGAGAAATACAACACACAATAACAACTATTTTGCCAGATCCCTTGCCTTACCCTCCCTTGGCCACACACCCCTAGTTACTCAGTCAATGTCCAGTCTCTCAGCTCACATGCAGCTCTGCCGAGGTATTGGTCTTTGGCTTCGCATTGTCGCACGGGCAAACCTGGAACAAGAATCACTCGATGCCCTTCATGGGATCATAAATATTACGCTATTGGTGGTGGTGGTGGGTGGGTGGGTGGGGGGGCTTCGATCTAGGCTTCTCTTCGCCGGAGACAGACCTCCACACGCCCTCCAACGATGGTAGAAACATCGCCGAGACGGGGGCTAGGCAGGAAGAATATTATTCTATCTTCAAAGAGCCGTCGCCGCCTCACCTTTCTGAGTAGGACGCAAATCATAACGAAACTGAAAACACATAGAAACGGAGTTCTCCCACTGGGAAGAGTCAGGATCCACAGTGTCTTCATGGCTCTAAGACCACAGGGAACGAGTAGATCGGTGATGACGCCAGAGAGAGGAAGGAGAAACCCTATTGCTGAGCGCCTTTGGTCACGCAAATATCGTGCCATTTGATGGCTTTAGACGCGGACAGTCTCCGGGACGCAAATTTGACCGTTGATTCATTGTATGCACACGGCAGTACAAAACAACATATAATGCTCTGGAACAAGGTGAACATAAAAAACAAAAAACATGGCATGGATCTCAAAGCAAGGACGGACGGTGGATGGTAGAAAAAACAACTTGAAACAAGTGAAACTTGTGCCTACGTGCTGGGTGAGCCTTCTTGCTTTTGCATCAACACTCCCAAGCAAACGTTGACGAATACCACTGCTCCATCCGACGGCTGTGGCACGATGGCGACATGGCATGAATAGCAAGGAACCCACGCACGCCAACGCGGAGGCGCCCCCAGCTTCCCGGCAAAGCACACACGCGCGAGGCGCGACTCCCACGTCCACCCTGCCAAGTCGGACCGCACGCGCAGCCAACATCCAACTTTTTCCGTCGCCGAAGCAGATTTTCCCCGTGCCTTCGCCTGCTTTTCTCCTCCACGAGAACCATCTCGATCGGCCGTCACGCCAAAGTCACGTACGCCCCCACGAAAGCTTCGCATCCATTTCCAGGAGAAGCCTACTGACCCGCCGTGGTTGACCACCCAGAAGAAAAACCTCCTGTCCAATCCGCCACACGGCTTGTACGTCCAAGATGACCGCGGCATCTCTCCTCCCGCCCTGCATGCTGCCGTGAAGCTTCCGGGGACCGCGTTGCGCCCCGAGTATATATGCACACGCGCACCTCCAAGATCATGCATACCAGCAACGTACAGCTTTATAGCAAGTTGGAAGACCAGGCACTGGATCAAGATCAAACTGCTAAAGCATCCGGCGAGAATGGTTGCGACAAAGACGGGACGGGCGCTGTTCTTGTCACTGGACCGGGACGCGGACGGCAGGATCTCGGCGGCGGAGCTGCGAGGGTGCATGCGGGCGACGCTGGGCGAGGACGTGCCGGTCGAGGAGGCCGAAGCGCTTGTGGCGTCGGTGGACGCGGACGGGGACGGGCTGCTGTGCGAGGCCGAGTTCCTCGAGCTGGCGCAGCAGGCGGCCTGGGCGGGCGCGGAGGAGGAGAACGACGAGCTGAGAATTCGGGCGCTGAGGGAGGGGTTCGGGATGTACGAGATGGAGGGACAGGGGTGCATCACGCCGGCCAGCCTGGGGCGGATGCTCGGCAGGCTCGGGGCCGAGCGGGGCGCCGGCGAGTGCCGTGCCATGATCTGCCGGTTCGACCTCGACGGGGACGGCGTGCTCAGCTTCGACGAGTTCAAGATCATGATGAGCTAGCAACCTCGCGCCTGGACCCAAGTATATACCCCTAGTTTGGTCTTGCATATAGGCCCTTCGCTCGCTCGTTCGTTCGTTCGTTCATTCATTCATTCGATTGTCAGATGGTAGTAGTACAAAGTTGTAATGGTGATGCACAGACAGTAATTGATCCATGTGAATACCTTTGCTCTCGATCTCGGTCGATTGTCGGTACTCTTGGAATTTGATTTTGTGTTTCTTGAGGAATTCAGATGCCCGAGATGAATGGAAAATGTGAATGTGAAAAGGTTGACTTGTCATCCTCGGCTCCAAACACTTCAGAGAGGCTCCACAACCTGCTTTTTCATTAAATCTGGGAGCAAAAAATATCCGCTCGGGATATATGGTTTAGACATCAAGAGTCAAAGTACCCAATATATCAAACAGGCATCAAAATAGCCCCCACTAAATTATTTAGGGACCGGCCAACCGTGGCGTTTTGGCATTTGGGAGCACGCGCTCCTGGTTTTTAAAATACATTTTAAACATATTTTAAAATGTTAAAAAAAATCCAAACAAAAACTTTGCGTGTACATCTTGATATTGTACATGCTCACAAAATCATTTCGCGAAAAACCAACAATTATGTGTCACGTGTGAAAAAGATAAAATACGGTGTTAAAATATGTTTTTCACATGACATCCTTTTGCCTTTTTTACACAAGCCACAAAAAATATCGGTTTTCTCCGAAACTTGACGTACATACATATAATGTCGAGTGTATGCGCTAAATTTTTGTTTAAAATTTTTACATACTTTGAAATATTTTTATTCGCGTGCAGGAGCGCGCGCTCCCGGGAGCACCAATGGATTTCCGGGGACCGGCTATACTTAAGTTGCATGAAAATTTACTTTGGGTACGTCAATTTTCAAGATCGTTAGATTAAGATCCAACAATCGTCCTTTTTTCTTCTTCCTCCAACTTTCTTCCTAGCCCGACCGTTCCTCCTCTCATAAATTGACGTAGCCAAATTGCCAATTCAATTAACTTACATTTTTTAAGCAAAAGAGAGCCTTCCTCTTTGATTTCTATTACATAAACCATCTGGTTTGTATCTTACAGACTAAGGTATCTCCAATGACGCCGGGGGGTGGGGATTTAACACGGATGCGGGAGACCGCCATCCAACCATAGTCGCATACATCCTGTCTTTCTCATTTTTTTTAAGTCCGCACGATCAAATAGCCGAACACATAGGGTACAGACGTTCAAATAGCTGCATGCATCATTAGTTCAAATTTTAAGAAGTTCAAACATTACATCCCAGCATCCCCCCCCCCCTTTAACCGTCTACTGATGCTCAATCAGATCTTCCTTCAGCTGCTCGTGAGTTGGTTGATGCATTTGAATAAACTCTTCGAATGCGCCCTCATTCTGGTCAGGAAGTTGGAGGATCACTCATGTTCTCAAATCCTAGAGTTGCGGCAGCATCATCACCCTTATCCTCGACGAGTTGTGCATGATCACACAACATGTCATCACCTCCCACAAGGTCTCTGGATCCCATTGTTCAGCATGTCCACGAACAAATGCAAAACGGGCCCGCAGAACTCCAAATGCCCTCTCGACATCCTTTCTAGAGGCTTCCTGTCTTTGGGAAAAGTGAGCCTTTTTTTCTGACCAACTGGTTAGAGATGGTGCTGACAAAGGTAGCCCACAGAGGATAAATACCGTCAACCAGATAGTAGCCATGTTGTACTCATGTCCATTGACAGTATATTGGCAAGGAGGAGCATTTTCTTCAGCCAGCCTCGCAAACAATGTTGGAAATATGCCCTAGAGGCAATAATAAATTAGTTATTATTATATTTCCTTGTTCATGATAATCGTTTATTATCCATGCTATAATTGTATTGACAGGAAACTCAGATACATGTGTGGGTACATAGACAACACCATGTCCCTAGTAAGCCTCTAGTTGACTAGCTCGTTGATCAATAGATGGTTACGGTTTCCTGACCATGGACATTGGATGTCGTTGATAACGGGATCACATCGTTAGGAGAATGATGTGATGGACAAGACCCAATACTAAGCATAGCACAAAGATCGTAGTTCGTATGCTAAAGCTTTTATAATGTCAAGTATCATTTCCTTAGACCATGAGATTGTGCAACTCCCGGATACTGTAGGAATGCTTTGGGTGTACCAAACGTCACAACGTAACTGGGTGACTATAAAGGTGCACTACGGGTATCTCCGAAAGTGTCTGTTGGGTTGGCACGAATTGAGACTGGGATTTGTCACTCCGTGTAAACAGAGAGGTATCTCTGGGCCCACTCGGTAGGACATCATCATAATGTGCACAATGTGACCAAGGGGTTGATCACGGGATGATGTGTTACGGAACAAGTAAAGAGACTTGCCGGAAACGAGATTGAACAAGGTATCGGGATACCGACGATCAAATCTCGGGCAAGTACAATACCGCTAGACAAAGGGAATTGTATACGGGATCGATTGAGTCCTTGACATCGTGGTTCATCCGATGAGATCATCGTGGAATATGTGGGAGCCAACATGGGTATCCAGATCCGCTGTTGGTTATTGACCGAGAACGTCTTGGTCATGTCGCATGGTTCCCGAACCCGTAGGGTCTACACACTTAAGGTTCGATGGCGCTAGGGTTATAAAGGAAGTTTGTATGTGGTTACGAATGTTGTTTGGAGTCCGGATGAGATCCCGGACGTCACGAGGAGTTCGGAATGGTCCGGAGGTAAAGATTTATATATGGAAAGTTGTTGTTCGGGTTCCGAAAAAGTTCGGTTTTTCGGTATTGTACCGAAGCTCCCGGAAGGTTCCGGAGGATTCGGAGGGGTCCGGAGGTCCGGAAATTGTTCCACCACGTCCAATACAGTAGCATGGGCTGTGGGGGGCGCCCTAGCCTTAATGGGCCAGGGGCACCAGCCCCCAAGGCCCATGCGCATGGGAAGGTAAAACCCTAAAGGGGGAGGCCTCCACTTGACTTGGGAGGCACTCCTCCCCCCTTGGCCGCCCCCCCTAGATGGGATCTAGGGCTGGCCGCACCCCTTGGGGTGGGTAAACCCTAAAGGGGGCGCAGCCCCCCCTTCTCCCTATATATAGTTGAGGTTTGGGGCTGCCATACACATGAGAACTTCTCCTCTTGGTGCAGCCCTGCCCCTCCTCCTCCTCCTCTCCCTTGGTGCTTGGCGAAGCCCTGCGGGATTTCCACGCTCCTCCATCACCACCATGCCGTTATTTTGCTGCTGGATGGAGTCTTCCTCAACCTCTCCCTCTCTCCTTGCTGGATCAAGGCGTGGGAGACGTCACCGGGCTGTACGTGTGTTGAACGCGGAGGTGCCGTCCGTTCGGCACGAGGATCTCCGGTGATTTGGATCACGACGAGTACGACTCCTTCAACCCCGTTCTCATGAACGCTTCCGCTTAGCGATCTACAAGGGTATGTAGATGCACTCTCCTTCCCCTCGTTGCTAGTTTCTCCATAGATAGATCTTGGTGACACGTAGGAAAATTTTGAATTTCTGCTACATAACCCAACAGTGGCATCATGAGCTAGGTCTATTGCGTAGATTCTTCGCACGAGTAGAACACAAAGTAGTTGTGGGCGTTGATGTTGTTCAATATGCTTACCGTTACTAGTCCAATCTTGTTTCGACGATATTGTGGGATGAAGCGGCCCGGACCGACCTTACACGTACTCTTACGTGAGACAGGTTCCACCGACTGACATGCACTTGGTGCATAAGGTGGCTAGCGGGTGCCAGTCTCTCCCACTTTAGTCGGAACGGATTCGATGAAAAGGGTCCTTATGAAGGGTAAATAGCAATTGGCATATCACGTTGTGGTTTTGCGTAGGTAAGAAACGTTCTTGCTAGAAACCCATAGCAGCCACGTAAAACATGCAAACAACAATTAGAGGACGTCTAACTTGTTTTTGCAGGGTATGCTATGTGATGTGATATGGCCAAGAAGAATGTGATGAATGATATGTGATGTATGAGATTGATCATGTTCTTGTAATAGGATTCACGACTTGCATGTCGATGAGTATGACAACCGGCAGGAGCCATAGGAGTTGTCTTTATTTATTGTATGACCTGCGTGTCATTAAACAACGCCATGTAATTACTTTACTTTATTGCTAACCGTAGCCATAGTAGTAGAAGTAATAGTTGGCGAGACAACTTCATGAAGACACGATGATGGAGATCATGATGATGGAGATCATGGTGTCATGCGGTGACGATGATGATCATGGAGCCCCGAAGATGGAGATCAATGGAGCTATATGATATTGGCCATATCATGTCACTACTATATAATTGCATGTGATGTTTATTATGTTTATGCATCTTGTTTACTTAGAACGACGGTAGTAAATAAGATGATCCCTTACACAAATTTCAAGAAGTGTTCTCCCCGACGTGCACCGTTGCTACAGTTAAGTAAACTTCTAAGCACCACGTGATGATCGGGTGTGATGGATTCTTACGTTCACATACAACGGGTGTAAGAAAGATTTACACAACAAAAACACTTGGGGTTAACTTGACGAGCCTAGCATGTGCAGACATGGCCTCGGAACACAGAGACCGAAAGGTCGAGCATGAGTCGTATAGTAGATACGATCAACATGAAGATGTTCACCGATGATGACTAGTCCGTCTCACGTGATGATCGGACACGGCCTAGTTGACTCGGATCATGTAATCACTTAGATGACCAGAGGGATGTCTATCTGAGTGGGAGTTCATAAGATGAACTTAATTATCCTGAACATAGTCAAAAGACCTTTTGCAAATAATGTCGTAAGCTCGCGCTTTAGTTCCACTGTTTAGATATGTTCCTAGAGAAAATATAGTTGAAAGTTGAAAGTAGCGATTATGCGGACAGTAGAAAGCTTATGTCCTTAATGCACCACTCAGTGTGCTGAACCCCAAACGTCGTTTGTGGATGTTGCGAACATCGGACATACACGTTTTGATAACTACGTGATAGTTCAGTTAAACGGTTTAGAGTTGAGGCACCAAAGACGATTTCGAAACGTCGCGGAACATATGAGATGTTTCGAGGGCTGAAATTGGGATTTCAAGCTCGTGCCCACGTCAAGAGGTATAAGACCTCCGACGATTTTCTTAGCCTGCAAACTAAGAGAGAAAAGCTCAATCGTTGAGCTTGTGCTCAGATTGTCTGAGTGCAACAATCACTTGAATCGAGTGGGAGTTGATCTTCCTGATGAGATAGTGATGTTTCTCCAAAGTCATTGCCACCAAGCTGCTAGAAGCTTCGTGATGAACTATAACATATCAGGGATAGATATGATGATCCTTGAGCTATTCGCAATGTTCGACACCGCGAATGTAGAAATCAAGAAGGAGCATCAATTGTTGATGGTTAGTGAAACCACTAGTTTCAAGAAGGGCAAGGGCAAGAAGGGGTACTTCATGAAACGGCAAATCAGTTGCTACTCCAGTGAAGAAACCCAGGGTTGAACCCAAACCCAAGACTAAGTGCTTCTGTAATGAGAGGAACGGACACTGAAGCAGGATTACCCTAGATACTTGGTAGATGAGAAGGCTGGCAAGGTCGATAGAAGTATATTGGATATACATTATGTTAATGTGTACTTTACTGGTACTCCTAGTAGCACCAGGGTATTAGATACCGGTTCGGTTGCTGAGTGTTAGTAACTCGAAATAAAAGCTACGGAATAAACGGAGACTAGCTAAAGGTGAGCTGACGATATGTGTTGGAAGTGTTTCCAAGGTTGATGTGATCAAGCATCGCACGCTCCCTCTACCATCAAGATTAGTATTAAACCTGAATAATTGTCATTTGGTGATTGCGTTGAGCATAGACATGATTGGATTATGTCTATCGCAATACGGTTATTCATTTAAGGAGAATAACGGTTACTCTATTTATTTGAATAATACCTTCAATGGTCTTGCACCTAAGGGAATGGTTTATTTAATCTCGATCATAGTGATACACATTTTCATGCCAAAAGATATAAGATAGTAATGATAGTACCACCTGCTTGTGGCACTGCCATTTGAGTCATATTGGTATAGAACGCATGAAGAAGCTCCATGTTGATGGATCTTTGGACTCACTCGTTTTTGAAAAGTTTGAGACATGCGAACCATGTCTATTGGTTTATATGCATGAAGAAACTCCATGCAAATGGACCGTTTGGACTCACTTGATTTTGAATCACTTGAGACATGCAAATCATACCACATGGGCAAGATGACCGAAAGCCTCGTTTTTCAGTGAAATGGAACAAGAAAGCAACTTGTTGGAAGTAATACATTTTGATGTGTGCAGTCCAATGAATGCTGAGGCATGCAGTGAATATCGTTATGTTCTTACTTCACAGTTGATTTGAGTAGATGTTGAGTATATATACTTGATGAAACACAAATCTGAATTATTGAATGGTTCAAGTAATTTCAGAGTGAAGTTAAAGATCATCGTGACAAGAGGATAAAATGTCTATGATATGATCATAGAGATGAGTATCTGAGTTACGAGCTTTGGCACGCTAATTAAGACATAGTGGAAATTGTTTCACAATTAATACCACCTGGAACACCATAGTGTGATGGTGTGTCCGAACATCATAGTTGCACCCTATTAGATATGGTGCGCACCATGATGTCTCTCATCGAATTACCACTATCGTTTATGGGTTAGGCATTAGAGACAACCGCACTCACTTTAATAGGGTACCACGTAATTCCGTTGAGACGACACCGTTTGGAGAAACCTAAGTTGTTGTTTCTTAAAAGTTTGGGGCTGCGACGCTTATGTGAAAAGTTTCAGGTTGATAAGCTCGAACCCAAAAGCGGATAAAATACATCTTCATAGGACACCCAAAACAGTTGGGTATACCTCCTAATTCATATCCGAAAGCAATAGGGATTGTTTCTTTAATCGGGTCCTTTCTCGAGGAAAAGTATGTCTCGAAAAGTTGAGTGGGAGGATGGTGGAGACTTGATGAGGTTATTGAACCATCACTTCAACCAGTGTGTAGCAGGGCACAGGAAGTTGTTCCCATGGCACCTACACCAATTGAAGTGGAAGCTTATGATATTGATCATGAAGCTTCAGATCAAGTCACTACCGAACCTCGTAGGACGACAAGGACGCGTACTGCTTCAGAGTGGTACGGTGATCCTGTCTTGAAGGTCATGTTGCTAGACAACAATGAACCTATGAGCTATGGAGAAGCGATGGTGGGCCCAAATTCCGACAAATGGTTAGAAGCCATGAAATCCGAGATAGGATCCATGTATCAGGACAAAGCATGGACTTTGGTGGACTTGCCCGATGATCGGCAAGCCATTGAGAATGGATCTTTAGAAGAAGACGGACGTGGACGGTAATATCACCGTCTATGAAGCTCGACTTGTGACGAAGAGTTTTTCACAAGTTCAAGGAGTTGACTACGATGAGATTTTCTCATCCGTAGCGATGCTTAAGTCCGTCGGAATCATGTTAGCATTAGCTGCATTTATGAAATCTAGCAGATGGATGTCAAAACGAGTTTCCTTACCAGTCTTCGTAAGGAAAGGTTGTATGTGATACAATCAGAAAACTTTTGTCGATCCTAAGGATGCTAAAAGGTATGCTGGCTCCAGCGATCCTTCTATGGACTGGAGTAAGCATCTCGGAGTTGGAATGTGCACTTTGATAGGATGATCAAAGATTTTAGGTTTATACAAAGTTTATGAGAAACTTGTATTTCCAAAGAAGTGAGTGGGAGCACTATAGAATTTCTGATGAGTATATGTTGTTGACATATTGATGATCAGAAATGATGTAGAGTTTCTGGAAAGCATACATGGTTATTTGAAAGGTGTTTTTCAAGTAAAAAAACCTGGATTAAGCTACTTGAACATTGAGCATCAAGATCTATGAGGATAGATCAAAAACGCTCAATAGTACTTTCAAATGAGCACATACCTTGACATAATCTTGAAAGTGTTCAAGATGGATCAGTCAAAGAAGGAGTTCTTGCCTGAGTTGTAAGGTATGGAGTTAAGAGTTAAAAGCTCGACCACGGCAGAAAAGAGAGAAAGGACGAAGGTCGTCCCCTATGCTTCAGACGTAGGCTCTATAGTATGCTATGCTGTGTACCGCACCGGAAGTGTGCCTTGCCATGAGTCAGTCAAGGGGTACAAGAATGATCCATGAATGGATCATTGGACAGCGGTCAAAATTGTCCTTGGAATAAACAAGGACATGTTTCTCGATTATGGAGGTGATAAAGAGTTCGGCGTAAAGGGTTACGTCGATGCAAGCTTTAACACCTATCCGAGTGACTCTGAGTAGCAAACCGGATACGTATAGTGGAGCAACCATTTGGAATAGCTTCAAGTGGAGCGTGGAAGAAAAATTTACAATATGACCTAGAAAGTTGCAAAGCACACACGGATCTGAAAGGTTCAGACCCGTTGACTAAAACCTCTCTCACAAGCAAAACATGATCAAACCTCAGAACTCATTGAGTCTAAATCACATGATGATGTGAACTAGTTTACAGACACTAGTAAACTCTTTGGATGTCGGTCACATGGCGATGTGACCTGTGAGTGTTAATCACATGGCGATGTGAACTAGATTATTGACTCTAGTGCAAGTGGGAGACTGTTGGAAATATGCCCTAGAGGCAATAATAAATTAGTTATTATTATATTTCCTTGTTCATGATAATCGTTTATTATCCATGCTATAATTGTATTGACAGGAAACTCAGATACATGTGTGGGTACATAGACAACACCATGTCCCTAGTAAGCCTCTAGTTGACTAGCTCGTTGATCAATAGATGGTTACGGTTTCCTGACCATGGACATTGGATGTCGTTGATAACGGGATCACATCGTTAGGAGAATGATGTGATGGACAAGACCCAATACTAAGCCTAGCACAAAGATCGTAGTTCGTATGCTAAAGCTTTTATAATGTCAAGTATCATTTCCTTAGACCATGAGATTGTGCAACTCCCGGATACTGTAGGAATGCTTTGGGTGTACCAAACGTCACAACGTAATCGGGTGACTATAAAGGTGCACTACGGTATCTCCGAAAGTGTCTGCGGGTTGGCACGAATCGAGACTGGGATTTGTCACTCCGTGTAAACGGAGAGGTATCTCTGGGCCCACTCGGTAGGACATCATCATAATGTGCACAATGTGACCAAGGGGTTGATCACGGGATGATGTGTTACGGAACGAGTAAAGAGACTTGCCGGAAACGAGATTGAACAAGGTATCGGGATACCGACGATCGAATCTCGGGCAAGTACAATACCGCTAGACAAAGGGAATTGTATACGGGATCGATTGAGTCCTTGACATCGTGGTTCATCCGATGAGATCATCATGGAATATGTGGGAGCCAACATGGGTATCCAGATCCCGCTGTTGGTTATTGACCGGAGAACGTCTCGGTCATGTCTGCATGGTTCCCGAACCCGTAGGGTCTACACACTTAAGGTTCGATGACGCTAGGGTTATAAAGGAAGTTTGTATGTGGTTACCGAATGTTGTTTGGAGTCCCGGATGAGATCCCGGACGTCACGAGGAGTTCCGGAATGGTCCGGAGGTAAAGATTTATATATGAAAAGTTGTTGTTCGGGTTCCGGAAAAAGTTCGGGTTTTTTCGGTATTGTACCGGGAAGCTTCCAGAAGGTTCCGGAGGATTCCGGAGGGGTCCGGAGGTCCGGAAATTGTTCCACCACGTCCAATACAGTAGCATGGGCTGTAGGGGGGCGCCCTAGCCTTAATGGGCCAGGGGCACCAGCCCCCCCAAGGCCCATGCGCATGGGAAGGGTAAAACCCTAAAGGGGGAGGCCTCCACTTGACTTGGGAGGCACTCCTCCCCCCTTGGCCGCCCCCCCTAGATGGGATCTAGGGCTGGCCGCACCCCTTGGGGTGGGTAAACCCTAAAGGGGGCGCAGCCCCCCCTTTCCCCTATATATAGTTGAGGTTTGGGGCTGCCATACACATGAGAACTTCTCCTCTTGGTGCAGCCCTGCCCCTCCTCCTCCTCCTCTCCCTTGGTGCTTGGCGAAGCCCTGCGGGATTTCCACGCTCCTCCATCACCACCATGCCGTTATTTTGCTGCTGGATGGAGTCTTCCTCAACCTCTCCCTCTCTCCTTGCTGGATCAAGGCGTGGGAGACGCCACCGGCTGTACGTGTGTTGAACGCGAGGTGCCGTCCGTTCGGCACTAGGATCTCCGGTGATTTGGATCACGACGAGTACGACTCCTTCAACCCCGTTCTCATGAACGCTTCCGCTTAGCGATCTACAAGGGTATGTAGATGCACTCTCCTTCCCCTCGTTGCTAGTTTCTCCATAGATAGATCTTGGTGACACGTAGGAAAATTTTGAATTTCTGCTACGTTCCCCAACAAACAACTGTGAGCGCTGCGTGACGGAGACGTAGAGTTCCGGCAGGGGTGTGGCGTGGCGCTGGGGTGGTGGAGCGGCGGCGAAGGCAAAAGAGAAAGAAGGAAGAAGAGAAAATGGGGAGTCTGGAGGCGTGGGGTCTGGGAAGGGTTTTGGGTGGGCCGGGGGTGTCGGAGTCCTACATGTCTTGTGTTTGGACTCCCACAAAGCTCCACCGCGTTTGTCTCCGATTTGCGGGAGAAAACGCGTCCGAACCTTCACTCGGATAGATACAAGCCCGCGTTGGATGGCTTCGGCGGTCCGGACAATGTAGTCCGGACAGATGCGGGCGATTTACGGGTCCAACTTGGAGATACCCTAACACCCACCAAGAACTCCACCAAAGCTAAAAACATCATCAAACCAAGTGGCAGAACATCCGAAAGAAAACCAGCCCACGAGATGAATAATCTAGCCTCCAACGCCACAAACAAGGGCACACATAAACATTACATAAACCACCATAGTTCTATACTCAGAAACATCAGAATCAACCAGCACCAAACCTAGAGCCCAACCACATCTACAAACTACAGAAGATAAAACCAAGTCGGGCATCAACATCCAGAAGAAAGACATCACCAAGCAAATGTTGGGGAACGTAGTAATTTCAAAAATTTCCTACGCACATGCAAGATCATGGTGATGCATAGCAACGAGAGGGGAGAGTGTGTCCACGTACCCTCGTAGACCGAAAGCGGAAGCGTTATGACAACGCGGTTGATGTAGTCGTACGTCATCACGATCCGACTGATCCAAGCACCGAACGTATGGCACCTCCGTGTTCTGCACACGTTCAGCTCGATGACGATCCCCAGACTCCGATCCATCAGGGTGTCGGGGATGAGTTCCGTCAGCACGACGGCGTGGTGACGATGATGATGTTCTACCGACGCAGGGCTTCGCCTAAGCACCGCTACGATATGACCGAGGTGGAATATGGTGGAGGAGGGCACCACACACGGCTAAGGAACGATCACAATGATCAACTTGTGTGTCTATGGGGTGCCCCCTGCCCCCGTATATAAAGGAGTGGAGGAGGGGAGGGCCGGCCCTCTCTATGGCGCGCCCTAGGGGAGTCCTACTCCCACCGGGAGTAGGATCCCCCCTTTCCTAGTCCAACTAGGAGTCCTTCCAAGTAGTAGGAGTAGGAGACAAGGAAAGGGAAGAGAGAAGGAGAAGGAAGGAAGGGGGCGCCCCCCCTCCCTAGTCCAATTCGGACTAGTCCATGGGGAGGGGTGCGGCCACCCTTTTGGCCCTTTCTCTCCTTTCCCGTATGGCTCATTAAGGCCCAATACGAATTCCCGTAACTCTCCGGTACTCCGAAAAATACTCGAATCACTCGGAACCTTTCCGATGTCCGAATATAGTCGTCCAATATATCGATCTTTACGTCTCGGCCATTTCGAGACTCCTCGTCATGTCCCCGATCTCATACGGGACTTCGAACTCCTTCGGTACATCAAAACTCATAAACTCATAATAAAACTGTCATCGTAACGTTAAGCGTGCGGACCCTATGGGTTCGAGAACTATGTAGACATGACCTAGAACTGTTTCCGGTCAATAACCAATAGTGGACCTGGATGTTCATATTGGCTCCTACATATTCTACGAAGATCTTTATCGGTCAAACCGCATAACAACATACGTTGTTCCCTTTGTCATCGGTATGTTACTTGCCCGAGATTCGATCGTCAGTATCCAATACCTAGTTCAATCTTGTTACCGGCAAGTCTCTTTACTCGTTCCGTAATACATCATCCCGTAACTAACTCATTAGTTACAATGCTTGCAAGGCTTAAGTGATGTGTATTACCGAGAGGGCCCAGAGATACCTCTCCGACAATCGGAGTGACAAATCCTAATCTCGAAATATGCCAACCCAACATGTACCTTCGGAGACACCTGTAGAGCACCTTTATAATCACCCAGTTACGTTGTGACTTTTGGTAGCACACAAAGTGTTCCTCCGGTAAACGGGAGTTGCATAATCTCATAGTCATAGGAACATGTATAAGTTATGAAGAAAGCAATAGCAACATACTAAACGATCAAGTGCTAAGCTAACGGAATGGGTCAAGTCAATCACATCATTCTTCTAATGATGTGATCCCGTTAATCAAATGACAACTCATGTCTATGGTTAGGAAACTTAACCATCTTTGATTAACGAGCTAGTCAAGTAGAGGCATACTAGTGACACTATGTTTGTTTATGTATTCACACATGTATTATGTTTCCGATTAATACAATTCTAGCATGAATAATAAACATTTATCATGATATAAGGAAATAAATAATAACTTTATTATTGCCTCTAGGGCATATTTCCTTCAGTCTCCCACTTGCACTAGAGTCAATAATCTGGTTCACATCGCCATGTGATTTAACACCAATATTCACATCTGTATGTGATTAATACCCATAGTTCACATCGTCATGTGATCAACACTCGAAGGGTTTACTAGAGTCAATAATCTAGCTCACATCGCTATGTGATTAACACCCAAAGAGTACAAAGGTATGATCATGTTTTGTTCGTGAGAGAAATTTAGTCAACGGGTCGGTCACATTTAGAGCCGTATATATTTTGCAAATATTATATGTCTACAATGCTCTGCATAGAGCTACTCTAGCTAATTGCTCCCACTTTCAATATGTATCCAGATTAAGACTTAGAGTCATCTAGATCAGTGCCAAAACTTATATAGACGTAACCCTTTACGACGAACCTTTTGTCACCTCCATAATCGAGAAACATATCCTTATTCCACTAAGGATAATTTTGACCAATGTCCAGTGATCTACTCCTAGATCACTATTGTACTCCCTTGCCAAAACTATGTAGGGTATACAATAGATCTGGTACACAACATGGCATACTTTATAGAACCTATGGCCAAGGCATAGGGAATGACTTTCATTCTCTTTCTATCTTCTGCCGTGGTCGGGCTTTGAGTCTTACTCAATTTCACACCTTGTAATACAGGCAAGAACTCTTTTCTTTGACTTTTCCATTTTGAACTACTTCAAAATCTTGTCAAGGTATGTACTCATTGAAAAAACTTATCAAGCGTCTCGATCTATTTCTATAGATCTTGATGCTCAATATGTAAGCAGCTTCACCGAGGTCTTTCTTTGAAAAACTCCTTTCAAACACGCCTTTATGCTTTGCAGAATAATTCTACATTATTTCCGATCAACAATATGTCGTTCACATATACTTATCAGAAATGCTGTAGTGCTCCCACTCACTTTATTGTAAATACAGGCTTCACCGCTAGTCTGTATTAAAACTATATGCTTTGGTCAACTCATCAAAGCGTATATTCCAACTCTGAGATGCTTGCACCAGTCCATAGATGGATCGCTGGAGCTTGCACATTTTGTTAGCACCTTTAGGATTGACAAAACCTTCTGGTTGCATCATATACAACTCTTCTTTAAAAAAACCATTAAGGAATGCAGTTTTGACATCCATTTGCCAGATTTCATAAAATGTGGCAATTGCTAACATGATTTGGACAGACTTAAGCATCGCTACAGTTGAGAAAATCTCATTGTAGTCAACACCTTGAACTTGTCGAAAACCTTTTTGCGACAAGTCGAGCTTTGTAGATAGTAACACTACTACCAACGTCTGTCTTCCTCTTGAAGATCCATTTATACAATATGGCTTGCCGATCATCGGGCAACTCCATCAAAGTCCACACTTTGTTCTCATACATGGATCCCATCTCAGATTTCATGGCCTCAAGCCATTTCGCGGAATCTGGGCTCATCATCGCTTCCTCATAGTTCATAGGTTTATCATGGTCTAGTAACATGACTTTTAGAACAGGATTACCGTACCACTCTGGTGCGGACCGTACTCTGGAAGACCTACGAGGTTTTGTAGTAACTTGATCTGAAGTTTCATGATCATCATCATTAGCTTCCTCACTAATTGGTGTAGGAATCACTGGAACTGATTTCTGTGATGAACTACTTTCCAATTCGGGAGAAGGTACAAATTACCTTATCAAGCTCTACTTTCCTCCCACTCACTTCTTTCGAGAGAAACTCCTTCTCTAGAAAGGATCCATTTAACAACGAATATCTTGCCTTTGGATCGGTGATAGAAGGTGTACCCAACAGTTTCCTTTGGGTATTCTATGAAGACGCACTTCTCCGATTTGGGTTTGAGCTTATCAGGATGAAACTTTTTCACATAAGCATCGCAACCCCAAACTTTAAGAAACGACAACTTGGGTTTCTTGCCAAACCACAGTTCATAAGGTGTCATCTCAACGGATTTAGATGGTGCCCTATTTAACGTGAATGCAGCTGTCTCTAATGCATAACCCCAAAACGATATTGGTAAATCGGTAAGAGACATCATTGATCACACCATATCAAATAAAGTGCGGTTACGACGTTCGGACACACCATAACGTTGTGGTGTTCCAGGTGGCGTGAGCTGTGAAACTATTCCACATTGTATTAATTGAAGACCAAACTCGTAACTCAAATATTCATCTCCACAATCAGATCGCAGAAACTTTATTTTCTTGTTACAATGATTTTCCACTTCACTCTGAAATTCTTTGAACCTTTTAACTATTTCAGACTTATGTTTCATCAAGTAGATATACCCATATCTGCTCAAATCATCTGTGAAGGTCAGAAAATAACGATACTCGCCACGAGCATCAACACTCATTGGACCGCATACATCGGTATATATTATTTCCAACAAGTCAGTAGCTCGTTTCATTGTTCTGCAGAACGAAGTTTTAGTCATCTTGCCCAAAAGGCACGGTTCGCAAGCATCAAATGATTCATAACCAAGTGATTCCGAAAATCCATCTTTATGGAGTTTCTTCATGCGCTTTACACCGATATGACCCAAACGGCAGTGCCATAAATAAGTTGCACTATCATTATTAACTTTGCATCTTTTGGCATCAATATTATGAATATGTGTATCACTACGATCGAGATCCAATAAACTATTTTCATTGGGTGTATGACCATTGAAGGTTTTATTCATGTAAACAGAACAACAATTATTCTCTGACTTTAAATGAATAACCATATTGCAATAAACATGATCAAATCATATTCATGCTCAACGCAAAAGCTAAATAACATTTATTTAGATTTAACACTAATCCCGAAAGTATAGGGAGTGTGTGATGATGATCATATCAATCTTGGAACTACTTCCAACACTCATCCACTAGTAGAAAAAGGGGCTTTCGTCCAGGGCAGTTTAGCCCATTAGTCCCGGTTCAATCCAGAACCGGGACCAATGGAGCTATTTGCCCGGTTAGGAGCCCAGGGGCCGGCCGGGCCACGTGGGCCATTGGTCCCGTTCGTCCGGACCTTTTGGTCCCGGTTGGTGGGACGAACCGGACCAATGGTCCTGGCTCTGGCCCACCACTATTGGTCCCGTTAGTGGCATGAACCGGGACCAAAGGCTTCCGTTTAGTCCCGGCTCATGCCACGAACCGGGACCAATAGTGCTGTTATATATACCCCTCGCTCATGACAGAGCACTCCATTGCTCTGCTTTTTCTCTTGCCGGGCGAGGGGGCATTGTGGTGCTCTAGCTCACCTCCTATGCACATGAGGTGTTCGATGAAATGCCCGAGCCACACTACTTAAGCTTTCTCCTCTCAAGCTCGACCTCCAACCTCCATTTTCCTCAATATTTGTCTAGGTTTAGCGGTCCGTCACGCCCGTCCCGTCTTCACCGCCGCCGATCACCACGCCGATCTCATCGCCAAGACCACCATGGTGAGCCTCTTGTTCTTATCTTCTTTACGAAAGGAAAAATATTCTTACTTGTATTATTTTCTTACTTTTATTATTGCATCTTATATAGTGCGATGGTTTTGGTATCCGCCTCGTCGGCCCTCGTCCTGTCTATGATTCGGATGTGGTATATATTATCTTTTCATAACTATTGGTTCATTTATTGTTTATGAAAATTAGGCCGACCAACGTGACATAGATTTTATTTATCTAGGAGGTTGTTGAACCGAAATTCCAACCGACCCTATTGTCGAGAGGTTAAATTTAGTTGAAGAAGAAAACAATTTCTTGAAGGAAAAATAAAAAACTTGAGGAGGAGAAGATGATATTGGAGTTGCATGTTGCGGATGTCGTCGATGATCCCAAGATCAAGATGGATGCAATGCGCTTGAAGATGAGAAAGATTAGAAAATATGCCATTCATACCGAGGCTTGGTATCATTATGCCGTTGGATAAGTTGTTACCTTGGTTGCGATTATGATCGATTTGTTTTCACATTGAAATGTTTTACATAGTTTCAATGTATGGTTTAATTAATTTAGATGCTCTGCAGAGCTTTATGTTGTTAGATGAGAACTATGTATGTACTTTGGTTTTATGTGATGATGAACTTCTATTAATTTGGTCACTTAATTATCTATTCATGATGTTCTGTAATGATTTTGACACACTTAATTATATATAATGCACGCAGATGAACCGGCAATGGATGTACGGTGATGCATACACCTCTGAGTACATTAAGGGCGTGCATGCTTTTCTCGAAGTGGCTGAGGCAAATAAGCATAATGGTTTTATGTGTTGTCCATGCCCTATATGTGGAATACTGAGTCTTACTCTGACCGGAAAATCCTTCACACCCACCTGCTTTACAAGGGTTTCATGCCACACTATAATGTTTGGACGAGGCACGGAGAAATAGGGGTTATGATGGAAGACGGCGAGGAAGAAGAGTACGATGACAACTATGTGCCCCTGAATACGGTGATGCTATCGAACATCAAGATGCACTGACGATGTGCACGATGGTGCTGCAACGGCGAAGCTGCTGAAGATCAAGAGGAACCAGACGATGTGCCCCATGATGATGATCTCCGCCGGTCATTGTCGATGCAAGGACACAATGCGAAAGTCAAAAGGAGAAGCTGAAGTTCGATCGCATGTTAGAGGATCACAAAAGGGTTGTACCCCAATTGCGAAGATGGCAACACAAAGCTCGGTACCGTACTCGAATTGCTGCAAAGGAAGGCAGAGAATGTTGTGCTGATAAAGGATTTGAGAAGCTACTGAAAATAATGAAGAAGAAGCTTCCAAAGGATAACGAATTGCCCGACAGACATACGCAGCAAAGAAGGTCGATGCCCTCTAGGATTGGAGGTGGAGAAGATACATGCATGCCCTAATGACTGCATCCTCTACCGTGGTGCCTACAAGGATCTGAACGCATGCCCGGTATGCGGTGCATTGTGGTATAAGATCGACGAGATGACCACAGTGATGTTGACGGCGAGCCTCCCGGAAGAGGGTTCCTGCGAAGGTGATGTGGTATGCTCCTATAATACCACGGTTGAAACGTCTGTTCGAAACGGAGAGCATGCCAAGTTGATGCGATGGCACAGTGAGGACCGTAAGAAAGACGGAAGTTGAGAGCACCACGACGGGTCGCAGATGGAGAAAAATCGAGAGAAAGTACTGGGATGAGTTTGCAAAGTACATATGGTTTGCTTTAAGCGCGGATGGCATTAATCCTTTCGGGAGCAGAGCAGCAATCACAGCACCTGGCCCGTGACTCTATGTATGTATAACCTTCCTCCTTGGATGTGCATGAAGCGGAAGTTCATTATGATGCCGTTCTCATCCAAGGCCCTAAGCAACCCGGCAACGACATTGATGTGTACCTAAGGCCATTAGTTGAAGAACTTTTACAGCTGTGGAATGGAAGCGGTGTGCGTCGTGGGATGAGCACAAATAGGAGGAATTTGACCTAAAGGCGTTGTTGTTCGTGACCATCAACGATTGGCCCGCTCAAGAACCTTCGGGACAGACAAACAAGGGATACCACGCATGCACGCACTGTTTACTTGACACCGATAGTATATACCGGAAGCTGCAGGAAGAATGTGTACCTGGGCCATCGTCGATTTCTTCTGACCAACCATCAATGTCGAAATAAAGGCAAGCATTTCAAAGGCGAGGCAGATCACCGGAAGAAGCCCGCCATGCGTACCGGTGATCACGTACTTTCTATGGTCAATGATTTACACGTAATCTTTGGAAAGGGTCCCGCGGACTAGTTGTTCGAATGACGCTGAGAATCACGCACCCATGTGGAAGAAGAAATCTATATTTTGGGACCTACCCTCTGGAAAGACCTAGAGGTCCGCTCTTGATCGACGTGATGCACGTGACGAAGAACCTTTGCGTGAACCTGCTAGGCTTCTTGGGCGTGTATGGGAAGACAAAAGATACACACGAGGCACGAGAGGACCTGCAACACTTGCACGAAAAAGAGGGCATGCCTCCGAAGCGAGATGAAGGTCCTGCCAGCTACGCTCTTCGAAAGAAGAGAAAGAAATATTCTTTCAATGCCTGCTCAAGATGAAGGTCCCGACCGGCTTCTCGTCGAATATAAAGGGAATAATAAATATGCCGAGAGAAAAGTTCCGAACCTAAAGTCTCATGACTGCCACGTGATTATGACGCAATGCTTCCGGTTGCATTGAGGGGCTTCTACCGAAAACGTCCGATTAGCCATTATGAAGCTATGTGCATTCCTCAATGCAATATCTCGAAGGTGATCGATCCAGAAATCGTACTAACGCTAAGGAGTGATGTGGCGCAATGTCTTGTCGGTTTGAGCTGGTGTTCCCACCATCCTTCTTCAATATCATGACGCACGTCCTAGTTCATCTAGTCGACGAGATTGTCATTCGGGGCCCGTATTTCTACACAATATGTACCCCTTTGAGAGGTTCATGGAGTCCTAAAGAAATATGTTCAGAAACCGTGCTAGGCCGAAGGAAGCATCTCCATGGGCCATCAAATGAGAGGATGTCATCGGGTTTTGTGTTGACTTCATTCCTGGCCTTAATAAGATAGGTCTCCCTAAATCGCGGTATGAGGGGAGACTGACTGAAAAGGCACGCTTGGAAGAGACTCACTAATATGCAGGGACGGATATTCTTGGTCTCAAGCACACTACACAGTTCTACGGAACTCTACCTTGGTGACCCTGTATGTCGATGAACACAAGAACAGTCTGCGCTCCAAACACCCGGAGCAAAGTCGACGATCGGATTACATGTGAACACATCAGACTTTCAGCAGTTGGTTGGAAACACGCCTCGAGGTGACAGCACTGTTTGTGATGAGCTGTACTTGTTGTCCAGGGACCATCTTCGACTGTAATGATTTGGAAAGGATACGAGATAAATGGGAATACATTTTACACGATTGACCAAGATGAAAAGAGCACCAACCAAAACAGCGGTGTCCGCTTTGATGCAGCAACCGACAAGGAAATGACACATATTATGGTTACATAGTAGACATATGGGAACTTGACTACGGAGTAGATTTTAAGGTCCCTTTGTTTAAGTGCAAGTGGGTCAATCTGTCGAGGCGGCGGGTATGGTAGACCCACATGACGGAATGACAACAAGGATCTGAAAAATCTTGGGTACACCGACGAACCGTTCGTCCTAGCCAATGATGTGGCACAGGTTATCTATGTGAAGGACATGTCTACCAGACCGAGGAAAAGAAAAGATAAGGAAGCGAATACATCATACAATGAGCCAAAGCGCCACATAGTTCTTTCGGGAAAAGGGACATCCCAGGAGTGGAGGGCAAGATGACATGTCTCAAGAGTATGAAAAGTTTCATGAAATTCCCCCTTCAAAGTCAAGGCTGACCCAAGCATCCTGATAAACGATGAAGATTATCCATGGTTACGGCGCAATAAGCAAAGCGACACAAGCGAAGAAAAAGTGAAGACTTTCTCCATAACTATTATGATGATACCATGCCAACTTTGTAACACACGAGTATGATACCATTGTCCGTTTTGTTCATGAACATGCTATGCCAACTTTTTCAGAGTTCATTTGAAAACTATGAATTTGAAAACCTCGCAACCGAGGGCGCCACACCGGTTTATAAGCCCGTCCCTCTACGCCTTGTTGAGCTCACAAACTTGTGATTCACACAAATTTCAAAGAATTCAAATTTTATAAAACTAATGGCACAAACAGAAAGTTTATAATTGTTCTAAAACAAATGGCACTAACAGAAAGTTTATAATTTTGCTGACCTAAAAGCAAAAAGAATTAAAAATAAAGCAAAAACCAAAAGAAAATAAATAATGCAGAAAACAAAACAAAAAACTTGAAAAAAAAATAGCAACAATAAGCATTTTGTTGTAAGTAGAAACAAAATAAAATAAATAAAGCAACAAAGAAAACAAAAAAGTGTTTTCAATTTTAAAACTAATGGCACAAACAGAAAGTTTATATTTTTCTAAAACTAAAAGCACTAACAGAAAGTTTATAATTTTGCTGACCTAAAAGCAAAAAGAATTAAAAAATAAAGCAAAAACCAAAAGAAAATAAATAATATAGAAAACAAAACAAAAAACTTGAAAAAAATAAAAATAGCAACAATAAGTATTTTGTTGTAAGTAGAAACAAAATAAAATAAATAAAGCAACAAAGAAAACAAAAAAGTGTTTTCAAATTTTAAAACTAATGGCACTAATAGAAAGTTTATATTTTTCTAAAACTAAAAGCAAAAAGAAATAAAATATAAAGCAAAAAAAAGTGCCACCCATCGGGCCCCCACGGCCTGAATACGACTAGAAACCCTATGGGCCAGATTCAGGCCCGCGAAGGCCCAAAGAGCCCACAGCACAGATGGCGAGTTAGGCCCGAAGCCTGCTTTAGAGAGGAGCTCGAGAGGGAGCCGCACCGCACCTTATAAATCTGGTGCGGTTCCTCTCAACTAGCGAGTGGGACTAAACATTTGGCGCGAGGCAGCACATGGCCTTTGGTCCCGGTTGGTGGCACCAACCGGGACTAAAGATTATCCGGTTCATGGAACAAACCGGGACTAATGCCCCTTTAGTCCCGTTGGTGCCACCAACCGACCAAAGGCCGCCGCTTCCGCCCTTTGGGCTGCTGAAAACAGGCCTTTGGTCCCGTTGGTGGCACCAACCGGGACTAGTAGTATTAGTCCCGGTTTGTGCCACGAACCGACCAATGCACTTTCTATATATAGGACTTTGCGAAAATTTCATTCAGTTCCTCATCCCGCCGCAGACGCCGCCCTCGCCCGACGCCTGCTCCTCCTCGTCGTCGCCAGCGCCGCTCCGCCGCCCGCCCATCGCCAAGCCCAGCCTTCGCCCGTCGCCGCCAAGGCCCTACTGACGCGTCGCCCCGCCTCGCTTGTCGCCTCCCTGCGCCGCCCGAGCCCGTCGTCCCGTCGCCGCCTGAGCCCGCCGTCCCTGTCGCCATCCCGAGCCCGCCGTCCTCGTCGCCCCTGCCCAAGCCGCCTGAGCCCGTCGTCGCCCTGCCCCGAGCCCGCCGTCCTCGTCGCCTCTGCCTCAAGCCGCCTCGAGCCCGTCGTGCCCCCCTGCCTCAAGCCTAAGCCTAAGTCGCTGTCGCTGACGCCCTCGTCGCCGCCGCCCGTTGTGAGCCGCCACGAAGTTTTTATTTTATTAGTTTATTTTTTTGTTCATATGTGATGTATATGTGTATGTGGCTATAATGTATATGTTTTTATTTTATTAGTTTAGTTTTTGTTCATATATAGAAAGTTACAATTTTAATTAGGTTAGTGCAGGAAAAGGTTAGTGCATTTTAATTAGGTTAGTGTAGAGGAAAAAGTAAAATAAGGAAAAGGAAGAAAAGAGGAAGAAGGAAGAAGTAGAAGAAGAAGAAAAAAGAATGAGAGGAAAAGAAGAAAAGAAGAGGAGAAGAAGAAAGGAATAGAGAGACGAAGAAAAATAGAATTTTTTTCTATTTTTCTTCTTCTCCTCTATTCTTTTCTTCTTCTCTCTATTCTTTTCTTCTTCTCCTCTTCTTTTTCTTCTTCTTCTTCTTCTTCTTCTTCTTCCTTCTTCCTCTTTTCTTCCTTTTCCTTATTTTCCTTTCTCGAGGGATAAGAAGAAAAGAAGAGGAGAAGAAGAAAGAAAGGAATAGAGGAGAAAGAAGAAACTTTGACACGAGGGGGTACCGATAC